>OX344720.1:97203554-98567929 GCA_947034835.1 Ballota nigra
CTTCAGAATAGTAAAAACTCCATGATCTAGAAACTCTTTCTGAATTTGTTTTCTTCACAACAAACTCCCTCCATACAAGAAAATTAAATAACATAAAGATAAAAAAAAGTGAAAAAAAAGGACTATCAATCAACCAACTCTGGCAGGGCTAACGTATGACGAGCTAAGAGAGAATAATAGAACCATCAAATTCAATCAAAATGACAAACTCCTCGAAAAAACCCAAACACTGAATATCAATTTGCTACAAATTAATGGCAAATATAAATATTCAACAATGTAATTTACTAGTAAATTGCAACATCAAGAAGAGGATATTTCCTATAAATTGGTAGCACCAGGTTGTTCTACTGTGTCCAAATCCTTCCCTTATGTTCCCTCAGGCAATTCCCAATCGGATTTTAGCATAAGATTGTCTAAAAATAGGTTTAACATTTGCCATTGCAAATCCAATCCCTAGACACCCTCATCTACCTGAACTGAATGGGATCAGCCCGAAATAAAGGCCCTTAGAGTCTACCTAAGAATTCAAGAATCTTTCCGGCATAAACTTGTTTGGTTCATGCCAAGGTGTTGGATCCCTCCCAATTGTCCATGTATTAATTAAGACCATCATCCCAACTGCAATATGATACCCCATCATATTAACATCTTTTTTCCAGGTACCCAACCTGTGAATGAGATTGAAGGATGAAGACGTAAAGTTTCCTTCACTGCAGCTCTCAAATACTGCATTTCTCCCAAGTCTTCATCCGTTATGTTCTATTTGTCCTGCAAAACTTCATGTACTTTCTTTTGCAGCTTCTCTAAGACAAAGGGGTATCTGTGGAGTTCTGTCATGGTCCATTCCAGAGTTACAAAAGTTGTATAAGTTACACCGAAGAGTATATCCTGGTATATGATTAGGCGTGAAATTGTTATGTTTTGGTGCCCGAATTGCCAATGTTTTGAGTGTTTTTTATGAGTGTTTGGAGTCATTTGAGTATCATTTCTATAAACTAATGAATTTGTCTCTTTGGTTTTCGTAGATGGATAGAGGGTGAAAAGAGGAGTTCGTAGGACTTTGAATCGGCCAAAACGGACTCCCGGTTGAGGAGATATGAAGATTTTACGAACATGTGTACAGCTGCCGAAAAGTGCTCGAGCTCGACCACTCGTGCACTGTGCACGAGTTGAATCAGGCCGTGCACTAGTGCACGAGCAGTGCACGAGCGTACGTGATTTTTGGCCCAAAAAAGGCCCAAATTCGATCCCAAGCCTATTTATATCTTTTTCCAATCATATCAACAGAGACCAACACATATTTTTACATATTTTGAGCGAGGAGAAAACTTGGGAGAGAGATTGGAAGAGTTTTATACATTGTAATCGAGATTTTAATTTACGAATTCTTAGTTTTAGTATTTCTTTTGAACGTATTAGATTAATTCTTTCTTTCTTTACTCTTTGAGACGATTAAACCTAGTTTTTTAAGATTTATATAGATTTCTTTGGAGACTTTAATTTGTTCTTTCGTTTATGTTCTTGATTTTATTAGTTAATTCAATTATGCATATGTTTATTGCTCTTGTGATTGCTTTTATTATTCAAACCACCATGTTAGGCTAGAACCCTTGCATGCTTAGGATAGGATGAACTCGTAGAAGTAGGATGTTGGTACATAATTAGGGTAACATGTGATGTTTAGTTTTAATTCTCTTAATTAATGAACGCTTAAAATAAATTCCGGATTTACCTTTGAATTTCGTACGAAAATTGTTAGAGAGAGGACGACCTTATCACTCTTTAACAACTAGTAGGCTTAACGAGAGGGTTTAGAAGGGGTTTATTCATCTACCGGTTTATCTAGGGAGGACGACCGCATCACCTTAGTTAAATTAGGGTCTCTTTAATTAAGCACAATCTATTAACTTGTTTAGTGGATTGGTGAAGTCGATTGATAGGATAAAGTATTAAGGTTTAATTCTTGAGCTTTTCATCTTACAATCTTTTACATAGGTTATTTCTTGCACATCACGGTTATTTTGATTATCGTACCAACTCCGTTAGTATACGTAGGAATTCCTATCCTGAGCATCACCATCTCATATTTGCATACACTTAGTTATTTATTCTGTTTAATTAAGTTATTAGAATATATAGTAGTTTATTAAATTTTCAATCCCCAAACATGCACTCATATTAACTACGACGCGTAGATATCCAGGGGTCTATTCGCATACTTACCTTCCCTTGGGTTCGATAATACTTGGTCCCTATACTTGCCGATACTACAGTGAACTCATACTCTTGTGGGAAAACTACTAGTAGAAGGCTAGTATTTTCGGTTCAAGTCAATGGCGCCGTTGACGGGGATGACGATTTATGTCCATTGAGTAGAACTTGGAGATAGTTTAGTAGTTAGTAGTGAGTGTTTTTATTTTTATTTTGAGTTTAGTATTTCTCTATTGTTTGCCTGGTTGTGTTTGATCTTTCTTGTTGAGTACTCAGGTATATGAAAACACGCTCAAAGGGAAAAACGAGCGAAGATCGAACAAAGTTAGACCCTGAGACTATAGCCAGAAGGAATCGAGCCTTCCAGAGAAGGACGAGTACCGCAGGAGGTGATGACATGAATTTGGATTTAGGTGGAGATTTAAGTCTTGAGACAGAAGGGCTTAATCAGAATGTGAAGAGGGTTGAGGGAACTGAGGGAGTCAATAATCCAAAGCTAGCACCCCAAGGGGAAATAAACAACCAAAACCATAACCCACATAACCAGAGCAATCCCGCTGAAAACCAGAATCAAGTCATTCACCAAAACCCACAAAACCCACAAAACTCATTTAACAACCCTGTCTACCAACACAATAACTCATACCACCCATACCCATACCCACCATATCCTTATCCACCATACTCGTACCCTCCACCTCCAGTTTACAACCAATCACCAGTCTATCAACCACCACCAGTCCAACAAGTACCCGTACCACCTGTTATTCCTCAGCACGTTCCTCAGAACGCCGATCAGAACATGACTATTCGAGGAAGATTTACGGTACAACCGCAACGGTACTATGATGGAGTGGCATTACCCCCTGTAGAGGCAAACAACTTCTCAATTTCCCCAGGAATTCTAAAGCTGCTTACCGAGAATCAATTCAAGGGGGAGGTTGGGAAGGAGAATCCTCATACTCATCTGAGGAGTTTTTTGATGATCGCATCCACGTTCAATTATAATGGCATGTCTGAAGATGCCAAGAGGCTCAGGCTGTTCCCATTCTCTTTGACAGGAATAGCAAAGGAGTGGTACGATAACACGCTCCCACGGGGAGGTGTAACCACTTGGGCCGAGCTCGAGCGTCTGTTCCTCGAGCGATTCTACCCTCCATCTAGAACCATAAGAGCAAGAATAGAGATCTCTTCCTTCCGCCAGAAGAAAGGAGAAGACTTACGTCAGGCGTGGGAGAGATACTCTAACATGTTAATTGAGTGCCCGCAGCACGGGTACAATGAGGGGGATATCATGACGTTGTCTATAGTGGAGCCAGCAAGGCTGGTCAAGCCCATCTGGACACGTGTGCTAGTGGAGCATTTCTGAACCAAGGTATAGCGAGGTGTAGAGAAATCGTTGATAATATTGTCACGAATGTCGGGGCATGGAACAAGGACCCAGAATTTCAGAGAGCTTATCAGATTGAGGAGAGTGAAGGGACGAGGAAGTTGTTGATGGCTATGATGGAGAAGATAAGTAACATTGAGGTTGGGCAAGATTTGGTTGGAGGAAATGTAGCAGTGAGTGAGAAAGTGGACCAGCCCCCAGTTCAGCAGGAGGTAGCCAACTATATGGGAGGACCTTACTACAATCAAGGCGGGTATCCACAAGGTGGCAATCAATTTGGAAGGTCTTCTTATGGCCAACCATTTGTACCTCCAGGTCCACAGTCTCCTCAAAATCAATGGAGGAACACACAAGGGTATCAAGGAGGCCAGCAGCCTCCTCAGAACACATGGAGGAAGAACGAGAATTTTTCATATGCTAACCCGAAGGCCGGAATTACAGTTCCTCCAGGTGTTGATCCAGGTTCGAAACCCCCGGGTGGAGAAGGCGGTGCCTCAACTGAGGAGATGTTGAGAGCTATCCTTCAGAAGGTTGAGGAAGGAAGCAAGAGATTGTCCTCTTTGGAGTATGATATGAAGGAGTTGCATAAGAAAGGTGATCAGCGTGATCAAGAACTCCAGAAGAGAGATGTAGAGCTTAATCGAATTCAGCAAGAGAATAATAGACGGTTCACTTCTATGGAGTACCAGATAAGCCAGATTACAAAATCATTGGGAAGAGAGTCGGGTAAGTATCCTTCTATGCCGGAGGGGAACCCGAAAGAGCATTGCAAGACGATCCAGCTTAGAAGTGGGACCAACTATGATGGTCCTCAGATGCCTGCTGATTTTGAGACGTCCCAAGGAGAGATTGAGATGGAGGGATAAGAACATAAGAAAGATGGAGGTGAGACAATTGAGGAAGAATTTGAGATAGAGAGCAAAGAGCCTGAAGAGGAAGGCATTAGAAGATTGAGAGAGTTCCTAAGTGGAAGAAGGCAAAGGAAGCAAGGGAGAAAGTGAAAAAGACCGAGTGTGATGAATGTGGGGTACTCAAATCTGTGATACCCGTTCCGTATCCACAGCGCTTCATGAAGAAAAAGCTTGATAAGAAGTTTGTTAAATTCCTTGATGTTTTTAAGAAATTGCATATTAATATTCATTTTTATGATGCTTTGGAACAGATGCCGAATTATGCTAAGTTCCTGAAGGACTTGATAGCGAAGAGAAGGAGAGTTGATGAGCCCAAGTTGGTGCAGCTGAACCATGAGGTGAGTGCATTAGTGCACAAGGCGCTTCCCCCGAAGTTGAAGGATCTCGGGAGTTTCACGATCTTATGTGATATCGGGAATGGAGTCAAGAAGGGAGCATTGTGCGATCTTGAAGCGAGCATCAATCTTATGCCCTTGTCACTATTCAAGAAGTTGGAAGGTGGAGAACTTCAGCCGACAATGATGACGCTTCAACTTGCCGACCGGTCTATTACTCGACCTCAAGGTGTGGTTGAAGACGTCCTCGTGAAAGTTGGAGATCACATTTTTCCAGCAGATTTCGTGGTCCTAGAGATGGAGAAAGACGAGCACGTACCTTTGATCTTGGGAAGACCTTTCTTAGCTACGGCCGGGATGGTGCTAGACGTGGCAAATGGGAAGATCACGTTGAAAGTTGATGATCAAGAAGTGAAGATTTCCCTATATGAGGCCATGAAGTACCCGAAGGAGGATAAGAGTTGTTATTGCATGGATGCAATTGATCCTCATGTTGAAGACACACCTCCTACCCCTAATCTTTCTTTTAGTCATGATTTTGATAATCCTTCATTTGATGAGTTAACCCATGAGCATTACGATCTTGATTCTGTTGATAGGGATAAAGTGAAGAAGTTGAAGGATGAAGAAGTGAAAAGTGTGGAAATGGTCCAGTTGGAGGAGAAAGGAAGAGTTAAGAAGAAGAAGTCCAAACTCAAGAAATTGATTAGTAAGACTCCTACAGAAAAAGGTGAGAAGAAGTTGAGACCTATACCACTTGGGGATGAGAAGGAAGCAAAGGAGCTCATGATGGAGGGGCATCAAGGAAAGGAATTCAACCACCACTCTTATGAGAGTAAGGGAGGTAATTTTGAGTATCATGTCCCATAAGCTCCTTTGAGCTCGGTCCGACATTAGGACCTTAAAAATAGCGCTGAATGGGAGGCAATCCATTTTTATTTGCTTTTGAGTGTTTTATGTTATTTGGGTGTTGTTGAATCGTAAGTTTTAACCTCGTATTTGAGAGTTTATTTTGTAGGCTTGTCTCGAAGGAGTACCAAAGAAGTGGAGATTGAAGGGACCAACTCAAGACAAGGGAGTGTGTCAAGTTGTTAGGAGAAACTGAATTATTTGGATGAGGTAACCCACAACCCCAAACTTAGACCTCTTCACAAGGTCGAAGTTTGGGGGGTGGAGTTTTTATTTATTTTATGGTGATATTGCACAAGTGCACACCCTCTCTTGAGTGGGTTTGGTTATTTGGTATCTTGAGATGCTCCTTGAGCTGTTATTGATTTGATTTGCTACTACATATTTTATGTCTATCAATCATCTTATGCTTGTTGATTGCTATCTTTGAGTGTGAGTATGAGTTGGTGATTTGTGGATTTGAGTTAGGGACTATATTGTGTGAGTATGCGAATGAAAGTTGATTTGAGAGAGAACTAGTATACTTACAAGTTTTCTTTTTGAGTACTTGTGTGATGAGAGTGAGAATTCACTAGGACTAGCATGGATGTGAAAGCCGTGAGTTTTGAGCCTTTTGAGATTTTGATGCATAAATTAATCTCTTCGTTTGTGAGTGAGTCGTCACCTTAGAGGATGCTAGAACTTGTGTGTGCTCTTGCTTCTTGACTGTGTCTAGTTTGATATGCCGAATATGATCTTAGGCCATCTTTGTTTTGATTGAGTCACTTAGCCTAAATTTTCCTTACCATTGATATTTGTCCCTTGTTAGCCCCTTTGAGCCTAGAGCCTATTTCATTTGCTAGCACATTTAAACACTATTCCAAATTCTTAAGCCTTTTTGTCCCAATTTGAGTGGAGAATAGGAAAAGTGTGAATGTGAAGGGATTGAGTTGAGTTGAAAGAGGAAAATGTGATTGCTTGAGTGAGTATGAGAAGAAGGTGTGATGAAGTTATGAGTTGTGAGAAAGAACAAAAAGTTGAGAATGAGCAAAAGAAAAAAAATGATGATGAGCTCATGTGAGTTGTTTGCAAAAGAGAAAAAGAAAAAAAAAGTGAAGGGATTGAAAAAAAAAAGTGAAGTGAGTTAGAAAAAAAATTGAAGTGTTGAGAGTATTGGAATTGAAAGTGTGTTGATTGAGAATGTTTGAAGTATTCTGTTCCTAATCTCGAAGTACCGAATTTGATTTTCTATTCTCCATTCACTTGAGTCACTTATCCATATTGTTATCCCACCTGTCCAAAGAGCCTACATTACAGCCTTGAGAAAAGTCTTTTTTGATTCGGCATTGATTTCTAGAGTATGGTCGGAGTTTAGAGTGCTTACAAGCCTATGGCTGCCAATATATGTGATTGAATATTTGAGTGAGCCCCTTTATCATTGATATACACTTGTGAGGGAGTGAAATACATCGTTGAGTGCACATCCATGTTTGAACTTGGTGTTTCTTGTTATTGTTGCATGAGTATGATGAAGGAAGGTGAGTTAGTATACGTGTGATTGATCTTTGAAGCTCGAATTCATTTACTTGCATGATTTGATTCTTTGACTCATTCCTAACAATTTCACTTGACTTATTCTTTCGTTGCTTGAGGACAAGCAACATGGTAAGTTTAGGGGGGTTGATTAGGCGTGAAATTGTTATGTTTTGGTGCCCGATTTGCCCATATTTTGAGTGTTTTTTATGAGTATTTGGAGTCATTTGAGTATCATTTCTATAAACTAATGAATTTGTCTCTTTGATTTTTATAGATGGATAAAGGGTGAAAAGAGGAGTTCGTAGGACTTTGAATCGGCCAAAACGGACTCCCGGTTGAGGAGATATGAAGATTTTACGAACATGTGTACAGCTGCCGAAAAGTGCTCGAGCTCGACCACTCGTGCACTGTGCACGAGTTGAATCATGTCGTGCACTAGTGCACGAGCGTACGTGATTTTTGGCCCAAAAATGCCCAAATTCGATCCCAAGCCTATTTATACCTTTTTCCAAGCATATCAACAGAGACCAACACATATTTTTACATATTTTGAGCGAGAAGAAAACTTGGAGGAGAGATTGGAAGAGTTTTATACATTGTAATCGAGGTTTTAATTTACGAATTCTTAGTTTTAGTATTTCTTTTGAACGTATTAGATTCATTCTTTCTTTCTTTACTCTTTGAGACGATTAAACCTAGTTTTTTAAGATTTATATAGATTTCTTTGGAGACTTTAATTTGTTCTTTCGTTTATGTTCTTGATTTTATTAGTTAATTCAATTATGCATATGTTTATTGCTCTTGTGATTGCTTTTATTATTCAAACCACCATGTTAGGCTAGAACCCTTGCATGCTTAGGATAGGATGAACTCGTAGAAGTAGGATGTTGGTACATAATTAGGGTAACATGTGATGTTTAGTTTTAATTCTCTTAATTAATGAACGCTTAAAATAAATTCCGGATTTACCTTTGAATTTCGTACGAAAATTGTTAGAGAGAGGACGACCTTATCACTCTTTAACAACTAGTAGGCTTAACGAGAGGGTTTAGAAGGGGTTTATTCATCTACCGGTTTATCTAGGGAGGACGACCGCATCACCTTAGTTAAATTAGGGTCTCTTTAATTAAACACAATCTATTAACTTGTTTAGTGGATTGGTGAAGTCGATTGATAGGATAAAGTATTAATGTTTAATTCTTGAGCTTTTCATCTTACAATCTTTTACTTAGGTTATTTCTTGCACATCACGGTTATTTTGATTATCGTACCAACTCCGTTAGTATATGTAGGAATTCCTATTCCGAGCATCACCATCTCATATTTGCATACACTTAGTTATTTATTCCGTTTAATCAAGTTATTAGAATATAGAGTAGTTTATTAAATTTTCAATCCCCAAACATGCACTCATATTAACTACGACGCGTAGATCTCCAGGGGTCTATTTGCATACTTACCTTCCCTTGGGTTTGATAATATTTGGTCCCTATACTTGCCGATACTACAGTGAACCCATACTCTTGTGGGGAAACTACTAGTAGAAAGCTAGTATTTTCGGTTCAAGTCAGTATATTAGAAATCCATGGAATGTTTAGGTAAATGACATAATTCTACTGAAAAATAGAAAACTAGGAATTTTTAACATATCTGGTATCAAATCAGTTTTCATTATATTATATATTGGCAACTTGCATCATTACAAACTACAAAGCAGACTAATAATTTTTATTTTTTTAACTTCTAACACATGAATCACCCTTTTCACTAATGTACACATGACCGAGATAACCTTCTACATGTCATATCTATATGAATGCATCTACTTTAGCATCAATAAATCAAGATTGTTTTTTAAATATCAGACTTGGTGCATTCCACTAGGTGTAACATCTATTCACAGAACATTGCTAGCATTTCAAAGTAAACCAAATTGAGTTCTCAGTTATTTTTAGGATGTGGAGGAAAGAGCCTAAAATTCATGAAACACCTTTAACCTTGTCAAAATTCGATTAAGAAATAACAACTCGATACCTTCTTGATTCCATGGTATTTCTCAGACCAGAGAACAGCGGATCGCTAACGATTTTCTAGCGGAATGACGTAGGTTTCTCGCTGCAGGGGAAAAAGTGAGAATATCTCAACGTCATTTTTCGCGCCACCATCCCTGTCCTTGGAATCCGTTGAGCAACTTGTGCAAAGCGGTAAATATTTGAAGGAAGAAGGACCCCGACGCTGGAGGAAATTGAGGATGAGAAGGAGTACCTTTGCCTGCTTCCAAATCAAAGCATTGACATACCAAGCCTTTAGTTAGCCTTTCAGTCCCTTCGACGATGTAAAAATTAGGGCTCGACAAAGGACGTTGGAATGTTAATTAAGAATTTTTTTTTTTTTCAGAAAGAGTTAATTACGAATACTGATATATTTTATTTTATTTACACTTATTAGGTTTCAAATCTTTTCTTTTAATTTAAATAAAAAATGTAGATGAATGTATATATTTTATAACTTATATAATATTTTAAATTAAAAAGGATATTTTTGTCCTTTCGTATTTATTAATTTAATTTATTATTAGGGTGATGCAGTGCGATTGCAATATGCAAAGCGCAAATGAAATACTGCAAAGACAAATCATCTAAAAAATATTGTATGTTGGATCGAGTATCCAATGATATTCATAGGGTTTACTGACGTCAGTAATGACGAAACCCTTCCTGACCAAGTGACCATAGAAAATCCCAACAAAGTAAAGAAAATTTTGTGCGTAATTATTAGTAAAATGAGATGTAATTTAGAGATTTTTGTAAGGGATGAATAGTGCACTGTGAAAACTGATCTGGGACGAAGGGAGTAATATGATGGTTAATGAGCACAAATTAACTTATATATATATATATATTCACTAAATTAATATGTAATAACTTATATTCTAATATAATATAGTAATATTAATAGATTTTAGTTGATTTGTGTTTTGCATAAAATACTTGAGGAGATTTAGAGGGAGTTTGGTTAACAACTCTTCAATGTAATGAGAATGAGATTGAAAATTAGTGTAATTATGATGGTTAATGAGCACAAACTCACCATCTCCTCTCCTAAATAAGGTAATCACTGCTCCATTTTGATTACCATATTCTCTTCCCACAATCCTCCTCCTCAATTACTCTCTCATTCATCCACCAATAACCATTTGTTGTCCACCTCTATTCTAAAATTGGGACATGACACTAGCAATGGAGTCACAATTGTAACAAGTCTTCTCCCAATATATCTTTTTTATTATGGGGGCATAAATAGAAAATAACATTACCATTGAAGAACTGCTAAACAAGCGCCTCCTTATTTTATGTTGATTATGTTTGTAACGCCCCGAACCCAGAATATATTAATTATATCGGATTCGAAGTGTTATTGTGATCAAAAGTCCGAACTATAAAATTTTTTAAGGGAATATAACTGAATTGAGAGATGAGTTTCATGCAGCGGATAAGTGGGAAGAAATATTATAACGTAAGTGTATTTATATATATATAAAGATGGATAGAGGGTTCTGTATCTTCAGGATAATACACACTAAGTTTGGGTATTTAAAACACACGGTAAGAGTATCGTCTTGCATGGCAGTAGCGATAACATTTATTTGGGAAATAGAAATAATAGGCATCATTGTATTAGTAATAATATTTTAAGCAAATGGGAGACTTTGTGTCTTCTGTGTCACTGTCCTTGCTCCCCGTAATTGTAATCTGCAAGGGGTTAGGAAAAAGGGGCGTGAGAATTGAATTCTCACATATGGGTGATTGCAACATCATGGGATTGGTAAATCCGAAATATATATTAAGTTATACTCATTAATAAAATGTTTATTTTATTTAATCAGTTGACGTATATATAAGATTATAAAGTTTAAACGGTATTTAAGCATATTTCACATGATATAATTGAAAAAGCACAAGTTGGTTCACATTGGGGCAAAACCCAAAGTCATATCACATATTATCACAAACTGACAAACCATAAACGTACGATCATTCCACTTCCAACAAAGTTACTCTTTTCAACTCCAACCAATCAACAAAGTTACTCTTTTCAACTCCAACCAAAACTTACTTCATACAACCACACAAGCTCACATCATCCAACCTTATAACATCCCTCAAAATAAGCAAGTATCAATGGCCTTCTTCCCAGTGCGTCAAACGACAGCTGACCGGGGACCAGATCTACTTGATCAACAACCTTGATTCCGAGGGCGTCCCCGACAGCAGCCCCGGAGGTCGGATTTAAAACTCGATCCCGACTCCGTACATACTGACCTTCCACAAAACTGACTCAATAAACTTTACAAAGAATAATACTTGACTGATAACTGAACTGATTCATGCTCACGTAAGGTGTTTACTCATGCAGTGGTGATCGATTCACAAAACAACAGGCTAAATATATAACATATATAGTTATATCACATAATCCAAACAGTTATATAGATAGGTGTTACATTTATGTTGGATTAGGTATTTTTTATTTGATTTAATCGAGTTCAGGAAATACCGGCACGACGTTATTATTAGCAGATCAATCAACAGATCATCACCTAACCTGATTGTTCTGAGTTCCGGGAATATTGTGTAGGCAGACAGTCGAGTCCTTCGTGTGTGTTCCGAAAAGTACAAAATCCTAATAAGGAGTATTCCGATTAAAAGATTGACTTTTGAATTTGAAAAGCTTAAGAGTGTAAAACTCGAGGATTGAGTAGATTGTTGTCTTCAGAAAACTATTGAAAACTAAAGTTTTCAAAGGTTGATTTTTAAATTGATAAGTACACCCCTTTTTAAGAGGAGGTGTATCAGGGGGTGTATTTACTGAATTTAGTGGTGTTCTCAATAAAGGCCCTTTAAGGAAAATATAATTATTAAACTTGGAAATACTTAGAAAAATAAGATTATTACTTAGAATTAAAGAAAAGGTTTTTCTTTCTTAAGAATTTTATTTCTTGTTTTTAAACGAAAACTTGAATATAAAACTTCTCTTTTCTAAACTTATTAAAAGACTTGGACTTTTCTAAGAAAATTATATTATAAACTAAAAATAGTTTATAAAAAGGTATTCCTAAAGTTGGTTTGTAATTCTTCTAAAATAACGGATTATATTAAAAGGCTTTATTTTGCGTTTCTAAAATTCTAACAGGGGTACGAGGTGAAGACGAGTTTCCCTTTGTTTACGAAATTTACCCAAAAGTGTTTTTACCCTTGAAAAACATCAAAACAAGGATACTAAAGGATTTTGCTAATAACATCATAATACTAAAACAATGACACTAAACATTCACAAGGATAATACTAGTCCACTAAGTCATTAATACCATACATCTAAAACAATAATATTTCAACATTTAACCACTATTACTAAAACACTAAGCTAAAAATTCCAATCTCATGGTTTGTAAAGGAGATAAAAATAAAGAAAAACAATTATCCAAAATCCTACTTCTAAAGAGTGATACAAGGGGACAATTCAATAATACTAAATAAGTTAACAATTAACACTAATTATCTAACTAAAACTAACAGTAAGTTTTTCTCCTTTCTTGTCCCAAGCTTCTAACAAATTAACAACATAACCCAAAATCTACCCAAGAAGAAAACCGAAGGTAGAAACCTTACGAGCTTCAGTTCGAGATGTTAAACGGGCGGCCTAACGGCGTCGTTTTGAAACTCGGAATTTGCTCACGAAAATTGGGCAGCCTAACGACGTTGTTCGGGAATTCGAAAAACGAAATTGGACAGCCTAACGGCGTCGGTTGGAAATTCCAAAAATTCTGCAATAGCAACCGGTTCAACGGCGTCAAAATTGAACGGAAAATTAACGAAAATAAGGTTTCGGTTATAAATTGGAATAAACCGGTGTTCGAAATCGAATTTAAACGGAATGAAATTCGAACAATAGAGGAGAGAATTCAACTCACTGGAGATTGAGGAGGAGGCGGCGGCGGCGGAGCTAGCTTCGGCGGCGATGCGGCGGAGCTACGGCTGAGGCGGTGGCGCTTCGAACGGAGGAAGAGCGAGAGCGACGGGAGAGACTGGAGCGGCGACGGCGGCGTGCGGGGGAGGCGTCGCGGCGGTGGGAGGCGGAGCTCGGCGGCGGCGCGGCGCGACCTGCTTCGCGAGAGGCATCGCGGTTGCCTGGGGCCTGGGCGGCGACGACGAAACGTGGGCGGCCTGGGGCCGTGGCTAGACGGAGCTCCGGCGCGGTGCGTCTGGGCTGGGCCACAGCGGCGTGGAGCTTCGTCGGCCGGAGGAAGGAGGCGGAAGGAGGGAGGCCGAAGGAAGGAGGAGAATTTTTTTTTGAGAGAAAAATTTGTGCGTGAAGGAAAACAAAATGAGGAGAGAGAGTGAGGTTTCTTCTATTTATACTCCCTCTTTTCCAAACCTTATCTAATCCATTTAATCTTATCCAAGAATTTGGTATTTTCGTTCCCAACTGATACGGTTTAGGGGTCGTTTGGTTCACGAGTGTAACCCCGATTCAGAAATTAATACAGTTTTTAAACTCAATTAATATTTTATTGTATTTTGATTTTTCTCAATAAATTAAACGGATCGAAATCCTTAATTTAATTTGAATAATTAATTTCTCGTAGTCCTTTATTCGTTTGAAAGAATTCGATTTCTTTTTTCGAATTTAGGAATTTATAAAAAGGGTATGTATATTTAAATACACAAATAACACACAAAAATAATTAAAATAATTAAAATTAAAAGAAACAAAGAAAAGAAAATATAAAATAAGGCTTCTAATTAAGAAAAGGGGTACAGAACGGGACGGGGTATTACAATGTTTTTCAAATTGTTGCTTAGCTTTTGAAAAATACTGGATTGATGTTTTTATTGGATTATGTAGTAGGGCTATTGATGCATTTTAGCTTAAATTAGTATTTATATGTGGACATGTTGCAAATAATTGAATAAAACCAAGTGTGTTGATGCTAAAAAAAATTAAGTTGAATTTTAAAAAAGATAAGTGTAAAATATTTCTGTTTATTTGGTTTGAGACCGAACCGAAATATTTCAGTTTGGGACCAAATAATCTTTCAAAATGTGGTTCGATTTTTAGTTTGTAAAAAAATTTCAATTTAATGTTCGATTTAGTTAATACGGTTTGCTTCGCACACCCCTACATATAAGCGCCCCCTTCCCCTCTATTATCATCTTACATTTTTTTTTTCGAACCAATAGAAATGCAAAATTGTTTTGGACTAAAAAAATTTAAAAAATTAAAGTGACTATCCAAAATAAAAAGAATTCCGTATAAGTTTAAAACTATTAAATTAATATTAATTTGTTTAAAATTCAAGAATTAAAAAAATTAATTAGAGAAATATTGAAATAAAATCAACATTAATTTAGTAATTAATAAATAAAAATAAAATAATTAAATTTTATTATTTACATGCATATGGGTAAAAAATATTTTTTTAAGAGTAATTTAGTGAATACACATCAAAATGGATAAAATACATTTTATTTTAGAGTAAGTCTCTTGTGCATTTGGTGTATGATGCACTCACTCAACAGTTGATAATGTATACACTGAAAAGTTAGTCTCAATTACACTGAAAAGTTTACACTGATTTAGTGTAAACTTTTCAGTGTAATTGAGACTAATTTTTCAGTGTAATTGAGACTAACTTTTTAGTGTATACAGTATCGATTGTTGAGTGAGTGCACCGTGCACTTAGTGCATATGAGACTTTGCCTTTATTTTAAGAGATGGGTAAAAAAAAACATTTTAATTTTACAAAAAATGGATATTTATTATTTTTCTCTTATATTCTACTCCCTCCGTCCCGGACTAAATGTCCCACTTCTTTTGGTTGAATGGTTTAAGAAAGTGTATTTGTTTATTAATATATGGTGGAAAAGTAATGAATAATGTTGAAAAGTAATGAATAGTGTTTAATAAAGTAATGAATAGTGTTGAAAACTGGATTGAATGAGTGATATTTTTTGTAATATTGTGTGAATTTGAAGGTTAAAGTTTATATGTAGTAGAGTGTTGCTTTTTCCATTTATGGAATGTGACATTTAGTGTGGGACAATAAAAAAAAGGAAAGTGGGACATTTAGAGTGGGACGGATGGAGTATAATTTACCTAATTATTTTGCTTAAAAGCAAGCAGAATTGCCAAAAGGAAATGATTAGTCTCATGCACTGATAGACGCATTAATTATTTAGATGAAAAACAACAAAAATACCTTATATAAATACAAAAGGGCTGAATGAGTGTGAAAGTGTGGTTTCCAAGGCAAAGGGTGGAGTTGGGTGTGGGGCAAGGGTTGTCACATGGATTCGGCTGCTGCAGGTCTCTGACACCGTGGACCGTGGTCCAAACCCCTACCCTACTGCATTCTTCCCTTCTCTTCAGATAACTCTACAGCTTCATACATGTCCCTCCGGTCTCCAATTATCTGCTTCCTTCTATTATAAAATAAAATAAAATATATTCACTTGTTTTATTTGTCCATCCACAAAAAATATACATATTCATTTTAAAACAAAATATAGGACAAAAATGATTTATACACAAATCATTGAAAAATATTAGTTGATTTCATTATAAAGTATATGTTGTTTACTGAAAACAAACTAAAATTATTTAATGTAAACAATTAATACTCTTCGGTGAAAACAAATAATACTTGTCTTTAGTGAAAATATTTAATATTCTTCAATGATTCATACATGAACCAATTTCGCTCTATACATACACTCATTTTATTGAAAAAGTCATTTTTATTATTGTTTTTTAACTATCACTTAATTATCCACATAAAATTTACTGTACATTCAAACACTATTATTTTATTTATAAATGGACCCCACGTACATTTACCTTATCTACTTTATCTACCTACTTCCTCCGTACCTCAATTTTCTTCCCATTTTACTATTTTCGTCCGTCCCTCTATTTACTTTTCTTTCATTTTTCGAAAATAAAATAAAATAGTATATTCTCACACTTTACTCCTTCTTACACATCAATAATATACTATCTATATAATATCACTAGAATAGAACCCACGAATTTCGCGGACTGAAAGAAAATTGTATATATAATTAAATTGTTAGATCTAATTTTTTTAAGAACTAAGACATTTATTATACAATTATAATTAAAATAAATTTGTAATCCAAATATGAATATTGTGAAATTAAATATTTATTACTTAGTAACAGTAAAAAAATACTAATGAATCCACAAATTCAAACAATTTTAATTACAAATTTTGAAAAAAAAAAATATTAGTGAATAACATTTGTTGTATACTTACATGTTATCAAATAGAACCAAGATACAAAATTTTCAAACCCTTTTGCTTTTAACTAGGGCTGGCAAATCGGGGTGCCCGGCCCGGTCCGTCGGGCCAAGCTATGTTCACGGGTCGGGTCAGACCGATCCATTTTCATATCGGGCCTATAAAATTTGAGTCCAGCCCAACCTAGCCCGCGGGCTAATGGGTCAGCTGACCCAACCCATTTTTTTTATTTTTTTAATTATACTCTCCCCCTCCATGAAATTTTTACTCCATCACTGTTGGATACAAGGTATAATGAAAATTAGTATTTATTAAAAAAAAAATAGATAAAGTAAGGATATGATTGGTATCACTGAATGGAATGACCTCATGAATGGAATGAAGGTTTGAATGAAATAACATATGAATGACCATTCTTATGATTGGAATGAAATGTTACATTGTTTAAATTGATTTTAAGTTATTAATATTTGAATTATTTTTTAAGAATAATAAAATTATTAATTATTGTTATTATTTATATTATTTGTATTATTAATAATATATTAATTTATTATTGATAGTTTAATAATAATTATTGATAGAAGAGCTACTCTTAACATATATTTGTATTACTATTGATTATATCATTTTGATTAGTTATAATATAAATATATTTTAAATAAGAATACAATTTTTTTAATAATAAGAATAATTAAATTTTTTTATTATTATTTTATTATAAAATAATAATAATATTATTTTTTTATATTTTTATTAATACAATATTGAAAATTATTATATTATTGGAAATTATAATATTATTATGCATTTTTTTAATAATATTATTGTTCTTGGAAATTATTATATTATTTCTCATGCTATTATTTATTAGTATTTTTTATAATTATTAATATATTTTTTAATATTTTTGAGAAATAATAGTATTTTGTAATTTTATTATTATTATTATTTATAATGTTTAAATTATTATATTGATATTAATATTTGTAGTATTGAATAAAAAAATTGACTTCCTATAGAATAGAATAGTTAAAGACATGAGTTTTAAAAGGAATGACAATTCTTTATTTTTGGAATCACCATTCCTTATAGAATCATTATTCCAATTAAAAATTCATATCATAGAATTAGGAATGTATCTATGAATGGTGATTCAATTTCTAAGTTATTCCATCATACCAATCGGGCCCTAAAGGGTATTGTGAGACCCATTTATTTATTTGTGAGTAGTGTTTATTTCCAAAAAGTAGGAATGTAATCAAACTAAGCCGTGCGCAAGCTATTCGGGACTCGGCTCGAAAAATATTCGTTCGAGTTCGTTTGTTAAGTTTCACGAGCCGAGCTCGAGCCCGATTTCGAGCTCGATTATTTTATTGAGCCGAGCTCGAGCCTGACGGTATTCGGCTCGAAAGCTCGCGAATAGGCTCGTTTACTGAGCTCGCGAATAGGCTCGTGAGCAGACTCGTTTAATTAATTTTTTTCTTTTTATATAAATATTTTACAAAATATATCCATAAGAATGTAATGTAGAGACAAATTTATTATGATATTAGTATTATTATGTGTTATTAGGGACAAATTTATTATTATGGAGTATGGACTATTATGTTTTTAAGTAGACATAGTTTAGATGTGTTATTTTTGTATATTTTTTTAAAATTTTAATTAGCTTTTCGAGCCGAGCCTTTCGAGCCGAGCTTTTTGAACCAAGCCTTTCGAGCCGATTTATTCGAACTCAAGCTCGAATTATGCTTGATTAATTTGAAAACGAGCTTTTTTTGAGCCGAGCTTGAGCTAAGCTCGTTTACTTGGTTAACGAATATTTCACGAGCCGAGCTTGAGCTATTCGCGAGCTTAAAAATTTGCAAACGAGCCGAGCTCGAGCTCAACTAATAAAGCTCGAGCCGAGCTCGAGCCTATAAAAATCCAAACGAGCCGAGCTCGAGCTTGATGATATTCGGCTCGGCTCGGCTCGTTTACATCCCTACCAAAAAGGGAATGAGTAAGAAAATTTTGGACAACCCAAAAAAAAAAATGGGTAAAAAATTTGTAGACGGATGAGTACTATAAAACATAACTCATTAAACTTTCACAATCCACATATATTTTATATCTTAATTTACTTTAGTTCATAACAAGTAATAACACTAATTTCTATTTTTCCTAAAATAAAAAAATTCAATCGGGCCAAGTGGGCCCCCCGTGGCTCGTAGGGCCAAAATGGCCCGATTTTTTGGGCCACTATTTTTTTAGCCCAGCTCAGCACATTGTCAGCTCTACTTTTAACATTTAACTATAACGCGACAACTGCTTTATGACATTGACCAAATCTTCTTGTTAAAAGAACTAATTAAAGAACTAAAAAGATAATTAATTGATATTAACATAGTTTATCAATATTTCCTATAGTTGAATATCCTTTAATCCTTTAATGAGAGTATAATATATATGTGGTTCTACTATTTTATACATTACAGACGTATATTTACACACTAATGCTTATTCCCGCGAATTTTTAGAGTGAAACAAAAATTATTATTAATATTATAAATATTAATTTTATTAAAATATTTTTTAATTCTTATATAATATTAAAATTGTAATTATAATTCAACAAACAATAAAAATGCTAAACATGAATAAATAGAAAATTTAAAAAATATTAACTAATTCACACATTCAATCTCAAATTAGAATAACACAATATTACTTAAAGTTACCGTTGTTGTATACTTGCATGCCCAGTTTTTCCTCAAGGTATGAAGATACAATAACAATCAAACTCAAAAGTTTAACTCTAAAGATAGAGTCGCACATTTCAGATCTAAATGTAACATTTGACAAAAAATATGTCATAATTAAAATGAAATACTGTGTAGATGTCTGTGTGAGAACAATTGATTAATGTGTTATAATACACAATTCAACAATAAAATTTACGCCAATCTTAGTTTTATTTTATTTTTTAAATTAAAATTCCCTTTATACATTTCACATATACAAATATTTTGCCCAAAAAAGAAGTTAAAAAAATCAAAATTGTTTAAAAAAAAAATCAAAGTCTTACTCCACAAAACAATATCTAAATTTTGCAATATTTTTCGGGAATATATGCTATCTCGATGACAATATCTTTTCCGAAATATTTCAATTTCTTGTTACAAATTTCACATCTATCAATATTTTACAAAAATAAATTCCAAAAATATCTAAGCAAAAAAAGGTTCAACCGTGAAAAAGATTTTCTTGCATTAATTTAATGTTTAAAATAATATTTCATATTATACGTAAATATTATGTTCCCATTGATTAAAATATATTCAGATTTATTGTATTTTAGAGTAAGATACTTTTTAAAGTTATAAATTATAGTAATACTTAAATTGTTATTAAAGAAACTTAATGTCTTTTTTTTTCTTTTTTCTTGTTGGACAACACTATAATTTTTTATCCATAAAAAAATAATCCACATATTTAATATATATATATATATATACACATTAATTATATAACATATAACTGTCTTTTACTTATTTATCATTTACTAATCCTAGTCTATAAAAGAATATATGTACTTTACATTTTAATGGTCTATTTTGGTGGCATAATTTTATCCAAAAATATTTTTGTATTACAATATATTATTGAAGGCAAGATATTATATTTGGTTGAAAGATTTTTTTGGTATCATACATTATTTCGGTAACAATATATTTTCTGAAATATTTCAATTCCCTCCTACAAATTTCGTGTCTATCAATATTTTGCAAAAATAACTTTAAAAATATCTTAGAAGAGAAATTGTTCAATCATAAAAAAATATTTGCTTACATTAATATAATATTCCATATTTTACGTAAATATTTTTTTCCATTGATTAAAATATACTCAAATTTATTATATTTTAGAGTAAGATATTTTTTAAAGTTATATTACTTAATTTGTTAGTAAAGAAACTTAATGTCCTTTTTTTTTTTTTTTTGCCAACACTATAATTTTCTATCCATAAAATATTTATTCCACATATTTTAAGAAAAAATATATACATTAATTACATAAGATATAACCATTTTTTACTTATTTATAAATTACAATACTCATTTAATATTTTTATGTTAAAAAAATATAAAAGAAAAATCGAAATCATAGTCTAGAAAAGAAAATTTGTATTTTACAGTTTAATAGTCTATTTTGGCCGCATAATTTTATCCAAAAATAAACTTTTGTATTACAATTTATTATTGAAGGCAATATATTATATTTGGTGGCAATATTTTTTTGGTATCATACACTATTTCGATGACAATATCTTTTCCAAAGTATTTCAATTCCCTCCAACAAAAATTTCACATCTATCAATATTTTACCAAAATAACTTCCAAAAATATCTAAGAAGAGAAATCGTTCAACCGTAAAAAAATGACTCTACATCACCTTTAGGTTACCTGCAATATAAAACAAAGAAACATAAAATTTAATTAGATTTCACCAATAACGCACACCTTTTTCGAAAAAGAATAATAGTTGGATCAAAATTGTAGGCGTGCAGTGGGAGAATCTTCTTATTGAAAGAGAAAAAAGTTATTGATGGTGGATTCTCAAAAAATATGAACGTAAAGGGACTTGACCGTAAAATACTAACTTTTACTAGCAGTTACCCCACAAGAGTATGAGCTCACTGTAATATAGGCAAGTATAGGACCAAGTAATATCGAACCCGTAAGAGGATTAGTATGCGAATAAATCCCTGGAAATCTACGCGTCGTAGCTAATATGAATGCAATGTATTTGGAAAACAAGAATAATTTAAGTCTAACTCTAATTTACCACTATCTAGCAAGCAAGAACAAATTATACTAACTTCGGACGAAGTGCAGTTAAGATGAATGATGCTTTGGATAGGTCTCTCTATGTATACTAACGGAGTTGGTACGACAACAAAAATAATCGTGGTGTTCGAAGTAAAATCCTAAGTGTGCTTAAAACTAGGCAATCAACTTTCCTAATCCAACATTAAGAATTGTAAAAGTAAAAGCTCAAATATTACTCCAATACTTGACTCTTACGAAACTTAACCTCACTAACCAGCTAATCAAATTATATGAGTTGTGCTAAATTATTAAGTCCCTAATTTAACTCGGGTGATTCGACCGTCCTCCCTAGATAAACTGGTTAATTATAAACCCCTTCAAAACCCCTCTCCTTAAGCCTATTCGTTGAGAAAGAGTGATTCGGTCGTCCTCTCCTTAACAATTTTCGTACTTAATTCTATAATTATTCTAGGGTTTATTAAAAAAATTCAATAATTAAGAGAACTAAAACTCATCACACCACGAATTATCCTAATCGCCTACCAAGATCCTAATTTCTACGAGTTCATCCTATCCTAATCATACACGAATTTAGCCAAGGATATCGATGATGAAAATACAGGCAACAATTATAATAATCAAAGACATAATCGAATAAATCAAGAAATCCAAGAACATAAATCTAATTATGAATTCAATTGCAATCAAAATATGGAAATCAATCTCTAAATATGTCCCAAAATCTGGAAATATAATCTCAATCTATAAAATTATCAAAAACAAAAGATAAAAACTAAACCGTTCAAAGTAATAATCATTTTTTGAATCTCGTGTGTTGTAAATTTCTATTCTCCTCTAAAAAACTTTTTCAAAGCTTCAAAATCACGTTCCCAACCTTCTCCCCTTCGAAAATCGAGTCTCGATGTCTAAAAATAGGGATTGAGAATGTTTCTATACGTCTCCTAAAATTACCCTGTGTAGCCACTCGACCAGGCATCGTGGTCGAGCGCTTGGCGCTCGATCTGGCTTTGGTCGAGCGGACAGTTCCTCCAACACACGGATGGTGCACGATCTCCTTTTGTTCGAGCGGATAATGCTCGACCACATCTCGAGCGGTTCTTTTTCACAGTGATCCAATGGCGTTCGACCTGCCCTAGTCGAGCGGCTCGTGCTCGACCAAAGGGCTTGGTCGAGCGCTTCTCCCTTTCTTCTTACCAAGTGATACTTTTCATCCCTCGCACTAATACTCTTTGTAAATCCTTCATATCTTCTCATCCGGGAGTCCGTTTAAGTCGATTCAAAGTCCTACGAGCTTCATTTTTTGCCCTCTTTCCTATCATGCACACCAAAGAGGCAAATTAATGAGTTTATGAAAATAGTACACGATTAACTCTATAAACTCACCAAAAACACTCAATATATGGACTAAATTAGCATCAAAACATCACAATTTCACGTCTAATTATAAAGATATGAATATGAATATACTTTAGATACGTACAAATAATTTCTAAATACGCTCGAATAATCTCCAAATCAAATTGATGCACATATAATTTTCTCTAAATGTGCCTTTAATCATATCCATGTGCTTAATAAATTAGTTTACCTACAAAAAAAAATGGGGATATTGTCTACACACGAAAATTACAGAAATAATCCAAACAAATGAACAAAAAATAAAATTATATTTCTTTACATAGTAGACAACAAATGAGAAAATGAAGAGAAGAGATGCGGATTAGGGTTGTGAATCAGAATGAAAACTAAATAGAGATTTGCCAATTATAGAATATACAAAATAAAATGTATGGTTAGGATTAAAAGTGTAAAATATATGGTGTAGATTAAACCATAATATGATTTAAAACATGCCTAAAATAACTTTTAAGGAGAATGCAGGATTTTGACATGAAATGATTTGTGAGATGTCACATCAGCTTAAGAGAAATGTGGTGTTGACACATCATCTTGCAGAGGTTTGAGAATGTAATATAATAAGATTTACACGACTACACATATAAATAAATATGAGTACTGATATATGTATATATATATATATATATATATATATATATATATTTGTGTGTGTGTACATATATATGTGTGTGTGTATGTATATGTGTGTGTATATATATGTTTATTTCAAAAAATATTTAAAAAATTGAGGTTATGCAAACATGTAAGATACATGACCAAAATTATAGTGAGTGGAAAAACACATGTACTCATTTGTAAATTATATTAGGTATTATATAGTATTTTATTAAAAAATTATGAATATAACATAACATATAATATATTATGAGGTGATGAATTTTTCCTAATTTTCTACAGTTGACCAAGTCAATAGATCTTATCAAAATATGATAAAAAAAATATTTTGTGATCAAATCAAATTCTTTTATATTTTGGTATTATATATTATTATTTTCCTTAATGAAATAATTTGAAGAATCAATCAATGTAATTTATTATATTGATTAAGAATAAAATATGTTAGGATAAAAATTTGTTAGTTTTGATGAGTTAAAACAAACCAGAAGATGTAATAGGACCATCTGGACCTGTTAGCCAGATGATGATCTAGATTAGGACTTAGTCTAGGGGGAACTGCCAGACCAGAAGACCTCACCAGAAGAGTCACCAGAAGACCCCTCCAGAGGACTCCACCAGAGGACTTCAGTAGAAGAGATCAAGACCAGAGGCAGAGGACCTTCCCCAGACCAGACGAGTTCGGACCAGACGAGTCTGGTGGAACAAAAAATGCTCAGTTTGATCCCCTTATCCTACTGAGTATTCTGGCTGTTCACCAGATAAGGACCAGAAGATATCGAGGTTGCCTGGTGTCTGGTCCTGCCTTCTCTGAAGAGAATCAGAGTTAGGCAATTGGAAGCATTGACCGTTGGTGATTCAAATGAAGTCAAACAAGATTGGATTGAGAAGATATGAAGACAATCAATCAAGATCTCACCAACCCAATCAATCAATTAGGGAATTGATTGATTGAAGCTTCCATATATAGAGGATCTGATTGGATTAGCCTCCCAACGGCTATGTCCCTAATCCCCTCTATATATACTTGAGTGCAGATCAAGAAAAAGCTCTAGAAGTATTCACGCGCATATAGCCATACTAAGCTTTTGATCACTACGCATATTGCACTCACACTTTGTTCTTAATTACTTATCTACTCGTAAGGAGTTTATACACTCAACCTGTTCATCTTGTTAAGATAAGGTTGGAGTGAGTTTATCTTTAGATCGAAGTTAGATCTAAAGAGTTTGTAAGAAGGTGCTGGTACTTCAGAAATTCCAGTGAGTAAGTTTGTGAGTTGGTTGTTAGTGAGACCCCTTGGTGATAAGGGAGAGTGGACGTAGGATATTTATCCGAACCACTATATATCTTGTGTCTTTTATCGCTTTATTTTAAATATTGCTTATTGATCTCTTATAAAAGATTTTGGAAAGACATTATTACATAAGCTTCCGCAATTAATCTATCGAGTGGGACCAACAAGTGGTATCAGAGTAGTGTGTCCACGACCACTGCTTTGAAAAGCTTTTGGTGGTCACCGGGCAGATCCATTGCTCTTTAGTGATTTTATTCAAGTTCTTGTTATTTCCCTAAATTTCTTATCAATATGTCTTCGAAATCTTCTTATAAGAGTCGCAAACTGCCAGAATTCTCGTTCGAGGATTATAGCCACTGGAGCTTCATGATGAGTAATCATCTTGGAGCTATTCACCACCGCATGTTAGATGTGGTTGAAAGTGGCCCCATTAAATTTTACTGGACTCCTATTGATAGTGGCAGGTCTGAGTCCAGAGAAGAAACTAGCGACGCTGCAGAGGATAGAGTTCCCAGACAACGAATCCTCAAAAAGAAAGACGAACTTGACAACGATGAGAGAAAGCTACATAACCTGGACCAGGTGGCGAGGACTGAGATTATCAACACTCTTACTAAAGAAGTTATTGAAAAGGTCAGGACGTGCACCACTGCAAAAGAGATGTGGGACAAGTTAGCTCTGCTCTGTGAAGGAACAGAGAAGATTAAAGATAACAAGCTCCAAGCTGTTCAACACTCTTTTGACACATTTAAAATGAAACCAGACGAGACCATTGACCAGCTGGACATGCGTCTCACGAATCTCTTGAACAAGGCTAGTGCCTTAGGTAAGACCTATTCTGAAAAAGAGATTAATAGTAAAATATTACGTTCACTAACAAGCAGGTGGAGAATTAAAGTCACTGTGATCAAGGATAACAAGGATCTCAACACTCTGGATCACCATCTTCTATTGTCTGATCTCAAGGCTTACGAATATGATCTTCAAGAGGAGGATCAAACAGAAGAGGTTTCCTCTTCTGGCCAGAAAGGAGTTGCATTCTCTTCAACTCTCAAATCTGATGCCATGCCAAAGGAGTCTACTGCAGATGACTTGAGCCTCAAGGAGCAGGTAGCACTTCTAACTCATAAATTAGACAAAATGAGTTCAAAATATGGCAGGTACAAGAGGCATTGGAAGGAGTCTACCAGAAACAGGAAGAGTTCTTTCAAGCCTGCAGAGAAGGAGAAACCATCTGGAGACTCAAGGGAGACCAGATTCAGAACTCCAGAGAGGAGGAGAGATGACAACCCTGGCAGCTCTGGGAGATCAGATCATCAGAGGAGGGATGGTAGCTCTGGCAGACCTGACTACCAGAGGAGAGAAAGTAGCCCTGCCAGATCAGACTACAACCAGAGGAGGAGAGAGCCAAGTCCTAGTCCCAGAGGAGACAATGCCTGCTACACATGCAACAAGACTGGTCACTACAGTTATGATTGTCCTCAGCTTACTCCTAGGGAAAGAGAAGAGAAAAGAATCAAGAGAGATAGGAGATATGCAGATAAGAGAGCACTGCTGGCAGAAGCAGAGGAGGAGGATACTAGTTCCAGTTCTTCTTCTTCTGACTTTGGATCAGATGATGATGTGTGTCTCATGGCAGACATCACTGAGGTAAATGAAACTACTCTTGTTTTATCTAATTCCAAATGTACTGAATCCTCTAATTCATCTGGTAACTCCAGAGAGTCTGATATGCAACAAATGCTATCAGATCTCCAAAATTGTGTCCAACTCTGTCAAAAACTTGAGAAAGAGAATGGTAGGCTCAGAGCAGAAGTTCAATCTCTCTCTCATGAGCACAAATCCACCAGAGAACTCATGAAAGATCATTCCAAAGAAGTCTCTGCACTTCAGGATAAGATCACAGAAAGAGATACTCTGGTAGATCAACTCATGAAAGAAAGGAATTCTCAAGAGGATGAGATCACTGAACTCAGAGCCAAATACCAAACTCTTATCAAGGGAAAACAAGTTGTCCACAACATAGAGGAGATACCTATGCCCAGAGAAGCTCCTAAGATACCATCTGTTGTATCTATAATATCAGAGTCTTCTCAGCGCATTTGTGATAAGAGTGGTTTAGGATATTCTGGAATTACCACTAAAACTCACAAGTACTTTTATAACAAAGACAAGTCTGTAAGAGCTGGTAAAGTGGTAGAAATCTGGAATGATAAAGACTTAACTGGTAATGGTTACAAGGTGGTTCACAATCCTGATTGGAAAAGGAATCACTCTGTTAATCACTTAACTAATGGTCCAGAAGAGTTGACTACTCTGGAAGAGAAGATGCTTGAGAATAAGTGTCAAAAAGGGGAACCATTAAAGATTAATGGTTCTGTGAACAATGAGTCCCAAGGAGTAGGAATTACTCAAATTGGAGGACTCCAGAGAAATCCTCAAAGGGAACCTAAACAGATTAGGGGACCTCAAAGGAAACACTCAAAAAGGGGGAATATCAATCAGAGTAATAACTACCAGAGAAGGAACAATGTTCAACAGAACCAGGTACCCCAGAGACAATTTTCTCAGAAAAATCAATTCCAGAATAGGTATACTCAAAGGAACTATAATCACCAGAACAGGTCTAATTATCAGAACCAGAGGAGGTCTTCCAGACCCATCTATAGAAAACCAACTGATTTGGGAAGTTATGACACCAGAGATGGTTCTTCTAGGATGTACCCTTATAACCAGACCTTTAAGACCATGTCTTTGAGGCAGGCCATTCCAAAGGCCAGATTTGAGAAAAGGTACACCAGACCTGTTTATAGGAAAGGTGTCCTTATCAGACCAGTAGCTCAATATGTCATAGTAAGAGGACATGTACTGGTAGATAGATTTGGAAGGAAGATAAGATCTCCTCATCCATCAAGAGATGATCTTTATCTATGGATTCCTACAAAACCTGCAACTAACCAATCAGGACCCAGCACTAGTAGGGGACCTAATTGATCTCTCTGCAGGTAGATAAGAGTCCATTGGAGAAAGGATTTTCAAGCAACCATGTCTGGTACATTGATAGTGGATGTTCCAAGCACATGACATTCCAGAAGGATAATCTCCAAGATTTCAAGCCATTAAATGGACCAAGAGTGATGTTTGGTGACAACAACTATGGAGTCACCAGAGGAGTTGGAAAGTTGACCTTCAATGGTGTATCTGTAGATGAAGTCTACTACGTAGAAGGACTCAAGCATAATCTGCTTTCAGTATCCCAATTCTGTGACAAGGGATACTCAGTGAAGTTTTCTAGTGATTCATGCACTGTTTTCTCTTCTGATTATAATGATATCTTGCTAATAGGCTTGAGGAAGGGTAACATTTATCTTGCAGATTTTAGCAGTTGCCCAAGGAATGCTTGCCTGGTTGCTAAAGGATCTGCAGAGAACAGCTGGATTTGGCACAAGAGATTGTGTCATCTTAACTTCAAAACATTGAACAAGATTGCCAGAAAAGGTCTCATTCGAGGTCTTCCTAATGAAGTGTTTAAGAAGGATCAGGTTTGTGGTTCATGCCAGAAGGGTAAACAACCCAAGACTTCCTTTAAGGATGTCCAGAGCACAACCACAACCAGAGTACTTCAACTACTTCACATGGACCTGTTTGGACCTGTTTCTCCTCTTAGTTTCAGTGGAAGGAAGTACACCTTAGTAATAGTAGATGACTTTTCAAGATACACTTGGGTAGTGTTCTTGTTTAAGAAAAATGAAACTATAACTAAGCTGCCAGAGTTCTTCAAGCAGATTCAGAATGAGCAGAACCAGAGCATTGTCAGGATCAGGAGTGACAAAGGAACAGAGTTTTTGAATTCACATATTGCAGATTACTGCAAGGATCATGGGATTTTTCATGAGACATCTGCTGCCAGAACACCTCAACAAAATGGAGTTGCAGAAAGGAGGAATAGGACTCTCAAAGAAGCTGCAAGAACACTTCTGGCAGAGTACAGCACTCCACAGAGATTTTGGGCAGAGGCCATCAATACAGCTTGTTACACTCAGAACAGGTGCCTGATTGCCCAGAGACACAATAAGACCCCATATGAGGTATGGAAAGGTAAAACCCCATCTGTTTCATATTTTCATGTTTTTGGATGTAAGTGTTTCATCCATGACAATGGGAAATCTAAATTAAGAACCTTTGATGCTAAAGTGGCTGATGGAATATTTTTGGGATATTCCAGCACCAGTAAAGCTTTTAGAGTTTTTAATAAGAATTCACTTTGTGTGGAGGAAACACCTCATGTTGTTTTTGATGAATCTACTTTTGAGTACAAGGTGGATCCTAAGTCTTCAGATGAGACCCAGAATCAGACTACACCCAGAGTTATCAAGGTCAATCCACCTATTCTTGATTCAGATTCAGATTCAGATGAGGACCCATCTCCTGGTTCTCTGAAGCAGCAGCCTTCACAAGGAGCAGAACCAGCAGAGGTTGGAACTCCTGTAGGGGGAAGCTCTTCTGCAGGTGGTGATAATCACCAAGGTACTGCAGAAGATGATCAACCAGGCAAGACCACGGGAAGGAGGACCCTGGTTGATCACCCCAATGACCTGATCTTAGGAGATCCAACTAAGGGTGTCCAGACTAGGAGAACTATTAACTTAGCTGCCTTATTCAGTTGCTATGTGTCCTTGATTGAGCCCAAGAACATCAAGGAGGCACTGAAAGATTCAAATTGGATTGTGGCTATGCAGGAGGAATTGAATCAATTCACCAGACAGGATGTTTGGGAGCTGGTAGACAGACCAAGACATCAAAAGGTGATAGGCACTAAGTGGGTTTTCAAAAATAAGAAAGATGAGAATGATGTCATTACTAGGAACAAGGCAAGGCTAATGGCCCAGGGCTATTCTCAGTCTGAAGGAATAGAATATGATGAGACTTTTGCTCCTGTTGCCAGACTAGAAGCCATCAGATTGTTCTTAGCATATGCTGCTCACATGAAGTTCAAAGTATACCAGATGAATGTGAAATCTGCCTTTCTTAATGGGATTCTCATTGAGGAAGTGTATGTTGAACAACCTCCTGGTTTTGAACAAGGTGACAAGGTGTTTAAGCTTAAGAAAGCTCTTTATGGGCTGAAGCAGGCACCCAGAGCATGGTATGACACTCTATCTCAATTTCTTCTGGACAATGGTTTTACTAAAGGTAAGATTGATAGGACCTTGTTTAGGAAAGAAGAAGGAAAGGACATCCTTCTGGTCCAAATATATGTTGATGACATCATGTTGGTCCCGTTTTTATTCATAAATAAGGACACTATGAGAATTTAGGAGAAATTTTTTTTTTTTTTAAAACACTGATGTATGCTAATGTATGACAATAATGAACACAACAATGTAAAGTGGTTCGGAGGCTCAAGCTCCTACATCCACTGCCTGATTTAACAGGAAATCCACTACCCAGGATTCTTGTTTTTAACGTGCCAAGGTGCACGGGTACACTGGACTCACACCCCTCCGCGGAGCTGCCTCTCGAACTGGCCTCACATCCCTCTTCACTCAGGGACTGCCTCTCCTCACCTCACTGCAACACCTAACACTATTCTGGAAAGGGTTTAGTTTGGTTTGGTTCTCTCCAACTAGGTGAGGTTTTCCCTTACATGGTTTTAGCCTCTGAGCTAAGGTTGGGAAAACCTCTCTAAGCTTAGGATATATATGATGGGCTCGAGTATACAAACTGGAACACTCAAATATGACTATGAAAAACTCAGGTCAGTGTTCTTGATGGAGATGGTGCACCCTTATGACTCCCTCATGACTTGCACCACTCTCGCACCACCAGCTCTTGCATTCGCACTTGCACACTTACAAATGAAGCTTGAGTTTGTATTTATAGTGTGGATTTGAATGTTACCGTTGGAGAAAGTAACATTCAAATCCAGACTATCTCTGGAGTGAAATCCTCCTTTTCAGTAAAGTATGGCCTTGTCAGCTTTTGTCAGATTCGCTGCCTTGACTTGATTGGTCCACGTGGACTGAGTCCAACGGCTCTTTTGTTCAGGGTACTTGATCAGGGTAGTCCTGACTTCAGGCGACTTGTCTTCAGCTGACTTGAAGTCTTCTCAGGATACCTTTCTTCAGTAGACTTGAAGTCTTCTTAGGAACCATCATTGGACTTTAAGTCTTCTCAGTGGACTTCCATCAGTAGACTTGAAGTCCACTCAGGGGAGTTGACATAAGGCTATTTGTCAAGCTTCCCAGCCTCAGTAGCCTGACTCCTTCAGGCCCTACTAGGCACAGCACTGATCCTCTCAATCATGCTCTTCACTGAGTAGTCCACTGACCAGCTTAGAAAGTCAGGTTTATACTCAGTGGGACTGCCTTCAGGCTTCTCTTCAGGTTCAGGTCTTCTGACATGGCTTCAGACTGTTCTCCTTGTGATGTCATCTTGACTTCCTCAGGCTCTGTCAGTGAGTTCTCCCTCACTAAGTTCCCCCTCAGTAGAGTTCTTCCCTCAGCTGAGTTCCTTTCAGCAGAGTTCCCCCTCACTGAGTTCCCCCCTCAGATGAGTTATTCCTCCACTGATAACCTGTTCTCCTGAGAAACAACCTAGCCTGACCTGAAACTAAAAGATACTATCCTGACTGCTTTCAAACCTATTACATGTTGTTTTGGAAAATCATCAAAACTAAAATATCCCAACAATTTCCCCCTTTTTGATGATTCCAAAACTTCTAACAAAAAGATTTTCTATTACAAGAATGAGGTCAGAGCACATGTAATAGTTTGAAATATGCAGAGATTCCCATAGTTTTAAAACATTTAAGATCTGCTCGGGTGACCAATTTTCTTAACAAAACTAGATCAGTGGTCATGTGAACAACCCGCTTTGATACCAATTGTTGGTCCCGTTTTTATTCATAAATAAGGACACTATGAGAATTTAGGAGAAATTTTTTTTTGTTTTTAAAACACTGATGTATGCTAATGTATGACAATAATGAACACAACAATGTAAAGTGGTTCGGAGGCTCAAGCTCCTACATCCACTGCCTGATTTAACAGGAAATCCACTACCCGGGATTCTTGTTTTTAACGTGCCAAGGTGCACGGGTACACTGGACTCACACCCCTCCGCGGAGCATGATTGAGAGGATCAGTGATACTCAGTGAAGAGCATGATTGAGAGGATCAGTGCTGTGCCTAGTAGGGCCTGAAGGAGTCAGGCTACTGAGGCTGGGAAGCTTGACAAATAGCCTTATGTCAACTCCCCTGAGTGGACTTAGCTGAGAAAGCTTCGACAGAAGACTTCAGGTCTTCTGACATGGCTTCAGACTGTTCTCCTTGTGATGTCATCTTGACTTCCTCAGGCTCTGTCAGTGAGTTCTCCCTCACTAAGTTCCCCCTCAGTAGAGTTCTTCCCTCAGCTGAGTTCCTTTCAGCAGAGTTCCCCCTCACTGAGTTCCCCCCTCAGATGAGTTATTCCTCCACTGATAACCTGTTCTCCTGAGAAACAACCTAGCCTGACCTGAAACTAAAAGATACTATCCTGACTGCTTTCAAACCTATTACATGTTGTTTTGGAAAATCATCAAAACTAAAATATCCCAACAATTTCCCCCTTTTTGATGATTCCAAAACTTCTAACAAAAAGATTTTCTATTACAAGAATGAGGTCAGAGCACATGTAATAGTTTGAAATATGCAGAGATTCCCATAGTTTTAAAACATTTAAGATCTGCTCGGGTGACCAATTTTCTTAACAAAACTAGATCAGTGGTCATGTGAACAACCCGCTCTGATACCAATTGTTGGTCCCGTTTTTATTCATAAATAAGGACACTATGAGAATTTAGGAGAATTTTTTTTTTTTTTTTAAAACACTGATGTATGCTAATGTATGACAATAATGAACACAACAATGTAAAGTGGTTCGGAGGCTCAAGCTCCTACATCCACTGCCTGATTTAACAGGAAATCCACTACCCGGGATTCTTGTTTTTAACGTGCCAAGGTGCACGGGTACACTGGACTCACACCCCTCCGCGGAGCTGCCTCTCGAACTGGCCTCACATCCCTCTTCACTCAGGGACTGCCTCTCCTCACCTCACTGCAACACCTAACACTATTCTGGAAAGGGTTTAGTTTGGTTTGGTTCTCTCCAACTAGGTGAGGTTTTCCCTTACATGGTTTTAGCCTCTGAGCTAAGGTTGGGAAAACCTCTCTAAGCTTAGGATATATATGATGGGCTCGAGTATACAAACTGGAACACTCAAATATGACTATGAAAAACTCAGGTCAGTGTTCTTGATGGAGATGGTGCACCCTTATGACTCCCTCATGACTTGCACCACTCTCGCACCACCAGCTCTTGCATTCGCACTTGCACACTTACAAATGAAGCTTGAGTTTGTATTTATAGTGTGGATTTGAATGTTACCGTTGGAGAAAGTAACATTCAAATCCAGACTATCTCTGGAGTGAAATCCTCCTTTTCAGTAAAGTATGGCCTTGTCAGCTTTTGTCAGATTCGCTGCCTTGACTTGATTGGTCCACGTGGACTGAGTCCAACGGCTCTTTTGTTCAGGGTACTTGATCAGGGTAGTCCTGACTTCAGGCGACTTGTCTTCAGCTGACTTGAAGTCTTCTCAGGATACCTTTCTTCAGTAGACTTGAAGTCTTCTTAGGAACCATCATTGGACTTTAAGTCTTCTCAGTGGACTTCCATCAGTAGACTTGAAGTCCACTCAGGGGAGTTGACATAAGGCTATTTGTCAAGCTTCCCAGCCTCAGTAGCCTGACTCCTTCAGGCTCTACTAGGCACAGCACTGATCCTCTCAATCATGCTCTTCACTGAGTAGTCCACTGACCAGCTTAGAAAGTCAGGTTTATACTCAGTGGGACTGCCTTCAGGCTTCTCTTCAGGTTCAGGTCTTCTGACATGGCTTCAGACTGTTCTCCTTGTGATGTCATCTTGACTTCCTCAGGCTCTGTCAGTGAGTTCTCCCTCACTAAGTTCCCCCTCAGTAGAGTTCTTCCCTCAGCTGAGTTCCTTTCAGCAGAGTTCCCCCTCACTGAGTTCCCCCCTCAGATGAGTTATTCCTCCACTGATAACCTGTTCTCCTGAGAAACAACCTAGCCTGACCTGAAACTAAAAGATACTATCCTGACTGCTTTCAAACCTATTACATGTTGTTTTGGAAAATCATCAAAACTAAAATATCCCAACACATCATATTTGGATCCCCTAACAAGAAGCTGTGTGAGAAGTTTGGTGAGCTCATGCAGGGACAGTTTGAGATGTCCATGATGGGAGAATTGAATTACTTTTTGGGTTTGCAGGTTAAGCAATCAGAGAAGGGAATTTTTATTAATCAAGCTAAGTACACCAGAAACATGTTAGAGAAATTTGGAATAGGATCTAGCAGGGCAGCCAAGATCCCTATGATGACAAATTTCAACATGGATCCAGATGAGTCTGGAGAGAGTGTGGACCAGACTCAGTACAGAGCACTTATTGGTTCTCTTTTGTATCTGACTGCAAGCAGACCAGATATTACCTTTGCTGTAGGAGTTTGTGCCAGATTTCAAGCTAACCCCAAGAAGAGTCACTTGGAAGCAGCTAAGAAAATATTGAAATACCTTAAGGGAACTGTGAATTTAGGATTATGGTATCCTGCAGATGACAATTTAGAATTAAGTGGTTATTCAGATTCAGACTATGGTGGGTGCAGAATAGATAGGAAATCTACAAGTGGTACATGCCAATTTTTAGGGAACAAATTGGTATCCTGGTTTTCCAAGAAGCAGACTTCAGTTGCTACATCAACAACAGAAGCAGAGTACATGGCTGCAGGGAGTTGTTGTTCTCAACTTCTTTGGATTAGTCAACAGCTTAGGGACTACCAGATTAGAGCTAAGGATATTCCTATTTTCTGTGACAGTAATAGTGCCATTGCAATCACCCAGAATCCAGTTCTTCATACCAGATGCAAACATGTTGATATAAGGCATCATTTTATCAGAGATCATGTTGAGAAGGGAGATATAAGGATGGAAAAGATTGCAACAGAGAGGCAGAGAGCAGATATTTTAACCAAGCCTTTGGCTAAGACCAGATTCAGAGAGTTAGCTTTTGAGTTAGGATTGTTGGATCCAGAGACAGATTTGATTTAGGGGGAACATCAGAGAAGTATCCTTACTTTATTAATTTTCTTCAAAAATTTTCTTTATGCTAACATACCTGCAGATTAGATATATCAGGAAGGGTATACTTCCAGATGAAGTATACACCAGGTGACACTAATCCCAGATGAGGTGCTGAGTCAGAGATATGTCCAAAGTCTTTATTGACCAGGACCAGATAAGTTCCATCAGAGGAGAAGTTTCACCAGACTAGTTGTGGTATCATCTGGTTACAAAATCAGGTGACAGGTATGTCTTTTCTACTCTGGCCTCTGATCATTGGGATACACTTTTCAAATTAATAAGTACACTCAAAACCTTTCAACTTCGGAGTGTATTTAAGACTAGGGTATAGGGCCTAGGCAATCATTTCGCTTTTTCTCTTGACTGCCACAAAACCCCTTTATGCCCAGTCCCAATGACTATGCCAACGCACCAGATTAAATCTGTATTTCGCCTTTCATCATGGCCATCGGATTTAATCACTGTGCAAAATGTCAATCAATTCTAAAATTGATTTTGTTTCCTAAATTGAATTTGAAACAACACGCGTTCACACTTCATTTAATTTTCAAGCCACGCGTATTACACTATTTAAACCAATTTTGTTTTCAATCTGTCCTTTCACGTTTCCATACTATTCGAACCCTAACCTCTCTCTGCAAAGTTTTCTCTCTCTCTCTCTCTCTTTCACAGTAATGGCTCCTCCGTGCAATTTCGATCATGTCCTGATGATGAAAAAGCTTAAGACGGAGATGGTGGTGGACTTTTATACCACCAAGAACCCAGTTTTGCTGTCTGTTCTGGAGATGTTCCAGAATGCAGGGGTGGAGAAGTTGATCTCCACTGTTCCAAGGGATTTTCGCACTCTTGACGGTTATGCGGCCCAATTTCTGGTTCGCATGAAGATTCATGATGATTACATCTCTTCAAAGATTGGTGAAGATGATTTGGTGTTTTCGAAGCACGATTTCTGCGCTCTGTTCGAAAACATTTCTGCGGTGGGAGTGGATCCATTGACGTACAAGGAAGATGATATAATTGGATCATTCAAGATTTTTGCTCGATCTTCTTGCCAGAATATCTCAAAGGGCTTTTTGGACAAGCATTTGAGGCAGAAGTTCAAGGTGTTGTTTGACATTGTGGTTAAAGTACTTATGTGTGAGAATCACAGCACAGATGCCATTTTCAATGGTAGGATGTGTGTGATGAGGGCTTTATATGATGGTGTACAATGTAATTGGGCGGAGTTCTTCTGGGATGTGTTGAGGAAGAACAAGCTGAAGGTGAAGAAGGAGCCCTGTCCTTCCAAGCCAGGGGAGTTGCAGTTCCATTTCACTGCAAATGTCTCTTTGGGGACTAAGTTAACTCTCATTCTGGATTCTCTTCTTCCAGAGAAGAAGTGGAGATCTTCTTGGTGCCACAATTATCACAAGTCCAAGATCCTCTTCTCAAAGGATGGTCCTCTCCACGGCCATGCCGACTCTGATGGGGAGCAAGCCATCCCTGCCCCTCCTATTCAATCCATTCCTTCTCCTCCAAAGGGGCAGAAAAAGCAGCAGAAGCAGAAGGCTCAGAAGAAAACTGCTGAAGCAACTGGTTCTTCAACCGTTGCCTTTTCTGGTTCCTCAGAGGAGGACCAGATTCCCCTTCTTGATGTGCTTAAGAAGAAGGGTGATGATGATAAAGCTGTAAAGAAGGCTGGAGCAGCCAAGAGGAAGAGGCCAGAGGAGGCCAAGAAGAAATCTGCCAAGATGCCAAGGACTGGCAGAGGAGCTCCCAAGAAAACCCTTCTGGTGGATGAGCCATCAGAAGAGGAAGAGGAAGAAGATGAAGTGCCTCTTGTGAGGAAATCCAAGGCCAAGAGAGCCCTTCTGCAAGATTCAGACTCTGGATCTGATCTTGGAGAGGCCTTGGAGAAGGCCATTGAGGATGCCACCCAGATGATGGAGGATGCTCCAGAGCCTGTTATGCCTGCTGGTGTTGACCCAGCAGAGGTAAACCCTTCCTTTCCCTCTTCCTCCCCCATAAATCTTGTTTCCCCTTCTACCTCTCCCCCAGATAACATCCCCCAAACCCCATCTGCCTCTGGTAACCCCATTCTTCCACCAGAGCAGACTATCCCAGATACCCCCATCTTTACTCCCTCTACCATTCCTACACAAACACCTTCTTCCCCAAATTTCCAAACACATATCCCCACTAACCCCTCTCCCCCACCTTCTGTATCAGAGGTTCCCTCAACCTCCTCTGGTGCAGAAGCCCCCCCTTCAAACACTTCCACCTTCCAAATCCCTCCTACACATTCTGTACCAGATATCCCTTCCTCTTCTGGTGCAGAGCAACCAATCCCCTCCACCTCTACTTCACAAAATCCAAACCCTCCCCAAACCCATACAGACCAGGACCCAACCATTTCTATGGCTCTGGAATTCGTTGGCCCTCCCCCCTCCCCAACCTGTTTATCCAGCGATGATAGTGAAGATGAGGAAGCTTCACTTGAGCCTGTTGACTTAGCCCCTTCCTCCTCTGCCTCTGGGCCCAAACCCTTCACTTTCTCATCTGCAGAAATGGGTCCCATTAGGCAGAGTATGAGTGTAAGTGCTCAGCTCTGGCTAAGAGAGCATTTTCCAGTTCTTCTGGAGCACTTACCACTTCTGGCAGAGCTTACTGATGCCAAGGTCTGGAGCAAGGCCAGACTTGAAGATGTGGAGGACCTGGTGCTTTTGCTTGAGGAAATGGGTGCCTCCAACTTCACTGCTTGGGAGATTGAGCTGAAGCAGAAAATGAACATTCAGAACCCAGCAGAGCTGGAGACTCCTGGTGCAGCCAAAGTCTTGATTCGCACCTTGCTCATCCAAAGAGGAGTCATGCTCACTCCAGAGGGCCCCACTTACAAGTTTGGTCCTCACTTTGTCTTCCCTCCAGAGCTTTATTCAGACGAGGAGGACTTTGAGATGTCTCCTGCTGTGCTCCAGAAGATGAAGGCTTTCTTCAACGAGCAGATCATGCAGATAGGGCGCTTTTCCAAAGCAATCCAACATATGGCCCCTGCTATGATTGAGCATCAGATTAAGCAAGAGAGGAGAATCTTCATGAAACAGCTCAAATCCTCTCTGGCAGAGGTCAAAGCTTCGTTCAAAGCTAATGGCTTGTTTGTCAAGCTAGATGTTATGCACAGCCAGAAGCAGCTCCAGGAGCATGTGATGGAGCAGATGAGGCCAGTTTCTGTACTCAAAGTGGAAATGGCCAGCCAGATGATTCAGACTGCTAGACTGAAGGACTCCCTCCAGGAGATGTTGGAGAAGCAAGAGAGACTTGTTGCAGAGTCTAAGGCTTACCTGGAGGAGGCCAAGCAGCTTCGTGATCTTCACTCTTCCTCCAACACTGCCTTGCCTGATCTCATAAGGCAGGTAGTGGAGCCCCTCCTTGATGAAGTTAAAAAGGGGGAAGAGAAGGCCAGAACTGATCTGGCGAAGACCACCAATGAGACTCTGTTTAGCCATGGAGCTCGTCTGGACCTGTTGGAGAACACTCTGGCCCAGGCTGAGTTGCAGAAGAAGAAGAAAGAAGAGTTGAAATCTCTATCTATGGCTAAACAACTTGCTGCAGAAGAAGAGTCATCTGAAGCTGAGCAGGATCCTTCTACCATTCCTGGTCCTGCTAAGAGGAAGATTAGAAAAGTAAAGAAGAGTTTCCTTGAATCTGTTGTCGAAGAAGCAGAGAAGAGATACAAGGAAGAGACTCCAGAGGAGAGGCAAGCCAGAATCAGGAAGAACATAGATGAAGAGCAGAGGCTCAGATATGTTAGGAGACAGAACAAGAAGGCCAGAGAAGCTGGTATTCCTTCTGGTGCAGGTGGCTCAGGTCAGAAGAGGAAAGCTCCTGTGGAGGTTATGAACATCTTGCCACTAAGGACAGAAGGGTCTTTTGACTCTACTGTGCCTTATCCTCTGATTGAGAGATGGAGAGAAGCCAAGACCCTCTGGTTCATTCAGCATTATATCCAGAGGCCAGCACCAGAAGATGATGAGCTGATCAACAGAACCTTCCATTCTTGGATGCAAGCCTATGATGCAGACTTGTACAAGCAGCTGATGGATTCAACCATTGAGTTCAACCTGGAGGTGACTGCTCCTGAATTTACTTATCTTAACACTCCCATGATTGGGAACCAGGTGGATTGGGCAGAACTGAAGAAGCTTTACAAGACCAAGGAGTTGGTGAATTTCACCCCAACATCTTCTGCAGAGTTGAAGGCCGTCCAGGATAGGTTCCTTGACTGGTTTCTTGTCCCTAAAGAGAACAGAAGATATGCCTAGAATAGGACAATGAACTTCAATGTAATCTGTAATTATTTTGTCCTCTGTTTATTAATGAAAAATACATATCTTTTCTGTTCTAAAGACAACTCCTTGTTGTCTTATTATTTGCCTGATGAGATCTATTCTAAGGTCTCATCCCTTTATTGTTTTCTTGCTTAAGTTTACTTTTGATCAGTTCTGGTAGTGTTTTAACTCCATCAAAAAGGGGGAAATTGTTAGGATAAAAATTTGTTAGTTTTGATGAGTTAAAACAAACCAGAAGATGTAATAGGACCATCTGGACCTGTTAGCCAGATGATGATCTAGATTAGGACTTAGTCTAGGGGGAACTGCCAGACCAGAAGACCTCACCAGAAGAGTCACCAGAAGACCCCTCCAGAGGACTCCACCAGAGGACTTCAGCAGAAGAGATCAAGACCAGAGGCAGAGGACCTTCCCCAGACCAGACGAGTCCGGACCAGACGAGTCTGGTGGAACAAAAGATGCTCAGTTTGATCCCCTTATCCTACTGAGTATTCTGGCTGTTCACCAGATAAGGACTAGAAGATATCGAGGTTGCCTGGTGTCTGGTCCTGCCTTCTCTGAAGAGAATCAGAGTTAGGCAATTGGAAGCATTGACCGTTGGTGATTCAAATGAAGTCAAACAAGATTGGATTGAGAAGATATGAAGACAATCAATCAAGATCTCACCAACCCAATCAATCAATTAGGGAATTGATTGATTGAAGCTTCCATATATAGAGGATCTGATTGGATTAGCCTCCCAACGGCTATGTCCCTAATCCCCTCTATATATACTTGAGTGCAGATCAAGAAAAAGCTCTAGAAGTATTCACGCGCATATAGCCATACTAAGCTTTTGATCACTACGCATATTGCACTCACACTTTGTTCTTAATTACTTATCTACTCGTAAGGAGTTTATACACTCAACCTGTTCATCTTGTTAAGATAAGGTTGGAGTGAGTTTATCTTTAGATCGAAGTTAGATCTAAAGAGTTTGTAAGAAGGTGCTGGTACTTCAGAAATTCCAGTGAGTAAGTTTGTGAGTTGGTTGTTAGTGAGACCCCTTGGTGATAAGGGAGAGTGGACGTAGGATATTTATCCGAACCACTATATATCTTGTGTCTTTTATCGCTTTATTTTAAATATTGCTTATTGATCTCTTATAAAAGATTTTGGAAAGACATTATTACATAAGCTTCCGCAATTAATCTATCGAGTGGGACCAACAAAATATCATAAATAGAAGAAGTTGATTGAGACAATTATTAAGGTTTCTAAGTATTACTAATCAAAACACAAAGATTTGAATTAGAAAATGTTAGGGATATAATGAAAAATATGCTTTTAGTAATACTTTGTATATAAATCGATTCTTGCACTTTCATTAATGAGAATAAATTATTTATCAATGTATGCTTTAAATATTATGAATGTTATTTATTTATTGTATAAACATTTAATTACTTACATTGTAGACAAATGTGGTGTGTAGTAGATCATAGAAAATCACATTGTCAAGTTTCTTGTAATAAGTATAAATGAATTCACAATTTAGATGGACTTGAATAATCCATTGATAAAAGTTAAAGTGTAAGGCTCGAATTGATTTGTCTTAACCAAGAGATTACACTAGTGCATTTGATGTACTGAATTGTACTTATAACAAGATTATTTTTCTAAACTGACTTTGAAAGAAAAATTAGATCTCAGTGGTATTTCTTAATTTCTGTAACTTAATAAGGATTTGCATATAGTTAATTTATATTACTTTTATTTATTATGGATAAAGAGTCAATAAGACTCAATAGTACTTTGTATTTTGGGCAATATTATTAATTATATGACGATTGCTAAATTTGTATAAAAAATTGTGTCTTCATAAGGACAAGTTAAGTATGTCCTCTTGGTGGGCTCAGAAAGTTTATCATATCAAATCTGGCCAGTGTATTAATTTTTGGTATGATAATAATGTTGAATTGTCATTGATGGATCGCACCGGTGAAGACGGTCCGTCCCCAAGATCGTTGTTGGATACCAAACATGTACAATCATAAATATAAAAAATAAACGTGCATCTAAAGAAAAGTTTAGATTCGTTACCCTTGACGACAGAGGTGTTGATTCCACTAGAGATCTTCTAGTCTGTCTCCCAACCTTGTTCGAACACCGAGTGGACGGCAAGCTATCGAACGTGGAGAAAAGTGCCTCCTAATTTCATCTCCTCAAAACCCTAATCGCCAATTTCGATTGTTGCAATATGAAAATTAAGTTTTGGACAAAATGAAGGTCATTTTATATATACTCCTTAGGTTTCATGGACCAGACTAGGGATCTATTAGAAGGTATAGGATTTGGGCTCCTCATGGGCCCGAAATACTCTTATGTTCAGCCCAGAACATTATTTTGTCCGGGAACATTAATTCATCCCACTAGAGAATTAATGTTACACTCCCTTCCTATCCCAAACCGAATTAGGGCTTCTATTAGACTCTATAATTTCTCGTGTTAAAGATATCACACATCCATTAATTATTAAAGCTTCTGACTGCTTTAATTACTTAACATCTATTATTCCTTGAGTAGTACCACTCAACCTTGTTGTCGTACGGATTAAATCCACCTACAGGGTTTAATACGACAATCCTTTATGAATTTTCTTAAGGGGACGTCATCAACTTGGATGACCAGGATACAGTGCCCCGATGCCGATAAATAGACATCATGTGAACGATGTCACTACCCAAAATACGTAGTGTGTTGAATCTAACAAGATTCTCACCCATGGTAAATCAAAGTAGTGAACATGCGCCCCACACATCTAAATATCACACTTAAGGTTAAAAATTATAAGAGTCGCCAATACCTTTAGTTCTTCATGACAGTCAGAATAGAAGAACATGTCTTAGCTGTGATCCATTCAATACGACATAGTGTACTAATATAAACTAATGGACAAGATAAGCCACCAACAAGTTCATACTACAACTTAAACTAATAGTTATGTCCAGAACTATTTCAGTTTTGAATACTGTTTATATCTTATAAGGAATCGGCAATTTGATCTTCTGTGTGACTACAAACCCACCACATCATCTACAATATAAGATAAGCAGATATACAAGCAATCAACAAGAATGCAATAATGTGAAAAACCATTTATTATAGATAATAAGAAAATCGAATATACATCCATAAAAGTCCAACAAAAGTTTGTTTTACAGTATACACCAACACAATGCCCATTAATTAATTTAAGTTATTGAATGCTTTAATTAATTAATATCTTTTATACCATGGGAAAGGACAACTCGACCTTATTAGTATACCGGACATTAATCCACTTGCCAAATTTGATATGATAAACATTATGAGCCCGCCAAGGGAACATACTCAACTTGAAATATCAAGACATGATTTTATGTATTAATTTAGCGATATGTCATATAATTAATCATAGAAACATTAATTAATTATATACAATTCCAATTAACTAACAAAATTTTAAAAAATCAATAACCACTGACATCAATTTCACCTTTTCAAGTCAGTCTAGAAGAATTATCTTGTAGTAGGTCCTATTCAATGCATCAAATACACTAGTGTAATCTCTTAGTCATGACAAATCAATCTGAGTCTTACACATCAACTTCTACCAATGGATTGTTTATTTTTATCTAAGTTGTGAATCACCATACTTATTACAAGGAACTGACAATGTGATCTTTTATGATCTACTACACACCACATTGTCTACAATGTAAAGTATTTGAATGTTTATGCTATAAATAAATTGCATTCATAATATTTAAAACAAACAATGATAAATAATTTGTTCTCATTAATAAAAGTGTAATTTTAGTTTATATACGAAGTATAATTAAAAGGATACTTTTCAGTATATCCCTAACAATTCAGTTCTATTTTTCTGGTAAAGGCATCCAAGCTGTAAATTTGGCGAAGTATTCTTCATCCTCTACACTATCGTTGAGGTCTTTATGAAAGACTCCTCCTCAGGGAATGTGTAGAGCTTTACAAACGTCTTTCTTAGAAATCCTTATAGAAACAGAGTCTAGAGTGACCTCTATAATCTTGTTGTCTTCAGCAGTGGTTGCATTAAGATAGAATGCAATTTTAAAAATTAATATATAAATGTATATAACTCAACACATTTCTATTAATTATAATGCTGAGTCAATACTCAAAAAATTATGTAACTGAAAGTACATGAATTTTAATTTTTGTCATGTGTACATTTAATAACTAAGAATGTGCAAGTCAACTTCGAAATCTACAATTATTGAAAGTCTACAGTTGTAATTCTTCAGTTATATGAATTTTACAGTTGATTATAAGTTTACAGCTGTAGACTAGGAAGTCTATAGTTGAGTAACTTCATAACTATAGATCCATTACTCAGAGATATCTAAATGTATATTTTCCAACTGAGTAATTCCTAGTTGTCTCAAGTTATATCATAACTCTAATATTTCTAGTTCACCTCTTAAGATTGAAAATCTTGATTCACAAAGGGACTTAGTAAAATGTTGGGGAACACAAAAATAATACTATGGATCTATTCGGGTGTAATTTAAATACGAATTATCATTAATCCATTAAGAATCAATTAGAACAATTTAAATAAATTAAATTTATGTAATTCATGTATTGAAGACGGTAATCATAAAAAATCCTAAACATGCGGAACTAAGGGATATCATGTTTACCATTTTGTTGGGATAATGTAAGTTTTGATTAGATCCCATAGCCCCTGAAAAGATGTTTTGTCTTAGTAGTCAGGCTAGTCTTGGTTTGGTTTGTACTTAGTTATTTTACAATTCACAGGAACTCAATTAGAGGAGTACTCATTGTTGACAATCAAGACTGAAGCTTGAAGACGCAGAGCACCATCCTGAACTTACGACAGTCTCTCTAAGCTGGCTGAGTAAGTGTCAGTGATGAAGAGTATGACCCTGAGGTCATTACTAACTCAGTTCTGAAGGGAACAGGATAATACTGAGTGTTGGGATGTGTTTTTAGTTTTGATGATTTTCCAAAACAACATGTAATAGGTTTGAAAGCAGTCAGGATTATATCTTCAGTTTCAGGTCAGGCTAGGTTATGTCACAGTAGAATAGGTTGTCAGTTGAGAAGAACTCAGTTGAGGGAACACTCAGTTGAGGGGGAACTCAGCGAGGGGGAACTCAGCAACACAGCCTGTGGAAATCAAGTTGACATCAAGAAGAACAGACTGAAGCCAAGTCAGAGACCTGAACCAGAAGAGAAGCCTGAAGGATGTCCCACTGAGTGTAAACCAGGCTGATCTAAGCTAAGTCAGGTGGACCACTCAGTGAAGAGCATGATCAGGAGGATCAGTGTTGCACCAAGTAGGCCCTGAAGGAGTCAGACTACTGTGGTCAGGGAAGTTTGTCATTCAGCCTTATGACAAACTTCTTGGAATGATCTCCAATGAGTCTCTGAAGGACAACTACACTGAAGACGATTCAGTCCACTGAAGATCATCAGTCAGTGAAGGAGGAAGCTACCTAAAGTCAGTGGGTCTTGGTCAACCCACTGAGTCAAAGATCCGTTGGATGCAGTCCACGTGGACCAATCAGCACGAGGCAGCAACTCTGACACTGACAAGGCCGCATTCCAAGAAAAGTGGTTGAAACCATTAATTGTATGGATTCAAATGTAATTTCCTCCAACGGTTACATTTGAATCCACACTATAAATACAAGCTCATAGCTACGTATTCAAGGGTGTGTGAAAGAAAGCAAAATCAACACCTACAAGCTGTGAAGGTGTGAGTGTTTAGTGCAATTTCAAAGGGAGTTATAAGGAGGCACGATTCACATCTTGTACACTGAACTTTAGAGTTCATAGATATACACAAATGAGTGTTCAGCTTGTAACTCATAGCTTAGAGAGGTTTTCCTAATCTTAGCTTTAGGCTAACACATTGTAAAGGAAAACCTCACATAGTTGGAGAAACCAACCGAAACCAAAACCCTCTAGCTAGGTTTGTTGGGAGTAAGTCAGAAAGTGAGTTTGTAAGGAGGGGCAGCCCAGGGAGTGGCGTGAGTCTAGTTGTAAGTGCACCTTGGCACGTTAAAAACAAGAATCCCAGTTAGTGGATTTCCTGTTAAATCAGGCCGTGGATGTAAGAGCTTAGGTCTCTGAACCACGTTAAACTGAGCGTTTACTCTTTCAAAGTATTTACTAAAGTGTTGTGAAAATCTGCTCACTGAGAGCATTATTAAAAAGAAAACTTTTGTTAAGTACTCAGGTCAGGGAGAATTCCTCTCACTGACCAGTTCAGGCAACACACTCGAGAGTTCAGTATCTCGAGTCACTGCCTTGCTCAGAGCATGAGTCTCCAAGCCTTCTCACTGACTTGGTAGCTCAGCCTCTGAGCAGAGCAGTGACTTGAAATGTAACCTCTCGAGTCACTGTGTTGCTAAGAGCATGAGTCTTCCAGTCTTCTCACTGACTGGGTAGCTCAGCCTCTTAGCAATGCAGTGACTTGAGAACTTTCCACTCTTACTGAACTCCCTGAGGAAAGGTTTAAAAAAAAATTTGCTCCTGAATTCCCATTTTGCCCTTCGAAAACGGGACCATCACTGAGTAATGGGAAAAAACTTGGAGTAGGGCCAAGAAATGCAAAAGAAATGTCAGCGTCAGGACATGACCATTGTGCTTGAGAAAAAAAGTGTTGGTCCCGGTACAAGACTGAGAGATACGTGTATGGGGGGAATACACGTATACACATTTTTCTCACTTTCAAACTGACTGAGTCCCCTTGCTCAGAGTGATAAAGAACTCAGGGTTGATAACACACCTACTGACTGCACTGAATGCTGGTCAGTTGGCTAACTATCAACTTGAGTTCAGTGCGGAAATGCGTGAGCCCTGAAAGTTTATAGTCTTGTTAATGTTTGCTTTCTGAAAACTTGATTACTCTTTTCTGAAATAGTGATTAGTAGGGTAGTGTTCAGATTGATGATCAGGCTGATTGATTCAAGACTGATAAAGCTAATGCAATGAATAACTTAAACAAATAAGCAGTTAAGAACAATATCAAGGCAGTAAGAACACGGGGAGTTTAATGTGGTTCAGAAACTCAAGCTCCTACGTCCACGGTCCTGATTGAACAGGATAATCCACTAAGTATTAACTTATTTTTAACGTGCCAATGTGCACCAAGATCAGCTAACCTCACTGACCTATACAAACTCGTTCCTAACTTCACTAAACAACTTCAACCAACAAACCTGACTAGAGGGTTTTGGTTTCAGTTAGGATTCCAACTAACGTGTGATTATCCTTACAAGTCTAAGCTATGCTAAGGATGGATAATCACTCTAAGCTTAAGATATTGCTTGAAAGCTCAATGGAATACATAATAACTCTCACTAATCTAAGAAACACTTGGGAAATTTATCTAGTTTCGAGTGCTTCTTTTGGACACTGAGTGGTTTGAGTGCTTGAGAGTTTGAGTAATTTCTGGCTTGGAAATTTCCCGTAACCTTGAATGGGTTCAAGGCCTTCTATATTTATAGATGGATTTGAAAACTATCCGTTGGAGGAGATAATCTTCTATTCATCTACGTAGGGTTGTTCAATGGATATATCTCCCATGCAGCAGCCATCCTTGCATGGATTAGGTAATTGCATTTAATGCTCCATTTAATGCTTGCCCGTTGAAAGTGCAGTCTGAAGTCAGTCTTCATGTCAGGTCCGTACGTGTGTGTCCTTCCTGGATTGGTCCACGTCATCAGGTAGGTGAGAATGTCAGAACTCATTCCTTTGCTTCAGGCTTGTCTTATTAAGTTCTTTTTGTCTCGAGCACAACAGTCTTGTCCTAACGCTGACATTCCTTTTGCATTGCTTGGCCCTACTCCAAGTCTTTTCCCATTACTCAGTATTATCCTGTTCCCTTCAGGACTGAGTTAGTAATGACCTCAGGGTCATACTCTTCATCACTGACACTTACTCAGCCAGCTTAGAAGGACAATCGTAAGTTCAGGATGGTGCTCTTGTCTTCAGGCTCTTAGTTTTGATTGACATCAGTGAGTACTCCTCTCACTGAGTACCTGTTGGTCCCGTTTTCAAAAGGCAAAATGGGAATTCAGGGGCAAATTTTTTTTAAACCTTTCCCTCAGGGAGTTCAGCAAGAGTGAAGAGTTCTCAAGTCACTGCATTGCTAAGAGGCTGAGCTACCCAGTCAGTGAGAAGACTGGAAGGCTCATGCTCTTAGCAACACAGTGACTCGAGAGGTTACACTTCAAGTCACTGCTCTGCTCAGAGGCTGAGCTACCAAGTCAGTGAGAAGGCTTGGAGACTCATGCTCTAAACAAGGCAGTGACTCGAGATACTGAACTCTCGAGTGCGTTGCCTGAACTGGTTAGTGAGAGGATTCTCCCTGACCTGAATATTTAACCAAAGTTTCCTTTTTAACAATGCTCTCAGTGAGCAGATTTTCACAACACTTTAGTAAATACTTTTAAGGATAAGTACGCTCAGTTTAACGTGGTTCAGAGACTCAAGCTCCTACGTCCACGACTTGATTTAACAGGAAATCCACTAACTGGGATTCTTGTTTTTAACGTGCCAAGGTGCACTTACAACTGGACTCACGCCACTCCCTGGGCTGCCTCTCCTCACCTCACTACAAGCCTAACATACTTCTGAAAGGGTTTAGTTTGGTTTGGTTTTTTCCAACTAAGTGAGGTTTTCCTTTACAATGAGTTAGCCTTAAGCTAAGATTAGGAAAACCTCTCTAAGCTATGAGTTACAAGCTGAACACTCAATATATATCTGTGAAGACCTTAATGGTCAGTGAACAAGGTGTGAAATGTGCCTCCTTATAACTCCCAATATAATGCACTAAACACTCACACCTTCATAGCTCGTAGGTGTTGATTTTTCTTACTTCACACACACTTGAATACGCAGCTATGAGCTTGTATTTATAGTGTGGATTCAAATCTAACCGTTGGATGAAATTACATTTGAATCCATACAATTAATGGTTTCAACCACTTTTCTTGGAATGCGGCCTTGTCAGTGTCAAGAGTTGCTGCCTTGTGCTGATTGGTCCACGTGGGCTGGATCCAACAGATCTTTGACTCAGTGGGTCGATCAAGACCCACTGACTTTAGGTAGCTTCCTCCTTCACTGACTTGATGATCTTCAGTGGACTGAACGTCTTCAGTGTGGTTGTCCTTCAGAGACTGTTTGAAGATCTCTCCAAGAAGTTTGTCATAAGGCTGAATGACAAACTTCTCTGACCAAAGTAGCCTGACTCCTTCAGGGCATACTTGGTGCAGCACTGATACTCCTGATCATGCTCTTCACTGAGTGGTCCACCTGACTTAGCTTAGATCAGCCCGGTTTACACTCAGTGGGACATCCTTCAGGCTTCTCTTCAGTTTCAAGTTACAGCATGACTTCAGTTAGTTCTTCTTGGTGTCATCTTGATATCCTCAGGCTGTGTTGCTGAGTTCCCCCTCGCTGAGTTCCCCCTCAACTGAGTTCTTCTCAACTGACAGCCTATTCTACTGAGAAATAACCTAGCCTGGCCTGAAACTAGAGATACAATCCTGACTGCTTTCAAACCTATTACATGTTGTTTTGAAAAATCATCAAAACTAAAATATATATGAAGTGTAAAATGACTAATTATAAAAACCTAATCAAGACTAGCCTGACTAAGACATTCTAAGGCAAATCATCTTTTCAGGGGCTTTGGGATCTTAATCAAAACTGACAATGTCCCAACAAAAAAAAACAGAATAAGATAAGCCTGAAGCCCAGGAATGAGTTCCGACATTCTTACTAACCTGATGACGTGGACCAATCTAGAAAGGACACGTACGTACGGACCTGACATGAAGACTGAGTTCAGACTGCACTTTTCAACAGGCAAGCATTAAATGGAGCATTAAATGCATTACCAAATCCATGCAAGGACGACTGCTGCATGAGAGATGTATCCGTTGAACAATCCTACGTAGATGACTAGAAGGTTATCTCTTCCAACGGATAGTTTTCAAATCCATCTATAAATACAGAAGGCCTTGAACCCATTCAAGGTTACGGGAAATTTCCAAGCCAGAAATTACTCAAACTCTCAAGCATTCAAAGCACTCAGGGTTAGAAAGAAGCACTCGAAAAACATTAAATTTCCCAAGTATTTCTTAGCAAAGAGAGTTATTCTGTATTCCACTGAGCGAACCTAGATATATCATAAGCTTAGAGTGATTATCCATCCTTAGCATAACCTTGTCTTGTAAGGATAATCACAATCTTAGTTGGAAACAAAACTGAAACCAAAACCCTCTTTTTAGGCTTGTTGGTTGAATTCAGTTAGGTTGTTAGGAAGGAGTTTGTAAGGGTCAGTGAGTTAGCTGATCTTGGTGCACATTGGCACGTTAAAAACAAGCTAATCCGTAGTGGATTATCCTGTTCAATCAGGACCGTGGACGTAGGAGCTTGAGTCTCTGAACCACGTTAAACTCCTTGTGTTCTTTACTGCTTTGATATTACTCTTATTGCTTATTCATTAAGTCATTCATTGCATCAGTTTTATCAGGTTTGAATCAATCAGCCTGATCATTAACTTGAACACTTCCCTACTAATCACTACTTCAGAACTGAGTAGTCAAGTTTTCAGAAAGCAAACATTAACAAGACTATAAACTTTCAGGGCTCACGCATTTCCGCACTGAACTCAAGTTGATAGTTTGCCAACTGACCAGCACTCAGTGCAGTCAGTAGGTGCGTTATCAACCCCGAGTTCTTTACCACTCTGAATTAAGGGGACTCGGCCAGTTTGAAAGTCAGAAAAATTTGTATACATGTATCCCCCCCCCCCATACACGTATTCCTCAGTCTTGTACCGGGACCAACACGTTTAATTGGAGAGACACTGTTGAGAAGATTAATTCTTTTAACCCAAATACATTCTTGAGTATTCCCTAAGCCCAAGCTCATAGATCCGGTGGAAGATCTTCACGAACTTTCAAACCTTCAAGAAAGAATTATTTTTCTCTTTTATTGCTCTAATTTTCAAATTCTAGCACTTGATTATGCATGTTTAGGGATGAAAAATCATCCCCTATTTATAATTGTATGAGATGGAAATTATATGATTTCTTATACCAAGAAATTCAAAGATTATATTCTTGGATTTCATGAAATCCAATATATGAAAATTTTAAATCTCTAGGAATATTTTATATATATCTCCAAATATATATTTTTCATATATTATTTTTTTCCTAGATAATAATTCTTTTCTTGCAAAAAAATCAATTCTTGTCTTTTAATCACATTAGTTAATGGGCTTTTAATGGGCTACTCAAGGGGCATTTTGTAGAATTAGGATTTGACCTCCCAATGGGCTAAACCACAATATTATTTTAGTCCATTAATATTAATTCACTCCACTATAAAATTAATATTTGCACTATCCATCCTAACCTATATTACAAAATATGGCTCTCGTTTATTATTTTTCGTGTTTAAAATATCAAGGTCCATTTATTAATTTAAGCCACTAAACGCTATATTTAATTAATATCTTTTATTCATTGGGAACAGACAACTCAATATTATTATCATACCGAAAATTAATCCACTGGCTAGATTTGATATGATAAACTTTCTGAGCCCACCAAAGGAACACAATCAACTTGTCATTCCAAGATACGATTTTCTGTATTAATCCTTAGTAATTGTTATCTAATTAATAATATTGCTCCAAATACAAAGTATCGAATCTCATTGACTCTTTACTCATAATAAATCAAAACAAATATAAACTAATTATATATAATTCTAATTTAGTGACAGAAATTAAGATATAATTAACCAATGAAATATAATTTTTCTTTCCAAGTCAGTCTAGAAAAATAATCTCGTTGTAGGTCCAATTCAGCACATCAAATGCACTAGTGTATCTCTAGGTCAAGACAAACCAATCCGAGCCTTACACTTCAACCTTTACCAATGGATTGTTCAAGTCCATCTAAGTTGTGAATTCGTTTATACTTATTACAAGAAACTGACAATATGTTCTACTATGATCTACTATACACTATATTTTTCTACAATGTAAAGTATTTGAACAGTTTTTGCAATAAATATATAATATTTAGAGCAAATATTGATAAAAGATTTGTTCTCATAAATAAGAGTGCAAGAACCAGTTAAATATACAAAGTAGCACTTAAAAGCATATTTTTCTGTATATCCCTAACAATCTCCCACTTATACTCAAAGTCTGCTTTTAAGTATACCACATGTCCCAATAATTCTTCCACTTATATTCAAGGTAGCGTGACAACACACTTGACTATCATTCTTTTCACAAATTCCTCGAATGTACTCTGAAGCAGACTCTTTGTGAAAGGATCTACTAGGTTGTCCTCCGATGTGATCTTTGTCAACAATACATCTTCTCTCTCAATGATTTCTCGTATAAGATGATATTTCTTTTTAATGTGTTTGCTTGCCTTGTGCTCTCATGATTCCCTAATTTTCAATTACACCGGTAATATTGTTGGGCAAATTTGGAATCACATCCAAGTCCACCAAAAAGTTCTTGGGCCAAACCGTTTTTTTTTGTTGCTTCACAAGCAGCCACCTACTCAGCGTCCATGGTTGAGTTATACTCATCCATGTCATGGCTCCACCTCTCAAGCAAAATAAACACTTCCCGAGATAGATTTAGTGGAGTTATATGTCTGATTAGAAATCTGAGTCCGTGTAACCCACAGAGCATTAATTGTCCGATTAAATTCTATCTAGAGTTCTTTTCAGACACTATAGAATATTTTTAATTGCAATCCAATAATCCTTACCCGAGTTGCTCTGATATATTACTATCATTCCTACCACATAACATATATCCGATCTCGTACACAACATCACATATATGAGGCTTCCATCTATTGACACACATGGAACCTTCCTCGTATCATCTATATACTTTTGTATCTTCAGATACATATCTTTCGATAGATAAATTCCATGCCTGAAAGGTACAAAACCTTTATTGGAATTTTACATGCTGAATCGTTTGAAGACAATATCGATATATGAAGTTTGAAATAAGCATATCATCATTTTCTAGCGATCTTAAGTAATCTCGATCCCAAGGATATGACCAGCTTCTCATAAGTCCTTCATATCGAATTATTTTTAAAACCATGCCCTTACGTCTAACAACACTTATTTTGTCTCCAATAACTAAAAATACCAAGGAATTTCCGACACACTTCTTATAAACACAACTCTCAAATTCATTTTGAACAAATTCGTAGGATTTGATCACCTGATCAAAATATTGATTCCAAGCTCGAAATACTAGCTTAAGGCAATAAATTGTCTTCTTAAGCTTGCATACAAGGTTCTCTTGACCTTTTTTAATGAAGCCTTCGGGTTAACACATATAGATATCTCTTTTAAGACTTCTGTTAAGAAAAGTTGTCTTGACATTTATTTGTCATATCTCGAAGTCTAGGTGCACAAATATCGATAAGAGACTACGGATAGACATAAACATAGCTACAGGAAATCGACCATTCTTTTTTTTAGTATATCCTTTTGCCACAAACCTAGCTTTGAAGGTCTCAACCTTCCCGCCAGCTACTCTATTTCTCTTGTAAACCCATTTGCATCCAATAAGCTCTATGTCATTGAGTGGTTCAACAAGCTCTCACACTTTATTGTGATCCATATATTTCATTTCTGGTTCCATTGCAGTTTGCCAAGAAGCTACATCCTTATCTTGGATTGTCTCGTTGTAAGTCCAGGGGCCAGATTCATTTTCTCCGTGGACCAAGTATGATAACTCTCCCACGAACATTAATCGCTCAGGTTGACTAACAACCTTTCTACTACGATGAGGTTCCGGTCGTGTTTGTGTATCACCAGGTATATCTACTTGTATAGTTGGTATAGAAGTTGACCCTCTCCTTCATATAATGCAATTTCACTCTTGGGCTTTCGATTGCTCATATAGTCATCTTCTAAGAATCTCGGATGTGTGCTCACTATGATCCACTGATTCTTAGGACTATAGAATAAACCCTCTTTCGTTCCTCTAGGATATCCTACAAACAACCTTAATTCTGAACGAGGTTTCCAACTTATCAGCTTCCTTGTCCAACATATATGTTGGACACCCCCATATTCTCATTTATTTCTGACTGGGCTTTCGCCCTGTCCATAATTCCGAAGGAGTTTAGGAACTGATTTGGAAGGTACCAAGATTGAATATAAGTCGTTATTTCCAAAGCATAACCCCTAAACGACTTGGGTAAATCAGAATGTCTCACCATAGATCTGACCATTTCTAAAAGAGTTATGTTTCTTCGTTCGGCCACCCCATTTTGTTAAGGGGTTTTGGGTGCAGTCAACTGCAATACAATCCCTTGCCCTGATAAGTAGTCCAAAAAACTCATTGCTAAGGTGTTCGCCTCCACGATCAGATCGTAGTAACTTGATACTCTTTTCCTTATGATTTTTTGCTTCAGCCTTAAATTCTTTGAACTTATCAAAGACTTCAGACTTATGCCACATTAGAAAAATGTATCCATATCTCGAGTAATTATCAATAAAAGTAACGTAATACTCAAAACCACCTCTGGCTTGAATTGGCATGGGACCACATACATCATTATGAACGAGTTCTAACACTTCACTGGCTCAGTTCCCCTTAACCCCTAAGTCTCTCTTAGTTATTTTATCTTCTAAACATGATTCACATGTTGGAAATTTCTCAACATGAAGTGATTCCAACGAGCCGTCCCTCACCAACCTTTGAATCCTTTTTAAATTAGTATGACCAAGTCTAAGATGCCACAGAAGTGTTTCTTTCATATTTGAAGAATGCTCTCTTTTCTTAGAAACAACTGATTTGTTATATGATTCATTTAGCATGTGTGTGGGTTATGCATAATTAATAGTATAGAGATTGTTCACTAATATTCCAGAACATATAACTTTATCATTGCAAGTAATGATGACTTTCTTATTAAAAGAAACTGTATATCCATCCATAAATAATTTAGAAACTGAAATTAAATTCTTCTCTTAAAAAACTTGGAACATAAAGAACATCTTCCAAAACTAAGATCTTATCACTAAAAGATAAGTGCACATCTCACACTGCAACAACTGCCACTCTTGCAGCATTGCCCATGGTGATAGTGATCTCACTCCCACTGAGTTGTCGGGTTATCTGGAACACTTTAGTATTGAAACAAACATGATCAGTGGCTCCCATGTCCACCACCCACGAATGGGAAGAACACGCTGCTAAACAAGTTTCAATAACTAGTGCATGAGATTTACCTTGTCTTCTAGCCTCCTTAGGCTGATGACAGGTCGCCCTCCAATGTCCTTTCAGACCACAACTAAAACACTTTTTTTCTTTTTTCTTCCTCTTGACACCTCCCTCATCGGGTATATCTAGTCATTTTTTGCGATGAGAAATCTCGCATGGTTGTTGCCTAGTCATATGAATCTAGTGAGAGAAGAGTTTTTTAAGGTTCTTCATAATATCTGCAGCGGTTTCCATGTTCTGGTGTTGGTACTGTAGCACATCTGACATTAAGTCAAGATGGTGCACCTAGTCAGTTCATCGGATCTCAACCATTGCTTATGATATTCCTTATCTTCCTCACTAGTTTCATTCGTAGGCTGAACTGGACAAGATTCATCAAGTACAAACTTGTGTCCTTCAGCAGTCAAGACTATCATTAAAATCTTTTTCCAATCTACATAGTTTTCTCTACTGGTAAATTTTCTTTGAGTATACTAAACAATGGATTAAAGACATACATGTTGTACTGAGAATAAAACATAAAATTTGTATAAATATCCTAATTAACACAAATATTATCACATAATTCGATCACATTTATAAAAAAAATTAAAAAATCATGATATAAACATGAATTAGCCAACATCTTAAAACAATTTAAGTAAGTCACGTTGAGTGTGAATGTTTACTTAAATACATTTAAGCAGGTTACAAACAAAACAGTTACAAACCTTTAATTCAAAATTAATAGTTGGCTCCCACTTGGCCACATAAAATTGTCAGGGACTCCGTTGGGGAGTAAATATATCAATTTTATGTCTAAGTAATAACCATAATTTAATACAAAATTATTATTTTATTTTGAGTAAGCCTTCGTTGGTGGGGTCATATCGCCACTAATAATAATCCACAATTATCTAATGATATTTATTCTAGTGAACTTATCTTTGGCCTATCCGTTAGGGAGAGAGGCGCTTGTCAATGCGTAGCCAAAGACTTCATAAATAAATCAATTATGGAGCCCAATTAATTAATTTATTATCTTAAATAAATTAATAAATTTTTATACTTAGTAATTTTAACAAAGAACTTTTTAACGAATTTTCATGCAAAATTAAACAAATTAGTTCCATGCAAAAAACAAAAATTAAATGCAAACTAATCAATTAAATCCAATTATCATAGTTTAATTTCCTCATTTTTAAAACTAAGAACTCGCCGTCTCCGAAAATTTCATGTGGGGCTTCGCTCGTCTCGATGAATTCCCGCACGTCCGCAACACATGAAAAAATAATAAAAAAATTAGTCCATCACACGTCATCCGGAACACGGTGCGCACGCGCCGCACAACGAGTGCCGAGTAACCGTGATGCCTAACATTGTGCACCCGTCATGTAGTGCCATGCACCGTGTGCCCTGTACGACGCCTGGCGCCGTGCGCCTATCGTACGTCTCTGATTTTTACATTTGATTAAATTCAAACAACATGAAATATAATCATACATTAAATTACCGAGATAATTGAATACCTATTATCCAATTTTAAAATTAATATAAACGGATTTAAATTCCAATTTAAATTATGGAACCTGAAAGCATGTCTCAGATACCACTTGTTGGGTAACACGAAAATAATATCATGGATCTATTCGGGTGTAATTTAAATATGAATTATCATAAATCCATCAAGCATGAATTAAAATAATTTAAATAAGTTAAATTCATGTGATGAATACGGTAAATCATAAAAATCCCAAAACATGCGAAACTATGGGTATCGCGTTTATCGTTTAATCGGAGAGACACCGTTGAGAAAATTAATTCTTTCAACCCAAATACATTCTTGAGTATTCCCTAAGCCCAAGCTCGTAGATCCAGTAGGAGATCTTCACGAACTTTCAAACCCTCAAGGAAGAATTATTTTTCTCTTTTGTTGCTCTAATTTTCAAATTCTAGCACTTGATTATGTATGTTTGGGGATGAAAAATCATCCCCTATTTATAATTGTAGGAGATGAAAATTATATGATTTCTTGACCAAGAAATCCAAAGATTATATTCTTGGATTTCAAGAAATCTAATATATGGAAAGTTTAATTCCATATGAATATTTCATATATATCTCCAAATATATATTTTCCATATTTTTTTTCAAGATAATAATTCTTTTCTTGCAACAAAATTAATTCTTATCTTTTAACCAACTTAGTTAATGGGCTTTAAATGGGCTATTCAAGGGGCCTTTATGAGAATTATGATTGGACCTCCCAATGGGCCTAGAAACCAATATTGAACCATAATATTATTATAGTTCATTAATATTAATTCACTCCATTATATAATTAATATTGCACTATCCATCCAAACATATATTACGAAATATGGCTCCCGATTATTATTTATTGTGTTTAAGATATCAATGTCTATTAATTAATTTAAGCCACTGAACTCTATAATTAATTAATATCTTTTATTCCTTGAGAAATTACAGCTCAACAGTATTAGCATATCGGAAATTAATTCACCAACCAGATTTGATATAATAAGCTTTTTGAGCCCACCAAGGGGACATTATCAACTTGTCATTCCAAGACATGACTTTATGTATTAATCCTTAGCAATTGTCATATAATTAATAATATTACCCAAAATACAAAGTATTGAATCTCACAGACTCTTTACCCATAATAAATCAAAGCAATATAAATTAATTATATGCAATTCTAATTAAGTGACAAAAATTAAGAAATAATTAACCACTAAGATCTACTTTTTCTAGACTGACTTTCTAGACTGGCAGTCTAGAAAAATAATCTTGTTGTAGGTCTAATTCAACACATCAAATAGACTAGTGTAATCTCTTGATAAAGACAAATCAATCCGAGCCTTACACTTTAACCTTTACCAATGGATTGTTCAAGTTCATCTAAATTGTGAATTCGTTTATAATTATTACAAGGAACTGACGATGTGATCTTCTGCGATCTACTACACACCACATCTTAATATATTATAAAGACAAAGTTTTGGAATCCTATGTGGCAAACTCTCAAGCCTCTATTTTAAAAATACTCTCATCTCATTCAACCAATTCATTGACTTTTAAAACTATTTTCAGCCATTTAATCTTAATATCTAATCTAATCTTGACCCATTGATTTTTTCACATTTCCTCTATATATACCATGTATCTCACACAACCAAAAATCAATTACAATAATTTCTCCACATCCTATTCCAATTCTTCTTCTTCTTCTTCTTCTTTTCAATTTTGCTAGGAAGTTTTATATTATATTTCTCTTCATCTAAATCTTCATGTTTTTCTTTTCTTGCAGGATGTTCATCCCAATATATTCAATCTTAATATTTCTTTTTTTTTGCAGGATCTTCGTCTTAAGGTATTTACTTTTAGTTTTCTATTTTATTTTATAGATTTGGTGTATGAATTTAATCTTCATATTTTGTCTAATCTCTTCTACCAATGATTATTTCCTTAAACTCACTTTTTTTTTGTGATTTGGAGGAATACAAATTTCTACGTGTCTAAAGGTATTTACTCTATTTACTAATTATTTGATTTTTGTTTTTTTATTATTAATTATTGTTTAATTTTATTTTATTCGTATGAAAAATGATTATTGTGTGATTTTTTTAATTATATATTTAGGATTGAACATCAACAATGAAGATGAAGTGGATGATCAATTTTTCATATGAAGACGAAGTGGAAGATCAATTTTATTGTGAAGATGAAGAATCATTGATTATATGTTAAAAATTAGATTTTTTTAACATTATAATGTATTAATTACTATTCAATGTATTATTTAGAATTCTATAAATTATATTCTTTATGAGAAGTTATAATTTTTATTTTTATTTAATTCTATAATGATGAAGAATCGTTCAAATTTGGATGATGATGAATATATCTTTCGAAATATATTATGTAATTCGAAAATATTAATTATACGAATATTCAAATAATACCTAATATTTTATGTACTAATATTTAAATATTTTAATTAATTATACGAATATATATTAGGAATAATTAAATATACTAATAAAATAGAAATAATATATTAGGAATAATTAAATATACTAATATTTAAATATTTTAATTAATTTTACTAATATTTTAAAATATACGAATATATCAAATATACGAATATATATTTGAATAATTAATTATACGAATATTAGGAATATATCAAATATACGAATATTCAAATATTTTAGGAATATATATTAGACTCTTTATAAAATATTAATTATTCGGATCTTTAACAAATATGGATGATGGATATATTTTATATATTATTTTAAAAGATTAGATTTGAAATAATTATATTAGGAACAATATATAAATTTATAATAATTATAAACTTTACTTATTTAATCAATTTTAAATTTCAATTTGAATATAGTAGGAAAAGTTGACTAATTTTGAATGATAATTTAGTAAGATAATTTATTAGGTAATTTTATATTATCCTACATTCCTAAATCCTAAATTTTTGGTTAGTGGTATCTTTAAAAACAAAATAAGTAAATAATGTATTCTTCAAACTAATATTTTTCAACTATTTTTGGATGGTGGATATCTTTTTAAAAAAAAATCGATCATGATTCATTAATAATAAATAAATTTTTGTGTATGAATTTGAATGTTATATATACAACCAAAATATGCCTTTGATAAATTCAACTGAGTAACAATTCTAATTGTTTTTTAAATTCAAAAATAATTTAATGTCTTTAATATTTTTAGGGAAATTTGATCTTTTTAAAACATGTGATTTAACTATAAAGTCATACACCAATCAATATATAAATTTAAACTAATTATATACTTTACTTATTTACATCAATTTTAAATTTATTGATAAAAGATTAATTATATTAGAAAAAATTGACTAATATAATATGATGATATAGTCCCTAATTTCGAAATTACATTCCAAAATATTAAATTTCAAAATACTACGTCATGTGATCTTTTATATATTAAAATAATAATATGTTCACAAAGATTCTCAACTTATAATATACATTCATCCAATTTAAAAAAAAAAGGTCGAATCTCTTTATATCACTATGCAACATTATTTATAAGCTATGAAATCCAATTGTAAGGAAAAAACATTTATGAAATCTATATTTAATTATTCATAAAAATAGAGTGTATTTAGACAAATTATAAGTTGAGATTGATTAAAACACATGTTTTATAAAGAGTCGAATTTACCTAATATTTTATGTAATTCGAAAATATATGACTTAAATCATACTATAAAAAAGTAGTCAACTTTTCCTAATATAATTAGTCTATATTTATATATTCATAAAAATGGGATGTATTTAGATAATATATAAATTAAGATTAATTAAAATACATGTTTTATAAAAGAGTCAAATTTACCTAATATAAGTAATCTATATTCAATGATACAAAAATAATAGCATAAAATTAAATTTAAAATTAATATAAATAAATAAAGTATATAATTAAGATAAATTTATATATTGATTGATGTATGAATTTACAATATTAAATCACATATTTTGAAAAGAGTCATTTTTTCCTTTTAAAAAAACTAAGAGCAACAATATTAACATATTTAATAAATATTCGAATTTTAAAAAAAATTAGAATTTTACATAGTAGAAAGTATTCAACTATTAAAAATATAAAAAAATATAAATTATTTTCAAAATGATTCATCGTATTAAAATTTATTCTCCAAGGTTCGATGCTTATGTTTTATCTATAAAGAATGATTAAGAAAGTTTTCATCATATTAAAAAAATAGTCAAGAATTTACATTATTATCGATTTAAAAAAAATAGATTTGTTAATCAATTGAAAATATCAAAGGTATATTTTGATGTATCTATAACATTCAAATTAAATTATAATCAACATAAATATTATTATTTATAGAAATATAAATAAACATAAAAATTATTATTTAAAGAATTATAATAATATATATTGAAATAATCATTAGTAAAAGAGATTACGCAAAAGATGCGGATTAAATTAATACAATTAAATGATCAAAAATATAAAATAAAATATAAATACCTTGACAATTATAGATTCATATCCTGCAAAAAAGAAATACGGATTCACACGAAAGATGAATTGATGAAATTTACAATACCTTGAGATGCATAGATTCTTATCCTACAAAAGAAAAATATAAACAATATATTGAGATGTATAGATTCACCAAAAAAATTAGAAGATTTAGACGAAATGAGAATCAATAAAGGAAAAAAATTCTCGCATTGTGATGAGTCTGATTCTTACTATATATTTTATATTTTGTATTATTTTAGTTGAACAAATTATAAAATATAATAATTATAATTAATTTTTTTAATCAATTCAATTATTTTATTTGTACTTGAGGAGATTGAAGGATAAACTGAATAATAATATTGTTGGTGAACTTAAGAGGATGGTGGATACTTTCAATCCATTTGCAATGCAATTTCGCAAGAAAAAGTATTATGTCTGGAGGTGAGCCAAATTTGTAATTAAATTTGCTAGAAAGAAGGAGTTCAGTTGGAAGAGTTTATAACCTTCCTACTGCTTTTGAAGTTGTAGCTCTTATTCCAGGGGACATGATGCAGCTATGGAAAAAAGAGATGTGATACTAAAAGACCCGTAGCAGTGAATTGTAAAGAATAAGTGAACTACATCCATCTTATGTTCCATTACAGTATCATTTATTGTTCTTGTATGACGAGGATGTTTATAGGATTGATGTGGTTCATAATGATGCTGGTTTTACAACAAGAAAAAAAATCAGACTAACAATGCGAGAATTCTTTTCGTTTAGGATACAGAGCATAATAATGAAACAAACTTTATTCCTATCTAAGAGACTTTTCCAGCAATTTTTGGTGGATTCATATACTACGATTGATTCGGAAAGGTTGTTATTTATAAAATTTAATCAAGTTAAATTGAGGTCTAGCAGAGTGAATGATATGAAAATTGCAGTTGATAGAGGTGATGTGGATCCATCTTCTACGGGTAAAAGAATAATGTTTGCATCCTTCACAGACAGACCTGGGTATATGATTCAAAATTTTCAAGATGTCATGACACTTTGCAAGTGTTTTTCTTACCCAGATTTATTTATCACAATTACTTGCAATCTAAAATGGCCCCAGATTACAAGATTCTTAAATGAGAAAGGTCTTGAATCTGTTGATAGGCCATATATTCTCTACAGAATGTTTAAGATGAAACTTGATCGTATTATGAAGGAGTTTAAGGAACTTCAAATATTTGAAAAAATTGATGCATGTAAGTTTATCTTTTTATATTTATTAAATTTTTAGCTCCATAATATTTATCTTTCATGAATAAAATAACTTTATATTTCTATTAAATTATTTTAGTATATAACTTGATTCAAATATTTTCAATATGTAGTGTTATACTCAGTGGAATTTCAGAAAAGAGGATTGTTACATGCTCAAATTCTTTAGTTTCTAAACCATGAAAACAAAATTCCAAATTCGAAGGATGTTGACCGTATCATATCTGTAGAAATACTAGATAAAGATGATGTTGTATTTTGTATGATTTGGTAAGTGACTACATGATTCACTAACCCTGTGGATTGGTGAAAATAAATTCTCCTTGCATGGTCAACAACATTTGCTCAAAGAATTTCCCAAAGAGTTATAATGAGTTTACATATGTTGATGACGAAGGTTTTCCACTGTATAGAAGAAGAAGTACAGGGGTCACTGTTGATAAAGGAATTGTTCATTTGGATAACCGTTTTGTAGTTCTTTACAGTCCAATATTGTTGCGAAGGTATCAAGGTAATATAAATGTTGAGTGGTGCAATAGGTATAAATTCATCAAGTATTTGTTCAAGTATATCAATAAAGGAGTCGATGGGTTATAGCTAATGTGGAGAAGAAAAGGGCCACTAAAGGTGAATAAAAATCAAAAGGCGAAGTGGAAAATTTCGTAAAATGCAGATACATATCTCCGTGTGAAGCAGTTTGGAGAACTCTTCAGTTCGATATACATTATAGGTATCCAGCGGTTATGAGATTGGATTTCCATCTTCCTAATCAACAGAGAGTTATTTTTCGAGATGAAGATTACATTGATGATGTACTCGAAAGACTAACTTCAGGTAAATCAATGTTCTTGGCGTGGATGGATAAAAATAAAACTGATGATGAGGATGCAAAGAAGCTGACTTATCTGGAATTTCCAAAGATGTATGTTTGGGGTAGAAAATAATATCAGTGGGAAAAGAGAAAGTACAATAGATTTTCTCTGGGAAGACTATACAGTGTTCTATTGGGGGCTGGTGAAGAGTATTATTTGTATCTCTTATTGTCTTATAGTAACGAATCAACATCTTTTGAGATGATACGAACCATAGGTGATATTGTGTATGTTACCTTTAAGGATGCTTGCTATTCAATGAGATTGCTGGATGATGATCTTGAGTACATTGATGGGATAACAGAGGCAAGTTATTGGACAAGCGCTCATCACGTGAGGAACCTATTCATTATTCTTCTCATGTCATCTTCAATGAACTCTCCAGAAACCGTGTTCGAAAAGACGTGGGAGTGTATGCCAGATGATATACTCTATAAAAGAAGATGAACATTGAATATTACAGGTATAACATCTTTAAAAAAAATTAATTGATTTAGATTGTAAAAATAATTTACAATTATATTTTTTTGTAATTTTTTTTTAGATTTATAGCTTAACAGTGAAAAGTTGAACAAGTTGGCTTTAATTAAAATTGATAAGCTACTGTAGATGAATGGATCCACTTTGAGTAGATACATCAATGTCAGTACCAGATTTTGAGTTTGAGAAAGATGTAGTAAATAACAAGAATTGAATTACGATCGGCCTGAACAAAGAGAAGAATATGACAAGTTAAGTTCAACTCTAACTCAAGAACAAAAATTTGTGGTTAGTGAAATACTTGAAGTTGTTTGGTTGCAAAAAGGAAGAGTCTTCTTTTTATACGGATATGGTGGAACTGGAAAGACATTCATTTGGAGAACGATCTCCGCAGCAATACGTTCGGAAGACAATATAGTTCTTAATGTTGCATCAAGTGGAATAACATCACTCTTCTGTCCGACGGACGTACTGCTCATTCAAGATTTGTTATACCGCTTAATATTGATGAGACCTTCACGTGTAACATAAAGCTGGGGACACATTTGTCCTAACTATTATTGAAGACAAAGCTTATTATATGAGATGAGACACCAACGATTAACAGATTTAGCTTTGGATAGAAACTTGAGGGATATTCTTAGATCTCTAGATGAAACCATGAGTGATATGTCTTTTGGTGGTAAAATCATTGTGCTTGGAAGAGATTTCAGAAAGAGACTCCATGTTATACCCAAAGGAAGTCGAGAGGATATTGTGCACTCAACTATCAATGCTTCATATTTGTGAGATCATTGCAAGGTATTTTATGCATCTTTTATTAAATGATAATATTTTTTTTAAAAATTATTATTGAAAAACTAAATACATCTTATTTGTTTTCAATATTAAGAATTTAAGATTGACGAAGAACATGAGATTACAACGTTCTGAGCTCAATACGTCCTCAAATGATGATGATATTGTTAACTTCTCAAGGTGGAATTTGAAAGTTGGTGATGAGAAAATTAGAAATAGGCAAGATGATGTCACTGAGATTGAGATTCTGAAAGATAATTTAATTTGTGATGTTGTTGCTCCAATTGCATCTATAATAAAAAATATTTATCCATCCTTGATTGATAATTTAAGGACACATAAATATTTTGAGGATAAAGCAATACTTGCACCTACTCATTGAGATGTGGAGTTTATAAATGATAAGTTTTTATCTGATTTCGGGTGATACTAAAGTATACTTAAGCTCAGACAGTATTTGTGTCTCTAAATTTCGAGAAGGAGGTAATGGACAGTTGAATTTTTTTAATTCTGTTAGGTGTTTTGGAATGTCAAATCACCGTCTGATCTTGAAAGAAGGAGTGTCTATAGTGTTACTAAGAAGTATTGATCACAAATCCGATTTGTGCAATGGAACAAGATTGATCGTCACAAAACTTGATAACCACATTCTCTAAACTGAAATAATATCTGGAAGGAATATTGGAAATAAAGTCTTCATTTCAAGAATCACATTGATAAATTTTGATCCTATAATGCCGGTATATTTTACAAGGTGACAATTTCCAATTCTACTGTGTTTTGTCACTTGATTCTAAAGGAAATCCTTCCAAATACACCACAAATGTTGTTTATAGAGAGATTTTCCGCAATTTGTAAGCATTATTTTCTAAACATTTGATCAATAATAGATGTCATGAATTTATAGTTTATTGTCATTGAAATTGAATTATTTATTATTAGCTAACATTTTAAAAAATACAATAAAAATATTGAATAATTAAAATAATAATAGTAACCACATTTATCATTTATAATACTTAAAATAAATTAATTAATAACTTTACCATAAATTTTATATACAGTTCCGCGATAATCGCGGGTTTAGCACTAGTTTGTTTACAATTGTAAAGTATTTGAACAATTTTTGCAATTAAATAAATATCATTCATAATATTTAGAGCAAACTGTGATAAAAGATGTGTTCTCATAAATAAGAGTGCAAGAACCAGTTAAATATACAAAGTAGCACTTAAAAACATACTTTTCAGTATATCCCCAACATAAAGATATTTGCAAGATTTAGACCTGTGTGGATCTTTTCCATTTTGATATTTTTCTTTTCATTGTGATCTCTTATGAAGTGATGCCTATTGGGGAACTAGAATATTGCCTTTGATCTATTTGACATGTAATTTGAATACGAATTATCATAAATCTAATACGCATGAATTAAAATAATTAAATCATGCAATTCATGTATATAGTAACGAATCTTAATTACCTGTTGATCGGAGAGTCGCCATTGTGAAGAATAATTCCTTCAACCCAAACACTTTATTGAGTATTCCCTAAGCCCAAACTCAAAAATCCGATGGGGAATGAAATGAACTTTTAAAACTTAGCACTAGTATTGCAAGAAAAGGGTTGAAAAACCAGCCCCCTATTTATCAATATAGTGGCAGAAATTTAGGCCTTGGAGAGCAAGGAAAAATCCAAACATATGGAAAGATTTTATCCCTTTTAAAAGGAAAAAAAATCATCATATATATTATTACTATATATATATTCCATATATTATTATTCTCTTCTTCAAACTACAACAAAATAATTATTATATTTTAATCAACTTAGTTAATGGACTGTTTATGTGCTACTCAAGGGCCTTTGGGAGGAACAGAAATGGACTTCCCAATGGGCCTAGAAATCAATATTGAGTCACAATATTATTTTAGTTCATTAATATTAATTCACTCCACTATAAAATTGATATTGCACTATCTATCCCAATTCATATTACGAATATAGCTCCCAGTTATTATATCCCGTGTTTAAGATTCAATATTTATTAATCAATTTAAGATATTGAATTCTTTAATTAATTAATATCTTTTTTTTTTTAAAATGACAACTCAACATTATTATCATACCGGAAACTAATCCACATGCCTGATTTGATATGATAAACATTTTGAGCCTGTCAAAGGGACAATCAACCTGAATTATCAAGACATTATTTTCTATATTAATTTAGCAATCTATCATGCAATTAATAATATTGCCCAAAATACAGAGTATTAAGTCCCAATGACTTTTTACCCATAGTAAATCAAAGCAACATTCATTAATTACATACAATCTCAATTAAGTAATAGAAATTAAGAAATCAATAACCACTGAGATTTAATTCTTCTTTCCAAGTCAGTCTAGAAGAATTATCTCATTGTTGGTCCAATTCAATGCACCATATGCACTAATGTATTCCCTTGGTCAAGAAAAATAAATCTAAGTCTTACACATCAACTTCTACTAACGAATTGTTTAATGTCACCACTAGAGATGCTCACGGTTCCGGAACCGCCGGTTCCAAAAGTGGTAATGGAGGAACCGAAACCGAACCGACTGAAAATCGGTTTCGGTTCGGTTCCCGAACCGGCGGTTCCGGTTCCGGCGGTTTTTAATTTTTTTAGTTTTTTAGGGTTTTTACCTGTGTTTTTTTGGATTTTTTAATCTAAATGTAAATGACAAATTAAATAGAAAAAAAATTCATTAGTGATTTAACTATTACAAATTAGTGATTTAACTATTACTTCCTCCGTCCCAAACTCAACTTCCCATTTACTGCTTGCACGGTTATTAAGAAAAGAGTTGTTTATAGTATTTAAAGTGATAAAATGATGATAAAGTGATAAAGTGATAAAGTAGATGCTTTTGGTTATTTGTGTATGGAGAATATAATATTAAAAAGTATTGTTATTTTTTTGCCCAAAGTAGATGTAGCAAATGAGTATGGGACGGACCTTTTTGGCAATGTAGCAAACGAGTTTGGGACGGAGGGAGTACAAATTAGCAATTCTAATTTAAAATAAGTATTTAATATTTATTATTACAAACTAATTGAAATATTACAAATTTACAAGTTTACAACTTAAAATCTTAATTTATACAAAATAAATTTTGGGGGGAGAAGTTAAAGAAATTGGACTTGAGCTTAATTTAAAAAAATGAACTTAGAAATTCTAAGTTTGAAACTAAAAAATCTAAGTCACTTTTTAGTTTTTTTTTTAGTTTTCTAGAGTTTCTACTTGTATTTTTTGGGTTTTTAATCTAAATGTAGACATATTAAATGAAAAAAAAAAATCATTAGTAATTGAACTATTACAAATTAGTAATTGAACAATTACAAATTAGTAATTCTAATAATTTAAAATAAGCATCTAATATATATTATTACAAACTAATTGAAATATTACAAATTTACAAAGTGAATATTGAATTATTCCAAATTACTAATTACAAGTTTACAACTTAAAATCTTAAATTTTACAAAATAAATTTGGGGGAGGGGTTAAAGAAATTGGACTTGAGTTTAATTTTAAAAATTCTAAGTTTAAAACTCAAAATTAAGAAATAAACTCAAAATTCTAAGTGTAGAACCGTCTCGAAACCGCCGGTTTCGGTTCGAATCGTTGGTTCCGGTTCCGACTTTTAGTGGAACCGGAACCGAACCGTGTAATTTATGGTTTCGGTTCGGTTCCAGAACCGGAACCGTGGAACCGCCCAAAACCGGCGGTTCCGATTATTTTTTAGCATGCCTAGTCACCACCATATCTCCTCTCTTAATGATTTTTTGTACAAAATTTTATTTCCTTTCAATGTGCTTGCTCATCTTGTGGACTTGTGGTTGGAATAACATCCAAGTCCACTAAAAACTTCCTGAGTCAAACTGCCTCTTTCGCTACTTCACAAGCAGCAATGCAATGGCCCCACCACCCAAGTTAACACACTACCTGAGGTAGATTTTTTGGAGTCTATATCTGCTTGAAAATTTGAGTCTGTGTAACCCACAGGGCATAGACTGTCCAATTGATAAACTAACATTTTATCTCGAGTTCTTTTCAGATACTTTAGAATGTTCTTTACCGCAGTCCAATGATCCTTGACCGAGTTACTTTGATTTCTAGCCATCATGCCTACTGCATATCATATATTCGGTTTTATACACAATATTACATACATGAGGCTTCCAACTTCCAACGCATATGAAACCTTCCTCATTTCATCTATCTCCTTCTATGTCTTCGGACACATGTCTTTTGATAAATGAATTTCATGCTTGAAAGGTATATACATAACCTTTCTTGGAATCTTGCATGCTGAAATTGTTTCAATACATTGTCGATGTATGAAGCTTGAGATATGCATATCATCCTTTTCTAGCGATCTCGAGTAATCATGATCCCAAGAATATGATCAACTTCTCCTAAGCCCTTTATGTCAAACTCTTTTGAAAAATATATCATTACGTCTGACAATACCTTTTTATTGTTTTCAATAAGTAGAATGTCATCTACGTATAGTACCAAAAATATCATGGTTTTTCCGACACATTTTCTTTAAATGCTACTCTAAAAAATATTTTGGTCAAATCCATATGATTAGATTACTTGATTAAATATTGACTCCAAGCTTGTGATGTTTACTTAAGGCCATAGATCGCCATTTTAAACTTGTATACAAGGTTTTTTCGGGCTTTTCCAAAGAAGCCTTTTGTACAACTATGGACAAGAGAATACATATTGACTTAAGCATAACTACAGGCGAAAATGTCTTCTTATAATTGATTCCCTCTTTCTGAGTATATCCTTTTGCCACAAGCCTAGCTTTTAAGATTTCAACCTTCCCCTCAGCTCCTCTCTTTCTCTTGTAAACCCACTAGCATCCAGCAGGTTTTACGTCTTTGAGTGGTTCAACAAGCTCCCACACTTTATTGTGATCCATGATCTCATTTCTGCTTCCACTGCAGTTTGCCAAGAACTTACATCATTGTCTTGGATTGTCTCGTCGTAGGTTCAGGGGTTAGATTCATCCTTTCCAGGGACCAAGTCCAAGGACTCTCCCACGAACATGAATCACTCAGGCTGACAAACAATCCTCCCACAAGGACGAGGTACCGATTGTGTATCTCGGGGTCTATCATCTTGTACAATTGGTATAGGAGGTTGCCCTCTTAATTCATTTAAGTAATCTCAATCTTGGGCTTTCGATTACTTATATAGCTGTCTTCCAAGAATCAAGAATGCGTGCTCACCACGATCCACTGGTCCTTAGAACTATATATAAACTCCCTTTCGTTCCTATGAGTATTCTACAAACAACCTTAATTCAGAACGAGGTTCCAATTTATCAGCTTCCTTATCCAACACGTATGTGGGGCACCCCCAAATTGTCATGTGTTTCAGACTAGGTTTTCGTCCAAACCAAAATTTTAAAAGTATTTTAGGAACTTATTTAGAAATCAAGTTAATGATGGATGAATTATGATCTTCATCCTCCATCCTTCATTTCTAGGATTGTTGAATTGCTACAATCTTTTTTTTTTTTTTTTTGAGATGCCTCCAAAGTGAAAGATACTCTATCTTCCATCGATCTCTATTTTAGGGGATTGATTGAATGGTGATGTATTCCTTTTTTTTTTTTTCCGAAGATCCTTCGTAATAGACCATTGTTGGAGATATTCTTGTAGTAAGTTGGTATCTATTCGAAAGTTGAACCCCTTGTGTTTCACCACAACAATCAGTGTGACTACAGTCAACAATTGATCTTTATATTTCATCTTGGTTTTTTATCCACTGTGACACGAATTTTTAAACTTTTTGTTAATAATTCGCATGCTACATATTTTCACAAGAAACCTTACTCATTGTTTTATACTCTTCATCCCAAAATGAAAAAAAAAAAAAGAAAAAAAATTGGTTGTTTTACTGTCCGTCCATACAAAATAATCTTAATTTTTGAAATAAAAATAATAAATTTTATCTATATATATTCTTTAATATACACACATAATATATTTAAATAATTTATTATATATTTAATTTAACACAATATTTTTACTTTATACATATTATATTTGTTTTTTCGTAAAAAAAGAGCCAACCAGCCCATTTTTTTTCGACAGAGTGAGTACTTCCTAAAGCTTATTTTGTAACCAAAAAAGATGTCATATCCCTAACCAGTCATATACCTTAAGACCATCTTTATTCATGCCCGGCCACAACCGGGTCATCAAATATAAAATTTATTTCTCACTCTTCCACCTATACATTTTACACCACAACCCAAACTCATCTTTTTTCATACTTTATCCATAACCACCACAACCAACATTTAATAAATTATTTCTTTTATAATTTAATAATTATATCTATTATTAATTTTTTTATAATATTTACAAAATATTAAAAAAATTAATAATTATTAATAAAAAATTACCATACACTTAAAAAAAATTACAACATTCAATAATAAAATTAAAATTACAAAAATTGAAATACAACTGAAAATAAATAAACCGAATTACAAATAAATGCATAAATTACAACAAAGCAAAAGATGCAAATTACATATTTAATTAACACAATTTAGAAGAGAAAAAAATTAGGAGAAGAGAAAAGGGAGTGTATGAAATTGTGATCCAAAACATATCAAGATTGGTCTCTATTTATAGAGAATTTAATTTCATGAATTTTGGTATTTTTTTATTTTTTATTTTTAAGTAGATAAGCGAAAATAGAAAATTATCTAAATAAAATATGACCGACCAATAACAATTTGACAAGTGGCATTTATATATTTTTTGAAATATAAATAATCATCTCCTCCACTTGGTTGTTGTTGGTCATACCATAACCAAGATTCTGAATTTTAATTTAATTTAATTTAATTTATCTTTTTTTTTTTTTTTTTTGTCCCATATGCACCGCCAGGTCATAGAAAGACCGTTAAACATGGTCTAACCATCCACACGAAAAACCAGAGCTAAATCCGGGTACATGGTTAGATAGAAATTGGAAACAACCATAATTAACATAAATCAAACATTAATTAATGGACATTAGGAGATTTGATAATTTAGACTAATATATGGATGGAGGAACAAAAACCCTAGGATTGACAACCTAGGATAGCTTCCTCCTCAATTATTCTAAGCATGTGGTGAACTGCCCCGGCTATGTCATCTGCTGAATTGAGTTGGCAACCTTCTTCCACCTGCAGCCAAAAAATTAATTTTAATAATAATCATATGTTCATCCCGAAAAATACTTGGAATATTTTCCCTAAAATTACGAGTATAAGACAAGAAATTAAGAGTCATATATAGGAAAAGAGACAGTAAATTATTAGAGGGGAAATTCCCTTTTCTGCATCATTGCACATGGATATTCAATAAAAAATAATTTCATCATTAAGTACCCGAAATACCCTTGGAAATAAGGTGTAATTACACGGGGAGAATCTTTGACAGTACACATAGTTGGGTGTGGAAGTGTGAGAGAAAAAAAGTAGATTCTTTTGCATGCTGAGGTCATTTTCTTACAGTCCCAGTTTTGTTACCATCAGATTATATATTACTTCGTTTTTTTTTTTTTTTTTTGAAACAATTATCAGATTATATATTAGTGTGTGTGTGTAGTAGAGTACAAGTGTGGGAATAAAGAACAAAAAATGGGTGAAATTGTATGCGCTAGATATAAGTTAGGACCACGGTTAATAATTGTGGTGTGTAAGAATTGTATATATTTGCTAGACCCATGGCGTTATAATTAATGAATCAAGACAATAACATTATTTTGGTAGTAACATATAGAGACAAATTGTCCAATGAGTGAACCAAGTTCATTCATGACTTATCCAAGCGTATCCTAAAATGAGAGAGAATTAATAATAAGGTCCATAATTTTAAATGAATTGTGTTTGAAGTAATAATTAATTAAATAGGATTGTGAATGCATAAAATGTGTAAATAATAAATCCCACTAAAATGTCAGTCACATTGCAACTGTGAATTTGGTTAATTCAGGCTACATGATTTTACAGATTTTAAAACTTAGTATCGTACGTGAACATGGTCATACAATTATTTCCCCTCCCCCCCGAAGGAGGTGGATTAGTAGATTGAATTAGGATACGCACCTTGGCGCTAATGGAGTAGAGCACGAGGGAGTCGAGCGAGGTGACATTAAGGTGGAGAATGGTGAGAAGAACGGATTGAAAGGAGGCGACGATCTTGGAGAGCTGTCGAACGCGTCTACGCGAGAGTACCCGTATGTTAGCGTGGGTTTCGATTAGGGTTACTTCGATGTCAGCAATTGCCGCTTTGCTTTGTGAGGTGAATTTGTTGCCATGAGAGCAGCTGAATTGAGGGTATGTAAAAAACTGAGCAAACGGGCACCCCAAAACTTGCTTCTTCTTCTTCTCCTTAATATCCTCCTTTTCCCTTTCCCTTTCCCTTTCCCTTTCCTCCTCCTCAAATGCTACGAATTTCTTGGCTTCAAGTGACTGTACAATGTGTTCCAGCTCCTTCACAAATTCAATTGCACCACCAACAATCGATGCTTGGTCACCCTGCACCCACCCACCCACCTTTCAATTTCAATTTCATTTTTTTTTTTTACCAACAATCAACAATTGCCTACTCTACTTAATTTTTATATATTATCAGCAATGTACTCTCAAAAGACTAAATTAAATAGCATATATATATTTTTTGTTTGAAAAAAAAAATTGGTATTTATGAATTTTGTTCCAACAGTTGAATCATTAATGATACATATTGATTAGACGAGAATGAAATTTAATAGGACAGAGACAATAAGAAGACATGGGGAGGTTGAGAGTGTTACGTCATTATATTCTGTTATATCAGAATATGAAGAAGAAAATAGTGGATAAACTATTTTGAGAAGATGAAAATTATAAATTAAGATGGAAATTAATTAATTAGCTACACATCCACACTTTGTCTCTCTCATAAAATAAAAATACACACATCCTAATAAAATAAAATAAAATATTAAATATGTATAAAGCTCGGACTATCCTTTGTCATACATGCTTGGCTTATACTCGGTGCGAACGAAGACAACAAGATATGTCCAAAAAAGACAGATATGAAAGAGGAAGATGATCGGTGTAGGAACAACAACTATTTTCGAATCAAATTGTACCCTAATCAAATTCAAATTATGTTTTTCTTTTTCGAATCAAATTAAAGAATTCAACGAGAAATAGTTCTAAATTTCTAAAAGCAACCAATAGAATTAGACCTTCAATTTCGTAAGGAAAAATTAAAAAATAAAATCCCAATTAGTTTTTCAAAATATGTAAAAAAGAAATTAAATTCTTACTCTTTGGACATAAGATTCGGGCATAAGAGAGCGGAGCACCGCGAGATGCTCATTCATTTGCTTCCGGCGATTTCTTTCAACGGCAATGTGTGTCATTCTTTGCGTCTCGGCTTCCTCTTTGTTCTTGCAAACCTTGGGCCTCCTCCGCCGCTTCTTTCGGCCCGGCGCGGCGGTTTCCGGCGGTGGAGGCGGCGGCGGGGGTTCCGAAGAATCATTATTGCAGGAAAATGGGGTTGGGGCAGCACAAGGGTCATACATGATGAAGTTGAAGAGTTCAGTAGAAGAAAGAGCTTCCAAAGCCATCTAGCTCTCTCTTAATTTGATAATACCTGTAATGTTGCTTTCATCCTTTATACCACAGATTTGAGAGCCCCAATACTTATTGACTATTGCTAGCTAGATTATAAAGGCTTCAATCATTTTATTGTCTTCTTCAACTTTTCAGAGGGGAAGAGAGAGAGAGGGAGGGGGGAAGAGACTAGAGAGAGAAAGAAGGCTTCTTTCCTTGTTCACCAACTTTTTGATGCAGAAAGGCACAACATCTATAGTGTCCTCTCACGTGCATGATATCCTTATTATACCTTTTTATTTAGTGTTAATTATGTTTATGTTATCCGTGTGTAGCAATATGTACACTTTTGATTTTGACCCAATTAAGAGCCCGATTAGCTGACCTTATTTAAAACATGTGTTTGACAAAATAAAATGTTTAGCAGCTTATAAAATCATAAAATAAACACCTAACAAATTATAAATTGTAAAGTTAGAATTTCTCAACTTATTTTTTTAATTAACACCCCCAACCATCCACCTCACCCGGAACCACCCCACCACTCATCCGCGTCCACCCACCTCTCTACTTCTGCATAAAAAATAAAATAAAAAAATCATTGCATATTAAAATTTAAAATTAATTATTATAAATTCTAAAAAATCTTATAAATCGTATTATAAAATGTTAGAACTTATAAAATGTTTCAAATAAACTTAGCCAACAGGCCACATGGGCTCGGGCCGTTTTGGGCGACGGGCCACGGGCGGCCCTCTCGGCCCGACTGAATTTTTTTTTTTTTTTTTTTTAGAAAGATCAAAATTGTTATGAACTAAAGTAGATTAAGATATAAAATATATGTGGATTGTGAAAGTGTAATGAATTGTGATTTATAGTACTCCCTCCGTCCACCAAATTTTTACCCATTTTTAGGGTTGTCCACCAATTTTTTACTAATCCCACTTTTGAAAATAAACACTACTCACAAACAAATAAATGGATCCCACAATACCCCCTACAATACATTTACTTTATCTACCTTTTCAATAAAATATTAATTTTCAGTAATAGAGTGAAAAAATTATGGACGGGGAGTACACTTTTTTATAAAAAAATATTTTTTTAAAAACGGGTCTGGCTGTCCCGTTAGCCCGCGGGCTAGATTGGACTGGGCACAAATTTTATAGGGCCGATTCACAAATGGGCCGGTCCGATCCGACCTTACTCGTGAACATAACTTGGTCCGATGGGTCGGGCCGGGCAGCCCGATTTGCCAGCCCTAATTCCAAGGGAATTTGCACCCTGGGATTGCAAGTGAATTAAGAAAATAGGTAAAATAGTGACATATGAATAAACATGTGTATATTTGTGTGTTTGTGCACACAAATCAATGCTTTCTTTTTTTGTAGTGTGCAAATTGGTATGAGACGTCCAAATAAGAAAATATAAATTTATCTAGAACGGAGGGAGTAATTTTTAAGTAGCTTATTAGTTGCTAAAATGTTTGACTAATACAACTTATAAGATCTTTGAGAAATTATAATAAATATAATTTAAATTTAAATTTGAATATATGATAATACTCATATTAATTTATTTTGAGATAGAAGTGCGTGGGGCGGGGGAGTGGTGAGGTGGTTTCAGGGTGGAGTAGGTGGTTGGGGATGGAGGTGGTTAGGAAAATAAGTTGAAAAATCTCAATTTTTTTTATATAGCTTATAAGTTGTTAGGAGTTTATTTTATGATCTTATAAGTTGTTAAACATCTTATATTGTCAAATACATTGATATTGTTTAATAGCTCCTAAACAACTTATAAGTTCATCCAAACACCCTATGAGTTTATTTTTAAGCGGTACTCTCTTGTGAAATATTTCACATGTAGAATATACTTAAAATAGACTAATATTAAAAAAATTACGGGTCATGGGTAGCTCCAGGTCAAAATTCGTGGATCCTAAGAGGGTTAAGCTAATTTTCAAAAAAATAAAATAGTGCAATGCTTATTTCAGGATTTTCGATTCCATATTATGTTACTATATGAGAAAATATGTATTACTATAAGGCAAAATGTATGTTAAAAATAGATTTTTGTACTTTAAAGTAAATATAAGGACAAATATGTATTTTTACATGAACAAATATGTATTTTTAATGGCTTAATTGTAATTTAAATCACAACATTTTCTAAAATTGAATTTTAAGCTGAACTTTTGAATCTTGTTAAAAAAAGCTTCAACTTAACTCTTTTTGGCAATTAAGACTTACAGACAGATTTGCCTCTATCTGTTGCTGACGCGGCGTCTACATGGCAACCGCCCAAAAAAGCTTAAATTAGGTGAAAAATAACTTTAAGATTTAATTGCATTTTAAATCATGAGCTTTTTTGAAATTGCATTTTAAGCTAAACTTTTGAATCATGTTAATCAAAGCTTTGATTTTATTTTTTTTTGCAATTAAGACTTACTGGCAGATTTGCGAAGGTCCATCGTTGATATGACATTTATGTGGTAATGTGACAAAAAAACTTTAAATACGTAGCATAACTTAAAATTAAATTTTCAAATTTCAAATGTTTTTATTAATGAGAACATAAATAAATGAATTCAAATAGAAAGAAAAGAAGTAAAGAAAAGATAAAATCAAGATACAAAATACTTGCATTAATGAGAAAATAAATGAATCCAAATAGGATAAACACAACCATTTTAACATAAAATAATTTTAATAATCCATTTTATCATTAAATTGAGACGTAGGGTTTTGGAAAATTATTTGGAAATTGATAATTTACTTTTAAATTTTTCTATGCACTTAAAAAAATTTGCCAAGTTTTTTTTTTTGTTAATGCCATGTAGACGTTGCTTCAACGATGGCCCACTGCAAATCTGCTCGTAAGTCTTAATTGTAAAAAAAAAAAATTAGAATTTTTTTAACAAGATCCAAAAGTTTAGCTTAAAATGCAATTTTTTAAAATATCGTGATTTAAATTGCAATCAAGCCTTGAAGTTTTTTGCCACCTAATTTAAATATTTTTGGGCGGTTGCCACGTAGACGCCACATCACCAACGGGCAGAGGCAAATCTACCTGTAAGTCTTAATTGCCAAAAAAAGTTAAGTTGAAGTTTTTTTTTAGTAAGATCCAAAACTTTAGCTTAATATACAATTTTGGAAAATGTCGTGATTTAAATTGCAATTAAATATTTTTAATTTATTTCTCATCCCTTTAAATCTAGATTTATTGTTTCATATATTAACACACATTTACTCCAACAATAACACCTATTTGCAGTAACACACATTTACTCTAACATTAACACACTTTGCTCTAATAGTAACACACATTTGTAGTAACACATGTTACTCTAACATTAACACACAGTTGCTCCAATAGTAATACATATTTGTAGTAACACACATGTAATCTAACATTAACACACATTTGCTCTAACATTAACATATATTTGCAGTAACACGTATTTACTCTACCATTAACACACATTTGCTTTTACAGTAACATATGATTATCCTTATGGTAACACAACCTAGGAGGGTGCTTTATATATTTGTGCAAACACATCTTTATTCACTAAGTAAGACATTTGTGTTATTAGAGTAATACACTTTTCACTACCTTATATGTGTTATTGTATGAAAAATAATTATTTTTGTAAAAATAAATAAATATTTATGAAAATTAATATTTGAATAGATAGTAACACACATTTTGTCATTATATTGTATGAAAAAATATTTATTCAGTAAAAACACAAAATAAATTGGCGAAAAAATAACATGTAGTCTGATAGTAGCACACATTTTGCCATATAGTAACATGCATTTGCTCATATAGTAACACAAAATGGGAGCATAAATACCTAAATTAAATTTGCACAAAATTTTGGGAAAATTTACCAGATCTGATCCGACTTATCCAGGATCCACAAATTTTTTTAATATGGGTTATTCTGCGGATCCTATATCTGTAGAATATTTCACGTAATAATTTGCGTATTTTAAATATTGTATAAGTTTTTTTAAGAAATTGTAAGATAATGTTTTTTCCTTCTTCAATAAATTTTTAATATTGAAATATTTGATTAATAAATTTTGAAAATTATTTGATAATTTATAATAAATATTTTTTAATGGTAATTTTATTATAAAGTAATTTTTTATGTTAGTTGTATTTTTATAGTAATATAGATTCGGTGATTCGTTTTCTGTATAAAATTAAAAGATGAGTCTATGTGTATTAAGTGCACCGTAAAACTTAAGTGCATCTTTAAATATTTTTAAATAGTACTCCCTCTGTCTAATAAAATTGGATGTTTCCTTTTGTACGGGTTTTAGAATTGTAAGTTGATAGTGTAAAATAAATATTATTTTTGGAAAAAAGGTCAATTTTATTGGACAACCCAAAATGAAAAGTAGGATCAATTTAATTAGACGGAGGCAATATGAATTATTTTAATGGAACAACCGTAGTTGTTTTTGTTGGGAAAATAGGGGTGCCCGAAATCTATTCGGGATGAAATTTAAATACGAATTTAAATTCAATTATTACTAGCATGAATTAATCCTAATTAATTCAAATAATAATTCCTACAACAAATTTTCATCATGCATGTTGAATTAATTCACATATAAACTATGGCGGAATAAACAAGTAAATATGTGATTAAAGTACCTCTTGTAGAATTGGCCTTTGGATAAACGGGACAATCACGATCTCGCTCTATCGACCCAAAAACCTTCTCAAGTATTTCCCTTTCACCTCACTTGATCACCGGTGGGAGATGTTTTCAAGTAATTTAATAAACTAAGGAAAAAGAAAAATATTTATGCTCTTGATTTTTCCAACACATGGAATTATGTACTTGGGGATGAAATAATCATCCCCTATTTATAGATGAAGTGGCCGAATTTTTGATATATTTTATGGGCCTGGAGAAAATCTTTTCTTAGTCTCTAAGAAATCTTGAATATATCTCATATATTCTTTTCTCCATAATAAAATATTCCACAAAAATCTCACTCACCTAATTAGGCTTATAATTTTCGAAAAACACAAGAAGAAATCCAAAGATTTGGATCTTCTTGAATATATGAGATATTCTTGTATTACTAGAATACATATCTTCCATAATATCTTTCCAAGAAAATCAACAAAATCTTCTTTTCCCTTGATCTCTAATTTTCAAAAAATTGAGGATAAAATCAGCATAATATTATCTTTTTATTTTAATCACCTTATCATTATTGGGCTACTTAATGGACTACTTGAGGGGCCTTTAAGGAGAATTAAGATTGGACCTCCTAATGGACTTCTGAATTTCAATATTGAGCCCCAATATAATTCAGCCCATTAATATTAATTATTACCACTAATAAATTAATATTGCACTATCCATCTTAATCCATATTACGATAATATGGGCTCCCGATTATTATTTCCCGCGTTTAAGATTATCAAGTCCATTAATTAATTGAGCTTCTGAATAGCTCTAAATTAATTAATATATTTCACCTTGGAGTAAAGACAACTCAACATTATTATCCGTACCGAAGAAACTGATTCTTCACTTGCAAGATTTGGCACGATAAAACTTCTGAGCCCACCAAGGGGACTAATCACACGAGCCGTACTCGCACGCGTTTCTCCGTATTAAATCTTAGCAACCGTCGTATGATTAATATTACTGCCCAAGACACAAAGTTCGAAGTCACAATGATTCTCACCCAACATGAATCAAAGCAGTAACCATTAAGCACACACGGTCCTATTTAAGTGACGGAGATTAAGAAATCAACAACCACTGAGGTCTAATTCTTCACCTTTCAGAACAGAAGAATTTATCCTCGTTGTAGGTCCTCTTCAACACATACTAAATGTGCTAGTGCAATCTCTTAGTCAAGACAGACCAATCTGAGCCTTACACATCGACCTTTCACGGCGGATTGTTCAATTCCACCTAGGTCGTGAAAATGTACGTTTAGTTACAAGTAAACTGTTAATGTTGTCTTCCGTGATCGGGTATCACCACATTAACTACAATGTAACATGTACTATATATTGAACGGTTTGCAATAGAAATTCAACATTCAATCATAACTAAAACAAATGTGATAAAAGAATTATTCTCATAAAATGAGTGTTTGATACACGAGTTATACAAAGTAAAAGCATACTTTCACGTATAACTCCAACAATTTTTACTGTACAATATGAGTTTGACAACTATAATTGGTCAACCTAAACAATTGTAATAGTTTAATATGATACACACACACACACACACACACACACACATATATATATATATATATATATATATATATATATATATATATATATATGCATATGTGTGTGCATTAATTGAGTCATGTCATAAGTGAAACTTATTCACAACATGAAAAAATTGCATTTGGTTGTACCTTGCACTTATAAACTAATAGTATAACATGTATTCTTGTGTGTAAAAAATGTTATCGTATTAATTTATAAGAGTAATAGTTGTTGTTAGTTGTTACTCAATGTAATTCTGGAAGGATTTATGGTATTAATCTGGCTTAAGATCGGATAAAACAAGCATTTGATGATTGATTGGGGTAATGAGGCTTTAATAAATGAAGAACACTTGGAATGTGATAAATGCAAGAAAAATAATAAATACAAAAAGAGTTGTTGAGTTTGTTAGGCTCAGTCTTAAAGTTGGTGTCTGTTTATTAAGCCTTAAAGGTTTTATTTATAATGCTCAGAGGGGATTCCCTCATTTTAAACTTTCACTCTCCGCGTTCATCCAGTCTCTGTCCCTTGAACCCTAAATTCCCTCTGAAGCATCAAGCACATCGGTTCCGACATTTCTCTGATGAACCCCATGGCTGTTTCTAGGTAAAACTCTACCTTTTTTCACCTTTTTCTTTACTTTCTTCGTTTTTTTATTTGGGAACCATGATAAATCAGAAAGAGAGTAGCTCTAGTAGGTGAATCTCCGATGTGGTGGGCGCACCAGGGAGTGGGTGGCAGACCCCTCCAAGAACTATCCTGGGCTCTTACAGTCCATCGAACAACAACGGTTTGGGCCCCTATCTACCAGTGGGGCGGTTCCAATCCACCTTAGAAGGGACTTTGGTGGCTGACGTTTTGGGTGGCGTGTGCGATAGAGTCGAATACACCACCGAGTATGAGGGTTTAGTCGACTTGGATGTTGATATGTACCTCAAAAGTAGGGCAAGGTGCCCAGTGGCCAAAATCCAGTCGCGGAGGGTCTACTTGATAAATTAGACGAAGAGATGACAAAAGAAAGAGTAGATAAGCAAGCTACCACTGAGGTCGAGAAAGAGAGAAATTGGCTACGTCAGTAGGCCATAAAAGTTGACCTCACTTACGGCTTTGGGGAGTGCTATGTAGACGGGGTCAGGCCGACTCCTAAGTTTGATTTTTTTCAGTATATGACCGAGCATCCGTATAATCATCCCAAGAGGGATCCTCGCACCATCCGGAAGGGGGCAAAAATATGTTGGGCTTTGAACGACTTGACAGTTTTTTGATGGAGTAGGAGCTCGCCCATTTGCGGTGAAAATGGCATTGTCCCGTCGAACATTCATTTTTACCTCTCGTTAAAAAAGAAGAAAGTCGATCAGTCTGCAAATGTAATGATCATCGTCTCTTGCGATATAACAGATTTTGGACTGCATTTTCCGCTCCACTCAGGCATATCTCAACTCCTCAACTACTGGGACCTCACTCCCATCCAGTTATATCCCAACTCATGGCTCCAAATTATAAGCCTTATGATGTTACTAGACCTGCATTTTATATATCGGATTGCGAACCCGCATGAGGTGGCTTTTCTATTGTGGGTTATCAATGAGATTAAGAAGCATGAGGACATCCACATCTAATCCCAGTATGCGAGGATTATACTCAGGATTCTCAGTAATTTTGCATTGCCCCAGCCAAGTAATTTTTTGTGACCGGTGTTTGGAAGAGCGCTTTCCGTAGTTGTGGGGTCAAGCTCAACATATTAACCTATGCCCGACTTAAAAAACCTCGTATGAGACTTGTCTTTGCTTTTCTCCTCTCATATTGATCTAATTCCCATTTTCCTTTGCATGCTACACTTTACCCTCTGACGAGGAGTGTTGGGATATATTAGTTTTGATGATTTTCCAAAATCACATGTAATAGGTTTGAAGCAGTCAGGATTGTATCTTCAGTTTCAGGTTAGGCTAGTTTGTTTTTCAGTTGAACAGGTTGTCAGTTGAGAAGAACTCAGTTGAGTAAGCACTCAGTTGAGGGGGAACTCAGCGAGTGGGAACTCACTGACAAGAGCCTGAGGAAATCAAGATGACATCAAGAAGAACTAACTGAAGCCATTACAGAAGACCTGAACCTGAAGAGAAGCCTGAAGGATGTCCCACTGAGTATAAACCTGACTGATCTAAGCTAAGTCAGTGGACTACTCAGTGAAGAGCAAGATCAGGAGGATCAGTGTTGTACCAAGTAGGCCCTGAAGGAGTCAGGCTACTGTGGACAGGGAAGTTTGTCATTCAGCCTTATGACAAACTTCCTGGAAAGATCTTCAAGAGTCTACTGAAGGACAACTACACTGAAGACAATCATGTCTACTGAAGATCATCAAGTCAGTGGAGGATAAGCCATCTGAAGTCAGTGCGCCCTGATCAAGCTCACTGAACCAAAGAGCCGTTGGATTCAATCAACGTGGACCAATCAAGTCAAGACAACATATCTGACACTGATAAGGCCGCATTCCAAAAAAAGTAGGTGAACCTATAAAATGTCTGGATTCAAATGTGATTCCCTCCAACGGTTACATTTGAATCCACACTATAAATACAAACTCATAGCTGCGGTTTGAGGGTGTGAAGAGAGAAAAATCAACACTTACGAGCTGTGAAGGTGTGAATATAAAGTGCGTTTTCATGGGAGGTATAAGGAGGCACGTTTCACACCTTGTACACTGACCATTAGGGTCTTCACAGATATAAAGTGAGTGTTCAGCTTGTAACTTATAGCTTAGAGAGGTTTTCCCAATCTTAGCTTTAGGCTAACACATTGTAAGAGAAAACCTCACCTAGTTGGAGAAAACCCAACGGAAACCAAAAACCCTACTTGTCAGGTTTGTTGGTGGAAGTTGTTTGTGGAGTTAGGAAGGAAGTTAGCAAAATCTGGGTTGTATAGATCTGGGTGCACCTTGGCACGTTAAAAACAAGAATCCCAAGTTAGTGGATTTCCTGTTAAATCAGGCACGTGGATGTAAGAGCTCGAGTCTCTGAACCACGTTAAACTGAGTGTGTTGGTCCCACTAGTTAGATTAATTGCGGAAGCTTAAGTTAAATGTCTTTCAAATTCTTTTACAAGAGAACAATAATCCAAAGAACAATAAGTAAATGAAAGCAATAAAGAACACAAGATATATAGTGGTTCGGATTTGAATATCCTACGTCCACTCTCCCTTATATCCAAGGGGTCTCACTATCAACCAACTCACTTACTTACTCACTGGAATTGTGAAGTACCAGTTCCTTCTTACAACCTCTTTAGATTTGACTTCAATCTAAAGATCAAACAACCAACAACCTTGTCTGATAGATGAACAGGTTGTGATTTCAATAACTCCTTTAGAGTAGATAAATATTATGAACCGTAAGAGTGCTTGGAATGAATATCAAAAGCTTGGATCAACTTATGCGCGTATGTAGTCTCTCTAGCGCTTTTTCTTGAACTGCACTCTTGTATTTATAGAGGTGATTAGGGCTAGCCGTTGGAGGGCTAATCCAATCAGATCCTCTATATAAGGAAGCCTCAATCAATCAATTCCCTAATTGATTGATTGGGTTGGTGGGATCCTTGGATTGATTATCTTCAAAACTTTCCAATCCTGATCTTGTTGACTTGATTTGAATTACCAACGGTCAATAGCTTCCTCTGCCTAACTCTGATTCTCTCCAGAAAAGGCAAGACCAAACACCAGGCAATCTCGGTGTCTTCTGGTCCTAATCTGGTGAACAACCAGAATACTCAGTAGAAACAGGAGATCAAACTGAGCATCTTTTGTTCCACCAGACTCGTCTGGTCCGGACTCGTCTGGTCTGGGGAAGGTCCTCTACCTCTGGTCAGATCTCATCTGGTGAAGTCTTCTGGTGGAGTCCTCTGGTGAAGTCCTCTGGTGGGGTCTTCTGGTGACTCTTCTGGTGAAGTCTTTTGGTCTGGCAGTTCCCCCTAGACTAAGTCCTAATCTAGATCATCATCTGGCTAACAGGTCCAGATGGTCCTTTTACATCTTCTGGTTTGTTTTAACTCATCAAAACTAACAAATTTTTATCCTAACAGAGTGTTATTTTATTGTTTAAGTACTTGCTAAGTGGTGTGAAAAGTCTGCTCACTGAAAGCATTGTTAAAGAAACTTAGTTAAGTAAGTTAGTCAGGGATAACCAATCTCACTGACATGCTTAAGCAAGCACTTGAGAGTCCAGTATCTCGAGTCACTGCGTTGCTTAGAGCATGAGTCTCCAAGTCTCCACACTGACTTGGTAACTCAGCCTCTAAGCAGTGCAGTGACTTGAAGTGCATTCTCTCGAGTCACTGTCTTGTTGAGAGGCCGAGTCCTCAAGTCACCACACTGACTTGATGCCTCTGACTCTCAGCAATGCAGTGACATGAGTGTCCCACACACTGAACTCTTTGAGGTTTTCCAATTTTTTTTTTTACCTAAATTCCCATATTGTCAGTGTTTGCGAAAGTATTCCGGGACCATCAAGGAGCTTAGCTTTAACATCAAGATCGTGCTCGAGAAGACCCTTCTCGCCTCGGAGTTTGAACGCCAATGAAAAATTTGAGCACTGGGGCTACGAGGTAGAAGGCTCGCTTATTTTACTTTCCTCGTCATTTAGATGCCGAGACCGATAAGATTTCTCAATTCGTGTTTCTATACTTTGTGTGGTGTTTATAGCTTACATTATTTATTTGTTTGTAGACCAGAATTTCCTACTCACGAGACTTGCCCGTCGGAGATCATGTCGGACATGCTAAGATTTTTTGCAAGGATCGGGACTTTGACAAAAAAATGATGAAAGGAAAATGATCGAGTAAGGCGTCGGTGCCTATGCCCGGGCGGTCGTGGTCGTGATCCAGGAAGGTGTTCCCTTCCAAAAGGAAAAAAAAATGGTCATTTCAATTAGTGTTCCTCCTCTTGTCCCATCGCCACCGCTCACGAGTTGTAAGGGGGTGAAGGGGGAGTCTACCAAGGAGCCTATTAAGGTGGAGATTCTCAGAAAGTGGGGTCTGTCTCCTCCTGCCTCTCGTCTAAACAAAGAGACTTCCCCAGTCTTTGCAGATACCTTGGTGCCAGGGTCTGCTGATCGGATCCCTACCGATCAGTCGCTTCTAGGCCTCGACCCGGCCAAATATAAATGGTAAGACTATCTTGCCAATCCTTGTGCTTTTTTGGTTTATGTAATGTTTCATTGTTGAGACTAACATTTGTTCCACATGTTTGAATAGGTTTGCCACTGTAGTTCCTGCCCCCCCAATCTGATGGTCCTGGACTTCCTCTCATCTAGGTCTATCTATTCAACGGTTGGGCTGCCCAACCATGTGAGTTGTACAATGAGGGGCATGCCCTCAGTGTGGAACCTTGATTTATAGGAGATCGCCTAGAGCGATTCGGCTGACAGCTGCTTCTTGGCTACCAAGATCCTGACACTTTAGGTGGCCACCCAAGGTAATATTATTATGAGTATGTTATATATGGACATGATTCATGATACAAAACACTATGTAATTTCATGAACTACTATGTTTTTCTTTTTTGTACTTTTGATCAAATATTTGATACTTTAAATATTTTTTTTTTAAATTAAATATTATAATACAATATTTTTTATATTAAATATGAATAAAACGGGTATCAAAATAATTTATACAAATTAATAATTCAACTCTGTATATATATATATATATATATATATATATATATTAATTATACATAAATATCGAATATAATATGATATTTCAATTAAAAATTCTAATTGTTATCAACATTTTTAAAAAGGTAAAAATAAATTCATAAGTATTTTTAATATCAACATCTTCAATTAGAACCTAATAATTAGATACATGTTAAATATTTTATAATATATTATATAATAACAACATGTTGATTTAGAATGGTTCGATGTGACCCATAACCCGTAGTGGGCCGCCACATGCATCCTATGTCTTTATCTCACATAAGGGGAGGGGGGTGTTAGTGAAATAATATGAATTAATTAATTTTACACTCTTTTATAAGTTCATACTTTTAGATGAGATAAAATTATTTGATGGTCTGAGAGCCAAGAGGTTCACGCCCACACATCGTGAGTTTGATTCCCACTGAAAGAAATCCACACGTATTAAATTATCTACTCATTGTGTATCATTCTCAGAGATGGAAAGTTGAGAATCCAACCCATGAGTGAGAAGAGAAACCAACTGCTTTTTTTTTTTTTTTTTTTACACTCTTTAATTTGACATTCATTTTGCATATATGAGAAGAATTCTAACCTAAAATTTTAAATTTTATGTATTTAAAGTGTTTTTTTTTTTAGAATTTTGATTAGTTTAATTTAAACCTTTTATCTTTTTATAATAAATTATTTTTACTTTTAATATTATTTTATAAATTATTCTTTTTATACGATTTAAAATTTATATAGTTAATGAAATAATAATATAACACTCGCATATGATTAAATTAACAACTTATAGATATTATGGTTTATTGTAAGAAGGGAATAATATTTGTAAAATCGATTGATGCTTCTGATATCGTGAAAGAAGCAAACACGATTTGCAATTTATTTATTAAATTAGTTAATTGGGTTGATAGCAAATAATATATACAAACCAATATATATTAATTATACATAAATATCGAATATAATATGATATTTCAATTAAAAATTCTAATTGCTATCAACATTTTTAAAAGGTAAAAATAAATTCATAAGCATTTAAATATCAACATCTTCAATTGAAACCTTATAATTAGATACATGTTAAATATTTTAAAATATATTTTATATTATTGCCAATTTATAACAACATGTTGATTTAAAATGGTTCAATGTGCCCCATAACCCATAGTGGGCCGCCACATTTATCCTATGTCTTTATCTTACATAAGGGGAGGGGGATGTTAGTGAAATAATATGAATTAATTAATTTTACACTCTTTTATAAGTTCAAACTTTTAGATGAGATAAACTTATTTGATGGTCTGAGAACCAAAAGGTTCACGCCCACACATCGTGAGTTTGATTCCCACAGAAAGAAATCCACACGTATTAAATTATCTACTCATTGTATATCATTCTTCAGAGATGGAAAGTTGAGAATCCAGCCCATGAGTGAGAAGAGAAAACCAACTGTTTTTTTTTTTTTACACTCTTTAAATTGACATTCATTTTGCATATATGAGAAGAATTCTAACCTAAAATTTTAAATTTTATGTATTTAAAGTGTTTTTTTTAGAATTTTGATTAGTTTAATTTAAACCTTTTATTTTTTTATAATAAATTATTTTTTTTGTACGATTTAAAATTTATATAGTTAATGAAATAATAATAGAACACTCGCATATGATTAAATCTACAACTTATTGATATTATGATTTATTGTAAGAGGGTAATAATATTTGTAAAATCGATTGATGCTTCCGATATCGTGAAAGAAGCAAACACGATTTGCAATTTATTTATTAAATTAGTAAATTGGGTTGATAGCAAAGAATATATACAAACCAATATATATTAATTATACATAAATATCGAATATAATATGATATTTCAATTAAAAATTCTAATTGCTATCAATATTTTTAAAAGGTAAAAATAAATTCATAAGCATTTAAATATCAACATCTTCAATTGAAACCTTATAAGTAGATACATGTTAAATATTTTAAAATATATTATATATTATTGTCAGTTTATAAAAACATGTTGATTTAGAATGGTTCGATGTGCCCCATACCCGTAGTGGGCCGCCACATGCATCATATGTCTTTATCTCACATAAGGGGAGGGAGATGTTAGTGAAATGATATGAATTAATTAATTTTACACTCTTTTATAAGTTTAAACTTTTAGATTAGATAAAATTATTTGATGGTCTGAGAGCCAAAAGGTTCACGCCCACACATCGTGAGTTTGATTCCCACTGAAAGAAATCCACACATATTAAATTATCTACTCATTGTGTATCATTCTTCAGAGATGGAAAGTTGAGAATCCAGCTCATGAGTGAGAAGAGAAAACCAACAGTTTTTTTTTTTTACACTCTTTAATCTGACATTCATTTTGCATATATGAGAAAAATTCTAACCTAAAATTTTAAATTTTATGTATTTAAAGTATTTTTTTAGAATTTTGATTAGTTTAATTTAAACCTTCATTTTTTTTATAATAAATTATTTTTACTTTTAATATTATTTTATAAATTATTCTTTTTGTATGATTTAAAATTTATATAGTTAATGAAATAATAATAGAATATTCGCATATGATTTAATTAACAACTTATAGGTATTATGGTTTATTGTAAAAGGGGAATAATATTTGTAAACTCGATTGATGCTTCTGATATCGTGAAAGAAGCAAACACGATTTGTAATTTATTTATCAAATTAGTTAATTGGGTTGGAGCAAAGAATATTATTCATTTTGTGACTGATATTGGAGCAAACTATAAAGTTGTTGGTGTTTTGCTTAATGTTAAGTATCCTTCCATCAAGTAGTCACCTTGTGTTGCACATTGTTTGAATTTGCTACTTGGCGACATTGACAAGATGGAGCTTGTTAGTGTTCTTACAAAATGGGCATCTTTAGTTACAAAGTTTGTGTGTACTCATTCCTTTCAACTTGCATGGTTGAGGAAAAGAGAAGAATAGACTAAAATTGTACATCTAGGACCAACTCAATTTCTTAGAAGAGTACCATAGAACATCAACATGATCTGCAAGACTGTTTCACTAGTAGGACATTTTGAGTATCCCGATACTATAAAGATAAAAAAAACTTGTGAAGTGTTGGCAGGTATTCTTGATACAAAATTTTGGAGTGATTGTGCAAATATAACATGTGTTGTTGCTCCACTTATATGTGTATTACATATAATGGATACTGATTGGAGACCTTCTGTTGATTATGTCTATGATGGGATACATCGGGAAAAAAATGGCAATAAAGAGTTTTTTAGGCATAAGAAAATATTGTACAAGCCCTTCACAAATATTATCAAGGCAAGATGGAACAAACAACTTCAACAAGACATTCACGCTACAACTTTATCTTCTAAACCTTGTTTTTGCATATGGCAAGTAAAACATGTGCAAAAGGAGTGAGATAATGGATGGTTTTGTTGAGATAGTCACAACCTTAATTACATACAAAAGTATTAAAAGGAAGTGTATCGGTGAAGTGAGTGCATTTCAAGATAAATTAGGAAACTTTAGTCGATCACCTGCTCTGGAATCATAAAAGACTATGCAACCCTTTATATTTTAATACTTGACGCATTTCAAATTTACATTTTAATCATTGTGTTTTCTTAGTGATGAATGGTGAAAATTCTTTGGATGTGATGCTCCAAACTCGCAAAATATGACCATGAAGATCTTCAGTCAAACTCTTTCTTCAGGGTGTGAAACGAATTGAAGTGTGTTTGAAAGAATACATACAAAGAAGATAAATAGATTGGAACATCCGAGAATCAACGATCTTGTATTATCCATTATAATAGCGCTTTGCAAGAAAGGTACTAGTTATTTCAAATAATATATTCTTTCAATTTATATTTTACCTTTTACCATTAACTCATTTATATATATGTAAGGCTTGATCAGAAAAGGATTTGTTATGATCCTATTGACTATGAAATCATTGCCAAAACAAATTTTTGGGTTGTGGAAAAAGAGGAGGAAAACCACCACCTATTATAGATGTTGATGAATTGAATAATATTTTTTATGGCGAGGATGACAAACCAATAATTGCTCCTAATGAATGTATCCATTTTCAATACTTGAGTTCAGCTAAATGATTTGATTTTTTTTCTTTCTAATCCTGCTTATTTCTTTTATAGATATAGATAAAATTGAAAATGAAGTGCATCATTTGGAAGAGATCGAGGAAGGTGGTGAGGAACATTGTGGCAAAAATGGTTGAAAGAAATGACGAGATAGGATCAAATTATAAAAATTATTTTATGTTTCACTTTTACCTATTTTAAATTTTAGTATTTAACTTGAGATATTTATCAAAATTATCAAAATACTTTGATTTGATTGTTTCGACTCTTTAGACTTATGTATTGTTACTTTATAACTCTATCATGTTTATTTAATTTTTGTAAGTGAATATTTATTTTATTTTTCAATGTAGCATAGAGAATATTAAAACAAATTAGGTAAAAATTATATTAACGGTTGAACTGTCGGTCCAACTAGTTGGACCGAACCGGTGCCCTGTTCGGTTTGGTCACAGGTCCGATTTTAAAAAGACTGATTATAATATTCCTACATTATATATATTGACAAATTTTAGAGTGCATCCAAGTGCATAGCATGCACTTGGAGTTTGATCCCAATTTGAAACTAATTTTGACAAAATATTAAAAACTCGCGGCGCTTCGTACCAATACCCCAAGTTATATCACCAATACCCCAAGTTATAATCACCAATACCCCAAATTATATCACCAATACCCCAAGACTTAATCACCAATACCCCAAGTTATAATCACCAATACCCCAAGACTTAATCACCAATACCGCATATTATAATCACTAATACCCCAAGTTATAATCACCAATACCCCAAATTATAATCACCAATACCCCAAAAATTACTCAATGATACATTGAACAATGATATTTCAAATAATTATTCAGTAGTACCCTAAGACTTAATCATCAATACCCCAAGTTATAATTACTAATACCCCAAGAATTACTCAACAATACCCCAAGCTATAATCACCAATACCCCAAGAATTACTCAACAATACATTGAACAGTGATATCTCCAATAATTATTCAGTAGTACCTCAACAAATAGCTTAACTAATTCACAAACCACAACAAATAATTTCACAAAAATCTTCAAATTAGGGTAATTCTGGCTATGAAAATATTTTCTGGGTTCAAGGGGGTTTATACAAATGCAAACAATATCATACTAGTATGAATATTGGTGGGATCTACAAGTGTCAACAACATCTGATGCCATTTACATGCACATATAATTCGGCCGCCCAATCCTCTTCCTTCACGCCACACCTACTTTCTTGATGTTTTCAAACAACTGTTTCTTGTTTTAATCTTTAAATTTCTTCCAGAGAGATCATAAACAGCCGGGAAGATGACGCCTGAGCTACCTTCGTGCTGCATCCAGAGGTGGTTCTTACTTCTATCAATGTGATTTACAGGCTTCGTCGAGCTTTCAATTTCGGAAATTAAGGCGAGGTCCCAGCTTTTTTCGATGAGCTATGGTCTTCTCCAACACAAAATTGAAGCTTTTCGGCGGCGTGAGTGTACAGATCTGCGCAGGCATCAATGGAAGAAAGGAGATATCCGACCCGTTTCCAGATCCGTAAATTTTTTCTTGGGTCAGACTTGACCCGCGAATTTTGAGATTTTGTCAAAATTGATTTTAAATTATGAGCAAATTTCAAGTGCATAGTATGCATTTAAATGCACCCTAAAACCACTCATATATATTTGATTAGTAGTAGAAGAAATTAATAAAATCAATTGATATATGAATAAACTTAATTTAAACTCTAATGATAATTAGAGCCATTATATAGTCTCACACTTAAAATTTATAATATTGTGTGTTGCACAAAGGAATAACTAGTCTCATGAATAAACTTCGCTGCAGGAATTAATTAGTATTTCGCCAATTTTGGCACTGATAATTATCATAAACAGAGTAACCAGACTTCCTACCTATGGACCAATATTTTCTCTTCTTTCAAGGCCTCTGAAAAACCCCAATTTCTCTACTAAATAAATAGTAATATTTCTTGAAGTTCGTTTCAGTTATCACATCAATTTCATTACACGTCCATTTATAAATTAATTAAGAGTATCCATTTTGTGCAATATTAATATATTACTGCCGTATATTTCAATTTTATCTTTACACTTTTTATTTTGGACTTCACACTTTTAAATATGAAATAAAAATTTAACAAAAATATATCATATTTAACTACTCTATATAACTCTTATTTGTTGAATGCGCAGTAAAATATTTTTTTCTTAATATGTAATATCCATATAATGAAAAAATAGATTTTGAATAGAAAGAGTATAACGTATTATTTCCCAAAATATAGATAGAAAAAAAAATCCCTGTAAGTCAAACAAAAATTGCGGGATAAAAATAGTTGCATGTCGGATCTAATTATAAAAGTTGTATTATTTATTTATCCTAATAGTCTCACGTATTTAATCATATATAGTTAGACAAAATATAGAGTGAAAATGGTTTATACATGAACCATCGAAGAGTATTAGTTGCTTTCACTGAAGAGTATTAGTTGCTTTCACTGAAGAGTATCAGTTGTTTAATGAAAACAAACTAAGACTCTTCACTAAAGACAACTAATATACTTCAGTGAAAACAATTAATACTCTTTAGTCAAAACTATTAATACACTTCAGTTCTTCATGTATGAACCAATTTTACTCCATACATGCTCATATAGTTATGTTTAGATTAAATAAATTGCATGACCAATGATACAACATTACATATTTCATATTATATGACTAGTTAACATAATATTATATGAGTAAAATGTAATGATGTTATCCGTAAGAAATTTGACCTATACGATTTTTTAACTTGGGAAATTTATTTATATATTTAGTTAATATTATACGATGTAATATCGTGTAAAAGTTTTTATATTATACTGTAATAATATAATATGATAAATAACTTTCACTAAAATACACAAGTTTTGGAATAACTCGATTAGATCCGGGTACTATCTCCTTTCTATGTACTAATATTAATATATTAATATTGCTGGATTAATGTTTAAAGAAAAGGCATGTAATATAATAATAATAATTATTATATATTGTATAAATATGGGAAAAAGGAAGAATTGATAGGTGGTGTCAAATACTGAGACAATTTCTGAAATGAAGGGGCAAGTGGGACCCAAATCTATTTTGAAGTATGGATAAAAACAACAATTCAAGCTGTACATAAAGCTACCCTTCACGTTCTATTTTCATTTTGGAATGTGTAAAAACAGTCTCACCGCTCACCCTACGTACACGTATGCATATGCGTATGTATGTATGTATGTATACCACTGAATTTGAGAGAGAGAAACGAGTTATAAATTGAGATGCGAGTTAGGCATCTAAGATACCGGTAAAAGTGAACACAGAGAGTAGATGTCGGTAAAAACACAAATACTCCCATATTCTCACATAAATTTGCACAATTTTTTAATTCGCACATCTCACATCAATTTACATATTTTTATAAAAAATATTAATTTATATACATACTCACACAAATATATACATATTTAACAATATATCACTATTTAGCTCATTTTTTAATTCACATACAATTCCAAAAATACAAATTCACTTGGAAAAAAAATAGTAGTATTTACTACAACTAGTATATTACCCCGTGCGTTCCCATGATTTTTAAGTATAAAATAAATATAATAATATTTTTGTTTATAGTTATATCAATTGAAAAAATTATATGCTTATTTTTTTTAGATTTAAACTAACTTTGTCATCTATCTTTTCACTTTTATCAAAATGATCCTCTATTTATTTGTTTTATCAATTTAGTCCCGTGTGACCGTGTCTATTCAATTTTCGCCAAAATGATCCTAATTGGCCTAAAAATGTATAAAACCTCACCGTTTTGATCCTATATTTATTTTCTTTACCAATTTAGTCCCGTATTAATTCACATTTCTCCAATTGGATCCTAATTGAATGCTTAAAGCATAAAATTTCACATTTTTAGTCATGCGCACTAATTTTTTCGGGGGAAGCCTATGATGTGGTTTTTTTTTTTTCAATGTGGCACACTAGGTGACCATCTTTGCTAAATAAAAAAAAACTTGAAAAAAAATATAAAAATTCAATTAGGACAATTTTTCACCAAATTAGGACCATTTTGGCGAAACTTGAAAAAATACAGGACTAAATTAATAAAATAAATAAATAGAGGACCATTTGATAAAGGTGAAAAGATAGAGGACGAATTTGGTTTAAATTCCTTATTTTTTTTGTATTAAATAAAGTAGAAAGAACTATTACACCACGTGTATTGTTTATTTTTCATTTTCGAAAATTTTGTATATATATCACTATTATTATTTTTTATTTTTTCTCTTTTGATGTGATGCTCAATATTTGAATTTTTTTCTTTTTCAAGTCAAACATATAAAATATTTTGCGCTTAAAATGTAGAAAACGCCTACATTGTTAAGTAAACTAAATTTGAAAAGATATTATGCTTGCTTACAAATTTTAAAATACTTTTGTTATAATCATATTGATTGTTGTTTTTTTTATATCGTCTTCTTCATCAAATATCAAAATTTTCAAATATCTACTCTTGGTTTTGTGGATGTACGTCGTAACATGTAATTACCCATGACAAAAAAGTTAACCTCCTGATTTTCTAAGACAAAGTTTTGTGTGATAAGTATATTAATAATTTTGGGTTGTATTAATATTAAATATGATTTATCCATTTTTTTTATTTGTGTATGAATTTTATTCCACTCATAATAAAAATTCTCGTAAGAGAGTATCACGTTGTTTCATTATGTTCATTTTAATAATTTCAGGCTATTAGAATTAGTTTAATAAAATTGAGCATCTTATATATATATATATATATACCAATTAAAATAAAGATCACTGAACTCTAGAATTTACTTTAGACAAAGTTAATTATATATGTGTACATTTGTATAATATATACGTCATCCACGTGAATAACTCAAGAACTCAAATTTTAAGAATACACATTGTTTAAAAGGTTTTTTTTTAAACTTATTTTTCTTAAGTATTTTGAGAAAGTAAATAATTAGAATTAGTAGATTAATTTTTTTTAATAGAACAATAAATAGAAGATTAAAAGTTTTACATTTTCAAATGAAAAGTCTTTAAAAATCATCAAATTTATTTTTTTAGTATGTGTTAAATGATATTTATTATATTAATTAATAAGTAATTTATTAAATATCACGATAAAAACAGTGGTAGTTTTTTTGTGTCTAAATTTTCTTTCTATTTTTAGTATAAGATTTTGTTATTATATTAGTATAGATATTAACACAATTAAGAATGTGACAAAAATTTACGGATCCTTACTGTAAGGGTAAATATGTATTATTGGCACTTACAACAATTTTTTTTTTTAAATTTGTTACAATGCCATTTTTTAAGTTGCATTTTGAAAAATATCCCCCAATTTTTTTTTAGAAGGCCTATGAAAAGATCACACAAGTGTTACACATATGTCACTTAAGGGTCGCACGGGGGCATTTTTACAAAAAAAAAAGGATGATATTTTTCAAAATGTAAACCTTAAAGTGACATTTTGCAAAATTTCTCCAATTTTTTTTTCACGTGTTACTATATAGACTAATTTGTATTCAGGTAAGGACAAATATACATTTCTTATTATGTTCTTCATCTCTTTAAAAATTTAAGGTTGGTGTATTGGTTTAGAATTTTATAGGATTATAAAAGTTTTTTTTTTTTGTAAAAAAAGTACGTTGGTATTCAATAATACTATTTTGGTGTTATTTTGGTTTCACTTACTTGAAGTAGTTTCTTTACAATTTGATTGTGTACGAACACATGTTGGTTTTGTCAAACTATATACTCTCTCATATTGACGATCAAATCTAATCGAAAATATTAGTGGCATTTTTTAGTTAATTTAAGTGATCATCAATCAATAACGTGTGATTGATTACTACCGTAAATAGTAAATACGATAAATCAGGGTTAAGAAAATATAAATACGAGTATTGATTACGTATTTATTTCTTATGTGCGTGTAGATTTAGGTGTATGAGTGTGTGTAGGCAAAGTTTGGATGTATTTATCAATTTGTACTTAGTTTTATTGCTGAAAATTTAAGGTTTTTATACAATCCTCCAAGTAGGAGGTGGAATGATTCTTGCTCTCCCATGTGTGCATGCTTGACACATGGAGAGTTGACTATTTGACCTAATCTAAGCTAATTTATATCCTCTAAACTGGATTAACTCGTATTAGTGAGCTTGTTGGGATATGGTTTAGTTTTGATGATTTTCTAAAACAACATGTAATAGGTTTGAAAGCAGTCAGGATAGTATATTTTATTTCAGGTCAGACTAGGTTAGCTCTCAGTAGAATAGGCTGTCAGCTGAGAATAACTCAGTTGAGGGGGAACTCAGCAACACAGCCTGAGGATATCAAGATGACACGTAGAAGAACTGACAAAAGCCACGGCAGAGACCTGAACCTGAAGAGAAGCCTGAAGGATGTCCCACCGAGTACAAACCTGGCTGATCTAAGCTAAGTCAGGTGGACCACTCAGTGAAGAGCATGATAAGGAGGATCAGTGTTGTACCAAGTAGGCCCTGAAGGAGTCAGGCTACTGTGGTCAGAGAAGTTTGTCATTCAACCTTATGACAAACTTCTTGGAATGATCTTCAAACAGTCTCTGGAGGACAACATCACTGAAGACGTTTAGTCCACTGAAGATCATCAAGTCAGTGAAGGAGGAAGCTATCTAAAGTCAGTGGGTCTTGGTCAATCCACTGAGTCAAAGATCCGTTGGATGCAGTCCACGTGGACCAATCAGCACGAGGCAACAACTCTGACACTGACAAGGCCGCATTCCAAGAAAAGTGGTTGAAACCATTAATTGTATGGATTCAAATGTAATTTCCTTCAACGGTTACATTTGAATCCACACTATAAATACAAGCTCATAGTTGCGGTTTGGTGTGTGTGAAGAAAGAAAAATCAACACCTACAAGCTATGAGGGTGTGTGAGTTTTAGGGAGTCATAAGGAAGCGTTTCTCACACCCACGACACTGACCATTAGGGTTTTCACTTATATCCATTGAGTGTCAAGCTTGTAACTTTTAGCTTGGAGAGGTTTTCCCAATCTTAGCTTGAGGCTAATACATTGTAAGGGAAAACCTCACATAGTTGGAGAAATCAAACTAAAACCAAAACCCTCTTGTTAGGTTTGTTGATTGAAGTAAGTTGGTAAGGAGAGGCAGCCCAGGGAGTGGCGTGAGTCCAGTGTATCAGTGCACCTTGGCACGTTAAAAATAAGAATCCCAGTTAGTGGATTTCCTGTTAAATCAGGCTGTGGATGTAAGAGCTTGAGTCTCTGAACCATGTTAAACTGAGCGTACTTATCTTTTAAAGTGTTTACTAAAGTGTTGTGAAAATCTGCTCACTGAGAGCATTGTTAAAAGAAAACTTTGGTTAAGCATTCATGTCAGGGAGAATCCTTCTCACTGACCAGTTCAGGCTACGCACTCGAGAGTTCAGCATCTCGAGTCACTGCGTTACTTAGAGCATAAGTCTCCAAGTGCTCACACTGACTTGGAACTCAGTCTCTTAGTAAAGCAGTGACTTGAAGTGTAACCTCTCGAGTCACTGCCTTGTTATGAGACTGAGCTCGCAAGTCAATTGCACTGACTTGAGTGCTTTGACTCGTAGCAATGCAGTGACTTGAGTATTATTCACTTTTGCTGAACTCCCTGAGTAAAAGGTTTTCAAAAAAAATTTACTCCTGAATTTCCATTTTAGCCCTTCAAAAATGTGACCATCAGAGCTGCTCGTCTCTTTTGGATTTGTCCTTGAGGAGTTCTTAGGTTGATTTTATTGGTCGATTAGCTTTTTGTCTTGGTACTCTGGCTAAAGTAGCTCGCCATGGTCTTATTTGTATTCTGGAGGTCCTTACTTTGGTGTAGCTCGTCTTGACAAAGTAGGTTGTCTAACAGTAGTAGCTCGTCTGGTTAATTCTGGTCGACTGAGCCTAATTTGACTTGCTTAATCTTTCTTCTTGTTGGGTTAATCAAATTAACCCTATTCGTCTTAAGTGTGATGTAGCTCGCCTATCAACACCTCCGTCCCAGATTTTATTTCACATTTTCCTCTTTTGGTTGTCCTAACTCTTATTTCACAATCCAAAAATGAAAAGTAAAAAAGTTCTTTATTTTCTAAAATGCCATACTATTATGCCCATTAATTAACTAAAGAGGCCCATTAGTACATTAAATTAGCAACACCTAATTAATTTAACCCCTAATCTACCCAACCAACCCATTACCTAATTAATCTACCCAACCAACCCGTCACCCATTAAATTATTTCTGGATCCTTCGATCAATTTTGAAGTCTCTCTCTCTCTCCATGAAACCCTAGTTCTGGCCGTTTCTCATCTCTCTTCCTCAATTTCTCTGGAATTCTTCAAGAGACCCTAATCTCTTCTCACTTCTCTCCATCTCAATTTACGTATCTGTCGATTTCTCAAAGATGTTCTCCAATTCTAAGCCATATGATATTGTGGTTGATTCGTACGATGATATCATTGTACCAAAAAGCCAAATCGACGGCCTTGCGGGCGATTCCGACGAGGATACGTCGGAATTAAAAAATGAGTCGGTGAACTAGGGTTTGGCTCTGGCTCTAGTTTAGTCGATGAATCTGAAGACGGCGGTGGATACATCACCGATTCCGAAGAGAAAATGGACAGTTTTGGGCTGGAAAATACAATTGTCCTTGATTCCAAAAATGGCGAGTCGATGCCCTCTAACCTGGGGTTGTGGTCAGCATCTACTTCTGGCGTGGACGAGGTGATACCCCTTGATCTCGAGTTGGGGCCCGTATCTACAGCTGTTGAAGGTGAAGTCATCATACTGAGGATGATGTGCATATATTGTCCTCAGTATAGGTACTATTTACTTTACCCGTGTGCTTTGTTTTAGGTCCCTGTGGTTTGATCTAGGGTTCTTGTGGTTTGATTTAGGGTCCCTGTGGTTCGATTTATGTCCCTGTGCTCGATTTATGTCCCTATTTTTCGATTTATGTCCCTGTGCTCGATTTATGTCCCTATTTTTCGATTTATGTCCCTGTGGTCCGATCTATTTTGTGGCTTTGAGTTTAGTTGTTGCATGTTGTTATGGTTTGATCTGTTGATTTATTGTGGCCCCTTTGAGTTGTATATGTGGAGAACTTGAACTATTTTGGCCCCTCTGAGCTGTATATGTGGAAAACTTGATTTATTTTGGCCCCTTTGAGTTGTACATGTGAAAAACTTGAACTATTGTGGCCCTTTTGAGCTGTATATGTGGAAAACTTGATTTATTTTGGCCCCTTTGAGTTGTACATGTGGAAAACTTGAACTAGTGTGGCCCCTTTAAGCTGTATATGTGGGAAAATTGATTAATTGTGGCCCTGTGATTTATAGGATGTATCCAGTTGTGTTTCGAAAGTTATGTGCAGTTCTTTGAGAAAAAATACCTTTAGAGGATACGCGATATATTTTTGTTGAAGAAATGCTTGCATCATTCCTACAAATTGTTGGTCATAATACTCGATATTGTGTAATTAGTAACACATTTTGCCGATCACAATTTACTGCAAGTGAACTTTTTTACAAGATTTTGAAGGCTTTGAAGACGATTGCACCTACTTTGATGGTTAAACCAGGTTCAAGTGTACCTGCTAAAATCAGAGAAATCACAAGGTTCTTCTCTTTCTTCAATGTATGTAATAATTATCTAACAATAAAAATTATAATTAAAATTGCACTACAATATTTATATTTTTCATATGAAAAAATTATTATATTAGTATTGCATTGGAGCTATTGGCAGGACACATATTCCAATAATGGTAAGGGGGCGACATGTAAGCAGTTATCGTAATAGTCATTGTTGATGATCAGTTCTAATTTCAAAGATTAATGGCTGTTTTTGGTGGTTAATCGATCATCAAACAATTACGTGTGATTGATCACTAACGTAATTAGTGAATACGAAATCTCTTGTCTAAAGTTGATTAAGAACGTTTATAAACTTACATGATAAATTCGATCATAAGATAAACGAGCTGCTTTTGGTTCATAGACGAAGTTTGGACGTGTATAATAATTTGTGCCTCCTTTATTAGCTGAAAAAATCTAAGTATTTATAAACATTTGCCTAGCAGAAGGTGTCGTGACCTTTGGCCTACCTGGCCTGCATGCACGACACCTGGGCTTTGACCAAGTTGATCTTATCTAAACTATATTCTATCCTTATCTCTTGGACTTGCTCGCAGTTAAAAGCTGCTCGTCCTATCGGACTTGTCCTTGAGGAGTCTTTAGCTTGATTCTTGTTAAAAAGTGGCTTTGGGATTATGGTTGGATCTGGTCGGCGGAGTAGTGGATGAGTCTGCTCGTCTTTGTTTCAATATTTCTATATCTTTTGATCAGTTTTTGTTCGCCCATTTCGCCATTGTATTTTATGCAGGTTTTGTTCGCCGAATATCTTGTTAAGTTGATCGTGGGTTAGTTTCATCTAAACCCATGGGCATTTTGTGCTAATCCTGGTCGCCCAATTGTTAATCCTGCTCGCCTATCAACAATCATGGAAAGATATCACAAAATGTATTACCCGTTTGTAATTTTAATTTGGAGTTTATGTACGTTCTTAGTGGGTGGGAGGGTTCGGCTCATGATTCTAAGCTACTAAATGATGCTATAACAAGGAGGAATGGACTTTAAGTGCACATGATAAATACTTATTTTTTTATATTATTATTATTAGTAATACTCCCTCCGTCCCAAGATTTTGTTCACACTACCTTTATTCTCGCGTTTTAGAGGACGAGTTGTTTATTAGTATTTGAAATGATAAAGTAACTTTTAAGGTAGGGTTTGATAGATCTATCTCTATTGTATTATAAAGTGACTTAAAAATTACTATATTATTTTAAATACTAATAAAAAACTCGTTCGCCAAAACACAAGAAAACAATAACTATGAACAAAATCCTGGGATGGAGGGAGTATTATATATTGCATATATAATTAGGTAAATATATTTTGGTGGATCGTGGATTTCCTAATCGACGCTAGTTTTTAGCTCCATTTCGAGGTGTAAGATATCATCTACAAGATGTTGGAGTTATACACAAGATTTTGCAGGTTAGGGTAATGACTCTGAAACTGAGAATAACTATTCATCTTTGTCATGCGACTTCAAGGAATGTGATCGAGAGAATATTTGGTATTTTTAAATCAAGGTTTACAATTTTCAAGTCAGCACCTCCTTTTTCATTTAAGACACAAGCAGAACATGTATTAACATGTGCAACTCTACATAACTTTCTTCGCAAAGAATGTCATTCTGATGAATTTCCAATTGAATCGATGGACGAACTTCCATCTTCAACATTACCGGTTAATGAAGACCATAACTTTGAACCTATTATTCAAACGCAAGATCAAGAGCGACAAAATGTTAGTGCTTGGAGGAGTAGTATAACTATGGATATGTGGATGGATGTTATTTAGGAGGACATGATATTACAGATATATTTTTTTTTCTTTGACTCTTTTTAAATCCGAATGTATGAAAAAAAATCTTAAACTCTTTGTATGTCACAAATCCATAAAATTTTGCAAAGTCCCCAAAGTCCTACAGAATCCGTTAAAATCCTGATTTAAAAAGTCTTACAGAATCCTGTAAAATCTTAAAAGTCATAAATATCCTGCAAAGTCTTTTAAATCCCCATGACTTTTTTTTAGCTAAAAAAAGTCCTTTAAAATTCTAATCAAATACACCCCTCTAAGATTTTATTTTTGTGTTTATAGTTGTATTATTTTAAAAGATAATGTTGGGATATGTTTTAGTTTTGATGATTTTCCAAAACAACATGTAATAGGTTTGAAAGCAGTCAGGATAGTATCTTTAGATTCAGGTCAGGATAGTTTGTGTATTCAGTTAGACAGGTTGTAATGTGAGAAGAACTTAGCTGAGGAAGCACTCAGTTGAGGGAGAACTCAACTGAGGGGGAACTCAGTGAGGGGGAACTCATTGATAAAGCCTGAGGAAGTCAAGATGACATCTCAAGAGAACTGACTGAAGCCATTGAAGGAAGACCTGAACCTGAAGAGGAGCCTGAAGGATGTCCCACTGAGTGTAAGTCAGGCTGATCTAAGCCAAGTCTGGTGGACCACTCAGTGAAGAGCCTGATCAGGTGGATCAGTGCTGCACCAAGTAGGCCCTGAAGGAGTCAGGCTACTATGGTCAGGGAAGTTTGTCATCCAGCCTTATGACAAACTTCTTGGAGTGATCTTCACAGTCTCTGAAGGACAACTGCACTGAGGACGAGTCAGTCCACTGAAGATCAGAGTCAGTGAAGGAGGAAGCCACCTAAAGTCAGTGGGTCTTGGTCAACCCACTGAGTCAAAGATCCGTGAATTCAGGCCACGTGGACCAATCAACACGAGGCAGCAACTCTGACACTGACAAAGGCCGCATTCCAAGAAAAGTGGTTGAAACCATTAAATGTTGGATTCGAATGTATCTTCCCTCCAACGGATACATTTGAATCCCCATTATATATACAAGCTCATAGTTGCGTAGTTGGGTGTGTTGTGTTGTTGTAAGAATTGTAAGAAAACAAACACCTACGAGCTGTGAGGGTGTGGGTAGTAGCATACGTGCATGGGAGTTATAAGGAGGGTTTACTCACATCTTAAACACTGACCATTAGGGTCTTCAAATATACACATATGAGTGTTCAGCTTGTAACTCTAGGCTTAGAGAGGTTTTCCCTATCTTAGCTATTGGCTAACACATTGTAAAGGGAAAACCTCACCTAGTTGGAGAAAACCTAACTGAAACCAAAACCCTCTAGTCAGGTTTGTTGGTAGTAAGTGAGGAGAAGGACAGCCTAGGGAGTGGCGTGAGTCCAGTTGTAAGTGCACCTTGGCACGTTAAAAACAAGAATCCCAGGAGTGGATTTCCTGTTAAATCAGGCCGTGGATGTAAGAGCTTGAGTCTCTGAACCACGTTAAACTGAACGTATTTATCTTTCAAAGTATTTACTAGAGTATTGTGAAAATCAGCTCACTGAGAGCTTTGTTAAGAAAACTTTAGTTAAGCAATCAGGTCAGGGAGATTCCTCTCACTGACCAGATCAGGCTAGGCACTCGAGAGTTCAGTCTCTCGAGTCACTGCCTTGTTGAGAGCCTGAGCTTTCAAGTCTCATCACTGACTTGATAGCTCTGACTCTCAGCAACGCAGTGACTTGAGTATTTCGTCATTGAACTCAGTCAGGGTGCGACGCGTAAGGTTTAAAAAAAAATTGTTTTTGCTCTAGAATTCCCATTTTGCCCTTCGAAAACGGGACCATCAGATAACTATTATTTTTGTAAGCCCGGTATGATAATAATGTTGAGTTGTCTTTTTCCCAATTAATAAAATATATTAATTAATTAAAGCATTCAGTATCTTAAATTAATTGATGGACATTGTATCTTAACACACGAAAAATAATAATCAGGAGACATATTTCATAATATGGGTCAGGATGAATAGTGCAATATTAATTTTATAGTGGAATGAATTAATATTAATGAGCTAGAATAATATGATGAATCAATATTGGTTTCTAAGCTCATTGGGAGGTCCAATTCTATTACTCATAAAGCCCTTGAGTAGCCCACAAAAAGCCCATTAACTAAAGTGGTTAAAATATAAAAAATAATTTGTTGCTAGATAATAGAGAAATAATATATGAAAATAATGTATGGGATAAAAATATATATGGTGAATTCTACTTTTTTGGATAAAATCTTTCTATATAATTATTTCTTTTCCTCCTTATTTTTGACCAATACATGTATAAATAGGAGTTGGTTTTCCAGTCCCATGCATACATATTATAGGGCTGTTTTTTTTAAGACAAAGTATAGAGTGAAACTAGTTTATACATAAATCCGTGATTAGTTGTTTTCACTGAAGAGTATTAATTGTTTTTACTGAAGAGTATTACTGATTTACACTAAAGAGTCTTAGTTGTTCGGTGAAAATAAACTAAGACTCTTCAGTGTAAACTAGTAATACTCTTCAGTAAAAATAACTAATACTCTTCAGTGAAAATAACTAATACCCTTTAGTGATTCATATATAAACCAATTTCACTCTATACATACTCTTTTTTTAAATTAAGGCAACAAAAGTGAGAAAATAATTCTTCCTTGAGGGTTAAGAGTTCGTTTGATTTCCCACCGGATTTACGAGTTTGGGCTTAGGGAATACTCAAAAGATATTTGGGTTAAAAGAGTTAGTCTTCTCAATGATATTTCTCCGATCAAACAGTAATTATAATAATATCTTAGTTCCGCATGTTTATGACTTTTGTATGATTTATTGTTATTCAATACATGAATTACATTATCTATTTATTTTAAATCATATGAATTAGATTTATAATAATTTTTATTCAAATTACACCCTGAATAGATCCTTGGTAATAATTTCATCCCCCGACAATTAGTATCATACCCTCGGTTTTGGGCTCTTAATCATGGATTAACATTTAACTCTATTTACATTAAATTTGAATTGGATAGGAGAATTATTAGATCTTTTCTGCAAGTATTCAATTATCATGGTTACTTAATGCATGTTTTAATTCACGTTGACTGAATTTTTTTTTTAAAATCTGATTCGGTCAGATTCATTTTTTCTGTGAAAAAATCAATGGGTAGATTAGATTTGTTTTATTGTAATAGATTAGTCTAGATGTTAGATTTTTTTTTTTTTTGTAAATAAATTGTAACAGATCAAAGATGAAGATAGAGATGGATTAAAAGATCGGACGAGCATGTGCACTGGGTCGTCGGGTGCGCAACGTTTAACCATTGGGTGACCGACACGCGCATGTTGGGCCGGGCAATAGGGGCACAACGCTGGCCGATGGGCGACGTGCACCGAGCGATAGAGGCTAGATATTGGTCGAGTGAGTGCAAGAAGGCGACAGATGGTGGGTTGCATCATTTTCACTCGATGGGATTTTGCAGCCCGTACGACCCAAATTTTCAAAGAGTTCGAGTTCTCATTTTCAAAACGAAAAATTAAACCATGATTATTGGATATAATTGACCAGTGTGTGTTTAATTTTATTTTGTTCTTATGCATTATGTATTTTGTTAATTATGCATGGGAATTCGTGAATACCTCAATATTAAAATTACTTAGTATGAAATAAAAAAATTAATTTATTACGGATAATAAATTAAATAATTGTCTCCATAACTGATTTATTTGTGAAGTCTTTGACTGCGTGCTGGTCTCAAGTGGAGAAGATCTAGAGGGAGGTTTGAATAAACCTTCTCACATAATTTTAAAAAATTTAAACAAAATTTTTAACAACACAATTAACTGTAGGTTTGAACTCTACTACAGCTGCAGACTTAATCAAGATAGTAAAGTAAATTGTAAAGGTTAAATTATAAATCAAGTCTGGCACAATTAAAATATCAAAGTTAGGATCCTCACACTTTAAGAAATATAGTGAAGAGTCTAAGTGCAACAGAATAAACTGTGTGTGTGATATGAAAAACTTCCTTTTTTTAAGCACAACATAAGTTAGTAGTTGAGTGACTATGAAAGTCTATAACTTACCTAACTTAGTAAATTTAACAGTTAATATGCAAGTTTTATGAAAATAATGAGTGTAACTGTAAAGAAAATATACAAGACAAGAATTATAGTGGTTCGGTGGTGTTATAATCCTCCTACATCCACTATTACACCCTTAGGTGTCAAATACACTCTGCAAGTCACTTAGAAATCACTTAGATACAATAAATTCCTCTTAAAATCTAGACCTTACTTCTGTTGTTACCCAATCTAGATCTGGATGGATTATTGATGTCGAGAATGTGGCTATGGATCGAGTAAAATAAATAAATCTTAAGAACCTAGAGCAATGAATGTCATTGATTCCTATACTAAGAGTTGAAACTTTAAATGTTAAGTAAATGTTGAAAAAATAAATGCAAAATGGATTGTTGTAATAACCTTAACCAAATTAGTATTATTATCGTTATTATTATTATTTTTAATACTACTATTTCCTTATCATTATTAGTATTATAAATACTTGAATGAGTTCATGTTTTAAAAGAAGCGCAAAGTGTTTTAAAATTCGATTTCTTGACAACGAACAAACAAATTGGAGCCGGGAGCACTTTTAGCACAATAGATATACGAAACAAATTTATACAGACTGATAAAGCAAGTGAAATAAAACCTTAGATAGGTATTTTAAGGCCTTTAACTTCATAAAGAATTCCCAAATAAAAATTATACTTTTGTCGCCAAAGGTTGAACGAAAAACCCAAGAAGCCACAAATTTTGTGTGGGGATATAGATTGGATGTTTTGAAGATGTTTAAATAAGAACTGGTAACTAGTCTAGGACTAGAATAGGTCTTAGGCTAAGGGGGAAGGGAATTAGACAAGACAAGAGGATTCCCAGACAAGAGAAGTCCCAGACAAGAGGAGTCCCAGACAAGAGTAGTCCCGGACAAGAGGAGTTCCAGACAAGAGAAGTCCCAGACAAGAGGAGTCCCGGACAAGAGGAGTTCCAGACAAGAGAAGTTCCAGACAAGATGAGTCTTGGACAAGATGAGACTTGGACAAGAGGAGTCTTGGACAAGAGGAGTCTTGCACAAGATGAGTCTTGGACAAGAGGAGTCTTGGACAAGATGAGTCTTGGACAAGAGAAGTCTTGGACAAGAGGAGTCTTGGACAAGAGGACTGTTGGACAAGATGAGTCTTGGACAAGAGGAGTCTTGGACAAGATGAGACTTGGACAAGAGGAGTCTTGGACAAGATGAGTCTTGGACAAGATGAGACTTGGACAAGAGGAGTCTTGGACAAGATGAGTCTTGGACAAGAGGAGTCTTGGACAAGATGAGACTTGGACAAGAGGAGTCTTGGACAAGAGGAGTCTTGGACAAGAGGAGTCTTGCACAAGAGGAGTCTTGGACAAGATGAGTCTTGGACAAGAGGAGACTTGGACAAGATGAGCTCTGGACAAGATGAGGTCGGGACAAGATGAGGCCGGGACAAGATGAGGTTGGGACAAGATGAGGTAGAGGACTAGAAGACCAGATGAGGTAGATGACCAGATGAGGTAGAAGATCAGATGAGGTAGAGGACCAGATGAGGTAGATGACCAGATGAGGTAGAGGGCCAGATGAGGTAGATGACCAGATGAGGTAGAAGACCAGATGAGGTAGAAGATCAGATGAGGTAGAGGATCAGATGAGGTAGATGACCAGATGAGGTAGAGGGCCAGATGAGGTAGATGACCAGATAAGGTAGAAGACGAGATGAGGTAGATAACCAGATGAGGTAGATGACCATATGAGGTAGAAGGCCAGATGAGGTAGATGACCAGATGAGGTAGAAGACCAGATGAGGTAGAAGATCAGATGAGGTAGAGGACCAGATGAGGTAGATGACCAGATGAGGTAGAGGGCCAGATGAGGTAGATGACCAGATGAGGTAGAGGACCATATGAGGTAGACAAGAAGAGGTGTACCAGACTACTCTACCAGATGAGCTCTACCAGACTACTCTACCAGATGAGCTCTACCAGATGTGCTCTACCAGACTACTCTACCAGATGAGCTCTACCAGACTACTCTACAAAGAAGATCTTGTGATTCAAAGATAAAAAGAATCAAGAAAGGGAAGTCAACTGATATCAAGGAAGATTGGTTGTAGATCAAAGAAGAATCTATCAAAGAAAGAGTCAACCAATCAATCATATAATCAATCAAGATGATTGATTATATTCCTTTATTTGTAGATGTTTGAATTTCTAGCTTCCAATGGCTAGTTATTTGACACCTATAAATAGGAGTGCATGGTGATGAGTTCAACACAAGAAAGACGGGCAAGAGAGCACAAAAAATAGAGAAACACACGAACACACCATACACTCACCTTGTTCATACGCGTATTATATCTACTCTTATAGGAGTGTTGGGAAAATAGGGGTGCCCGGAATCTATTCGGGATGAACTTTAAATACGAATTTAAATACAATTATTACTAGCATGAATTAATCCTAATTAATTCAAATAATAATTCCAACAACTAATTATCATCATGCATGTTAAATTAATTTCACATATTTAACTAGGCGGAATTAAACAAGTAAATATGCGATTAACGTACCTCTCGTAGTAATGGCCTTTGGATATACGGGACACTTGTAATCTCGTTCTATCAACCCAAAGCCTTCTCAAGTATTTCCCTTTTCACCTCACTTGATCGCCGGTGGGAGACGCTTTCAAGTAATTTAATAACTAAGGAAAAAGAAAAATATCTATGCTTCTTGATTTTTCCAACACATGGAATTATGTACTTGGGGATGAAATAATCATCTCCTATTTATAATAAGAAGTGACCGAATATTTTGGGTATATTTGGGCCTTGAGAAAATCTTTTCTTAGACTCTAAGAAATCTTGAATATATCCCATATATTCTTTTCTCCATAATAAAATATTCCACAAAAATCTCACTCTCCTATTATTCATGAAGTTTTCGAAAAATTATAGAAGAAATCCAAAGATTTGGATCTTCTTGAATATATGAGATATTCTTGTACTTCTAGAATACATATCTTTCATAATATCTTTCCAAGAAAATCAACAAAATCTTATTTCTCCTAAATAGGCCTTATTTTCGAAATTTTCAATAAAAAATCAGCAAGATATAATCTTTTTATTTTAATCACCTTATCATTATTGGGCTACTTAATGGGCTACTTGAGGGGCCTTAAGGAGAATTAAGATTGGACCTCCTAATGGACTTCTGAATTTCAATATTGAGCCCCAATATAATTCAATCCATTAATATTAATTATTACCACTAATAAATTAATATTGCACTATCCATCTTAATCCATATTACGATAATATGGGCTCCCGGTTATTATTTCCCGCGTTTAAGATTATCAAGTCCATTAATTAATCAAGCTTCCGAATAGCTCTAAATTAATTAACATCTTTCACCTTGGAGTAAAGACAACTCAACATTATTATTCGTACCGAAGAAACTAATTCTTCACTTGTAAGATTTGGTACAATAAAACTTCTGAGCCCACCAAGGGGACTAATCACACGAGCCGTACTCGCACGCGTTTCTCCGTATTAAATCTTAGCAACCGTCGTATGATTAATATTACTGCCCAAGACACAAAGTTCGAAGTCACAATGATTCTCACCCAACATGAATCAAAGCAGTAACTACTAAGCACACACGGTCCTATTTAAGTGACGGAGATTAAGAAATCAACAACCACTGAGGTCTAATTCTTCACCTTTCAGAACAGAAGAATTTCTCCTCGCTGTAGGACCTCTTCAACACATACTAAATGTGCTAGTGCAATCTCTTGGTCAAGACAGACCAATCTGAGCCTTACACATCGACCTTTCACGGCGGATTGTTCAATTCCACCTGGGTCGTGAAAATGTACGTTTAGTTACAAGTAAACTGTTAATGTCGTCTTCCGTGATCGGGTATCACCACATTAACTACAATGTAACACGTACTATATATTGAACGATTTGCAATAGAAATTCAACATTCAATCATAACTAAAGCAAATGCGATAAAAGAATTATTCTCATAAAACGAGTGTTTGATACACGAGTTATACAAAGTAAAAGCATACTTTCACGTATAACTCCAACAATCTCCCACTTATACTTAAAGTCTGCTTTTAGTATACATCACGCATGTCTTAGTGTAGTAGCTCTACGTGACATCTCATGTCAACCTACACTAACCTAATAATTCCTCCCACTTATACTTAAAGCAGATTGGCAATAGTCTTGACTCCCATTCCATCCACATGTCTCTCGAATGTAGTCTGAGGCAGACCCTTTGTGAATGGATCCGCTAGGTTGTCACCCGACGCTATCTTTGCCACCTCTATGTCTCCTCTCTTAACGATTTCTCGTATCAGATGGTATTTTCTTTCTATGTGTTTGCTGGCCTTGTGGGCTCTCGGTTCCTTTGAATTTGCAACTGCTCCGGCATTGTCACAAAAGACAGTTATCTTGTCGGGCAAATTCGGAACAACGTCCAAGTCCACTAAGAAGTTCTTGAGCCAAACTGCCTCTTTCGCTGCTTCACAAGCAGCTACATACTCGGCTTCCATGGTCGAATCGGCGATGCATTTCTGCTTAACGCTTCTCCATAAAATGGCTCCTCCTCCCATGCAAAACACACTACCCGAGGTTGACTTTCTTGAGTCTATGTCTGATTGGAAATCCGAGTCCGTGTATCCTACGGGAACTAGACTATCCGACTGGTAAATCAGCATCCGCTCCCGAGTTCTTTTCAGATACCTCAAGATGCACTTTAAGGCAGTCCAATGGTCTTTCCCGGGATTACTTTGATATCTTGCCACCATGCCCACGACAAAGCAGATATCCGGTCTCGTACACAGCATTGCATACATAAGGCTTCCTACGGCCGAAGCGTACGGAACACCTTTCATGTCATCTATCGCCGCTTGCGTCTTAGGGCTCATTTCTTTCGATAGATGGATTCCGTGCCTAAAAGGTATAAAACCTTTCTTGGAATCTTGCATGCTGAAACGCTTCAAAACAGTGTCAATGTATGAAGCTTGCGATAAGCCCAACATCCTTTTCTTGCGATCGCGAGTGATTTTGATCCCAAGGATGTGACCGGCTTCCCCTAAGTCCTTCATATCAAATTGTTTTGACAGCCATACCTTTACGTCTGACAATACCTTTACATTGTTTCCAATGAGCAGAATATCGTCTACGTATAATACTAAGAATACCACCGCAGTTCCGTCACGCTTCTTATACACACAACTTTCGAACTCGTTTTGATCAAACCCATAAGACTTTATCACTTGATCAAAACACTGGTTCCAAGTACGCGATGCTTGCTTAAGTCCGTAAATGGATCTCTTGAGCTTGCATACGAGATTCTCTTGGCCTTTTTCAATGAAACCTTTGGGCTGTTGCATATAGATATCTATACCGTCAAGACTTCCGTTAAGGAAAGCCGTCTTGACATCCATTTTCCAGATCTCGTAATCTAGGTGCGCAGTGATCGACAAGAGAATACGGATGAACTTAAGCATAGCTACAGGCGAAAAGGTTTCCTCATAATCGATCCCTTCTTTCTGAGTATACCCTTTGGCCACAAGCCTTGCTTTGAAGGTTTCAACCCTTCCGTCCGGCCCTCTTTTCCTCTTGTACACCCACTTGCATCCAATGGGTTCTACCCCACTGGGTGGCTCGACCAACTCCCACACTTGATTATGATCCATCGAACCCATCTCGGCTTCCATTGCCGTTTGCCATGACTCCGCGTCTTTGTCTTGGATTGCCTCATCGTACGTCCATGGGTCTGATTCAACACCGGGGACCAAATCCGAAGATTCTCCTATCCCCATGAATCTCTCGGGTTGTCTAGGAACCCTCCCACTACGACGGGGTTCCGGTTGTGAAGATGTGACGTGTGGTACATCATCTTGTATACTTGGTATCGAGGTTTGACCTCTCAATTCTTCTAAGGTAATTTCACTTTTAGGCTTCCGATTGTTCATATAGTCTTCCTCCAAGAATTTAAAGTGTGTACTAATCACAGTCTTTTGATCCTTGGGACTATAGAACATGCACCCTTTCGTTCCGGCCGGGTATCCTATAAACAGCCTTAATTCCGAACGTGGATCCAACTTACCGGCTTCCTTGTCTAGCACGTATGCCGGACAACCCCAAATCCGCAAATGTCTTAGACTGGGCTTGCGCCCGGTCCATAATTCCATTGGGGTTTTAGGAACCGATTTGGATGGCACCAAGTTTAGAATATAAGCCGCCGTTTCCAAGGCATTACCCCAAAACGACTTGGGTAAATCCGAATAACTCATCATGGATCTGACCATCTCTAAAAGAGTCCGGTTCCTTCGTTCCGCCACACCGTTCTGTTGAGGGGTTCCCGGTGCGGTCAACTGGGATACAATCCCTTCGTCCGATAGGTAGTTCAAGAATTCATCGCTGAGGTATTCGCCTCCACGATCTGATCGTAGAAACTTGATACTCTTTTCCCTATGTTTCTCGGCTTCGGCCTTAAACTCTTTAAACTTTTCAAAAGTTTCAGACTTATGCCACATAAGGTAAATGTACCCATATCTTGAGTAATCGTCAATGAAGGTAACGAAATACTCATACCCCATTCTCGCTTTGATCGTCATTGGACCACACACATCGGTATGAACGAGTTCTAACACTTCCATGGCTCTATTCCCCTTGGCTCCAAATGCCCTCTTGGTCATCTTACCCTCTAAACAGGATTCACAAGTTGGAAACGGCTCGACTTGGAGCGATTCCAAGGATCCGTCTTTCACCAATCTCTCTATCCGCTTTAGATTAATATGACCTAGTCTAAGATGCCATAGAAGTGTTTCGTTCATCTCCGAAGAACGCTTTCTTTTATTGCTCAAAATGATCGACGTGTTATTAGATTCATTATTTGAGTGGTGTGCACACTTAATCGTATAGAGATTGTTTACCAACGTTCCATGACAGATAATATCATTCTTAAAAGAAACAGTAACAACTTTATTAAAAGTAACTGAATATCCATCAAAGAACAACTTAGAAACCGAAATTAAATTCTTTCTAAAGTTCGGAACGTATAAAACATCTCTTAAAATTAAAACTCTATCTTCAAAAGATAGGTGCACGACTCCCACTGCTTCGGCTGCCACTCTCGTAGCATCGCCTAAAGTGATGATGATCTCATTCTTGCTAAGTCACCGGGTTAGCTGGAACCCCTGAAGAGTGAAACAAATATGATCAGTTGCCCCGGTATCCACTACCCAAACGTGGGCAGCATACGCCGCAACATATGTTTCAACGACTAAAGCATGAGACTTACCTTTCTTTACCGCCTTCTTAGGCTTAGAACAGGTAGACCTCCAATGTCCTCTTTCCCCGCAATTGAAGCACTTACTCTTACCGGGTATCCTCACGCCGTACGGCTTGAAAGCTCTTTTCTTGCCTCCCAAAGTGAGTCTACTGGTTTGGTTCCGATCAACTACCTCCTTCTCAATCTTACCTTCCATTGGCCTAGATTTCGAGAAAAGGTTCTTGATCACCAAAGCCTCGTCCTTACTCCCCAAGTATGACTCTACCGTTATCAGAGCTTTGAGCAGGGTATCCAAAGTGAACTTGTGTTCAGATAACACGTATTCCCAAAAGAACCCATCAAAACTACTCGATAGCTTTAGGAGTATGGAATCGATTTGACTTTCTTCACTTTGTTCGGCACCAAGAAACTCGAGTTTCTCAAACTCGCGCCTAAAATTGAGAACATGATCCCTTACGGGTGTTCCCTTCACCATTTCCTTCGTGAGCTTCTCACGAATGGTGAACAGATTCGCCATGGGGTTCTGATGTTGAAACATCTCTTCAAGGCTATTCATGATGTCAACAGCCGCTTCAATGCTTTCATGAATGCGCCTCAAATCCTCAGACATAAATGTCAAGATGATGTGCTTCATGTGCTCATTGGAATGCTTCCAATCATCGAATATCGCCTTTTCCCCATTACTTGACTTAGGTTTCTTGGGTACGTCAACGCTAAATATCCAATAGTGTTCTTGCGCAGGAAGGACCATGTTTATATTACGTTTCCAATCAACATAGTTTTCACCAACAAGTTTGTTATCTTTAAGTATACTAAACAGTGGATTAAAAGGTTGCGACATGATGAACTGAGAATAAAACATACATTCATATCAATATCTAGAAAAATACGAAATTATCACATAAATTTGATCACATCAATTATATTGAAACCTTAAAACAATATAATCATGCATCAGCCAACATCTCGAAACAATTTAAATGCGCCACGAGGGGTGGTCTATACATTTAAATACATTCAAGCGGATCACAAACTTAAAAGTTACAAATCCTTAATTCATAATTAATAGTTGGCTCCCACTTTGACCACATAGAAATTGACAGGGACTCCGAGGGGAGTAAGTTAATATCAATTTCCTATGCCTAAGTAATAACCATAATTAAATACAGGATTATTATTTCGCTTTGAGCAAGCCACTCGTGGTGAGGGTCAATACCGCCACTAGTAATAATCCACAATCATCCTTTCGGAATTTATTCATGTGAAATCCGTTCTTTTGGCCGATCCGAGGGGGAAATGTATTCCAAAAGAACTTCACAAATAAATAAATTATGGAGGCCAAAATAATCCAATTTTAATATCCGGAATAAAATTGCGATTATAAAAACATACTTAGTAATTTTCGAAAGTAAGGTTTTTCTTGGACAATTAAATTCATGCAAACACATATTAACAAATAATAATAAGTGCACGAAATAAAACATCCATCAAAACAAAATTAAACACATTGGAGCACTCGAATCCAATTGTCACGGTTTAATTTCTTCACGTCTTGATGCGAAAAAAAATCGTCCTTGTTGCTTTCCGACGTTCGTCTCGACGTGCTCCCACTCGAACAGCAACACTTCTTAAAAAACAGCATCGTTTGGGGTTCGGGACGACGTTTAAAATCACACGGAAAAAAAAACACCAACCGAAAAAATTCCACGGCCTGAGATACAGCGCGCATCGGCCCACGAAGTGGGCCCGCGCGCTTCCCGGCCCGAGAAGCGCTGGAAAAGCGCCCGAGGCGCGCCGAAGCGCGGCCCCGAGGCGCACCCGAGGCGCGCCCGAGGCGCTGCACAGAAGCGCGCCGAGGCGCTGCCTGGGGCACCCCGAGGCGCTGCAGCGGCCTGCCGAGGCGCGCGCGCGCCGTGCGCGCGGCGCCGTGCGCCCGTTGCGCACGGTGTGCGCCGTGCACCCCCGTGCGCCGTTTTTTCGCCGTTCGTCCTCGTTTTCTTCACCCCTTGCATGATTTTATCTCCATACACGCGCCACGCATGTATGCGTCGTCCGGGTACGCCGTTTTTAATTCTTCGTTCTTCGTCACGATCCGGTTACAATTTATTTTTACAAAAAAATAAATACTAGATCTAGACTAGTCTATTACAATGATCGAATCAAAATAAAAACAACTAATCTACTCGTGGATTTTCTCACGAGAAAAACGAATTCGAACGAATCGAATTAAAAACAATTAATTTACACGCATGAAATTAACAACATTAAAAACCATGACAATTGGATACCTGCAAAAAAGATCTAACAATTCTACTATCCAATTTCAAATTTAATGTTCAACAATTTAAATTCCAATTTAAAATTCAGAGCCCGAAACCGTGGCTCTGATACCAGTTGTTGGGAAAATAGGGGTGCCCGGAATCTATTCGGGATGAACTTTAAATACGAATTTAAATACAATTATTACTAGCATGAATTAATCCTAATTAATTCAAATAATAATTCCAACAACTAATTATCATCATGCATGTTAAATTAATTTCACATATTTAACTAGGCGGAATTAAACAAGTAAATATGCGATTAACGTACCTCTCGTAGTAATGGCCTTTGGATATACGGGACACTTGTAATCTCGTTCTATCAACCCAAAGCCTTCTCAAGTATTTCCCTTTTCACCTCACTTGATCGCCGGTGGGAGACGCTTTCAAGTAATTTAATAACTAAGGAAAAAGAAAAATATCTATGCTTCTTGATTTTTCCAACACATGGAATTATGTACTTGGGGATGAAATAATCATCTCCTATTTATAATAAGAAGTGACCGAATATTTTGGGTATATTTGGGCCTTGAGAAAATCTTTTCTTAGACTCTAAGAAATCTTGAATATATCCCATATATTCTTTTCTCCATAATAAAATATTCCACAAAAATCTCACTCTCCTATTATTCATGAAGTTTTCGAAAAATTATAGAAGAAATCCAAAGATTTGGATCTTCTTGAATATATGAGATATTCTTGTACTTCTAGAATACATATCTTTCATAATATCTTTCCAAGAAAATCAATAAAATCTTATTTCTCCTAAATAGGCCTTATTTTCGAAATTTTCAATAAAAAATCAGCAAGATATAATCTTTTTATTTTAATCACCTTATCATTATTGGGCTACTTGAGGGGCCTTAAGGAGAATTAAGATTGGACCTCCTAATGGACTTCTGAATTTCAATATTGAGCCCCAATATAATTCAATCCATTAATATTAATTATTACCACTAATAAATTAATATTGCACTATCCATCTTAATCCATATTACGATAATATGGGCTCCCGGTTATTATTTCCCGCGTTTAAGATTATCAAGTCCATTAATTAATCAAGCTTCCGAATAGCTCTAAATTAATTAACATCTTTCACCTTCGAGTAAAGACAACTCAACATTATTATTCGTACCGAAGAAACTAATTCTTCACTTGCAAGATTTGGTACAATAAAACTTCTGAGCCCACCAAGGGGACTAATCACACGAGCCGTACTCGCACGCGTTTCTCCGTATTAAATCTTAGCAACCGTCGTATGATTAATATTACTGCCCAAGACACAAAGTTCGAAGTCACAATGATTCTCACCCAACATGAATCAAAGCAGTAACTACTAAGCACACACGGTCCTATTTAAGTGACGGAGATTAAGAAATCAACAACCACTGAGGTCTAATTCTTCACCTTTCAGAACAGAAGAATTTCTCCTCGCTGTAGGACCTCTTCAACACATACTAAATGTGCTAGTGCAATCTCTTGGTCAAGACAGACCAATCTGAGCCTTACACATCGACCTTTCACGGCGGATTGTTCAATTCCACCTGGGTCGTGAAAATGTACGTTTAGTTACAAGTAAACTGTTAATGTCGTCTTCCGTGATCGGGTATCACCACATTAACTACAATGTAACACGTACTATATATTGAACGGTTTGCAATAGAAATTCAACATTCAATCATAACTAAAGCAAATGCGATAAAAGAATTATTCTCATAAAACGAGTGTTTGATACACGAGTTATACAAAGTAAAAGCATACTTTCACGTATAACTCCAACAAGGAGTTCTAGTTGGAATATTACTCAACCTATTCACCACATTGAAAGGTTGTTGTAAGTTGTACGAAGGAGCTGGTACTTCCCAATTCCAGTAGTAAGTTAGTTGGTTGGTGAGTGAGACCTCTTTGGTGAAAGGGAGAGTGGACGTAGGATCGTTATATCCGAACCACTATAAAATTCTCGTGTCTCTTTTATTTGCTTTATTTATTTCAATTTCTGCATAATTAATTTTAGCACTTTAAAAAGAATTTTTCTTAAAATTAAGAATAAAACGCTTTCCGCAAATAATATTTTTGGGACCAACATTTTGAATTTGACGAATAAATACAGACCAGCCTAAGACAGAATTGACAAAATAAGTTGAATATCAGTTTTAATTAATAAATTTAAATTATTCGAAAGATAATCGAGAAAAATGTTGATTTTCGAAACCTAAACCCTGACCGAAAGTACCCGATTTCAACTCCAAAAACTACACCTCATCCGAAAATAACAAAACAAGTCAAATGGCTCGTGGGGACCACAAGTGGCCGACCATTTTGGCTGGGAAAAATAGCCCCAAGTGTTAGCCAAAGAACCTTAGGGTATGTTTGTTTTGAGATTCACCTAGATAAACTTTGGACTTTGCGATCCACACTCCATATGAGTTTGCAATTTAAAACCAGGTTTGCAAATCTCCTACTCAATCCATACCTAAAAATACCTATAAATATAATACTACTTTTGATAAAATTCAATATAATCACATCATCATTTTTTATAATCCATTCAACCTCCCTCCTATTTTTCTTTTACACAATGCAATAACATAATACATCTATTACTATTAAATATTAATTTGACATAAAACAAATTTCCCCTACCAAAATCCCAAAACAAACACATACTTATGTTATTCATCAAGATTTTCACATCCTAAGTATTAAAAGTCATGACTTTCCTTGCACACCTAAATACCAAAACAAACACACCCCTACCTCTTTTGTCCATTTTACCTTGACATATGTAAAATGTGTTCCTTTCTTACACTAATTACACCCTCATACCTCTTGTATTCACCAAGACAAGCCATATGGTCCTTTCCCCACCATAATTGCAGCCTTGTACACCCTATTTCCCCCTCTATATTATCACCTAATCAAATCATTATCACAAGAAAAGTCATCTCCCCCTCCCTCATTTTCGGCCATTATCCCTTCAAGGGTGAATAATTTTTTCTTCTCCAATTTCCAACCATAGGAGGTCTCCAAATTCAAGTATCAAGTTTTCTCTTTACTCTTAGTTTAAGGTTGAAGTCATCTGCATGCCAAAAATGAGCTCTCCATCTCTTTTTCCTCTTTCAAGTTCATGAAAGTTTCATATTCATCTTCTAACTCAAAATCTTGTTTTGTGTTAGCTCAAACACAAGGATTTTTTTCAAGTAGCCCTCATCCCCTTCAAGAACTAAAAGATTCAAGAGCTAAACTAAAGAAGAAAAGTCTCAAAAGGCTGTAAACAACCCTAACTTTATAACTCTAAATCTTTGTGTTTATCGAGTTATATAAGCATGATAGGTTCACTATGTTAGAAAAATTAGAGAAGCTTGTTTTTAGGGCTTTATATGTTCAAAGACATGCTAGATGAAAGTTTATTTATGGTTGTTGAGTCTTGATGGTTTTGTGTTATGAGATATGTGAAAATGGAATTTGTGGGCATGTTAACCTAAGTGTTATGCTAGGAAGATAATATTGTAACAGGTTCTGTATGAAAATCGTTTTTTCCATAAATTTCGAGATTCAATATTTTGTTTCCAGAATATGATACCTCTTTAAGTTAGCTTTCAAATTCCACTAGTCTTGTGTGATTTGAATTTTCTTTTTCAATAAGCTATGAATTTTTGAACAAAGTATGACAATCTGCTACTTTTTCTAAGTTTGTGAAACTTCTAGTAATTATTTACTATGGAATAATTTTTGTAAAAATCATATTAAAAAACTACATATTGTTAGCTACCTAAATTAATTTTTTTTTGTGATATTAGAACTAGTTTAAATAGTTTTACTAATTTTTTTTATCAATTATGCACCACTACAAATTTTCTAGGAACATTAAAAGTTTATGTATCCCTTTTCAAAAACGAACCCAAAACCCTACTTTTGGTCCATCAAATGCCTAAGCACAATTTTTATAAATATTCTATACCTCAAGATGTAGCTACAATATAAGTTTCATAATTTTTTAATATGTGAAAGTAATTTTAAAAAAAATACTCAAAGTTAAAGTAAGTGTAGTCCAAGCATGCAAACTGCTCTACTAGGAAATTGTTGTTCATGCATTTCCTTCTTGTTAGAAGTTAAGTAAATATTTTCATGATATAATAGGAGTCTAAAACCTTAAGAATGTGTTATGAATATATGTATAATATTTTAAAAGCATGTTATGTGTTTTTCCTTTAGTAAAATAAAATAAAACCTAAACTAACAAACTAGCTAAGTGATAATCTTTGTTGATGACCTTTGATCCAATTAAGTGATTAAGTGGCTGGTTATGCTAAAGAAGGTCACCAAACAAGATCAAAGTTATTGAATTTGGATAAGTAATGATCAAGAAAAGAAATGACAGCAATTTGGTATTATTTTGAATATTGAAAGTAATATTTTTATTTATATGAAGAGGTATTTATAGGCATCTAAGCAAGTAGAAGGTTTCATCTCCTTAGCCATCCTAATTTATATATTGACAAGTGTTAGGACACTTGTTTACCCCTAAACTACTACATTTTATACAAATGACAAGTGTTTAGATACTTGTTTGCTTCTAATACAATGCTTAGTTAGTGTAATTTGTGGTTGTTCTTTGAGATGCTCAAATACTCGCCTGCATGCCTACATTTGTAGTACTTGAACCTTCTCCTCCTCAGCCGCTCGCTCAGCTTCTCTTGAGTTTTGACCAGTTGCTCATCTGAGTGGCTGACACTTTGACCAACTGTTCATTCTTCGTCATATTGTACGTCATCCGCTTAGCTGCTCGCCAGTTAATCCGCTGCTCTCTTTTGCTAATCTTCTGCTTAACTGCGCGCCTATCAACAATCTTAAATGAAAAAAATTCTTAAATTAAACACCCTTAAGTTAAAAGTATGAATCATTCGTGAGAAGTAAAAGTTATTACAATATCCACGAAAATGTGCTAAGTTGGGTGTTGCTGTTGGAGTTATACGTGAAAGTATGCTTTTACTTTGTATAACTCGTGTATCAAACACTCGTTTTATGAGAATAATTCTTTTATCGCATTTGCTTTAGTTATGATTGAATGTTGAATTTCTATTGAAAACCGTTCAATATATAGTACGTGTTACATAGTAGTTAATGTGGTGATACCCGATCACGGAAGACAACATTAACGGTTTACTTGTAACTAAACGTACATTTTCACGACCTAGGTGGAATTGAACAATCCGCCGTGAAAGGTCGATGTGTAAGTGTTGGTCCCGTTTTTTTCATTCACAAACAAGGACAATATGGGAAATTAGGAGAAATTTTTTGTTTTAACACTGATGTTATGCAAGTCAGTAAAGCAATAAAGAACACAGCAATGTAAAGTGGTTCAGAGGCTCAAGCTCCTACATCCACTGCCTGATTTAACAGGAAATCCACTACCCGGGATTCTTGTTTTTAACGTGCCAAGGTGCACTCACAACTGGACTCACACCCCTCCGCGGAGCTGCCTCTCGAACTGGCCTCACATCCCTCTTCACTCAGGGACTGCCTCTCCTCACCTCACTGCAACACCTAACACTATTCTGGAAAGGGTTTAGTTTGGTTTGGTTCTCTCCAACTAGGTGAGATTTTCCCTTACATGGTTTTAGCCTTTAAGCTAAGGTTGGGAAAATCTCTCTAAGCTTAGGATGTATATGATGAGCTCGAGTATACAAACTGGAACACTCAAATATGACTATGAAAAACTCAGGTCAGTGTTCTTGATGGAGATGGTGCACCCTTATGACTCCCTCATGACTTGCACCACTCTCGCACCACCAGCTCTCTTTCAAATGAAGCTTGAGTTTGTATTTATAGTTTGGATTTGAATGTTACCGTTGGAGAAAGTAACATTCAAATCCAGACTATCTCTCTGGAGTGAAATTCTCCTTTTTAGTGAAGTATGGCCTTGTCAGCTTTTGTCAGATTCGCTGCCTTGACTTGATTGGTCCACGTGGACTGAGTCCAACGGCTCTTTTCTTCAGGGTACTTGATCAGGGTAGTCCTGACTTCAGGCGGCTTGTCTTCAGCTGACTTGTAATCCTCTCAGGATACCTTTCTTCAGTAGACTTAAAGTCTTCTTAGGAACCATCATTGGACTTTAAGTCTTCTCAGTGGACTTCCTTCAGTAGACTTGAAGTCCACTCAGGGGAGTTGACATAAGGCTATTTGTCAAGCTTCCCAGCCTCAGTAGCCTGACTCCTTCAGGTCCTACTAGGCACAGCACTGATCCTCTCAATCATGCTCTTCACTGAGTAGTCCACTGACCAGCTTAGAAAGTCAGGTTTATACTCAGTGGGACTTCCTTCAGGCTTCTCTTCAGGTTCAGGTCTTCTGACATGGCTTCAGACTGTTCTCCTTGTGATGTCATCTTGACTTCCTCAGGCTCTGTCAGTGAGTTCTCCCTCACTAAGTTCCCCCTCAGTAGAGTTCTTCCCTCAGCTGAGTTCCTCTCAGCAGAGTTCCCCCTCACTGAGTTCCCCCCTCAGATGAGTTCTTCCTCCACTGACCACCTGTTCTCCTGAGAAACAACCTAGCCTGACCTGAAACTAAAAGATACTATCCTGACTGCTTTCAAACCTATTACATGTTGTTTTGGAAAATCATCAAAACTAAAATATCCCAACAATTTCCCCCTTTTTGATGATTCCAAAACTTCTAACAAAAAGATTTTCTATTACAAGAATGAGGTCAGAGCACATGTAATAGTTTGAAACATGCAGAAATTCCCATAGTTTTAAAACATTTAAGATCTGTTCGGTTGACCATTTTTCTTAACAAATCTGGATCAGTGGTCATGTGAACAACCTGCTTTGATACCAATTGTTGGTCTCGTTTTTTTCATTCACAAACAAGGACAATATGGGAAATTAGGAGAAATTTTTTGTTTTAACACTGATGTTATGCAAGTCAGTAAAGCAATAAAGAACACAGCAATGTAAAGTGGTTCGGAGGCTCAAGCTCCTACATCCACTGCCTGATTTAACAGGAAATCCACTACCCGGGATTCTTGTTTTTAACGTGCCAAGGTGCACTCACAACTGGACTCACACCCCTCCGCGGAGCTGCCTCTCGAACTGGCCTCACATCCCTCTTCACTCAGGGACTGCCTCTCCTCACCTCACTGCAACACCTAACACTATTCTGGAAAGGGTTTAGTTTGGTTTGGTTCTCTCCAACTAGGTGAGATTTTCCCTTACATGGTTTTAGCCTTTAAGCTAAGGTTGGGAAAATCTCTCTAAGCTTAGGATGTATATGATGAGCTCGAGTATACAAACTGGAACACTCAAATATGACTATGAAAAACTCAGGTCAGTGTTCTTGATGGAGATGGTGCACCCTTATGACTCCCTCATGACTTGCACCACTCTCGCACCACCAGCTCTCTTTCAAATGAAGCTTGAGTTTGTATTTATAGTTTGGATTTGAATGTTACCGTTGGAGAAAGTAACATTCAAATCCAGACTATCTCTCTGGAGTGAAATTCTCCTTTTTAGTGAAGTATGGCCTTGTCAGCTTTTGTCAGATTCGCTGCCTTGACTTGATTGGTCCACGTGGACTGAGTCCAACGGCTCTTTTCTTCAGGGTACTTGATCAGGGTAGTCCTGACTTCAGGCGGCTTGTCTTCAGCTGACTTGTAATCCTCTCAGGATACCTTTCTTCAGTAGACTTAAAGTCTTCTTAGGAACCATCATTGGACTTTAAGTCTTCTCAGTGGACTTCCTTCAGTAGACTTGAAGTCCACTCAGGGGAGTTGACATAAGGCTATTTGTCAAGCTTCCCAGCCTCAGTAGCCTGACTCCTTCAGGTCCTACTAGGCACAGCACTGATCCTCTCAATCATGCTCTTCACTGAGTAGTCCACTGACCAGCTTAGAAAGTCAGGTTTATACTCAGTGGGACTTCCTTCAGGCTTCTCTTCAGGTTCAGGTCTTCTGACATGGCTTCAGACTGTTCTCCTTGTGATGTCATCTTGACTTCCTCAGGCTCTGTCAGTGAGTTCTCCCTCACTAAGTTCCCCCTCAGTAGAGTTCTTCCCTCAGCTGAGTTCCTCTCAGCAGAGTTCCCCCTCACTGAGTTCCCCCCTCAGATGAGTTCTTCCTCCACTGACCACCTGTTCTCCTGAGAAACAACCTAGCCTGACCTGAAACTAAAAGATACTATCCTGACTGCTTTCAAACCTATTACATGTTGTTTTGGAAAATCATCAAAACTAAAATATCCCAACAGTAAGGCTCAGATTGGTCTGTCTTGACTAAGAGATTGCACTAGCACATTTAGTATGTGTTGAAGAGGTCCTACAGCGAGGATAAATTCTTCTGTTCTGAAAGGTGAAGAATTAGACCTCAGTGGTTGTTGATTTCTTAATCTCCGTCACTTAAATAAGACCGTGTGTGCTTAATAGTTACTGCTTTGATTCATGTTGGGTGAGAATCACTGTGACTTCGAACTTTGTGTCTTGGGCAGTAATATTAATCATACGACGGTTGCTAAGATTTAATACGGAGAAACGCGTGCGAGTACGGCTCGTGTGATTAGTCCCCTTGGTGGGCTCAGAAGTTTTATTGTACCAAATCTTGCAAGTGAAGAATTAGTTTCTTCGGTACGAATAATAATGTTGAGCTGTCTTTACTCCAAGGTGAAATATATTAATTAATTTAGAGCTACTCAGAAGCTCAATTAATTAATGGACTTGATAATCTTAAACGCGGGAAATAATAACCGGGAGCCCATATTATCGTAATATGGATTAAGATGGATAGCGCAATATTAATTTATTAGTGGTAATAATTAATATTAATGGGCTGAATTATATTGGGGCTCAATATTGAAATTCAGAAGTCCATTAGGAGGTCCAATCTTAATTCTCCTTAAGGCCCCTCAAGTAGCCCATTAAGTAGCCCAATAATGATAAGGTGATTAAAATAAAAAGAAAATAATTATGCTGATTTTTCTTTATTATTTTCGAAAATTTGATGATTAGGAGAAATAAGATTTTGTTGATTTTCTTGGAAAGATATTATGGAAGATATGTATTCTAGGAATACAAGAATATCTCATATATTCAAGAAGATCCAAATCTTGGATTTCATCTATGAAGTTTTCGAAAATTGCATCCCTAAATATGAAGGGTGAGATTTTTGTGGAATATTTTATTGTGGAGAAAAGAATATATGAGATATATTCAAGATTTCTTAGAGTCTAAGAAAAGATTTTTTCCAAGCCTAAAATAAGCCCAAAAATTCGGCCCCTACATATTATAAATAGGGGATGATTATTTCATCCTCAAGCACATAATTCCATGTGTTGGAAAAATCAAGAAGCATATATATTTTTCTTTTTCCTTAGTTTATTAAATTGCTTGAAAGCGTCTCCCACCGGCGATCAAGTGAGGTGAAAAGGAAAATACTTGAGAAGGCTTTGGGTTGATAAAGCGAGATTATAATTGTCCCGTATATTCAAAGGCCAATTCTACAAGAGGTACGTTAATCGCATATTTACTTGTTTATTCCGCCTAGTTAAATATGTGAAATTAATTCAACATGCATGATGATAATTAGTTGTTGGAATTATTATTTGAATTAATTAGGATTAATTCATGCTAGTAATAATTGTATTTAAATTTGTATTTAAAATTCATCCCGAATAGATTCCGGGCACCCCTATTTTCCCAACAACTGGTATCAGAGCCACAGTTTCGGGCTCTGAATTTTAAATTGGAATTTAAATTGTTGAACATTAAATTGAAATTGGATAGTAGAATTGTTAGATCTTTTTTGCAGGTATCCAATTGTCATGGTTTTTAATGTTGTTAATTTCATGCGTGTGAATTAATTGTTTTTTAATTCGATTCGTTCGAATTCGTTTTTCTCGTGAGAAAATCCACGAGTAGATTAGTTGTTTTTATTTTGATTCGATCATTGTAATAGACTAGTCTAGATCTAGTATTTATTTTTGTAAAAATAAATTGTAACCGGATCGTGACGAAGAACGAAGAATTAAAAACGGCGTACCCGGATGACGCATACAAGCGTGGCGCGTGTATGGACGTAAAATCATGCAAGGGGTGAAGAAAATGAGTACGAACGGCGAAAAAAAACGGCGCACGGGGGTGCACGGCGCACGCCGTGCGCAACGGGGGCTAGGCGCCACGCGCACGCGTGGGCACGCCTCGGGCGCGGGCTACAGCGCCTCGGGGCGCCTCGGGTGCGCCTCGGTGCGCCTCCGTGCAGCGCCTCGGGTGCGCCTCGGGGCTGCGCTTCGGCGCGCTTCGAGCAGCGCTTCAGCGCTTCTCGGGCCGGGAAGCGCGCGGGCCCACTTCGTGGGCCGACGCGCGCTGTATCTCAGGCCGTGTAATTTTTTTTCGGTTCGTGTTTTTTTTCCGTGTGATTTTAAACGTCGTCCCGAACCCCAAACGATGCTGTTTTGAAGAAGTGTTGCTGTTCGAGTGGGAGCACATCGAGACGAACGTCGGAAAGCAACAAGGACGATTTTTCGCATCAAGACGTGAAGAAATTAAACCGTGACAATTGGATTTGAGCGCTCCAATGTGTTTAATTCTTGTTTTGATGGATGTTTTATTTCGTGCACTTATTATTATTTGTTAATATGTGTTTGCATGAATTTAATTGTCCAAGAAAAACCTTACTTTCGAAAATTACTAAGTATGTTTTTATAATCGTAATTTTATTCCGGATATTAAAATTGGATTATTTTGACCTCCATAATTTATTTATTTGTGAAGTTCTTTTGGAATACATTTCCCCCTCGGATCGGCCAAAAGAACGGATTTCACATGAATAAATTCCGAAAGGATGATTGTGGATTATTACTAGTGGCGGTATTGACCCTCACCACGAGTGGCTTGCTCAAAGCGAAATAATAATCCTGTATTTAATTATGGTTATTACTTAGGTATAGGAAATTGATATTAACTTACTACCCTCGGAGTCCCTGTCAGTTTCTATGTGGTCAAAGTGGGAGCCAACTATTAATTTTGAATTAAGGATTTGTAACTTTTAAGTTTGTAATCCGCTTGAATGTGTTTAAATGTATAGACCACCCCTCGTGGCGCATTTAAATTGTTTCGAGATGTTGGCTGATGCATGATTATATTGTTTTAAGGTTTCAATATAATTGATGTGATCGAATTATGCGATAATTTCATATTTTTCTAGATATTGATATGAATGTATGTTGTATTCTCATTTCATCATGTCGCAACCTTTTAATCCACTGTTTAATATACTTAAAGTTAATAAAAAAAATTTGGAGTGATTTATATCGATTGGAAATGTTTTTTTTAAAATTTGTCCTTATTGCACGAAAACACAATTGGGTTATTTATGTTAATATACCCGGCAAGCCTAATGATAAGTCAAGCAATGGGAAGAGGCAGTTTATGATTGGAAGCGTGACAATGAACACATGAAGTGCATCATCTTGACATCTCTGTCTGAGGATTTGAGGCACGTTCATGGAGACATTGTATCCGTTGTTGAAATCATAGAACACCTTGAAGAGATGTCTTCACATCAAACCCATGACTAATCAGTTCACCAGACATGACTCGGTCAAGTTGGAAATGGTGGAGGGAACGCCTGTGAGGGAGAACGTTCTCGAGATGATGGCATACCTTAACAAGTTGGAAGTACTTGGTGCGGATTTTGATTGATTTCATATACCATTCTCTACCGAGAAGCTTTGAGCAGTTTCGTCTGAACTGTCAGATGAATGAACGGACAAATCGTTTGCCCGAGCTCCTGCAAGCTTTAGTTTCGGTGGAGGTGAAAATGGAGCACCAGTCTAGTGCTATGGTGGCTAATGGTCCGTCTACCTCTTTTGGTCCCAAGGGAGGGAAAAAGAGGAAGAGAACCAAAGGCCGGATCCAAGCAAATCTAATTGTTGTGAAAGGCAAATGCAAAGGCTAGCATCGAAGGGGAAGTGTTTTAGTTGCGGTGAGAGAGGACAATGGAGGTCTGCCTGTTCCAAGCCTAAGAGGCTAGGAAAGTTAGGTAATTCACACACCTTAGTCGTCGAAACTTGTGAAGTGGCGTATGCTGTCTATTCGTGGATAGTGGATACGAGAGCTACTGATCACATTTGTTTCATGGGTTTAAGCTAACCCGACGTCTTAACGGAAGTGAGATCCCCATCACATCGGGCAATGCTACAAGAGTGGCAGCTGAAGCAGTGGGAGAAGTGCGCCTATCTTGTGAAGATAGAGTTATGGTCTTGAGAGACGTTCCTCATGTTCCTAGTTTAGAAAGAACTTAACCTTCAGTTCCTAAACTGTTTGAATAGATACTCAGTTTCTTTTAATAAGGATGTTATTATTGCTTGAAACGATGAGTTTATCTGTTCCGGAACTTCAATGGATGATCTTTATACCATTTTTTGGGCACACCACTCACAAAATTGAATCTAATAACACATCGATTATTTCGAGTAATAAAAGAAAGCGTTCTTCGGAGATGAACGAAACACTTCTATGGCATCTTAGACTAGATCATATTAATCTAAAGCGGATAGGGAGATTGGTGAAAGACGGATCCTTGGAATCATTCCAAGTCGAACCGTTTCCAACTTGTGAATCCTGTTTAGAGGGTAAAATGACCAAGAGGGCATTTGGAGCCAAGGGGAATAGAACCACGGAAGTGTTAGAACTCGTTCATACCGATAAGTTGGTTCAATGATGATCATAGCAAGAAGGGGTATGAGTAAATTGTCCTTTTCAATGATTACTCGAGATGTGGATACATCTACCTTATGATGCATAGGGAAAGAAGTATCAAGTTTTTACGATTTGATCGTAGAGGCGAATACCTTAGCGATGAATTCTTGAACTAGCTATCAGACGAAGGGATTGTATCCCTGTTGACCGCACCGGGAACCCCTTAATAGAACGGTGTGGCAGAACGAAGGAGCCAGACTCTTTTAGAAATAGTCAGATCCATGATGAGTTATTAGGATTTACCCAAGTCATTTTGGGGTAACGCCTTGGAAACGGCGGCTTATATTCTAAACTTGGTGCCATCCAAATCGGTTCCTAAAACCCCAATGGAATTGTGGACCGGGCGCAAGCCCAGTCTAAGACATTTGTGGATTTGGGGTTGTCCGGCATACGTGCTAGACAAGGAAGCCGGTAAGTTGGATCCACGTTCAGAATTAAGGCTGTTTATAGGGTACCCTGCGGGAACGAAAGGGTGTATGTTCTACAGTCTCAAGGATTAAAAGAGCGTGATTAGTTCGCATTTTAAATTCTTGGAGGAAGACTATATGAACAAATGAAAGCCCAGAAGTGAGATTACCTTAGACGAGTTAAGAGGGCAAACTCCTATACCAAGTATACAAGATGATATACCACACGTCACACCTTCACAACCGGAACCCCGTCGTAGTGGGAGGATTGCAAGGCAACACGAGAGATTCATGGGAATTGGAGAATCTTCGGATTTGATTTCCGGCGATGAATCAGACCCATGAACATACGACGAGGCAATCCAAGACAAAGACGCGGAGGCGTGGTAAACCGCAATGGAAACCGAGGTGGGTTCGATGGATTATAATCAAGTGTGGGAGTTGGTTGATCCACCTAGTGGGGTAGAGCCCATTGGATGCAAGTGGGTGTACAAGAGGAAAAGAGGACCGGACGGAAGGGTAGAGACCTTCAAAGCAAAGCTTGTGGCCTGTGGCCTGTAGCTATGCTTAAGTCCATCCGTATTATCTTGTCGATCGCTGCGCACTTAGATTACGAGATCTGGCAAATGGATGTCAAGGCAGCTTTCCTTAACGGAAGTCTTGATGGGATCTATATGCAACAGCCCAAAGGTTTCGTTGAAAAAGGCCAAGAGCACCTCGTATGCAAGCTTAAGAGATCCATTTATGGACTTAAGCAAGCGTCGCGTACTTGGAACCAGTGTTTTGATCAAGTTATTAGGTCTTACGGGTTTGTGATCAAAACAAGTTCGAAAGTTGTGGGTGTAAAAGGTGTGACGGAACTGCGGTGGTATTCTTAGTATTATACGTAGACGATATTCTGCTCATTGGAAACAATGTAAAGGTATTGTCAGACGTAAGGGTATGGCTGTCAAATCAGTTTGATATGAAGGACTTAGGGAAAGCCGGTCACATCCTTGGGATCAAGTTCACTCAAGATCACAAGAGGAGGATGTTGGGTTTATCATGTTAGGATATAGATTAGATGTTTTGAAGATGTTAAAACAAGAACTTGTAATAGGACTAGCTGAACCTGTTAGTCAGCTACAGATTAGTCTTGGTCTAGAATAGGTCTTTGGTTAAGGGGGAAGAAATCTGTGCAGACCAGAGAAGGTACCAGAGAAGGTACCAGAGAAGGTGACCAGAACCAGAGAAGGTGACCAGAGAAGGTACCAGAGAAGGTGACCAGAACCAGAGAAGGTGACCAGAGAAGGTACCAGATGAGGTGATCAAATGAGGTATGACCAGATGAGGTATGACCAGATGAGCTTGGACCAGAGGAGTCTGCCAGAGGAGCTTGGACCAGAAGACCTCTTCCAGATGAGGTTCAGAGCAGAAGTGTTACCTGACCAGACCAGAAGACCCCAGACCAGATGAGTTCAGACCAGATGAGGGAGACAGATTAGTTCACCCACTTAGAGGCCGCGTGTGATCTGGAGACAAGGAGATTTTGGAGATCATTGATGGAGAAGAGGCAATCTGGAAAGTCAACTGATGGAGGATCTGATTGATTGATTTCTTGATTGAAAGTCAACTAATCAATCAATATAATCAATCTTTGATTGATTATATTCCTCCAATTATGGTTGTTTGAATTGCTAGTTGCCAACGGCTAGTTAATTCCTACAACTATAAATATGAGTGCTTGGATTAGTTCATTAGACAAGAGTCGCGCGAGAGCACACCAAGAACACACGAGCTCTTCCAATCACTCACCTTTGTCCTTTCTAGTTTATATACACTCTATTAGGAGTTTAGTTGGATTATTACTCAACCTGTTCATCTTGTTAGATAAGGTTGTTGTAAGTTGTAAGAAGGAACTGGTACTTCGCAATTCCAGTAAGTAAGTGAGTACGTAAGTTGGAGAGTGAGAAATACCCCTTTGAAGAAAGGGAGAGTGGACGTAGGACAAGTTGGTCCGAACCACTATAATTCCGGTGTTATTTACTTTTCTGCAATTTAGATTTCTGCATTTATATTTTAGTAATATCTATTAAAAGGGTTTTCATTAAAATAAACTTAAAAACGCTTTCCGCTGGATATTTTTTGGGACCAACAAGTGGTATCAGAGCAGTGTGTCCTACAGACCACTGTTTTGAAATTATCTCGGTGGTCACCAGGGCAGATCCATTTTTCTGAAAACCCAAATATTTGTTGAGCTAACAAATTTTGCAGAAATGGGCTCAAAGAGATGCAGTAGAAGAGACACCAGGAGGTACTCCAAAAGAAGCTTAGCAGATGAGGAAGATGAGGTATCCACTTCTGGTTCATCATCTAATTTTGGACCAGACGAAGAGGTTTGTCTTATGACAGACGAGGTATGCAATCGAACTCCCTCTTCTTCTTCTTATTCTTCGTTTTCTGAACAATCAGAGGAGTCTGATATGCAGAAGATGCTATTAGATCTCCAAACTTCTATACAACTTTGTCAAAAGTTGGAAGAAGAGAACACAAAGTTGAAAGCAGAAAATCAGAAGCTTTCACAATGTTTTAGCAACCCAACTGATCTACCAGCTGAACAAGTTCAAACTCTGGTAGAAGAGTCCACTGACTTGAAAACCAGATGTGATGAACAAACTAAGCTAATAGAAAAGTTGCTTGCTGAAAACATTGAGAAAGATAATGAACATATTCTGCTGAAAGCTAAGTTCGATGAACTCTTCCATCAAAACAAAATTGTAAAAGATAGTGAGGACAAGCTCAAGCTGAGACTGGAGCAGCTGACTATAGCAAACAATGTTGTGTCACATATAGCTGCCTCATCTCAAAGAGAGCATGAAAAAACAGGCCTTGGTTATTCCAAACCTGAATCCTCACATGTTCAGAAAGAAGAACAGACTAGTAATTTTATTGATAAGGGTAAAAGGCCAGCTGACCAGGCAACTCAGCCTAATGGGCAGATGAGTCCTAAAACTCAAAAACCCAAAAGGCAGAGGAGGAATTTTAAGAAGGGCTATACCCAGAATAAAAGACCTCAGCCAGGCCAGCAGAGTAGAAGACAATCTGGATCTTCTCAAAAGAGGCAGAACCAGATGACTCCTACTCAACTGCAGAGGACTTTCAAGTCATCTGCCAGACCAGCTGGAACCTTTGATGGTTCTAGTAAGACTTATCCTTATCAAAAGAATTTCAAGTCTGTTGCTTTAAGACAAGTTATTCCTTCTACTGGACAAGCTCATAAGAGAAGAAGAGCCTCTAGAAGAAATAACCATGTCGAAGCTTCTTATGTTCAGTGTGTTTTTGTTGATATGTATGGAAGAAAGATAAGATCACCTGATTCAAAAAGGGATGATCTATTCTTGTGGCTTCCTAAAGGTTGTGCTAACCCCCCTGGACCCAGTAGGGTACCAAAAAGTTGATTGCCTGCAGATACACAAGAAGACCAGCTGATGTTTTGCCCCAACATCAGCTGAGCATACTTTGAGGGGGAAGATCAGTTGACCCAGCCTGCTAGAATCTCTATTTGGTTTTTCAATTTGTTTCTTGTCTTGTTTTATTTAAAGTTCTTCCAGTTTTAACATCATCAAAAAGGGGGAAATTGTTAGGATATAGATTAGATGTTTTGAAGATGTTAAAACAAGAACTTGTAATAGGACTAGCTGAACCTGTTAGTCAGCTACAGATTAGTCTTGGTCTAGAATAGGTCTTTGGTTAAGGGGGAAGAAATCTGTGCAGACCAGAGAAGGTACCAGAGAAGGTACCAGAGAAGGTGACCAGAACCAGAGAAGGTGACCAGAGAAGGTACCAGAGAAGGTGACCAGAACCAGAGAAGGTGACCAGAGAAGGTACCAGATGAGGTGATCAAATGAGGTATGACCAGATGAGGTATGACCAGATGAGCTTGGACTAGAGGAGTCTGCCAGAGGAGCTTGGACCAGAAGACCTCTTCCAGATGAGGTTCAGAGCAGAAGTGTTACCTGACCAGACCAGAAGACCCCAGACCAGATGAGTTCAGACCAGATGAGGGAGACAGATTAGTTCACCCACTTAGAGGCTGCGTGTGATCTGGAGACAAGGAGATTTTGGAGATCATTGATGGAGAAGAGGCAATCTGGAAAGTCAACTGATGGAGGATCTGATTGATTGATTTCTTGATTGAAAGTCAACTAATCAATCAATATAATCAATCTTTGATTGATTATATTCCTCCAATTATGGTTGTTTGAATTGCTAGTTCCCAACGGCTAGTTAATTCCTACAACTATAAATATGAGTGCTTGGATTAGTTCATTAGACAAGAGTCGCGCGAGAGCACACCAAGAACACACGAGCTCTTCCAATCACTCACCTTTGTCCTTTCTAGTTTATATACACTCTATTAGGAGTTTAGTTGGATTATTACTCAACCTGTTCATCTTGTTAGATAAGGTTGTTGTAAGTTGTAAGAAGGAACTGGTACTTCGCAATTCCAGTAAGTAAGTGAGTACGTAAGTTGGAGAGTGAGAAAGACCCCTTTGAAGAAAGGGAGAGTGGACGTAGGACAAGTTGGTCCGAACCACTATAATTCCGGTGTTATTTACTTTTCTGCAATTTAGATTTCTGCATTTATATTTTAGTAATATCTATTAAAAGGGTTTTCATTAAAATAAACTTAAAAACGCTTTCCGCTGGATATTTTTTGGGACCAACATATCACAAGTTTCATACAAAGCCACTGTTTTGAAGCATTTCAGCATGCAAGATTCCAAGAAAGGTTTTGTACCTTTTAGGCACGGAATCCATCTATCTAAAGAAATATGCCCTAAGACGCAAGTGGAGATAGATGACATGAAAGACGTTCCGTACGTTTCGGACGTAGGAAGTCTTATGTATGCAATGTTGTGAACGAGACCGGATATCTGCTTTGCCGTGGGCATGATGGCAAGATATCAAAGTAACCCCGGGAAAGTACATTAGATTGCAATTAAATGCGTTCTTTAGTTTCTGAAAAGAACTTGGTATGGAATGCTGATTTAACAATCAGACAATCTAATTCTCATGGGATACACGGACTCAAATTTCCAATCAGACATAGACTCCAAAATACCTACCTCGGGTAGTGTGTTTTGCATGGGAGAAGGAGCCATGACATGGAGAAGCGATTTGCAGAAATGCATCGCAGATTCGACCATGGAAGCCGAATAAGTAGTTGCTTGTGAAGTAGCGAAAGAAGCGGTTTGGCTCAAGTACTTCTTAGTGGACTTGGACGTTGTTCCGAATTTGCCCGACAAGATAACTGTCTTTTGTGATAATGCCGAAGCAGTTGCAAATTCAAGGGAACCGAGAGCCCACAAGGCCAGCAAACACATTGAAAGAAAACACCATCTTATACGAGAAATCGTTAAGAGAGGAGATAAAGAGGTGGCAAAGGTAAATGTCGGAGGACAACCTAGTATATCCATTCACAAAGGGTCCGCCTCTGAGTACATTAGAGAGACATGTGGATGGAATGAGAGTCAAGACTATTGCCAATCTGCTTTAAGTATAAGTGGGAGGAATTATTAGGTTAGTGTAGGTTGACATGAGATGTCACGTAGAGCTACTACACTAAGACATGCGTGATGTATACTAAAAGCAGACTTTAAGTATAAGTGGGAGATTGTTGGAGTTATACGTGAAAGTATGCTTTTACTTTGTATAACTCGTGTATCAAACACTCGTTTTATGAGAATAATTCTTTATCGCATTTGCTTTAGTTATGATTGAATGTTGAATTTCTATTGAAAACCGTTCAATATATAGTACGTGTTACATAGTAGTTAATGTGGTGATACCCGATCACGGAAGACAACATTAACGGTTTACTTGTAACTAAACGTACATTTTCACGACCTAGGTGGAATTGAACAATCCGCCGTGAAAGGTCGATGTGTAAGGCTCAGATTGGTCTGTCTTGACTAAGAGATTGCACTAGCACATTTAGTATGTGTTGAAGAGGTCCTACAGCGAGGATAAATTCTTCTGTTCTGAAAGGTGAAGAATTAGACCTCAGTGGTTGTTGATTTCTTAATCTCCGTCACTTAAATAAGACCGTGTGTGCTTAATAGTTACTGCTTTGATTCATGTTGGGTGAGAATCACTGTGACTTCGAACTTTGTGTCTTGGGCAGTAATATTAATCATACGACGATTGCTAAGATTTAATACGGAGAAACGCGTGCGAGTACGGCTCGTGTGATTAGTCCCCTTGGTGGGCTCAGAAGTTTTATTGTACCAAATCTTGCAAGTGAAGAATTAGTTTCTTCGGTACGAATAATAATGTTGAGCTGTCTTTACTCCAAGGTGAAATATATTAATTAATTTAGAGCTACTCAGAAGCTCAATTAATTAATGGACTTGATAATCTTAAACGCGAGAAATAATAACCGAGAGCCCATATTATCGTAATATGGATTAAGATGGATAGTGCAATATTAATTTATTAGTGGTAATAATTAATATTAATGGGCTGAATTATATTGGGGCTCAATATTGAAATTCAGAAGTCCATTAGGAGGTCCAATCTTAATTCTCCTTAAGGCCCCTCAAGTAGCCCATTAAGTAGCCCAATAATGATAAGGTGATTAAAATAAAAAGAAAATAATTATGCTGATTTTTCTTTATTATTTTCGAAAATTTGATGATTAGGAGAAATAAGATTTTGTTGATTTTCTTGGAAAGATATTATGGAAGATATGTATTCTAGGAATACAAGAATATCTCATATATTCAAGAAGATCCAAATCTTGGATTTCATCTATGAAGTTTTCGAAAATTGCATCCCTAAATATGAAGGGTGAGATTTTTGTGGAATATTTTATTGTGGAGAAAAGAATATATGAGATATATTCAAGATTTCTTAGAGTCTAAGAAAAGATTTTTTCCAAGCCTAAAATAAGCCCAAAAATTCGGCCCCTACATATTATAAATAGGGGATGATTATTTCATCCCCAAGCACATAATTCCATGTGTTGGAAAAATCAAGAAGCATAGATATTTTTCTTTTTCCTTAGTTTATTAAATTGCTTGAAAGCGTCTCCCACCGGCGATCAAGTGAGGTGAAAAGGGAAATACTTGAGAAGGCTTTGGGTTGATAAAGCGAGATTATAATTGTCCCGTATATTCAAAGGTCAATTCTACAAGAGATACGTTAATCGCATATTTACTTGTTTATTCCGCCTAGTTAAATATGTGAAATTAATTCAACATGCATGATGATAATTAGTTGTTGGAATTATTATTTGAATTAATTAGGATTAATTCATGCTAGTAATAATTGTATTTAAATTTGTATTTAAAATTCATCCCGAATAGATTCCGGGCACCCCTATTTTCCCAACAGTTGCTCCGTTGACGAAGATTTCAGTGGGTAAAGCTAAGAAATGAATTGTTAAGGAAAGCATTTTAAGGTGGGTGACACTATTGTATTGCCTGGAATATTATATGCAATTGTTGGTGTGTGTAAATTGTATGTTTGACTTTCGAGTCGTGGTATGAAAGGTTATTACATGATGCCTACGGGCCACATGATGAATGATATCTGAAATGATACGTAATGGTTTGGCTTGTTTAGCTATGTGCCATGGTAGAATGATATCTCAAATGATATGTAGTGGTCTCACTTGTATTGCTAGACGCCATGACAAATGGAAATATCTCAAATGATATGTAGTGGTCTGGTTTGTGTAGCTAGGCGCAATGACAAACAAAATACATGAAAAGGAAAGAAAATATTTTTACGAAAATAATAAATTTGCATATGACCAATCTGCATAATAGCATGCAGGTCACCCACACTGAAAATTCAATTATCACCCTCAATCTTTAATATATTCAGGTCATGATGACAGGGAGTTTGTGCTCGTAGATGAATGATGTGGTCTCGATGGTGCAGTGTATTTTTAACTAAGACTTTTGCATGATTAATACTTAATATGAATTTTATTCGTATAACAAGATGAAAAATATTGTTATAGTTCTCGACGATGGTATGCATAAGACTTATGTTTAATTTATTTTGTGCCAAACTTTTTATCAAAGATCTGTATGAAATGTTACCGCGTTTTACTTTGTTATATGCTTCTGTTGTATATATAAAGTTATTAAATAAAAAGAAAATTTTAGTTTGGATTTTAGTCACTAAGTGACGACTCGAAGTTTTAGAGTGTCGAATCTACACTTTAGAAAAATGGGGTGTTACAGGTGGTAACAGAGCGCGGTTAAATTTTTTTGTAAAAAATTCATTATTTTCAAATTTCACAAACTTTGTAAGTAAATGTAAATTTTCCTTAAAAGAAATGTAGTAGAAATTTACTTCTTAAGAACACTAAACTATGAAACGATCATCGGGAAACACATCCATTCCTACAGCCGAACACCCCGAGGTATGATTTATTTCGAAGTATTTTAGAAAGCACGTTTACAAATGATTTACTGTTTAAATTTATTAAATTTATATTTTCTTCTTTTACCTCTTTAGACCTTAAATCGTACACTCTGAACATCTACCTACGTGCCTTTCGGCCTTCCTATTTTAATATAATATTTTGTAAGAGAATTATTTTCCCGAACCTACTTCAATATATACGTCTTTTTCTATCTATTACTTTATTCGATTATTTGTTCGATTGTATATGTGTGGTTCCCAAACTACTATTGTTGACTCAGTCGTCAGTTGTTGACTGCAGCAGCATGTGCCCACCATTGTAGTCCAATTGCATGATTGGTGCTATACATTATGGTGTCATGATGATCGGATTTTGTTGTTGTTTTCATATCTATAATAAGTAAATATTTTCCTTTTCAGATTCACGGTCTGGCTAGACCTAGAGGAAAACGTAGGGAACAGTGCGAGACTTCACAAGAATCCGTAACGCAGGACCCACCAAATGCTGAGTTTGGAGCAGATGTGGCTCAGGAATTTTTCAACTGACTGCAGAACTACTATCATCAACAAGCTCCACCACCCCCACCTCATGCTCACCTGTATGTACCGCGACCAAATGAGTACATCGAATAGTTTCAATGCCTGCAGCCATCGAAACGGACCCAGTTAGACTGAGGAGTGGATATCAGAGATGGAAAGAATCTTCAACCACATGACCCTAACCGAAGCAGAGAAGGTCTCATGTGCAAAATTCCAGCTGACTGAAGATGCCGCTCAATGGTGGGAGACACACAAATGAACCTTGACTATGAATGTCCGGGAAACTATGACATGGGAAGGGTTCAAGGAGGCTATCCTGAAGAGATACTTCCCACAGGTTTTGAGGGACCAGAAGGAGACCGCATTTGTCAATCTGAAACAGGGCACACTCTCAGTGAGAGACGATTCAACAGGCTATCTCGCTATGCCACCTATCTGGTAGTAGGGGTGAGCAATGGGTTTCGGGTACCCGAACCGAACCCGAAAAAAATTTCCAATCGATTTTGGAATTTTCGCTAAAATTTCAGGTTTCGGGTAACCCAAACCCGAAACTTAAAAATTGGATTAGGGATCGGGTATCATAATCGTACCCGATTTTCCCGATTGGGTACCTGGAGTTTTTTTAATATTGATATATTATATTTTAAATTTTTAGTATTGATATGAATTATGAACATTTTTTTATATTGATATGAATTATGGAATTTTATGAAGTATGAGATATTTGATAATTGAATTATTGCATTAGTATTTGAATTGGTTATGACATGTTAATATTTTAGGGTTGATTATGTTTATTTAATGTATTGAGAAATTATTTTTTAGTCATGATATTAGCCACATATAGACATGCCTAGAACTAGAAGATATCATTATTTTTGCTTGTACCTTGTCCTAATAAGAGATAGATGATAATTGATAAGTAGATGTTGGGTTCTTTGTTCAATTATTTTAATGTAAATTAGTTTACTAAAACAAATAAAATATAAGAAAAAATGGGTACCAGAATTAGTTCGGGTTCAGGTATATGAATATTGAACCTGAAATTTTAGGTATCCAAACTTCGGGTCCCAAACCCGAAAAACCCGAACCGATACCTACCCTTATCTGGTAGGGTATGACGAGAAGAAAACTAGACAGTTTGAGAGAGGACTACGCCCCGAGGTTGTAGGAGTGTTAACCTGTTAGAGAGATACTGAAAAGTATCTTTAAGTGCTACTTTGTATAATTAACTGATTCTTGCACTTTCATTAATAAGAATAAATTATTTAATACTGTATGTTTTAAATATTATGAATATTATTTATTTATTGCATAAACGTTCAAATACTTTACATTATACACAAATGTGGTGTGTAGTGGATCAAGTGTAATAAAAAATGGCCTAGTCGGCCGACTAGTCCGACTCAAGCCGTTCTGACTTTAGTTAAAATGATAAAAATAAACAGTCCTGTAACTAGTCGGCGACTAATTTGATTAGTCACCGTCTATCCATTTAATCCATTTTCTTTTATCTAAATAAGTAATAAATTAAATATATAATTTTTTATTTTTTAACCTAACTATCAAACCTCTTACGCAGCGCTTCCACCACCAAAAGTCGTATCCCAGCTCTCTTCCACCTAATGTTGTGTCACGACTATCCACCACTGAACTGTTGGGGAAATCAGGGTGTCCGGATCTAATCGGGATGATATTTAAATACGAATTTAAAATTCAATTATTATTAGCATGAATTCAAATAATAATTCCAACAACACGTATTATCATGCATATGAATTAATTTCACATAAAATCCTATAGTGGAATACTTAGGAGTTTATGCGATTACGTACCTCATGATGCGATGGCCTTTGAGAATAACGGGACAAGTTTTGATGATACTATCAACCGAAAGACCTTCTCAAGCATTGGAAAATTGTATAGACTTAAGTTTTGATTAAGATGCCAAAAGGTTCATCCTAAGTCATTTGTAAGTGTTGGTCCCACTCGATAGATTAATTGCGGAAGCTTATGTTTAAATGTCTTTCAAGATCTTTTACAAGAGAGTAATAAACAATAAACAAAGATTAAAAATAAAGCGATAAATAACAGAAGATATATAGTGGTTCGGATAAATATCCTACGTCCACTCTCCTTTATCACCAAGGGGTCTCACTATCAACCAACTCACAAACTTACTCACTGGAATTTCCGAAGTACCAGCACCTTCTTACAAACTCTTTAGATCTAACGTCGATCTAAAGATGAACTTACTCCAACCTTGTCTAACAAGATGAACAGGTTGAGTATATAAACTCCTTACGAGTAGATGAGTAATTAAGAACAAAATGTGAGTGCAATATGCGTAGTGATCAAAAGCTTAGTATGGCTGTATGCGCGTGAATGATTCTAGAGCTTTTTCTTGATCTGCACTCAAGTATATATAGAGGGGATTGGGGACATAGCCGTTGGGAGGCTAATCCAATCAGATCCTCTATATATGGAAGCTTCAATCAATCAATTCCCTAATTGATTGATTGGGTTGGTGAGATCTTGATTGATTGTCTTCATATCTTCTCAATCCAATCTTGTTTTGACTTGATTAATCACCAACGGAACAATGCTTCCAATTGCCTAACTCTGATTCTCTCCAGAGAAGGCAGGACCAGACACCAGGCAACCTCGGTGTCTTCTGGTCCTTATCTGGTGAACAACCAGAATACTCAGTAGAATAAGGGGATCAAACTGAGCATCTTTTGTTCCACCAGACTCGTCTGGTCAGAACTCGTCTGGTCTGGGGAAGGTCCTCTGCCTCTGGTCTTGATCTCTCTGCTGAAGTCCTCTGGTGAAGTCCTCTGGTGAAGTCCTCTGGTGGGGTCTTCTGGTGACTCTTCTGGTGAGGTCTTCTGGTCTGGCAGTTCCCCCTAGACTAAGTCCTAATCTAGATCATCATCTGGCTAACAGGTCCAGATGGTCCTATTACAACTTCTGGTTTGTTTTAACTCATCAAAACTAACAAATTTTTATCCTAACAATTTCCCCCTTTTTGATGGAGTTAAAACACTACCAGAACTGATCAAAAGTAAACTTAAGCAAGAAAACAATAAAGGGATGAGACCTTAGAATAGATCTCATCAGGCAAATAATAAGACAACAAGGAGTTGTCTTTAGAACAAAGAAGATATGTATTTTTCCATTAATAATCAGAGGACAAAAAAAATTACAGATTACATTGAAGTTCATTGTCCTATTCTAGGCATATCTTCTGTTCTCTTTAGGGACAAGAAACCAGTCAAGGAACCTATCCTGGACGGCCTTCAACTCTGCAGAAGATGTTGGGGTGAAATTCACCAACACCTTGGTCTTGTAAAGCTTCTTCAGTTCTGCCCAATCCACCTGGTTCCCAATCATGGGAGTGTTAAGATAAGTAAATTCAGGAGCAGTCACCTCCAGGTTGAACTCAATGGTTGAATCCATCAGCTGCTTGTACAAGTCTGCATCATAGGCTTGCATCCAAGAATGGAAGGTTCTGTTGATCAGCTCATCATCTTCTGGTGCTGGCCTCTGGATATAATGCTGAATGAACCAGAGGGTCTTGACTTCTCTCCATCTCTCAATCAGAGGATATGGCACAGTAGAGTCAAAAGACCCTTCTGTCCTGAGTGGCAAGATGTTCATAACTTCCACAGGAGCTTTCCTCTTCTGACCTGAGCCACCTGCACCAGAAGAAATACCAGCTTCTCTGGCCTTCTTGTTCTGCCTCTTAACATATCTGAGCCTCTGCTCTTCATCTATGTTCTTCCTTATTCTGGCTTGCCTCTCCTCTGGAGTCTCTTCCTTGTATCTCTTCTCTGCTTCTTCGACAACAGATTCAAGGAAACTCTTTTTTACTTTTCTAATCTTCCTCTTAGCAGGACCAGGAATGGTAGAAGGATCCTGCTCAGCTTCAGATGACTCTTCTTCTGCAGCAAGTTGTTTAGCCATAGTAAGAGACTTCAACTCTTCTTTCTTCTTCTTCTGCAACTCAGCCTGGGCCAAAGTGTTCTCCAGCAGGTCCAGACGAGCTCCATGGCTAAAAAGAGTCTCATTTGTGGTCTTCGCCAGATCAGTTCTGGCCTTCTCTTCCCCCTTTTTAACTTCATCAAGGAGGGGCTCCACTACCTGCCTTATGAGATCAGGCAAGGCAGTGTTGGAGGAAGAGTGAAGATCACGAAGCTGCTTGGCCTCCTCCAGGTAAGCCTTAGACTCTGCAACAAGTCTCTCTTGCCTCTCCAACATCTCCTGGAGGGAGTCCTTCAGCTTAGCAGTATGAATCATCTGGCTGGCCATTTCTACCTTGAGAATAGATACTGGCCTCAACTGCTCCAGCACGTGCTCCTGGAGCTGCTTCTGGCTATGCATGACATCTAGCTTGACAAACAAGCCATTAGCCTTGAATGAAGCTTTAACCTCTGCCAGAGTGGATTTTATCTGCTTCAGGAAGATTTTCCTCTCTTGCTTAATCTGATGCTCTATCATAGCAGGGGCCATATGTTGAATGGCTTTGGAAAAGCGCCCTATCTGCATGATCTGCTCGTTGAAGAAAGCCTTCATCTTCTTGAGCACAGCAGGAGACATCTCAAAGTCCTCCTCGTCTGAATAAAGCTCTGGAGGGAAGACAAAGTGAGGACCAAACTTGTAAGTGGGGCCCTCTGGAGTGAGCATTACTCCTCTCTGGATGAGCAGGGTGCGAATCAAGACTTTAGCTGTACCAGGAGTCTCCAGCTCTGCTGGGTTCTGAATGTTCATCTTCTGCTTCAGCTCAATCTCCTAAGCAGTGAAGTTGGAGGCACCCATTTCCTCAAGCAATAACATCAGGTCCTCCACATCTTCAAGTCTGGCCTTGCTCCAGACCTTGGCATCAGTAAGCTCTGCCAGAAGTGGTAAGTGCTCCAGAAGAACTGGAAAATGCTCTCTTAGCCAGAGCTGAGCACTTACACTCATACTCTGCCTAATGGGACCCATTTCTGCAGATGAGAAAGTGAAGGGTTTGGGCCCAGCGGCAGAGGAGGAAGGGGCTAAGTCAACAGGCTCAAGTGAAGCTTCCTCATCTTCACTATCATCGCTGGTTAAACAAGTTGGAGAGCGGGGAGGGCCAACGAATCCCAGAGCCATAGAAATGGTTGGGTCCTGATCTGTATGGGTTTGGGGAGGGTTTGGATTTTGTGAAGTAGAGGTGGTAGGGATTGGTTGCTCTGCACCAGAAGAGGAAGGAATATCTGGTACAGAATGTGTAGGAGGGATTTGGGAGGTGGAAGTGTTTGAAGGGGGGACTTCTGCACCAGAGGAGGTTGAGGGAACCTCTGGTACAGAAGGTGGGGGAGAGGGGTTAGTGGGGATATGTGTTTGGGAATGTGGGGGAGAGGGTGTTTGTGTAGGAATGGTAGAGGGAGTATAGACAGGGGTATCTGGGATAGTCTGCTCTGGTGGAAGAATGGGGTTACCAGAGGCAGATGGGGTTTGGGGAATGTTATCTGGGGGAGAGGTAGAAGGGGAAACAAGATTTATGGGGGAGGAAGAGGGAAAGGACGGGTTTACCTCTGCTGGGTCAACACCAGCAGGCACAACAAGCTCTGGAGCATCCTCCATCATCTGGGTGGCATCCTCAATGGCCTTCTCCAAGGCCTCTCCAAGATCAGATCCAGAGTCTGAATCTTGAAGAAGGGCTCTCTTGGCCTTGGATTTCCTCACAAGAGGCACTACATCTTCTTCCTCTTCCTCTTCTGATGGCTCATCCACCAGAAGGGATTTCTTGGCCTTCCTGCTAATCTTCCTCTTCTTAGCAGAATATCTCCTGGCCTCGTCTGGCTGCTTCCTCTTGGCTGCTCCAGCCTTCTTTACAGCTTTATCATCATCACCCTTCTTCTTAAGCACTTCAAGAAGGGGAATCTGGTCCTCCTCTGAGGAACCAGAAAAGGCAACGGTTGAAGAACCAGTTGCTGCAGCAGCTTTCTTCTGTGTCTTCTGCTGCTGTTGCTGCTTCTGCCCCTTAGCAGGTGAGGGAATGGCTTGAAGGGGAGGGGCAGGGATGGCTTGCTCACCATCAGAATCAGGATGGCCATGAAGGGAACCATCCTTGGAGAACATAATCTTGGACTTATGAAAGCCCTTACACCAGGATTGTCTCCATTTCTTCTCTGGAAGAATCGAATCCAGAATTAGGGTGAGTTTTGTGCCCAATGATACATTAGCATTGAACACAAATTGTTGCTCTCCTGGCAACTGGGGGCATTCTTCCTTCTGGATTTTCACCTTGTTCTTCCTCAGCACCCCCCAGAAGAACTCAGCCCAGTTACATTGAACACCATCCAGAATGGCCCTCATAACACAGAGCCTGCCAACGAAGATGGCATCTGTGCTATGGCTCTCAAACATGAGAATCTTTACCACAATGTCAAATAGCACCTTATACTTCTGCCTAAGATGCTTGTCCAAGAAACCCTTAGTAATATTCTGGCATGAATTTCTGGCAAACATCTTGAAGGATTCCAACGCCTCTCCTTCTCTGTACTTCAGTGGGTCCACACCTTCCGCAGAAAGGTTACCAAAAAGACCACAGAAGTCTGCCTTAGAGAAACCAAGATCCTCTGAATCAATCTTGGATGAAATATAGTCTTCATGGATCTTCATCCGGATAAGAAACTGTGCAGCATATCCATCCAAGGTACGCAGATCCTTGGGAACCTTTGAGATCAACTCCTCCAGCCCAGAACGTCGGAGAAGTTCCAAAATCTCCAAAGCGGCCGGATTCTTAGTGGAATAGAAGTCCACCACCATTTCTGTCTTGAGTTTCTTGCAGACATAGTCTGGATCGAAATTGCACTTGGGTGCCATAACTGTGAAAGAGAGAGAGAGAGAGAGAATGCTTTGCAGAGAGAGGTTAGGGTTTGAATAGTATAGAAACGTGAAAGGACAGATTGAAAACAAAATTGATTTAAATAGAGTAATACGCGTGGCTTGAAAATTAAATGAAGTGTGAACGTGTGTTGTTTCAAATTCAATTTAGGAAACAAAATCAATTTTAGCATTGATTGACATTTTGCACAGTGATTAAATCTGATGGCCACGATGAAAGGCAAAATACAGATTTAATTTGGTGCGTTGGCATAGTCATTGGGACTGGGCATAAAGGGGTTTTGTGGCAGTCAAGAGAAAAAGCGAAATGATCGCCTAAGCCCTATACCCTAGTCTTAAATACACTCCGAAGTTGAAAGGTTTTGAGTGTACTTACTAATTTGAAAAGTGTATCCCAATGATCAGAGGCCAGAGTAGAAAAGACATACCTGTCACCTGATATTGTAACCAGATGATACCACAACTAGTCTGGTGATACTTCTCCTCTGATGGAACTCATCTGGTCCTGGTCAGTAAAGACTTTGGACATATCTCTGACTCAGCACCTCATCTGGGATAAGTGTCACCTGGTGTATACCTCATCTGGAAGTATACCCTCTATGATATATCTAATCTGCAGGTATGTTAGCATAAGGAAAATTTATGAAGAAAATTAATAAAATAAGGATACTTCTCTGATGTCCCCCCTAAATCAAATCTGTCTCTGGATCCAACAAACCTAACTCAAAGGCTAACTCTCTGAATCTGGTCTCAGCCAAAGGCTTGGTTAAAATATCTGCTCTCTGCCTCTCTGTTGCAATCTTTTCCATCCTTATATCTCCCTTCTCAACATGATCTCTGATAAAATGATGCCTTATATCAACATGTTTGCATCTGGTATGAAGAACTGAATTCTGGGTAATGGCAATGGCACTATTACTATCACAGAAAATAGGAATATCCTTGGCTCTAATCTGGTAGTCCCTAAGCTGTTGACTAATCCAAAGTAGTTGAGAACAACAACTCCCTGCAGCCATATACTCTGCTTCTGTTGTTGATGTAGCAACTGAAGTCTGCTTCTTGGAAAACCAGGATACCAATTTATTCCCTAAAAATTGGCATGTTCCACTTGTAGATTTCCTATCTATTCTGCACCCACCATAGTCTGAATCTGAATAACCACTTAATTCCAGGTTGTCATCTGCAGGATACCATAATCCTAAATTCACAGTTCCCTTAAGATATTTCAATATCTTCCTAGCTGCTTCCAAGTGACTCTTCTTGGGGTTGGCTTGAAATCTGGCACAAACTCCTACAGTAAAAGTAATATCTGGTCTGCTTGCAGTCAGATACAAAAGAGAACCAATAAGTGCTCTGTACTGAGTCTGGTCCACACTCTCTCCAGACTCATCTGGATCCATGTTGAAATTTGTCATCATAGGGATCTTGGCTGCCTTGCTAGATCCTATTCCAAATTTCTCTAACATGTTTCTGGTGTACTTAGCTTGATTAATAAAAATTCCCTTCTCTGATTGCTTAACCTGCAAACCCAAAAAGTAATTCAATTCTCCCATCATGGACATCTCAAACTGTCCCTGCATGAGCTCACCAAACTTCTCACACAGCTTCTTGTTAGGGGATCCAAATATGATGTCATCAACATATATTTGGACCAGAAGGATGTCCTTTCCTTCTTCTTTCCTAAACAAGGTCCTATCAGTCTTACCTTTAGTAAAACCATTGTCCAGAAGAAATTGAGAAATAGTGTCATACCATGCTCTGGGTGCCTGCTTCAGCCCATAAAGAGCTTTCTTAAGCTTAAACACCTTGTCACCTTGTTCAAAACCAGGAGGTTGTTCCACATACACTTCCTCAATGAGAATCCCATTAAGAAAGGCAGATTTCACATCCATCTGGTATACTTTGAACTTCATGTGAGCAGCATATGCTAAGAACAATCTGATGGCTTCTAGTCTGGCAACAGGAGCAAATGTCTCATCATAGTCTATTCCTTCAGACTGAGAATAGCCCTGGGCCACTAGCCTTGCCTTGTTCCTAGTAATGACATCATTCTCATCTTTCTTATTTTTGAAAACCCACTTAGTGCCTATCACCTTTTGATGTCTTGGTCTGTCTACCAGCTCCCAAACATCCTGTCTGGTGAATTGATTCAATTCCTCCTGCATAGCTACAATCCAATTTGAATCTTTCAGTGCCTCCTTGATGTTCTTGGGCTCAATCAAGGACACATAGCAACTGAATAAGGCAGCTAAGTTAATAGTTCTCCTAGTCTGGACACCCTTAGTTGGATCTCCTAAGATCAGGTCATTGGGGTGATCAACCAGGGTCCTCCTTCCCGTGGTCTTGCCTGAGTGATCATCTTCTGCAGTACCTTGGTGATTATCACCACCTGCAGAAGAGCTTCCCCCTACAGGAGTTCCAACCTCTTCTGGTTCTGCTCCTTGTGAAGGCTGCTGCTTCAGAGAACCAGGAGATGGGTCATCATCTGAATCTGAATCTGAATCAAGAATAGGTGGATTGACTTTGATAACTCTGGGTGTAGTCTGATTCTGGGTCTCATCTGAAGACTTAGAATCCACCATGCACTCAAAAGTAGATTCATCAAAAACAACATGAGGTGTTTCCTCCACACAAAGTGAATTCTTATTAAAAACTCTAAAAGCTTTACTGGTGCTGGAATATCCCAAAAATATTCCATCAGCCACTTTAGCATCAAAGGTTCTTAATTTAGATTTCCCATTGTCATGGATGAAACACTTACATCCAAAAACATGAAAATATGAAACAGATGGGGTTTTACCTTTCCATACCTCATATGGGGTTTTATTGTGTCTCTGGGCAATCAGGCACCTGTTCTGAGTGTAGCAAGCTGTATTGATGGCCTCTGCCCAAAATCTCTGTGGAGTGCTGTACTTTGCCAGAAGTGTTCTTGCAGCTTCTTTGAGAGTCCTATTCCTCCTTTCTGCAACTCCATTTTGTTGAGGTGTTCTGGCAGCAGATGTCTCATGAAAAATCCCATGATCCTTGCAATAATCTGCAATATGTGAATTCAAAAACTCTGTTCCTTTGTCACTCCTGATCCTGACTATGCTCTGGTTCTGCTCATTCTGAATCTGCTTGAAGAACTCTGGCAGCTTAGTCATAGTTTCATTTTTCTTAAACAAGAACACTACCCAAGTGTATCTTGAAAAGTCATCTACTATCACTAAGGTGTACTTCCTTCCACTGAAACTAAGAGGAGAAACAGGTCCAAACAGGTCCATGTGAAGTAGTTGAAGTACTCTGGTTGTGGTTGTGCTCTGGACATCCTTAAAGGAAGTCTTGGGTTGTTTACCCTTCTGGCATGAACCACAAACCTGATCCTTCTTAAACACTTCATTAGGAAGACCTCGAATGAGACCTTTTCTGGCAATCTTGTTCAATGTTTTGAAGTTAAGATGACACAATCTCTTGTGCCAAATCCAGCTGTTCTCTGCAGATCCTTTAGCAACCAGGCAAGCATTCCTTGGGCAACTGCTAAAATCTGCAAGATAAATGTTACCCTTCCTCAAGCCTATTAGCAAGATATCATTATAATCAGAAGAGAAAACAGTGCATGAATCACTAGAAAACTTCACTGAGTATCCCTTGTCACAGAATTGGGATACTGAAAGCAGATTATGCTTGAGTCCTTCTACGTAGTAGACTTCATCTACAGATACTCCATTGAAGGTCAACTTTCCAACTCCTCTGGTGATTCCATAGTTGTTGTCACCAAACATCACTCTTGGTCCATTTAATGGCTTGAAATCTTGGAGATTATCCTTCTGGAAGGTCATGTGCTTGGAACATCCACTATCAATGTACCAGACATGGTTGCTTGAAAATCCTTTCTCCAATGGACTCTTATCTACCTGCAGAGAGATCAATTAGGTCCCCTACTAGTGCTGGGTCCTGATTGGTTAGTTGCAGGTTTTGTAGGAATCCATAGATAAAGATCATCCCTTGATGGATGAGGAGATCTTATCTTTCTTCCAAATCTATCTACCAGCACATGTCCTCTTACTATGTCATATTGAGCTACTGGTCTGATAAGGACACCTTTCCTATAAACAGGTCTGGTGTACCTTTTCTCAAATCTGGCCTTTGGAATGGCCTGCCTCAAAGACATGGTCTTAAAGGTCTGGTTGTAAGGGTACATCCTAGAAGAACCATCTCTGGTGTCATAACTACCCAGATCAGTTGGTTTTCTATAGATGGGTCTGGAAGACCTCCTCTGGTTCTGATAATTAGACCTGTTCTGGTGATTATAGTTCCTTTGAGTATACCTATTCTGGAATTGATTCTTCTGAGAAAATTGTCTCTGGGGTACCTGGTTCTGTTGAACATTGTTCCTTCTCTGGTAGTTATTACTCTGATTGGTATTCCCCCTTTTTGAGTGTTTCCTTTGAGGTCCCCTAATCTGTTTAGGTTCCCTTTGAGGATTTCTCTGGGGTCCTCCAATTTGAGTAATTCTTACTCCTTGGGACTCATTGTTCACAGAACCATCAATCTTTAATGGTTCCCCTTTTTGACACTTATTTTCTAGCATCTTCTCTTCCAGAACAGTCAACTCTTCTGGACCATTTGTTATGTGATTAACAGAGTGATTCCTTTTCCAATCAGGATTGTGAACCACCTTGTAACCATTACCAGTTAAGTCTTTATCATTCCAGATTTCTACCAGTTTACCAGCTCTTACAGACTTGTCTTTGTTATAAAGGTACTTGTGAGTTTTAGTGGTAATTCCAGAATATCCTAAACCACTCTTATCACAAATGCGCTGAGAAGACTCTGATATGATAGATACAACAGATGGTATCTTAGGAGCTTCTCTTGGCATAGGTATCTCCTCTATGTTGTGAACAACTTGTTTTCCCTTGATAAGAGTTTGATATTTGGCTCTGAGTTCAGTGATCTCATCCTCTTGAGAATTCCTTTCTTTCATGAGTTGATCTACCAGAGTATCTCTTTCTGTGATCTTATCCTGATGTTCAGAGACTTCTTTGGAATGATCTTTCATGAGTTCTCTGGTGGATTTGTGCTCATGAGAGAGAGATTGAACTTCCTCTGAGCCTACCATTCTCTTTCTCAAGTTTTTGACAGAGTTGGACACAATTTTGGAGATCTGATAGCATTTGTTGCATATCAGACTCTCTGGAGTTACCAGATGAATTAGAGGATTCAGTACATTTGGAATTAGATAAAACAAGAGTAGTTTCATTTACCTCAGTGATGTCTGCCATGAGACACACATCATCATCTGATCCAAAGTCAGAAGAAGAAGAACTGGAACTAGTATCCTCCTCCTCTGCTTCTGCCAGCAGTGCTCTCTTATCTGCATACCTCCTATCTCTCTTGATTCTTTTCTCTTCTCTTTCCCTAGGAGTAAGCTGAGGACAATCATAACTGTAGTGACCAGTCTTGTTGCATGTGTAGCAGGCATTGTCTCCTCTGGGACTAGGACTTGGCTCTCTCCTCCTCTGGTTGTATTCTGATCTGGCAGGGCTACTCTCTCTCCTCTGGTAGTCAGGGCTACTGTTTAAATTTATTAAATTTATATTTTCTTCTTTTACCTCTTTAGACCTTAAATCGTACACTCTGAACATCTACCTACGTGCCTTTCGGCCTTCCTATTTTAATATAATATTTTGTAAGAGAATTATTTTCCCGAACCTACTTCAATATATACGTCTTTTTCTATCTATTACTTTATTCGATTATTTGTTCGATTGTATATGTGTGGTTCCCAAACTACTATTGTTGACTCAGTCGTCAGTTGTTGACTGCAGCAGCATGTGCCCACCATTGTAGTCCAATTGCATGATTGGTGCTATACATTATGGTGTCATGATGATCGGATTTTGTTGTTGTTTTCATATCTATAATAAGTAAATATTTTCCTTTTCAGATTCACGGTCTGGCTAGACCTAGAGGAAAACGTAGGGAACAGTGCGAGACTTCACAAGAATCCGTAACGCAGGACCCACCAAATGCTGAGTTTGGAGCAGATGTGGCTCAGGAATTTTTCAACTGACTGCAGAACTACTATCATCAACAAGCTCCACCACCCCCACCTCATGCTCACCTGTATGTACCGCGACCAAATGAGTACATCGAATAGTTTCAATGCCTGCAGCCATCGAAACGGACCCAGTTAGACTGAGGAGTGGATATCAGAGATGGAAAGAATCTTCAACCACATGACCCTAACCGAAGCAGAGAAGGTCTCATGTGCAAAATTCCAGCTGACTGAAGATGCCGCTCAATGGTGGGAGACACACAAATGAACCTTGACTATGAATGTCCGGGAAACTATGACATGGGAAGGGTTCAAGGAGGCTATCCTGAAGAGATACTTCCCACAGGTTTTGAGGGACCAGAAGGAGACCGCATTTGTCAATCTGAAACAGGGCACACTCTCAGTGAGAGACGATTCAACAGGCTATCTCGCTATGCCACCTATCTGGTAGTAGGGGTGAGCAATGGGTTTCGGGTACCCGAACCGAACCCGAAAAAAATTTCCAATCGGTTTTGGAATTTTCGCTAAAATTTCAGGTTTCGGGTAACCCAAACCCGAAACTTAAAAATTGGATTAGGGATCGGGTATCATAATCGTACCCGATTTTCCCGATTGGGTACCCGGAGTTTTTTTAATATTGATATATTATATTTTAAATTTTTAGTATTGATATGAATTATGAACATTTTTTTATATTGATATGAATTATGGAATTTTATGAAGTATGAGATATTTGATAATTGAATTATTGAATTAGTATTTGAATTGGTTATGACATGTTAATATTTTAGGGTTGATTATGTTTATTTAATGTATTGAGAAATTATTTTTTAGTCATGATATTAGCCACATATAGACATGCCTAGAACTAGAAGATATCATTATTTTTGCTTGTACCTTGTCCTAATAAGAGATAGATGATAATTGATAAGTAGATGTTGGGTTCTTTGTTCAATTATTTTAATGTAAATTAGTTTACTAAAACAAATAAAATATAAGAAAAAATGGGTACCCGAATTAGTTCGGGTTCAGGTATATGAATATTGAACCCGAAATTTTAGGTATCCAAACTTCGGGTCCCAAACCCGAAAAACCCGAACCGATGCCTACCCTTATCTGGTAGGGTATGACGAGAAGAAAGCTAGACAGTTTGAGAGAGGACTACGCCCCGAGGTTGTAGGAGTGTTAACCTGTTAGAGAGATACTGAAAAGTATCTTTAAGTGCTACTTTGTATAATTAACTGATTCTTGCACTTTCATTAATAAGAATAAATTATTTAATACTGTATGTTTTAAATATTATGAATATTATTTATTTATTGCATAAACGTTCAAATACTTTACATTATACACAAATGTGGTGTGTAGTGGATCAAGTGTAATAAAAAATGGCCTAGTCGGCCGACTAGTCCGACTCAAGCCGTTCTGACTTTAGTTAAAATGATAAAAATAAACAGTCCTGTAACTAGTCGGCGACTAATTTGATTAGTCACCGTCTATCCATTTAATCCATTTTCTTTTATCTAAATAAGTAATAAATTAAATATATAATTTTTTATTTTTTAACCTAACTATCAAACCTCTTACGCAGTGCTTCCACCACCAAAAGTCGTATCCCAGCTCTCCTCCACCTAATGTTGTGTCACGACTATCCACCACTGAACTGTTGGGGAAATCAGGGTGTCCGGATCTAATCAGGATGATATTTAAATACGAATTTAAAATTCAATTATTATTAGCATGAATTCAAATAATAATTCCAACAACACGTATTATCATGCATATGAATTAATTTCACATAAAATCCTATAGTGGAATACTTAGGAGTTTATGCGATTACGTACCTCATGATGCGATGGCCTTTGAGAATAACGGGACAAGTTTTGATGATACTATCAACCGAAAGACCTTCTCAAGCATTGGAAAATTGTATAGACTTAAGTTTTGATTAAGATGCCAAAAGGTTCATCCTAAGTCATTTGTAAGTGTTGGTCCCACTCGATAGATTAATTGCGGAAGCTTATGTTTAAATGTCTTTCAAGATCTTTTACAAGAGAGTAATAAACAATAAACAAAGATTAAAAATAAAGCGATAAATAACAGAAGATATATAGTGGTTCGGATAAATATCCTACGTCCACTCTCCCTTATCACCAAGGGGTCTCACTATCAACCAACTCACAAACTTACTCACTGGAATTTCCGAAGTACCAGCACCTTCTTACAAACTCTTTAGATCTAACGTCGATCTAAAGATGAACTTACTCCAACCTTGTCTAACAAGATGAACAGGTTGAGTATATAAACTCCTTACGAGTAGATGAGTAATTAAGAACAAAATGTGAGTGCAATATGCGTAGTGATCAAAATCTTAGTATGGCTGTATGCGCGTGAATGATTCTAGAGCTTTTTCTTGATCTGCACTCAAGTATATATAGAGGGGATTGGGGACATAGCCGTTGGGAGGCTAATCCAATCAGATCCTCTATATATGGAAGCTTCAATCAATCAATTCCCTAATTGATTGATTGGGTTGGTGAGATCTTGATTGATTGTCTTCATATCTTCTCAATCCAATCTTGTTTTGACTTGATTAATCACCAACGGAACAATGCTTCCAATTGCCTAACTCTGATTCTCTCCAGAGAAGGCAGGACCAGACACCAGGCAACCTCGGTGTCTTCTGGTCCTTATCTGGTGAACAACCAGAATACTCAGTAGAATAAGGGGATCAAACTGAGCATCTTTTGTTCCACCAGACTCATCTGGTCAGAACTCATCTGGTCTGGGGAAGGTCCTCTGCCTCTGGTCTTGATCTCTCTGCTGAAGTCCTCTGGTGGAGTCCTCTGGTGAAGTCCTCTGGTGGGGTCTTCTGGTGACTCTTCTGGTGAGGTCTTCTGGTCTGGCAGTTCCCCCTAGACTAAGTCCTAATCTAGATCATCATCTGGCTAACAGGTCCAGATGGTCCTATTACAACTTTTGGTTTGTTTTAACTCATCAAAACTAACAAATTTTTATCCTAACAGTAAGTAAAGTATTCAGTAGAGTTAGAATAGAGTTAATCAGTTCAAATGTTAAGGAACTGAAGTGCAGTTATTAATTCCTAGAGTGTATCTAAGAAGTGAAGAAGTCCGCTGATGAAGAAAGTCCGCTGAAGATGAAGTGATCTGAAGAAATAGTCTAAGTCTTGTATGTTTTCTAAGTGCATTCACACTAAGACTAAAACCATCAGGAGAGGACCAAGGTCCACTGATGTGAACTAACAAAGTACATTCAATGCTAAACACATTAAAAGCTGTTAGTTAATCTGGTTTGAACAAGGAAAAACGAATTCGGTGAAGCTTACAATTAATGAAGGAATAAGAAGGTTCTCTCAGAAGAGTTCCACCTTAAAGCAAGACAGGATTCTGAGCAAGCAGACTGAGCGGCCCAATGAGAAGATGACACGTAGGTGTACTCTACTGACAGCCGACCTGTCACAGACTGACAAGTACCAAAAGTCTTTCTCTAGCACTCTATAGAAAGTTGGTGAACAAGCATGGTCTTTCAGCCGTTTCTTGACAAGACCTAAAGCTTCAAATAGAGCCGTTTGAACCAATCAGATACAAGAAGACTTACTTGAGAAGATTCAACTCCAACGGTAAGATTTTCAAGAAAGTCTATAAATACAGAAGGACGTGCTCATTTCTATGCACGAAAAACTTACAAGATCAAAGCAATCTCTACATACATAACTTACTACGAAGCACTCGAAATTACCTTTGTTTCCCAAGAGTTTCACATCTGTAGAGAGCATACCAAGCCTTCTGTAACCGAGCTTAAAGCTATATCCAAACCTTAGAAAGAGATAATCCATCCTTAAGCCTTGAGCTAAATTGTAAGGATTATCTCACAACAGTTGGAACCAAAACCCTACTCAAAACCCTACCCAGTTGTTAGGTTGAGAGTTAGTGTTAAGTGGTGTTAGTAAGCTGATTGTTGATATCAGTCTGAAAGTTGGTTTGTTTTGGGAACTAGGACCTGGAATTATCCAAGTGATCAAATATCCTTAGAGAGGATTAATTTTATCAGTGCACCTTGGCACTATAACACAAGGAATTCCAAGTGAAAGGAATTCTCCTGTTTGATCAAGACAGTGGACGTAGGAGATTATTCTCTGAACCACTTTATATCTTGTGTACTTACATTCAGTTATTTTCTTAAGTGTGTGTTGTTCAAATAAGTTTTATCAAAGCAAAACGAGGTTTTTATAAGGGCTCACTAATCCGCAACTAAAAGCTAATTAGATAGTAGTTCAACTGAAAGTCTTGAACTTTCAGTGGAGCTGATATCTCAGTAAGCTTTCATAAGTAAATCTCAGCAGACTTCGAAGTCCACTTAAGATCTACTGTCTTAAGTAACCTGATAAATTTTAAGAGAAAAGTTTAAATCTGTAACCTCAGGTGTATTCTCCCCTATACACCTGTTTTACTCGTTTCGGGACCAACAAGTGGTATCAGAGCAGTGGTTCAAAAGACCATTGTTCTAAGTATACCTTGTGCTAAAAAGGTATTTTATATTTGGTCAACTGAATTGATCTTTTGATAAACTTGTTTAGATATTATGGCTGACAATGCAGCTAGGGTAGCACCTCTAGCGGAGAACAACATGGGAGTCAATACCCTGAACCATATGTCCCATCACAAGCTTCCACAATTCTCAATGGAAAATTATGATTTCTGGAAGATCAGAATGAGAGCTCATCTTGCCTGTGTGCATGATGAAATGTTGAGAGTCATAACTAAAGGTCCATTTATCTTTATGACTCCTAACCCTAGAACTACAGTTGACACTATTGCAGATCCTAGAGAAGAATGACCCAAGGATGAAGATAACTTCACTGCAGATGAGAGGAGGAGACACAACCTCAACTTCATAGCCATGAATATTCTCTACACCACTATTCCAGACTCTGTTATGGGAAGAGTGATCCATTGCCAGACTGCAAAAGAACTTTGGGACACTCTTGCTCTCATGTGTGAAGGAACTGACAAAATCAAAGAGAACAAGCTTTCAGTAGCTGTCCAAAAGTATGAACAGTTCACCATGGAGCCTACTGAGACCATTGATCAGCTTGATGGGAGGTTCACTGACATCATGAATGAGATAAACTCTCTGGGAAAAGTCTACACCAAAAGAGAGGTTGCCTTAAAGATCCTGAGAGGTGTAACCTCAAGATGGGATGTGTACTCTATAATGATGCAGAATACCAAGTATTTATCTAGCATGTCTATGCAACCGGTATTCTCTGAACTCAAGGCTTTTGAGTTTGATCTTAATAGGAAAAGGGCTCCTGATGAGACCTCAGCTGAGAAGGGAGTTGCCTTCATAGCTAAGGAGACTGAGCCAAAATCCCCAAAGCCACAGAAGAGTACAAAGGCAAGCAAATCTCAAAGCAAGGCTGAGATGCAAGAGGAACTCAGCCTAATGGCTAGAAGGTTTGAAAAACTTAACAATCGGTTTGGCAAGTATAAGAGATTTTACAGGGATAATAGGGAAATGAGAAGTTATCCACAAAAGGACACCAGAGAAGGAGAGAAAAGCTCCACTGAGCTGGAGAAGAAGAAAAAATATAAGAACTATACAAGAGCTGAAGGATCATCATAAAAAACTAGAGAGACTACTGAAGAAAAGGATGATGATGCCAACAGATGCTATCAGTGCAAGAAGGTTGGGCACTTTCAGTATGATTGTCCTCAACTGAGCACGAAGGAAAGAAAAGAAAGGCAAGCTAAGAGAGACAGAAGATATGGAGAAAGAAAAGCCATGGTGGCTGAGGATGTTGATGAAGATCTGGAGTCATCTGATGGACTATTCTCTGACAGCAGTGATGATGACATGTGCCTCATGGCAAGAGAAGAACCAGAGATACAATCTAAACCATCCATTTCTTTAGGACACTCACCTGAGCTCAGCTCATAGTCAACAGAGGAACTCAATCTTCAGTCTGCTTTGGAACAATTGATGATTGATTTCTCAAGGTTGCAAGAAGCAAGTTTCTGTCTCCAAGATGAAAACAAAAATCTCTTGAGTGAAAACTCCAAGTTAATTGAATCTGAGAATCAGGCAGATCTTAACTCAGCTAAATCTACCATTGAATTGACAAAAGAGGTGGAAACCCTCAAGAGTCAAGGAAATAACAAAGATCAACTGATAAAGGATCTCATTGAATCTAAGACAAAGTTATCTGAAATAAATGGTTTTTCACATTATTGCAATCTTATTAATTGCTTGTATTACTTGTATGTCTGTTTATCTTATATTGTAGATAATGTGGTGGGTTTGTAGTCACACAGAAGATCACATTGTCAGTTCCTTATAAGATATAAACAGTATTCACAACTGAGATAGTTCTGGACATAATTATTGGTATAAGTTGTAGTATGAACTTGTTAATGACTTGTCTTGGCCATTAGTTCATACTAGTACACTATGTCGTATTGAATGGATCACAGTTAAGACATGTTCTTCTATTTTGATTGTTATGAAGAACTAAAGGTCTTGGTGACTCTTGTAATTCTTAACCCTAATTGTGATATCTAGATATGTGGAGCGCTTGTTCACTACTTTGATTTACTATGGGTGAGAATCTTGTTAGATTCAACGCACTATGTATTTTGGGTAGTGACATCGTTTGCACGATGTCTATTTATTGACATTAGGGCACCGTGTCCTGGTGATCCAGGTTGATGACGTCCCCTTGAGGAAACTCGTAAAGGATTGTCGTATTAAACCCTGCAGGTGGATTATATCCGTACGAGAACAAGGTTGAGTGATACTACTCAAGGAATAATAGATGTTAATTAATTAAAGCGGTCAGAAGCTTTAATAATTAATGGACGTGCGATATCTTTAACACGGGGAATTATAGAGTCTAATAGAAGCCCTGATTCGGTTCGGGATAGGATGAGAGTGCAACATTAATTCTCTAGTGGAATGAATTAATGTTCACGGGCCAAATAAATGTTCTGGGCTGAACATAAGAGTATTTGGGTCCATGAGGAGCCCAAACCCTATACCTTCTAATAGATCCCTAGTCTGACCCATGAAACCTAAGGAGTCTATATAAAGGCTTCAATTTCGTCTTTGAAACCCTAGCACTCTAAGATAAAACGTGCAACAACCAAAATTCATGAGTAGGGTTTTGAGGAGACGAAATTGGGAGGCACTTTTCTCCACGTTCGCTAGTTCGCCGTCCACCCGGTGTACAAACGAGGTTGGAAGACATACTAGAAGATCTCTAGTGGAATCAACGTCACGGTCTTCAAGGGTAACAAATCTAAACTTGTCTTTAGATGCATGTTTAGGTCTTTAATTGTTTATACACGTTAGGTATCCCAACAACGATCTTGGGGACGGACCGCCTTCACCAGCGCGTTCTATCAAATGGTATCAGAGCCAAGGATTCGTGGATTGTTGGCTCTCCCTGAAACGTGTATTTATTTTCTGGTTTTCTATTATTGTGGTTTTAGATCGTTTCTCTATCGCAACCCTTGTGTGATTTTGTAATTGTTTTTCCCACCAGATAATAAATATGGGTACTATAGGTTTCTTTTGCAATATATCACTGTATTAGGGTTTCGTTCACTTGTATTAGTTGTATTATAAGATCACAAGAGCGGGCGATGTCGGATGGAGGATGTGGAAATGGATTTCAGGTTTCTCGTGTTAAAGGTTTTTTGGCCCTAGACGGTGACGTTCACTGTTTTGACCATAACTTTTGACTCGGGAGTTCGTTTTCTGCAAGTAAGCCCATTTCGAAAACCTCGTGACGTTATCTATAGATACTTAAGAATGCATTTAATTGCAGTCCAATGATCTTTCCCGGGATTACTTTGATATCTTGCCACCATGCCCACTAGGCATCGCAGCGGGCGGGGAATCTCCGGTCCCCGTGGGGATCCGCCCCGAATGGGGTGGGGAATCCCCGAACCAAACGGGGACGGGGATTTTTTTCCCCGTGGGCTGGGCCAGAGCTGGGACGGGGACTTTATTCCCCGCCCTATTCCCCGTGGGACCTCGCTTAATTATATATATATATATATATAAATATTAATAAATATAAATTATAGATTATAAATTATAAATAAAGAAAATAAATATAAATATAAATACATATGCTTGATGCTTTTAATTTGAATTTTACATTTTAGACATAATTTTTATAAATTTTTATGCATTTTATGGTGATTTTTTTAGAATTTTTAGAATTTCATAAAAAAAAGTGGTAGCGGGGAACAGGGAATCCCCGCGAGGACGGATTCCCCGATGGGGCGGAGAATGGGGACAAAAATTTTCCCCATGAAGTTCGTGGGGACGGGAATGGGGAAAGTGAACAGAAGTTTCCCGTCCCGTTGCCAAGCCTAATGCCCACGACAAAGTAGATATCCGGTCTCGTACACAGTATTGCAATCATAAGGCTTCCTACTGCTGAAGCGTACTGAACGTCTTTCGTGTCCTCTATCTCCACTTGCGTCTTAGGACACATTTCTTTAGATAGATGAATTATGTGCCTAAAAGGTACAAAACCTTTCTTGGAATCTTGCATGTTGAACAACTTCAAAATAGTGTCTATGTATGAAGCTTGCGATAAGCCCAACATCTGTTTCTTGCGATCACGAGTGATTTTGATCCCAAGAATGTGACCGGCTTCCCCTAAGTCCTTTATATCAAACTGATTTAACAGTCATACCTTTACGTCTGACAATACCTTTACGTCTGATAATACCTTTAAATCGTTTCCGATGAGCAGAATGTCGTCTACGTACAATCCTAAGAATACCACTGCAGTTCCATCACACCTTTTGTACACACAACTTTCGAACTCATTTTGATCGAACCCATAAGACTTTATAACCTGATCAAAACACTGATTCCAAGTATGTGATACTTGCTTAAGTCCATAAATTAACTTCTTTAGCTTGCAAATGAGATGTTCTTGACCTTTCGCATATAGATATCCCCTTCAAGACTTCCATTCAGGAAAGCTGTCTTTACATCCATTTGTCAGATCTCCAAACCTAAATGCGCAACAATCGATAAGAGAATACAGATAGACTTAAGTATAGCTACAGGCGAAAAGGTTTTCTCATAGTCGATCCCTTCTTTCTGAGTATATCTTTTTGCCACTAGCCTAGCTTTGAAGATTTCAACCCTTCCGTCCGGTCCTCTTTTTCTCTTGTATACGCACTTGCATCCAATGGGTTCTACCCCACTGAGTGGTTCGACCAGATCCCACACTTGATTATGATCCATAGAAACCATCTCAGCTTCCATTGCAGTTTGCCAAGATTTTGCATCTTTGTCTTGGATTATCTCGTTGTATATCCATGGGTCCGATTCATTGTCACCGAAAATCAAATCTGAAGATTCTACTATTCCCATAAATCTCTTGGGTTGTTTGACAACCCTCCCACTACAACGGGGTTCCAGTTGTGTAGGTGTGACAGTTGGTATATGATGGTCCCATTTTCGAAGAGCAAAATGGGAATTCAGGAGCAAATTTTTTTTTAAACCTGCGTTGCACTCTGAAAGAGATCAGTGAGGAAACACTCAAGTCACTGCGTTGCTAAGAGACTGAGCTACCAAGTCACTGAGACTTGAAGGCTCATGCTCTTAGCAACACAGTGACTCGAGAGACTGAACTCTCGAGCGTGTTGTCTGATCTGGTCAGTGAGAGGAATCTCCCTGACCTGATTGCTTAACCAAAGTTCTCTTATAACAAAGATCAGTGAGCTGACTTTCACAATACTTTGGTGAATACTTTAAAGAAAAAGTACGCTCAGTTTAACGTGGTTCAGAGACTCAAGCTCCTACCTCCACGGCCTGATTTAACAGAAAATCCACTACTTGGGATTCTTGTTTTTAACGTGCCAAGGTGCACTTACAACTGGACTCACGCCACTCACTGGGCTGCCCCTCCTCACCTCACTACAAACCTAACATTCTTCTGAAAGGGTTTAGTTTGGTTTGGTTTTCTCCAACTAGGTGAGGTTTTCCTTTACAATGTGTTAGCCTTAAAGCTAAGATTAGGAAAACCTCTCTAAGCTATGAGTTACAAGCTTGACACTCAATGAATATTTAGTGATACCCTAAAGGTCAGTGTCGTAGGTGTGAGAAACTCTTCCTTATGACTCCATAACAACTCACACACTCTTATAGCTTGTAGGTGTTGATTTTTCTTTCTTCACACACACTTGAGTACGCAGCTATAAGCTTGTATTTATACTGTGGATTCAAATGTAACCGTTGGAGGAAATTACATTTGAATCCATACAATTAATGGTTTCAACAACTTTTCTTGGAATTCGGCCTTTGTCAGTGTCAGAGTTACTGCCTCCTGCTGATTGGTCCACGTGGCCTGGATTCACGGATCTTTGACTCTGTGGGTTTGACTAAGACCCACTGACTTTAGGTAGCTTCCTCCTTCACTGACTCTGACGATCTTCAGTGGACATACTTGTCTTCAGTGATGTTGTCCTTCAGGGACTCTTTGAAGATCTCCTCCAAGAAGTTTGTCATAAGGCTGAATGACAAACTTCCCTGACCACAGTAGCCTGACACCTTCAGGACCTACTTGGTGCAGCACTGATCCTCTTGATCATGCTCTTCACTGAGTGGTCCACCCGACTTAGCTTAGATCAGCCCGGTTTACACTCAGTGGGGCATCCTTCAAGTTTCTCTTCTGATCCAGGTCTCTGGCATGGCTTCAGTCAGTTCTCCTTGGTGTTATCTTGATGTCCTCAGGCTGTGTGGCTGAGTTCCCCCTCACTGAGTTCCCCCTCAACTGAGTGTTCCCTCAACTAAGTTCTTCTCAACTGACAGTCTATTCCTCTAGGAGCTAACCTAGCCTGACCTGAAATAAAAGATACTATCCTGACTGCTTTCAAACCTATTATATGTTGTTTTGGAAAATCATCAAAATTAAAACATATCCCAACAATTTCCCCCTTTTTGATGATTCCAAAACTTCTAACTAAATGATTTTCTATTACAAGAATAATGTTAGAATACAAGTAATAGTTTGAAATATGCAGGAATTCCCATAGTTTAACACGTTTAAGATCTATTCAGATGACCATTTTTCTTAACAAAACTGGATCAGTGGTCATGTGAACAACCCGCTCTGATACCAATTGATGGTCCCGTTTTCGAAGAGCAAAATGGGAATTCAGGAGCAAATTTTTTTTTAAACCTGCGTTGCGCTCTGAAAGAGATCAGTGAGGAAACACTCAAGTCACTGCGTTGCTAAGAGGCTGAGCTACCAAGTCAGTGAGACTTGAAGGCTCATGCTCTTAGCAACACAGTGACTCGAGAGACTGAACTCTCGAGCGTGTTGCCTGATCTGGTCAGTGAGAGGAATCTCCCTGACCTGATTGCTTAACCAAAGTTATCTTGTAACAAAGCTCAGTGAGCTGACTTTCACAATACTTTGGTGAATACTTTAAAGAATAAGTACGCTCAGTTTAACGTGGTTCAGAGACTCAAGCTCCTACGTCCACGGCCTGATTTAACAGGAAATCCACTACTTGGGATTCTTGTTTTTAACGTGCCAAGGTGCACTTACAACTGGACTCACGCCACTCCCTGGGCTGCCCCTCCTCACCTCACTACAAACCTAACATTCTTCTGAAAGGGTTTAGTTTGGTTTGGTTTTCTCCAACTAGGTGAGGTTTTTCTTGACAATGTGTTAGCCTTAAAGCTAAGATTAGGAAAACCTCTTTAAGCTATGAGTTACAAGCTTGACACTCAATGAATATTTAGTGATACCCTAAAGGTCAGTGTCGTAGGTGTGAGAAACTCTTCCTTATGACTCCATAACAACTCACACACTCTTATAGCTTGTAGGTGTTGATTTTTCTTTCTTCACATACACTTGAGTACGCAGCTATGAGCTTGTATTTATACTGTGGATTCAAATGTAACCGTTGGAGGAAATTACATTTGAATCCATATAATTAATGGTTTCAACCACTTTTCTTGGAATTCTGCCTTTGTCAGTGTCAGAGTTGCTGCCTCGTACTGATTGGTCCACGTGGCCTGGATTCACGGATCTTTGACTCTGTGGTTTGACTAAGACCCACTGACTTTAGGTAGCTTCCTCCTTCACTGACTCTGACGATCTTCAGTAGACATACTTGTCTTCAGTGATGTTGTCCTTCAGGGACTCTTTGAAGATCTCCTCCAAGAAGTTTGTCATAAGGCTGAATGACAAACTACCCTGACCACAGTAGCCTGACACCTTCAGGACCTACTTGGTGCAGCACTGATCTTCTTGATCATGCTCTTCACTGAGTGGTCCACCTGACTTAGCTTAGATCAGCCCGTTTTACACTCAGTGGGACATCCTTCAAGTTTCTCTTCTGATTCAGGTCTCTGGCATGGCTTCAGTCAGTTCTCCTTGGTGTTATCTTGATGTCCTCAGGCTGTGTGGCTGAGTTTCCCCTCAACTGAGTGTTCCCTCAACTAAGTTCTTCTCAACTGACAGCCTATTCTTCTAGGAGCTAACCTAGTCTGACCTGAAATAAAAGATACTATCCTGACTGCTTTCAAACCTATTATATGTTGTTTTGGAAAATCATCAAAACTAAAACATATCCCAACAATTTCCCCCTTTTTGATGATTCCAAAACTTCTAACTAAATGATTTTCTATTACAAGAATAATGTTAGAATACAAGTAATAGTTTGAAATATGCAGGAATTCCCATAGTTTAACATGTTTAAGATCTATTCGGATGACCATTTTTCTTAACAAAACTGGATCAGTGGTCATGTGAACAACCCGCTCTGATACCAATTGATGGTCCCGTTTTCGAAGAGCAAAATGGGAATTCAGGAGCAAATTTTTTTTTAAACCTGCGTTGCGCTCTGAAATAGATCAGTGAGGAAACACTCAAGTAAACTGCGTTGCTAAGAGGCTGAGCTACCAAGTCAGTGAGACTTGAAGGCTCCTGCTCTTAGCAACACAGTGACTCGAGAGACTGAACTCTCGAGCGTGTTGCCTGATCTGGTCAGTGAGAGGAATCTCCCTGACCTGATTGCTTAACCAAAGTTCTCTTATACCAAAGCTCAGTGAGCTGACTTTCACAATACTTTGGTGAATACTTTAAAGAATAAGTACGCTCAGTTTAACGTGGTTCAGAGACTCAAGCTCCTACGTCCACGACTTGATTTAACAGGAAATCCACTACTTGGGATTCTTGTTTTTAACGTGCCAAGGTGCACTTACAACTGGACTCACGCCACTCCCTGGGCTGCCCCTCCTCACCTCACTACAAACCTAACATTCTTCTGAAAGGGTTTAGTTTGGTTTGGTTTTCTCCAACTAGGTGAGGTTTTCCTTTACAATGTGTTAGCCTTAAAGCTAAGATTAGGAAAACCTCTTTAAGCTATGAGTTACAAGCTTGACACTCAATGAATATTTAGTGATACCCTAAAGGTCAGTGTCGTAGGTGTGAGAAACTCTTCCTTATGACTCCCTAACAACTCACACACTCTTATAGCTTGTTGGTGTTGATTTTTCTTTCTTCACACACACTTGAGTACGGCTATGAGCTTGTATTTATACTGTGGATTCAAATGTAACCGTTGGAGGAAATTACATTTGAATCCATACAATTAGGGTATGTTTATTTTGGGATTTAAGTGTGCGGGGGAAGTCATGACTTTGAAATCTTAGGATGTGAAAATCTTAATAAATAATATGAGTATGTGTTTGTTTTGAGATTTTAGTAGGGTGAGATTTTGCTTTATGTCAAATCAATGTTTATTAGTGATTGATGTTGTATTATTATATTATATTGTGTAAGAGAAAAGTAGGAGAGAGGTTGAGTGGATGATAAAAAAATGATGATGTGATTGTATTTAATTATATGAAAAATAGTAATAGGTTTATAGGTAGGGATTGAGTTTGGGATTTGAAAACCCGATTTTAAATCCCGAACTCGTATGGGACGTGGATTGCAAAGTCCAAAGTCCATCCGTGTGAGTCCCAAAACAAACATACCCTTAATGGTTTCAACCACTTTTCTTGGAATTCGGCCTTTGTCAGTGTCAGAGTTGCTGCCTCGTGCTGATTGGTCCACGTGGCCTGGATTCACGGATCTTTGACTCAGTGGGTTTGACTAAGACCCACTGACTTTAGGTAGCTTCCTCCTTCACTGACTCTGACGATCTTCCGTAGACATACTTGTCTTCAGTGATGTTGTCCTTCAGGGACTCTTTGAAGATCTCCTCCAAGAAGTTTGTCATAAGGCTGAATGACAAACTTCCCTGACCACAGTAGTCTGACACCTTCTGGACCTACTTGGTGCAGCACTGATCCTCTTGATCATGCTCTTCACTGAGTGGTCCACCCGACTTAGCTTAGATCAGCCCAGTTTACACTCAGTGGGACATCCTTCAAGTTTCTCTTCTGATTTAGGTCTCTGGCATGGCTTCAGTCAGTTCTCCTTGGTGTTATCTTGATGTCCTCAGGCTGTGTGCCTGAGTTCCCCCTCAACTGAGTGTTCCCTCAACTAAGTTCTTCTCAACTGACAGCCTATTCTTCTAGGAGCTAACCTAGCCTGACCTGAAATAAAAGATACTATCCTAACTGTTTTCAAACCTATTACATGTTGTTTTGGAAAATCATCAAAACTAAAACATATCCCAACAATTTTACCCTTTTTGATGATTCCAAAACTTCTAACTAAATGATTTTCTATTACAAGAATAATGTTAGAATACAAGTAATAGTTTGAAATATGCAGGAATTCCCATAGTTTAACACGTTTAAGATCTATTCGGATGACCATTTTTCTTAACAAAACTGGATCAGTGGTCATATGAACAACCCGCTCTGATACCAATTGATGGTCCCGTTTTCGAAGAGCAAAATAGGAATTCAGGAGCAATTTCTTTTTTAAACCTGCGTTGCGCTCTGAAAGAGATCAGTGAGGAAACACTCAAGTCACTGCGTTGCTAAGAGGCTGAGCTACCAAGTCAGTGAGACTTGAAGGCTCATGCTCTTAGCAATACAGTGACTCGAGAGACTGAACTCTCGAGCGTGTTGCCTAATCTGGTCAGTGAGAGGAATCTCCCTGACCTGATTGCTTAACCAAAGTTCTCTTATACCAAAGCTCAGTGAGCTGACTTTCACAATACTTTGGTGAATACTTTAAAGAATAAGTACGCTCAGTTTAACGTGGTTCAGAGACTCAAGCTCCTACGTCCACGACTTGATTTAACAGGAAATCCACTACTTGGGATTCTTGTTTTTAACGTGCCAAGGTGCACTTACAACTGGACTCACGCCACTCCCTGGGCTGCCCCTCCTCACCTCACTACAAACCTAACATTCTTCTGAAAGGGTTTAGTTTGGTTTGGTTTTCTCCAACTAGGTGAGGTTTTCCTTTACAATGTGTTAGCCTTAAAGCTAAGATTAGGAAAACCTCTTTAAGTTATGAGTTACAAGCTTGACACTCAATGAATATTTAGTGATACCCTAAAGGTCAGTGTCGTAGGTGTGAGAAACTCTTCCTTATGACTCCCTAACAACTCACACACTCTTATAGCTTGTAGGTGTTGATTTTTCTTTCTTCACACACACTTGAGTACGCAGCTATGAACTTGTATTTTTACTGTGGATTCAAATGTAACCGTTGGAGGAAATTACATTTGAATCCATACAATTAATGGTTTCAACCACTTTTCTTGGAATTCGGCCTTTGTCAGTGTCAGAGTTGCTGCCTCGTGCTGATTGGTCCACGTGGCCTGGATTCACGGATCTTTGACTCAGTGGTTTGACTAAGACCCACTGACTTTAGGTAGCTTCCTTCTTCACTGACTCTGACGATCTTCAGTAGACATACTTGTCTTCAGTGATGTTGTCCTTCAGGGACTCTTTGAAGATCTCCTCCAAGAAGTTTGTCATAAGGCTGAATGACAAACTTCCCTGACCACAGTAGCCTGGCACCTTCAAAACCTACTTGGTGCAGCACTGATCCTCTTGATCATGCTCTTCACTGAGTGGTCCACCTGACTTAGCTTAGATCAGCCCGGTTTACACTCAGTGGGACATCCTTCAAGTTTCTCTTCTGATTCAGGTCTCTGGCATGGCTTCAGTCAGTTCTCCTTGGTGTTATCTTGATGTCCTCAGGCTGTGTGGCTGAGTTCACCCTCAACTGAGTGTTCCCTCAACTAAGTTCTTCTCTACTGACATCCTATTCTTCTAGGAGCTAACCTAGCCTGACCTGAAATAAAAGATATTATCCTGACTGCTGTCAAACCTATTACATGTTGTTTTGGAAAATCATCAAAACTAAAACATATCCCAACAATTTCCCCCTTTTTGATGATTCCAAAACTTCTAACTAAATGATTTTCTATTACAAGAATAATGTTAGAATACAAGTAATAGTTTGAAATATGCAGGAATTCCCATAGTTTAACACGTTTAAGATCTATTCGGATGACCATATTTCTTAACAAAACTGGATCAGTGGTCATGTGAACAACCCGCTCTGATACCAATTGATGGTCCCGTTTACGAAGAGCAAAATGGGAATTCAGGAGCAAATTTTTTTTTAAACCTGCGTTGCGCTCTGAAATAGATCAGCGAGGAAACACTCAAGTCATTGCGTTGCTAAGAGGCTGAGCTACCAAGTCAGTGAGACTTGAAGACTCATGCTCTTAGCAACACAGTTACTCGAGAGACTGAACTCTCGAGCGTGTTGCCTGATCTGGTCAGTGAGAGGAATCTCCCTGACCTGATTGCTTAACCAAAGTTCTCTTATAACAAAGCTCAGTGAGCTGACTTTCACAATACTTTGGTGAATACTTTAAAGAATAAGTATGCTCGGTTTAACGTGGTTCAGAGACACAAGCTCCTACGTTCACGACTTAATTTAACAGGAAATCCACTACTTGGGATTCTTGTTTTTAACGTGCCAAGGTGCACTTACAACTGGACTCACGCCACTCCCTGAGCTGCCCCTCATCACCTCACTACAAACCTAACATTCTTCTGAAAGGGTTTAGTTTGGTTTGGTTTTCTCTAACTAGGTGAGGTTTTCCTTTACAATGTGTTAGCCTTAAAGCTAAGATTAGGAAAACCTCTTTAAGCTATGAGTTACAAGCTTGACACTCAATGAATATTTAGTGATACCCTAAAGGTCAGTGTCGTAGGTGTGAGAAACTCTTCCTTATGACTCCCTAACAACTCACACACTCTTATAGCTTGTAGGTGTTGATTTTTCTTTCTTCACACACACTTGAGTACGCAGCTATGAGCTTGTATTTATACAGTGGATTCAAATGTAACCGTTGGAGGAAATTACATTTGAATCCATACAATTAATGGTTTCAACCACTTTTCTTGGAATTCGGTCTTTGTCAGTGTCAGAGTTGCTGCCTCGTGCTGATTGGTCCACGTGGCCTGGATTCACGGATCTTTGACTCAGTGGGTTTGACTAAGACCCACTGACTTTAGGTAGCTTCCTCCTTCACTGACTCTGACGATCTTCAGTAGACATACTTGTCTTCAGTGATGTTGTCCTTCAGGGACTCTTTGAAGATCTCCTCCAAGAAGTTTGTCATAAGGCTGAATGACAAACTTCCCTGACCACAGTAGCCTGACACCTTCAGGACCTACTTGGTGCAGCACTGATCCTCTTGATCATGCTCTTCACTGAGTGGTCCACCTGACTTAGCTTAGATCAGCCCGGTTTACACTCAGTGGGACATCCTTCAAGTTTCTCTTCTGATTCAGGTCTCTGGCATGGCTTCAGTCAGTTCTCCTTGGTGTTATCTTGATGTCCTCAGGCTGTGTGGCTGAGTTCCCCCTCAACTGAGTGTTCCCTCAACTAAGTTCTTCTCAACTGACAGCCTATTCTTCTAGGAGCTAACCTAGCCTGACCTGAAATAAAAGATACTATCCTGACTGCTTTCAAACCTATTACATGTTGTTTTGGAAAATCATCAAAACTAAAACATATCCCAACTGTATATCATCTCGTACACTTGGTATAGGAGTTTGCACTTTCAATTCGTCTAAGGTAATCTCACTTTTGGGCTTTCTATAATTTTTATAGTCTTTTTCCAAGAATTTAAAGTGTGTACTAATTACAGTCTTTTGATCCTTGGGTCTATAGAACATGCACCACTTCGTTCCCATGGGATATCCTATAACAACCTTAATTCTGAATGTGCATCCAACTTACCAGCTTCCCTGTCTAGCACGTATGCCGGACACCCCCAGATTCTCATGTGTCTCAAACTGGGCTTTCTCCCGGTCCATAATTCTAACGGGGTTTTAGGAACTGACTTGGATGGCACCAAGTTTAGAATGTAAGCCGTTGTTTCCAAGACATTACTCCAAAACGACTTAGGTAGATCCGAATAACTCATCATTGATCTGACCATTTCTAAAAGAGTCTGGTTTCTTCACATTATTTTGTTGAGGGGTTCCCGATGCAGTCAGCTGGGATACAATTCCTTTGTCTGATAGGTAGTTCAAGAATTCATCGATGAGGTATTCGCCTCCATGATCAGATCGTAGAAACTTGATACTTTTTTCCCTATGTTTCTTGGCTTCAGCCTTGAACTCTTTGAACTTGTCAAAAGTTATAGACTTATGCTTCATACGGTAGATGTATCCATATCTCGAGTAATCGTTAATGAAAGTAACAAAATACTCATAGCCCCTCTTGTTTTGATCGTCATTGGACCACACACATCAATATGAACGAGTTCTAACACTTCGGCAAATCTGTTCCCCTTGGCTCCAAATTCCCTCTTGGTCATTTTACCCTCTAAACATGATTCGCAAGTTGGAAATGGCTTAACTTGAACTGACTCCAATGATCTATCTTTCACCAACCTTTGTATCCGCTTAAGATTAATATAACCTAATCTAAGGTGTCATAGAAGTGTTTCAATCATGTCAGAAAAATACTTTCTATTATTACTCAAAATAGTCGATGTGTTATTAGATTCAATTTGTGATTGATGTACATACTTAATCATGTAGAGATTGTTCACTAACGTTCCATTACAGATATGCTCGTTTTTATGAGAAATAGTAACAACTTTATTAAAAGTAACCGAATATCCATAAAAACAACTTAAAAACCGAAATTAAATTCTTTCTAAATTTTGGAATGTAAAGAACATCTCTTAAGATTAGAAATCTGTCTTCAAAAGACAGGTGCACTTCTCCCACTGCTTCGGCTGCCATTCTCGTAGCATCGCCCAGAGTGATGAGGATCTCATTTCCGCTAAGTCGTCGGGTTAGTTGAACCCCTGTAGAGTGAAACAAATGTGATCAGTGGCTCCCGTATCCACTACCCAATGATGGGCAGCATACGCCGGCTACATAAGTTTTAACGACCAAAGCATGAGAATTATCTTTCTTTTTCGCCTTCCTAGGCATGGAACAGGCAGACATCCAATTTCCTTTCTCACCACAATTAAAATACTTACCCTTGGTAGATTTCTTGCCATCCCCTTCGTCACTAGTCTTGGCTTTGTCTTTCGCAACAGTTGGATTTGCTTGGGTCCGACCCTTGGTTTTCTTTCTCTTCTTCCCTCCCTTGGATTGGTGCCCCATTATTGCCTCCACCAAAACTAAAGCTTGCAAGAGCTCGGGTAAATTATTCATCCGTTCATTCATCTGATAGTTAAGTTGAAACTGCTAAAAGCTTTTCGGTAGAGAATGGAGTATGAAATCGACCTGAGTAGGGAGATCAAACTCGGCACCAAGTAATTCCAACTTGTTAAGGTGTGCCATCATCTCGAGAACGTGATCCCTCAAGGGCGTTCCCTCCACCATTTTCTGCGAAAGTATCTTTCGCATGATGATTTGCCTAGAAGTACGATTCTGATGTTGAAATATCGTTTTAAGATTGAGCATAATTTCTGAAGCGGTCTGCATGTACACCTAACCACCTCATCAGAGTCCATCCAATTTTTAAGCTCTTTTGTTGGGACAATGTCAGTTTTGATTAGATCCCAAAGCCCCTGAAAAGATGAGTTGCCTTAGTGTCAGACTAGTCTTGGTTAGGTTTGTAAGTTAGTTTATTTTACAATTTACAGGTACTCAATGAGAGGAGTACTCATTGATGACAATCAAGACTGAAGCTTGAAGACACAAGAGCACCATCTGAGCTTTTGGCAATCCTTCTAAGCTGACTGAGTAACTGTCAGGATAAAGAGCAAGATCCTGAGATCTTCGCTAAACTCAGTCCTATAGGGAACAGGATCTCACTGAGTATTGGGAAAAGACTTGGAGTAGGATCCAAGCAAGTCAAAAGGAATGTCAGCGCTGGGAAACGTACGTAGATGAGGACAAACCTGAACTCAGTAAAGACAAGACTGAACTGAAGAATGAGTTATGACATTCTCACCTACCTAATGACAAGGACCAATCAGAGAGCACCAAGTCATGTACAGATACTGACTTGAACCTGACATCCCTGCACAGTTCAACGGGCAAGCATTAAATGCATTTACTAAATACATGCAAGGATGGCTGCTGTATGAAGATTATATCTGTTGAACAATCCTACGAGAAGACAACCTAGAAGGCTATCTCTTCCAACTGATAGTTTTCAAAGTTTTCTATAAATACAGAAGACCTTGGACCCAAGCAAGGTTACAGGAAATTTCAAAGTCAAGAAAATACTCAAACTCTCAGCACACAAAGCACTCAACATTCAAAGAAGCACTCGAAACATCTTAAATTTCCCAAGTGTTTCTTAGTTAGAGAGTTATTCTGTATTCCACTGAGCGTACTAGAATTATCTTAAGCTTAGAGTGATTATCCAACCCTTAGCATAGGTTTGCCTTGTAAGGATAATCACAACCTAGTTGGAATCCAAACTGAAATCAAAACCCTCTAGTCAGGTTTGTTGGTTGAAGTTAGTTAGTGTGTTAGAAGAAGGAAGTAAGGGTCAGTAAGTGAAGTTGATCTTGGTGCACCTTGGCACGTTAAAAGCAAGACAATCCTTAGTGGATTCTCCTATTAAATCAGGATTGTGGATGTAGGAGCTTGAGTCTCTAAACCACGTTACTTCCCTGTGTTCTTACTGCTTTGATTTCTGCTCTTAATTGTTTATTTGATTAGGTCATTCATTGCATATTTAATCAGGCTTGAATCAATCATCTTGGTCATTAAACTGAGCACTGCCCTTCTAACCAAAACTTCATAAAAAGGAAAATAAGTTTTAAGAAAGCAAACTAAACAAGACTATAAACTTTCAGGGCTCACACATTCTGCACTGAACATAAGTAGATAGTTATCCAACTGACCTGCACTCAGTGCTGTTAGTAGGTGGATTATCCACTAGTGTTCATACATCACTCTGAGTAAGGGGACTCAGTCAGTTTGAAAGTAAGAAAAAATTGTATACGTGTATTCCCCCCATACACGTATCACTCAGTCTTGTACCGGGACTAACATTTTTCTTAACCGACTTGCTCGCATCTTCGGCTGGCTCATCGGGTTTTGGGGTATCAAGCACCCACTTGTGGTGTTGTGCGGTAAGGACAATATTTAAGTTACGTTTCCAATCAATGTAGTTCTCTCCGGTAAGTTTGTTATCTTTAAATATACTAAACAGTGGATTAAAAGGCTGCGATATGATGAACTGAGAAACTAATAGCTTTAGAGGAGAAACTGTTGGTGGTCACTGAACAAATCTGAGTTTGCTTTTAAGAAAACTTGCATCATCATGACTTCGTGGAGACTTGAAGCTTCATTACCTGAATTCTCGATGTCTAACTTTGTCTATTAGAAGTTTAGACTTGAGGCACATCTAGATGCCATCCATGACCAGATGCCGCGAGTTATCAGGGACGGACCGATCAAGATCACCATCCCAAATGTCAGAAGACTTGGATATGATCAGGATGATACTACAATAGCCATTCCTAAGCCCAGCGCATCAGGGACAGTTGAGCCTCAGACTGAGGAACAGACTCAACCTGAGGTGAGTATCGTCAATGAAGATGCTGTCACAGCTGAGATGGTCACTGAGTCAACATATCAAGGGGGAATCAATGTCTTTGACATTGAGTTGGTAAATCCCTTTGGTGTAGACTCAAGTTTATCCCATTCTGTTCATTTTCCTAAATTTATAGACCCTATAGACACTAACATTGCAGGTACTTCAGGAACAACTCCAGGCAAGAGAACATGGCTAGAGGATCATCCCATTGACCAAGTCATTGGTGATCCAACTGAGGGAGTCAGGACCAAGCGGTTCCATGGTGAGAGCGCATTGTTCTGTTGCTTTCTCTCTGAGCAAGAGCCTCATAACATTGAAGAAACTCTCACTGACTCGAACTGGATCATAGCCATGCAAGAGGAGTTGAATCAGTTCACAAGGAATCAAGTTTGGGAACTGGTACATAGACTTAGGCATCAAGGTGTGATTGGTACCAAATGGGTCTTCAAGAATAAGAAGGATGAGAATGGTGTTGTGGTGAGGAACAAGGCAAGGCTGGTTGCAAAAGGGTATTGTCAGTCTGAAAGAATAAACTATGATGAGACCTTTGCTTCAGTGGCTAGGTTGGAAGCTATCAGGTTGTTCCTTGCTTATGCAACATACAAGAAGTTTAAGGTGTATCAAATGGACATCAAGAGTGCCTTTCTGAATGGTGTACTCAATGAAGAGGTATATGTTGAACAACCTCCCGGGTTTGAGGTTGGAGATAGAGTATACCATTTGAAGACAACACTCTATGGACTTAAGCAAGCTCCTAGAGCTTGGTATGATACCCTCTCCCAATTCCTGACTGACCATGGGTTCAGGAAGGGAACCGTGGATAGGACTATGTTCAGGATCACTGAAGGTGATGATATTCTCTTGGTTCAGATTTATGTGAATGACATAATATTTGGATCACCAAATCATCAGCTATGTGAGAAATTCTCTAAGTTGATGACGGGTAAATTTGAGATGTCAATGACGGGAGAGATGAACTTCTTTTTAGGATTGCAGGTCAAGCAGACTGATCAAAGGATTTTCATTAATCAGGCCAAGTATACAAGAGACTTGATTCAGAAGTCTGGAGTACATAATAGCAATTCCAGCTAGGATCCTAATGAACACCAATTGGAAGATGGATCCTGACACTGAAGGGACTTCAGTAAATCAGACTGAGTACCGAGGGCTGATAGGATCATTATTGTACCTGACTGCAAGTAGGCCTGACATTACTTTTGCAGTTGGTGTGTGTGCTAGGTATCAGTCTAACCCCAAGATAAGTCATTTGGAGGTTGCTAAGAGGATACTTAAGTATTTGAAAAGGACAGTCAACATGGGACTATGGTATCCTTCAGATGACAACTTAGAGCTGACTGGTTATTCAGATGCAGATTATGGAGGTTGTAGGATTGATAGGAAATCAACCTCAGGGACATGTCAGTTTTTGGGGAGTAAGTTGATCTCTTGGTTTAGTAAGAAACAGAATTCAGTGGCTACATCCACAACTGAGGCTGAGTATATGGCTGCAGGTAGTTGTTGTGCTCAGATTTTGTGGTTGAGACAACAATTGAAAGACTACCAAGTGTTTGCAAATGAGGTCCCAATTTATTGTGACAACAATAGTGCCATAGCAATCACTCAGAACCCAATACTTCACACAAGGTTCAAGCATGTGGATATTAGACATCATTTTATAAGAGATCATGTAGAAAAGAAGGATATTAGGATGGAGAAGATTCACACTGACAGGCAGAGACCTGACATCTTGACCAAGCCTTTGACTGAAGCAAGATTTATGGAACTGTTAGTGGAGTTAGGACTCTTAGATCCGGGAGATCAGTCAGTATAGGATTTATGGGGAACTGAAGCCAGACTTGACTCAGCGAGGTATCAGGGTGCTATGATGTCTCCCTGGCAGGTATGAGTTCAATCATGACTTTGTGAATTTGAAACGTCTCACTGAGATTTCCATCCTGAAAATCTTTATTAAATGTTTTCCGTTTTCATTAAAATGCGCCTTTTGATATTTAAACCCATGCGTGTTGGAGCATTTAATGCACGCAATTACTTTTTCATATACGTGTCCGTTTTATACAGAATATGACTGACATGGGTAAATGACTGTACTTGAGATTAATCTTGGCCCTTCATTTCAAAATCTTTTCAAATTCAGGATTAATCTCAACCCCACGTCTGAGTAACTGACTTAGTCATATCAATTAGAAAAGTCTTTTGAGAAATTTACGCAAACACAACACTCACATTGCACACTAAATTCTCTCTCGTTCAATGCAATTTCTGCAAATTTCTCAAACACTCTTTATCTCAATGGCTTTTCTTGACACTACTTGGACCGCGGATGACATCGAGGATGTTATCAAAAACAAGTTGGTGAATATGGAACACATAATCTCCATGGATGGACCATGCCTCAACGTAAAGGGGATTCAGCCAGTCTTCGATTGGATTTCTAAGGTCAGACTCGACAAATATTTCTTGAAGAAACCCTCTTCTGTGCTTCCGAAGGCGGTGGTGGAAGCATATCTGAATTTGTTCACTCGCAAGTGTGAACTATTCACGAGGGTGACGGTTCTTGTTCCCATGGAGGAAAAGAACGCGGCTGGAGAGCTGCTGTACAATGAGGAGGTGCGTGACATCAACTTGCGCAAGGCTGTGAAGGAAGTTTTTGGGCTTCCGTACTCTGGACTTAACCCCACGACATACATGGAGAACAAGGAGGGAGAACTCCTGAGGAAGTGGACTAAATTAGGGTCGGCTGAGTATAGGGTGAGGCAGCACAAGGATACCCTGAAGCCAGAGTACCGTGCTATGATTGATATCATGTCCAAGATGTTGATGGGCACGGTTGGGTCACACGAGCAGCTGAGCCTACCCAAGCTGAGGATAATGGGGGCTCATGTGGACGGAGTAGAGGCTAACTAGGAGTAATTCTTCCTAGACTAGTTGAGCCATGCTGCCATGGACAAGCTCAAGAAGGATGTGGACAATAAGCACATCTCCGTGGGTGCAATTCTGCCTTTCGGAACAAGGCTATCCTTGCTCATCATCCACGCGTGCTCAGGGTGCACGTTTGACATAAAGGATGACCTTTCCTCTAAGAAGGTCATGTTCATCTTTGAGGGTGATACTTATGCCATTCTTGGCATGGCTGACCCCAAAGCTCCGCTGAAGGGTCAGAAGAAGAAAGCAGCTACTAAGGGAAAGAAGGTCATGACCAATCTACTGGAGAGGGTAGAAGATCTTCTGGAGAAAGGCAAGGAGGCTGAGGCCACAATAGCTTCTGAGAGAGAGGTTAAGGAGAAGGCCCTGGAGGAGAAGAAGGCCAAGCTGAAGTGGTGCTTAAGTCTAAGGCCACGGCTAAGGGATTGAAGAAAGGGATTGAGAAAGTCTCCAAGAGTGTCGTTTCTGAGGCTGAGGAGACTGACGATGATGTCAGAGCGGAAGGAGGTGAGAAGGAGGAGAGGCTGTTGAAGAGGCTGAGGAAGGGTCCGAAGAAATCCCCTGCGAAGGCACTAAAGGAGGTGAGCCCAGTCAGGGTAGAGTCAAGCTCTCCAAGAGCCTCTGACTTGGGGCAGGTCGGGGACATGATCGAAACTGCAGAGATGCTGCAACCTGATCAACCCAACCCCAACCTTCTTCCACTCCTAACTCTGAACCCAACCCTGATATCCCCACCAATCCCACTGAACCCTCTCGCCCAAAAACTGACCTAACCCCACCCCAATCAGAGCCAAACATTTCAAACCCTACTGAGCTTGACTTCCAACCTGAACCCAACCTACCCAATCCTGAGGATTTCCCTGTCATATCCAAGGATCCGAAGGATTTAGACCCTGAGCTCGATCTCATCATCGAGGAAGCTGGAGAAGATGAGGAATCAGAGGATATCACTTCTCTTCTTTTCTTTGACTCTATCAAAGGAAGGGGTGAAAATTGGGTGGTACAGATTTTCCCTTCGCTGAACAACTATCCAGAGATGTGAGAGATGATGGTTGACCTGAAAGTCTGGCTAGAGTACAAGCAGGCTAATATGGTGGAGCAGCGGATGCTGTTGAGTTGAAGGGATGAGACTTTTGGTGCTCAGAGGAGGCTCGTATGACCAGTTACTTTGGGATAACTAGCTACCTGAAGCTGCTGGAGATGGAGGTAGTCAGGAAGCTGGTCGCCAAGATGATCGCCATGAGAGCTGAGAAATCTAAATTCCTTGATACTCCTAAAAAGGATAAGAAGGGCTCTGATGATGATGGTGATGATGGCCCTAAAGATGGTCATGGTGGTGGAGTTGTTGGATACTTGGTGGAGGAAACCACTAAGGAACTGGATGAGATGAGCACTGAGCCCGAGGCTCGGGGGGAAGGTGTGAAGGAAGTTGGTGCCAAGGGTGGACCAACTGCTGAGGATGTTGTGAACATCTCAGCCGCCAATGATACAACAGTCGATGACGGGACTCCCTGCCCTGAGACAAAGGAGGATGTTGTAGAGGCGTCCAAGGTGACTCCTAATTCTGAGGGACAAGTTCCTGAAGTTCCTATGACTTCTCCAAAACTGCCTTCAGTGGACCCTGAAGAGGGGACTGAAGATGCAGGGGCTGACCAGGGAGAACAGCCACAGGTTGACAGAGCCCAAAATGATGATGATGTTATCATTACTGGAATTGGGCGAGGCAACTTCACCAACATTGTGCAAGTAAAGCAGGAGAAGACTACTGAAAACCTTGTTGACCTTCAGCAACAAGTTGAAATTCTTAAGTCTCGGGCCGATGCTAAAGATAAAGGGATTCAGAAGCAGTTGAAATGGGTGAAGTCTGCTCTTAAGACGGTTGCCAACTCTGAAGTGAAAAGTCTGAAGAAACTGATGTTGTCAACCATCAAATCCCTCAAGTCTGAGAGAAAGACGATGAAGAAGCTGATGGCTAACTCACTGACCCAACTTCGAGATGAGCATGATGCAAGGATGGAGAAGGTTGTAGAGCACTTGGCAAGTCAGGCTGCGACACTCCTTACTGAGGCACTCAATACCTCAGCGTCTAAGATGGCTTTGGAGTCAGAGAGGATTGTTCAGGAGTCAGCCAAGGTCAATCAGGAATCTGCCAAGATTGCTCTGGAGTCAGAGAAGATCATGTCAAAGATTGCTCAGTTCATCGAAGAGTCAGGGAAGGTGGAGGCCAGGCTGACGCGCACTGAGCAAATTTTTCATACCAACATAGAAATATTCGAGAAGAAGCTCAGGGCGAGTATTGCCAGTGTATCTTATGCGGGGACCAGGATTGCCACTGGATTTGAGTTTTTGAAGAAAGAGGTTAGGGAAGTCCAGTCCTTAACTGCCTTTGTTATCAAAGAAGGAGCAGGTGTTATGAGAGAAGCACTCCCACCTCCGCCGGCCAAGGATGATGCCAAAAAGGGGAAAATAGGGAAGACAAAATCTCTCCCTGAGGCATCACAGGCTGAGAAGAATGAGGCATTGAGAACGCCCAGAAAGTCAGCCAGATTAGCTGCAGTGGCTCAGGCTAATGAACCTTCAAAGAAGCAAGTTCCTCAGCTTCCTTCAATTTCAGAATCTTCAGTCAGTCAGAAATCACCAGTGAATACAAGGAAGAACCCAATCACCTATTCTGCAGAACGGGTGGCTGAGTTATGTGCAGAGGCATAGGGAGCTGCCCCTGAGAAGACTGAGGCTGAGCACAGGGCTGGCATTGCTCAAAAGGAGAAGATGCGCATTCTTGAAAAAAAGGTTGAAAAGCTGACTGACATCATTGACTTGCAACAGAGAGAACTTGATGATACGATGATCAGTCTGCTGAGGAGGAAGAAGGCGAAACCTGAACCAAGGAAGTACAGAAAGAAGCCTACGGCAAGGAAGACAAGTCTACTTCAAGTCAAGAAGCCTGAGGAGCCTACTCAGAGGGTTGCTCTAATTGATGAGTTCATCTATGAGAAACTAAAGGAGTTTTTGGTGGATGCAAGAGACGAGTTCATCAGGCTATGATTTATTGTGAAGAAGTGGGGCGACTCTGAAGACATTGATGCCCACTTTATTGACTTCATTTCTGACAACCATCCTGAGCTTCTCAAAGGAACCTTGGAGGAGGCTGACACTGCCAGAGTTCAAATCAAGGCCCCTGAGTTCCTAACTCGACCACCACCACTCCAGGGAAATGGGAAGAGCTATGATTCAAAGGCTATCATGGCTGAAGTTTTTAAGATTGCCAAGGCTGAGGGGTACCTGAATCAACTAGACAACCTTGACGAGCTCAAGGATAAAGTCTACAATGGTTATGGTCTTCGACCCGAGATGAGAAGGATCTAGTTGTACCCTGACTTTTGTAATAGATAAGATTCATTATAATCATGCTCAAATTTATCAATGAAATCTATTACTTTTCCCAAAGACAAAAACTCATTATTTTTTTGGATGTTATTTATTTTCTGTACTTATCAAGAATTGCTCTAACACTGATCATGTCTTATAAAATAGGACTTTGTTTCCTCTAAGTGTTTTGAGGATCTTTTCAGTGTTTTGGGATCATCAAAAAGGGGAAAATTGTTAGGACAATATCAGTTTTGATTAGATCCTAAAGGCCCTGAAAAGATGAGTTGCCTTAGTGTCAGACTAGTCTTGGTTAGGTTTGTAAGTTAGTTTATTTTATAATTTACAGGTACTCAATGAGATGAGTACTCATTGATGACAATCAAGACTGAAGCCTGAAGACACAAGAGCACCATCCTGAGCTTATGGTAGTCCTTCTAAGCTGACTGGGTAAGTGTCAGGATGAAGAACAAGATCCTGAGATCTTCGCTAAACTCAGTCCTGTAGGGAACAGGATCTCACTGAGTATTGGGAAAAGACTTGGAGTAGGATCCAAGCAAGTCAAAAGGAATGTCAGCACTGGGAAACGTACGTAGATGAGGACAAACCTGAACTCAGTAAAGACAAGACTGAACTGAAGAATAAGTTCTAACATTCTCACCTACCTGATGACGTGGACCAATCCGGAAGCGACAAGTCATGTACGGACACTGACTTGAACCTGACATCCCTGCACAGTTCAACGGGCAAGCATTAAATGCATTTACCAAATACATGCAAGGATGGCTGCTGCATGGAGATTATATCCGTTAAACAATCCTACGAGAAGATAACCTAGAAGGTTATCTCTTCCAACTGATAGTTTTCAAAGTTTCCTATAAATACAGAAGACCTTGGACCCAAGCAAGGTTACGGGAAATTTTGAAGCCAAGAAATTACTCAAACTCTCAGCGCAAAAAGCACTCAGCATTCAAAGAAGCACTCGAAACATCTTAAATTTCCCAAGTGTTTCTTAGTTAGAGAGTTATTCTGTATTCCACTGAGCGTACTATAATTATCTTAAGCTTAGAGTGATTATCCAATCCTTAGCATATGTTTGCCTTGTAAGGATAATCACAACCTAGTTGGAATCCAAACTGAAATCAAAACCCTCTAGTCAGGTTTGTTGGTGGAAGTTAGTTAGTGTGTTAGAAGAAGGAAGTAATGGTCAGTAAGTGAAGCTGATCTTGGTGAACCTTGGCACGTTAAAAGAAAGACAATCCTTAGTGGATTCTCCTGTTAAATCGGGACCGTTGACGTAGGACCTTGAGTCTCTGAACCACGTTACTTCCCTGTGTTCTTACTGCTTTGATATCTACTCTTAATTGTTAATTTGATTAGGTTATTAATTGCATATTTAATCAGGCTTGATCCAATCAGCCTGATCATTGAACTGAGTACTGTCCTTCTAACCACGGCTTCATAAAAAGGAAAATAAGTTTTCAGAAAGCAAACTAAACAAGACTATAAACCTATGTTGTATAGGTGCGGGGGAGTGGGGGCGGGTGCGGGCAGATTCGGGTGCGGGGATATGGATTTTTTAAAATGTTAGGGTGCGATACGACAATGATACGTCTATTTATTTTATATTTTATTATATATAATATCCATATATATTTATATATTTATATATTACATATAATTTTTTTAAATTAAACAAAAAAACAAACTTTAAATACAATTAAATCTCATAAGTAAATTATATCAACCCAATCAGGACCCAAAATTTGGCCCATTCTACTGTCAAAACAGTATTTGGCCCGCCCATTTATCAGGCCCCAAATATGGCCCAATTAGTAGTTGATATAAATGGATACAGGTATACAGCACACACCCTAAATACATAGCACTGCAATTACGCTGCTCCCTTTTCCGCCTCCATGCGCGGCCGAGCGACCTTCCCAGTCGCCACCACCGCCGCACAAGGTTTCCACCTCGGATACGTCCATCTCGCCGACGACGCAAGCCCCAATTTCAGCCGCCCGATGCACGAGTGCGGCGCTAATTGCCCGCCACTGCTGAACCCCAATTTCAGCCGCCGAAGCACGGGTGCTGCGCCAATCGCCCGCCACCGCTGGACATCAACCGACCACCGTCTGGTCCAACTTTTCTTGCTGGAAAAAACCCCGATTCGCGAATCTGTGAGCACGGATTCGCGTATCCAATTTTTTTTGAAAACATTGACGGATACGCCAGATGACAAATCGAGTGCATATCAGGCGCAAATCACACCCGCCCCCGCCGCCAGTTCGTATCCGATACAGTATACTACATATTTTACGTGAATCCGTGCAACATAGCTATAAACTTTCAGGGTTCACACATTCCGCACTGACATAAGTAGATAGTTATCCAACTGAGCTGCACTCAGTGTTGTTAGTAGGTGGATTATCTACTCAGTGTTCATACATCACTCTGAGTAAGGGGACTCAGTCAGTTTGAAAATAAGAAAAATTGGTATACGTGTATTCCCCCCTATACACGTATCACTCAGTCTTGTACCGGGACCAACATTTTTCTTAACCGACTTGCTCGCATCTTCGGCTGGCTCATTGGGTTTTAGGGTATCAAACACCCACTTGTGGTGTTGTGCGGTAAGGACAATATTTAAGTTACGTTTCCAATCAATGTAGTTCTCTCCGGTAAGTTTGTTATCTTTAAATATACTAAACAGTGGATTAAAAGGCTGCGACATGATGAACTGAGAATAAAACATACATTCATATTAATATCTAGATAAATATGAAATTATCACAAAATTTGATCATATCAATTATATTGAAACCTTAAAACAATATAATCATGCATCATCCGAAATCCCAAAACAGTTAAATATATCACGTTAAGTGTGGTACGTTATTTAAACACATTCAAGCAGGTTATAAACAAAGACAGTTACAAATCTTTAATTCAAAATTAATAGTCGGCTCCCACTTGACCACATAAAAATTGACAGGGACTCCGTTGAGGAGTAAGTATATATCAAGTCTTATGCCTAAGTAATAACCATAATTCAATACATGATTATTATTTCGCTTTGAGCAAGTCACTCGTTAGGTGGGTCAATATTGTTACTAGTAATAATCCACAATCATCCTTTTGGAATTTATTCATGTGAAATCTGTCTTTTTGGCCGATCCGTTAGTGAAAATGTATTCCAAAAAGACTTCATTAATAAATAAATTGTGGAGGTCAAAATTAATCCAATTTTATTATCCGAAATAAAATTGTCAATTAATTATAAAAAATATACTTAGTAATTTTCGAAAGTAAACATTTTAATCACGACATCTCATGCATCGCATATTTAACAAATCTCGTCTCGAAAAGCTCTCACTCAAACAACAACAACTCTTTAAAAAGGTCCTCCGTTTGGGCTCAGGACGCATCCGGTGGCCTACGCCTACGCCTGGAGGCTACGGGCGTGGACCGCCCGTCATCCCGCATGCGAGTGAGCCAACGCGCGAGGTGGGTCGGCTGGTGCAAGCGCCGACCACCTCCTTGACCCGCGCGTCCATGTATGGCGTGTGTCGTCCTAGAAGGTGCCCATGCATGGTGCCCGTCATGTCCGCATGCAACGTCCACACATGCATGCAATACATGCACACATCCAGGTACGCCGTCTTTAATTCGCCGTCTCCATCTTCATTTCGATCCGGTTATAATTTATTTATAAAAAATAAATAAACCTAGATCTAAACTAGTTTATTACATTGATCAAATCAAATAAAAAAATAACTAATCTACTCGTGGATTTTCTCACGAGAAAAATAAATTCGAACGAATCAAATTAAAAACACAAATAATTCATACGCATGAATAAAATAAACATTAAAACCATGACAATTAGATACCTGCAAAAAAGATCTAACAATTCTACTATCCAATTTCGATTTAATGTTCAATAATTTTAAATTCCAATTTAAAGATCAGATCCCGATACCGAGACTCTGATACTAGTTGTTGGGGAAATCGGAGTGCCCGGATCTATTCAGGATGATATTTAAATACAATTTTAAAATTCAATTATTACTAGCATGAATTAATCCTAATTAATTCAAATAATAATTCCAACAACACGTATTAACATGCATATGAATTAATTTCACATAAAATCCTATAGCGGAATATCTAGGAGTTTATGCGATTATGTACCTCTTGATGCGATGACCTTTGAGAATAACGGGACAAGCTTTGATGATGCTATCAACCGAAAGACCTTCTCAAGTATTCCCTTTAGCCTTGTTCGTCCACTGGTGGGAAGTGTTTAACAAACAACTAATAATATAAAGGAAGAAGAAAAATATATGTTTCTTTTAATTTTTCCAACTCATGGAACTTATAAACTGGGGATGAAAATATCACCCCTTATTTATAAGAGGTGGTGGCCGATTTTTGCTAGTAGAATAAGGGAAGAGAAAATCTTTTCTTGATCTCCAAGAAATCTTGAATATATCTCATATATTCTTTTCTCCATAATAAAATATTCCATAAAAATCTCACCTCCCTATTATAATGATGATTTAAAAAAAATTTAAGGATGAGAATACAAGATTTGGATCTTCTTGAATTTATGAGATAATCTTGTATTCCAAGAATACATATCTTCCATAATATCTTTCCAAGAAAATCAACAAAATCTTTTCTCTCTTTAAATCATAATTTTCGAAAATTAAAAGGAAACATCAGCAATAATATTTTTCTTTTATTTTAATCACATTATTATTATTGAGCTACTTGAGGGGCCTTTAGGAGAATGAAGATTGGACCTCCAATGGGCTTCTGAATTTTCAATATTGAGCCGCAATATAATTCAGCCCATTAATATTAATTAATACCGCTATTAAATTAATATTGCACTATCCATCTTAATCCATATTACGATAATATGAGCTCTCAGTTATTATTTCCCATGTTTAAGATTATCTACTCCATTAATTAATTGAGCTTCTGGATATCTCTAAATTAATTAATATCTTGTACCTTGGAGTAAAGACAGTTCAACATTATTATTCTTATCGGAAAACTAATATCCACTTGCAAGATTTGGTACGATAAAACTTCTGAACCCACCAAGGGGACAAATCACACAAGACGTACTTGCACACGTTTATCTGTATTAAATCCTAACAACTGTCGTATGATTAATATTATTGCCCAAAATACAAGGTATCGAAGTCACAATGATTCTCACCCAACATGTATCAAAGCAATAAGTATTAACCACATACGATCCTATTTAAGTGACAGAGATTAAGAAATCAACAACCACTGAGATCTAATTCTTCTTCATTCAGAACAAAAGAATTTATCCTCTCTGTATATCCTCTTCAGCACATACAAAATATGCTAGTGCAATCTAATGATCAAGATATGCCAATTTGAGAACTACACCTTAACCTTTTACGGTGGATTGTTCAATTTCACCTAGGTCATGAAGTTGTACATTTATTTACAAAGAACTATTAATGTGATTTTCCGTGATCTGGTATCACCAAATTAACTACAATGTAACATGTACTACATATTGAACGGTTTGCAATAAATATATATAACATTCATTCATACTTAATGCAACAATGATAAAAAATTTATTCTCATAAATAAGTGTTTAATATATAAGTTATACAAAGTAAAATCATACTTTCACGTATAACCCCAACATGAACAGCCTCAGTCCTCCATGCTGCTCCTCTAGCCTTTTCATTGAATTTGGATGACGTCTTGATTTATACTAATATGAATCATTGGTACTTTATTGAGTTTTGAGTTTTATGGTATTGCTTGGGGTGATGATTTATCACTTATAATTATAATATTGAAGGGTGGTTATTTTTTATATATTTAGTGTATTAATTTATTAACTTTTATTTATTTAGGTGGTTTCGACTAGTCCCCGTCTAGTCGCTAGACCCCAATAGTCCGACTGACTAGCGACTAATGCCTTTTAGAACATTGAGTAGCTCACATTATGAGTTGTAATAAGTATAAACAAATTCACAACTTAGATGGACTTGAACAATCTGTTGGCAAAAATTGAAGTGTAAGGATCGGATTGATTTGTCTTGACCAAAAGATTATACTAGTGCATTTGATGTACAATGAGATTATTTTTCTAGTCTAACTTGGAAAGAAAAATTAAATCTCAGTGGTTAATTATTTCTTAATTTTTGTCACTTAATAAATATTGTATATAGTTAATTTATATTGCTTTAGTTTAATATGGTTAAAGAGTCAATGAGACTCAATACTTTGTATTTTAGATAATATTATTAATTATATGACAATTGTTAAATTAATACAGAAAATTGTGTCTTGGAATGACAAGTTGATTATGTCCCCTTAGTGGGTTCAAAAAATTTATCATATCAAATCTGGTCAGTTGATTAATTTCCGGTATGATAATAATGTTGAGTTGTCATTTCCCAAGGAATAAAAGATATTAATTAATTATAGTGTTTAATGGCTTAAATTAATTAATGGACAATGATATCTTAAACATGAAAAATAATAACCGGGAGTCATATTTCGTAGTATTGGTTAGGATGAATAGTGCAATATTAATTCTATAGTGGAATGAATTAATATTAATGGGCTAGAATAATATTGTGACTCAATATTAGTTTTTAGGCTCATTTGGAGGTCCAATCTCAATTCTCCTAAAGACCCCTTGACTAGCCCACTAAAAGTCCATTAACTATATGGTTAAAAGATACTCCCTCTGATTCAAAATAAGTGTCGTTCTAGAGATTTTAGGACAAATTAAGAATTATAAATTTTGACATATATACCCCACCTAAATCTCTAAAATATCTATTATATTTTGATAATATCTAACAGATCTGTTATATTTTAATATAAGCCCTAAAATATCTCTTATATTTTGAATTTGAATTCGGGGTAAATCGGGAAAACACGTGAAAAAATAATTAAAACGACACTTATTTTGAAACAAATTGTAACCTCTAAAACGACACTTATTTTGAATCGGAGGGAGTAAAAATTAATTTTGTTGTAAGAAAATATTTATTATCTTGGAAATAAATATAGAGAGAATATATATGGATATATATGAAATATTCCTAGGAAATTAAATCTTTCCAAATACTGAATTTCTTGAAATTCAAGAAGATATAATCTTGAAATTTCTTAAACCAAGAAAGATACAATGCCTAAGAAATCATATAATTTTCATCTCCTACAATTATACATAGGGATTGATTTTTCATCCCCGAGTATTAATAATCAAGTGCTAGGATTTGAAAATTAGAGCATTAAAAGTGAAAAATAATTCTTCTTTGAGTGTTTGAAAGTTCGTGAAGATTTTCCACCAGATCTACGAACTGTCTTGCTAGTAATAGAATATTCTAAGAATATTCCATCAGCTACAGTGGCATCCAAGGATTTTAACTGAGATTTTCCTTTTTGATGGATGAAAAACCTAAAACAAAAAACATGAAAGAAAGAGATGTTAGGAACCTTACCTCTCCACATTTCATGTGGTGTTTTCTCATGTCTTTTGATCAACAGACTCCTGTTTTGGGTGAAATAAGTTGTTTTGATGGCTTCTGCCCAGATTCTCTGAGGAACATTTTATTTAGCTAACATGGTTATGGTTTTCACCTCGAGGTACTCGAGCATGATTTCGAAGGCATCAACCCTCCTCTGACTTCTATTAAAGAAACTTACCGGATAGAGATAAGGAGAATGCTTTGTGAGTTTATAATGCCAGATGCTAAGTCGAAGTGTGATGTTGAATTCAAAGAGGTATATGATAGCTTCTATGAGTGGATGAGCATGCCTTTAGAGTAGCGGAGATACGATGACTGAAAACTAGCTGAAGTTTAGAGTTAACTGATAGAAACTTTTATGTACTTTCGCCTTATATTCGTGAAATTATTCGAATATCAAATTTAAATATTTTTCTAATAATAATTTTTTTATTTGAAATCGATATTGAATTATTTGAAACTATTTGAATATTAGACTAGATTTTTCCTCAAGCTTGTTCTAAACAATATTATTCGAGTATTTGGTTCGAAATTAATTCCATTATTTCAATTTACAATGCAAGCCGCATATTAATAAATTTGCATAACATAATCAAATACATAAATGAAAAAAATAGTTAATTATCAAATTCATCCTAATATCACTTCAAAACTTAGTGACGAAGATTTAATCTTCTAGTGGGTTTGTAAATCAAGTGGTTTTCTTCTTTTGGTGTAAATTTAATCCATTTTTTTAAATATTTTTCCCTTTTAATAATTAAAGTATTGAAATGATGTTTTCAAATAAAAATAATAAACTCATATGTCGTCTAATGTGTTAGAATTTATAAGAAATTATATATATATATATATATATTTAATCGAATATCTAATCGAATATTATAAGTTTTAATTTGTATTTGAATACTAGCCAAATAAGAAAAATTGTATTTGAATTCGAATTATAAAATTTTGAATACGAAGTATTGAACAATTCGTTTACAACCCTTTTCTCTACAAGCTGAACTAAAAGATCAGTTGGCCATGATGGCTCGGAGGTATTAAAGGTTAAAATTTGGATTCATCAAGTCCAAGAAGTAATACAAGGACAGTAGAGATAACCATAACACCTATCCTTACTTCTCCCAACAAGTAGGCGAGCAATGTAATCAACTTCACGGGCAAAGGCATCTTGTCAAGTCTGGTCCTTCCTCTTCTGCCAAAATGCATGTTCCTGAGCCCGAAAGAGATGATAACAATGAAAAAGAAGCTTCCAATCGATGTTTCAACTATTGTGAGATTATGCATTATCACCTAACTTAAACTATATTGATCGTACTTATGATAACTTATCATACCACCACTACTAACGATAATCTTCCTTCCTTTATCAGATGAAAATAACGATGACATGTGATAAATACCCAGTGAAGAAGAAAAAGTAAAATATAATCCCAATTACTATTATCTTTATAATACACATAAATCCAATTTAAACGTGACTAAATTTGACCTATAAACCTCTTATGAAGAATTAATGACTGGTTTCATTGTGTGATCCAAGCTCTCTCTCAAAATGAAGGGGAGGGCGTGAGACTCAATAATGATATTTTAGTGTAACTTCAATAGAGATAACAACTAACCTTGAGGATACCAATGAAGCAAATCAAGACCCCACTAACTTGATGATCTCACCTAAAATAATCACTCAAGTAGTGGAACCTTGAATGTAAGAGTTTGTCAGTTGGAGGGAAAATCCTGCTTAATTTTATTTATCGTCTCTTTCTTAGTGCAGCTACAACTTGCATGAAGTGTACACAGTGCATGCATTAAAACCTCATACCTTCACATATTCTAAAAATCGTCGGTAATCAACAATACCACTTACCACATTATGACTGACTTGTTGCTTACCAACATCAGAGAGTGTACATATTACTCATCTTTTAGGGTTGATAGACACTCTTTACTTATCACAATAAGTTATTAGACATTTTGGCTGAATGCACTAAGCTAAATCAATTAATCTTAAGTTTGGTGATTAGCAAGAAAGATTAACCCTAATATTCGATTGTTGCCTCTAGCTAGCTATCAACTTCTTTAGTTGTCGCATGTGGTTGTCGACTTCTAGCTGTCGTCTCTAGTAATCGACTCCTTGATTCATGATAACTGCCATACTTAGATAAATTTCGAATATTTTCATGGTTTCTTCAAGTTATTTCTTTCTTCACTCATACTTCATTATAGCCATTAAGCTTCTTGAAAACAAGAGTTGAGGGGTCCAAGTTTCTGTTTTATACTCCCTCCACTCTAAATTTAATTGCTACTTTACTATTTACCCTTCTAACTTAAATTGTATTTAATTAACAAAGTGAATTAGTATGTGTAACGTAATACATGATATGCAAATATACTAGTGTATGGAGGATATAATTGTAAAAAAAAAGTTATTTTATTATCATTTAAGGAAATTCTGATTGAGTAAACGGGAGGAGTATTTTTGGTAAATATCAATTAAGTATGTGACAGATGGAATATCTGTTTTGTCTCATCAAAATCTAGACACTTTATTTCCTATCAAAATTCAACAAATAAAATTAAAAAGTAAATAATAATATAATTCATGTGTTGTTAACTATATCCAATCACATCAACCAAATTTATAAATAAATCAAGAACTATTAAAAATATAACACCATTTAATACTCAACATCTCAATTACTTAATATCTTATTATACTATATTTCCAAACCTCTCCAAAATGATGTGTCAGCACCACCTTATTTTTAGGGTGATGTGGCATGTCCAAAATATCTCTATTTCAAAATACAGAATTCTCATTAAAAGTTATTTTAGGCATGTTTTAAATTTTCCAATATGACTTAATCTACACCATATATTTTACACTTTTAATCTCAACCATACATTTCATTTTGTATTTTCTATAAATGTCAAATCTCTCTTTAGTTTCATTCTAATTCACAACCATAATCCTCATCTCTTCTCTTCATTTTCTCATTTGTTGTGTACTATGTGAAGAAATGTGATTTTATTTTTTGTTTGTTTGTTTGGATTATTTCTGTAATTTTTTGTGTAGATCATCATCCCTCTTTTTTTGCAGGTAAACAAATTTATTATGCACATGGAGATGATTAGGCACACATTATAAGAAAATTATATGTGCATCTTGAAGATAATTCGAGCGTATTCAGAAATTATTTGTAAGTTTCTAAAGTATATTTATATTCATATCTTTACATTCGTATTTTTTTAAAATTCACCATCAATAACTTTTTCTCTTTTAATAAGAAAATTCTCCCATCACACGTCTACGATTTTGATCCAACTATTATTCTTTCCCGAATAAGGTGTGCGTTATTGTTTTATATTTTTTCGTTTTGTATTGAAGGTAACCTAAAAGTGATGTAGAGATATTTTTTCATGGTCAAACGATATCTCTTCTAAGATGTTTTTGGAAGTTATTTTTGTAAAATATTGATAGATGTAAAATTTTTGTAGGAGGAAAATAAAATATTTTGGAAAAAATATTGTTACCAAAATGATGTATAATACAAAAAATATTCTGCCATCAAATATAATATCTTTCCTTCAATAATAGATTGTAATAAAAAAATTATTTTTGGATAAAATTATGTGGCCAAAATAGACTATTAAACTGAAAGATATAAATATTTTTTCTATACTAGGATATTGATTTTTTTTAATATAATATTTTTTAACATAAAAATATTTAAAAAATAGCGTAATTTATAAATAAGTAAAAAGCTGTTATTTCTTATATAATTAATTTATATATTTTTTCTTAAAATATGTGGAATAATTTTTTTATGGATTGAAAATTATAGTGTTGGGAAAAAAAAGGACATTAAATTTATTTACTAACAATTTCAGTATTATAACTTTTAAAGTATCTTACTCTAAAATAAAATAAATCCGAGTTTATTTTAATCAATGAAAACATAACTTTTACCTAAAATATGGAATATTATTTTAAATATTATATTAATGCAAGTTGATTTTTTTCACGGTTGATTTCTCTTCTAAAATATTTTTGGAAGTTATTTTTACAAAATATTGATAGATGTGAAATTTGTAGGAGGGAATTGAAATATTTCATAACAGATATTGTTACCGAAATAGTGTATGATACTAAAAATATCTTGACACCAAATATAATATCTTGCCTTCAATAATAGATTATAATACAAAATTTTATTTTTGGATATAATTGTGCCGCCAAAATAGACTATTAAACTGTTAAGTACATATACTCTTTTATAGTCTAGGATTTCAAATTTTCTTTTATAGTGTTTTAACATACAAATATTAAAATACTTTTTTCGAACGATTTCTTTTCTTAGATATTTTTGGAATTTATTTTTGCAAAATATAGATAGATGTAAAAGTTGCAGAAGGGAATTGAAATTTTTCAGAAAAGATATTGTCACCGAGATAACATATAATTCTCAAATAATATTTCCACCAAATGTAATACCTTACCTTCAATAATAGATTGCAACACAATTTTTTATTTTGGATAAAATTCTACCTGCAAAATAGAATTTAAAACGGTAAAATATAGATATTATTTTGTAGAGTAGGATTTCGATTTTTTTTTTTAACAATTGATATTTTTAACTTTTTTTAATTTTAAAAATATCTATATGTAAATTGAATTAAAAAAAAAGACTAAGATTAATACCTAAACACCAATTTTTATTGTTGAATTGTGTTATAAATAACAACACATCAATCAATTGTTTTCACACAAGCATCTACACAATATTTAATTTAACTATGACATCATTTTTGTCAAATGTTATCTTTAGATTTGAAATGTGTGATTCTATCTGCATATTTAAACTTTTGTGTTCGATTGTTATTGTATCTTCATACCATGGGGAAAAATTGGGCATGCAAGTATACAACAACTGTAATTTTAAGTAATATTTAATGTGAGTTTGAATGTGAATTAGTTAATATTTAAAAAAAAAACTATTTATTTATGTTTAATATTTTTTTTATTGTTCATTGAATTATAATTACAATTTTAATATTATATTAAAATTACAAGATATTTAAAAAAAAGTTAATATCTATAATTTTAAATAATAATAATAATTTTTTTTCCAATCCGCGAAATTCGCGGGGATACACACTTGTTTTATCAATATTTGAATATAATGCCAGTTTGAACTCATTTCATCTAAATTTGTACAATAATAAAATATTTTTTTGTAAAATTAACATATAATTATATTTAAACTAAATTAAAATTAAACAGGCGGACTGGCTGACTCTAACCGTATGGGGCTCAACGCTATGGATATTCGGGCTAAACGGTCCATATCAAAACTATCTATGGCCAATAGGTCATGAATCGAGTTATAACTTTACCGATAAAAAAGGTCCATATCAAAACGACCATGACTTTAACAGACAACCACAAACTTTCCTTTTATTTAAATGACCCCAACCTATGGACCATGACTCTTTTAGAGCTGATATATGAATCAAGCTGCTCGTAGGCTCATCACGGCTCATGAAGGCTTGAACCCGGCTCGTGAAAGATGATAAAGGATCCAAGCTCGAGTTTCTTAAAAAATCAATTTGTTAATGAGTCAAGTCAAGCTCAACTCGCGAGCCTAACGAGTAGGCTCGATATAAAAGGTTTATTTTTCTTTTCTTTTTTGTAAATATTTGATGGTCCCTTAAAAAAACATATGTATATGAGAATTTATAATAATTTTTTAAAGGACACCAATGTGTATTGCTTGTAAATATGAGGCCAGTGCAGTGCTTATGCATGTCAGGATGATTGATTCAAACCTGACTAAAATATTGACACTATTTTTTTAAAGATATGCTATGACAAATTTATAGAGAGTGTTAAGTAGATCAGTAATGCAACAGAGAGCATAACTACGTAATGTGGTTCAAAGACTCAAGCTCCTACATCCACTATCCTGATTGAACATGATAATTCCTTCACACATAATTAACTTGATTTATAGTGTCAAGGGACACTTTCAACTAGACTTATGTTCCTCCGCAAAACTGTCTCTCCGAATTGGTCTTACACCCCTCTGCGAGATTGCCTCGCATCTAGACTTAGATCCCCCCATGGGATGACCTCTCAATTACCTAACTTTAGCCACTTACTCTCAGGTTTTACATGGTTTTAATCTTTAAGCTGAGGTTGAGAAAATCTCTTTAAGCTTATGATATATATGATGAGCTCATATACAAACTAGAAATCTCTGATATGAATATGAATAACTCAGGTCAATGTTCTTCGATGGAGATGCTTGAAGATTTGGCCCAATCAGGTTTACTTGCATCCACCATCTTTTTTTTCTCTAATGAAAATGTAAATCTGAATGTTATCGTTGGAGAAAGTAATATTCAAAGTCAGACTATTATTGGAGTGTAATTCTCCTTTTAAGAGTAGCTCTGAATTTTTCAGCTCTTGTTAGGCTTATAACCGTGTTCTGATTGGTTCACGTTAGCTAGGTCTAATGATTCTTTTCTTTAGGATTCTTTTGATCGTGATAGTCCTGACTTCAGGCGACTTGTCTTCAGCTGACTTGAAGATCTTCAAGAGAACTGACTTCAGGAACTTATCAGTTTTAAGGGAACCATTCTTCAGGAGACTTGAAGATTTTCAGGGAAGTTAACTTCATGCAATTTGTTATGCGTTCCAAGGTCCTCTGTAGCCTGACTCCTCCAGGATCTACGAGGCTCAACACTGATCTTTATGATCATATGCTCTTCACTTAATAGTTTACTGACCAACTTAGAGATATCATATTTATACTTAATGGGACTTCCTCCAAGGTTGTCTTCAGGTTTTTAGGATTTCTGACTCCAATTGAGTTTTTCCTCGATTGAATACTTATGAAGTGAAAACTGTGTAACCTTAACCTTTACAATCCTGACTGCATATTTCCTATTACAAGCCGTGTTGAAAAATCATCAAAACAAAATATCCTTACATCTAGACATCTACACACTCAATAGACTTATTGTCTAATCCTGTGATGGAAAACCGTTTTCTAATACAATTCTTTTCTGACTTGTTTATGGTCAAACAATTTAATTTGACTGGTTTATGATGAAGTGTATGCACTATCTGCAGTAAGTACATTTAGTATTTTCCTGGATATCTAATATTTCTCCCACGGCCATAAATTTTATATAAAATATATCGTCTCTTGGAATTTACTAATCAATATCATGTTGAGCTTTCTTTTTGACTCGATACATGTATGGTTGCTCCACCCACTTGAGATGTGTCCAAGGCTGCCCGATGCAAGCCGAATCCATCAACAGATATTTAGGAATCCTTAGCATAGAGTTCCGCTCTGGTAAAGTGGCTTAATCCCTTTTTAAATTTCAACATTTAGAACCGCTTGTCGCGGGATAGGCTTGGGAAGTATTTGCTGTTGAAATTAGGATTTATGTGAAAAATCCTTGTGTGCCTATTATTATCTTTGTTGCTAATTTAATTCACTTAAACAATGCCGAAATTTTCATATACAAGTTTGCCTGAAGCAAACATGGACATTGACTAAAATTTGAACTTGAATAGTTGCTCCTACTTGTATGACTATTTATTTGAATTAAATTTACATTATTAAGTTATAGTCCGCATATATTGGCACCCAATGATCGTAAATCATGTTTGGGTAGACGACATCCAATATTTGCTCCTTTGTGATTGAGCATGTAAATTAAATCCCATTTCTCCTTTGTTAATAAAAATTCAAATCGTATGTCTTACCATGTCCATTTAAAACGTAGTGAAAATGCTTGATATTACTAAGAGAGAATTTATTGGGCTTGCTCTCGATGGTAATAACTACGTGACATGGGCCATAGATGTTGAGATTCATCTAGCCTCATCCTAATTAAGCGGAATCATTGTCCATGGTCCGAAATCCACTGATGCCCAAAAGGCAAAAACGTTGATTTATCTCAGATACCACCTAAATCAGGACTTGAAATATGAGTACCTTACTGAGATGGACCCTAACATTTTATGGAAATCCCGGAAGGATTGTTTCTATCAACAAAATGATATAATTCCTCGGGCACAATACGATTGAATGAATCTCCATTTTCAAGATTTAAATCTATAACGGAGTGCAATTCTACCTTGCATCGTATTATATCCCAATTAAAATTATGCCAACAACAAATTACTGAGGCCGAGTTGATACATAAAATCTTATCAACATTTGATGCTAGTAACCTTGTACTCCAGCAGTAGTACACCTCTCACTCAGAGCTAATTTCTGCACTTTTAGTGGCAGAAAAACACAACCAACTCCTGATGAGAAATCACAATACTAGACTCGTTGACCCACAAGCAGTGCCTGAAGCACATGTTGTAGCTCAAGAGAGCCTGAGTGGGCGTAAGCGTGGAAGGGAAGAAATCTGCAAATCCAAGCACTTGATTGAGGTTTATCGAAAGATACAAAAGGACAACAAGGGCATGGCCCCTCGGGGTGAATCTCACCATGTCAATCTGCCTGAAGCAGATTTTGATAAAGACAACGATAGTCTTTTGAGCTTAGAGCTTGAAGATTTGAGAGAAAATGAGTGATTTACATAATTGGATATTATTAGTATCTTGACTTGAGCTTTGAGATTTGTCTTGCTTCATTTGGGACAAATGTAATGAAATTTTGACCCCATCTTTGCCCAGAAGACGGATGCACTGATTAAATTCTCCGATACCATCTCAATAAGATATAAATTATTTATGGAAAATCCCTGAAGGATTATATTCATCGTCGTTTATAAAAATCCCTGAAGGATTATATTCATCGATAAAATTTGAATAAAATCGATAGCAGAAAATATCGATAGATGAACATTATGGCCGATGCCAAATAATTGTTGAGGTGGTCGAGATCGAGTATTCCCCAAGCAAATCTCAGTATACCAGTTTGCCTGAAGCTAACATGAACATTGTCAGTGATATGACATTAAAGACTATGAGTGGTCATGATACATAGCGTCATTATTTTGTAATTTTTATGCATGTTATGACTATATGCTTTGTCATAATTAATATTTGCAAAAAATTACAACTCAATTACCCGATGTCTTTAACAACTCCAGCAGAGTTACTGAATCACATATTTATATAGAAAATTCCCGGTTAAAATTGATGTCCCTGAAGGACAAAGTATTACATGCTAATGAATCTAAATCACGCCTGAAGCGTGAAAGACCTCAGTAACAAAATCCAACCTCCTGAAGAGTTGTAGAGCTTATCTTAAAATCCAATTTAGTTTTATATATATTATAGCATGAGCGGTTAGTCCATCTAAAATAATAATGTGATATGTCGGATTTTATCTAAATTCATTGGCTATAACACGTCAAACCCTTTCGTAAATAAATTTATATGGCATGTACAAAGGATGAACTTAGAGTACGGCTAAATCGTACTAAAGTTGGAATTAAATCTCCCATTTTTAGAATGGTTTCATTGAGATATTTGTGGACTAATTATCCTAGTATGGGGACCATTTTGATAGTTAATGGTCATAATTAATGCTTTCACACGGTGGACCTATGTATGCTCGTTATCCACCTGCAATCACACTTTTGTCAAGACTATTGCAAAACTATTGAGCTTAGTTCTCATTTCCCAAATTCTCAAATTAAATCCATTTAAATGGATAATGCCAATGAGCTCGCATTGACAACATTCAATGTTTATTATATGGCATTGGGAAAGTGAAGCATTAAGTCCCTTACATCTACACCATAATGGTCTAGCAGAGTAATGATTAGGCGTGAAATTTTTATGATTTGGTGCCCGATTTGCCCGTGTTTTGAGTGAATTTAACGAGTATTTAGAGTCAATTGAGTATCATTTTCATAAACTAATAAATTTACCTCTTTGATGCTCGTAGATGGAAAGAGGGCGGAAAATGGAGCTCGTAGGACTTTGAATCGACTCAAATGGATGCCCGGATGAGAAGATATTGAAGAAATAAGAAAAGTACTAGTTTGAGCGAGCAAAAGTATCATTTGGCCCGAGGGAGGAGGCACTCAAGCAGTTGAGCTCGAGCACTAGGTGCTCAGGCAAGAGATGTTCAAGCCCTCCATGAGTTCTGGAAGATTGCAAGCAATCGAGCGGGACAACTCGAGCCCTAAGTGCTCGGTGGTCGAGCACTGGCTCGAGTAGACGCGGGTCGAGACCCAAGCACTCGAGCAAGAGAGCTCGAGCACCATATTTGCGCTGGAAGTTTGAGGCACTCGAGTTGCACTAGCTTGAGCAATAAGCACTCGAGTTAGGCATGTGCTCGAGTCCTACGAGCAAGTTCGGTCCAAATCGGCCCGTTGCCTATAAATACCCCATCACAAGCTCATTCTTAGATACCTTTTGATCACTATTGATTTTTTTACATACTTGAAGAGAGAGAAGCTTGGGAAGGAGGTTTGAAGAGTTTTACAACTTGTAATCGAGGTTTTAGCTTATGAATTCATAGTTTAATTATTTCTTTCGAACTTTTTAGTTTAATTCTTTCTTTCTTAAGTATTTTAGACTATAAACCCTAGCTTTTCAGATTTATATAGATTTATTTTGAGACTTGAAATTATTCTTTAGTTTATGTTCTTGATTTTATTAGTTAATTCAATTATGCATATGTTTATTGTTCTTGCTATTGTTTTCATTATTCAATCAACCATGTTAGGCTAGAACCCTTGCATGCTTAGGATAGGATGAACTTGTAGAAGTAGGACGTTGGTACGTAATTAGGATCATTCATGATGTTTAGTTTTGATTCTCTTAATTATTGAACTCTTCTAATAAATTTTGGAATAATTTTGGAATTAAGTACGAAAATTGTTAGAGAGAAGACGACTGCATCACTCTTTAATAACTAATTGGCTTAAGGAGAGGATTTTAAAAGGGGTTTATAATCTACCGGTTTATCTAGGGAGGACGACCGCATCACCTTAGTCAAATTAGGGCTTTAATAATTAAGCACAATCCATATAACTTGATTAGTGGATTAGTGAAGTAGGTTGATTTGATGAAGTATTAGGGTTAACTCTTGAGCTTTTAGTCTTTCAATCTTGTGCTAGATTAGGGAAGTTGATTGCATAGTTTTAGTACACTTAGGATTATTACTTGCACATCACGATTATTTTAGTTATCGTACCAACTCCGTTAGTATACGTAGGAAATCCTATCTTGAGCATCACCATCCCATATCTTATTAAAACCCAAGTTATTTAGCTTAATTTAATTATTAGCATTAAGAGTAGTAGTTTATAAATTAGTTTAATATAATTCTTGAACCTGAACATACATTCATATTAACTATGAGACGTAGATCTCCAGAGTTCTATTCTCATATATACCTTCCTTTGGGTTCGATATACTTGGTCCATATACTTGCCAATACTACAGGGATCTCATACTCTTGTGGGGTAACTACTAGTATAACTAGTATTTTGCATTCAAGTCAATAGCGTCGTTGCCGGGGAAGGCGATGTATGCTCATTGAGTAGGACTTGGAGATAGTTTAATAGTTATTAGTGAGTGCTTTTATTTTCTATTTTATTATTTATAGTCTGGTGCGTTTGATCTTTCTTGTTGAGTACTCAGGTATATGAAAACACGCTCAAAAGGAGAAACGAGCGAAGATAGAACAAAGTTAGACCCTGAGACGATTGCTAGAAGGAATCTAGCTTTCCAAAGAAGGATGGATACAACAGGAGGTGATGGTATGGATTTGAGTGATGATTTAGATCTGGCTGGAGAAGGTGTTACTCAGACGGGAGACAAGGTTGAGATGGCTAAGTGAGTCAATAATCCAAAGCATGCACCCCAAGGGGAAGTAGCTAACCAAAACCCAAACCTAAAGGACCAAAACAATCCTGCACCCAAACCAGAATCAAGTCATTAACCAAAATCAAAGCTAAAACCCCAACAACCCATTCAACAACCCTTTTTACCCACAAAATAACCCACCTTACTACCCATACCCACCATACCCACCATACCCATATCCAACATATTACCCCCCACAACCTACTTATAACCAACCACACATACCTCTACCACCAGTTTACTCTCAACATGTTCCTCAGAATGTTGACCCTCCTGGTATGGCAATTAGAGGCAGATTTGAGGTTCAGCCTCAACGGTATTATGATGGAGTAGCTATGCCACCAGTTGAGGCAAATAACTTCTCTATTACTCCTGGGATTTTAAGGATGCTTACTGAGAATCAATTTAAGGGAGAAATAGGAAAATATAATCCTCACACTCACTTGAAGAATTTCCTGATGATAACCTCTACCTTTAGCCAAAACGGGACGACTGAGGATGCGAAGAGGCTCAGATTGTTCCAATTCTCTCTAACTGGAATAACTAAGAAGTGGTACGATAGCACACTTCCACGAGGTAGTGTGACTACATGGGCCGAGCTCGAGCGTCTATTCCTTGAGCGTTTCTACCCCTCATCTCGAACAGTGAAGGCGAGGAAGGAGATCTCCTCATTCACTCAGAAATATGGAGAGGAGTTGAGTCAAGCGTGGGAGCGATTCTCCAATATGCTGATTGAGTGCCCACAACACGGGTATAACGATTGAGATATTATGGCTTATTTCTACTACAGGGCTAGCGAGAAGGATCAACATCATCTCGATGCTTGTGCTAGTGGAACGTTCTTGAACCGTAGTGCAGCTCAGTGCAGAGAGATAGTTGAAAACATAGTGAAGAACGCGGGGCAGTGGAAAGATGATCAGGAATTTCAGAGAGTCTATCAGATGGAAGAAAGTGAGGGGACGAGAAAGGTGTTTATGGCAATGATGGAGAAAATTAGTAATCTGGAGGTTGGACAAAGTTTGAGTAGTCAGAATAATGTGATGAGTGAGAAAGTGGACCAACCAACATGTCAGCAAGAGGAGGCCAACTATATGGGAGGGCCTAATTATAATCAGAATGGCTATCAAGGTGGAAATTATCAGGGGCGACCAACTTATGGTCAACAGTTTGTACCACCGGGTCCAAAGCCTCCTCAGAATCAATGGAGGAAGAATGATAACTTATCCTACAGTAATTTGAGAGTGGGGATAACTGTACCTCCAAATGTCGACCCTGGCTCAAAACTCCCCGGAGGAGAAGGAGGAGCTACCACTGATGAGATGTTACGTGCCATTCTTCAGAAGGTGGAGGAAGGTAGCTAGAGGCTATCCTCTTTTGAGTATGATGTGAAGGAGATGAGTAAGAAGAACGATCAGCGTGATCAAGATCTCCAGAAAAGGGATATAGAGCTAAATAGAATTCAGCAAGAGAACAATAGGCGGTTCACTTCTATTGAGTACCAGATGAGCCAGATTGAAAATCACTTGGAAGAGAGACAGGTAAATATCCGTTGCTCCCAAAAATATTATTAGCGGAAAGCATTTTATACTTAATTTTAAGAAAAACCTCTTTTAAAGTGCTAAAATTAATTATGCAGAAATTCAAAATAAAAATAGTAAATAAAAGAGACACGAGGATTTTATAGTGGTTCGGATATAACGATCCTACGTCCACTCTCCCTTTCACCAAAGGGGTCTCACTTACCAACCAACTTACTTACTACTGGAATTGGGAAGTATCAGCTCCTTCGTACAACTTACAACAACCTTTCAATGTGGTGAATATGTTGAGTAATATTCCAACTAGAACTCCTAAAAGAGTAGATATAGTAATTGTATGAACAAGGTGAGTGTATGGTGTGTTCGTGTGTTTCTCTATCTTTTTGTGCTCTCTTGCCCGTCTTTCTTATTGAACTCTTCAACATGCACTCCTATTTATAGGTGTCAAATAACTAGCCGTTGGAAGCTAGAAATTCAAACATCTATAAATTAAGGAATATAATCAATCATCTTGATTGATTATATGATTGATTGGTTGACTCTTTCCTTGATTGATTCTTCTTTGATCTACAACCAATCTTCTTATCTTTGGATCACAAGATCTTCTTGGTAGAGCTCATCTGGTAGAGTGGTCTGGTAGAGCTCATCTGGTCTTCTACCTCATCTGGTCCTCTACCTCATATGGTCATCTACCTCATCTGGACTTCTACCTCATCTGGTCTTCTACTCATCTGGTCCTCTGGTCCTCTAGTCATCTACCTCATCTGGTCCTCTACCTCATCTTGTCCCGACCTCATCTTGTCCAGAGCACATCTTGTCTCGACTTCATCTTGTCCAAGACTCCTCTTGTCCAAGACTCCTTTTGTCCAAGTCTCACCTTGTCCAAGACTCCTCTTGTCCAACTCTTATCTTGTCCAAGACTCCTCTTGTCCAAGACTCATCTTGTCCAAAACTCCACTTGTCCAAGACTCCTCTTGTCCAAGACTCATCTTGTCCAAGACTCCTCTTGTCCAAGACTCATCTTGACCAAGACTCATCTTGTCCAAGACTCATCTTGTCCAAGACTCATCTTGTCCAAGACTCCTCGTCTCGGACTTCTCTTTTCTGGAGCTTCTCTTGTCTGGAACTCCTCTTGTCCGGGACTTCTCTTGTCCGGGACTTCGCTTGTCTGGAACCTCCCTTGTCTAGAACTCTTCTTGTCTGAGACTCCTCTTGTCTTGTCTAATTCCCTTCCCCCTTAGCCTAAGACCTATTTTAGTCCTAGACTAGTTACAAGTTCTTATTTTAACATCGTCAAAACATCTAATCTATATCCCAACAATTTCCCCCTTTTTGATAATGTTAAAACTAAAAGAAATGAATTTAAACAATACAAGAAAAAATTGAAATCTTAAGATGAGAATTCTAATTAGCAGGGTCAACTGATCTTCCCCCTCAAAATATGCTCAACTAATATTTGGGGCATAATTTCAGCTTGTCTTCTTGTGTATCTGCATGCAATCAAGTTTTTGGTACCCTTCTGGGTCCAGGGGGTTAGCACAATATTTAGGAAGCCACAAGAATAGATCATCCCTTTTTGAATCAGGTGATCTTATCTTTCTTCCATACATATCCACAAAAACACACTGAACACAAGAGGCTTCGACATGGTTATTTCTTCTAGAGGCTCTTTTTCTCTTATGAGCTTGTCCAGTAGAAGGAATAACTTGTCTTAACACAACAATCTTGAAATTTTGTTGATAAGGATAAGTTTTGCTAGAACCATCAAAAGTTCCGACTAGTCTGGCAGATGACTTAAAAGTCTCCTGCAGCTGAGTAGGAGTCAGCTGGGACTGCTTCTTTTGAGAAGGTCCAGACTGTTTTCTACTTTGCTGACCTTGCTGAGGTCTTTTAAAATTCCTCCTCTTCCTTTTGGGTTTTTGAGTTTTAGAACTCATCTGCCCGTTAGGTTGAGTTGCCTGGTCAGCTGACCTCTTACCCTTATCAATAAAATTACTAAACTTTTCTTCTTTCCGAACATATGAGGATTCAGGTTTTGAATAACCAAGGCCTGTCTTATCATGCTCTCTTTGAGATGAGGCAGCTATGTGTGACACAACATTGTTTGATGAGGTCAGCTGCTCCAGTCTCAGCTTGAGCTTGTCCTCACTATCTTTTATAATTTTGGTTTTATGGAAGAGTTCATCAAAATTAGCTTTAAGCAGAGTATATTCATTATTTTTCTCAATGTTTTCAACAAGCAGCCTTTCTATCAGCTTAGTTTGTTCATCACATCTGGTTTTCAAGTCAGTGGACTCTTCTACCAGTGTTTGAACATGTTCAGGTGGTAGATCAGCTGATTTGTCAAAACATTTTGAAAGCTTTTGATTTTCTGCTTTCAGCTTTGTGTTCTCATCTTCCAACTTTTGACAAAGTTGTACAGAATTTTGGAGATCTAATAGAAATTTTTGCGAATAAGATTCCTCTGATTGTTCAGAAAAAGAAGAAAAAGAAGAAGAAGGAGAAGAAGAAGAAGAAGAAGAAAATGGAGTTCGATTACATACCTCATCTGTCACAAGACATATCTCTTCGCTTGGTCCAAAATTTGATGATGAACCAGAAGTGGATACCTCTTCTTCCTCAGCTGTGAAGCTTCTTTTGGAGTGACTCCTAGTGTATCTTTTACTACTTTTCTTCGAACCCATTTCTGCAAGAAATTGTTAGCACAAAAAATATTTGGGTTTTTCAAAAAATTGGATTTATCCTGGTGACCACCAAAAAGCTTTTCAAAGCAGTGGTCTATGACACACTACTCTGATACCACTTGTTGGTCCAAAAAATATTATTAGCGGAAAGCGTTTTATACTTAATTTTAAGAAAAACCTCTTTTAAAGTGCTAAAATTAATTATGCAGAAATTCAAAATAAAAATAGTAAATAAAAGAGACACGAGGATTTTATAGTAGCTTGGATATAACGGTCCTACGTCCACTCTCCCTTTCACCAAAGGGGTCTCACTCACCAACCAACTTACTTACTACTGGAATTGGAAAGTACCAGCTCCTTCGTACAACTTACAACAACCTTTCAATGTGGTGAATAGGTTGAGTAATATTCCAACTAGAACTCCTAAAAGAGTAGATATAATAATTGTATGAACAAGGTGAGTGTATGGTGTGTTCGTGTGTTTCTTTATCTTTTTGTGCTCTCTTGCCCGTCTTTCTTATTGAACTCATCACCATGCACTCCTATTTATAGGTGTCAAATAACTAGCCGTTGGAAGCTAGAAATTCAAACATCTATAAATTAAGGAATATAATCAATCATCTTGATTGATTATATGATTGATTGGTTGACTCTTTCCTTGATTGATTCTTCTTTGATCTACAACCAATCTTCCTTGATATCAGTTGACTTCCCTTTCCTGATTCCTCTTATCTTTGGATCACAAGATCTTCTTGGTAGAGTAGTCTGGTAGAGCTCATCTGGTAGAGTGGTCTGGTAGAGCTCATCTGGTAGAGTAGTCTGGTCCTCTACCTCATCTGGTCCTCTACCTCATTTAGTCCTCTACCTCATCTGGTCCTCTACCTCATCTGGTCTTCTACTCATCTGGTCCTCTAGTCCTCATCTGGTCCTCTGGTCCTCTGGTCATCTACCTTATCTGGCCCTCTGGTCCTCTACCTCATCTTGTCCCGACCTCATCTTGTCCGGAGCACATCTTGTCTCGACTTCATCTTGTCCAAGACTCCTCTTGTCCAAGTCTCATCTTGTCCAAGACTCATCTTGTCCAAGACTCATCTTGTCCAAGACTTCTCTTGTCCAAGACTCATCTTGTCCAAGACTCCTCTTGTCCAAGACTCATCTTGTCCAAGTGTCCTCTTGTCTCGGACTTCTCTTGTCTGGAACTTCTCTTTTCTGGAACTCCTCTTGTCCGGGACTTCTCTTGTCTGAAACTCCCCTTGTCTGGAACTCCTCTTGTCTAGAACTCCTCGTGTCTGGGACTCCTCTTGTCTTGTCTAATTCTCTTCCCCCTTAGTCTAAGACCTATTCTAGTTCTAGACTAGTTACAAGTTCTTATTTTAACATCTTCAAAACATCTTATCTATATCCCAACATCTGTCTATGCCGGAAGGCAACCCAAAAGAGCAATGAAAGGCAATCCAGTTGAGTAGTGGAACCAAGTATGACGGTCCTCTACTACCCACTGATGTGTAGGAGGTCCATCGAGAGATTGAGAAAGAGGATGAGGAGAAGAAAGAGGGTAATGAGAAGGCAGTGGAAGATGTTGAGTTGGAAGGCACTAAAAAGGGTAAAGAAAAGGAAGAAGAAGGGATTGAAGAGAAATAATGGGTCCCAAAGTGGAAAAAGGCAAAGGAAGCGAGGCAGAACATGAAGGAAACCGAGCGAGATGAATGGAGGGTGCCAAAATCTGTGATTCTAGTACCATATCCGCAGCGGTTCATGAAGAAGAATTAGATGAGAAGTTCGCCAAGTTTCTTGAGGTCTTCAAGAAGCTCCACATTAGCATACCTTTTTATGATGCTTTGGAGCAGATGCCTAATTATGCCAAGTTCCTGAAGGACTTGATAGATAAGAGGAGGAGAGTTGATGAGCCAAAGCTTGTGCAGCTTAACCATGAGGTGAGTGCATTAGTGCACAAAGCGCTTCCCCCCAAGTTGAAAGATCCCGGGAGTTTCACTATCTTATGTGATATCGGGAATGGAATTAAAAGGGGCGCATTATGCGATCTTGGAGTGAGCATTAATCTGATGCCGTTGTCACATTTAAGAAATTGGAGGATGGAGAACTTCTGCCGACAATGATGACACTTTAACTCGCCGACCGATCTATTACTCGATCTCAAAGTGTAGTTGAAGATGTCCTTGTTAAAGTTGGAGATCATATTTTTCCAGCTGATTTCGTAGTGCTCGACATGGAGGAAGATGAGCACGTTCCTTTGATTTTGGGAAGATCGTTCTTAGCTACGGCCGGGATGGTTTTGGATGTGGCAAATGGGAAGATCACGGTAAAGGTAGATGATCAAGAGATGAAGATTTCCTTATATGAAGCCATGAAACACCCGAAGGAAGATGAGAGCTGTCATTCTATTGATGTCATTGACACTTGTGTTGAAGATACACCTCCTATCCCTAACCTTTCTTATATTCTTGATTATGATAATCCTTCACTTAATGATTTAACCTTTGAGCATTACCATCTTGATTATTTTGATAGGGATAAAGGCAAAGATGATTTGAAGGATAGAGAACTTAAAAGTGTGGACGTGGCCAAATTGGAGGAAAATGGAGGAGTTGATGTGAGGAAGATAAAATTCAAGAAGTGGGTACCTCCGTGGAGAGCGAAAAAGAAAGTGAATCCACCGCCGGAGGTAAAGAAGGTGTTTAAGAGTGGACTCCCCGAGGTGAAGATGGAGGATGGGAATCGAGCGAAAAACTTAGACAACTTCTCTTATAAGAATAAGGGAGGTAAATTTGAGTATCAAGTCCCATAAGCTCCTTTGAGCTCGGTTCGACATTAGGACCTTAAAAATAGCACTGAGTGGGAGGCAACCCACTTTTACTTGCTTTTGAGTGTTGTTAATGTTTGAGTATTTTGTTTTGAGTCGTATTTTTTTAACCTCGTTCTTGAGTATCTTGAGTGCAGGTATTTATTTTGAGGATGTAAAGGTAGCATGGAGTTATTCAAGGGAGCAACTCGAGAAAAGGGAGTGTGCCAAGTTGATTAAGAGAAACATGAATTATTTGGATGAGGTAACCCACTACCCCAAACTTAGACCGCTTCATAAGGTCGAAGTTTGGGGGTGGAGTTTTTATATGTTTTATGTTGACATTGCAAAGGCGTACACCCTCTCTTTGAGTTGAGTTAGGTTATATATTGTGTCTTGAGATGCTCCTTGAGCTGCTATATTGTGAACTAATTGGGTGCTACTACATATTTCATGCTTATCAATTCTCTTGTGCTTATTGATTGCTATCTTTGAGTGTGGAATTATGAGTTAGTAAATTGTTGAGTTGAGTTAGAGTCTAGATTGTGTGAGTGTAGTAATTAGAGTTGATTTGAGAGGAACCTATGCACTTATGAACTTGCCTTTTGAATACTTGTGTGATAAAAGTGAGAATTCACTAGGACTAGCATGGATGTGAAAGCCGTGAGATTTGAGCCTTTACGAGAGATTACAATTCTTTAAATTGATCTCATCGTTTGTGAATGGATCGTCACCTTAGAGGATGCTAGAACTTGTGGGTACTCTCGTTTCTTGATTGTGTCTAGTTTGAAATGCCGGAGATTATTTTAGGCCATATTTGATTTGTTGAGTCACTTAGCCGAAATGAGCCTACCAATGACATTTATCCCTTGTTAGCCCGTTTGAGCCTTAACCTATTTATTTGCTAAAACATTTAAACTTATCTAAATTCTTAAAACTCCTTTTGTCCTAATTTAAGTGGAGATTAGGAAAAGTTGTGAATGGAAAGGGATCGAGTTGAGTTGAGGATGGTGAATTGTATATGGTTGAGTGAATATGAGAAAAAGGTGTAATGATATCTCGAGTTGTGTTGGGATATATTAGTTTTGATGATTTTCCAAAACCACATGTAATAGGTTTGAAGTAGTCAGGATTAGACTTTTTAGTTTCAGGTCAGGCTAAGTTATTTGTCAGTTGATCAGGTTATCAGTAGAGAAAGAACTCAGTTGAGGAAGCATTCAGTGGAGGAAAACTCAGCTGAGGGGGAACTCTACTGAGGGGGAACTCAGTGAGGGGGAACTCACTGACACAGCCTGAGAAAGTCAAGATGACATCACAAGAAAGACAGACTGAAGCCATGCCAAGAGACCTGAACCTGAAGAGGAGCCTGAAGGAAGTCCCACTGAGTATAAACCTGACTATTCTAAGCTAAGTCAGTGGACTACTCAGTAAAGAGCATGATCAGGAGGATCAGTGTTGTACCTAGTAGACCCTGAAGGAGTCAGGCTACTGAGGTCAGGGAAGATTGTCATTCAGCCTTATGACAATCTTCTTAGAAAGATCTTCAAACGTCTACTGAAGGATAACTACACTGAAGACAGTTGTGTCTACTGAGGATCATCAAGTCAGTGGATGATAAGCCATCTGAAGTCAGTAGGCCCTGATCAACCTCACTGAACCAAATAGCCGTTGGACTCAGTCCACGTGGACCAATCAAGTCAAGACAGCCCATCCGACACTGATAAGGCCGCATTCCAAGAAAAGTAGATGTCCCTATTAATGGTCTGGATTCAAATGTGACTACCTCCAACGGTAACATTTGAATCCACACTATAAATACAAGCTCATAGCTGCATTTCCAGGTGTGTGAGAGGAGGAAAATATACACCTACAAGCTGTGAGGGTGTGAGAGCTTTAGTACAGTTCAAGGGAGGTATAAGGAAGTACTTCTTACACCCACAACACTGACCATTAGGGTCTTCACATATATTCATTGAGTGTTACGCTTGTAACTCTTAGCTTAGAGAGGTTTTCCCAACCTTAGCTTGAGGCTAACATATTGTAAGGGAAAACCTCACCTAGTTGGAGAAACCCAAACTGAAACCAAAACCCTATTTGTCAGGTTTGTTGGTTGAAGTTAGTGAGTTAGGAAGAAAGTAAGCAAGGTCAGTTGTATTGATCTGGGTGCACCTTGGCACGTTAAAAACAAGTCAATCCTTAGTGGATTCTCCTGTTAAATCAGGACCGTGGACATAGGAGCTTGAGTCTCTGAACCATAGTACATTGAGTGTTATCTACTGTTTTTAGTATTGCTTAAGTATTTGATAAACGTTTTAAGTGTATGCTCACTGAGAATACTTCGAAAGAAAATCAGTCAGGAAGAATCAATCTCACTGACAGGCTTAAGCACGCACTCGAGAGTTCAGTCTCTCGAGTCACTGCTTTGTTAAGAGCCTGAGCTCACAGGTCAATTGTCACTGACTTGAGAGCTCTGACTCTTAGCAATGTAGTGACTTGAGTGTCCCGCACTGAACTCATTAAAAAAAATCTCCTAAATTCCCATTCTGTTGTTTGAAAGTTGTTTGAAAACGGGACCATCAATTAGTATCAGAGCCGGTTGTTCACATGACCACTAATCCAGTTTTGTTAAGAAAAATGGTCAACCGAACAGATCTTAAATGCTTTAAACTATGGGAATTTCTGCATTTTTTTCAACTATTACTTGTTGTTCTGACATTATTCTTGTAATAGAAAAATCTTCAGTGTTAGAGGTTTTGGAATCATCAAAAATGGGGAAATTGTTGGGATATATTAGTTTTGATGATTTTCCAAAACCACATGTAATAGGTTTGAAGCAGTCAGGATTAGACTTTTTAGTTTCAGGTCAGGCTAAGTTATTTGTCAGTTGATCAGGTTATCAGTAGAGAAAGAACTCAGTTGTGGAAGCATTCAGTGGAGGAAAACTCAGCTGAGGGGGAACTCACTGACGCAGCCTGAGAAAAAAGTCAAGATGACATCACAAGAAAGACAGACTAAAGCCATGCCAAGAGACCTGAACCTGAAGAGGAGCCTGAAGGAAGTCCCACTGAGTATAAACCTGACTATTCTAAGCTAAGTCAGTGGACTACTCAGTGAAGAGCATGATTAGGAGGATCAGTGTTGTACCTAGTAGACCCTGAATGAGTTAGGCTACTGAGGCTAGGGAAGATTGTCATTCAGCCCTATGACAATCTTCTTGGAAAGATCTTCAAACGTCTACTGAAGGACAACTACACTGAAGACAGTTGTGTCTACTGAAGATCATCAAGTCAGTGGAGGATAAGCCATCTGAAATCAGTGTGCCCTGATCAAGCTCACTGAACCAAAGAGCCGTCGGGCTCAGTCCACGTGGACCAATCAAGTCAAGACAGCCCATCCGACACTGACAAGGCCGCATTCCAAGAAAAGTAGGTGTCCCTATTAATGGTCTGGATTCAAATGTGACTACCTCCAACGGTAACATTTGAATCTACACTATAAATACAAGCTCATAGCTGCATTTCCAGGTGTGTGAGAGGAGGAAAATCTACACCTACAAGCTGTGAGGGTGTGAGAGCTTTAGTACAGTTCAAGGGAGGTATAAGGAAGTACTTCTTATACCCACGACACTGACCATTAGGGTCTTCACATATATTCATTGAGTGTCAAGCTTGTAACTCTTAGCTTAGAGAGGTTTTCCCAACCTTAGCTTAAGGCTAACATATTGTAAGGGAAAACCTCATCTAGTTGGAGAAACCCAAACTGAAACCAAAACCCTATTTGTCAGGTTTGTTGGTTGAAGTTAGTGAGTTAGGAAGAAAGTAAGCAAGGTCAGTTGTATTGATCTGGGTGCACCTTGGCACGTTATAAACAAGTCAATCCTTAGTGGATTCTCCTGTTAAATCAGGACCGTGGACGTAGGAGCTTGAGTCTCTGAACCACGTCACATTGAGTGTCATCTACTGTTTTTAGTATTGCTTAAGTATTTGATAAATGTTTTAAGTGTATACTCACTGAGAATACTTCGAAAGAAAATCAGTTAGTAAGAATCAATCTAACTGACAGGCTTAAGCACGCACTCGGGAGTTCAGTCTCTCGAGTCACTGTTTTGTTAAGAGTCTGAGCTCAAGAGTCAATTGCCACTGACTTCAGAGCTCTAACTCTTAAGCAATGCAGTGACTTGAGTGTCCTGCACTGAACTTATTAAAAAAAATCTCCTAAATTCCCATTCTGTTGTTTGAAAGTTATTTGAAAATGGGACCATCAAGTTGTGGGGAAGAACAAAAATTTGAGAATGAGCAAAAGAAAATATGTGCTCATATATTGTGTGAGAAAAGAAAAAAGGGAGTGAAGTGATTGAAAAAAAAAGTGAAAAGAGATAGAAAAAAATTGAGGTGTTGAGAGTAAATGGAATTGAAAGTGTTTTGGATGAAGATTTTTGAAGAAGTCGGTTCCGTGTATTGAAAATACCAAAGTTTAATTTTCTATTCTCCATTCACTTGAGTCAGCTTATCCTATATAGTTACCCCACCCTTCCAAAGAGCATTACATTACAACCTTGAGAAAGTCCTTTTTGATTCGGCATGGATTCTAGTTTATGGTCGAAGTTGAGAGTGCTTACAAGCCTATGGCTACTGATTTGTGTGATTGATTGATTGAGTGTGTCCCTTATTATTGCTAAATACTTGTGAGGGAGTGAAACACATCGCTGAGAGCACATCCATGTTTGATTTTGGTGGTTCTTATTGTTTATGCACGAGTAGGATAAAGGGGGTGAGTTTGTGTGTGGGTGATCGATCTTTGAAGCTTGAACACTATTACTTGCATGATTTGGTTCTATAATTCATTCTTAACAATTTCACTTGACTTATTATTTCATTGCTTGAGGACAAGCAATATGATAAGTTTGGGGGGGGGGGTTGATTAGGCGTGAAATTATTATGATTTGGTGCCCGATTTACCCGTGTTTTGAGTGAATTTAACGAGTATTTAGAGTCAATTGAGTATCATTTTCATAAACTAATGAATTTGCCTCGTTGATGCTCGTATATGGAAAGAGGGCGGAAAACAGAGCTCGTAGAACTTTGAATCGACTCAAACGGATGCCCAGATGAGAAGATATTGAAGAAATACGAAAAATACTAGTTCGAGCGAGCAAAAGTATCATTTGGCCCAAAAGAGGAGGCACTCAAGCAGTTGAGCTCGAGCACTAGGTGCTCGAGCAAGAGATGGTCGAGCACTCCATGGGTTCTGGAAGATTGCAAGCACTCGAGCAGGACAACTCGAGCCCTAAGTGCTCGAGTGGTCGAGCATGGGCTCGAGTAGACACGGGTCGAGAGCCAAGCACTCGAGCAAGAGAGCTCGAGCACCATATTTGCGTTGGATGTTTGAGGCACTCGAGTTGCACTAGCTCGAGCAATAGGCACTCAAGTTAGGCATGTGCTCGAGTCCTACGAGCAAGTTCGGCCCAAATCGGCTCATTGCCTATAAATACCCCATCCCAAGCTCGTTTTTAGATACCTTTTGATCACTATTGATTTTTTTACATACTTGAAGAGAGAGAGAAGCTTGGGAAGGAGGTTTGAAGAGTTTTACAACTTGTAATCGAGGTTTTAGCTTACGAATTCATAGTTTAATTATTTCTTTCGAACTTTTTAGTTTAATTCTTTCTTTCTTAAGTATTTTAGACTATAAACCCTAGCTTTTCAGATTTATATAGATTTATTTTGAGACTTGAAATTATTCTTTAGTTTATGTTCTTAATTTTATTAGTTAATTCAATTATGCATATGTTTATTATTCTTGTTATTGTTTTCGTTATTCAATCAACCATGTTAGGCTAGAACCCTTGCATGCTTAGGATAGGATGAACTCGTAGAAGTAGGACGTTGGTACGTAATTAGGATAATTCGTGATATTTAGTTTTGATTCTCTTAATTATTGAATTCTTCTAATAAATTCTGGAATAATCTTGGAATTAAGTACGAAAATTGTTAGAGAGAAGACGACCACATCACTCTTTAATAACTAATATGCTTAAGGAGAGGATTTTAAAAAGGGTTTATAATCTACCGGTTTATCTAGGGAGGATGACCGCATCACCTTAGTTAAATTAGGGCCTCAATAATTAAGCACAATCCATATAACTTGATTAGTGGATTAGTGAAGTAGGTTGATTTGACGAAGTATTAGGGTTAACTCTTGAACTTTTAGTCTTTCAATCTTGTGCTAGATTAGGGAAGTTGATTGCCTAGTTTTAGTATACTTAGGATTATTACTTGCACATCACGATTATTTTAGTTATCGTACCAACTCGGTTAGTATATGTAGGAATTCCTATCCTGAGCATCACCATCCCATATCTTATTAAAACCCTATTTATTTAGCTTAATTTAATTATTAGCATTAAGAGTAGTAGTTTATAAATTAGTTTAGTATAATTCTTGAACCTGAACATACATTCATATTAACTACGAGACGTAGATCTCCAGGGCTCTATTCGCATATATACCTTCCCTTGGGTTCGATATACTTGGTCCATATACTTGCCAATACTACAGGGATCCCATACTCTTGTGGGGTAACTACTGGTATAACTAGTATTTTGCGTTCAAGTCAAGTCACTAATTTGATGCATCAAAGTAATCGCTAGACCGTTTTTACAAAATTCCAACTTCGCTATATGTTAGGGGCATGAAATTTACATGTAGCTACTCGAATTCAAATCCGTAGTGTGTAGAAAATGACACATCATTTCCCATCTGAGAACATTCTATTGTGCAATACGCGTACCACCACACATCATTATCAACCCTGTTGACTGACTGCATAATTGATGAAGAGTCTATTCTCGGCATTAGGGGGAGATTTGAATTCAAAAATCGATTGAATACCGAGAAGTTTTCTTGAAGAAAACAGATCGAGATATTTTCCTTCTAGGAAAAAGACCAAGAAATTTCCCTGAAGGAAAAAGGTCCTCGATATTTAGACTCGTGCACTAGTTAGACTGAACTTGAAGTTCAAAAGATAAGTAACTTGCAATGTATAGCAAGTAATCTGCCAGATGAGTTTACTAACCACAAAGGTGTAGAGGTCCAAATGAGAACGAGTATACATGCCCCCATACGCCAGAAGCGTGAAGGACCTATAAAAGAAACATACACACCTAGAACGAAAGCTATTGGTCAGTCAAACTTGAAATCTCCAGAAGAGATACGTCCAAAAGACTTAAAATCTCCAGAAGAGATTCGTCCTAAAGACGAAGAATCCTAGTATCAAAGTACGTGCACAAAATGATCTAATGCTAGGATTGCGGAACGACCAAATCAAATACATAAGGGAAATGATGTGAATCTGGTTAACATGAGATCAATAAATAAATACCGGAGAAACAATATAAATTTGTTGTCGACAATGTATTTGTGTCCACAATTACTTTTTCTAAAATTTGGATCCAGTACCTAAATTGAGTTCCCGAAGCACTTTGATTTGGGTACAATAAGGAAGAAGCAAAATTGTGGCAGAGCTAAACTCGCTAAAAAGAAAATTTTGTTCTATCGTACGTACACTCGAAGAGTTGTCCCTATAGGATAACGAGTGTTTACACGAAAACTAAAATAAGGTGGTGAGCGAGATTAATAGCTTTAGGGTTTTCGCAGAAACTCATGGTTTTCACAGAGACCCATGATCGTTTGTGATCAAACGTATTCTCCTGGTATGAACTAACAAAGTTCCGCTAAATACTGGCAGTTAAAATAAAATGCAGTTAATAGACCTTGTAAACCGCATATTTATATGGTTATTACATGCCAATATTTATATCCCTGATGGATTTAAGATTCCCCAGAAGAAGAATGATGAAAACCGCAGTATGTATAATACAAAACTGCCTAGGTCATGATCTAAAACAGTCAAATCAAATATGGTATGATGGGCTTATTGAATTCCTCCTGAAGAAGGAATATACAAACATTAAAGCTTTCCCTGGCGTATTTATAAAGAAATCACAAAGTTGTTCTTGCATCATCTCCGTCTATGTTGATGGCCTAAACATAATCGGAACATACAAAGAGATTGAAGAGGTCAGTTCAATCTTGAAATATGAATTCGAAATGAAAATTTTGGACAAAACCAAGTATGGTCTCGACTTGCTGATTCGAGAATTTCCCTAAAGGAAAAATAAAAATATTTCCCTGAAGGAAAATTAAATTTAAGTATTTCCCGAAAGGAAAATTAATTCGAGTATTTCCCTAAAGGAAAAATGAATATGATATCTCCCTGAAGGACGAATGAATTTTATACACCAGTCAACCTACTTGAAAAGGTTATTTGAGAGATCTTACATGGATAAATCTCATCCACTTAGTACACCTATGATAGTTCGATCCCTTGAAGTGGATAAGAACCCATTTAGGCCCAAAGAAGATACAGTGGATATTCTAGGACCGGAAGTTTCTTATCTAAGGGCTATTTGGTGAACACTTTATCTCGCAAACTGCACCAGTCCAGACAACGCATTTGCGGTAAATTTTCTTGCGAGATATAACGCTTCTCCCAGAAGGAGACATTGGAATGATGTTAAACACATTCTATGATTTCTCAGACTGGTTATATTTTTCTTTGTGGTGATACTGTAATCTCATGGAGATCCATTAAATGATACATTCTCCACTATCATCGATGAAGACAACACAATTTGTGTTGCACAAATGAACAACGGGTACGTTAAGAGGAACTTGACGAAACATATTTCCCTGATATTCTTCTTCCCATACGAACTATAGAAGAGTGACGAAATTACCATACAATAGGTACGATCTAGTGACAATCTAGCAGATCTGTTCACTAAGTCCCTACCTACCTCTACTTTTGAAAAGTATGTTTATGGTATTTAGATGTGGAGACTTGAAAGTTGTTGTTGTTGGTCCCGGTACAAGACTGAGGAATACGTGTATGGGGGGAATACACGTATAGCAATTTTTCAACTTTAAATACTGACTGAGTCCCCTTTACTCAGAGTGGTAAAGAGATAACACTCCTACTGACTACACTTGGTGCGGGTCAGTTGGCTAATTATCAGTTCAAGTTCAGTGCGGAAATGTTTGAGCCCTGATAGTTTAAAGTCTTGTTTAGTTTGCTTTCTGAAAAACTTGTTTTACTCAATTCTGAATAGTGTTTAGTAGGGCAGTGCTCTTTGTGAAGATCAGGCTGATTGATTCAGGTCTGATCAACCGAATGCAATGAATGAACAAGTAATATGTCAAGTATGCACAATATCAAGGAAGTAAGAACACAACAAGTTTAACGTGGTTTAGAGTCTCAAGCTCCTACGTCCACGGCCTGACTTAACAGGAAATCCACTCAAGGGATTCTTGTTTTTAACGTGCCAAGGTGCACCAAGACCAGCTAACCTCACTGATCTATACAAACTTCCTACTAACACACTATCTGACTTACTCCCAACAAACCTAACTTAGGGTTTTGGTTTCAGTTTGGATTCCAACTAAGTTGAGATTATCCTTACAAGGCAAAGCTATGCTAAGGATTGGATAATCTCTCTAAGCTTAAGATAATGCTATTTAGCTCTAGGAATACAGAATAACTCTTGGTTGCTAAGAAACACTTGGGAAATTTAGATGGTTTTGAGTGCTTCTCTTAAAGGCTGAATGCTTCGAATGCTTGAGAGTTTGAGTAATTTCTGGCTTGGAAATTTCCCGTAGCCTTGAATGGGTTCAAGGCCTTCTATATTTATAGGTGATTTGAAAAACTATCCGTTGGAGAGATAGCCTTCGAGTCATCTATGTAGAGTGGCTTCAAACGGACATATCTTCATGCAGCAGCCGTCCTTGCATGGATTTGGTATTTGCATTAAATGCACATTGAATGCTTGCCCGTTGAACATGCAGTCTGAATTCAGTCAACTTGTCAGGTTCCGTACGTGCGTGTCCTTCCAGGATTGGTCCACCTCATCAGGTTGGTGAGAATGTCAGAACTTATTCCTGAGCTTCAGGCTTGTCTTATTAAGTTCATTTTGTCTTGGGCTCACCGGTCTTGTCCTGACGCTGAAATTCCTTTTGCATTGCTTGGCTCTACTCCAAGTCTTCCCATAAACTCAGTGACATCCTGTTCCCTTCAGGACTGAGTTAGTAATGACCTCAGGGTCATACTCTTCATCACTGACACTTACTCAGCCAGCTTAGAGAACTGCCATAAGTTCAGGATGGTGCTCTTCGTCTTCAGGCTCTTAGTCTTGATTGTCTCCAGTGAGTTCTCCTCTCACTGAGTACCTGTGAAGTGTAAAATGACTAAGTACTAATCCTAACCAAGACTAGCCTGACAAAGACAGATTAAGGCAAACATCTTTTCAGGGGCTTTGGGATCTTAATCAAAACTGACAATGTCCCAACAATTTCCCCCTTTTTGAGGATGCCAAAACACTGAAAAGATCCTCAAAACACTTAGAGGAAATAGGATAAACCTATCTATAAGATAAGACAGTGTTAGAGCAATTCTTGATAAAGTACAGAATTTAAACAACAGCCAAAAAGACAATGAGTTTTTGTCTGTGGGCAAAAGTAATAGATTTCATTGATAGAGGTGGAAATGGTTACAATGAATCTGATCTATTACAAAGAAGCCTGTGAACACCTAGACTAATCTCATTTCAGGTTTGAGTCCATATCCTGCATAGACTCTTGTCTTCAGCTCGTCAAGTCTTTTAGGTTGGTTCACGTATCCTTCAGCTTTGGCTATCTTCAATACTTCCATCATGATGACCTTTGTGTCATGCTTTTGAGTTCCAGGAACTAAGGGAGGAGCTCGAATGGTGAACTCAGGAGCCTTCACTTGGACTTGAGCTGCATCAGCCTCCTCCAAGATCTTTTGGAATAACTCAGGATGGTTGTCCATCATGTAGTCAGTGAAGTGGGCATTAATATCATCAGTGTCGCCCCACTTCTTCACAACGTACCACAATCTAACAAACTCATCCCTTGCATCAATCCAAAACTCCTTCAATGCCTCTGAGACGAACTCATCGACAAAAGCTTCCCTTACTCCTGATTCTGGCCTACTGACTTGAAGAATTGTTGATTTTCTAACTGTTGGCTTCTTCCTGTACTTCCTACGCTCAGGCTTCGCCTTCTTCCTTCTTAGCAAGCTGATCACTGCATCATCCAGTTCTCGTTGTTGAAGCTCATTGATATCAGTCAGCTTCTCAACCTTCTTCTCCAAGATGCGCATCTTCTCCTTCTGAGCAATTTCAGCTCTGTGCATAGCCTCAGATTTCTCAGAGTGATCTCCCCATGCTTCAGCACATAACTCCGCCACCAACTCCCCGAAGTAAGTGATTGGGTTCTTCCTTGAGCTCATGGGAGAAGATCTCTGAACAGGCTCAGGTTGTTGCTTGGAAGGTTCACCAGCCTTTGCCTTTGTTGCCTCCGCCCTCAGCTTGGCAACAATTTCCTCTCCTTCCTTCTCCACTGCTGCCAACCTCGCTGACTTCCTCACCCTCAGCACATTCCCTTCAGGATTTGCTTCAGGATCGGCTAGATCAATTTCGCCTTGGTTGACTGCCTCAGATGCCTCAGGGCGGGATCTTTTCTTCTTCTTTTCCCCCTTTTTGGCATCATCATTGGCCTCGGATGGGAATGCGTCAGATCCGCTGTTGATTACGAAGGAGGCTAGGGAATGGACATCATTAATTCCCTCCTTCAATAATTCAACTCCCATCGAAATTCCTGTCCCTGCAAATGATACTGAACTGATTGCAGCTTGGACCTTCTTCTCAAAGACCTCCATGGAGAGTTGGAGTCTTTGCTCAGCTTTCTCAATCTTCTCCTCCACCTGAGCGGATCGCTCATCTGCCTGGGTCAGTCTCTCGGCAATGTCCTTCGAAGTCTGAGCAATGCATTCTGACTCCAGCTCAAACTTTGACGCTGAGCCAGAAATGGCCTGAGTGAATAGTGCTCCAGCCTGAGCTGCAAGCTTCTTCACAGCCTGATTAAGATCCTCCTTCCTTTGCTCATCCTTCTCAGCCAACTGCTTCAAGGTCTGCCTTAGCATCTTCTTAGTGCGCTTTCGCTCATTCCTCACTGACTTGGCCGTGTCAGTCATCGTTCTCTTCAACAAAATCAGCTCCCTGTTGGCAAGGGTGTTGTAAGCTGACTTTTTCCCACTTAATGTGTTTTGCCAGGGCCTTGGAGTCTTCTTCCTTCTCAGCTCGTAGCCTCATTACTTCCTCCTGAAGTTCAGCTAGATTTTCTGTGGTTTTCTCCTGTTTTACCTCCACTATGCTTGTGAATTCAGCATGGCCGACCCCAGTTATTATCACATCTTCATCATCAACGGCCGCATCAGTTGTTGGTGCATCAGAGATTGGCTGCTTCCCTTTGTCAGCCCCTGCGGCATCAGTCCCTTCTTCAAAGTGCACTAAAGGCAGTTGTGAAGTAGTCAAAGCCGCCTGCTCAGGCTCAGCTAAGCTAACTTGAACCTTAGGAACTTGTCCCTCGGAACTGAGAGTCTCCGTGGATGCCTCAACATCTTCCTCTCTTGTCTCAGGGTAGAGAATCCCTTCATCGACAGATGTCTCATTGGCAGCTGAGATGTTCAAAACATCCTCAGCCACTGGTCCACCCTTGGCACCAGTGTCTCTTTCACCTTCCCCCTGAGCCTAAGGCTCAGAGACCATCTCATCAACTTCCTTTGCAGTCTCCTCCACTGCCTTCTCCATCGCTCCACCCTGAGCTTCATCATCACCCTCATCATCCTTCTCTCCACCAGACAGGATGTCAGCCTTGCTCTTGGACATCATATCAGCCACTAACTGCTTCAGGTTGTCAAAGTTTAGAAGTTGAAGCCAGCTAGTCAGTCCAAAGTAAGAGCAAATCTTGGCTTCCTCCGCCTCCCAGTGCTCCCAGCCACGAGCGTCCACTAGCAGATGTTGCTCCTGCATGTTTGATTGTTTGAAGTCCAACCAAACCTTGAGCTCAATCACATACGCCAGCAGCTCATTGTACTTGTACAGCCCAGGCCAGCATTTTCCTGCCCATTCTGTGGCGTTCCCCCTGAGAGTGTTCTCCAGAATCTCTCCTGCCATGTGTTCATCTAATTCCTCCTCCTCCACTTCAAGGAATTCATCCTCTTCAGTTGAAATGGATTTGGGACAGTCCTTGGGATTAGGGTATGAGGGAAAGTCGGTGGGGTGTGGAAGATTTGGCTGGCTGACTGACCAGGCTCATTCGTAGGTGAAGTTGATGGCACTGACTCAGTAGGGTGAATTGGCTCTGAGGTTTGGGGTGGTTGGGGGGTTTGAGGTGTGGGGTCAGGGATGGAAGGTGTTTGGGTTTCAGGGTGTGGGGGTGTTTGAGTGGGTACTGTCTCAGGCTTCAACAATTCAGCCGTCTCGACAGATTTTCTCACTTTCTTCAAGTCAGAGGCTCCAGGAGAGCTTGACTTCTCCATCTCACTCACCTCAGGCAGCTTCTTAGCAGGGGACTTTTTGGGTCCCTTCCTAAGTCTCTTCAGTGGCCTCTCTCCCTGATCGCCCACCTTCTTCTTTTCAGCCGCGTTCACCTCAGGCTGCTCCACCTCCTCTACTTCCTTACTCCTCTCAAAGAGGTCATCTACCCTATCAATGAGACTGGTAGCCACTCTCTTGGCCTTACCAGTTGGCTTTTTGGCCTGACCCTTTGCTTTCGCATTGAGATCAGTCAGCCCTAGCACTGAATAGGTATCACTCAGTGAGGAAAACATTACCTTCTTCGAGGAGAGACAATCCTCAAAATCGAAGGTATACCCATGGCAGGCATGAGCTATCAGGATGGACATCCTCGTTCCGAATGGCAAGATGGCACTGACGGAAATGTGCTTCCTCTCCTCATCTCGCTTTAGCTTGTCCAACCCGGCCTGATGGAGTTGATCAAGGAAGAACTGCTCCCAATTCGCTTCCACTCCATCAACAATCGCTCCCATGAGTCTCAGCTTGGGCAGACTCAACTGCTCGTGAGAGCCAGTTGCACCCATCACTATCTTGGACACCAAATCCACCAGAGCTCTGTACTCAGGCTTTAACGTATTCTTGTTCTATCGAGCCTTGAACTCTGATGACCCAGATTTGGTCCATTTCCCAAGAAGCTCTCCCTCCGAGTTCTCCTTATACATTCTTGGGTTGATGCCCGAGAACGGCAATTTGAAGACTTCCCTCACCGCCCTTCTAATGTCAATAGTGACCTCCTCTGAGTTGTAAAGAGGTTCGCCGTCGCCGTCCTTCTCTCTCGTCGGTTTAAGCACAGTCACCTTCGTGTATACTTCCCCCTTCCGCAAGAACATGTTTAAGTATGCTTCCACAACTGTTCTTGGGAGCACGGAAATGGGGCGGGTGGTGAAGTATGTTTCCAACCCAGCATCGGAAATCCACTTGAATACAGGTTTGATTTCCTCAACTGTAAGACAGATACCTTCCATGGAGATGACTTGCTCCATGTGTATCAGCTTGTTCTCGACAACGTCTACGATTTTGTCGGTTGTCCAGTTGGAATCAAGAAATGCCATTGTTTTAGAAAGGAAGAGATTTTTCGAAATTTCTGTGTTTGAGCAAGAGAAAACTCAGTGTGCAGATTGTGCGTTGTGTTTGCGTAAAAACCTCAAATGGCACTCTTGAATGATAAGACTAAGTCAGTTACTCAAATGTGGGGTTGAGATCAATTCCTGAATTCGAAAAGTTTTGAAATGAGGGGCCAGGATTAATCTCAGCTTCAATCAAAACCCCATGTCAGTCATATTCCGTATAAAACGGACACGTATATGAAAAAGTAACTGTAGTATTAAATGCTCCGTGCGCGTGGGTTTTAAATATGAAAAGGCGCATTTTTAATGAAAACAGAATGCATTTAATAAAGATTTTCAGGACGAAGGACTCAGGGAGACGCTTGAAATTCACAAGAGTCAGGTTAGAACTCATACCTGTCAGGGAGACATTGTAGCACCCTGATACCTCGATGAGTCGAGTCTGGCCTGAGTTCCCCCTAGAACCCTACACTGACTGCTCTCCCGGATCTAAGAGTCCTAACTCCACTGACAGTTCCATAAACCTTGCTTCAGCCAGAGGCTTAGTCAAGATGTCAGCTCTTTGTCTGTCAGTGTGAATCTTCTCCATCCTGATATCTTTCTTCTCTACATGATCTCGAATGAAGTGATGCCTAATATCCACATGCTTGCACCTTGTGTGAAGCACTGGGTTCTGAGTAATTGCTATTGCATTATTGTTGTCACAATAGATTGGAATCTGATTAGCAAATACTTGGTAGTCCCTCAACTGTTGCCTCAACCACAAAATCTGAGCGCAACAACTACCTGCAGCCATATACTCAGCCTCAGTTGTGGATGTCGCCACTGAATTCTGCTTCTTACTAAACCACGAGATCAACTTACTTCCCAAAAACTGACATGTCCCTGAGGTTGATTTCCTATCAATCCTACAACCTCCATAATCAGCATCTGAATAACCTGTCAGTTCTAAGTTGTCATCTGAAGGACACCATAGTCCCATATTGACTGTCCTTTTCAAATACCTAAGTATCCTCTTAGCAGCCTCCAAATGACTTCTCTTGGGATCAGACTGATACCTAGCACACACACCAACTACTAACGTAATGTCAGGCGTACTTGCAGTCAGGTATAACAAAGAACCTATCAGCCCTCGATACTCAGTCTGATTTACTGAAGTCCCTTCAGTGTCAGGATCCATCTTCCAATTTGTGTTCATTGGGATCCTGGCTGGATTGTTGTTCTGAACACCAAACTTTTGAATCAAGTCTCTTGTATACTTGGCCTGATTTATGAAGATACCTTGATCAGTCTGCTTGACTTGCAATCCTAAGAAGAAATTCATCTCTCCCATCATGGACATCTCAAATTTACCAGTCATCAACTTAGAGAATTTCTCACAGAGCTGATGATTTGGTGATCCAATTATTATGTCATCCACATAAATCTGGACCAAGAGGATGTCATCACCTTCAGTGATCCTGAACAATGTCCTATCCACAGTTCCCTTCTTGAACCCATGGTCTGTCAGGAATTGAGAGAAGGTATCATACCAAGCTCTTGGTGCTTGCTTAAGTCCATAGAGTGCTTTCTTCAAATGGTATACTATATCTCCAACCTCAAACCCGGGAGGTTGTTCAACATATACCTCTTCATTGAGTACACCATTCAGGAAGGCACTCTTGACATCCATTTGATACACCTTGAACTTCTTATATGTTGCATATGCAAGGAACAACCTGATAGCTTCCAACCTAGCCACTGGAGCAAAAGTCTCATCATAATCTATTCCTTCAGACTGACAATACCCTTTTGCAACCAGTCTAGCCTTGTTCCTTACCACAACACCATTCTCATCCTTCTTGTTCTTGAAGACCCACTTGGTATCAATCACACCTTGATGCCTAGGTCTATCTACCAGTTCCCAAATCTGATTCCTTGTGAACTGATTCAACTCCTCTTGCATGGCAATGATCCAGTTTGAGTCAGTGAGAGCTTCTTCAATGTTCTGAGGCTCTTGCTCAGAGAGAAAGCAACAGAACAATGCACTCTCACCATGAAACCGTCTGGTCCTGACTCCCTCAGTTGGATCACCAATGATTTGATCAGTGGGATGATCCTCTAGCCATGTTCTCTTGCCAGGAGTTGTTCCTGAAGTACCTGCAATGTTAGTGTCTGCAGGCTCATAAAATTCAGGAAATTGAACAGATGGGGATGATCCTGAATCTATACCAAATGGATTAACAAGCTCAATGTCAGGGACATTGATATCCCCTTGATTAGGTGATTCAGGAACCGTCTCAGCTGTGCCAGCATCTTCATAGACGGTGCTTACCTCAGGTTGAGCCTGTTCCTCAGTCTGAGGCTCAACAATCCCTGAAGTGCTGGACTTAGGAGTGGCACCTGGTTCATCATCCTGATCATCATCATCATCATCATCCCATCTCGGAATTGGCACAGTCTTGATCTTGGGATCAGGTTGATTCTTCAAGCTCAGCCTTGTCACATTCCTCATGACCTCCTCAGTGTCGGGATTCAACACCTTTGCCCTAGACTCATTAGCAGATTCATCAAAGACAACATGAGGTGATTCTTCCACAACAAGGTCCTACAGTTGTAAACCCTGAAGGCTTTACTGACTTCAGAATATCCTAAGAATATTCCTTCATCAGATTTGCTATCAAAGGCTTTCAATTGGGTCTTCCCATTGTTGAGGATGAAGCACTTACAACCAAATACATGAAAATAAGAAATACGAGGTTTCCTTTTGTTCCATGTCTCATATGGGGTCTGAGCATGTTGTTTGTTCAGCATGGATCTGTTCTGAGTGTAGCATGCAGTGTTGATTGCCTCAGCCCAGAATTTCTTGGGCAATCCTGACTCAGCCAGCATGGTCCTTGCAGCTTCCTTCAGTGTCATGTTCCTCCTTTCAGCGACACCATTCTGTTGTGGGGTTCTAGCTGCAGAAGTCTCATGAGCTATACCAAGTTCATTACAAAAGTCAGAAATATATGAATTTATAAATTCAGTGCCCTTGTCAGATCTGATCTTAATAATGGACTGATTCTTCTCATTGCTGAGTCTTCTGAGCAACTCTGGAAGCTTCACCTGTGTTTCCTTCTTATTCAACAATAAAATAACCCAAGTATATCTATAATAATCATCAATAACCACAAGGGTATATTTTCTACCATTCATACTTACAGGTGTTATGGGGCCAAATAAATCCATGTGCAAGAGCTGAAGTGTCCTGTCAGTGGAATAAGAAGCTTTCTCTTTGAATGATGCTTTGACCTGCTTCCCTTCCTGACAAGCTTTGCACACGTGATCTTTGCTAAAAACCTCATTAGGTAGACCATCAACAAGTGACTGTCTAGAAATTTTATTAAGAATCTTGAAGTTCAGGTGGCTTAATCTTTTATGCCATAACCAACTGAGCTCTAGAGAGCTTTTAGCAACAAGACAAGTATTAGGAATAGTGCTGCTCCAATCAGCTAGATAAACGTTACCTTTCCTGATACCTGATAGAAGCACTTGTGTTGATTTGTCCTTGACTGAACATATATTCGATGAGATCTCAACACTGAAACCTTTGTCACAGAATTGACTTACTGACAACAGGTTATGCTTCAGCCCTTCCACAAAGGACACATTTTCCACTCTGACTGTACCTATTATCAAAACACCAAAACCTTTAGTAACACCTTTTGAGTTATCACCAAAGGTTACCTGTGGACCATCTTTAGCTTGATATTCTTGGAGAAGACTCTTCATTCCAGTCATGTGCCTTGAGCAACCACTGTCTAGGTACCAAACAGCTTTGATTGAGTCTCCTCTCCTCTTATTGTGATCCACAACCGCCTGCAAGCAAATCAGGCTTTAGGTACCCATTGGGTGTTGGGTCCTATTGTGTCAGCTGTACCCTTCGGGATCCAGACTTGCTTCACAGCCCTGATTGCCTCAGAGTGGTAAATCTGTCTCCCTGAAACATCAACATACACAACTTTCTTCTTCTTTGCCTGAGAGGAAGATGGTGTATGAGTGCTAGACTTAGGCTTCACAGGAGCCTGAGTGGGTGCCTTTTGGGCTGGCTTCCTGTTCTTCCTAGGTCTGGGTACAGCAGGTCTTGGGCCTTGTTCTTGATAAGGACCCTGTGTTCTATTCCCCCTAGGCAAGTGAGGGAATGGAAAACAGTTAAAGGCCTCAGGATGCCAAAACCATGGGGGTGTCATCATATTTGGCCTTTCCTGTTGGTATTGCCAAGCATGATGGTACCCTCGCTGACTAGTCTGAGGGCTCTTGGCCTGAGTCTTCCTCTGCTTTCGCTGAGGTTTTCCCTGGCCTGAGCTCTCAGGGGCTTCCTTAGGTTGTTTCGCTTTTCCCTTGGGTTTTGGCTTAGCTACCTTAGGAGCAACCCTGACTGTGTCAACGGTTTCCTTGCCCTTATCAGTTTGACGGGCCTGGAGCACAACCTTAGGTGCACTCTGGCCTGTCTGAACAAATACCCTCTCAGTGTTGCTCCCTGAAGCAACATGAGACAGACCTTGTGAGGATTTCTTAGGAACATATCCAAGTCCCTTTTTCTCATTCCCAAGCATCTGGCTGCTATTTATTTCCTCTCTTGCCACTGAGGATTTATTCATTGCTGCAACCTTTTTCTTGAGAGAGTCCTCACTCTTTTTCAGGATTTCATGTCTGGTAAAGAGGTCATCAAACTTACTCTTAAGTGCTTTCAGCTCTTCCTTCCTGACCAGCTCTTCCTCAGCCAATTCCTTCAGAATCTTCTCTCTTGGAAGACGCTCAGCATTGATCATATCAATTTCCTGAGTTAGTCTCACAATCTGAGCTGATTCTTTAAGATCAGACTGAGTGAGTTGTTCATTCATGTTTTGAACTTCAGTACTCAATTTCTTGTTCTCCTCTACCAAGAAGACATTAGTTTCCTGCAGTCTGGAGAAATCAACCATCAATTGATCAAGGCAGATCTGAAGGTTCATTTCTCTAACTGACTCTGAGCTAAGCTCAGGATTTTGACCAGTGTTAGAAGCACAAACAGAATTTGATGTTACCTCAGGCTCATCCCTAGCCATCAGACAGACATCATCGTACTCGTCATCTGAGAAGAGTTCAGGTGACCTTTCAGTAGGACCGTCAGAGTCTGTTGCATCTTCAGCGACCATTGCTCTCCGATCAGCAGATCTTAGATCCCTAGTGGCTCTCATTTCCTCTCTCTCCCTCGCACTCAGCTCCGGGCAGTCGTACTGATAGTGACCAATCTTGTTGCAGTTGTAACATGCTACCTGCTCACTTACTCTTTCTTTTCTCGGTTCAGGGTTCCTCCTTGAGTCAGGTTCCCTGGTTCTTAGTGAGCTTTCAGCCTTGGTTGGATATCTATCATCGCGAGTACGTCTCTGTTCGTCTCTTCTTTCAAGCTTTGGTTCAGAATATCTCCTTTAATCACCACGTTCTCTCCTCTGGTCAGTGTTCCTTCGCTCCTCATATCTCCTTGAGCTTTGGTGGGTTCCTTCAGGTTTCCTGTCACGTGAGTCCTGATAAAACTTTTTATAAAGACCAAACCTGGAATTGAGCTTGTCGAATCGTCTGGCCATCAGGTTGTACTCTCCAGCGAGTTCTTCCCTGCTCATCTCCATCAGTGACTTCGATGAAGAATTTGATGAGGGCTCAACAGGTTCAGACCTGGCCTTGAACGCCACACTTTTCTCAGGAGTTTTCTCCTTCACTTCCTCTTCTGACTGAACTTTCTTCTTTCTTTTGTTAAGATCAAATTCAAGCGTTTTGAGCTCTGAAAAAAGTAAAGCAGAAGTTATGTTACTCATATCCTGAGTGTTCTTGAGCATAATTACACTGTTATCCCATCTCTCAGGAAGGGCATTCAGGATCTTTGAAGCAACATCTCTCCTTGGGACATCCTTGTCCAACATCACCAACTCATTCATCAACTTGATGAATCTAGACTCCATTTGATCTATGCTCTCGTCAGACAGCATCTCGAACGCCTCGAATTTCTGAATGGCAATGTTTCTCTTGTTCTCCTTGATCTTTTCAGATCCCTCACACATCCTTGTCAGCTCATCCCAAACCTCCTTTGCTGTCTTTAAGTTCATCAGCCTAGCTGACTCCTCGAAGGGCACCGTATGCAAGATGGTGTTTCTGGCGACGTTGTCAAGCCCCATCATCTTGATCTCATCAGTGGTCATATCCTTCCTTTCCTTAGGAATAGGTATACCAATATAGAGATCATCATATCCTCTTCCTCTGGTATTAGGGACAGTGATTTTGATCGGTTCTTCCCTGAGAACATGCGGCATCTGGTCATGGATGGCATCTAGATGTGCTTCTAATCTGAACTTCCAATAGACAAAGTTCGACACAGAGAATTCAGGTAACGAAGCTTCAAGTCTCCTCGAAGTCATGATGATGCAAGTTTTATGAAAAGCAAACTCAGATATGTTCAGTGACCACCAACAGTTTCTCCTCTGAAACTATTAGTATTCAAAGTCAGTGGTCTTTCGAACCACTGCTCTGATACCATTTGTTGGTCCCGGTACAAGACTGAGGAATACGTGTATGGGGGGGAATACACGTATACCAATTTTTCAACTTTAAATACTGACTGAGTCCCCTTTACTCAGAGTGGTAAAGAACTAGGAGCTGATAACACTCCTACTGACTACACTTGGTGCGGGTCAGTTGGCTAATTATCAGTTCAAGTTCAGTGCGGAAATGTTTGAGCCCTGATAGTTTAAAGTCTTGTTTAGTTTGCTTTCTAAAAAACTTGTTTTACTCAATTCTGAATAGTGTTTAGTAGGGCAGTGCTCTTTGTGAAGATCAGGCTGATTGATTCAGGTCTGATCAACCGAATGCAATGAATGAACAAGTAATATGTCAAGTATGCACAATATCAAGGCAGTAAGAACACAGCAAGTTTAACGTGGTTCAGAGTCTCAAGCTCCTACATCCACGGCCTGACTTAACAGGAAATCCACTCAAGGGATTCTTGTTTTTAACGTGCCAAGGTGCACCAAGACCAGCTAACCTCACTGATCTATACAAACTTACTACTAACACACTATCTGACTTACTCCCAACAAACCTAACTTAGGGTTTTGGTTTCAGTTTGGATTCCAACTAAGTTGAGATTATCCTTACAAGGCAAAGCTATGCTAAGGATTGGATAATCTCTCTAAGCTTAAGATAATGCTATTTAGCTCTTGGAATACAGAATAACTCTCGGTTGCTAAGAAACACTTGGGAAATTTAGATGGTTTCGAGTGCTTCTCTTAAAGGCTGAATGCTTCGAATGCTTGAGAGTTTGAGTAATTTCTGGCTTGGAAATTTCCCGTAGCCTTGAATGGGTTCAAGGCCTTCTATATTTATAGGTAATTTGAAAAACTATCCATTGGAGAGATAGCCTTCGAGTCATCTATGTAGAGTGGCTTCAAACGGATATATCTTCATGCAGCAGCCGTCCTTGCATGGATTTGGTATTTGCATTAAATGCACATTGAATGCTTGCCCGTTGAACATGCAGTCTGAATTCAGTCAACTTGTCAGGTTCCGTACGTGCGTGTCCTTCCAGGATTGGTCCACGTCATCAGGTTGGTGAGAATGTCAGAACTTATTCCTGAGCTTCAGGCTTGTCTTATTAAGTTCATTTTGTCTTGGGCTCACCGGTCTTGTCCTGACGCTGAAATTCCTTTTGCATTGCTTGGCTCTACTCCAAGTCTTCCCATAAACTCAGTGACATCCTGTTCCCTTCAGGACTGAGTTAGTAATGACCTCAGGGTCATACTCTTCATCACTGACACTTACTCAGCCAGCTTAGAGAACTGTCATAAGTTCAGGATGGTGCTATTTGTCTTCAGGCTCTTAGTCTTGATTGTCTCCAGTGAGTTCTCTTCTCACTGAGTACCTGTGAAGTGTAAAATGACTAAGTACTAATCCTAACCAAGACTAGTCTGACAAAGACAGATTAAGGCAAACATTTTTTCAGGGGCTTTGGGATCTTAATCAAAACTGACAATGTCCCAACAGTTGTCTTCAGAGGGAGTAACAACATCGAAACAATCCTGAAGATTGGATCTGAAAGATCAAAAGTTGTACTCTTTCCCTAGTCGAATATTTTATTCTGGCAACCTAGTCTATGGAGTTTTTGACATGATATGGACGTTATGTTGTAATGTCCAAGGGGGAGTGTTGTAAATCTAGAAGATTTGATATGCCAAATCCAGAAGATTTGATGTGGACATTACTTATGGGCCAAGTAGCCTAATAGGCTTTAGGGTTTTGATATTATATATATATATCCCATTACTTAGTATTGAAAAACACACATGTACATACACATAAAATATAGTGGAAAACTGTTGGCTTGGTACGCCCCCAGATGTAGTCATTCATGACGAACTGGGTAAACAAATAGGTGTTTTTATTTGCTCTCTTTATTTTACAACACAACCAAAGTAAAATTCTTCATCTTGTTATAATTTAGTTACAATTCTAATGTAGAGATAAAATTAAAATTAATTTAAGGTAAATTTATTTTAAATATTTTTATAATGAATAAATTAATGCAAATCATCAAAGCACCATATGATATTTAGTATACTCCGATCTAAAATGCACCCAATACATCATAATAATAATAATAATAATAAAAAGAAAAATCAACCTCGTAATTTGCCTCCATAAAAATATCCCACCCATCGTCACACTTCAATATAAAATTTTCATTAATTGTAAATAAAATCACCACTTTTGCACAAATTGCAATATAAGCTAAGTTTTTTAATTTTGGCAAAAAAAAAAAATCATCACTTTTATATTTGCTTGCAACTTAAACTTCGAGCAGTTTGTTCCTTGCTCGAAAGTTGATGCGTACTAATAAATAAACAATCATCAACTTAGTAAGCATCCACATCATTAAATATTTAAAAAAAATTAAAAAACAAATGTATATTATAAATAAGTTTAAACATAAAAAAATTAATTATATATCTTAAAATTAAAATACTTGTTTATGCTTTGAAAGTTTAAAAATTTATTAATATTTTTAAAAATGAATATTCCGAATACGTTTGGAATAATTTTAAAATCAAATTCCAAATTAAAAAAAAAAATCAAAATTTCCTAACTCTAGTCCACAATACACATTCAAAATATTTCAACTTCAATAAAATTATTCTATAATTAATTGAAGAAAATAAATTTAAGTAACCTCCAATCCCTTACAATTCTTCATCCACAAGCATACGATATATCCAACAACTCTGCAAATAGTCTTCCCCATGCCTATCTCCATTCCCCACCCATTTTTTATAAATCTCGAGTTCAAGATATTGGTGTAAAGGTCAGAGATGTGACATATTGAAGGTATCAATCTTAAAAATAATGTGGAGAAAATTTTGTTCGATTTCTAGATAGATTGAAATTATAATTGTTCAAGAGAAAATAATTTAATCCACGTCTGATGAAGTTGTGTCAGCATTGGAGGGGTGCAGCGGTCGGATGGTGAAGATAAGAAACGAGGATGAACAATGATTTTAGGGTTGGGTTTGGTAATTGTAGAATGATTTTTGTGGGGTTTTGGATTTGGTAATTGAAGAAGAGAGTTATTTTATTTTTTAGAAATAGCCTGCTAGGTACATTGTTTAACATTGATTTACTATTAAGTTGTCTACTTTTTAAAAGTTACCCTCAACAACAAAAACCTATTTTCTCTCACCTGCCACACCTATTTTCTCATAGCTGCCACATCTTTCTCTTTTTCACCCTATTAATAAAATAATACCCATCCCTCCTTAATAAATTGTTCCCCTCGTTCTTCTTCCCTAATTTTTCTCCAGTCTTCTACCCAATTTTTTTTAATCGAACTCGATCCGAAATTAAAATCGAAGCTGTTGTGAATCTCAATGGTGATGTCATCTGCATTTGGCTGCTGTGAATCGAAGTTGTTGTGTATCTCAACGATGAATTCATGGTGCTGCAAATCGAAGCTGCTGTGGAAGGTAGGGGAGAAGGCGGATTCGTTGAAGAATTCACCGCCGTGGAAGTAGAAAAGGAGAGGAAGTTTCTATGGTGGCAGCGGAGGACGACGGCGGATTCGGTAAAATTGGAGAGAGAAAAATTAATTTACCACGGCGGCAGCAGAGGACGGCGACCGCAACTCCCACAAACTCAAACAGATCCACCCCAACGGCAGCAGAGGACGGTGGAGGAAATAAAGACGTCGACGACGAGTAAATCGAGTAAATTAATTTTTCATTGTTTACCTCAAAACTATTTTTCAGCAATAGATAATAAAATTATAGCATCGTAACTGTTGATGGGTGAACATCAATTATTGTGGAGCGAACAAAGATTAATGATTAAATTAAGAAAATCAAGTTCGAGTGCACAAATCAGTCCAAGAGGTGTATAATATGACGAACAACTTCAGTGACGGACAACATACTGGCGAACAGGTTTTGAGACTCGAAACCAGATATGAACGTTCCATCAGATCACTAACGACGAACAACATTATCAATAGGTGGTGCATCAACCAGCCTAAGAGGTGTATGCTGACGAACAAAGAACTAAGATCCCAAAGCATATCTCAACCAGATGCATAGGCAAACAACTTCTGAGCCATAACCTTAAAAGGCGAACAAGTTTTGTTGAAAGACCAATTTGGACCAATCATGCCAACCATGACGAACAACAATAAGTCTGAGATAAGACCAAAGAAGACTTTATAGCTAAGATTCAGCTTAGATAAGGTCAAACAAGGTCAAAGGACACTTGTCTAGCATGCAAGCTAGGAAGTCCAAGAGTCTTGGACACCTCCTACTTGCTAGTCTCTATAAATAGTTGTTCTCCAGCTAAGAAATACAAGTTCAAATTCACAAATATTCCCAAAATACACACAAACACACCTAAATGTGCACACATACGAAATAAATACAGATTTAACTCTCGCATTTATGATTTTACGAACCGAACCTTCGATTTATCATTTACGGTGATAATCAATCACATGTTCTTGTTTGATGATCCCAAACCGAACTAAAACAGTCACTAATCCTCCCGATTAAATTCGATCACCAACAGTAACAAGGGAAAATTAGAGTGCCGTAACAGGGGAAAATTAATTTGAATAGTTTGGAAAGTGTCTTTAGATTGATATTGGTCTATTAATCTCAGTTTTTCATATCTACAGGATAGTAATTGATTCTGGGCATCACAGAAATTCTTTGCAGATTAAAGAGCAGTAAGTGTAGATTTTTTCGTTTGTTTAATTTTCAAAATTATCAATTTTCAATTTTAGGCACTCATTGTCCAATTTAACCTTAATGCGTTGATGCATCGGGTTTGGTTGATTATTGATGCAGTAAATCTTTATTGGTGCGGCAAGGTTTAATGTTTATTTGGAAGAGCTCTTGGACTCGGCAAAGAGTAACTTGATCCATGATCACATTGGAACTCCAATTGGGAAGCAGTAGCATAAATGAAATGGGAGAAGACGGCTAATGAGCTGATTTTTATTGTTGGTTTTAGTTCAAATGTCTCTCTTAGATTGGAAATTATTGTTGTTTAAACAACTCTTAATCACTGTTAACATGCTGTTGTAGGCTGTCATCAATTTAAAATATGCTTATTTTTGCCAAAAATTAGTTTAAGGTCCTATTTGTATTTAGTGCAATAGTTCGGGGTCCTACTTGTACATTTTCCTAAAAAATAATAATAATAATAAGTACTTAGCAAATTGAGCATAAGATCCTCATTATTATTTTGAATGGTAAAATTTTCACTTTCAATTTTGTAGTTGAAATTATAATTAATTTGAACTTGCGAATATAATATTGAACTTATAGTCAATTGTCAAATTATAATTAATTTGAACTTGTGAATATAATATTGAACTTATAGTCAATTGTCAATTGTACTTAAAAATAAAAATTTTGAACTTATGTATGGCCGACTATACATACTCATTTAGTTATAGACACTCTTCTGTGATATTCCTTCCGTTTCATTTTGTTTGCCGTTTTTAGTATGACTAGCTTCATACGGAATTATCACTTAAGTTATGAGAGGTGAGTAATGAAGTTCCATAGATGTTTAAAGAAATATAAACATTTAAATGGTTTACGTTCAAGGGACCTGATTCTTATAAAAAAAAAAACACAACTTCCAGTTACATTAAAATTCTCAAGTTTTATACTACAACGACCACATACTCGAATCATAAACGTTGGTAATGAAGATGTGAGAATATGATATTCGAATTTTGAGTTTGATTTTATGGACATTCATGATACAAGGGTTATGAGGTATTGGGGATTAACTTTAATTTTCTTTTTTTAAATACTTGTTCATTTGCAATTTTGTAATTGAAATTATAATTAATTTGAACTTGTGTATTGAACTTTAATAATATACATTTGAACTTATAGTCAATTTTCAATTTTACTTAAAAATAATAAATTTGAACTTTATACATGTATGATTGAACTTTAAAGAACAATTATTTACACAACAATTATATGCCCCTCTGTAGAATCTGTGATTTACACAGCAATTATTTACAGTTTCAACACAGTATTAATGAGCATTGTGGACCTCACAACTGCTAGCTAATTTACTGAACTGAATGTCCAACTAAACAAACAATGAAACAAACAAACAAACTGAGCCTTTAATTCTAAATAATTGGCTTGGCTAAACTGAATGTCCTACTCTGTTCCCTAAAACCAAACCTGCAATTTACATCCAAATTCATGTATTTCGTTGTAAATAGAGTCTGCAGTTCCTTTCTAATCACACCACATTCATCATTATATGTTTTACATGACTTAACCAAATATCAATGCATTTTTATGCCAGAGGCATACACCTTTCCAAACAAGGTATCCAGACCGCCAATTTCTGCATAACACCGTAACTGAATACATTGATCAAGAAGATTTCATTTGAATTTTTACAAGGTTAAATAATCATAAATCATTAATAAAAATTCAGGAATAGTAACAGAAACATTTGTGCTGATTATCAAATTTAGGACCCCATTGGGCAAACCAGCCTCCATTGCTAACTCGGCAAGATGCACACAGCCCCCTGAAAGCAAAGAGGGGGAATGACGATTATTGATAGAACAAGGCAATATGCAAAAAAAGGGTTACTGGAACATTACTCACGAGAGATGACAAGATAGACAAAAAATACTGAAAATATAATACTATCATGTAAGCCATATACGCTTTATGGTAAATGTTGCATCCTATACCTGGGGCTTTTCTCAGAAGGTTTCAATATAAATTTATTGGAAAAGCAGGTATCCATTTAAACTGGAATATTTGCTACCAATAGAATAACTAGAATAGCTAGAATATTTGGAAAAGCATGTATCCATTTAAACTGTAGTAAGTTTCATTGCTACCAATGGCAAATTCAAATGGCAAGCTCAATTGAAGTAAAACCATTTTTTGAACTTATGATATTCAATATTGAACTTACATACTACATGTCATTGAACTTGTGATGTTATCTATTGAACTTATACAATACATTGAACCCTATAAGAATAGGCAATGCCGAATTTTATTGAATTGCATGCTAACTGTGGCAATACATTTCTGGCAAAACAAAACCCAATTTACACCAAATATAAAAAATTCATTTTAAGAATCCAATTCAATTCAAGCAAATTCCACAAATCAAGCAGCTTCATGATAGTAAAAATATCAAAACCAACAAAATTAAACAAAATACTACTGACAATAAATCAGTCTCACTAGAATACTCACATGATACAAATCAAATAGCAGAATTATTATTTAAACACTAGGAGTTGTATAATAGTAAAAATATATAGATAAAAAGACGAAACAAATTCCTACTACACATTTCGCCATTAAAGTACAGATATAGTAGCAATTACCACAAACCAAACAGCATCATGAGTATCATAAGAATCGAATCCATGATAGGTTTTTTAACAGGGGCCTGAACAAAGAGAAAAAAATTCAAATAGGATTGAAAGAATTCAGTGAACAATAATCTTACATAATCAAGAAGTTTATGTTAGGCGAGAAACAAACTAGAGACGAACCTCGATGGGGATCACTCCACCTAGCTGTTCAATGTAGCATAGCACTTGGCCCTCCTTTTACTGTGTATTTTTGTTAAGTAACAATAATAACTAATAAATAGAGGAAATTGTGGGTATTGTTGCATCAGTGAGTGTTAAAACGAGTAATGTTAATGAGATATTAATAAAAACTCACTTTAAGTTCAAACTCTGCAATTGTTGTTGTATCACACAGCGAGGTCAGAAGAGGTTCCACCTGAAAAATGAGATTTTGGTTAAGATAGTTGGAACAATTACACCAATTTATATACAGAAGAGATCCTGGAGTCACCTAGCGTCGATCCCGGGGCCACCTAGCGCCGCCATCTAGATCCGCCGTCGTTGCGGTTCTCACCGATCATCCAATGCCGAGGTCGTCACCTAACTGTAAAAGATCCATCTTCGCCGCGCTCGTTGGTGTTCGCGGATCCGGAGTCGCGTCTGTCACCGCCCATAGCAGCACCGCCGCGCCTCGCCGAAGCCACCACGTTCGTCGTCCCCTGCGCCCTTCCAAATTTTCTCTTCTTGTGGGGAAATTTCAAATAAATGGCCGAAAATGATTAATAAAAGACTGGTTTTTATGAAATAGAGTTCAAAAAGTAAAAAGTGACTGATGGGATGTGAAGACTTCTGAACGTGGCAGAGGGAGACAGATGAAATTAGGGGCGATTTTGTAGTTTTTAATTGAATTTTGCACCTCATAGACATATGGAATTTTTCAGTAACTGGATAGTGATTTGCACTTACAAAAACTACCTATAGTGACTAACCCTTTATTTTTTAATTAAGAAAGTTTGTTTGATGATATTTTAAATTGGTTTAAATTTTTATTTATTTTAAATATATTATAAACTCTTGAATTTTATAAATATAATTAGTTTTTTTTTTTAAATATGACTAAATATTTTTATATTTATATGTATTTTAAATTTATTTATAATGTTATAATATTCATTTGCAAGTTAAATTTTATTTATTATTTTTATAAATAATTATTGATGTGGATGCATATTGAGATGACAATTGTATATATATTTGTACACATCAACTTTGGGGCAAGGATAAAATTGCCCGAAACTTAAATTGCAAACAAATATTAAAGTGGTGATTTTTTTTTTTTTTTTTTGCCAAAATTTAAAAATTTAGCTTATAGTGCAATTTGCAGAAAAGTTATGATTTTATTTGCAAATAAGCCTATTTTAAATCTAAAATTTACCATTTTTCATGGGGTCTTTTCATAAACATCAATAGTAGAAATATCATCACCAAACATTTCTCTCACATAAATAATTGAAGGATTGGTTAATTTTGATTAAAAAACATAAGATTTTCCTAAATCTCAATATTATTTATACGCAATTGAAGATCACTTACACTATTCATTGAAATGTTAAATTTTTTTTATCAACAATAAATATAAAAAATTTATGCATTTAAATTTAATGTTGTATTATTTAATATTATGATCAATGTATTTTAATTAAATTAATTAATTTAAAACGTAAGTTGGAGAAGGTGAACAAATTCAATTAACTTATTTAAAAAGTAACTCGATAAGAAGGTGAACATATTATATAATAAAAAAAAATAAAATTTAAAATCTGTTTGAAAATGTAAATCGAGAATACCTGAATACCAATTGATAGATATATACATTTAGAGCTCATATGATAGGTAGGTATATATGGTAGATATATGATAAGAAAAAATGAGTAAGTAAATATTGTGAAGACCTAAGGTAAAAAAAATTATTGTGGTTTGCTAGATGTCAAAGATTATATGAATTGTTCAGGTCTTTTATGCGTCAGTTGCACGTGTAACTTAAATGCATTTTTAAGTAGTTGGAGTTGTTTTTATTGCACAATTAGGGTTGTCCAACCGTAACCGTTCAGTGTAAATAATACTAATTTTCCATAAAAACAACTCTAACTATATATTAAAGAATACACATAAATTGCACGGTATGTCTAGTGTCTTAATCATATAAAATTTTTTAGTAATAAATTTGATTGGTTGATGGTACATATAAAAAATGTTCTCTATATAAAATTAGAAAGAATTTATATAACTTCTAATACATTTTTTAGTTAATTGCATTGTATTAAAAAATATTAATATTGAAAATGCAACTACCGACTAAGATCTTATTATTGGATACTTAAATTTTTTTTATTGAATTTATATAACTTCTAATAATTTTAGTTAATTGCATTGTATAAAAAAAAATTATTGAAAGTGCAACCTCCAACTAAGATCTTATTATTGGATACTTTAAATTTTTTTTATTATTAAAAGTATTATATTGGATACTTTAAAAATAAAAATAATTTCCTTTGTCACCTCCTCAGTTACGAATTGAGATTACGGCTCTCGTCGGCGACCTTTCCTGTTCACTTATAAAAATATTATTGTTTTGTGAATTAAATTTCAACCTCCATTATTTGTAACCGCTTTGTCGATTCTTAGTTCGTTTGTAATTTTATGTCTATATTTGGAGCAGAGTCTTGGTTTGATTTGGTGATTTATAAATAATAAATAACTGTAAAGGAAGAAGCATAGAAATCCGAAGGGAGAGGTTAGTGTTGACATATGATGAGCAACTGCCACATGTACGAGCTGCTTCCTCTTGACAAGCAGTTTCCACATGGACGAGCTACTTCCTCTTGACAAGCAGCTTCCACATGGATGAGCTACTCCCTCTTGACGAGCAGTTGTCCTCTTGATGAACAACTTCCACATAGACGAGAAACTGTCCTCTTGACGAGCAACTTCCATATGGACGAGCTGCTTCTACATGACGAGCTACTTCCTCTTGACGAGCAGCTTCCACATGGACGAACAACTTCCACATGGACGAGCTGCTTCCACATGGACAAGCTACTTCCACATGGATGAGCAGCTTCTACATGGACGAGCTACTTCCTCTTTGACGAGCAACTTCCACGTGGACGAGCTGCTTCCACATGGACGAGCAACTTCCACATGGATGAGCTGCTTCCACATGGACAAGTAACTGTCCTCTTGACGAGCAGTCGCCCATATGACGAGCAGCTGGTACACAATTGAGTCAAGTCAATTGATATGGATGAGCAGTTGTCCTCCTGATGAGCAACTACCCCATGACGAGCAGCTGCCCTATACAACTAACAACTATGCTACACAAATGACCAACATGATGAGTAGCCTTGTTAGGCGAGCCGCTTCAATAGGCGAACAACTTCTGAATATAAATGAACAAGTTTTAGGCACTAATACCCAGATTATGTTTTAATCTAACCAAGCCAAGAGTGACGAACAGGTATGATGCAAAGGTGGCCTAAATCAAAAGGTGATGTGTCAATCCTGCTACCCTATCACCCGACGAACAGCTTTTGAGCGAACAACTACTCCATGAACAGTTGAAGAAAAGACCAAGATTGGAGAACAAATAGAAATGCTATGGGCGAACAACTTTCATCCGTCTTACAAAGGTGGCTAACAACTTAGAACAAAGAACCCATATGGAAATCAACAAACTGAGCAAGGACGAACAACTCCAAGGACGAGATAGACATTAAAGAAGACATTGTAACTAAGTTAAGGCTTAGATAAGGTCAAACTAGTCAAACAATACACATGTCAAGTATGCAAGCTTAGAATCTCAAGAGTCTTGTCCACCACTTACTTGGTGGTTTGTATAAATAAGTTGCTCTCCATTAATGAAAATTAAGTTCAAATTCACAAATACTCCATAACACACACTCATACGCCCAAAAACGCACACATATGAAATAAATACGAATTCAATACTCGTATTTACGATTATATAACCCGATCTATCATATTTACCATTTACGGTGGTAATCAATCACACGATCTTGTTTGGTGGTCCCCATTTTCGGTTAAAAATAGCCATTAATCCATGCGATTAGAATCGTCACCAACATTTAGATTCCTTAGTTGACTATATGTTGGGCTTGTTAATATATTATAGACCGAAAAGTTGAACTATATAGTTATAAAACGAAAACATATGGCAACACCATAATTTTACAAAATTCTCAATTATTATTATTACATATAGCAAGGTTATGTCAGCCGCTATAATGACATATGTTGGTCCCGGTACAAGACTGAGAAATACGTGTATGGGGGGGAATACACGTATACCAATTTTTCTGACTATCAACCTTGTTGAGTCCCCTTAGCTCAGAGTGTTAAAGAACTCATGGTTGATAACACACATACTGACTGCACTGAGTGCTGATCAGTTGGCTAACTATCAACTTGAGTTCAGTGCGGAAATGCGTGAGCCCTGAAAGTTTATAGTCTTGTTTTATGTTTGCTTTCCGAAAACTTGTTTACTCAATTCTGAAATAGTGGTTAGAAGGGCAGTGTTCATATTAATGATCAGGCTGATTGATTCAAGCATGACAGAAACCAAATGCTATGAATGATCCAAGATAATAAACAAGCAAGAAAAATATCAAAACAGTAAGAACACAGGGAGTTTAACGTGGTTCAGAGACTCAAGCTCATACGTCCACGGTCTGATTTAACAGGAAATCCACTACTGGATTCTTACTTTTTACGTGCCAAGGTACACCAAGATCAGCTAACCTCACTGACCTATACAAACTCCTTTCTAACTTACTAACACAACTTCCACTAACAAACCTGACTAAAGGGTTTTGGTTTCAGTTTGGATTCCAACTAGGGTGTGATTATCCTTACAAGACTAAGCTATGCTAAGGATGGATAATCACTCTAAGCTTATGATAAGACTTGAAAGCTCAATGGAATACAAAATAACTCTCACTAGTCTAAGAAATACTTGGGAAATTTAACGAGTTTCGAGTGCTTCTTTCGTACGCTGAATGCTTTTGAAAGCTTGAGAGTTTGAGTAATTTCTGGCTTGAAAATTTCCCGTAACCTTGAATGGGTTCAAGGCCTTCTGTATTTATAGGTGATTCGAAAACTATCAGTTGGAAGAGATAGCCTTCTAGTCATCTACATAGAGGTTCAAACGGACATATCTCCCATGCAGCAGTCGTCCTTGCATGAATTAGGTAATGGCATTTAATGCAACATTTAATGCTTGCCCGTTGAAAGTGCAGTCTGAAGTCAGTCTCCATGTCAGGGTCCGTACGTGCGTGTCCTCCCTGGATTGGTCCATGTCATCAGGTTGGTGAGAATGTCAGAACTTATTCCTAGACTTCAGGCTTGTCTTATTAAGTTCTTTTTGTCTTGAGCACAATGGTCTTGTCCTGACGCTGACATCCCTTTTGCATTGCTTGGCTCTACTCCAAGTCTTTTCCTATTACTCAATATCATCCTGTTCCCTTCAGGACTGAGTTAGTAATGACCTCAGGGTCATACTCTTCATCACTGACACTTACTCAGCCAGCTTAGATAGACTGCCGTAAGTTTAGGATGATGCTCTTCGTCTTCAGGCTCTTAGTCTTGATTGACATCCATGAGTGCTCCTCTCACTGAGTACCTGTGAAGTGTAAAATGGTTAAGTACAAAGTCCTAACCAAGACTAGCCTGACTAAGACATTCTAAGGCCAATCATCTTTTCAGGGGCTTTGGGATCTTAATCAAAACTGATAATGTCCCAACAATTTTCCCCTTTTTGATGATGCCAAAACACTAAAAAGATCCTCAAAACACTTAGAGGAAAAATGAGTCATATCTATAAGATAAGTCATTGTTAGAGCAGTTCTTGATAAAGTATAGAATTTAAATAACAGCCAAAAAGACAATGAGTTTTTATCTGTGGGCAAATGTAATTAATTTCATTGATGATATTGAATTGGTACAATGAACCTGATCTATTACTAAGAAAGATGTGAACACCTAAACTAATCTCATTTCAGGCTCGAGTCCATAACCATAGACTCTAAACTTCAACTCATCTACTCTCTTAGGTTGGTTCACATAGCCTTCAGCCTTGGCAATCTTCAGAACTTCAGCCATAATGGCCTTTGTGTCATGCTGAGGTTACAAATTCAAACTTTTCTTTAAACTTATCAGGTTACTTAAGACAGTAGATCGTCAGTGGAATTTGAAGTCTGCTGAGATTTACTTATGAAAGCTTACTGAGATATTAGCTCCACTGAAAGCTCAAGACTTTCAGTTGAGCTACTATCTAATTAGCTTTCAGATGCTGATTAGTGAGCCCTAATGAAAACCTCATTTTGCTTTGATAAAACTTGTTTGAACAACACACACTTAGAGAAATAGCATAAAGTAAATACATAAGATATAAAGTGGTTCAGAGAATAGTCTCCTACGTCCATTGTCCTGATCAAACATGAGAATTCCTTTCACTTGGAATTCCTTGTGTTATAGTGCCAAGGTGCACTGATCAAATTAATCCTCTCTAAGGATATTTGATCACTAGGATAATTCCAGGTCGCTTTCAGACTGATAACAACAATCAGCTTACTAACACCACTTAACACTAACTCTCAACCTAACAACTGGGTAGGGTTTTGAGTAGGGTTTGGTTCCAACTGTTGTGAGATAATCCTTACAGTTTAGCACAAGGCTTAAGGATGGATTATCTCTTTCTAAGGTTTGGATATAGCTTTAAGCTCGGTTACAGAAGGCTTAGTATGCTCTCTACAAATGTGAAACACTTGGGAAACAAAGGTAATTTTGAGTGCTTCTTAGTAAGTTATGTATGTAGAGATTGCTTTGATCTTGTTAAGTTTCCCGTGCATAGTAATGGACACGTCCTTCTGTATTTATAGACCATCTTGAAAATTTTCCCGTTGGAGTTGAATCTTCTCAAGTAAGTCTTCTTGTATCTGATTGGTTCAAACGACTCTATTTGAAGCTTTAAGTCTTTTCAAAAAACGGCTGAAAGACCATGCCTGTTCACCAACTTTCTGTAGAATGCTAGAGAAAGACTTTTGGTACTTGCCAGTCTGTGACAGGTCGGCTGTCAGTAGAGTACACCTACATGTCATCTTCTCATTGGGCCGCTCAGTCTGCTTGCTCAGAATCCTTTCTTGCTTTAAGGTGAAACACCTCTGAGAGAACCTTCTTATTCCTTCATTAATTGTAAGCTTCACTGAAATTCGTTTTGCCTTGTTCCAACCAGATTAACTAACAGCTTTTAATGTGTTTAGCATTGAATGTGCTTTGTTAGTTCACATCAGTGGACCTTGGTCCTCTCCTGATGGTTTTAGTCTTAGTGTGAATGCACTTAGAAAACATTCAAGACTTAGACTTCTTCTTCAGATCCCTTCATCTTCAGCGGACTTTCTTCATCAGCGGACTTTCTTCACTTCTTAGATACACTCTAGGAATTAATAACAGTACTTCAGTTCCTTAACATTTGAACTGACTAACTATCTTCTAACTCTACTGAATACTTTACTTACAAATGACTTAGGAGGAACTTTTTGGTATCTTAATCAAAATATATGTCTATACAATTTCCCAACAATTTACCTCTTTTTTATTATGCCGAATCCTATCTTATTACATCTTCTCTTCCAGATGAGTTCATTCAGTTGGCATATAATTTTAAGGAATTTTGTAAGTAAAAGCATTCAAGTACAAAAAGCCTAAATGATAATGAGATATTATCTTGGGCTGAAAAATTAGTAGAGTTTCATTTCAAAAGGATCAAGTACAAGTACAATTATAGTGAAGTCTACTGGTAAAAGTTCAAAACACAAAATCAGCTGGGACTTATAAACAAATGCCCAGAAAACACTTCATCACCTCAAATAGATTCAAATTCTAGTCCATACTGCTTGAAGACTCTGATCTTTAGTTCATTCTTCCTTTCCATAACTTCCTTTGTATGTCCCCTGAGTCCCAAATGCTCACAAAGGGACATCCATTCTTTAGTTATCCGCTCTCTGTCAACTTTGCCAGTTGCATCTGTTGGAGGCCAGTAGATAATAGGTTCAGGAGCTTTCAAGGCGTGGTCTGGAAACTTGTCATTCCAGGCCTTATTAATATCAGGGTAGAGTTTTGGGTAAGACTCAAAGAGCCAGTCATTGAATAGATCTTGTGCATTCTCTTTACCCAATTCTCCACTGACATAGTATGAATACACAAATTCCCTTTTGGCCTTTTCCCAAGCATCATTGAGCTTCTTGGGAACCCAAGTATCATGGTGAGGGAACTGAGCCTTTGAAAGTGCCACTTTATCTTTCTTCAACTTGGCAGTCCACCTCTGATAGCTGTTTCTCAATTTCTTTGAGGTGGTCTTGTCAAAAGTTGCCACCCTCTCATTCTTCTTCCTTTCAGCTAACTCAGCAATGGACTCTATCTTTCCAACAGCCTTGTCTCTTCTTTCTTGTTGTTGAGCAGAGAGTCTCTGAGCTCTTTCATTCATGCCTCCAGCTTCTTTGATTAACTCTGTAAGCTCAGTGACCCTGAATGGAGCTGACTTGGGGTGTTCAGAGGAGATAGGCTCTAGGTTCAGCACTGGAAGAATCTCAACTGAGTCTTCAGTTGACTTTGCAGCCAACCTTAGAGAAGACCTTGTCTTCTTTGCCACTTCAGCTGAAAGTACATCAGCAGCCTTCCTCTTGGTTGTTTCCCCCTTCTGAGCAGCTCTTTCTATTTTTTTTCTTTCTCAGCAGCTTCTTTGAATTTAGATAAGTCCCTCTCCTCCTGGACTTCCTTCCCTTTTACTCCTTTGCTCCTCTCATCAGTTGACTTCTGAGCTTCCTTAGTCACCTTTTTCATGGTATTCTTGATCTGCTGACTCTTTGCAAAGTCATCAGTCTCAAGAATTAGCTCCATCTGATTATTGGGGTCCAACTTCATCTGCTTTCCTGACACTAACTCTTCCCCCTTTTCGGCATTAATCATACACTCAGCAACAGTGATGTTTAGCCTCATCTGGTCGTGTTCGAGTGCTCTTAGTTGGGTTGAGCAGTGGTCCACTTTTTCTTCTATCCTCTCCAGGGTTGCTCCAGCATTTTGACCAAACTTGACAAATTGTTCAAGCTTTGCATCAATGAGAACATTTGTCTTTTCTTGAGTGGGGAAGTCTTCTGCCGCTTGCTTTAGGACCTCCTTCAGACTGGCCTTCATCTCTTCATGTTTACCCTCGAACTCAGTTACCTTTCTATTCCACAACCCTTCAACCTTCCCTAGCAGGTCAGTTGAGAAAGCCTCTACTGAGGACTTTAGGTTGGTGGAAACGTTCTCCACTGAGTCTTCTAAGAATTTGGCTCTGGCCTCTTCTTCTTTCTTCTCCATCTTCTTGAGAGCTTCAATTACCAGTACACTTTGGCCTTCAACCACATCAATTACCATCTGCTAAGAGTCTTCCGCCTTGAGAGTTAGATTCTGGAGAGATGAGATGGTTGACTCCATAAGCTCATCGATGTGGTCTGAGAGAATGACCATTTCGTCAACTTCCTCTTGGACAATCTCTTGCATTTCTCTCAGTTGAGCTTGAAGGGATGAAAGCTTTATATCTTCAATATTGTGAACAACATTCCTCAGTGGACTTAGATGGAGATTGACTTGGGGTACTTCAAGAGATGGATTTCCTGCAACAGACAAAATGTTAGCACCTTCCCCCTCAATCTCAAAACCTATCCCGGCATGTTCATCTACCTCCATATGTTCTCCATCATCTTCCTTCTTCTCACTCTCATTTTCTTTCTCTTTTTCAACTAATATTTTTTCAGCCAACTCGCCCTTTACAGGAACGATTGCTCGTATCTCTCCACTCACAACTTTTGTGATTTCCACCTTCTTTTCTTGCTCACCCTCTTTTTCAACTACACCAGAACCAGTCACCTCAGCTGACTCTACAACAGGGATGCAAAAAACGGCCTAGGCGGCCGCCTAGGCGCCACCCGGCCGCCGCGATTTGGGCCTAATCGGCCATATTGGGCGTTTTTTATTCTAGGTGCCGCCTAGGCGGCCAAGTCGGTCAAGACGGTTTTTTACTTTTTTTTTTTATTCAAACTTAAGTTTAGAAAATAGGTTCTCTCTTCCTTTGATATTTTTAGACAAACGAAGTGATGGGAAAAGAAAGAAATAAAAAAGCCCTAACCCCTCTACCGCCCGGCCGCCGCCCGTCTGCTGACGCCGGCCGTCCGCTGCCGCCGCTCTCTTCTGCGCCTGCCGCCGGTCGCTGCCGAAGCCAGCAGGTTTCAGTTTTTTTTCCCTAAGTAAAATTCTCAATCGTTTTCACTTGTAAAATATTGGACTGATTTTCGGTATCTAGTAATGCTGGTTTGGCATGTATGGCTGTCTTGCTGCTTGTTTGTTTGTAAAGATTATTTTGGAATAGTCTCTCAGTTGTTCTGCTATATTTTATGGATATATAAATTATTGAAACCCTTTTGTTTCAAATTAAAATTTTAAGGTGTAAAAAAAATCTAGGCGGCCTAGGCGCTAGGCGCTAGGTGACCCAAAAACGCCCGCCTAGCATTTTTCGACTTCTGCATCCTTGCTCTACAGTCACCACTGAGGGCTGTTGTGGGGGAGCTTCAGTAGACTCCTTGACTGAGCTACCCTTTAGCAAATTTTGAGCCTCAATATCCCTTGCCGTGGATACATCCTTGGCTACTTCACCACCACCTTGCTTTGGTGAAGTACCTTTCTCTACCTCCGCCTCCACATCCTCTTTCTCCTTTTCTTTTTCTGCCTTCTCCACCTTCTCAACCTCCTCCTTGTTCATCTCAGCCACCTTCTCCATCACCAAGCTTTGAAATATCTTTTCATCGCAAAGCAGCCTGGTTTTGGTCATCCCAGTGAAGTCCAAAACTTCCTGTTCCTCCTTCTCCCACTCATCCGCCTTTCCTCCTCCAACTGCTAAGAGGATCTCAGCCAGCCTTCGATCTTTCAATTGGGCAAGTAGCCTTACTCTTAGGAACATAGCCTTCAGGGTAGGATACCCATCCAGCTCTGGATATTTGGTTTCAAGAGAGTAAGCTACTTTGTCCCTAAGAGTATCCAAGAAGGAATACTCTTCTTCATCATCTGATGGAAAAGAAGGGGTGGGGGAACTGGGTTCTGAGGGCTCCTCAGGGATGGTTTCTAAGTGAGAGGGTTGGTGTTCAGGAGGGTTGGCCTCATACGTGTTTGGCTTAGATGAGATTGAGGGGGTTTGATCAGTGGGGGTTTGATCAGCGGAGGTTTGGTCAGTAGGGGTTGCGGGGGTTGGTTCAGGTGGGTTTGAGGATGCCTCAGCAGATGCCTCAGATAGGGTGTCTTTTGGGGAACCACTTTCAGGCTGTTGAGAGCCTTCAGTGGGGGTTTTGAAGATGATGGATATGCGTTTGGTTTTTACTAGGGTGCGAGGCTTGGTGTTTACTTTGATGGGGGTAGGGGCAGGGACATCTGAATCAGATTCAGTAGATATAATGTTTGGAGAAGAATCGGGGTTGCCTGATGATGAATCATCAGTAGAGTTTGAAACTCTTGCTTTCTTGGGCTTGGCTGCTTCCTTCTTCATCTCAGCAGCCCTTTTCTCCTTCTTTCTTGAGGCCTTTTCTGCCACCTCTTCCTTGTGTATGACCATCTTGTCACTTACTTTCACCAACCTCCTCTTCAACTTCGTTTTCTTCCCTTCAGAGGGGTTTGTTTCCTCCACATCCTCTACCACTTTTGGGCTTTCCACGCTTTCACTCAGCTTCCTTCCTTCCAAGACTTTACCAGACTTGAAGAGAGACTTCAAGTTGCTCCACTTTCTGTCTTCTTTCCAGTCCACTCCAACGTCAACATTTTCAATGAGATATGAGATTTTGGTGGCAAAGTTCAGCTTACTTGCCAGTTGAGGAGTCTTTTCTGGCTGGAACTTTAGGTGTTCCCTGTTCAACGCCCGTAAGAAGAATTGTTGCCAGTTGAAACTTTTCTCCTTGCTATCTACAATAGCCTTCATCAGCCTCAACTTGGATTTGCTCACTTGCTTTGTGCTTCCTTGATTTCTGAGGATGCATTTCCCAACAATCTCACAGAGAACGTTGTAGACAGGCAAGAGCACACTTCTATTCATTGTAGGGTTGTATTTCATCTTCTTCTGCATAATGGTATAGACCCAATCTTCCTCCTTATCCGCAATACAATTATCCGGATTTGGGCCTTCAGACGGAAGTCCAAACAGCTCCTTCAAATCTTCTCCCTCCAGATTTATTTCCTTCCCCACTTTCTGGAGCTCTATAATTTCTGCTCCATCCTTGACCACTTTCTTTTTCCTCTTCAAAAATAAGCAGGATCTAATTTTTTAATCAATGTTGGCAACACTAAAGAAAAATTCCAAGACTTGTCTATCGAAGCAATTTTTAGGGTGGACAGACAGGAATTTTTCCAGCCCAACTTCTTTCACCATGTCCAGGGCCTCCTTGATGTGCCTGAACTCTGGTCTTGTTTGAATCTCTGGGTTGTCAAAGATAACAATGGGTTCATACCAAAAGTTATCTTTGTTGGTAAGGAATCCGAGATTTACTCTAACCATTTTTGAGAATTTTTTAAGATTGAGAGATTTTGCAGAGAGTGTTTGATAGAGAAATAGTAAGTTTTAGGCTTGAGAGTGTTCGAAAAGGTTTCAGAGACTGATTTGGGGGTCTTTTATATGTGGAATGAATGGTGAGATTAAAAGATTGATCAACGGCTGGGGATGAATCAGTTTAGATCGTGGATAGTTGAAAGGTTTGTGGGGAGTTATTGAGAAATCTAGACGGTTAGAAATGAACCGCCTAAAATGGAAGGTGAGGATTAAAAGAGTTGTTAACCGAAAGGTCACATCATCCGGCTTTTAAGGCGCGTAAGATAGGAAACTGGAAAAGGTAAAACTGACTGTACAGTGCGCATTTAATGCTCCCTTAATCAAAATCTTTTTAAAACAGTGTAAAAAGATTTAATTTCGCAGAAGGTACACATTAACATTTTTGGAAAAGAGTTTATATTTAAAAACTAAGAGACGTTCAAATTTTGAATAATATCATGAGTTAGGAACATCGAAACTCTTGCAACCTTACTATTTTGACATCCAAACTTGTTGACCAACTCCCTTGTATATTTGGCTTGGTTAATGAAGATTCCTTCAGTGGACTGTTTAACTTGAAGTCCAAGGAAGAAGTTCATTTCTCCCATCATTGACATCTCAAACTTTCCTTTCATCAGTTGAGAAAACTTTTCACAGAGTACTTGGTTTGGAGAACCAAAGATGATATCATCCACATAGATTTGAACTAGCAGGGTGTCATCTCCTTTTGTGATCCTGAAGAGTGTTCTATCTACTCTTCCTTTGATAAATCCATAATCCGGAAGGAATTGAGACAAAGTATCATACCAAGCTCTTGGAGACTGTTTGTTGGTCCCGTTTTTTCATTCACAAACAAGGACACTATGGGAAATTAGGAGAAATTTTTTTGTTTTAACACTGATGTTATGCAAGACAGTAAAGCAATAAAGAACACAGCAATGTAAAGTGGTTCGGAGGCTCAAGCTCCTACATCCACTGCCTGATTTAACAGGAAATCCACTACCCGGGATTCTTGTTTTTAACGTGCCAAGGTGCACTCACAACTGGACTCACACCCCTCCGCGGAGCTGCCTCTCGAACTGGCCTCACATCCCTCTTCACTCAGGGACTGCCTCTCCTCACCTCACTGCAACACCTAACACTATTCTGGAAAGGGTTTAGTTTGGTTTGGTTCTCTCCAACTAGGTGAGATTTTCCCTTACATGGTTTTAGCCTTTAAGCTAAGGTTGGGAAAATCTCTCTAAGCTTAGGATGTATATGATGAGCTCGAGTATACAAACTGGAACACTCAAATATGACTATGAAGAATTCAATGTCAGTGTTCTTGATGGAGATGGTGCACCCTTATGACTCCCTCATGACTTGCACCACTCTCGCACCACCAGCTCGTAGGTGTAGATTTCCCTTATCACACCCTTGAAACCGCAGCTGGAAGCTTGTATTTATAGTGTAGATTCAAATGTTACCGTTGGAGGTAGTCACATTTGAATCCAGACTATCAGTAGGGAACACCTACTTTTCTTGGAACTCGGCCTTGTCAGTGTCAGATGAGTTGTCTTGACTTGATTGGTCCACGTGGACTGAGTCCAACGGCTCTTTGGTTCAGTGGACTTGATCAGGGCACACTGACTTCAGATGACTTATCCTCCACTGACTTGATAATCTTCAGTAGACATGAATGTCTTCAGTGTAGTTGTCTTTCAGTAGACTTTTGAAGATCTCTCCAAGAAGATTGTCATAAGGCTGAATGACAATCTTCCCTGACCACAGTAGCCTGACTCCTTTAGGACCTACTTGGTACAGCACTGATCCTCCTGATCATGCTCTTCACTGAGTAGTCTACTGACCAGCTTAGAATAGTCAGGTTTATACTCAGTGGGACTTCCTTCAGGCTTCTCTTCAGGTTCAGGTCTTCTGACATGGCTTCAGTCGATCTCTTTGTGATGTCATCTTGACTTCCTCAGGCTCTGACAGTGAGTTCCCCCTCACTGAGTTATCCCTCAGTAGAGTTCCCCCTCAGCTGAGCTTTCCTCCTCTGAGTGCTTCCTCAGCTGAGTTCTTCCTCCACTGATAACCTGTTCTACTGAGAAATGACCTAGCCTGATCTGAAACTAAAAGATACTATCCTGACTGCATTCAAACCTATTACATGTTGTTTTGGAAAATCATCAAAACTAAAATATCCCAACAATTTCCCCCTTTTTGATGATTCCAAAACTTCTAACAAACAGATTTTCTATTACAAGAATGAGGTAGAGCACATGTAATATTTTGAAACATGCAGAAATTCCCATAGTTTTAAAAACATTTAAGATCTGCTCGGTTGACCAATTTTCTTAACAAAACTAGATCAGTGGTCATGTGAACAACCCGCTCTGATACCAATTGTTGGTCCCGGTTTTTCATTCACAAACAAGGACACTATGGGAAATTAGGAGAAATTTTTTTGTTTTAACACTGATGTTATGCAAGACAGTAAAGCAATAAAGAACACAGCAATGTAAAGTGGTTCGGAGGCTCAAGCTCCTACATCCACTGCCTGATTTAACAGGAAATCCACTACCCGGGATTCTTGTTTTTAACGTGCCAAGGTGCACTCACAACTGGACTCACACCCCTCCGCGGAGCTGCCTCTCGAACTGGCCTCACATCCCTCTTCACTCAGGGACTGCCTCTCCTCACCTCACTGCAACACCTAACACTATTCTGGAAAGGGTTTAGTTTGGTTTGGTTCTCTCCAACTAGGTGAGATTTTCCCTTACATGGTTTTAGCCTTTAAGCTAAGGTTGGGAAAATCTCTCTAAGCTTAGGATGTATATGATGAGCTCGAGTATACAAACTGGAACACTCAAATATGACTATGAAGAATTCAATGTCAGTGTTCTTGATGGAGATGGTGCACCCTTATGACTCCCTCATGACTTGCACCACTCTCGCACCACCAGCTCGTAGGTGTAGATTTCCCTTATCACACCCTTGAAACCGCAGCTGGAAGCTTGTATTTATAGTGTAGATTCAAATGTTACCGTTGGAGGTAGTCACATTTGAATCCAGACTATCAGTAGGGAACACCTACTTTTCTTGGAACTCGGCCTTGTCAGTGTCAGATGAGTTGTCTTGACTTGATTGGTCCACGTGGACTGAGTCCAACGGCTCTTTGGTTCAGTGGACTTGATCAGGGCACACTGACTTCAGATGACTTATCCTCCACTGACTTGATAATCTTCAGTAGACATGAATGTCTTCAGTGTAGTTGTCTTTCAGTAGACTTTTGAAGATCTCTCCAAGAAGATTGTCATAAGGCTGAATGACAATCTTCCCTGACCACAGTAGCCTGACTCCTTTAGGACCTACTTGGTACAGCACTGATCCTCCTGATCATGCTCTTCACTGAGTAGTCTACTGACCAGCTTAGAATAGTCAGGTTTATACTCAGTGGGACTTCCTTCAGGCTTCTCTTCAGGTTCAGGTCTTCTGACATGGCTTCAGTCGATCTCTTTGTGATGTCATCTTGACTTCCTCAGGCTCTGACAGTGAGTTCCCCCTCACTGAGTTATCCCTCAGTAGAGTTCCCCCTCAGCTGAGCTTTCCTCCTCTGAGTGCTTCCTCAGCTGAGTTCTTCCTCCACTGATAACCTGTTCTACTGAGAAATGACCTAGCCTGATCTGAAACTAAAAGATACTATCCTGACTGCATTCAAACCTATTACATGTTGTTTTGGAAAATCATCAAAACTAAAATATCCCAACACTGTTTCAGTCCATTTATAGCTTTCCTCGGTTTATATACTTTGTGTTACTTTGTGGCTTTCTTCAAAACCTGGGGGCTGCTCCATATATACTTCCTCATTGAGTACTCCATTCAAGAAAATACTCTTGGCATCCATTTGATACACCTTGAATTTCTTGTGAGCAGCATATGCAAGAAATAACCTTATTGCCTCCAATCTGGCCACTGGAGTAAATGTTTCATCATAGTCAAAGCCTTCAACTTGAGGATAGCCCTTTACCACTAGCCTGGCTTTGTTTCTGACTATCACATCATTTTTATCCTTCTTATTCTTGAACACCCATTTGGTTCCAATCACATTGCAATGATATGGTCTGTCCACCAATTCCCACACCTGATTCCTTGTGAATTGGTTGAGCTCTTCTTGCATAGCAATGATCCAGTTTGAATCTTGAAGTGCTTCTTCAATGGAACCTGGTTCCTGGTTAGATAAGAAACAACAAAACAAAGCACTTTCTCCATGAAAACTTCTAGTTTTGACTCCCGAGGTAGGATCACCTAGGATTTGCTCAATAGGATGATCTGAGAGCCATGTCCTCCTAGACTGATGCCCTTCAGTAGAGTTTAACTCTTCTGAAGTTGAGTCACTAGATACAGGAATGAATTCAAATTCAGGAAATAAAACAGAGGGTTGAAGTCCTGAGTTATCATTCAAGGTATTCTCATTCTCAATGATAGTGTCATTGGTTCTCCCTTGAATGATAGGCTCATTTGATGTCTCAGTTGTGACCACATCTTCATCGACATCCCTTACCTCTTGAACTGGGATGGTGTTCATCAGTTCAGTTGACTGTTCAGGAGAGTTCTCAGTTGAGTTGTCAGGAGTGATTTTGGTCTGAGTGTCCTGATTGGATTGTTGGTCATTGATGTTATCCCAAGTTGGGATGTATGCATCAACATTGTTCTCATGATAGCCTTTTGACTTGATACTCAGTCTAGTTAATCTTTTGCTTATCACTTCCTCATTCTCATTTCTCCTAGACTCAAAAGTAGATTCATTAAAGACCACATGAGGTGTTTCTTCCACAACAAGAGTTCTACAATTTTAAACTCTGAAAGCTCTACTGATTTGGGAATATCCTAAGAAGATTCCTTCATCAGCTTTGCTATCAAAAGCCTTCTGTTGAGTTTTCCCATTGTTGTGAATGAAACACTTGCAACCAAATATGTGAAAGTAAGATACCTGTGGCTTTCTGCCATTCCAGAACTCATATGGAGTCTTTCCTTGATGTTTGGTTACCATGGATCTATTCTGAGTGTGGCAGGCAGTATTAATAACTTCAGCCCAAAATCTTTTAGGAACTTGAGCTTCTGCAAGCATTGTTCTTGCTGCCTCCTTGAGAGTCCTATTTCTTCTTTCAGCTACACCATTTTATTGGGGAGTTCTTGTAGCTGAGGTCTCATGGGCAATACCTAACTCTTTGCAGAAATCAGATATTATAGAGTTAATAAATTTAGTACCCTTATCTAACCTTATCTTTACAATGTTCAGGCTCTTTTCATCGCTAACTTTCTTCAGTAGTTCTGGTAGTCTGACTTGTGTTTCCTTCTTGCTAGCAAGGAATACCACCCATGTGTACCTGGAGAAGTCATCAACAACAACAAGTGTATATTTTCTCCCATTGATACTTACAGGGGTTACTGGACCAAAGTGATCCATATACAGCAGCTGAAGTACTCTGTCAGTTGAGGTAGCCACTTTGTTTTTTAAGGATGTTTCCACTTGCTTTCCCTCTTGACAGGCTTTGCAAATATGTTCTTTGTTGTATACTTCATTTGGCATTCCTTCCACCAGTCCATGTCTTGCTATCATGTTCATCATCTTGAAGTTCAGATGACTTAGTCTTTTGTGCCATAACCAATTAGTATCAGTTGAGCTCTTTACAATAAGATATGCATTTGGTGTGCAAGACTTCCAATCTACAAGATAAACATTTCCCTTGCTTGACCCAGTTAGTAGTACCTGTTGTGAAGATATATTCTTGACAAGACACAGGTTACATGAAAATTCAACAATGTATCCTTTATCACAAAACTAACTTATGGACAACATATTGTGCTTAAGTCCACTGACATAGGATACATTGCTTACTCTTACTGAGCCAATTATTAAAGTACCATAACTTCTAGTGGCTCCTTGTGAATTGTCACCAAAAGTGACTTGTGGACCTTCTTTCTCAACAAATTATGTCAGGAGATCTTTGTTGCCAGTCATGTGCCTGGAACATCCACTGTCCAAGTACCAGACTGAAGATTTGAGAGCTTCTCTTTTGTTGAGGTCCACTGAGCCCTGCAGTCAAAATTAAGCTTTAGGTACCCATTTTGTGTTGGGTCCTACCAGGTTAGCTGTACCTTTTGGAATCCAAATTTGCCTCACTATTCTAATTACTTTAGAATGGTTAATTTGTCTTCCATAAACATCTACATAGATAGTTACCTCCCTAGGTGCCTTAGGAGTAAACTTTCTACGGGTGTCAGCCTTTGAAGGAACATGAACCTTCTTAATATTCTTTTTCTTAGGCTTGGGTGCACCTGGTCTTAGTCTTTGTTGATAAAGGTATTGAGAACCTTTTCCTTTAGGCACAAAAGGAATAGGTTTTCTATATGAGTCATTCCTTGAGGATTGCTCATGCCTGGGTGCTTTCAGTTGAGATTGCTTCATATGAGAAGACCTCGACTGATAGTACCTCTACTGAGTTCTAGATTGATTAGTCAACTGAGCCTTTCCAATTGGTTTTGGCTGAGTTAGACCTTTCTTTTGTTGAACCTCAGCTGGTCTTTTCCCTTTATCTAAAATCTGTGGTGGGAAAGTTACAGATTTAACAAATACTCTCTTTGTGCCACTTGAGGAAGCAACACTCAGAGGACCATAGCCTATTCCACACTTGTTATTAGGATTGATTTGAAAATTTTGGATCTCCTCTATGGCAAGAGAGGGTTTGTTAAGAGCATCAATCCTTTTTAACAAGGTCTCTTCAGATTTTTGTAAGACATCAATTTTCAGGAGAGAATCCTTTATTTGGCTTACCAATCTTAAATTCTCTTCAGTTAACTTTGTCTTAGATTCAGTGAGATCCTTTATCAGTTGATCTTTTCCATTTCCTTGACTCTTGAGGGTTTCCACCTCTTTTGTCAACTCAATGGTAGATTTAGCTGAGTTTAGATCTGCCTGATTCCCAGCTTCAATTAACTTGGAGTTTTCATTTAAGAGATTTTTATTTTCATCTTGGAGACAGAAACTTGCTTCTTGCAACCTTGAGAAATCAATCATCAATTGTTCCAAAGTGGACTGAAGATTGAGTTCCTCTGTTGACTCTGAGCTGAGCTCAGGTGAGTGTCCTAAAGAAATAGATGGTTTAGATTGTACCTCAGGTTCTTCTCTTGCCATGAGACACATGTCATCATCACTGCTGTCAGAGAACAGTCCATCAGATGACTCTAGATCTTCAACAACATCCTCAGCCACCATGGCTTTTCTTTCTCCATATCTTCTGTCTCTCTTGGCTTACCTTTCTTTTCTTTCCTTCGTGCTCAGTTGAGGACAATCGTACTGAAAGTGCCCAGCCTTCTTGCACTGGTAGCATCTGTTGGCATCATCATTCTTCTCCTCAATAGACTCTCTAGTCTTTGATGATGATCCTTCAGCTTTTTAATAGCTCTTGTATTCTTTCTTTTTCTCCATCTCAGTGGAGCTTTTCTCTCCTTCTCTGGTGTCCTTTTGTGGATAGCTTCTTCTTTCCCTGTTATCCCTGTAAAATCTTTTGTACTTCCCAAAACGACTATTAAGTTTTTCAAACCTTCTAGCCATTAGGCTGAGTTCCTCTTGCATCTCAGCTTTGCTTTGAGATTTGCTTGCTTTTGTACTCTTCTATTGCTTTAGGGACTTTGGCTCAGTTTCCTTGGCTTTGAAGGCTACTCCCTTCTCAGCTGAGGTCTCATCAGGAGCCCTTTTCCTGTTAAGATCAAATTCATAAGCCTTTAGTTCAGAGAATACCTGTTGCATAGACATGCTGGATAAATCCTTGGTATTCTGCATCATTACTGAGTACACATCCCATCTTGAGGTTAAACCTCTCAGGATCTTCAAAGCAACCTCTCTCTTGGTGTACATTTTACCCAGAGAGTTTATCTCATTCATGATATCAGCAAACCTCCCATCAAGCTGATCAATTGTCTCAGTAGGCTCCATGGTGAACTGCTAATATTTTTGAACAGCTACTGAGAGCTTGTTCTCTTTGATTTTGTCAGTTCCTTCACACATGAGAGCAAGAGTATCCCAGAGCTCCTTTACAGTCTGACAATGGATCACTCTTCCCATAACTGAGTCTGGAATGGTGGTGTAGAGAATATTCATGGCTATGAAGTTGAGGTTGTGTCTCCTCCTTTCATTTGCAGTGAAGTTATCTTCATCTTTGGGTCATTCTTCTCTAGGATCTGTAATAGTGTCAGCTGTGGTTCTAGGATTATGAGTCATAAAGATAAATGGACCTTTTGTTATGACTCTCAATATTTCATCATGCACACAGGCAAGATGTGCTCTCATTCTGATATTCCAGAAATCATAGTTTTCCACAGAGAATTGTGGAAATTTGTGATGGGACATATGGTTTAAGGGATTGACTCCCATGTTGTTCTCCGCTGGTGGTGCTACCCTAGCTGCATTGTCAGCCATAATAACCAAGCAAGATTATCAAAAGATCAATTCAGTTGACCAAATATAAAATACCTTTTTAGCACAAGGTATACTTAGAACAATGGTCTTTTGAACCACTGCTCTGATACCACGTGTTGGTCCCGAAACGAGTTAAACAGGTGTATGGGGGGGATACACCTGAGGTTACAAATTCAAACTTTTCTTTAAACTTATCAGGTTACTTAAGACAGTAGATCGTCAGTGGACTTTGAAGTCTGCTGAGATTTACTTATGAAAGCTTAATGAGATATCAACTCCACGGAAAGCTCAAGACTTTCAGTTGAACTACTATCTAATTAGCTTTCAGATGCGGATAAGTGGGCCCTTATGAAAACCTCGTTTTGCTTTGATAAAACTTGTTTGAGCAACACACACTTAGAGAAATAGCATAAAGTAAATACACAAGATATAAAGTGGTTCAGAAAATAGTCTCCTACGTCCATTGTCCTGATCAAACAGGAGAATTCCTTTCACTTGGAATTCCTTATGTTATAGTGCCAAGGTGCACTGATCAAATTAATCCTCTCTAAGGATATTTGATCACTAGGATAATTCCAGGTCCTAGTTCCCAAAACAAACCAGCTTTCAGACTGACAACAACAATCAACTTACTAACACCACTTAACACTAACTGTCAACCTAACAACTGGGTAGGGTTTTGAGTAGGGTTTGGTTCCAACTGTTGTGAGATAATCCTTACAGTTTAGCACAAGGCTTAAGGATGGATTATCTCTTTCTAAGGTTTGGATATAGCTTTAAGCTCGGTTACAGAAGGCTTAGTATGCTCTCTACAAATGTGAAACACTTGGGAAACAAAGGTAATTTCGAGTGCTTCTTAGTAAGTTATGTATGTAGAGATTGCTTTGATCTTGTTAAGTTTCCCGTGCATAGTAATGGACACGTCCTTCTGTATTTATAGACCATCTTGAAAATTTTCCTGTTGGAGTTGAATCTTCTCAAGTAAGTATTCTTGTATCTGATTGGTTCAAACGACTCTATTTGAAGCTTTAAGTCTTGTCAAGAAACGGCTGAAAGACCATGCCTGTTCACCGACTTTCTGTAGAATGCTAGAGAAAGACTTTTGGTACTTGTCAGTCTGTGACAGGTCGGCTGTCAGTAGAGTACACCTACGTGTCATCTTCTCATTAGGCCGCTCAGTCTGCTTGCTCAGAATCCTATCTTGCTTTAAGGTGAAACACCTCTGAGAGAACCTTCTTATTCCTTCATTAATTGTAAGCTTCACTGAAATTCATTTTGCCTTGTTCCAACCAGATTAACTAACAGCTTTTAATGTGTTTAACATTGAATGTGCTTTGTTAGTTCACATCAGTGGACATTGGTCCTCTCCTGATGGTTTTAGTCTTAGTGTGAATGCACTTAGAAAACATTCAAGACTTAGATTTCTTCTTTAGATCACTTCATCTTCAGCGGACTTTCTTCATCATCGGACTTTCTTCACTTCTTAGATACACTCTAGGAATTAATAACAACACTTCAGTTACTTACCATATGAACTGACTAACTATCTTCTAACTCTACTGAATACTTTACTTACAAATGACTTAGTAGGAACTTTTTGGCATCTTAATCAAAACATAAGTCTATACAATTTCCCAACATCCTTGGCAGGTGGGGGTGGGAACACATCTTGGCCACTGTTGATAACGAAGGCTGCAAAAGATTGAACTTCTTGAACTACTTCCTTCAGCATATCAACCCCCGTGGCAATCCCAGTTCCTGCGTAGGACACCGTGCTGATGGCAGCTTTGAGCTTCTTTTCAAAGACCTCCATGTTGTGTTGGAGACTTTGTTCAGCCTTGGGGATCCTTTCCTCAATCTTTAAGGACTTATCGCTGATCCTGCCAGCTTCACTCAGCACTTTCACAGACTCTTCAGTATCTTTAGCTAAGATCTCTGCAGCTGACTCTGCGTCATTCAACGCTTGAGTGAACAGCACTCCAGCTTGAGCTGCAAGACGCTCCACTGCTTGAATCAGCTTTTGCTCACGTTGCTCTTCCCTCTCATCGAGTTGCTTCATTGTCCGCCTCAACATCTTTTTAGTCCTCTTCCTTTCACTTCTTACTGACTTGGCCGTGTCAACCAGTGTGCGCTTCAGCAGAATAAGCTCCTTGTTGGCAAGCGTGTTGTAGGCTGACTTGGTCCATCTAATGTGTTTGGCTAGGGCTTTAGCATCTTCATCCTTTTCAGCCCTGAGCCTCATCACTTCTTCTTGAAGCTCAGCTAAGTTCTCAGTCGTCTTCTCCTTCTTCACTTCGACGATACTGGTGAACTCAGTCCTCCGGACCCCAGTGATAAGCACATTATTATCCTCCCCATCGACCTCATCAGTAAGTGGCTGCTTTCCCTTGTCAGCCCCTGCATCATCAGTCCCCTTGTCTCCTTGGACGCCTCTACATTATACTGGTGCACTGAAGGCAGTTGTTGAGTGGTCATAGCCGCCTGCACAGGCTCAGCTAAGCCAGCTCAAACTTTGGATTGAAAATCCTCAGAACTAGGAGTCTCCTTGGACGCCTCTACATCATCCTCCTTGTCTCAGAGCAGGGAATCCCGTCATCGACTGATGTATCATTGGTGGCTGAGATGTTCACAACATCCTCAGCAGTTGTTCCACCCTTGGCACCAATTTCCTTTACACCTTCCTTCTGAGCCTGAGGCTCAGGGTTCATCGCATCTACCTCATCCGCGATCTCTTCCACCATCTTCTCACTAGCTCCACCTTGAGCTTCATCATCTTCATCATCCCTCTCCTCTGAGTCTACGTTGATGTCAGCCTTCATCCCAACCATCATCTCACTCACCAACTGCTTTAGGTTTTCGAAATTCAGCAGTTGCAACCAGCTCGTGAGATGGAAATAAGTGCACAGACGAGCCTCCTCCTGCTCCCAGTGCTCCCAGCCTCTGGCATCGACAAGCATATGCTGCTCCTGCATATTCGATTGCTTGAAGTCGAGCCAGACCTTGAGCTCTATGACATTAACGCATAACTCCCTGTACATTTGCAGATTAGGCCAACACTTAGCTGCCCATTCAGTCGCATTCCTCCTCAGATTATTCTCCATAATCCCACCCATCATACCAGCATCTAGCTCCTCCTCCTCCTCCATCTCCAGAAAATCATCGGCTGAGTCTCCGGCATTAGAGGTCTTGGGGAAATCTTTTGGATTTGGGTAAGTGGGGAAGTCTTCAGGGTTGGGAGGGTGTATGGCTGGCTCAGAATTCTAGCCAGGCTCAGTGTTTAACGATGGTGTGGGCACTGACTCAGAAATGGGAGTGTTAGGTGGGTTTGATGTGGGTTCAGGGTTTGCGGATGTAGGTTGGGTAGGTTCAGTGATGGATTGTGTAGGCTCAGTGGCGGGAGTGTTTTGTGATTGGGTTTCAGTGGGGTGTTGGAAGGGTTCAGTGATGATAGGTTCAGGGTTAGATTGGGTTGAGGTTTCAGTGGGGAGGGACTCAGGTTGCAGAAGCTCTGCTGAGTTGATGGTTTCCCTCACCTGATCCAAGTCAGAGGCTCTTGGAGAGCTTGACACTTCCCTGATAGGGCTGATCTCCTTCAGCTTCTTGGCTGGAGATCTCTTGGGACCCTTTCTCAACCTCTTGAGAGGCCTATCAATCACTGCCTCCTCTCCTCCGGACCTGACTTCATCGTCAGTCTCCTCAGCCTCTGAAACGGCCCTCTTAGAGACCTTCTCAGTCCCCTTGCCAACTCCTTTGGTTGTGGCCTTTTCTTTCAATACCACCTTCAGCCTGGATCTCTTCTCCTCCAGAACCTTCTCCTCAACTTCTTTCTCCTTTTCCCTCTCAGAAGCTACTCCAGCCTCAGCCTCTTTGCTCCTTTCAAAGAGCTCATCAACCTTCTCCATCAGGCTTGTCACAACCTTCTTGGCCTTGCCCGCAGGCTTCTTCCTCTGACCCTTCGGAGGAGCATTGGGGTCAATCAAGCCCAACACTGCGTATGTATCACCAGCGGAGGTGAACATAACCTTCTTGGGAGACAAGTCATCCTCCCAATCAAAAGTGCAGCCCTGACAAGCATGGGCAATCAGGATGGATAACCTTATCCCAAAGGGAAGAATAACACCCACGGAGATGTGCTTCTTCTCAGCGTCCTTCTTGAGCTTGTCAGCAGCGGCCTGACTGATTCGATCCAGCAGAAATTGCTCACAATTGACCTCCACTCCATCGACCAGAGCACCTATAATCCTCAGATTGGGCAAACTGGGCTGTTCGTGAGAGCCAGTAGTACCCATAATGATCTTGGAGACAATATCGACTAGAGTACGATATTCAGGCTTCAGGGTCTCCTTGTGCTGTCTCGCCCTGAACTCCGATGACCCAGTCTTGGTCCATTTCTCAAGGAACTCCCCTTAATTATTTTCCTTGTAGGTCTTAGGGTTGATGCCGGAGCACGGAAGCCCATACACTTTCTTGACGGCCTTCCTCAGATTGATATTGCGCGTCTCAACATTGTAAAGAGCCTCACCATCCTTATTCTTCTCTCCAGTGGGAACCAGAACAGTCACCCTGGTGAACAACTCACCCTTGAGAAGAAATAGATTGAGATAGGCCTCCACCACTGTCTTGGGAAGCACGAAGGAAATGGTGAAGGGAACACCCGTAAGGGATCATGTTCTCAATTTTAGACGTGAGTTTGAGAAACTCGAGTTTCTTGGTGCCGGATAAAGTGAAGAAAGTCAAATCGATTCCATACTCCTAAAGTTATCGAGTAGTTTTGATGGGTTCTTTTGGGAATACGTGTTATCTGAACACAAGTTCACTTTGGATACCCTGCTCAAAGCACTGATAACAGTAGAGTCATACTTGGGGAGTAGGGACGAGGCTTTGGTGATCAAGAGCCTTTTCTCGAAATCTAGGCCAATGGAAGGTGAGATTGAGAAGGAGGTGGTTGATCGGAACCAAACCAGTAGACTCACTTTGGGAGGCAAGAAAAGAGCTTTCAAGCCGTACGGCGTGAAGATACCCGGTAAGAGTAAGTGCTTCAATTGCGGGGAAAAAGGACATTGGAGGTCTACCTGTTCTAAGCCTAAGAAGACGGTAAAGAAAGGTAAGTCTCATGCTTTAGTCGTTGAAACATATGTTGCGGCGTATGCTGCCCACGTTTGGGTAGTGGATACCGGGGCAACTGATCATATTTGTTTCACTCTTCAGGGGTTCCAGCTAACCCGGCGACTTAGCAAGAATGAGATCACCATCACTTTGGGCGATGCTACGAGAGTGGCAGCCGAAGCAGTGGGAGTAGTGCACCTATCTTTTGAAGATAGAGTTTTAATTTTAAGAGATGTTTTATACGTTCCAAACTTTAGGAAGAATTTAATTTCGGTTTCTAAGTTGTTTTATGATGGATATTCAGTTACTTTTAATAAAGTTGTTACTGTTTCTTTTAAGAATGATGTTATCTGTCATGGAACGTTGGTAAACAATCTCTATACGATTAAGTGTGCACACCACTCAAATAATGAATCTAATAACACGTCGATCATTTCGAGCAATAAAAGAAAGCGTTCTTCGGAGATGAACGAAACACTTCTATGGCATCTTAGACTAGGTCATATTAATCTAAAGCGGATAGAGAGATTGGTGAAAGACGGATCCTTGGAATCACTCCAAGTCGAGCCGTTTCCAACTTGTGAATCCTGTTTAGAGGGTAAGATGACCAAGAGGGCATTTGGAGCCAAGGGGAATAGAGCCACGGAAGTGTTAGAACTCGTTCATACCGATGTGTGTAGTCCAATGACGATCAAAGCGAGAATGGGGTATGAGTATTTCGTTACCTTCATTGATGATTACTCAAGATATGGGTACATTTACCTTATGCGGCATAAGTCTGAAACTTTTGAAAAGTTTAAAGAGTTTAAGGCCGAAGCCGAGAAACATAGGGAAAAGAGTATCAAGTTTCTACGATCAGATCGTGGAGGCGAATACCTCAGCGATGAATTCTTGAACCACCTATCGGACGAAGGGATCGTATCCCAGTTAACCGCACCGGGAACCCCTCAACAGAACGGTGTGGCGGAACGAAGAAACCGGACTCTTTTAGAGATGGTCAGATCCATGATGAGTTATTCGGATTTACCCAAGTCGTTTTGGGGTAATGCCTTGGAAATGGCGGCTTATATTCTAAACTTGGTGCCATCCAAATCGGTTCCTAAAACCCCAATGGAATTGTGGACCGGGCGCAAGCCCAGTCTAAGACATTTGCGGATTTGGGGTTGTCCGGCATATGTGCTAGACAAGGAAGCCGGTAAGTTGGATCCACGTTCGGAATTAAGGCTGTTTATAGGATACCCGGCGGGAACGAAAGGGTGTATGTTCTATAGTCCCAAGGATCAAAAGACCGTGATTAGTACACACTTTAAATTCTTGGAGGAAGACTATATGAACAATCGGAAACCTAAAAGTGAAATTACCTTAGAAGAATTGAGAGGTCAAACCTCGATACCAAGTATACAAGATGATGTACCACACGTCACATCTTCACAACTGGAACCCCGTCGTAGTGGGAGGGTTCCTAGGCAACCCGAGAGATTCATGGGGATAGGAGAATCTTCGGATTTGGTTCCCGGTGTTGAATCAGACCCATGGACGTATGATGAGGCAATCCAAGACAAAGACGCGGAGTCATGGCAAACGGCAATGGAAGCCGAGATGGGTTCGATGGATCATAATCAAGTGTGGGAGTTGGTCGAGCCACCCAGTGGGGTAGAACCCATTGGATGCAAGTGGGTGTACAAGAGGAAAAGAGGACCGGACGGAAGGGTTGAAACCTTCAAAGCAAGGCTTGTGGCCAAAGGGTATACTCAGAAAGAAGGGATCGATTATGAGGAAACTTTTTTGCCTGTAGCTATGCTTAAGTCCATCCGTATTCTCTTGTCGATCGCTGCGCACCTAGATTACGAGATCTGGCAAATGGATGTCAAGACGGCTTTCCTTAACGGAAGTCTTAACGGCATAGATATCTATATGCAACAGCCCAAAGGTTTCATTGAAAAAGGCCAAGAGAATCTCGTATGCAAGCTCAAGAGATCCATTTACGGACTTAAGCAAGCATCGCGTACTTGGAACCAATGTTTTGATCAAGTGATTAAGTCTTATGGGTTTGATCAAAACGAGTTCGAAAGTTGTGTGTATAAGAAGCGTGACGGAACTGCGGTGGTATTCTTAGTATTATACGTAGACGATATTCTGCTCATTGGAAACAATGTAAAGGTATTGTCAGACGTAAAGGTATGGCTGTCAAAACAATTTGATATGAAGGACTTAGGGGAAGCCGGTCACATCCTTGGGATCAAAATCACTCGCGATCGCAAGAAGAGGATGTTGGGCTTATCGCAAGCTTCATACATTGACACTGTTTTGAAGCGTTTCAGCATGCAAAATTCCAAGAAAGGTTTTGTACCTTTTAGGCACGGAATCCATCTATCGAAAGAAATGAGCCCTAAGACGCAAGCGGAGATAGATGACATGAAAGGTGTTCCGTACGCTTCGGCCGTAGGAAGCCTTATGTATGCAATGCTGTGTACGAGACCGGATATCTGCTTTGTCGTGGGCATGGTGGCAAGATATCAAAGTAATCCCGGGAAAGACCATTGGACTGCCGTAAAGTGCATCTTGAGGTATCTGAAAAGAACTCGGGAGCGGATGCTGATTTACCAGTCAGATAGTCTAGTTCCCGTAGGATACACGGACTCGGATTTCCAATCAGACATAGACTCAAGAAAGTCAACCTCGGGTAGTGTGTTTTGCATGGGAGGAGGAGCCATTTCATGGAGAAGCGTTAAGCAGAAATGCATCGCCGATTCGACCATGGAAGCCGAGTATGTAGCTGCTTGTGAAGCAGCGAAAGAGGCAGTTTGGCTCAAGAACTTCTTAGTGGACTTGGACGTTGTTCCGAATTTGCCCGACAAGATAACTGTCTTTTGTGACAATGCCGGAGCAGTTGCAAATTCAAAGGAACCGAGAGCCCACAAGGCCAGCAAACACATAGAAAGAAAATACCATCTGATACGAGAAATCGTTAAGAGAGGAGATATAGAGGTGGCAAAGATAGCGTCGGGTGATAACCTAGCTGATCCATTCACAAAGGGTCTGCCTCAGAGTACATTCGAGAGACATGTGGATGGAATGGGAGTCAAGACGATTGCCAATCTGCTTTAAGTATAAGTGGGAGGAATTATTAGGTTAGTGTAGGTTGACATGAGATGTCACGGAGAGCTACTACACTAAGACATGCGTGATGTATACTAAAAGCAGACTTTAAGTATAAGTGGGAGATTGTTGGAGTTATACGTGAAAGTATGCTTTTACTTTGTATAACTCGTGTATCAAACACTCGTTTTATGAGAATAATTCTTTTATCGCATTTGCTTTAGTTATGATTGAATGTTGAATTTCTATTGCAAACCGTTCAATATATAGTACGTGTTACATGGTAGTTAATGTGGTGATACCCGATCACGGAAGACGACATTAACAGTTTACTTGTAACTAAACGTACATTTTCACGACCTAGGTGGAATTGAACAAACCGCCGTGAAAGGTCGATGTGTAAGGCTCAGATTGGTCTGTCTTGACTAAGAGATTGCACTAGCACATTTAGTATGTGTTGAAGAGGTCCTACAACGAGGATAAATTCTTCTGTTCTGAAAGGTGAAGAATTAGACCTCAGTGGTTGTTGATTTCTTAATCTCCGTCACTTAAATAGGACCGTGTGTGCTTAATAGTTACTGCTTTGATTCATGTTGGGTGAGAATCATTGCGACTTCGAACTTTGTGTCTTGGGCAGTAATATTAATCATACGACGGTTGCTAAGATTTAATACGGAGAAACGCGTGCGAGTACGGCTCGTGTGATTAGTTCCCTTGGTGGGCTCAGAAGTTTTATTGTACCAAATCTTGCAAGTGAAGAATTAGTTTCTTCGGTACGAATAATAATGTTGAGCTGTTTTTACTCCAAGATGAAAGATGTTAATTAATTTGGAGCTATTCGGAAGCTTGATTAATTAATGGACTTGATAATCTTAAACGCGGGAAATAATAACCGGGAGCCCATATTATCGTAATATGGATTAAGATGGATAGTGCAATATTAATTTATTAGTGGTAATAATTAATATTAATGGGCTGAATTATATTAGGGCTCAATATTGAAATTCAGAAGTCCATTAGGAGGTCCAATCTTAATTCTCCTTAAGGCCCCTCAAGTAGCCCATTAAGTAGCCCAATAATGATAAGGTGATTAAAATAAAAAGAAAATTATATTGCTGATTTTTTCTTTAAATTTTCGAAAATAGTGATATTAGGAGAAATTAGATTTTGTTGATTTTCTTGGAAAGATATTATGGAAGATATGTATTCTAGAAATACAAGAATATCTCATATATTCAAGAAGATCCAAATCTTGAATTTCATACCTATAATTTTCGAAAATAGCTATTTATTGTGGAGGGTGAGATTTTTGTGGAATATTTTATTTTGGAGAAAAGAATATATGGGATATATTCAAGATTTCTTAGAGGCTAAGAAAAGATTTTCTCCAAGCCCATAGATACACAAAATTTCGGCCATACCCTCTTTATAAATAGGGGATGATTATTTCATCCCCAAGTACATAATTTCATGTGTTGGAAAAATCAAGAAGCATAGATATTTTTCTTTTTCCTTAGTTTATTAAATTGCTTGAAAGCGTCTCCCACCGGCGATCAAGTGAGGTGAAAAGGGAAATACTTGAGAAGGCTTTGGGTTGATAGAACGAGATTACAAGTGTCCCGTATATCCAAAGGCCAATACTACGAGAGGTACGTTAATCACATATTTACTTGTTTAATTCCGCCTAGTTAAATATGTGAAATTAATTTAACATGCATGATGATAATTAGTTGTTGGAATTATTATTTGAATTAATTAGGATTAATTCATGCTAGTAATAATTGTATTTAAATTCGTATTTAAAGTTCATCCCGAATAGATTCCGGGCATCCCAATTTTCCCAACAATCCTGACTCAGCCAACATGGTCCTGGCAGCTTCCTTCAGTGTCATGTTCCTCCTTTCAGCGACACCATTCTGTTGTGGAGTTCTAGCTGCAGAAGTCTCATGAGCAATACCAAGTTCATTACAGAAATCAGAAATATATGAGTTTATAAATTCAGTGCCCTTGTCAGATCTGATCTTAGTAATAGACTGATTCTTCTCATTGCTGAGTCTCCTGAGCAACTTAGGAAGCTTCACCTATGTCTCCTTCTTATTCAACATGAAAATAACCCAAGTATATCTAGAATAATCATCAATAACCACAAGGGTATATTTCCTACCATTCATACTCACAGGTGTTATGGGACCAAATAAATACATGTGCAAGAGCTGAAGAATCCTGTCAGTGGAGAAGACAGCTTTCTCTTTGAATGATGATCTGACCTGCTTCCCCTCCTTACAAGCTTTGCACACATGATTTTTGCTAAAAACTTCATTAGGTAGACCTTCAACAAGTGATTGTCTAGAAATTTTGTTAAGAATCTTGAAGTTCAGGTGGCTTAATCGTTTATGCCATAACCAACTGAGCTCTAGAGAGCTTTTAGCAACAAAACAAGTATTGGGAATAGTGCTGCTCCAATCAACAAGATAAACATTACCTTTCCTAATACCTGATAGAAGCACTTGTGTTGATTTGTTCTTAACCGAACATATATTCGATGAGAACTCAACACTGAAACCTTTGTCACAGAATTGACTTACTGACAACAGGTTGTGCTTCAGTCCTTCCACAAAGGACACATTCTCCACTCTGACTGTACCTATTATCAAGCACCAAAACCTTTAGTAAAACCTTTTGAGTTGTCACCAAAGGTTACCTATGGACCATCTTTAGCTTGAAACTCTTGGAGAAGACTCTTCATTCCAGTCATATGCCTTGAGCAACCACTGTCTAGGTACCAAACAACCTTGTTTGAGTCTCCTCTCCTCTTGTTGTGATCCACAGCCACCTACAAACAATTCAGGCTTTATGTACCTATTGGGTGTTGGGTTCTATTGTGTTAGTTGTACCCTTCGGGATCCAGACTTGCTTAACAACCCTGATTGCCTCAGAGTTGTAAATCTGTCTCCCTGAAATATCTACATACACAACTTTCTTCTTCTTAGCCTGAGAGGAAGGTGGTGTATGGGTGCTAGGCTTAGGCTTTACAGGGGCCTGAGTGGGTGCCTTTTGGGCTAGCCTCATGTTCTTCCTTGGCCTGGGTGCAGTAGGTCTCTGGGTTTGCTCTTGATAAGGGCCCTGTTTTCTGTTCCCCCTAGGTAAGTGAGGGAAAGGAAAACAGTTAAAGGCCCCAGGATGCCAAAACCATGAGGGAGTCATCATACTTGGCCTTTCCTGCTGGTATTGACACGCATGATGATACCCTCGTTGACCAGTCTGAGGGCTCTTGGCCTGAGTTTTCCTCTGCTTTCGCTGAGGTTTCCTCTGGTCTGAGCTCTCAGGGATCACCTTTGGTTGCTTGGCCTTTCCCTTGGGTTTTGGCTTAGCAACCTTGGGGGCTACCCTGACTGTGTCAATATTTTCTTTGCCCTTATCTGTCTGGCGGGCCTGAAGTATAACCTTGGGTGCATTCTGGCCTGCCTGAACGAAAACTCTCTCAATGTTGCTCCCTAAAGCAACATGAGATTGACCATGTGAGGATTTCTTAGGAACATAACCAAGTCCTTTTTTCTCATTCCCAAGCATCTGGCTGCTATTTATTTCCTCTCTAGCCACTGAGGATTTATTCATTGCTGCAACCTTTTTCTTGAGAGAGTCCTCACTCTTTTTCAGGATTTCATGTTTGGCAAAGAGGTCATCAAACTTACTCTTGAGTACCTTCAACTCCTCCTTCCTGACCAGCTCTTCATCAGCCAGTTCTTTCAGAATCTTCTCTCTTGGGAGACGCTCAACATTGATCATGTCAATTTCCTGAGTTAGTCTCACAATTTGCACTGGCTCTTTCAGATCTAACTGAGTAAGTTGATCATTTAGGTTTTGAACCTCAGTACTCAATTTCTGGTTCTCCTCTACCAAGAAGACATTAGTTTCCTGTAACCTGGAGAAATCAACCATCAATTGATCCAAGCAGATCTAAAGGTTCATTTCTCTGGCTGAATCTGAGCTAGGCTATGGATTTTGACCAGTGTAAGAATCACATACAGAGTTAGATGTTACCTCAGGTTCCTCCAGTACCATAAGACAAACATTATCGTACTCATCATCAGAGAAAAGTTCAGGCGACCTCTCCTCAGGACCATCCGAGTCTATAACATCCTCAGCGAGCATAACTCTCCGGTCAGCGTACCTCTGGTCTCTCTTGGCCCTCCTGTCTTCTCTATCCCTAGCACTCAGCTCTGGGCAGTCATACTGATAGTGCCCACTCTTGTTACAGTTGTAACACGTAGCTTGCTCATCACCTCTTTCTTTTCTCGGCTCAGGGTTCCTTCTTGAGTCAGGGTTCCTTCTTGAGTCAGGTTCCCTTGGTCTTGATGACCTTTCAGTCTTTCCTGAGTGTCTATCATCACGAGTACATCTCTATTCATCTCTTCGATCGGGCTTTGGATCTGAATATCTTCTTTCATTGCCACGATCTCTCCTCTGGTCAGTGTTCCTCTTTTCCTCATATCTCCTCGAGCTTTGGTGGGTTCCTTCAGGTTTCCTATCACGAGTATCCTGATAATATTTCTTATAACGACCAAACCTGGAATTGAGCTTTTCAAAGCATCTGGCCATCAGGTTGTACTCCTCAGCAAGCTCTTCATTGCTCATCTCCATCAGTGACTTTGATGAAGACTCAACAGGTTCTGCCTTGGCCTTGAACGCCACACTTTTCTCATGATCTTTCTTTTTCTCCTCTTCTTCCTGCTGAACTTTCTTCTTTCTCTTGTTGAGATCATATTCCAGTGCTTTGAGCTCTGAAAAAAGTAAAGCGGAAGTTATGTTACTCATATCCTGAGTGTTCTTTAGCATTACACTGTTGTCCCATCTCTCAGGAAGGGCATTCAGGATTTTGGAAGCAACATCTCACTTTGGAACATCTTTGTCCAACATCACCAACTCATTCATCAACTTGATGAATCTTGACTCCATCTGATCTATCGTCTCATCAGGTAGCATCTCGAATGCTTCAAACTTTTGAATGACAATATTCCTCTTGTTCTCCTTTATCTTTTCTGACCCTTCACACATCCTGGTCAGCTCATCCCAGACCTCCTTAGCCGTCTTTAAGTTCATCAGCCTTGCTGACTCCTCGAAAGGTACCGTATGCAAGATGATTTTTCTGGCTACATTGTCCAGTCCCACCATTTTGATTTCGTCATTGGTCACATCCTTCCTCTCCTTAGGAACCTGTACGCCAATGTCAAGATGCTCATACCTCAGTCCTCTGACATTAGGGATGGTGATCTTGATAGGTCCTTCCCTGATAACGCGCGACATCTGGTCATGGATGGCATCTAGATGTGCTTTGAGTCTGAACTTCCAGTAGACAAAGTTAGAGATAGAGAATTCAGGTAACGAAGCTTCAAGTCTCCTCGAAGTCATGATGATGCAAGTTTTATGAAAAGAAAACTCAGATCTGTTCAGTGACCACCAACAGTTTCTCCTCTAAAACTATTAGTATTCAAAGTCAGTGGTCTTTTGAACCACTGCTCTGATACCACTTGTTGGTCCCGGTACAAGACTGATGAATACGTGTATGGGGGAGGGAATACACGTATACCAAATTTTCTGACTATCAACCTTGCTGAGTCCCCTTAGCTAAGAGTGTTAAAGAACTAAGGGTTGATAGCACACCTACTGACTGCACTGAGTGCTGGTCAGTTGACTAACTATCAACTTGAGTTCAGTGCGGAAATGCGTGAGCCCTGAAAGTTTATAGTCTTGTTTTATGTTTGCTTTCTGAAAACTTGTTTACTCAATTCTGAAATAGTGGTTAGAAGGGCAGTGTTCAGATTAATGATCAGGCTGATTGATTCAAGCCTGACAGAAACCTAATGCTATGAATGATCCAAGATAATAGACAAGTAAGAACAATATCAAAGTAGTAAGAACACAGGGAGTTTAACGTGGTTCAGAGACTCAAGCTCCTACGTCCACGGTCCTGATTTAACAGGAAATCCACTACTGGATTCTTGCTTTTTACGTGCCAAGGTGCACCAAGATCAGCTAACCTCACTGACCTATACAAACTCCTTTCTAACTTACTAACACAACTTCCACCAACAAACCTGACTAAAGGGTTTTGGTTTCAGTTTGGATTCCAACTAGGGTGTGATTATCCTTACAAGACTAAGCTATGCTAAGAATGGATAATCACTCTAAGCTTATGATAAGACTTGAAAGCTCAATGGAATACAGAATAACTCTCACTAGTCTAAGAAACACTTGGGAAATTTAACGAGTTTCAAGTGCTTCTTTCGTACGCTGAATGCTTTTGAAAGCTTGAGAGTTTGAGTAATTTCTGGCTTGGAAATTTCCCGTAACCTTGAATGGGTTCAAGGCCTTCTGTATTTATAGGTGATTCGAAAACTATCCGTTGGAAGAGATAGCCTTCTAGTCATCTACGTAGAGGTTCAAACGGACATATCTCCCATGCAGCAGTCGTCCTTGCATGAATTAGGTAATAACATTTAATGCACCATTTAATGCTTGCCCGTTGAAAGTGCAGTCTGAAGCCAGTCTCCATGTCAGGGTCCGTACGTGCGTGTCCTCCCTGGATTGGTCCACGTCATCAGGTTGGTGAGAATGTCAGAACTTATTCCTAGGCTTCAGGCTTGTCTTATTAAGTTCTTTTTATCTCGAGCACAACGGTCTTGTCCTGACGCTGACATTCCTTTTGCATTGCTTGACTCTACTTCAGGTCTTTTCCCATTACTCAGTATCATCCTGTTCCCTTCAAGACTGAGTTAGTAATGACCTCAGGGCCATACTCTTCATCACTGACACTTACTCAGCCAGCTTAGATAGATTGCCGTAAGTTTAGGATGGTGCTCTTCATCTTCAGGCTCTTAGTCATGATTGACATCCGTGAGTGCTCCTCTCACTGAGTACCTGTGAAGTGTAAAATGGTTAAGTACAAAGTCCTAACCAAGACTAGCCTGACTAAGACATTCTAAAGTCAATCATCTTTTCAGGGGCTTTGAGATCTTAATCAAAACTGACAATGTCCCAACAACATAAATTACCAAAACCAAAAGAAAGAAAAAGTCATTTGCTTCCTACGCTATCAGAAAATTAAGATATTGTAACGATGAACAACTGAATGGACGCTGAGAATTGCAAAAACTTCTCTGATGCAAAATCTGAATCTGCAAAGTCATAAAGAGAAGTAGTACACAAAATTTAAAATTGAAACAACTAGTTCTTACAAATGCACTAATCAATGCCATCGAAATTCCGGTGACTATATCTCAGACATGACATAAACACTCATCTGCTACCAAGTGTGAATCCCAAATTACCTAAGAACAATTAAACATGCACAAACTATGAGAAACTCATACAAACACAAATAAAAAAACTCGAAAGCAATTAATAATTCGTGGATGATGACAATGAGAAAGAATTGAGACGTATAAATAAGGATGTATAAAATATAACTGTTGCTAATTTATAGGAATCAATTCAATAGTCAACTATCAATTAAAAATAAATTGATGTAATTGGCTTCTTTCAAGCAAGCATAATTAATATTTTTGTTTTGTAAATAAATAAAATCATAAATGTTAGATAATAAGGTGAACGGTGCTGATCAATTGTTGAAAAATAGATCAACGGCCAAAAGTGTTTGGCGCCTAAACTATTTAAGAAAAATATGTTGCTATTATATATTTAAGATTAAGATTTAAGATTCAACCATTTGAAGAATCTTGTTTATCTCCTTCCCATCTTCAATACATGGACCATTACTTATCACTCCCGTAAGTGGTAAGTTTTGTTAGAATTGTGATTTTTTTAATCCGTTTCAATAATTTGGAGCTTTAATATATTTATGGATTCATCTATTTGTGACTAGTTTTAGGGAAAATAAAATATTGTTGGTGCGTGAGAAACCGAAATTCATGATTTTTTGGTTTGAGCATTAATATGTATTTTCTTTTCTCATTCTATCTGATGTAATTTATTGTTGAATCAAGCTCTTCTGTGTACATTTGACATCTCCCCCTTTGCTCATTTCTCATTTTTTGACAATTTCCCATGAGTTTTCATTATATTGAGCTTAGCTTGTTTTGTTACACGAGTCGAGTTCGAGTCGAGCCCAAGTTTAATTTATGATAAATGAGGCTAGTCGAGCTCAAATTTCATGAGCTCGAGCCTACCTCGAAGTATGTTCAAGCCGAGCTCGAGTTAACACTAATCGAGCTTGATTGTCTCGTGTAACAACTCCACGTGGATCTGCTTAGCATTACAAATTTTCAATTCTTTGTCGTTTTTAAAGTGAAATTGTCCATAGGACGCGTCTTTGGGCTGAAGTAAGTGATCTTTTACAATCTCAACTACTAACATAAAAATACTTTTTATTTTTTTATTTTATCACAAAGTGTTTGAATAGTTAAAAGTAATTTCGAAGAGGCTGTACCATATGTGTTTTTAACTGCTTCATTCTATATTTATTTATTTATTTATTCTTGTGTGCATCCAAACACATGACATACACTTAAATTTTGAAAATCAACTATAAAAAATATACAGTTTGTGTCCTATGAGTTTTGAATCAGTAATACCCCAAGTAATAACCAACAATATCCTAAGCAGTAAATAACTATACACCAAGTAATAATCAATAATATCACGAGCAATAATCAATAATACCCCAAGTGGTAATCAACAATACTCAGTACCATAAACAATGATCAACAATACCTTAACATTTTTTTTATTAAATATTTCTAATTGAAAAAAAATCAAAATTGAGCTTATAATTGAGGTGCAGGCCTTACACTTGAGTGCATACAAGAATTTGTGTTTTATTAAATATTTTGACTATTTTTTTTTTTTTTTTTTTATAAAAAGTGATTAAAAACACTTTGTTTTAAAATACTACCAACTTTTGCTTAAGTTACAAAATCAATTTTAGTCACTTTGAAAGAAGCATTATTGTTTGCCGAATATGTATAGAGTGAAATTGGTTCATATATAAAATATTGAAAGATATTATTCCTTCCGTTCAATATTAGTAGGCCTACTTTTTTTGCAGTTATTTTTTGTCATAAGTTGGAGAGTATTATGAGGTATTGTGGGGTTCATTTATCAATATAACTATATTGATAAATGAACCCCAGTTATATTGATAAATGAACCCCACAATACCTCATAATACCCTCCAACTTATGACAAAAAATAACTGCAAAAAAAGTAGGCCTACTAATATTCGACGGAGGGAGTAATTGTTTTCACTAAAGAATATTAGTTGTTTTTACTAAAAATCTTAACTTGTTTTCAATAAAAAACTAATATTTTTAAGTGAAAATAACGTATACCTTTCAATGAAAACATCTAATTCACTTTGACGAAAACAACTAATATCTATTCATGTATAAATCATTTTTATTCTATATTTTATCATTTTTGCAAAGACTCCCAACCCCCAAAATAAAAAAATAGAGAAGAAGAGAGAAGGAATGAATGGAGTTTTAAAAAATAAAAATAAAAATGAAAAGCCCGCATCAGTATGTGTAAACTGTAAAAGCATTTCGCTGACTGCAGGAGGAGACAATTGAATTCCACTCTTAAGTCGTATACAATTTGTTGGGGGGAAGCAGATCTCTTTCTCATCTGACTGGATCGGAGCTCTGTAGGGATCATAGCCATGCCGTTGGCAGCTTCAGCTATATACTTCCTGAATCTTCGCGGCGATGTCCTCATTAATCGCCTCTATCGTGATGACGTCGGGTTAGTCCCCCTCCTTTAAATCTCGTATGTCTTTGTTCTTCTTGCGACTGCTCCTCTTGCTGTAATCTTGTTTTGATACAGAATTTGACTGTGCGCATATTGAATTTACTTACCTTTTTTGTTTTAAATTTGCATTTCTTCTTGCTATTTTCTGTTATCGGGAAGTATAGTTGAAGATGTTTAGGTAAAATGTGAAAGGATGCGAGTGAAAGCTAAGTTGTGGCTGTTGTGTCATTAGAAATTGCATAAAAAGACATGGGTTTGAATCCGGAGCTGTAGGACCGGATTTGGAGTTAAAAGGACTTTCTTCAGCTGCTAAGATTACAAAATTTTGATTAAAATGTATGGCCATTTGCTATCATGAAATAAGCAGTAATAGATCTCAAAACCAATAGTAATGAATTATTATCCCTTTCATCTGGCTATCTATTATCAAGAATTCAATTGCTTGCGTAAGCACCCTCCCATGTAGACAGGGCAGTCCAATTTTTGGGCACTTATTGCTGGGAATGTTTAGCCAGCATCAGCTTCTGCTTTATTCCTTGTAAATAATTTCGTCAGAGGAACCAAGGTGAATGCAAGTATGTAACCCCATTTTGGCAGTTTTTATGATGTTGCTTCCTACAACTGACCAAGAACTTGTCTCCCTCAATTAACTTAAAATATCCCCCTCTTCTGCATTAAGTGGTCGACTCAACTCTGGTTTTTTCGTTCTTGACGTTATTAGTTGTAAAGTCCACGAGTGCACTTATTTCGCAGGAAATAGAAATTGCAGAAGTTGTATAATCTGCTATGGTTTCTTATTCATTAAATAAGCACGGACATAGTGGATGAATGGATGTATCTAGATACTGACTCAAACTTAAGAAGGCTTTGAACCAGTACAAAACGAGGCTTCATTTTTTTCTTTTTGAGGGGTGGAGTTGGTTGGGAAACTGTACTAAGCAATGTATAACTTGGGGCTCTTCTCACTGTCAATTTTGTCATGGATTAAATGGAATCATAAGCTGATGCATTTGTCTAGTTTGTAATACTCTGTCACTACATTTACAGGTGGGCAGAACAACATTCTATTTATGTGCAACAAATAAACTTCCTCTAACGCCTCATGTAAACAAGTACAGTGTGCATATAGGAGTAGTTTAATTGCTATATTTATGAGGAACCAATAATTCTTTAGAAGTTTTGTATTTTCCAGTCTTATTTTGCTTTCTCCATTGCCCATTTGCCATATTTGGTAAACCTGTAATTCCAAGTTATTTAGTCAATTACAAGAGCTTCAAACATGAATAGACAATAGAAGAGTCTCAACATGCAATTAACTGGATCTAGGCATCTTCAATTTTAGAATGCACAAAATGGAATTATACTGAAGTCAATATGCTAATTTTATGATATACTTGAGTGTTGCTTTGATGAAGAACATGATGTTACCAGTCCTTGTTTCGCTAGCCATTCGGCCCATGCTTTTCAAGTACATCGAATAGTCAGATGCATGTCCAAATGAAATATGTGTGGCCTTCCTATACCTTTTTGTTTTTCATCAGTCCTCTGTCCTAAGTTTTACTGGCATCCAATCTAATTATTTTAATCATCTTCTTGCATAATGGACAAATATTGTATTCGGAATCTGTCCCATACATAAATATAACTTAAATGCATCTGGACTGGGTAAATTGTAAATAGAAGGCGGAAGAAAAGGACTTGCTTATTATTTTACCTGTTGTATTTATTTAAATCAGAGTTGAATCTAATGCCTTTTAGAGGGGGCTCAAGCTTGTTCCTACCCATAGAATGATTAATAAATAAGGCAGTCTTATCAACCGTGACTGTGTTATTCCTGTCAAAAAAGAAGAGCTGATTGGCCTGACTTTGTAATATTTACAGACCTTTTTTGGCATGACTACTCAATATCTACGAACTTCTTTTGGAGCTAAGTAAGGACCATGAAAGGTTGAATGAAGTGTCTATTAAATTCAAATTTGTTATTCCACTTGCAAAATAATCTTTTTAGGGAAGTGTCAAAACTAATATCTGCATCTAAGCCCCGAGCTCTGGTTGTTTTAGGGTTTCTGGCACCTACAACCTTGACTCATCCTTGTAATTGCTGATGTATCACTATTGAGGTTTTGCTTTTATTTCCTGCTCTAGTGTCAAACCTTTTTTTGCCTCCATTTCTTGAACTAGTGCTCCATTTGTTTATCGGTCTCTGTGGTTGTCATATTCAGTTAGGCCTACGAGTTTATATTTGATTTTTGTATACTGCAGAAAAGTAATTTTTGATTGCATAAAACTGCATATTCTTATTCAATTTTCTATTGAAACTATTCAGAGGCAACATGGTGGATGCTTTTCGAGTACATATAATGCAGACAAAGGAACTTGGCACTTGTCCCGTTCGGCAGATTGGGGGCTGCTCTTTCTTCTACATGAGAATTAGCAATGTCTACATCGTGATTGTTGTGAGCAGCAATGCAAATGTCGCCTGTGCCTTTAAGTTTGTGGTTGAGGTATTCATGCATCCTGTTATTTTATTATATGTACTGTGTACTTCATAAACTAGGCTAGCTTGTGAACCTTTTCTGTGGATTTTGTTACCAATCACTTTATAGTCAGAGGAATCAATGCACATAAGGTAGGTGATGTACTCTTTTTCCCAATTTTCAGTTTCATTTCCTCAGATCTTGAGCAAGTCATTTCTCACTCCTCTCATTGATCCTCTAACCTTGATATCTTTTGCTATTATATACGATAATACTCTGAAAGTTAAACACCGTCTCTTGGCTCGGAATGAGCTGTGCACACAACTGATATTCCATTATGGATGTATCTTTTAGCTTGCTTGATGCATTTATCTTCTTGCTTTTGCAGGCTGTCACATTATTTAAATCTTATTTTGGTGGAGCTTTTGATGAGGATGCTATTCGCAATAATTTCGTTTTGATTTATGAACTATTGGATGGTATGCCTACTGGAAATATTTTATAGTTATTTTTTGTCAAGCAAAAGGTGTCTTATACAGGTTGTCTTCATGAAAGAAATATGTATGAGAAGTTTTATGAAGGAGTATCTGTAATTGTTATATTTCTTGGAAGTTCTTTGATGTGGACTAGTTTAGTCCTCCTTTTGGTTTCCCCTAAGTAGCTCAAATCTATAACAGGAACCCTTGAGTTCTCTACTCGTGTTGCTTGTACTTGGTAGATAATGTTTGTACCCTTAAAATCACCCACGTTTGGTTATTTTAGTAATCAAAATTAGTGTGAGGAAGACTACTTGCACTTAAAATTTCCTGACTAGTGTTTGGGAGCACCCACACCATATTTCTAGTACATAACTATGAAGAAGACAGTAAAAAGGAATACACAACATCTTTATGGAGCCAAACTGACTAAAATGGTTTTATATTTCTGATTTTTTTTATTTCAATTGCAGAAATCATGGATTTTGGTTACCCTCAAAACCTTTCTCCTGAAATCTTGAAGCTTTACATAACTCAAGAAGGTGTCCGTTCTCCATTTTCATCCAAGGTTAGAGATTCATTCACAATTGTCTTATGGATGTATCACAGTTGATAGTTGTGAAAGTCATAGTTTTGATATCAATAATATCCTCATTTTTCCATGTGTGTATAACCAAGCAGACTGCTGATAAACCAGTTCCAAATGCAACTTTACAAGTTACCGGCGCTGTTGGCTGGCGCAGGGAAGGCCTGGCGTATAAGAAAAATGAGGTAGTATTTTTGAATTATTCCACTACTGTAATAATATTTTTTTGTTATTGCTATTAAGTTCGATCGAATTGATTTTCTTTGCAGGTGTTCCTTGATATTGTGGAAAGTGTCAATCTTCTTATGTCTTCAAAAGGTAAATAGTTTGTTTCTTTATCATAATGTTTGGTTACTACTTTTTTCTTGTTTTCCTGTGATCATTGCAGAAAATTTATTGTGATTATCTCGTTGACCCATCATTTCAACAATTTCCATTAGGTAGCGTTCTACGCTGTGATGTAACTGGGAAGATTCTTATGAAATGCTTCCTTTCTGGAATGCCTGATTTGAAGTTGGGATTGAATGATAAAATTGGACTTGAGAAAGAGTCGCAACTTAAATCCCGTCCGGCTAAGAGGTAGCTTATTATCATCATTTTAATCCATTAAATTAGAACTGTTTAACGGGAGGTAATAAATGGGAATTTGGTGAGATGACATGTTAATAGCGGTACATAGATGTATTTCTTTTACTTCTAATTGAAATGGCCTTTCTGGAATGCTTGATTTGAAGTTGGGATTTGGACGTGAGATAGAGTCGCAACTTAAATTCCATCAGGCTAAGAGGTAGCTTATACTCCCTCCTTTCCACAATTGTTTGCACACTTTCCTTATTCGTCCGTCCCACAATTGTTTGCACACCCAAAAAAGGAAACACTTTTATAAACTCCACCCTCACAATATTCACATATTACAAGAATTGCCATTACTTTTTGCCTTTTGGGCCCACACTACACTCAATTCAACCAATTTTTTCACTTTATACCCCATAAAACACCACTTTACACTTTTTTCTTAAAAATTGTGCCCACCTCATGGTGCAAACATTAGTGGGTCGGAGGGAGTAACTGTTTAATGAGAGGTACAAAATATGGGTATTTGATGAGATGACATATTAATAGCAGTACATAGATGTATATCTTTTGCTTCTAATTGAAAAGCATATTAAATTACTGGTCTGGAAATTTATCGACACTGCAGTAATTACTATATAAATGAAAATTTGGTGATATGCTGTTCTGGCATTTTATTTGTACTGCAGCCAGTAACCGGAGCTATATAGATGGAGATTTGATGAAATGGCATGTGAATAGCAGCACATAGATATATCTCTTTTACTTCTAATTGAAAAGTATATCAAAGTATTGGTTTGACAATTAATGATTTTACAGTAACATAATTCTTGAATATTAATTGCCGTGTACTTGATTTATTTGTCGAGATTGCTGATGTTCTCAACTCTTGATTATTAGGGTATGTGGATATGCGTATCGGATTTCAATTCCTTAAAAAATTCTACTTTTTAATACGAGTACATTTTATCATACTTTATACAAACACAATTTTCCGCACACAATCAGTCATCTAATACCCACTATTAATTATTACTCCCTACCATGCACTACTAAACTCACTCTCTCATATTTTTATGGAACAAAAAGAATGTATATATAATATATATCATCTGCCAGACTCCACCCATTATATATAGCTATGAAATGAATGTATATACTATATATAAATAATAAAATAATTTTATATATATTATATACTAAAAGAAAATAATATAATATGTAACAAAAATAAAAGAAATATATTTAAAAAGAATTTAATAAAAAATTAATATATATTTGATAATATATATATATAACTAATGATTTCTTAATGGGCATTAGTTAATTTATTTTCTATTAATTTATTTAATACATGCATATATATATATCCCAAAATTTATTTAATATATATGTGTGTGTGTGTGTGTGGGAATATTTTTTTCTTTTCAGTTATGCAATGAAAACTATGTGTTTCAAATCTTTTGTGAAATGAAAATTTCAAATTTTATGTAATGTAATTTGACACAAAAGCTTTCAAATTATTATTTGTGTAACGAAGTAGTTGCTTCAATATATGTATCACAAATATATAATCATGTATTAGAAAATATGAATTTATGAAGTGGAACCCCCAATTCAAAACATCAATGATTACAACATCACTCGATCATTACTAAAATATTTTTGTGCATTTTAATAATCTCACCTTCACCTTCTTTTCTGAAATCCTACCCAATCAAATCCTTCAAATTCATACTCCTACACATATACAAAATCCAAATACACCTCTAACTTCATGGATTTTAAACCCCACAAAATCCCAAGGCAAACATACTCTTAGGGTATGTTTGTTTTTGAAATTATTGTGGACGGTGAAAATCTGGATGGTAAATTTAGGGACTGATGAATAAGGATAGTATATGTTTGTTTAGAGATTTTGACTAAGTTTGGATGTAACTTGATGAGAAATGAAGTGCGTAGGAGTAGGTAATTTGATAATATTATATTATTGTTGGAGAAATTTTATGTCAGATCAAGCGTATAAGAATGGTAATATGATATTATATTATTATTGTTGGAGAAACTTTATGTCAAATCAAGTGTGTAAGAGTGAGTAGATAATTATAGGTGTGAATTTGGGAAATCCGGGTGTTAAATCCCAAAACAGAACAGGACGGATGTAAATCCACCTCCGGTCGGGGAAATCCCAAAACAAACATAAAGTTTCAAAATAATATATCACACATCTTCTATCGTCCTTTTGATTGGCTAAGTTGTATGTGTCCTTAATTGTACCAGATAATTATGTTGTCTACAGATAAAATTTTCAAGGATATATAAAGAGCATTTGTTCATTATTCGTTTTTTTTTTTAATGTCAAACCTTCAGTGTTATTACCTTGGGAAGATTCAGTCTCTACTGGAATATGCATAGTAATCATTTAAGCTGTTAGCTGTGTCTCATGTACTTCGTCCTGATATTTATCTGTGCATTTTCAATTTGATCAGTTATTCAAACAATTAAGTTGTTTTGTGTAGATACGTTTGAAAGGCAGGTGCTGCTTACCTCTTATTTTACCTTACGATTTCTAGTGTTTTCCCTGTAAAATTTAAGGTGTTCTGGAAGATGTTTATGTTTTGACTTCTTATTACATGTTTAATGCGATGGACTTATTTCCAGCTAGTGGGATTGCAGAATATATTATTTAGGATTTATTAGGAGAGGTGAAAAGAGCATACTGCTGGTAGGTAGTTGTCTCAGAATTCAAAGACATTACACCTTTGTTGTTTGGAAGACTGGAAACACTTCAGATTGTACCATTGGCAGTAGTGTTTAGATTTTACCCTCCTAAAAAGATAATTCACTATTCAGAGCAAGTTAGTGAGACATGCATTTGGCGTCCTTTGAATGAGATGTGCGACATAGTCATAGAGTCTAAAGCAGATTGCTTAATATGGTGCCGTGAATGCTACACCACTCTAACTAATTAATCAGCATTTCATTTGTGCAACTGTTAGTAGTGATGAGTTTTACCCATTATAATAGACTTCAGATGCTATTTTAACTTTTTGAGTGTATGGCGAATTTGTACATGCCCTCGTTTTTGAACTTAAGCAGCACATACATTTCTCAGACAATAATGTTTCCTGCTACCCGCAATTGGTGTTGCAATATTTTTTAAGAGCATATTTAATTTTCTCTATATCATTATTTGTCTCTGTAATCATTCTATTTTGTCAATGATCAACTTGTTTCTCCTTGTTGAATTGCAGTGGAAAAACTATTGAGCTTGATGATGTCACCTTCCATCAATGTGTAAACCTTACAAGATTCAATTCAGAGAAGACTGTTAGTTTTGTTCCTCCAGATGGTGAATTTGAATTGATGAAGTAAGCTGATCTTAAAAAATTTAATTTGATAAATGCAGTCTTACTATGTTTGTTTGACTGCATATGCATTATCATATTTGGCCACATCCACAGAATATGTCTTATGATTTGTGAAATATCCTATTTTATATCAATCAGTTATCAGATACAAGATAGATCTAATCTGTTCTTCTATTTAACACCAGCCCTACGTAGCAAAACTCTCGCGAGTTAACTTTTCAAGTGTATACGTGGGCATTTAAAGATTGCTTAAAGGATCCAGAAGAAGCTTTATTTTCTTTGTTCAAGTGTCCAGCATCTCTACATTGTTGATTCATTTTTGTTTCCTTGACTACGTTCCCATAAGCTTTGACATTGATAAATTCAAAGTGGAGATTTAAAGTTCACACCTGGCTTGCTACAAATAAGTTTTCTTTTTAGTTTCACTTGCTTTAATACAAGTATAAATGCCTTCTCCATAGGTATCGTATCACAGAGGGAGTTAATCTTCCTTTTCGTGTTTTGCCGACTATCAAGGAATTGGGTCGAACACGTATGGAAGTGAATGTTAAGGTTAGTTATGCAATTTTGACGTTATAGTACTGTTAATATTTTATTTCTTTACACACTATGTCTTCCTTTTAGGTGAAGAGTGTTTTTGGCGCCAAAATGTTTGCACTTGGAGTAGTTATTAAGATTCCAGTACCAAAGCAAACAGCAAAAACAAGCTTTCAGGTGACATCAGGAAAAGCAAAATACAGTCCTTCTATTGACTGTTTAGTCTGGAAGTAAGTTGGTTATATTTTGCATCATGTGAGCACTTTTAATCTGTTCCAATTGAACACTTATTCATTCTCTTGCACCCAGTTCATCACGGTCTCACTAAAAGTTGGTTTTAAAGGAAATCTAATATTGTGCATTTAAAAACTGAAGAGGTACTAAGCTAAGTCGATCACTCTAAATGGTACACATTTCTTATCAATGAGGCTCTGAGCACTTGGGCACTTATATATGCATATATTTTTTTGAAAGGTCTTGGTGAAACATAAACATTTGGAATTTTTCTTGGCATTTATATTGCATTAAACCACGTGCAAAAAAATGAGCATATTTTTTGTAAACAGAGGGAGTATTAATATTCTTTAATAATACTGGGATGGAGGGAGTAATAACTTTGGAATTGTATAAATCATTCAAATCACACCGATGACTACTTGTTCACTAACCATTCGAGTTGTATCATTTATATTGAAACATCAAGTGCTTATAGATAAAAACTGAGATGCAATCTGCGACTACCTTAATTCAATTATTATAAAATAAAGCATGCATTTTTTACTGACATTGTGAGATATGGTCAAATTTTTTATTTTTTAAATTTCACCAAACAATTTATTTCTGCTGCTACTTATTATTAATTAGTATTGTTGTTGTTATTATAATTATTATTATTTCGAAACTAAAGATTTCAGAGTGCTATAATGAATTTATATATTCATGTTCTATCACGAATGAGGGTGCAACGACCTTTTTTCATACAACTAGTTTTAGTTGCAGATATAGATGCCTGAAACTCTATATACTTAAGCAATTCTTCTACGCCTTAGATGTTTGTTAATAGTAGTGAATACATGAGTTTATTATACTCCCTCCGTCCCTTAAAACTTTCCACCCTTTTTTGGCACAAATTTTAAGATAGGGGTGTAATGAGTAGCCTGTTGAGGGGTAATTTTGTAATAAGTAATGACATTTCGTGTAATATGTTGATATTGTAAGGATGGAGTTTACAGAAAATATTCTTTTTTAGGGTGTACGAAGTGTTTGGAGATGGACCAAAAAGGAAAGTGTGTAGAGTGTTCAGGGATGGAGGGGGTATAATATAGTTGTTTTTCGATCATGGGTTTTGTTTGCATGCTTTACTCAACATTTGCTGGTTCTCGCATGTTGCTGAGTTATATGTTGTGTTATATTTTTGGGTTTATGCCAGTGTAAAATGGCCTAGATGACTGTTGTTGAAGTTAAACTGCTCTTTGATATTTATTATGATGCTTGATCATGTGCATTCTGGGTTCTTTGCAGGATAAGAAAATTCCCTGGACAAACTGAGCCAACACTGAGTGCTGAAGTAGAGCTAATATCCACCATGACTGAAAAGAAGTCCTGGACTCGGCCTCCAATTCAGATGGAATTTCAGGTGCCTTAGCCAACCGGCTTTATGTTATGCGACAATTAACTTTATTTTGTATCAATGCATCATATTCAACAATCTCAGCTGAAAACCCTTTTGTTGCTGGCTGTTGGGAAAATTTAGATGTACAAGGTTAAAAGAACTGTAGAAATTCCTATTTTTATAAAAGTTCCATTGAGGTATAGAAAGTAAGTGAAATTGATTAAGAAAAGAAGATCTACAAAGAGGAATAGACACAAGAAATTTTCTGGCCTCCGGGTATGTTTTACAGAATCCATTTGCTAATGGATTTTAACATGGTAGCAGTAACTTTATCACATTCGATCTTCTAAAATCACCAACAATCAAGTCTGCTTACACAATCAATTTGTGCCAAGTAATTTCTTTTCTAAAAAAGATATTTTAGTGTCCTCACCAACTTGCACATATAAAAGGCCTTGGAATAGTTTGGCTATTCAGATTTGATAGTCTTTTATTGTGGTTGTTGGGCCCAACAAACACATACACCTCTACTTTTCTTATGCTTTATTTCTACTCTTTTCTCATTTTTCTTCTGGTGGCTCACTGGTTTTTGACTGATTCATAACCATAAAAGTTAGGTATTCAGATTTAATCTTCTGTGGCTCGTGCTTGCTTGGCCTGTTTTATATACATAGTTTTGTTTATCTATTTTTATCAAGTACTATATAGTTTTCCCTCTAGGTAATGCACATTCTCATAGCATAGGTAAAAAATTATCACTCTTTCTGTCCTCTGTCAAATCTTTATTAACTGAGGGAGGATTTAAAATCATAGCGTTAGGCCAAGAATGATCCTTACCCGATTTATATACTAGAATGGGGAAGAAGATACATTATTTTCTTAAGCAACATTAGGGGGAGCCCATGATTCCATACAATATAGATAATCTTTTTACCCCCTTCTAAAATGTAGATTCTTTCTATGTTTGTCATTTCTCACGAATGGAACATACATATGCAGGTTCCTATGTTTACAGCCTCTGGATTGCGTGTTCGTTTCCTCAAGGTATTTGGTAGTCTCGTATGATATTTACAAACTATTGTAGAACTGCAATTCTTATGGTCAAATTTCTGCAGGTATGGGAAAAGAGTGGATACAACACGGTTGAATGGGTTCGTTACATCACAAAAGCTGGTTCATATGAAATAAGGTGCTAAAATAAGTAGAAGAATTCTGGGATGTTTGTTATTCATGGCCTATTTAACGAGGAAACTGTCTGTATGAAATACAAATGGAATTATGCCAGCTTAATGACCCCTCTGGTCCCAACTCGACGTTCTGCACCGCATATTCTTCTTCAAGGTAATGGTTATTCACTGAAGCAAGAAGATCCTAAAGATAATTTGGAACTTGTTTGCAGAATTTTCATGTATAGTGTAGGCCAAAATTAGGAATTGAGGGTGGAATTATCATTATATTATTGTATCAACATTAATCCATATCCAACTGAATTTCAATTGTGTGAGGATCGACGTCTTTTCGAGATATGATTGGAACTATAGGAGCAGCGCCTGTGTTAACTCTGATTCAATTGTGTGTGGCAAAAATTTGATGAGTTTGTCCATTGTTGGATTCACATATTTTAATCTATACACTTTTTTTAGGCCGAGGCTTGTAACTGAAGATGTTATCGTGGTATGATAGTCTTGTTATTCTGGTGTAAACTAACATAGTTGATTGCCTCTTTATCTTCTCTCTCTCTCTTGCTGGGTCCTTGTTAATGTTTTTGTAAATTCCAAGTCTCACATGCAACTACTCGGCACATTTCACTAATATTAGAATGTATATTTCAATTATATTAGCTTCTACACATTTCATTTCGCGTTTTAAAATTAAATTTGACTTGCATGTATTAGTTATATTAATTTGCCCGATTCAGTTATTTTATTTTGCACGTTTCAGGTGTATTTACATGCCTGTATCAATTATATTTGTTCACATATTTCACCCTTATGTCTTCCCGTTGTACCGTGCAATTGGTGCATGATAAGTTAAATTTTTTTATTTATTTTTTAAATGACCAGAGATGGGATAATTTGTAAGTATATTATTGATGTAAGCACTTTCGTATTTATGGAGTGAGTAGAAACTAAGTTATAATTTGTATTGCTTGAGATCAACAATCCAAAAGAATTTAATTTAATTTATCAAACTAAGTTTTGGGGCTTTGTTTGAGGGTCTTTTTTAGTTTGTAGACCAAGATAGAATTACCCTAGAGTTTGTTCCATAAAATCGCCATATAAGATGGCATTCCTCACACATCGATATGGATTTTGATTGAGAGCCAAGAAGATTAGAAGTCAGATGAGTGGGAGAGAATGTCTCAAAGTAGTCATCACCATAAGCCTGTGTAAACTCTTTGCCACCAAACGAGCATTGTATTGATCAATAGTACTATCGCCCTGATTTTTTTTAAAGTGAATACCCAACATGCAATATCAACCCAAACTGGTGCAGTTTTCAATCTCCCAAGCACCTCGGGGAATAAGTGCATACATTTTTAGGCCGCAAAAAAAAAAAAAAAAAAAAAAAAAAAAAAAAAAAGAAAGAAAAGAAAAGAAAAGAAGTGTTGATATACCTTATAGCACGGATCTTTTAAGCTTTGCAAAAATAGGACATTATCTCTATGGACTTTCAATTTTAGAACACTGTGTCTACAAATTTGCTTAAATAAGACAATATCTTCTAAGTTAAGCAGATTTAAACCAAAATTTTTATAAAATGCAGATCAAATAAAGTTTAAATATAATTTGTCCTCCACCTTAGTGTCACCTCAATGCCAAATAAACTAATTAACGATAAAAATAATTTAAAATATTTAACTTATAGAGAAATTAGAAAAGTATGTTGTATTTTCTATCAAAGATTTACATGGTATTTATATGCATACATGACAGCTATACAAGGTAGGTATTTACAAATATGATTACAATTAAATGACCAAAATTAATATAAATAAATTGTCATTAAATTAAAATAAATAATTATTTTCTAGAATCTTAGCTCAAGGGGCATGTAAAGATGGTGTTTATCATATCCGGCCACCATCTTTTTATTTGCAGTCTCCTTCCAAGTTTGCCGCTCTTGGTGTTCGTACAACTTCTACTACTTAGCATGCACGCTTGGGCCATCCATCTCGTTGCTTGAACCGAAAATACTAACTTGCTACTAGTAGTTTCCCAACAAGAGTATGGGTTCACTATAGTATGGGCAAGTATAGGGACCAAGTATTATCGAACCCAAGGGAAGTGATGTATGCGAATAGATCCCCGAAGATCTACGCGTCGTAATTAATATGAGTGTATATTTTTTTAAAAGAAAATAATCGGAACTAAATTACTCTACGAATGCAAAAAGAAAAATTAAACTAAGAACGTAAAAGTGTGTGTTTTCGAATATATGATGGTGATGCTCAGGATAGGAATTCCTACGTATACTAACGGAGCAGGTACATAATCAAAATAACCGTGACGTTTAAGAAATAACCTAAGTAAAAGATTGTAAGATGAAAGCTCAAGAATTCAACCCTAATACTTTATCCTAACAATCGACTTCACTAATCCACTAACAAGTTAATAGATAGTGCTTAATTAACGAGACCCTAATTTAACTACGGTGATGCGGTCGTCCTCCCTAGATAAACCGGTAGATTAATTAACCCCTTCTAAACCCTCTCGTTACGTCTACTCGTTGTTAAAGAGTGATAAGGTCGTCCTCTCTCTAACACTTTTCGAACGAAATTCAAAGGAAAAGTTAAAATTGATTTAAAGAATTCATTAATTAAGAGCATTAAAACTAAACGTCACGAATTACTCTAATTACGTACCCACATCCTACTTCTATGAGTTCATCCTACCCTAAGCATACAAGAGTTTTAGCCGGACATGGTTTTAACGACAACAAAAGCAATTGAAGAAATAACGAACATAAACATGATGATTTGAACTAAGTAACTACTAAACATAAATTAGGGTTTAAAGAAAATAAATGCTAAGAACTGAAATTTGATTAATAAAACGAAGTCTAAAGTATTCAATGTCAAAGAACAAACAAAAATAAATTAAATCTAAACTAAAACAAGAATTCCTAAAGTAAAACCTCGATTACACGTAAAAATAAAGCTTGCCTGTCTCTTCACTCTTCTAACTCCCAAAAAACGAACTCTAAAAGTTATGAGGTATGTGATGTGATGCCAAAAAACGTGATCGGAACGAGTATATATAAGCGTCGAGCCGATTCGGGAACTTATGGGCCGAAAAACGAATCTGAAGGGTAAAAGGTAATGGCGCTCGAGCACCACCCTTGCTCGAGCGGTGGCGCTCGAGCTGTGTAGGTCGTGTTAGTGTTAGTGTCCTAGAGACGATCTATCGAAAGGACATACTACTAAGATAATATTCAGATTTAGTTTAATATTATTATTGGTTTAATATTAAATATATGGCATTACACTTATCTGAATATGATGTTTGATTGTTTGCATATATTCTTATTTGTGTTCCCATGAATCACTACTGTCATTAAGTGAGTGAGAACTCAAATGACTTAAGTATGATTCTCAAATAGCCCCGATCAAGGATCACAAGAATGGGATATTGATGATGCAATTGAGATTGGTGTGCGATCTGCATCATACTCTTAGAGAGTGTAATAAGATCTCACTTACTACGAGATACCGGGTATCTCATGATGGATGCACAGATACCTTAGAGGGTATTGGTATACCCATCCGAGAAACCGTTTGATGTAATTCCACATAATGTGTCTACGAGTGTCTCAGTTAGTGGGAGCGATGTGATACTCCTCTAACTTGAGGTCAATACGCACGACATGTGTGGAGTGGTGAACTTTGACCATGACCGACGCTTGCACCCTTCCACGGGTAGATATGACATGGATTGAGTTCATCACGAAATAGATGTGCGTGGTAGTTGAGCCAAGAATATGATTCATTCCTCAATGTGGATTTAGAGAGAATACTCGTTTTCTCATCATAATTGGATCTAAGTCGTCGGCCGACGCGCATCAACTTAGACTTTGTGGCTAAGTGTGATATACTTGATCAATTAGTGATTTGAGATAATATGATTAAGCTATTTGAATAGACACTTCATCATGTTCAAAGTTTAATCGAGTATTCGTGAATGAAAGGAAGATATCACAATAGCCTACAATATTACAGGTAGTTGCAGATTTCCTCGCAACGTACCTCGTATATTGAGAATATCTGATTTATTGTCTAGGGTTCAATTAAGAACGTTAGTTTGACTAATCGCTCGATATACGAGGGCCTATGAGTCACACAACAAGTAATGACAATTTACCGAATATAGTTGGTTGATTAAATATTGTATTGGATATAATATTTAATTTATGGAGAATATAATAATAATTATATTTAGAATTTATTATTATTATTATTATTATTTAAATAAATTAGATTTAATTAAATATGAAATCCCAATAATAATATTTGGAATATTATTATACAAGAATAATAGATATGGTAAAAATATTATTCGTAGGAACATATCTAGGGAAATATAATCCGTAGAGATTATATTACGGGCGAGACCCGATATCTTGTTTAGGAATTAAGCCAAGTTAATCTCTATAAATATGTGTCCTATGAGAATTCCGAAAATACACAAGAAATATAATTTCTCCATAAAATCTCTAGTCGGAATTTTTCTAGCAAATTCGTCTCGGGTTGGTAGAAAGTCGTTACGTGAATACCATAGTTGAGGATTCCGCGTACAAATCGTTGTAAGGATTTATATACGTGTTATTTATCCTTTATGTTTATGTTATACAACCTTGTTTCAGATTCGTTGTTGGTGAATCGTTTTCTTTTGCTGCGCCGAACATGGTGTTCGTGCCTCTAAAACCCAACAGTGGTATCAGAACAGTGGTATCAGAGCTCCAGGCTCGGTTGTATACATATTTTTGTGTAATTTTGTAGGTAAATTATGTGCGCATATTTCAAATTTATTTTGCCCTTAAAATTAAATTTATTTGCCAAGATCAAATTAATTTCGTTGTACTGGGTGCGAGTAATAATTAGAGTCCCTTTAATTAAACTTGACTTTTATTAATAAAATTAGATTTTATTAATTAAAAAAAAATTGAAAAGGGGTTTGTTTTCTGCTTTCGAACTGAGATTCAATTCTCTGGAATTATTACTCACACCCAGAATTACGATTCAAAGGTTGAATTTGGCCGTTTGACGGTGAGATTCGAACTTAGGCCGCCGAAGTTAAATTGTTGCATTCGAATTAAAAAAAAAGGCGCTGGTAAGGGAACTGGGTTCCTTTTCGCGTGCTCGATCGATGAGTCACCATCCGACGAACGAACCAGAGATCGCGTCCGAGATACGATGCGTAGAATGTGGCGTTAATTAGCATCGCCAGAAACTGGCGGTCTGCTGGACAAGCCGCGCACTGGTTCGCTCGTACCGTTACCGGAATTGCTGGCTCGCTAGGCGAGTGCAATTCTCAGATGAACAGACTCTCCGATTGGCGTAAATCGGACGACGGGGATCGTAGATCGATCAGTCATTAGGCTCGGTGGCAACTGTTTCTGCCGGTCATGGCGCTGGCGCTGGCGCTGTCGATGGCTGCAGCTGGTAGTTGTCAATCGTGCCACCGGTGGCAGTAGTTTTGATTGCTAGTGACTTTTGTTGTACGCAGAATGAGGCAGGGCAGATTTTTCTGGAAATCTGATGGCCGTAAATTTGGGATTTAAATGGGCTACTCAGCCCAGCAACAAAAAAAAAAAAAAAAAAAAAAATGTTTTTAATGCCACGTTTGGCAAAGTTCCTTTTATTTAAACTCTGAAAATTGGCTTAAGGCTCGTTTGCCTCTAGCTAAAATTTTAAAATTTTTGGATTTTATTTATAAGGGCATATTTTGGTTGGATCAAAATTTAATATTTTTTTGATAAAATAAAATTGTGGGCAAAATAATTTTGAAAATAACTTTAGAAATTGACCGAGAGTTTGGAGCTTGTTGGTATTTCTAATTTTAGCATTTTTTACCTACGGATGATTAATTCTTAAGCACATTTATTTGACTTACGTGTTATTAAATATTATGCTTGTTTATTTGATTTATGTGCTGAATATTTATTATATGCATTATTTATGCAAATTTATTTTGAAATAAAGCATGAGAACTTGATTAGTTGCTCCCCACTTGTATAACTGCTTATGTGAATCGATATTTACATTGTTAGTTATATAACCCGCATTAAATTGTTTGGGTAAGCAGCACCCAATATTTCGGACCGTATTAAATGTTTGGGTAGACGGCACCCAATATATGTTAGTCCGCACATGTCATGTTAGGGTAGGCGACACCCTATTATATGCTCAAATGTGACGTAGTTATCATGTTGGATCTCGATTAAGCAATTAATACCCCGCCTTTAAAATGATCCTCACTAAAATATGGTTTTTCATTAGATTGAAAGATGTCTTCCATTAAAATTAAAAGTAAACTGGAGATTTCGTTCCAATGAGTATTTAAGGCCCAAGTCTTTTGCTCGGATCTACATCTAACAGGACTTTTATAGGGACATGTTTGTCGTCGCTTAATAGTTGTAAACCAACTTAATTCTGTTTCACCAGCCCAAGAAGGGAAACGAGAATTAGGTGACATCCGATTGAACTAGGTTCAGTCAACTAGGAATTGCGTGAGGCAATTGGTTTAGAGACCTGCAAGTTCTGTTGTTGCATTGTTCAGCCCAAGCAGTCATTGTAATAGTAGGAATGTGGATCCTAATCCATTACAATTTATATTAGATATAAATTCGTACTCTTCCGATGAGGTCGTTGAGTATGTGAAAATAATGGAGACAAAATAAATAAAAAGGTCATGTTTATTTTGATTGCTGAATATTGATTGTAGAAATTATGTTTATAATTCCCGTTTTAGTTTATTTCTCTATAATTGTTGAAATTAATAACTTGTCATTGAGAAATGTTTTGGAAACGAACAAATTGGCTGGGCCAAATTTTCTGGACTAGCACTAAAACGTGTGTTTGGTGCTAAGGCAAGAAGAGATTGAGCACGTGTTAGACACGACAATCCCTTTACCCCTGAGGCTGGTTCAGTTGAGGTTGCAGCGTTTGACGTTACAGCTATGAAGAAGCATCAAGATGATGTTTCCCAGCTCTATGTTATGATTGCTCGGCATGACTCCCGAATTGCAAAGGCAACATGAGAAAATGGATCCCTTCAAGATGCTTAAGCGTATGAATGAAGTGATGAGAGATCTGTTCAGATGTCGATTAGCGAAAGGAGGGAAGACTTCACCTCATATGTTATCCTCAAGTCGCTCCCCGATTCATATTCTAGTTTTATAGTAAAATTAATATGAAGAAGACGGAAGCGATGATGTCAGAGCCTCATAACATGCTTAAAACTTTTGAGTTTTTCACTGCTAAGGAAATGTCTGTGCTCATGGTGAGCGCTTCTACTTCTTCAGACCCGAAAGGCGAGAAGAAGCGAAAAAGTAAGGCTAAGAGGGCTTCAAGCCCAACTTCATGAAGGCAAAAGGTGGAGTTCAAAAGTAAGAGCGGGTTGATAAGGATGTATGCCCCACTGCAGTGGAAAGGGGCATTGGAAGAAGGACTATAAGGTTCTAGCAAGCGAGAAGAAAAACACAAGATGTTTTAGTTGCTAGAACAAGTATAGTTGTTATTAAGATAAACATGTTCACTAATAGTTCAAACTGCTGGGCATTTGTTGAGTTATGGACATGATGTTCTTAATGTACAAAGTAGAGAAACAGCTTGGTAAGAGTATCAAGACTCTTCGATTGGATCGAAGAGGTGAGTACCTTAGCCATGAATTCATGGATTACTACAATGGAATCCTCCTGGAACACCTCAGATGGACGGTGTGTCCGAAAGGAGAAACCAAACCTTGTTAGACATGGTAAAGTCCATGATGAGTTTTTCCTCTCTTTCAACATTCTTATGGGGATACGCATTACAAACCTCAATCTACATTCTGAATAGGATTTCGTCCAAATCAGTTGAGCAGACTCCATACGTGCTATGTCACGTCAAGAAGCCATCTTTTCTACACATTAGAACGTGGGGTTGCCCCACAGTTGTGAAGAAAATGCTAACTGATAAGTTGGAATCCAAAGGTGAAAATGGTTATTTTGTGGGATATCCTAAGGTGACAAGAGGATATCACTTCTATCTACCGAAGAAACAAACTGTGAATGTTTCTAGGCAAGCTAAGTTCCTAGAAGATGAGTACGTCTTTAAGGAACAAAGCCGTAAGAAGATAGAACTTGAAGAGATTCAAGAACCATGAATTAACATAGAGACTGATGATTTATCAAGGCAACATGATAAAGAATCAGTGGGAGCATTCAACGACTCTCATGGTGGAAGTTTATCACTAGGTGATCTTCTTTCAGCCAGTGGAAGCGTAATTGGAGTTGCATTGCTTTCGCAACAACCTCCAAGTGGGCTGAATGAGAATAACATAGTTCAAACTCCCGCCCAAGAGACATTTGAAAGTGTCGCTCTTGAAGACTCTCCGGTTAATGATGAAGTCGCTGCACCACAAAATTTTCACAATCAGAATGTACAGTTTGCACAACCACAACTCCATAAGTCGACTAGTTTTTGTAATCCACCCACTAGGTATCATAGGTTCCTCGTGGAGGAACATGATGACGTGGAGATCCCGGATAAAGACTAATTTAGAACTTATGCTGAAGCAACATTAGATGTTGGCTCAGAGAAGTGGCATGAAGCCATGAAATCCGAGATGGACTCGATGTACACCAATTAAGTCTAGGACTTAATTGAGTTGCCATAAAGGGGTTAGACCCTTAGGTTGCAAGTGAGTCTTCAGAAGTAAGACCGATGCAAATGGCAAAGTACAAACCTATAAAGATAGGTTGGTGGCGAAAGGTTATAGTCGACACGAGGTAATGACTATGATGAGACTTTCTCGCCAGTTGCTAAGATCAAGTCCATTCGAATTTTACTTGCGATAGCAACACACAACGATTATGAGTTTTTGGTAGATGGACGTCAAAACAGCTTTCCTCAATGGTAACATTGATAAGGAAGTGTTTGTGACTCAATCGGAGGGTTTTATATCTAAGCCAAAAATTAAACCTTGTGTGCAAGTTTAAACGATCCATCTATGGATTGAAGCAAGCTTCTAGGAGTTGGAATATCCAATTTGATGAAGCTGTCAAATCCCTTAACTTTATCTGAAATTTGGAAGATCCTTGCGTTTATCGTAAACGCAACGGGAAGAGTATTGTTTTATAGTCGTATATGTCAATGACATATTGATTATAGGAAATAACATCCCGCCAGTGCAGTCAGTGAAAGATTGGTTATCAAAGACCTTCATGATGAAGGATCTTGGTGAAGCATGCTACATCTTAGGGATCAAGATTCATAGGGATAGATCCAAGAAGATGGTAGGGCTATCATAATCCACCTATGTAGATAAGGTGTTGAAGCGTTTTGCGATAGAGAACTCTAAGAGAGGGTCTCTACCAGCAAATCATGGGATATGACTGTCGAAGAAGGATTGTCCTTCTAGCGAAGCTAATATCGAGCATATGAAGGACGTCCCATATGCATCTGCAATTGGGTTCCATCATGTACGCCATGACTTGCACGAGGCCAGATGTGGCCTATGCTGTCAGCATCACTGGTACATACCAGCGGAATCCAGGTGAGCCTCACCGGATTGTTGTCAAGAATGTTATGAAGTACCTCAGGCGTACTAAAGAACATATTCTTGTCTACGGTAGGCAGTCAGAGCTAGTCGTTACAGGCTATGCTAATGCGAGTTTCCAGTCAGACTTTGAAGATTACAAATCACAGTCAAATTATATTTTCAATCTCAATGATGAGGCGGTAAGTTGGAATAGTTCCAAGTAAGATCTAACCGCAGATTCAACAATCGAAGCTAAGTACATTGCTGTATCAGAAACCTTTGAGGCTGTCTGGATTCTAAGGTTCTTGAGAGAACTAGGGGTAGTTCCGAGTGCCAGTTGTCAAATAGAGTCGTATTGTGACAACATTGGTGCGATTGCATGAGCAAAGGAACCGAGATCTGATAACAGAAATAAGCATGTACGGAGGCATTATCATTTGATCCAAGAGATCATATCGATTAGAGAAATGGAATTAAAACATTTCCCATAAAGGATAATCTTGCAAATCCTTTTCATTGTTCATGTACACACTAGACATTTGATGGTCTAGGGGTTAGACATGTAGGTGATTGGCTCTAGTCCAAGTGGGAGATTGTTAGTGTTAGTGTCCTAGAGACAATCCATCGAAAGGATATAATACTAAGATAATATTCAGATTTAGTTTAATATTATTATTGGTTTAATATTAAATGTATGACATTACACTTATTTGAATATGATGTTTGATTGTTTGCATTTATTCTTATTTGTGTTCCCATGAATCACTACTGTCATTAAGTGAGTGAGAACTCAGATGACTTAAGCATGATTCTCAAATAGCCCCGATCAAGGATCATCAAGAATGGGATATTGATGATGCAATTGAGATTGGTGTGCGATCTGCATCATACTCTTAGAGAGTGTAGTAAGATCTCATTTACTACGAGATACCGGGTATCTCATGATGGATGCACAGATACCTTAGAGGGTATTGGTATACCCATCCGAGAAACCGTTTGATGTAATTCCATATAATGTGTCTACGGGTGTCTCGGTTAGTGGGAGCGATGTGATACTCCTCTGACTTGAGGTCAATACGCACGGCATGTGTGGAGTGGTGAACTTTGACCATGACCGATGCTTGCACCCTTCCACGGGTAGATATGACATGGATTGGGTTCATCACGAAATAGATGTGCGTGGTAGTTAAGCCAAGAATATGATTCATTCCTCAATGTGGATTTAGAGAGAATACTCATTTTCTCATCATAATTGGATCTAAGTCGTCGGCCGACGTGCATCAACTTAGACTTTGTGGCTAAGTGTGATATACTTGATCAATTAGTGATTTGAGATAATATGATTAAGCTATTTGAATAGACACTTCATCATGTTCAAGGCTTAATCGAGTATTCGTGAATGAAAGGAAGATATCACAATAGCCTACAATATTACAGGTAGTTGCAGATTTCCTCGCAATGTACCTCGTATATTGAGAATGTCTGATTTATTGTCTAGGGTTCAATTAAGACCGTTAGTTTGACTAATCGCTCGATATACGAGGGCCTATGGGTCACACAACAAGTAATGACAATTTACCGATTATAGTTGGTTGATTGATTATAGTTGGTTGAATATAATAATTTAATTTATGGAGAATATAATAATAATTATATTTAGAATTAATTATTATTATTATTATTTAATTAAATTAGATTTAATTAAATATAAAATCCCAATAATAATATTTGGAATATTATTATACAAGAATAATAGATATGGTAAAGATATTATTCGTAGGAACATATCTAGGAAAATATAATCCGTAGAGATTATATTACGGGCGAGGCCCGATATCTTGCTTAGGAATTAAGCCAAGTTAATCCCTATAAATATGTGTCCAATGGGAATTCCGAAAATACACAAGAAATATAATTTCTCCATAAAATCTCTAGTCGAAATTTTCCTAGCAAATTCGTCTCGAGATTCAACGCCGGCATATCTGTGCGGGTTGGTAGAAAGTTGTTACGTGGATACCATAGTTGAGGATTCCGCGTACAAATCGCTGTAAGGATTTATATACGTGTTATTTATCCTTTATGTTTATGTTATACAACCATGTTTCAGATTCGTTGTTGGTGAATCGTTTTCTTCCGCTACGCCGAACATGGTGTTCGTGCCTATAAAACCCGATAGGTCGAATGATTCAAAGGCTCGAATGGGGCTGCTCGAGCTAAACAGCTCGAATGATGCAAGGGCTCGAGCGGTGGCGCTCGAGCCACTCGAATGGGCGAAACTTTTTGGAAGATTTCAGCGCTCGAGCAACACCCTTGCTCGAGCGGTGGCGCTCGAGTGGATCCACTCGAATGACCCTCCTTCTTCTTCAACTGATACTTTTCTTCTCTCGCACTAATATCAATTGTACTTCTTCGATATCTTCTCATCCGGGCATCCGTTTGAGCCGATTCAAAGTCCTACGAACTCCATTTTTTGCCCTCGATTCACCTATAAGCATCAAAGAGACAAATTCATCAATGTGTAGAAATAGTACTCAATTGACTCTAAGTACTCAATAAAATCGACTAAAACTTGGGCATTTCTAGCTACGAATTCCAACAATATCACGCCTAATCAACCCCCCCCAAACTTACTATGTTGCTTGTCCTCACGCAACGAAATAATAAGTCAAGTGAAATTGTTAGGAATGAATCAATGCCGAATCAAAAATGACTTTATCAAGGTTGTAATGTAGGCTCTTTGGACAGGTGAGATAACAATATGGATAAGTGACTTAAGTGAATGGAGAATAGAAACTCAAGCATTAGTACTTCGAGATTAGGAACAGAATACTTCAAACATTTTCAATCAACACACTTTCAATTCCAATACTCTCAACACTTCAATTATTTTTTCTAACTGATTTCACTTTTTTCAATCACTTCACTTTTTTTTTCTTTTTCGCACAAACATATGAGCTCATTTTTTTTTTCTTTTGCTCATTCTCAAATTCTTTTGTTCTTTCCCACAACTCATATTCTTCATCACACCTTCTTCTCATAATCACTCAAGCAATAATAACTCTCATTTTTCAACTCAAATCGATCCCTTCTCATTCACACTTTTCCTATTCTCCACTCAAATTGGGACAAAAATTTAAGAATTTGGTTAAGTTTAAATGGGTTAGCAAAGAAAATAGGCTCATGCTCAAACTGGCTAACTAGGGATAAATATCAATGGTAAGGAAAATTTTAGGCTAAGTGACTCAATCAAAACAAAGATGGCCTAAGATCACATTCGGCATATCAAACTAAACACAATCAAGAAATGAGAGCACACACAAGTTCTAGCATCCTCTAAGGTGACGATCCTCTCACAAACGAAGAGATCAATTCATGCATCTTAATTTCAAAAGGCTCAAAACTCACGGCTTTCACATCCATGCCAGTCCTAGTGAATTCTCACTTTCATCACACAAGCACTCAAAAAGGGGCATTAGTAAGTATACTAGTTCCCTCTCAAATCAACTCTAACTCCTACATTCACACAAGAAAATTCCTAACTCAACTTCACCACTCTAACTCTACTCACCAAATCATACTCAAGAATAGCAATCAACAAGCATAAGATGATTGATATGCATGAAATATGGAGTAGCAAATCAAATCAATATCAGTCCAAGGAGCATCTCAAGATACCAAATAACCAAACTCAACTCAAAGAGAGGGTGTGCACCTGTGCAATGTCACCATAAAACAAATAAAAACTCCACCCCCGCAAACTTCGACCTTGTGAAGAGGTCTAAGTTTGGGGTTGTAGGTTACCTCATCCAAATAGTTCAAGTTTCTCTCAACAATGTGTCACACTCCTTGGTCTCGAGTTGGTTCCTTCAATCTGAATAACTCCATGATACCTTTACTCCTCCGAGACAAGCCTACAAAATAAACTCTCAAGTACGAGGTTAAAACTTACGATTCAACAACACCCTAATAACATAGAAACACTGAAAAATAAATAAAAGTGGGTTGCCTTCCACTTAGCGCTATTTTTAAGGTCCTCATGCCGGACCAAGCTCAAAGGAGCTTATGGGACATGATACTCAAATTTACCTCCCTTATTCTCATAAGAGTGGTGGTTGACTTTCTTTCCTTCATTCCCATTCATCATGAGTTCCTTTCCTTCCTTCCCATCCTCAAGTGGTGGGCGTCTCATCTTCTTCTCACATTTATCTGGAGGAGTCTTACTAATCAATTTCTTGAATTTTGATTTTTTCTTCTTAACTCCCCCTTTACTCTCCAACTGGACCTCGTCCACATTTTTCACTTCTTCATCCTTCAACTTCTTCCCTTTATTCCTATCAAAATAATCAAGATCGTAATGCTCATGGGTCAAATTATCAAGTGAAGGACTAACGAAATCATGAATATAAGAAAGATTAGGGATAGGAGGTGTGTCTTTAACACAAGGATCAATAGCATCCATGCAATAACAACTCTCATCCTCCCTCGGGTACTTCATGGCCTCATATAAGGAGAGATTTTTATCTCTTGATCGTCAACTTTCAATGTTATCTTCCCATTTGCCACATCTAGCACCATCCCGTCCGTCGCTAAGAACGGTCTTCCCCAAGATCAAAGACACGTGCTCATCTTCCTCCATCTCTAGCACCACAAAATCGGCTGGAAAAATGTTATCTCCAACTTTCACGAGGACGTCTTCAACCACACCTTGAGGTCGAGTAATAGATCGATCGGCTAGTTGAAGCGTCATCATTGTCGGCTGAAGTTCTCCACCCTCCAACTTCTTGAATAACGACAAGGGCATAAGATTGATGCTCGCTCCAAGGTCGCACAACGCTCACTTCTTGACTCCATTCCCGATATCACATAAGATCGTGAAACTCTCGGGATCCTTCAACTTCGGTGGAAGCGCTTTGTGCACTAATGCACTCACCTCATGGTTCAGCTGCACCAGCTTGGGCTCGTCAACTCGCTGTCTCTTCGCAATCAAGTCCTTCAGGAATTTAGCATAATTCGGCATCTGTTCCAAAGCATCATATAAAGGAATGTTAATATGCAATTTCTTAAAAATATCAAGGAATTTAGCGAATTTCTCATCAAGCTTCTTTTTCATGAAGCGCTGTGGATACGGAACGGGTATCACCGATTTGGGTACCCCCCATTCATCACGCTCGGTCTCTTTCACTTTCCCCCTTGCTTCCTTTGCCTTCTTCCACTTAGGAACTCTCTCAATCTTCTCAATGCCTTCCTCTTCAGGCTCTTTGCTCTCTTGAGTCCCTTCACCCTCTATCTTCTTCTCAACTCCTACCTCCTCAATTTCATCTCTATCCTTCTTAGGCTCTTTCCCCTCTATCTCAATGTCTCCTTAGGGCATCTCAGAATCAGTAGGCATCTGGGGACCATCATAGTTGGTTCCACTTCTAAGCTGGATCGCCTTACAATGCTCTTTCGGGTTCCCCTCCGGCATAGAAGGATATTTACCCGGCTCTCTTCCCAATGATTTTGCAATCTGGCTCATCTGAAACTCTATGGAAGTAAACCACCGATTATTCTCTTGCTGAATTCGATTCAGCTCTACATCTCTCTTCTGGAGTTCTTGATCACGCTGATCACCTTTCTTATGCAACTCTTTAACATCATACTCCAAAGAGGACAATCTTTTGCTTCCTTCCTCCATCTTTTGAAGGATAGCTCTCAACATCTCCTCAGTCGAGGAGCCACCTTCTCCACCCGAAGGCTTCGATCCTGGATCAACACCTGGAGGAACTGTAATTCCAGCCTTCGGATTGGCATACGAGAAGTTCTCATTCTTCCTCCATTGGTTTTGTTGAGGCTGCTGGCCTCCTTGATAGCCTTGATTATTTCTCCACTGATTTGAGGAGGTTGTGGACCGGGTGGTACAAATGGTTGGCCATAGGAGGGCCTTCCAAATTGATTGTCACCTTGTGGATACCCGCCTTGATTGTAGTAAGGTCCTTCCATATAGTTGGCTACCTCTTGCTGAACTGGGGGCTGGTCCACTTTCTCACTCACTGCTACATTCCCTCCAACCAAATTTTGCCCAACCTCAATGTTACTTATCTTATCCATCATAGCCATCAACAACTTCCTTGTTCCCTCATTCTCCTCCAATTTACAAGCTCTCTGAAATTCTGGGTCCTCATTCCATTGTCCGGCATTCGTGACAATATTATCAACGATCTCTCTGCATCTAGTTGTACCATGGTTCAGAAACGCTCCACTAGCACATGCATCAAGATGGGCTTGACCAGCCTTGCTGGCTCCACTGTAGAAGAAAGCCATGATATCCCCCTCATTGTACCCGTGCTGCAGGCACTCAATTAACAAGTTAGTGTATCTCTCCCACGCCTGACGTAAGTCCTCTCCTGGCTTCTGGCGGAAAGAAGAGATCTCTATCCTTGCTCTAATGGTTCTAGATGGAGGGTAGAATCGCTCGAGGAACAGACGCTTGAGCTCGGGCCATGTGGTTACACCTCCCCGTGGGAGCGTGTTATCGTACCACTCCTTAGCTATTCCCGTCAAAGAGAATGGGAACAGTCTGAGCCTCTTGGCATCTTCAGACATGCCGTTATAATTGAACATGGATGCGATCATCAGAAAACTCCTCAGATGAGTATGAGGATTCTCCTTCCCAACCTCCCCTTTAAATTGATTCTCGGTAAGTAGCTTTAGAATTCCAGGGTAAATTGAGAAGTTGTTGGCCTCTACCGGAGGCAATGCCACTCCATCATAATACCGTTGCGGCAGCGCCGCGAACCTTCCTCGAATGGCCATGTTTTGATCGGTGTTCTGAGGAACGTGCTGAGGAAAAATAGGTGGTACTGATACTTGTTGGACTGGTAGTGGTTGATGTACTGGTCGTTGGTTAAAAACGGGAGGTGGGGGATACGGATATGGTGAATATGGATATGGTGGGTATGGGTAAGGATAAGGTAAGTTGTTCGGTGGGTAAGCAGGGTTGTTCTGAGGATTTTGGACAAGGTTATGAGCTGGATTGTTCACGTTCTGTGTACCAGGGTTTTGGCTCTGACTTTCCCCTAACGACATTTGATTCTGACTGTTAGTTCCTCCAGTGCCGTCAACCTGATCCACTGTCTAATTAAACTCATTTGCAACATCATCCAACTCATTACTGATGTCCATGTTATTGTTCTCTCCTCCGGCAGTATTCATCCTTCTTAAAAAGGCTCGATTTCTTCTTGCTATTATCTCAGGATCTAACGGTATTCTCTCCTTGCTCGTTTCTCCTTGCGAGCGGGTTTTCATAAACCTGAAACACTAACAGAAGAATCATAACACAACTGCCAAACAAATAAGAATCAAACAGAAAAATAAAGCACTCACTACTAACTACTAAGCTATCTACAAGTCATATTCAAATGGCATACATCGCCATTCTCGGCAATGGCGCCATTGACTTGAACTGAAAATACTAACTTTCTACTAGTAGATTCCCCACAAGAGTATGGGTTCACTGTAGTATGGGCAAGTATAGGGACCAAGTATTATCGAACCCAAGGGAAGTGATGTATGCGAATAGATCCCCGAAGATCTACGCGTCGTAATTAATATGAGTGTACATTTTTTATTTTTTTAAAAGAAAATAATCGAAACTAAATTACTCTACGAATGCAAAAAGGAAAATTAAACTAAGAACGTAAAAGTGTGTGTTTTCGAATATGTGATGGTGATACTCAGGATAGGAATTCCTACGTATACTAACAGAGCAGGTACATAATCAAAATAACCGTGACGTGCAAGAAATAACCTAAGTAAAAGATTGTAAGATGAAAGCTCAAGAATTCAACCCTAATACTTTATCCTAACAATCGACTTCACTAATCCACTAACAAGTTAATAGATAGTGCTTAATTAACGAGATCCTAATTTAACTACGGTGATGCGGTCGTCCTCCCTAGATAAACCGGTAGATTAATTAACCCCTTCTAAACCCTCTCGTTACGTCTACTCGTTGTTAAAGAGTGATAAGGTCGTCCTCTTTCTAACACTTTTCGAACAAAATTCAAAGGAAAAATTAAGATTGATTTTAAGAATTCATTAATTAAGAGCATTAAAACTAAACATCACGAATTACTCTAATTACGTACCCACATCCTACTTCTACGAGTTCATCCTACCCTAAGCATACAAGGGTTTTAGCCGAACATGGTTTTAACGACAACAAAAGCAATTGAAGAAATAACGAACATAAACATGATGATTTGAACTAAGTAACTACTAAACATAAATTAGGGTTTAAAGAAAATAAATGATAAGAACTAAAATTTGATTAATAAAATGAAGTCTCAAGTATTCAATGTCAAAGAGAAAACGAAAATAAATTAAAATCTAAACTGAAACAAGAATTCCTAAAGTAAAACCTCGATTACACGTAAAAATAAAGCTTGCTCGTCTCCTCACTCTTCTAACTCCCCAAAAATGAACTCTAAAAGTTATGAGGTATGTGATGTGATGCCCAAAAATGTGATCGGAACGAGTATATATAAGCGTCGGACCGATTCGGGAACTCATGGGCCGAAAAACGAATCTGAAGGGTAAAAGGTAATGGCGCTGGAGCACCACCCTTGCTCAAGCGGTGGCGCTCGAGCTGTGTAGGTTGAATGATGCAAAGGCTCGAATGGGGCTGCTCGAGCTAAACAACTCGAATGATGCAAGGGCTCGAGCGGTGGCGCTCGAGCCACTAGAATGGGCGAAACTTTCTGGAAGATCCTATCCCACTATCCTCTCATGGGTAAGTTTCATCTTCACCTCCAAACACAACAGAGTCCCCTACAGCTGTTTATTCACCGCCTTCCCAGCATGAGCCACGGCTTGACCAACCCACCACCTGTCATTCCAAACCCCACTCCTACGCATACCATGCGTACTCGTAGCCAAAATAATGTGTTTAAACCAAAACGCCTTTTCAATTCCACAAAGCATCCATTACCTTTAGATATTGAACCCTCAATTATTTCAGCCGCTATGTCCGACCCTCATTGGCGTGCTTCTATGGTTGAAGAATTCACGGCTCTAAAAAAATATGGTACATGGGATCTTGTTCCTCCCAATGAAGCTTCTAATGTAATTGGTTGTAAATGGGTGTTCCATATAAAACGCAAGCCAGATGGATCTGTTGAGAAATTCATAGCTTATCTTGTCGCTAAAGGATTTCATCAGCGTCCGGGTGTGGACTATCATGAAACTTTTAGACCTGTTGTGAAGCCTGTTGCTACTCGCACTGTGTTCTCTCTTGCCATTTCCTACAAATGGCCTCTTCAACAACTGGACATCAGTAATGCTTTCCTTCATGGTACATTAACTACGCCAGTTTACATGAAGCAACCACCCGGTTTTGTTGACCCAGACCGACCATCTCACATATGTCTTCTTCAAAAATCTCTCTATGGTCTTTGTCAGGTGCCTCGTGCATGGTACCAGGCTTTACGCAATGCTCTTATCCAGTTTGGTTTTATTTAGTTTCACACAGATCATTCATTATTCACTTATTCTCGAGATAATGATCAATTGATTGTTCTTGTATATGTAGATGATTTGTTAATTACATGTTCCTCATCATCCATGATTCGATTCCTAACAACTCATCTTCGAACATCCTTTGCTGTTAAATATCTTGGGGAATTATCTTTCTTTCTTGGGATTGAGGTAGCACATTGCAAGAAAGGTTTGTTTTTATCTCAACACAAGTACATTATTTAGTTACTTCAGCGACATCAGATGGATGGTGCCAAACTGTTAACCACTCCTTCATCTTTGAAGTCTGGCTCACCCGCTAGTTCCGTCGACCCTACTGAGTATAGAAGTGCTATTGGTAGTTTGCAATATCTCGCATTTACTCGTCCATATATTGCCTTCACAGTTACCCGTCTTACCCAATCTATGTCAAATCCCGCTCCCGGTGATTGGGGGGCTGTTAAGCGTCTTCTCCGCTATTTGAAGGGAACATTACACTATGGTCTCCTGCTTCGGCCTACCTCCGACCTTACAATTACTGCATACTCTGATTCGGACTTCGGTGGTGATACTCGCGATGAAAAATCAACTTCTGCTTACATGGTTTTTCTAGGGAAAAACCCAATCTCTTGGATATCAAGGAAACAAAATGGTGTTGTCCGTTCTTCCACTGAGGCTGAATACCAAAGTATTACTTCGGGGTTGAGAGTTTAAACCCCCATGGGACTGGAAGTTACGATGCCCTTGGGAAAAGGACCCAGTACGGGTCTGGACAGAACCTCCCGAGCCAGTAGAATGATTTCCATGAGCCACATTAGCAGTGGCAACAAGAGTGGTATTAATTGTCTCCAGATGTTTCAGATAGTGCTCGTGTTCTACGAGCAGGTCATGTAATTCTTCAAACTTCAGCGGGCTCTCACGGGATCGGATAGGGCCAACAATTTCACGATAGGCATGACCTAATCCGTTGAGGATGTAAAGGGTGAGATCGTCATCATTAACAGGGGCATCAATCAAGCTAAGTTCATCAGCCTTAGCCTTTACCACTTGGAGAAACTCCAAAATAGACTGGTCACCGATCTTAGATTGAGAGAGATCGATTTTTAATTGAAGAATATGGGAGCGGGAACTGCCTCCATAGAGGCGACGAAGAGTATTCCATGCTGAGGTTGCTGTCATGGCAGAGGAAATAAGTGGGAGAACTCCACAGAGATAGAGCCAAAAGTTGCAGCTAGGATCAATTGATCCTGGCGAAACCATGCACCGTATGTCGGTTCAGTATCGTGAGGAGCAGGTTTCTGGCCATTGATGTGACCTGTGAGATCAAACCCGTTTAGAACTGCCATGAAATTGGCACGCCAAGAGGAATAGGTGGAGGTGGTAAGCTTAACAGGGATGTGGTGGTGAGCAGTTATGGTGATAACCGAAGGAGTGTTGGGTGGATTGGTGTTGGTGTTACTCGTTTGTAAGTTGGTGGAACCAGCCATGATGAACACTGAGTATAAGAGAAAATAGGATGGGTTTGACCAAGTGAATAAGTGAATCCCACAAAAAATGGGAATGGAATTAGTGAATGCAGAAAATATGGAACAAAATTGGTGGATCTTAGAAAATCTCGTTAGAGGAAGACACACATGATACCATATAGAGAAATTAGAAAAGTATGTTGTATTTTCTAATTTCTAAAAATTTACATGGTATTTATATGCATATATGACAGTTATACAAGGTAGGTATTTACAAATATGATTACAATTAAATGACCAAAATTAATATAAATAAATTGTCATTAAATTAAAATAAATAATTATTTTCTAGAATCTTCAATATCCTTAATACGCCCCCGCAAAATTAATGTCCCGTCGGCGACAGAAATTTTGGAGCGTAGCAGCTCAAAACGTTGTCGGGGTAGTGATTTTGTAAGCAGGTCAGCTAATTGATCAAGAGTACTAGCATAAGAAACATATAGAAGACCCTTGGATGACAAGTCTCGTACAAAGTGAACATCAATAGCATTATGCTTCATTCAAGAATGTTGGATGGGATGAAGAGCAAGGCGCGTGGCGCTCATGTTATCACACAAGATGCGTGGGATGTGTGGCACATGTAATTGAAGGTCTCGAAATAGCTGGGTGATCCAACAGACCTCAGATGCAGCGGAAGCTAGAGCTCGGTATTCAGCCTCAGTGGAAGAACGGGCAACACCATTTTATTTCCTTGATCTCCAAGAGATTGGGTTTTTCTCTAGAAAAGCCATGTAAGCAGAAGTTGATTTTCCATCGCGAGTATCACCACCGAAGTCCAAATCAGAGTATGCAGTAATTGTAAGGTCGGAGGTAGGCCGAAGCAGGAGACCATAGTGTAATGTTCCCTTCAAATAGCGGAGGAGACACTTAACAGCCCCCCAATCACCGGGAGCGGGATTTGACATAGATTGGGCAAGATAGGTAACTGTGAAGGCAATATCTGGATGAGTAAATGCAAGATATTGCAAACTACAAATAACACTTCTATACTCAGTAGGGTCGACGGAACTAGCGGGTGAGCCAGACTTCGAAGATGAAGGAGTGGTTAACGATTTGGCACCATCCATCTGATGTCGCTGAAGTAACTCAATAATGTACTTGTGTTGAGATAAAAAAAAACCTTCCTTGCAATGTGCTACCTCAATCCCAAGAAAGAAAGATAATTCCCCAAGATCTTTAACAACAAAGGATGTTCAGAGATGAGCTGTTAAGGATCGAATCAAAGATGATGAGGAACCTGTAATTAACAAATCATCTACATATACAAGAACAATCAGCCGATCATTATCTCGAGAATAAGTGAACAATGTGTTGGTCCCGAAACGAGTAAACAAGTGTATGGGGGGGGGGGAATACACCTGTGGTTACAAATTAAAACTTCTTCTAAAAACTTATCAGGTTACTTAAGACAGTAGCTCGTCAGTGGACTTGAGGTCTGCTGAGAGTTACTTTGTGAAAGCTTACTGAGATAATACCTCCACTGAAAGCTCAAGACTTTCAGTTGAACTACTATCTAATTAGCTTTCAGATGCGGATTAGTGAGCCCTTAGAAAACTCGTTTTACTTTGATAAACTTTGAGATTAACACACACTTAGGAAAGCAGATAATAAGAACACAAGGTATAAAGTGGTTCAGAGATGAATCTCCTACGTCCACTGTCCTGATCAAACAGGAGAATTCCTTTCACTTGGAATTCCTTGTGTTATAGTGCCAAGGTGCACTGATCAACTAATCCTCTCTTAGGATGATTGATCACTAGGAAATTCCAGGTCCTAGTTCAAAAAAAAAACCAGCTTTCAGACTGATACAACAATCAGCTTACTAACACCACTTAACACTAGCTCTCAACCTAAACACTGAGTAGGGTTTTGAGTAGGGTTTTGGTTCCAACTATTTTGAGATAATCCTTACAAGTTTAGCTCAAGGCTTAGGATTGGATTATCTCTTTCTAAGATTTGGATATAGCTTTAAGCTTGGTTACAGAAGGTTTGTTAGGCTCTCTACAAATGTGAAACACTTGGGAAACAAAGGTAATTTCGAGTGCTTCTTAGTTGTTTATGAATTTAGAGATAGCTTTGATCTTGTGAGTTTCCCGTGCATAGAAATGAGCACGTCCTTCTGTATTTATAGGCTTCCTTGAAAATCTTCCCGTTGGATTTGAATCTTCTCAAGTAAGTCTTCTTGTATCTGATTGGTTTAAACGGCTCTATTTGAAGCTTTAAGTCTTATCAAGAAACGGCTGAAATACCATGCCTGTTCACCAACTTTCTGTAGATTGCTAGAGAAAGACTTTTGGTACTTGTCAGGCTGGGGCAGGTCGGCTGTCAGTAAAGTACACTGACGTGTCATCTTCTCATTGGACCTTTAGTCTGCATGCCCAGATTCTTGTCTTGCTTTAAGGTGGAACTCCTCTGAGAGAACCTTCTTATTCCTTCATTTATTGTAAGCTTCCCTGAAATTCGTTTTGCCTTGTTTTAACAAGATTAACTAACAGCTCTAATATGTTTAGCATTGAATGTGCATTGTTAGTTACCATCAATGGACCTTGGTCCTCTCCTGATAGTTTTAGTCTTAGTGAGAATGTACTTAGAAAACATTCAAGACTTAGACTTATTCTCAGATCATATGTCTTCAGCGGACTTCACTTCAGTGGACTTCATCTTCAGCAGACTTCATTCTTAAATACACTCTAACAATTACTAACTGTACTTCAGTTCTTTAACAGTTGAACTGTTTAACTAAGTACTAACTCTACTGAATAATTTACTTACAAAACAACTTAGGAGGAACATTTTGGCATCTAATCAAAACATAAGTTTTATACATTTTCCCAACAATTTCCCCCTTTTTGATTATGCCGGAACCTATCTTATTACATATCTTCTTTCAGATGAGGTTCTTCAGATGACATACAAAGTTCACAGATTTTGTAAGTAAAACATTCAAGTACATAAGCCTAAATGATAATGAGATATTATCTTGGGCAAAACATCAGTAGAGTTCATTTCATTGATAAAATGATGAAGTACATATTACATGAAGTCTACTCTCAAAAGTTTCAAACTTAAACACACCTGGGACTTATAAACAAATGCCCAACAAAAGATACAAACTCCTCAGATGGATTCGAAAATAGGTTCAAGTCCATACTTCTTGAATACTCTAATCTTCAGCTCGTTCTTCCTCTCCATTATCTCCTTTGAATGTCCTCTGAGTCCAAGATGCTCACACAAGGATGTCCACTCTTCAGTGATCCTTTCTCTATCAACAGCACCAGTAGCATCTTGAGGAGGCCAGTAGGTGATTTGCTCAGGGGCCTTCAGGGCTTGATCAGGGAAGGCATCATTCCAAGCATCAATGATCTCAGGATAGAGCTTAGGGTAGGCATCAAACAACCATAAGTTGAAGACTTCTTGAGCATTGTCTCTTCCTAACTCTCTACTGACATAAAAGGAATACACAAATTCCCTTTTTGCAGTCTCCCAAGCATCATTGAGCTTCTTAGGAACCCAGGCATCATGATGAGGGAATCTATTCTGAGATGGAGTGATCTTGTCTCTCTTCAGCTTAGCAGCCCACCTTTGATAACCACTCCTGAATTTCTTTGAAGTAGTTTTATCAAATGTGGCTAGCCTCTCCTTTCTTTTTCTCTCAGTTAACTCAGCAATTGTCTCTATCTTCCCAACCACCTTATCTCTCCTGTCCTGCTGCTGAGCTATTAGCTTCCTTGTTCTTTCATTCATTCCTCCAGCCTCTTTGATTAGCTCAGTGAGCTCTGTGACTCTTGTGGGTGCAGACTTGGGAGGTTCAGAAGATAAAGGTTCAGGATTGAGAATAGGGAGTACCTGAACTTCATCAGTAGAGGTTGTGGACTTAGCTGCCAACCTCCCTGAGGTTCTTATCTTTTTGGCAACCTCTGCTGAGAGGGCATCAGATGCCTTTCTCTTTGTGGTTTCCCCCTTCTTTGCAGCTCTCTCCTCCTTCTCCTTCAGATGCTCTTCTTTGAACTTTGATAGGTCAGCTGAGGAGGTCTCCTTGCCTTTCTTGGCTTCTGCGATCTTCTAAGCTTCAACATCAACTTTCTTTAGAGTGCTCTTCACCTGTTGGCCTTTCTCGAAGTCAGGGGTTTCAAGGATAATATTCATCTTGTTTTTTTGGATCAAGCTTCATGTCCTTAGCACTTATCCTCTTTTCCCCCTTTCCGGCATTAATCATGCATTCAGCTACAGTGATGTTGAGCTTCATTTGGTCATGGGCTAAGGCTTTTAGCTCAGTTGAGCAATGGTCTACCTCATCTTCAAGCCTCTCCAGGGTTGCTCCAGCTGTCTGCCCAAATTGAACAAATTGTGCTAGCTTCTCATTGATCAGCACATCTGTTTTCTCTTGAGTTGGGAAGTCTTCAGCTGCCTTCTTCAATACCTCTCCCAGTTTAGCTCCTAGCTCAGCATGTTTGGCCTCGAATTCAGACATCTTAGAGTTCCATAACCCTTCAACCTTTCCAAGTAGGTCTTCTGAGAAAGCCTCTACTGAGGACTTTAGGTTGATGGATACGTTCTCCACTGAGTCTTTGAGAAACTTGGTTCTGGCCTCTTCTTCAGTCTTCTCCAGCTTCTTCAGGGCATCAATGACAAGCACACTTTGTCCTTCAACTACATCAATCACCATCTGCTGAGAGTCTTCAACTTTTAGTGTGAGATTCTGAAGTGATGTAGTTATGGATTCCATGAGTTCATCAATGTGGTCTGAGAGAATAACCATCTCATCCACTTCCTCTTGTACAATCTCCTGGACATCCCTAAGCTGAGTCTGAAGAGATGGAAGACTTTCTTCTTTGAGTGAGTGAACAACATCACTCAGAGGAGTTAGGTTGACCACAGCTGGGGGAATTTCAATGGTTTGAGTACCTGCATGGCAAAAAGTGTTAGTTCTAACTCCCTCTGCCTCACCACCTAGGTCTCCTGATGCCTCTATCTCCATAGGGACTCCCTCCTCCTCACTCTTCTTACTTTTCTCTTCCTCACTTTCCTTTTCAACTGCATTTTTTTCAGCCAATTCACCCTTTACAAGGATGATTGCTCTTATCTCTCCACTCTTCACAGCAGTAATTTCTACCTCAGTTTCTTTCTCACTCGTTTTTTCAACTACTTCAGTACCAGACACCTTAGTTGACTCTTTAGCCACCACTGAGGGCTGTTGTGGGAGAGCTTCAGTAGACACCTCTACTGAGCCCTCCTGTGGCAAGTTTTGTGCCTCAGTATCCCTTGCCATGGATACATCCTTGGCTGCTTCACCATCACCTTGCCTTGGTGAAGCACCTCCTTCTTGTACAGTCTCAACTACCTTCTCCACCTGACTCTTCTCCTTCTCCTCCTCCTTCTCAGCTATGGGTTCAGCTGGCTTTTCTTTCTCTCCATCAGCAGTCTTTTCCACTTCTACTTCCTTCTTTGCCTCAACAATCTTCTCCAAGACCAAACTTTCAAAGATCTTTTCATCACAGAGAAGTCTGGTATTGTGCATCCCAGCAAACTGCAATACTTCTACCTCCTCCTTTTTCCATTCCTCTGCATTGCTGCCTCTTACAACTAGAAGGATTTCACCAAGTCTTCTATCCTTGAGCTGGACAATGAGTCTCAGTCTCAAGAACATGGCTTTAAGTGTGGGAAAGTTGTCAAGTTCAGGGTATTTAGACTCTAAAGAGTAAGCTACCTCATCCTTGAGAGTATCAAGGAATGAGTACTCTTCTTCATCGTTTGAAGGAAGGAAAGGGGTAGGGGATCTGCTTTCAGTTGGCTCTTCTGGGATAGACTCCAGTTGAGTTGAGTGTGAATCAGGAATGTTTGGTTCAGTGGGGGTTTGGTTTTGAGTATCAGTGGATGTTGGATTTTCATCAGTGGGGGTTGATGATGTAGGTTCAGAAGGGGTTGAGGGGATGGGTTCAGTGGGGGTTGTTTGGGATCCACTTTCTGGCTGTTGAGAGCCATCAGTGGGGGTTTTGGTTATTGTGGAGATGCGTTTGGTTTTGGCAGAAGTGCGAGGTTTAGTTGTTTTGGATTTGATGGGGGTGGGTGCAGGGACATCTGAGTCAGACTCAGTTGAGATAATGTTAGGAGAAGAGTCTGGGTTACCTGATGAAGATTCATCAGTAGAGTTGGTGACCCTGACCTTCTTGGAGGCACTGTCCTTCTCTGCCTCAGGAGACTTCTTCTTCTTCTTTTTAGAAGCTTTCTCTGCCTCTTCTTCTTTGTGTTGCGCCATCTTGTCGCTTAACTTAACCAGATTCCTCTTCAGCTTGGTTTTCTTCCCTTCAGTAGGGTTAGCTTCCTCTTCCTCAACTGCCTCTGGGCTCTCCTCAGCAGGCTTGATCATTCTAGTCTCCAGAGCCTTTCCAGATTTGAACAAGGCTTTAAGATTGCTCCATTTCCTATCTGGAATCCAGTCCACTCCCAGATCTACGTTCTCTATCAGATAAGAAATTTTGGTTGCAAAATTGAGCTTACTGGATAGTTGGGGAGTTTTGTCAGGTTGGAGTTTTGAGTGCTCCTTGTTCAATGCTCTTAAAAAGAATTGTTGCCAGTTGTATGACTTCTCCTTGCTTTCTACAATTGCCTTCATCAGCCTGAGCTTGGGCTTGCTCACTTGTTCTGTGCTTCCTTGGTTTCCCAAGATACATTTTCTAACAACTTCACAGAGAACATTATATACTGGTAAGAGTATATTTATGTTCATTGTTGGACTGTATTTGACCTTCCTCTGCATAATGGTATTAACCCATTCTTCCTCTTCATCCACGATGCAGGTATCTGGATTCGGACCTTCAAAGGGGAGATCAAACAACTCCTTCAGATCATCACCACTGACACAAATCTCCTTCTTTATTTTCTGGTGTTCAACTATTTATATATCATCCCTCATCACCCTTTTCTTCCTCTGAAGTATTAGATGAGACCTGATCCTCGAATCAGAGTTGGATACATTATTGAAGAACTCAAGAACCTGCCTGTCAAAGCAGTTCGTAGGATGAACAGATAGAAATTTCTCTAACCCAACAGATTTTAGCAACTCTAGGGCTTCTTTGATATGGGCAAATTCTGGTTTGGTTTCTATCTCCGGATTATCAAAAACCACAATGGGTTCATACCAGGAGTTTTCCTTATTGGTAAGGAAACTAAGATTTAGTTTAGCCATTTGATCAAAAGATGTTTGAGAGAAAATTTGCAGAGTGTATAGGATAGATAGTAAGATTTTGCTTGAAAGTGTGTTCGAAAAGGTTCTTAGGCTGAAATTTGGGGCTTTTATATGAGAAATGAGCGGTTAGATTGATCTGAAAAAATCAACGTCTGAGATTGATCTGGTTTGAGATCGTGGAAAATCTAAGAGTTTAGTGGGGAGTTTTTAAGATATCTTGACGGTTAGAAAAGAACCGCCTAAAATGAATGGTATGGATTGGAAGGGTTGGTAGCCGGAAGGTCACATCGTCCGGGTTTTAAGGCGCGTGAGATAGGTAACTGTAAAAGTAAACCTGACTTGTACAATGCGCATTAAATGCTTGCCATACCAAAATCTCTTCGAAAAAGTGTAAGAAAGATTTAATTTTCAGAAAGCACTCATTAGAAATTCTAATGAAACAAAATATATATTTTAAAAACTAAGAGGCTTTAGATTTGAAAAAATACTAAGTACAAACTTTTGACCTCCACTGAGGTTTGACCTCGTCTGATTTTCACATCTCTTCTGAGATGAAGAGCTTCTTCTGAGAAAGATCCTCTTCTGAATATGAACCTCCACTGAGTTGAAGGTAACTTTTCTGAGATTAAATCCTTTCTTTACTCTCCTGGATCTAGGAGTCCAAGCTCTACTGACAACTCTTGAAACCTTGCTTCAGCCAAGGGTTTAGTGAAGATATCTGCCTTCTGCTTGTCAGTGTGGATTTTGAGCATTTTGATGTCCTTCTTCTCCACATGATCTCTGATGAAATGATGCCTTATATCCACATGTTTGCATCTTGTGTGGAGAACTGGATTTTCTGAAATAGCAATTGCACTATTGTTGTCACAGAAAATAGGGACTTCATTGGCAAAAATGTTGTAATCTCTCAGTTGTTGTCTTAGCCAAAGAATTTGAGCACAAAAACTTCCAGCTGCCATATACTCAGCTTTAGTAGTTCTTGTGGCTACTGAATTTTGTTTCTTGGAGAACCAAGAAATCAGCTTACTTCCCAAGAATTGACAAATGCCTGAGGTTGATTTCCTGTCAATTCTACATCCTCCATAATCAACATATGAGTATCCTGTGAGTTCCAGATTGTCATCTGAGGGATACCACAATCCCATATTCACAGTACCCTTAAGATATTTGAGAATTCTCTTAGCAGCTTCCAGATGACTTTTCTTGGGGTTGGCTTGATATCTTGCACAAATCCCAACTGCAAATGTGATATCATGCCTGCTTGCTGTGAGATACAGTAGAGATCCAATGATAGCTCTGTAATGAGTCTGGTCTACTGATTCACCATCTTCATCTGGTTCCATCTTGGTGTTGGTGTTGAGTGGAACTCTTGCTACTTTGCTGGTTTGGCATCCAAACTTGTTGATTAGCTCCCTTGTGTATTTGGCTTGATTGATGAAGATTCCTTCAGGGGACTGCTTAACTTGAAGTCCTAGGAAGAAATTCATTTCTCCCATCATAGACATCTCAAATTTTCCCTTCATCAGTTGAGAAAACTTTTCACAGAGGACTTGGTTGGGACAACCAAAAATGATATCATCCACATAGATTTGTACAAGCAAAGTGTCCTCTCCTTGTGATCCTGAATAGAGTTCTATCAACTCTCCCTTTGATGAAACCATGATCCAAAAGGAATTGTGACAAAGTATCATACCAAGCTCTTGGAGCCTGTTTAAGTCCATATAGAGCTTTTCTCAGTCTATATACTTTGTGACTTTCTTCAAAACCTGGGGGTTGCTCCACGTAGACTTCTTCATTGAGTACACCATTCAAGAATGCACTTTTAACATCCATCTGGTACACCTTGAATTTCTTGTGAGCAGCATATGCAAGAAATAACCTTATTGCCTCCAATCTGGCTACTGGGGAAAATATTTCATCATAGTCAAATCCTTCAACTTGAGAGTAGCCCTTTGCAACTAGTCTGGCTTTGTTTCTGACTATGATATCATTCTCATCCTTCTTGTTCTTGAATACCCACTTGGTTCCTATCACATTGCAGTGATATGGTCTGTCCACCAACTCCCAAACTTGATTCCTTGTGAACTGGTTGAGCTCTTCTTGCATGGCAATGATCCAGTTGGAATCTTGAAGTGCTTCTGCTATGGAACTTGGTTCCTGGTTTGATAAGAAACAACAAAACAAAGCATTTTCTCCATGAAAACTTCTAGTTTTGACTCCTGAGGAAGGATCACCTAGGATTTGCTCAACAGGGTGATCTGAGAGCCAAGTTCTCCTAGGCTGATGCCCTTCAGTAGAGTTTAACTCTTCTAAAGTTGAGTCACTAGATATAGAAATGAAATCGAATTCAGGAAATAAAATAGAGGGTTGAAGTTCTGAGTCATCATTCAAGGTATTCTCATTCTCAATGGTAATTTCATTGGTTCCCCCTTGAATGATGGGTTCAGTGAATGTCTCAGCTGTGACCACATCTTCATTGACATTACTTACCTCTTGAACTGGGATAGTGTTCATCAGTTCAGTTGCTTGTTCAGGAGAGCTCTCAGGTGAGCTTTGAGGGGTGGTTTGACTTTGGGTAACCTCCTTGAATTGTTGATCTTCTAAATTGTCCCATGTTGGGATGTATGTATCAACACAATTCTCAGGATAGCCTTTAGACTTGATACTCAGTCTGGTTAGTCTATTGCTAATTACCTCCTCATTCTCCTTACTCCTGAACTCAAAAGTAGATTCATCAAAGACCACATAAGGTGTTTCTTCCACAACAAGAGTTCTACAGTTGTAAACTCTGAAAGCTCTACTGATTTGGGAATATCCTAAGAAAATTCCTTCATCAGCCTTGCTATCAAAAGATTTCAGTTGAGTTTTCCCATTGTTGTGAATGAAACACTTGCAACCATAAATATAAAAGTAAGATACCTGTGGCTTTCTGCCATTCCATAATTCATATGGAGTTTTTCCTTGATGTTTGGTTACCATGGATCTATTTTGAGTGTGGCAGGCAGTGTTGATAGCTTCAGCCCAAAATCTTTTAGGAACTTGAGCTTCTGCAAGCATTGTTCTTGCTGCCTCCTTGAGAGTTCTATTTCTTCTTTCAGCTACTCCATTTTATTGTGGAGTTCTTGCAGCTGATGTCTCATGTGAAATACCTAATTCTTTGCAATAATCAGATATAATAGAATTAATGAATTCAGTGCCCTTATCTGATCTTATCTTTACAATGTTTAGGCTCTTCTCATTGCTAACTTTCTTCAGGAGCTCTGGCAGCCTCAGTTGAGTCTCCTTTTTGCTTGCTAGGAATATCACCCATGTGTACCTGGAGAAATCATCAACAACAACAAGTGTATACTTTCTCCCATTGATACTTACAGGGGTTACTGGACCAAAGAGATCCATATGTAACAGTTGAAGTACTCTGTCAGTAGAGGTTGCTACTTTGCTCTTGAAAGATGTCTGTACTTGCTTTCCCTCCTGACAGGCTTTACAGATATGTTCTTTGTTGTATACTTCATTTGGCTTTCCTTCTACCAGTCCATGTCTTGCTATCCTGTTCATCATCTTGAAGTTCAGATGACTGAGCCTTTTGTGCCATAACCAATTAGTGTCAGTTGAGCTCTTAGTAATAAGATATGCATTTGGTGTGCAAGACTTCCAATCTGCAAGATAGACATTACCCTTTCTTGACCCAGTTAGTAGTACCTGTTGTGAAGATATATTCTTAACAAAACACAGGTTACATGAAAATTCAATACTGTATCCTTTATCACAGAATTGACTTATGGACAGAAGATTATGCTTAAGTCCACTGACAAAGGATACATTGCTTACCCTTACTGAGCCAATGATTAAAGTACCATAACCTTTAGTGGCTCCTTGTGAGTTGTCACCAAAGGTAACTTGTGGACCTTCTTTCTCAACAAATTCTGTCAGGAGATCTTTGTTGCCAGTCATGTGCCTAGAACATCCACTGTCCAAGTACCAGACTGAAGATTTAAGAGCTTCTCCTTTGTTGAGGTCCACTGAGCCCTGCAATCACAAATCAAGCTTTAGGTACCCATTTGGTGTTGGGTCCTACCAGGTTAGCTGTACCTTTCGGAATCCAAATTTGCCTCACAGTTCTAATCACTTTAGATTGGCTAATTTGTCTTCCATAAACATCTACATAGATTGTTATCTCCCTAGGTGCCTTGGGAGTAAACTTTCTATGGGTGTCAGCCTTTGAAGGAACAGGAACCTTCTTCACATTCTTTCTCTTTGGCTTGGGTGCACCTGGTCTTGGTTTTTGTTGATAAAGGTATGAAGGACCTTTTCCTTTAGGCACAAAAGGAATAGGTCTTCCATATGAGTCATTCCTTGAGGACTGCTCATGCCTGGGTGCTCTCAGCTGAGGTTGCTTCATCTGTGAAGACCTCGGCTGATAGTACCTCTGCTGAGATCTAGTTTGATAAGTCACCTGAGCCTTTCCATTTGGTTTTGGCTTAGATTGACTTTTCTTTTGAGTGATCTCAGCTGGTCTTTTTCCTTTATCCATAGTCTGTGGTTGAAATGTCACAGACTTGACAAAAACTCTCTTTGTGCCACTTGAAGAAGCAACACTCAGAGGACCTTCTGAAGGTTTTGGAATAAAGCCTATCCCACACTTGTTATTAGGATTGATTTGAAAATTTTGAATCTCCTCTATGGCAAGAGAGGGTTTGTTTAGAGCATCAATTCTTTTTAACAAGGTCTCTTCAGATTTTTGTAAGACATCAATTTTCAGGAGAGAATCCTTTATTTGGCTTACCAATTTTAAATTCTCTTCAGTTAACTTTGTCTTAGATTCATTGAGATCTTTTATCAGTTGATCTCTACCATTTCCTTGACTCCTGAGGGTTTCCACCTCTTTTGTTAGTTCAATGGTAGATTTGGCTGAGTTCAGATCCGCTTGATTCCCAGACTCAATTAACTTGGAGTTTTCACTCAAGAGTTGTTTGTTCTCATCTTGAAGACAGAAACTTGCTTCTTGCAACCTTGAGAAATCAATCATCAACTGTTCCAAAGCGGACTGAAGATTGAGTTCCTCAGTTGACTCTGAGCTTAGCTCAGGTGTGTGTTCTAGAGAAATGGATGGTTTAGATTGTACCTCAGGTTCTTCTCTTGCCATGAGGCACATGTCATCATCACTGCTGTCAGAGAACATTCCATCAGATGACTCCAGATTTTCATCCACATCCTCAGCCACCATGGCTTTCCTTTCTCCATATCTTCTGTCTCTTTTGGCTTACCTTTCCTTTCTTTCTTTTGTGCTCAGTTGAGGACAATCATATTGAAAGTGCCCAATCTTCTTGCACTGAAAACACCTGTTGGCATCATCATTCTTTTCCTCAGTGGACTCTCTGGTCTTTGATGATGATCCTTCAGCCTTGGTGTAATTCTTGTATTCCTTCTTCTTTCCAGCTCAGATGAGCTTTTCTCTCCTTCTCTGGTGGTCTTTTATGGATAACTTCTACCTTCCCTGTTATCCCTGTAAAATCTTTTATACTTGCCAAAGCGGCTGTTAAGTTGTTCAAACCTTCTAGCCATCAGGCTGAGTTCCTCCTGCATCTCAGCCTTACTTTGTGACTTGCTTGCCTTTGTACTCTTCTGAGGCTTTGGGGATTTTGGCTCAGACTCCTTGGCTTTGAAGGCTACTCCCTTCTCAGCTGAGGTCTCATCAGGAGCCCTTTTCCTGTTCAGATCAAACTCATAAGCCTTGAGTTTGGAGAATACCTGTTGCATAGACATGCTGGATAGATCCTTGGTATTCTGCATCATCACAGAGTACACATCCCATCTTGAGGTTAGACCTCTCAGGATCTTTAAGGCAACCTTCCTCTTGGTATAGACTTTTCCCAGAGAATTTATCTCATTCATGATGTCTGTGAACCTCCCATCAAGCTGGTCAATGGTCTCAGTGGGCTCCATGGTGAACTGCTCATACTTTTGAACAACTACTGAAAGCTTGTTCTCCTTTATCTTGTCAGTTCCTTCACACATGAGAGCAAGAGTGTCCCATAGTTCCTTTGCAGTCTTGCAGTGGATCACTCTTCCCATTACATAATCTGGAATGGTGGTGTAGAGAATGTTCATGGCTATGAAGTTGAGGTTGTTTCTCCTCCTCTCATCTGCAGTGAAGTTATCTTCATCCTTGGACCATTCTTCTCTAGGATCTGCAATAGTTTCAGCTGTAGTTCTAGGGTTAGGTGTCATAAAAACAAATGGACCTTTAGTAATAACCCTCAACATTTCATCATGCACACAGGCAAGATGAGCTCTCATTCTGATCTTCCAGAAGTCATAGTTTTCCACTGAGAATTGTGGGAGCTTGTGATGAGACATATGGTTCAAGGGATTAACTCCCATGTTGTTCTCTGCTGGTGGTGCTACCCTAGCTGCATTGTCAGCCATAGTATATAAACAAGTTTATCAAAAGATCAATTCAGGTGACCTTGAAAAATACCTTTAAGCACAAGGTATACTTAGAACAATGGTCTTTTGAACCACTGCTCTGATACCAATTGTTGGTCCCGAAATGAGTAAACAGGTGTATGGGGGGGGAATATACCTGTGGTTACAAATTAAAACTTCTTCTAAAAACTTATCAGGTTACTTAAGACAGTAGCTCATCAGTGGACTTGAGGTCTGCTGAGAGTTACTTTGTGAAAGCTTACTGAGATAATACCTCCACTGAAAGCTCAAGACTTTCAGTTGAACTACTATCTAATTAGCTTTCAGATGCGGATTAGTGAGCCCTTAGAAAACTCGTTTTACTTTGATAAACTTTGAGATTAACACACACTTAGGAAAGCAGATAATAAGAACACAAGGTATAAAGTGGTTTAGAGATGAATCTCCTACGTCCACTGTCCTGATCAAACAGGAGAATTCCTTTCACTTGGAATTCCTTGTGTTATAGTGCCAAGGTGCACTGATCAACTAATCCTCTCTTAGGATGATTGATCACTAGGAAATTCCAGGTCTGATGGTCCCGTTTTCGAAGGGCAAAATGGGAATTCAGGAGCACAATTTTTTTTAAACCTTTGCGTTGCACTCTGAAAGAGACCAGTGAAGAAAACACTCAAGTCACTGTGTTGCTCAGAGTCAGAGCTATCAAGTCAGTGATGAGACTTGAAAGCTCAGGCTCTGAACAAGGCAGTGACTTGAGAGACTGAACTCTCTAGTGCCTTGCCTGATTTAGTCAGTGAGTTGGATCTCCCTGACAAATGCTTAACTAAAGTTTTCTTAACAAAGCTCTCAGTGAGCTGATTTTCACAATACTTTAGTAAATACTTTGAAAGATAAGTACGCTCAGTTTAACGTGGTTCAGAGACTCAAGCTCTTACATCCACGGCCTGATTTAACAGGAAATCCACTACTGGGATTCTTGTTTTTAACGTGCCAAGGTGCACTTACAACTGGACTCACGCCACTCCCTGGGCTGCCTCTCCTCACCTCACTACAAACCTAACAATCTTCTGAAAGGGTTTAGTTTGGTTTGGTTTTCTCCAACTAGGTGAGGTTTTCCTTTACAATGTGTTAGCCTTAAAGCTAAGATTAGGAAAACCTCTCTAAGCTAAGAGTTACAAGCTTGACACTCAATGAATATAAGTGATAACCCTAAAGGTCAGTGTCGTGGGTGTGTAACACTTCCTTATGACTCCCTAACAGCTAACACACCCTCACAGCTTGTAGGTGTTTATTTTCTTCTTTCACACACCCTTACAATGAAGCTATGAACTTGTATTTATAATGGGGATTCAAATGTATCCGTTGGAGGGAAGATACATTTGAATCCAACATTTAATAGTTTCAACCACTTTTCTTGGAATTCGGCCTTTGTCAGTGTCAGAGTTGCTGCCTCGTGCTGATTGGTCCACGTGGCCTGGATTCACGGATCTTTGACTAGTGGGTTGACCAAGACCTACTGACTTTAGGTAGCTTCCTCGTTCACTGGCTGATGATCTTCAGTGGACTGAACGTCTTCAGTGTAGTTGTCCTTCAAAGACTGTTTGAAGATCATTCCAAGAAGTTTGTCATAAGGCTGAATGACAAACTTCCCTGACCACAGTAGCCTGACTCCTTCAGGGCCTACTTGGTGCAGCACTGATCCTCCTGATCATGCTCTTCACTGAGTGATCCACCTGACTTAGCTTAGATCAGTCTGGTTTACACTCAGTGGGATATCCTTCAGGCTTCTCTTCTGGTTCAGGTTTCTGGCATGGCTTCAGTCAGTTCTTCTTGGTGTTATCTTGATATTCTCAGGCTGTGTTGCAAAGTTCCCCCTCGCTGAGTTCCCCCTCTACTGAACAGCCTATTCTACTGAGAAATGACTTAGCCTGACCTGAAATAAAAGATACTATCCTGACTGCTTTCAAACCTATTACATGTTGTTTTGGAAAATCATCAAAACTAAAACATATCCCAACAAGGTCCTAGTTCCCAAAACAAACCAGCTTTCAGACTGATACAACAATCAGCTTACTAACACCACTTAACACTAGCTCTCAACCTAAACACTGAGTAGGGTTTTGAGTAGGGTTTTGGTTCCAACTATTTTGAGATAATCCTTACAAGTTTAGCTTAAGGCTTAGGATTGGATTATCTCTTTCTAAGATTTGGATATATCTTTAAGCTTGGTTACAGAAGGTTTGTTAGGCTCTCTACAAATGTGAAACACTTGGGAAACAAAGGTAATTTCGAGTGCTTCTTAGTTGTTTATGAATGTAGAGATAACTTTGATCTTGTGAGTTTCCCGTGCATAGAAATGAGCACGTCCTTTTGTATTTATAGGCTTCCTTGAAAATCTTCCCGTTGGATTTGAATCTTCTCAAGTAAGTCTTCTTGTATCTGATTGGTTCAAACGGCTCTATTTGAAGCTTTAAGTCTTGTCAAGAAACGGCTGAAAGACCATGCCTGTTCACCAACTTTCTGTAGATTGCTAGAGAAAGACTTTTGGTACTTGTCAGGCTGGGGCAGGTCGGCTGTCAGTAAAGTACACTGACGTGTCATCTTCTCATTGGACCTTTAGTCTGCATGCCCAGATTCTTGTCTTGCTTTAAGGTGGAACTCCTCTGAGAGAACCTTCTTATTCCTTCATTTATTGTAAGCTTCCCTGAAATTCATTTTGCCTTGTTCCAACAAGATTAACTAACTGTTTTTAATATGTTTTGCATTGAATGTGCATTGTTAGTTACCATCAATGGACCTTGGTCCTCTCCTGATAGTTTTAGTCTTAGTGAGAATGTACTTAGAAAACATTCAAGACTTAGACTTATTCTCAGATCATATGTCTTCAGCGGACTTCACTTCAGTGGACTTCATCTTCAGCAGACTTCATTCTTAAATACACTCTAACAATTACTAACTGTACTTCAGTTCTTTAACAGTTGAACTGTTTAACTAAGTACTAACTCTACTGAATAATTTACTTACAAAACAACTTAGGAGGAACATTTTGGCATCTAATCAAAACATAAGTCTTATACATTTTCCCAACACAATGAATGATCTGCGTGAGACTGAATAAAACCAAACTGGATAAGAGCATTGTGTAAAGCCTGGTACTATGCACGAGGCGCCTGACAAAGACCATAGAGAGATTTTTGAAGAAGACATATGTGAGATGGTCGGTCTGGGTCAATAAAACCGGGTAGTTGCTTCATGTAAACTGGCGTAGTTAATGTACCATGAAGGAAAGCATTACTGATGTCCAGGTTGTTGAAGAGGCCATTTGTAGGAAATGGCAAGAGAGAGCACAGTGCAAATAGGAACAGGCTTCACATCAGGGCTAAAAGTTTCATGATAGTCCACACTCGGACGCTGATGAAATCCTTTAGCGACAAGACGAGCTTTGAATTTCTCAACAGATCCATCTGGCTTGCATTTTATTCGGAACACCTATTTACAACCAATTACATTAGAAGCTTGATTGGGAGGAACAGGATCCCATGTACCATGTTTTTGGAGAGCTGGGAATTCTTCAGCCATAGCAGCACACCAACGAGGGTCGGACATAGCGGATGATATTATTGAGGGTTCAATATCTAAAGGTAATGGATGCTCTGTGGCATTGAAAAGGCGTTTTGATTTGAACAAATTATTTTGGCTATGAGTACGCATGGTATGCGTACAAGTGGGGTTTGGAATGACAGGTGGTGGGTTGGTTAAGCCGTGGCTTATGCTGGGAAGGCGGTGAATAAACAGTTGTAGGGGACTTTGTTGTGTTTGGAGGTGAAGATGAAACTTGCCCATGAGAGAATAGTGGGATAGGATCCAAGAAAAGCCTAGTCACAGGTTCAGGAGGTGGTGAATTAATAGGAGTCGAAGTCCAAAATTTATTCCTATCAAATTTAACATGTCGTGATATATATAGACGACCATTTAAAGGATCAAGACATTTGTAAGCACTTTGTGAAGTAGAGTACTCTACAAAGATACACTCTCTACAAGGATATGAGAGCTTTCCTAGAAAATAAGGGCGTAGCCAAGGGTAACAAACACAACCAAATATTCGTAACTTCAAGTAATTTGGTTCACGGTTAAATAACACTTCAAAGGGACTCCTCGAGTCAAGCAAAGGTGTAGGAAGGCGACTAATTAAATAAACAGATGTTTGAACCGCAAAAGACCAAAATTCAGGAGGTAAGCTAGAAAGATGTAATAACGTTCTAGTTACCTCGAGAATGTGACGATTACGCCTCTCAGAGATGCCATTCTGTTGTGGTATGTGTGGAGCAGTTTTAAGCCAACTTATGCCACAAGAATTTAAAAATGGGCGCAAGGCAAAAAATTCACCTCCATTATCTGAGAAAAAATGATTAATTTTCGCACTGAATTGATTTTCCACCATTAATTTAAATTGTTTGACCACAGAGCACACCTGCGATTTTTCTTGCAATGGAAACACCCAACAATATCGACTATAAGAATCAACCAACAATAAGAAGTACCGATGTTGATAGGCGAACAATAACTACTGTTTGACGAACAAGAGTTAAAAGCCGAAATGAGGTTTATGAAATAAAATACTTAAACCAGAGATTACTAACAAGGATATTCAAAATAGGAGTGCATAAATCAATTATGGAAGTGTACTAAATGACGATCAACTACCTTGACGAATAACTTATTAGCAAATAAGTCCAAGATACGGAGCCAGGTATGACCACCATACCAAGTCCAAGGTGACGAGCAACATTACTAGAATATGGTGCACTTACCAGCTTGTAGTGTATGCCACTAATTAACCTATCAAGTTAACTAGATCATTGACGAACAAGAATTAAAAATCCAAAGGCTCATCGACATGAAACACTCATGCGAACAACTTCCAGACTATGCGAAAGACAAATGAAGCCTCCAAGCAAATGACGGCGAACAACAATAGATCCGTGATAAGACCAAGCACATGGCTTTGTAACTAAGTTTCAGCTTAGATAAAGTCAAATATGGTCAAAAGGACACATGTCAAGCATGCAAGCTTGGTAGTCCAAGAGTCATGTACACCTCCTACTTGGTGGTTAGTATAAATAAGTTGTTCTCCAACTATAAAAATAAGTTCAAATTCACAAATACTCCAACTACTCACACTCATACACCTAAACATACACACACACAAAATAAATACAAATTCGATACTCGTATTTACGATTCTATAACCTGAATAATCGAATTTACCATTTACGGTGGTAATCAATCACATGTTCTTGTTTGGTGATCCCAAAATCGGTTAAAAACAACCACTAATCCACGCGATTAGAACCAATCACCAACAAATTGGTGCTAGAAGGAGGGTTCGAACCTTCGGTTTAGTGTGATTAAGCAAGAACTTTAAGTTTAAAACTTGAAGATTTGAAGAAATCCTCAAGAAATTCTTGAAGATTCAAACAAAAGTGTTCTTGGTGTTCTTCGAATTCAGATTTTAAGATTCAAAGATAGAGAAGATAATCCAAATCAGGATGACTCAATCCAAGGAAACTCAAGCCTCACATCTAGCAAGGGAAGTTTCCCCGACTCGAGCATCATCTACGGGTCACCATGATCGAGAACCACAACATGCAAATAAAGCTCGACCATTAGTAATGACTCGTATAGTGCCTCCAGAATTCGAGGCAATAGCTAGCAATCCTAGTGAGCTAGCTACGACAATTGCTGCTCTCCAGGCTATTCAAAGCACAATCAAGGTCTAGACAATTTGAGGTTGTTAGAGCTAGATATTCCCGAGGTGAGCAATACGAGGTTAACAGTGCCTAAAATCGAGGGGACAAAGGAAAAGCTAAGATGGTGGACCGAACGGAAGGTCAGACTGAATCTGCCTATGGGCGAACAACAATGTCCAGTCATGGGACATCTCGTTCTAGCGCACAGGACAGATTGGGCCGGCCACAACTTTAACCAGAAGTTGTTCGCCCGGGACCAGAGCAATGGCGAGCAACTTGAGAATAAGCACGCCCGTCAGTACATGAAAGATTGACTTGGTCTGCCTTCGGGCGCCTAGGTCCTAATGCGGCGAGCAACCCAAGGATGCAGCCTCAAGGGGTTCCCCCCTCCAAGTGAGGGACTGCAACGAGCAGAAGGACATATATCCTTGCTCGCCGAATAGCCTCCAAGTTAGGGGGCATCTCTTGAGGAATTGCCAAGCTTGAGAAAAAAGATGTAGAGAGCGTGCAAGGCCATCTTGACCTTCAAAGAGGAATTGGGGCGACCAACATGTCATCCTCACCACTACCTTCAATTATTGGCCCCAATTCATAAAAAGATACAGTTTCTGGCGAGCATACAATACGAAGGCATTGCTGATCCCGAGTCCATCTAATAAAATATTCAGATTATAAGATTTCCATGGGAGCCAGTGATGCCACGTAATGCCGGAATTTTCCCTTAACATTGGGGGACAGGGTTCATAAGTGGTTTTCTGTCATGCCACATGCATCCATACACTCATTTGCCCAATTGGACCGGGAGTTCCTCTCTCACTTTTCAACTGCAGGATTGTATCTTTCCTAGAAGCACCGACTATCAGATTTAAAACAAAACGATGATGAATCAGATCGGGCCTGTTGAAAATAATAAACTAGATTAATTAAAATGAATTAAAATAATGGATAAACATTGTTGAATACATGAATGACCTTTGAACTCTTGGTCAATACATGTATGAGATTAATTAGAAGTTCATGCATTAAAATTAATTATGGTTCATGAATTTTTGTATAGATGCATTATGGGTATCACCTATACATACCCCATGTATTCATCATTTTGTATCAAATCACAAGAAAATTAAGTTGAGAAAATTCAAAATAGTTTCCTCCACTCTTGAGTTTTATACTCTTGTAGAAATTCATACTCTTCAATTTCTAACAAATTGGTATCTAGAGCCACTTGTGTTTGGAGACAAAGCTTGAAGAAATGTCGAATGGAACTTCATTTGTCGTTCCATCTCTCACCAAGGATAATTATGATAATTGGTGCATAAGGATGAAGGTTTTTCTTGGAGCCTATGAAGCTTGGGATCCTGTGGAAAATGGTGTTGATGAAAGTGAAGCATCCGCCAAGAAGAAGGATCAAAAGGCACTTACCCTCATCCATCAAAGTTTGGATGAGAAGATGTTCGAGAAAGTTGCTGCGGCAACTACTTCCAAGCAAGCATGGGAAACTCTTCAAGCTTCATTCAAAGGTGTTGATAAAGTAAAGAAGGTACATCTCCAAACATTAAGAGGGGAGTTTGAATCTCTACGCATGAAAGATTCCAAATCTATTTCGGATTACATTTCAAGAGTTTTGGCTATCACGAATCAAATGAAAAGATATGGAGATGACATGAAAGATGATCGCATTGTTGCGAAAAATTTGAGATCTTTGGATCCAAAATTTAATTACATTGTGGTTGCCATCGAAGAATCTAAGGATTTAGACACCATGACCGTTGATGAACTTTTCGGTTCGTTGTAAGCTCATGAAGAGAGATTGTTAAAACCAGTTCAAGAATCAGTTGAACAAGCCTTGAAGGCAAAGTTATCTTTGAATGAGACAAATCAAGGCACATCACAAAGAGGTCGAGGTCGAGGATGTGGAGGATTTCGAGGACAAGGTCGAGGACGTGGTCATGGAAGAGGTGGACAAGGTGATAAACACACCTCAAATAATAATTATGAGACGGGCCAAAACTTCAATCAAGGAAGAAATCGTGGAAGAGGAAGAAGTCGTGGAGGAAATAGGCCAAACCAATCAAGGTATGACAAATCCAAAGTTGAGTGTTTTTCTTGTCATCGTCTTGGCCATTTTGCTTGGGAATGTAGAAGTAAAGTGGAGGAGAAAAATAACTTTGCGGAAAGCAGCAATGTAAAAGAAGATGGAGATTGTACTTTACTTCTGACATGCAAAACCAATCAAGATGAGAATGAGAATCAATGGTACCTTGACTCTGGTGCAAGTAGTCACATTTACGGAAGGAGAAATTTGTTCGTAGAACTTGATGAATCAACCGGAGGTGATATAACTTTTGGAGACTCTTCAAAAGTTCAAGTAAAGGGAAAAGGTACGATTTTGATTCGTTCAAAAGATGGAAGTCATCAATTAATCTCCAATGTGTTTTATGTGCCTGCCATGAAAAGTAATATTTTGAGTTTGGGTCAATTATTGGAGAAAAATTATGATATTCATTTGAAAGATCAATGTTTGACAATGAAAGATGAAAATGGAAGGTTGATTGCTAAGGTGCCTATGACAAAAAATCGAATGTTTTTACTTAACATTCAAAATGGTGTTCCTATGTGCTTGAAATCTTGTTTCAAAGATTAATCTTGGCTATGGCATATGAGATTTGGGCATCTAAATTTTGATGGGTTAAAAATGATGAGCAAAGGAAGCATGGTGAAAGGTTTACCTTCTATAGACCATCCTAATCAACTTTGTGAAGGATGTCTTTTTGGAAAACAAGCAAGAAAGAGTTTTCCGAAGGAGTCTGAGACGAGGGCTCAACATCCATTGGAGTTGATACACTCGGATGTGTGTGGACCAATCAATCCATCATCATTTGGTGAGAATAAATATTTTGTACTTTTCATTGATGATTATTCTCGAAAAACTTGGGTATATTTTTTGAAGGCAAAATCGGAAGTGTTTGGAACCATCAAAAGGTTCAAATTGATAGTGGAGAAACAAAGTGACTATCAAATCAAAGCTCTTCGGTCCGATAGAGGTGGAGAATTCACATCAAACGAATTCAAGTTTTTTTGTGAGCAATATGGAATTCATCGTCCCATGACGACTCCGTACTCACCACAATAAAATGGAGTGGTGGAGAGGAAGAATCGGACCATTCTCAACATGGTGAGGAGCATGTTGAAGAGCAAGAATATGCCAAACACGTATTGGGCTGAAGCTGTCTCTTGTGCAGTCTACTTGATGAATCGGTGTCATACTAAAAGTGTTCATGGTATGACGCCTCAAGAAGCTTGGAGTGGATACAAGCCAAGTGTTTCACACTTGAGAGTTTTCAGAAGCATTGCATACACTCATGTTCCTGATCAAAAAAGAACCAAACTTGATGATAAAAGTGCAAAGTATCTCTTCGTCGGGTATGATCAAAGTTCTAAAGGCTACAAGTTGTACAATCCAATCAATGGGAAGGTTGTCATAAGCAGAGACGTGGAGTTCGATGAAGAAGGTGTTTGGGAATGGAATACTACGAAGAAAAAAAGTGGATATAGTCCTCTCTTTGATGATGATGAGAAAGAAGATGACATCACACCGCCAAATACTCCACCGCCAACACCATAGCCACAAAATGCACAAATTGAGGAAGCAAGTTCGAGTGAAGGGCCTCGGAGATTTAGAAGTTTGAGGGACATTTATGATGCCACCGAAGAGGTAAACTTGAGTGACTTTACTCAATTTTGTTTACTTGCAGAAATCGAGCCCGTAAACTATGATGATGTCGCTCGAGATGAAAAGTGGAGAAAGGCCATGAATGAAGAAATAAAAGAAATCACAAAAAATGATACGTGGGAGCTAGTATCATTACCGAAAGGCAAAAACACCATTGGAGTGAAGTGGGTGTACAAAATAAAGAGAAATGCACAAGGCGAGATTGAGAAATACAAAGCAAGATTAGTTGCAAAGGGGTATAAGCAGAAGGCCGGAATTGACTATGATGAAGTGTTTGCGCCCGTTGCCCGCCTTGAGACAATTCGATTAATCATTTCTCTTGCAGCCCAAAACCATTGGAAAATTCATCAAATGGATGTGAAATCCGCCTTTTTTAATGGATATTTGGAGAAAGAAGTCTACATTGATCAGCCTTTGGGTTATGTTGTTCACAACGAAGAAAAGAAAGTGCTAAAATTGAAGAAGGCTCTTTATGGCTTGAAGCAAGCTCCTCGCGCTTGGAATAGCAGGATTGATAAATACTTTCAAGAAAATGGCTTTATCAAGTGTCCACATGAACATGCTCTCTATGTAAAAACTGATAAAAATGGTGATATGTTACTTGTTTGTTTGTATGTGGATGACTTGATTTTTACAGGAAATAATCCAAAGATGTTTGATGAGTTCAAGAAAGCCATGACTAAGGAGTTTGAGACGACGGACACTGGCATGATGTCCTACTATCTTGGGATTGAAGTGAAGCAACGAGATGATGGCATATTTATTTCTCAAGAAGGATATGCTAAAGAAGTTCTCAAGAAGTTCAAGATGGAGAAAAGCAAGCATGTAAGCACACCCGTAGAGTGTGGAACCAAGTTGCATGTGGATCAAGATGGTGAGAAAGTTGATTCAACTTTGATCAAGAGCCTCGTCGGAAGCTTGCGGTATCTAACTTGTACGAGGCCAGATATTCTTTTTGGCGTTGGACTTGTGAGCCGCTACATGGAAGCTCCAACTACTTCACATTTGAAAGTTGCCAAGAAAATACTTCGATACATCAAAGGTACAATTGATTATGGCATATTGTACGCTTTTTCTGATGATTTTAAGCTTGTTGGCTATTGCGATAGTGATTGGGCTGGTGATGTTGATAGTCGGAAGAGTACGACCGTGTTCGTTTTCTTTATGGGAAATTCAGCTTTTACTTGGAATTTAAAGAAACAACCTATTGTTACTCTATCTACTTGTGAGGCTGAATATGTTGCTGCTACTTCCTATGTGGCTAAGAAGTTTGTTGAAGGAATTGAAATTGGCACAAGAAGATACGACGGAGATTTATGTTGATAATAAATCTGCAATTGCTTTGGCAAAGAATCCGGTGTTTCATGAGAGGAGCAAACATATTGATACTAGATATCATTTTATTCGAGAATGCATATCAAAGGAGGAAGTGAAGCTCGAGTACGTGAAGTCACAAGACCAAGTTGCCGATATCTTCACGAAACCATTGAAGTTCGATGTCTTCAAGAAGCTACGTTTTTCACTTGGAGTAATTAATCTAGTTTAAGAGGGGATGATGAAAATAATAAACTAGATTAATTAAAATGAGTTAAAATAATGGATAAACATTGTTGAATACATGAATGACCTTTGAACTCTTGGTCAATACATGTATGAGATTAATTAGAAGTTCATGCATTAGAATTAATTATGGTTCATGCATTTTTGTATAGATGCATTATGGGTATCACCTATAAATACCCCATGTATTCATCATTTTGTATCAAGTCACAAGAAAATTAAGTTGAGAAAATTCAAAATAGTTTCCTCCACTCTTGAGTTTTATACTCTTGTAGAAATTCACACTCTTCAATTTCTAACAGGGCCTTCATGGAAAGATTCGATAAAGTGTTGTTGGAAGGGGAACCGGTTAGTGAAGATACAAAGATTGTAGCCGTCATGGCCGGGTTGAAAAAATGATCAAATTTGTGAAAGGAGGTATGTCTGAAGTGCCTAAAGAGCTATGTCGAATTCAAAAATCAAGCCAACATATTTGTCTCCATACACGAGGCTTTACAATCAAATTTGGGGGACAACAAAGTTGATCAGAAAGAAAACAACAAGAAACCCGATGGAACGGGCTACCCAGTCCTGAAAAACATGAAGGCATTTAACGAAGGGACATAGTTGAAGGAGAAATTGAACCAGGTGCTAACAGTATCCATCGATACTGTGTACAACAACGTAAAGGAGAAAGAGTTGCTCTCCCCTCCTCGGAAAATTCGTTAAGAGAGTGGCAAACTCAATCCAAACAAATACTGTGCCTACCACCAAAGTGTGGGACACTTTACGAGCGAGTGTAGAGATTTGCTCAAGCAACTTTGGTGGTTTTATGAGGAGAGAAAACTCTCTGACTTTGTTAAAAGGCAACTTGGGAAGAGGGACCGAGAGAGCAGCTCAGGGGATGAGGTAGATGACCAACCTCCAAGGAATAACAGACCTGGACGACCAGCCCCCGCCGTTGTTGCTCGTCCAGTAGAAGATGTATATATGATGGAATCTACAGGACCAACCGGAGGATGTTCTGATGGACGACCACCAATGTCAAATCGTAAGAGAAAGGCTGAATTACGAGCAATTGATCACGTACAAGAAATGAGGGTTAATCCATCCGTCCTACAAATATCAGAGTTAACTTTTACAGAAAAGGACTTAGAGGGAATATTAACCCCCCATAATGATTCTCTCTTAATTTGCGCTAAGATAGTGGGGACTAGAGTACATCGATTGTTGATGGACACTGGAGCTTACACCAACATCCTTTTCAAAAAGACGCTTGATCAACTGGGAGATTATACGATCTATATCCAAGATTCAAATCATCGTATCCTAGGCTTTGGAAATGCTGTAATAATCCCTTTGGGAATAATTAGGTTGTCTGTACAACTTGTAACAGCCGAGGAACCCGAGAAAAATATCACAAGAATGGTAGATTTCTTGGTCGTAGATCAAGAGTCGACTTAGAATGGGTTTCTTGGTCAACCCTTTTTGAATGAATTCAAAGCTGCCTGTTCAACCTACTATTATTGCATAAAGTTTCCAACAGCAAGTGGGGCTGGTTCAATTAGGGGAGACCAAAGAAAAGCTCGTGAATGTCTCCTACAAATGCAATAAAAGGAAGGACAAGTTTCCATAATGGAAGCCACCACCAGTTATCCAGTTGATGAACCATAAGTACTAAAAGATGTGATTGAGGAGGATCATATGGATCTGGACAAGCAACTTTTATCTGCTGACGAATAACTTTTGGGCGAGCAGCTCATTGCCACCAAGGAGAAACCGTCACCAGACGAACAACATTCGGGTGGTGACGAGCAACTTTCCACCAGTAGCCTGGAGGGCCGTAACCTGGAAAATAATAATGAACCAAGAAAGACAGATGATCTTGAACCCCGTTTAGATGCAGACCCGATAAACATCGAAAATGATATCGACCTTGAGGGACCAATAATAGATCCTCGTTGGAAAGGACAGAAACGACGAGCAGCCCCAGTCGAAGAACTGGAAGCCTTTAAAGTTAATCCCGAAAACGAGGATCTAGAATTATACATAGGATCTGAGCTCCCTGAGCCTTACAGATCCCGAATGAAAGAATTCCTCAAGGCGAATCTAGATGTTTTTGCATGGTCTCATGCAGACATGGTGGGGATAGATCCAAAGCATGCTTGCCACAAACTCAATATCAATCAAGCAAGAAGGCCAGTCCATCAAAAAAGAAGGAAGTCTGGCCTGGATAACAAGCTTTAAACGAAGAGGTGAAGAAGTTGCTAGACAATGATCTGATCCAACAAGCACTTTGCCCACAGTGGGTAGCAAACCCGGTCATTGTGCGGAAGCCGAATGGAACCTGGAGGCTATGCATAGATTTCACAAATCTGAATGCAGCATGCCCGAAGGACAATTTTCCTCTTCCGCACATCGATCAGTTAGTGGACAACACTGTGGGGCACGAGATGCTAACATTCATGGATGCATTTGCTGGATACCATCAAATCCCGATGCATCCAGACGTTAAAGAAAATACAACATTTCATACTAATAAAAATCTATTATGCTGGAAGAGAATGTTGTTTGGTCTTATCAATGCAGGAGCAACATATCAAAGGTTGGTGAACAAGATGTTTGACGAACAAATTGGAGACACGGTGGAAGTCTATGTTGATGATATTGTTGTCAAAAGTCCCAAGAAGGAAGATCATCTGCAACACTTAGCCCAAGTATTTGATGTCCTCCGATACTACAACATGAAACTGAATCCAAAGAAAAGCAGTTTTGGAGTACATTCAGGGAAGTTCCTAGGCCATCTTGTTAGCCAGCGTGGTATTGAGGCAAATCCATCAAAGGTCAAAGCAATCGTAGATATGCAACCACCTCGTTCAATCAAAGAATTTCAAAGACTGACAGGATGCCTAGCAGCTCTGAATAAGTTCATATCACGATCAGGAGACAAGTATCGTCCATTCTTCGAAGCAATCAAAAAAGGAAAGTTTACATGGACAAGCAACTGCCAAAGAGCATTTGAACAACTCAAAGATTACCTGGGAGATGTGAAGATTCTATCAAAACCCATCTCAGGTGAAAAGCTCTATTTATACCTGGCAGCATCTGAAGTGGCGATCAGCTCTGTATTGGTGTGACCGGATGGTAAATTCTATAAACCAATCTATTACGTCAGCCAAGCTTTGCACGAAGCGGAGATCAAATATTCACCAACCGAAAAGCTGGCATACGCTCTTGTCATAAGTATAAGAAAGTTAAGACCGTACTTCTTCGATCATCAAGTTGAAGTACTAACAACTTTACCACTTAGACAAATTCTTCATCGCCCAAACACAGCTGGTCGACTATTAAGATGGTCACTGGAGATTAGCCAATTCGGAGTAACTTATGCTCCTCAAACAGCGATCAAGGGGCAAGCATTAGCCGACTTTATCGTCGAACTAACTTTTCTCCAAGATCCGACGTGAGGACTTGATCACCCATGGCATCTCTACGTTGACGGGTCATCTACCAACATAGCCTCGGGGGCAGGTGTAGTGCTCATTAGCCCCGACAGGCAAGTTTTCACCTCGGCCATCAGATTCGGGTTCATGGCAACCAACAACGAAGCTGAATATGAGGCTCTTATCGCTGGTCTTCACCTATCTCTAGCAGTAGGTGTTAGACATTTACAAATATTTGGCGACTCACAATTGATCGTGAACCAAGTCCGAGGTGAATACGAAGCAAAGGATGATCAAATGATCGAATACCAATGAATAATTGCTCACCTGATGTCCTTGTTAGATCAAGTCTTTATTGAACAAATTCAAAGAACGAGCAACACTCAGGCAGATGCACTAGCTCGACTAGCAACAAGCGAAGGCCCAGCAGAATTGGCGGATATTGTTATAACAAAGATGAACAACCCGTCAACGATAAATTACAATGTAAATCAACTAGACGAGCAAACTGAAAATGAAGACTGGAGAACATAAATAGTCAAATATTTGAAGAGCGGGGAAAAACCAAACAACTCTTTTGAAGCAGCTAAGCTAGTCAAGCGAGCTGCCAGATACACTCTGATAGGCGAGCATCTTTTCAAAAGAGGAATATCTATCCCGCTCCTCAAATGTTTGCCTAGGGGGCAAGAACAAGCAATACTTGAAGAAATACACGCCAGAGTATGCAGAAATCACACTGGGGGGCAAGCCTTGGCGTACAAAACTATCAGACAAGGGTATTATTGGCCGAATTTACGTCAGGACGTAATCAAAATGGCAAAAACTTGTCATCGATGCCAGATTTTTTCCCCTAATATTCACACCCCGGGTCAGGAGCTTGTTTCAGTTTATAGCCTCTGGCCGTTTGCAAGATGGGGAATGGACATCATTGACCCTTTCCCAACAAGAGTCAGGAATGTTCGATTTGCCGTTATGGCAGTCGATTACTATACAAAATGGGCAGAGGCAGAAACTATAATAAAAATCACACAGCAGAAGATGATCAACTTTATATGGAAGAACATTGTCTGTCGTTTTGGTGTTCCACAAACAATTGTGACAGACAATGGTCCACAGTTTGATGGAAAAGAGTTGAGAGACTTCTGCACAAGGTGGAGGATTAGAAAACATTATTCTACTCCCTACCATCCCCAGTTAATGGACAAGTCGAAGTCGTCAACAAGATTATCAAGCATACTTTAAAAATACGATTGACGGAGAGCAAAGGAAATTGGTCCGAAGAACTCCCGGAAATTTTATGGGCATACAGGGTTTCTCCCAGGTCTAGCACCAGAGAAACACCTTTTGCAATGGCTTTTGGAACTGAAGTTGTTATCCCAATTGAGTTAAAGGCCAATACAATCAGGACGAACAACTTTGATGAACAGACAAACAACTCTGCTTTAGCTACTGAAATGGACTTGCTCGAAGAAAAAAGGTTAAATGCCGAGCTAAAAAATGCTACATACAAGAAGCGAGCAGAACATTATTATAATTCTCATGTCAAAATCAGGGAATTCAGAGCTGGAGATTTGGTTATAAGAAAGTTTCTCGCCAAACCTCCAGGCGTATTGGGACCGACTTGGGAGGGCCCGTATCGTATAACGGACAAGTTCCTTAATGGTGTATAGGATATTGAGGACATGGAAGGCAACCCGGCCCAATACTCCTGGAATGTCGTACATCTTAAGAAATACTATCAATAGGGCGAACAAGTTCAACCTATGGGCGAACAAGAATCTGTGCGGACAATTGAACCAAAAACTTGCCTAATTTTTGAATTTTTTTTGTTAAGTATAGGATGAAAAGTTGTTCGGCACATTGTATAGCTTGGTGCTGTTCATCTTGGTTTCATGTAAAGCTGCTCGGCAAAAATGTTATAAGCGAGTAACTGTTTTATTTTAATAGGTAGAAGTTGTTTGTCAGATTGTATATGTTAATGATGAACAATGTTGAAATACTTGTAAACTTTCACGATGTAGATATAGTTGTTCGTTTAAAGAAGAAATCTAAGCTCAAGGTACAAATCCAATTTTAAGGATCAAGGCCATTTAAAGGTTGTTCGTCTTTTAAGATGAGCAAAACCTAAGGCTAAACCCATATTCTATTTAAGGCAAAGTTCAAATTGAACAAAGCCCAATACTGTATGTTATAATTACAAAGGCATTAGACAAAAAAGTAAAGACAATTAACATATATAAAGAAGTTGAGCGAACAAAAGGCATTTCTTTAATCATGAAGGCTATAAGCCTAAAAAATAGTACAAAAGAGCAACTACTACAAAAGATGACGGGCAACTATTACAAGAGGAATACGTCAAGAAATTCTAAGTCCTACTCTTGTCTTTGCTCGCCCTGGGGAGGATCTTGAATTTGATTCGCAGAAGGATCGATAAGCATTTCGCTGACCATGTCCTCGACAGCTTTCTGTTCTTGCTCGACAGCGTTTTGCTCGTCCTCAACAACTTGCTCGCCCTCATCGACCGGAACTGGGGGGCGGGTAAGAATAACACTGGGATCAAGTTTGTCAATCTTGATCCCATAATCTTCAATGTCTCCAAGCTGAAGTTCTATTCCATTGGGAGGGGGATAGTTTCGATAAATTCGGTTAAGTCCTTCCCAATGTCCTTGATAATCTCGGGCCTATCGTACAAACTGACTGCACGAATGCAGTCAGCATAAGCACAGATATACCCCAAGTTTGAGGAAGGGCCCGTACGAACTTGCACTTCAGCCTCGAGTTGCTCGGAAGTGTACATCCCCCCATTACCTCCTTAAGGCGAGCAACTTCAGCCTCAGCCTCGGCCAGCTTTTGCTCGCCAGCCGCCTCCCCTTTCTTCTTCTCCTCAAGCTCAGCATCTTTATTTTTTAGCTCAGCCGACAATGCTTGATAATCTTCAATGTGTTTCTTCTCAATATCGTTGGCAAGCTTGAGCTGGTTGTTGAGGCGAGCAATTTTAGCCTCATACTGGAAAATCAGGCCATCCTTCTCTTAGGTCAGTTGCCGAGCAGATGCCGAGTAACGACGAGCAGCCTCCTCTAGCTCGGCCAGTTGGGCCATCCCTTTTTTGGGCAGTTACAAGTGAGTGGGCGACCTGCATCATCGAGAAGTGAAAGTTGTCCGCCACTCCCTGTACTGAGATTGTTTTGTCCAGTGGACTTGTCCATGACCGGGCGATCAACTCTGTAGCCCGGCGGACATGCTCGCCCGGGATCTCCCTTATGTTGACCGGGGTCTTGGAGCAGGAATACTGATGAATGGGGTTTGCTCGCCCAGGATGATCCTCCGCCCGGTATCTGCGAGCAAAGATACAAATAATACTTAGAAATTTTTATGGAAATAAGAATCTGCAAAATGCTTGAATATCAAGTTGGGATACAAACTTACTCGGCAAATTTCTTGGCATCCCAGCCAAGATGTGTAATATCCTCCGGCCCTCTTGGGGGAGTCTGCCTGTCTTTGCTAGCCTTGCTCGCCCTTTCTGTTGGCTCAATTGAAGTATGGCGAGAAACTTCAACCGCTTGGGCAGGGAAGAAACCTTTTCCCACCTTCTATTTCCCCTTATCACCAGCAGGGGCAGCCTGGGCTACAGGGGTCTCATCTCCCCGTTTCAATCTTTTAGCCCCATGGGGGGATCCGGTAGGGGGAGATGGTGGAGTGGCACCAGTGGGAGGGGCAGCTTGCCGAGCAACTGGGACCCCGACGGGTTTGTTCGTCATCGTGAAAACCTTGGATGGTGGGTCCCCTTTAACCTTTGTCCTTTTGGAGGCGGCATCTCGTGGACTCTCTGCTCAAGGAGGCCGAAGCATGGGGGAACAGCTACCGTAACTTGCTTGGCTAAAAAAGAAGAAGAAAAGAAAGTATGTTAGACGAGCAAGTTTTAAGACAAGAAGTTATTGACGAGCAAGTTTACTTTTGGGAGTTAGAATTTTTTATACCTGGGGGCACCTCAACTTGGGCTTTGGGGTGATATGGATACATGAATAGGCGAGTATTTTTTTATCACTTTACTTGATTCACGTGTTGAATGGTCCTGTCAGCCCTGTTCCGAAGGGCGACCAGACAAGAAGTGAAGAGGAACTCTGAGCCAATCTCTTCCTCTTCCATATTCCACTTGAGCAATCGAGGACCTGCAAACAAACAAGAATAGTTAAATTAGAACAACCTAATTCAAAGACGAACAAATGCAAGCTTACGTTTGATCTTTCTGTATGAAGCGGGGGAATTTATTCGCCCAACACCACCGTGTGGGCTAGAAGATGCTCGCCAATCACCCCCTATGAAGAAGAAGTGCTTCTTCCAATTCCTAATCTTGTTCGGCACTCCCTCCACAATTTTAAGTCCAGTCCGAGCCTTCAAATAGTAGTATCCTTCTTCGCCTACTGGACATTTAGTGATCGTTATTAGATAGTTGACCTCTTCAGCAGTAATGCGGTCAACGTACCCCTCCAGGGCGAACAAACCCATGACGTCGAGCAAGTTCATCCACCCAATTGGAGTAATTTGGGTAATGGCGAGGTTGACCGCCTCCAAAAAGTGACCAACAACCAGGGGCAAAGGCAGCCTCAAGCCGGCGATCAAGGTATCGATGTTGATTGCCGTGCATCCTGGTGGTGGGCGGTCAGCTCTTTCCTTCTTTTTGGGGCCCATATGGGGATGTCAAAGGGAATTTGATAGGCCTCTCGGATCAAGGCAAGCTCTTCCTTGTGAACAACACTCTTAATCTTGCTCGCCTGGTATTCAGTCCTCACCAAATCCATCACTTGACGCTTGGTGGGAGGGAAGTTGTTCGCAACTCGGCAGTATATGCTCACCGGTCAAACAACCGAACAACTCCAGAGGGAATCTCATTTTCTAACATCCTAGGGTTGGGAAATTCTATCCCCTCCAAAAACTCACGAGTTAGTTCGACAAATTCAGGATCCGAGTCTTCAGATTCCGAGCTCAAAGAGGACTCCTTGTCTGAATCCCTGCTCGCGACAGCCACAATTTCTTCGCCAAATTGACGAACACCAGTATCCTCTACAGATCGAACCACTGAATCAACGCCGGGATGTGTCTCCAATGAAATTTCGAATGGTGGTTATTTTTCATATGCCACAATTGGGAAAAGGGGATCATGGCTCTCCTCAGAATTATGATTACTTGAATGTGAGGACATTGAATTTGAAAGTTTTTAGGGATATTGGTGATGGTTTCCGGTGAGAAATCCTTGACAAAAGGCGGCGAAGTCACAGGAGGCGACGACGGAAATTTTGCACGGTGGTGATGGTGGCGTAGTGAAGGTTTAATGGAAAAAGATAGAGAACAGGAAAAATAAGAAGAATAACGGAATCAAGTAAGTTTAAATACCTTGGAACTTGAATAGACACGCCAGAAAAGATTAAAGATCGCCTGAGATGGAGATTTTCGCCGGAATTGTTGTAGCAAGGAATGAAGAGTGGGAAATTTTTTATTTCCCACTCGTTTATATACCCAGGCCAAAAAACGGGGTGAAATACATTATTTCCTCAAAATTCTGGGTTTAAAAAGCAAAAAATGGGGTCTCAGATGAACAAAGATGAAATATGGAGGACTAAAACGTAAATATAAGGGCGTGTGGGCTCGTTTTTAGTTGCTCGTGGGCGGCGCCCAATCATGCCGCCCACATCATCATTGGAAAATCCCCAGATCTCGGGAAGACAGAACGGTGCTACAAAAGTTGCTCGTCCAAGGCAGTTGCAGTTCGTCCTATCCCATCACTAAAATGATATCCTGACCATAGTTGCTCGACACAAAGTTGCTCACCCAAAGCAACATCTGGCCAGGATAGGGGGCAATTGTTGATAGGCGAAGAATAACTACTATTTGACGAACAAGAGTTAAAGCCTAAATGAGGGCTAGGAAACAAAATACTTAAACCAGGGATGACTAACAAGGATAATCAAAATGGGAGCATAAATCAATTCTGGAAGTGTACTAAATAACGAGCAACTACCTTGACGAACAACTTATTGGCGAACAAGTCCAAGATACGGAGCCAAGTATTACCACCATACCAGGTCCAAGGTGACGAGCAACATCACTAGAATATGGTGCACTTACCAGCTTGTAGTGTATGCCACTGTTGGTCCGGGTACAAGACTAAGAAATACGTGTATGGGAGGGGGGGAATACACGTATACCAATTTTTCTGACTTTCAATCTTACTGAGTCCCCTTAGCTCGGAGTGTTAAAGAACTCAGGGTTGATAACACACCTACTGACTGCACTGAGTGCTGGTCAGTTGGCTAACTATCAACTTGAGTTTAGTGCAGAAATGTGTGAGCCCTGAAAGTTTATAGTCTTGTTTTATGTTTGCTTTCTGAAAACTTGTTTACTTAATTCTGAAATAGTGGTTAGTAGGGCAGTGTTCAAATTAATGATTAGGTTGATTGATTCAAGCCTGACAAAACCAAATGCTATGAATGACTTAAGCTAATATGCAAATAAGAACAATATCAAAGCAGTAAGAACACGAGGAGTTTAACGTGGTTCAGAGACTCAAGCTCCTACGTCCACAGTCCTGATATAACAGGAAATCCACTACTGGGATTCTTGTTTTTTACGTGCCAAGGTGCACCAAGATCAGCTAACCTTGCTGACCTATACAAACTCCGTACTAACTCACTAATACAACTTCCACCAACAAACCTGACTAAAGGGTTTTGGTTTCAGTTTGGATTCCAACTAGGGTGTGATTATCTTTACAAGGCTAAGCTATGCTAAGGATGGATAATCACTCTAAGCTTATGATAATGCTTGAAAGCTCAATGGAATACATAATAACTCTAACTAATCTAAGAAACACTTGGGAAATTTATCTGGTTTTGAGTGCTTCTTTTGAACGCTGAATGCTTTTGAAAGCTTGAGAGTTTGAGTACTTTCTGGCTTGGCAATTTCCCGTAACCTTGAATGGGTTCAAGGCCTTCTGTATTTATAGGTGATTTGAAAACTATCCGTTGGAGGAGATAGCCTTCTAGTCATCTACGTAGAGTTGTTCAACGGACATATCTCCCATGCAGCAGTCGTCCTTGCATGAATTAGGTAATGGCCTTTAATGCACCATTTAATGCTTGCCCATTGAAAGTGCAGTCTAAAGTCAGTCTTCATATCAGGGTCCGTACGTGCGTGTCCTCCCTGGATTGGTCCACGTCATCAGGTTGGTGAGAATGTTAGAACTTATTCCTGGGCTTCAGGCTTGTCTTATTAAGTTCTTTTTATCTCGAGCACAACGGTCTTGTCCTGACACTGACATCCCTTTTGTATTGCTTGGCTCTACTCCAAGTCTTTTCCCATTACTCAGTATCATCCTGTTCCATTCAGGACTGAGTTAGTAATGACTTCAGGGTCATACTCTTCATCACTGACACTTACTCAGCCAGCTTAGAAAGACTACCGTAAGTTCAGGATGGCGCTCTGCGTCTTCAGGCTCTTAGTCTTGATTGTCATCAGTGAGTGCTCCTCTCACTGAGTACCTGTGAAGTGTAAAATGACTAAGTACAAAACCTAATCAATACTAGCCAGACTAAGACATTCTAAGACAAATCATCTTTTCAGGGGCTTTGGGATCTTATTCAAAACTGACAATGTCCCAACAGCCACTAATCAACCTATCAATTTAACTAGATCATTGACGAACAAGAATTAAAAATCCAAAGGCACATCAACATGAAACACTCATGCGAACAACTTCCAGACTATATAATCAAGATGCGAGCAACGAATGCGAAAGACAAGTGAAGCCTCCAAGCAAATGACGGCGAACAACAATAGATCCGTGATAAGACCAAGCACAAGGCTTTGTAACTAAGTTTCAGCTTAGATAAGGTTAAATATGGTCAAAAGGATTGTTGGTCCCACTAGATTGATAAATTGCGAAAGCTTTAAAGAGAATGTCTTGAGTAAAGTTCTTTTCACAAGAGCACAATAAAATAAGCAAGAAAGTAAATATGAAAACAGTAAATAAGACCGGATGTATAGTGGTTCGGATCTGAATATCCTACGTCCACTCTCCCTTGATCAAAGGGGTCTCACTATCCAACCAACAACCAACTTACTTACTGGAATTGTGAAGTACCAGTTCCTTCTTACAATATCTTTAGATCTAACTTCGATCTAAAGACCACAGCCTTCAACCTTATCTTGTAGATGAACAGGTTGAGGTCCAACAACTCCTTAAGAGTGAATATAAAAGTATGAACAGAATAAGAGTGTTATATGCTTGATAAACAAGAGCTTGGAATATGACTTCGTGCGCGTATGATTCTCTCTAGCCCTTTTTCTTGAGATTGCACTCTATATTTATAGAGGTGATTAGGGAATAGCCGTTGGAGAGCTAATCCAATCAGATCCTCTATTTAAGGAAGCTTCAATCAATCAATTCCCTAATTAATTGATTGGGTTGGTGAGATCCTTGGATTGATTGACTTCAAGACTTTCCAATCCGATCTTGTTGACTTGATATAAATCACCAACGGTCAATAGCTTCCAATGCCAAACTCTGATTCTCTCCAGAGAAGGCAATACCAGACACCAGGCAACCTTGATGTCTTCTGGTCCTGATCTGGTTAAGAAACAGAATGCTCATCAGAATCAAGAGATGATTCTGAGCATCTTTTGTTTCACCAGACTCGTCTGGTCCGGACTCGTCTGGTCTGGGGAAAGTTCTCTGCCTCTGATCAGTCTCTTCTGATGAAGTCCTCTGGGGGAGTCTTCTAGTGACTCTTCTGGTGAGTCTTCTGGTGACTCTTCTGGTGAGGCAATTCCTCCTAGACTAAGTCCTATTCTAGTTCATCATCTGGCTAACAGGCCCAGATGGTCCTATTACATCTTCTGGTTTGTTTTTAACTCATCAAAACTATACAATATTTATCCTAACAATTTCCCCCTTTTTGATGGAGTTAAAACATAACCAGAACTGATCAAATAAAAATACTTAAGCATAAAAACAATAAGAGGATAAGACCTTAGAATAGATCTTATCAGGCAAACAATTAAGACAACAAGAAGTTGTCTTTTGAACAGAGAAGATATGATATTTCATTAATAATAAGGATAAAAGTGATTACAGATTACAAAGCAATTCTGGTCCTATTCTAAGCATATCTTCTGTTCTCTTTAGGCACCAGGAACCAGTCGAAGAATCTGTCTTGAATGGCCTTCAATTCTGCAGAAGATATTGGAGTGAAATTTGCCAACACCTTGGTCTTGTACAATTTCTTCAGTTCAGCCCAATCAACCTAGTCCCCTATCATTGGAGTGTTGAGATAATTAAATTCAGGGGCAGTGACCTCCAGGTTGAACTCAATGGTGGAGTCCATCAGCTGCTTGTAGAGCCCTGCATCATATGCCTTCATCCAGGTGTGGAAAGTCCTGTTGATGAGAGCATCATTCTCTGGTGGTGGCCTTTGGATGTAGTGCTGAATGAACCACAAGGTCTTGGCTTCTCTCCACTTCTCAATGAGGGGAACAGGCACAGTAGAGTCAAAGGACCCTTCTGTCCTGAGTGGCAAAATCTCCATCACTTCTATAGGAGCTTTTCTTCTCTGGCTTGATCCACTGGCACCAGGAGTGATACCAGCTTCTCTGCTCTTCTTGTTCTGTCTTCTAACATATCTGAGCCTCTGCTCTTCATCTATGTTTTTCCTTATTCTGGCTTGCCTCTCATCAGGTGTCTCTTCACGGAATCTCTTCTCTGCTTCCTTTACAACTTCTTCTAAGAAGCTCTTCTTCACCTTTCTGATCTTCCTCTTTGCAGGTCAAGAGATTGAGATAGGATCCTGCTCTGCTTCTGAAGACTCCTCTTCTGCCGCAAGCTGCTTTGCCATGGAAAGAGATTTGAGCTCTTCCTTCTTCTTCTTCTGCAGCTCGGCCTGGGCCAAAGTGTTATCCAGCAGGTCCAGACGAGCACCATGGCTGAAGAGAGTCTCATTCGTGGTCTTCGCCAGATCAGTTCTGGCCTTCTCTTCCCCCTTTTTAACTTCATCAATAAGGGGCTCCACCACCTGCCTAATGAGATCAGGCAAGGCAGTGTTGGAGGAAGAGTGAAGATCACGCAGTTGCTTTGTCTCCTCCAGGTAAGCTTTTGATTCAGCAACAAGTCTCTCCTGCTTCTCTAACATCTCCTGGAGGGAGTCCTTAAGCTTAGCAGTCTGCAGCATCTGGGAAGCCATCTCAACCTTCAGCACAGAGACTGGCCTCAGCTGCTCAAGCACATGCTCCTGGAGCTGCTTCTGGCTGTGCATCACATCCAGCTTAACAAAGAGTCCATTTGCCTTGAAAGAGGCTTTGGCAGCTGCAAAGGTGGACTTTATCTACTTTAAGAATATCTTCCTCTCCTGTCGAATCTGGTGCTCAATCATAGCAGGGGCCATATGTTGAATCGCCTTGGAAAAACGCCAAATCTGCATGATCTGCTCATTGAATAAGGTCTTCATCTTTTGCAGCACGACATGAGTGACATCAAAGTCCTCCTCATCAGAGTAGAGCTCTGGAGGGAAAGTAAAGTGAGGGCCAAATTTGTAGGAGGGGCCCTCAGGAGTGATCATAACTCCTCTCTGGATGAGCAGAGTGCGAATCAAAATCTTCGCTGCTTCAGGGGTCTCCAGCTCAGCTGGGTTCTGGATGTTTAGCTTTTGTTTGAGCTCAATCTCCCAGGCGGTGAAATTGGGAGGACCCATTTCCTCAAGCAATAACATGAGGTCCTCCACATCTTCAAGTCTGGCCTTGCTCCAGACTTTGGCATCAGTCAGCTCTGCCAAAAGTGGTAAGTGCTCCAACAGAATAGGGAAGTGCTCTCTTAGCCAGAGCTGAGCACTTACATTCATACTCTGCCTGATGGGACCCATTTCTACAGATGAGAAAGTGAAGGGTCTGGGCCCAGAGGCAGAGGAGGATGGCGCTAAGACCTCTGGCTCCAGTGAAGCATCCTCCTCTTCACTATCATCGCTGGTCAAACAGGTGGGAGAATGGGGAGGGGCAAGAGGTCCCAGAGCCATGGAGAAAGATGGGCGCTGGTCTGAATGAGTTTGGGGAGGGGTAGGATTTTTTGAGGTAGAGGTTGAGGGAAGGGGTTGTTCTGCACCAGAGGAAGATGGTATCTCTGGTACAGAGGTAGAGATGGCACCAGAAGTGGATGGCACCTCTGGTACAGGGGCTGGGGGAGAGGGATTAGTGGGAAGAGGTGTTTGGGAAGGTGGGGGAGAAGGTGTTTGGGTAGGTAAGGTGGAGGGAGTGTATATGGGGGTATCAGGGAGGATCTGCTCTGGTGAAGCAATGGGGGCACCAGAAACAAAAGAGGGGTTTTGGGGAGGGTTTTCTGGGGGAGAGGTTGATGGGGTAACAAGATTAATGGGGGTAGAGGTAGGGATAGGTGGCATTACCTTATCAGATGGGACTGGAGCAGTGGAGTCCTGCATGATCCTGGCAGCTTCATCTATTGCCTGCTCCAGAGCATCTCCAAGATCAGATCCAGAATCTGACTCTTGAAGAATGGCCCTCTTGGCCCTAGATTTCTTCTTTTGAAGAGGCTCAACCTCTTCTTCCTCCTCCTCCTCTGATGGCTCATCCACCAGGAGTGTCCTTGGAACCCTTCTGCCAGTTCTGGGTTTCTTGGCAGATACCTTCTTGGCCTCCTCTGGCCTCTTCCGCTTGGGTGCTCCTACCTTCTTAGCAGCCTCTGCACCATCACCCTTCTTCTTCAAGATATTAAGAAGGGGAATCTGGTCCTCCTATGAGGAACCAGAGAAAGCTACGGTTGAAGAACCAGTAGCTGCAGCAGGCTTCTTCTGGCCCTTCTGCTGCCTCTGCCCATTAGCAGGTGAGGGCACGGCTTGTAGAGGAGGGGCAGGGATGGCTTGCTCTCCATCAGAGTCAGGATGGCCATGAAGAGGACCATCCTTAGAAAACAGGATCTTGGACTTATGGAAGCCCTTGCACCAGAAATCTCTCCACTTCCTCTCTGGAAAGATTGAGTCCAAGATTAAAGTGACCTTTGTGCCTAAGGACACATTGGCATTGAACACAAATTGTTGCTCTCCAGGCAACTGGGGGCACTCCTCCTTCTGCACTTTCAGCTTGTTCTTCCTCAACACCCCCCAGAAGAACTCTGCCCAATTGCATTGGGCACCATCCAGAATGGCCCTCATAACACAGAGCCTGCCAGTAAAGATGGCATATGTGCTATAACTCTCGCACATTAGTACCTTCACCACAATGTCGAACAAAACCTTGTACTTCTGCCTCAAATGTTTGTCTAGAAAGCCTTTCGTCAAGTTCTGACATGAAGATCTGGCAAAAAGCTTGAATGACTCCAACGCTTCACCTTCTTTATACTTCAAGGGGTCCACGCCCTCCGAGGAAATATTGCCAAACAAACTGCAGAAATCAGCCTTCGAGAAGACGACATCCTCCCTATCAATCTTGGAGGAAATATGGTCATCATGAATCTTCATTCTGACAAGAAACTGGGCAGCATACCCATCCACCGTGCACAAATCTTTGGGGATTTTGGAGATCAGGTCCTCCACCCCAGACTTCCTAAGCAGTTCCAATATCTCGAGCGCCGCTGGGTTTTTGGTGGAGTAGAAATCAACCACCATTTCAGACTTCAACTTTTTGCAAACATACTCCGGATCGAAGTTGCACTTGGGTGCCATTGCTGTGAGAGGGAGAAAGAGAGAGAGAGAGAGAGAGGGAAAATATGCAGAGAGAAATTAGGGCTTTGAAAATAAGGAAACGTGAAAAGACAGATTGAAGCAAGATTTGATATAAATAGGCAAGACGCGTGGCTTGAACAATTAATGAAGTGTGAACGCGTGTAATTGCCAAATTTAATTTAGGGAACAAAATCAATTTTCGAATTGATTGACATATTGCACAGTAATTAAATCTGATGGCCAAGATTAAAAGGCGAAATACAGATTTAATCTGGTGCGTAGGCATGGTCATTGGGACTGGGTTCGAGGGGGTTTTTGTGGCAGTCAAGAGAAAAAGTGAAATGATTGCCTCGGCCCTATACCCTAGTCTTAAATACACTCTGAAGTTGAAACGTTTTGTGTGTATTAAATAATTTGAAAAGTGTAGCCCAATGATTAGAGGCCAGAGAAGTAAAAACATACCTGTCACCTTATATTGTAACCAGATGATACCACAGCTAGTCTGGTGTTACATCTCATCTGATGAAACCCATCTGGTTCTGGTCAGAGAAGACTCCGTACTTTTCTGGAATCTTATACAGCACCTCATCTGGGATGTACCTCATCTGGTACAAGCCTCATCTGGTGTGAATTACATCTGGAGATGTAACTTCCCTGATATCTAGCCTTTAGGCATGTTAGTTTGAAAGCAAATATATTAAGTAAAGGAATGAAAGAAAGGATACTTCTCTGATGTTCCCCCTAAAATAAATCTGTCTCTGGATCCAATAGGCCTAACTCAAATGCCAACTCTCTGAATCTGGACTCAGCCAAAGGCTTAGTCAGAATATCTGCTCTCTGCTTCTCTGTTGCAATCTTTTCCATCCTTATATCTCCCTTCTCAACATGATCTCTGATAAAGTGATGCCTTATATCAACATGCTTGCATCTGGTATGAAGAACTGGATTCTGGGTGATTGCAATGTCACTATTACTATCACATAATATTGGAATATCCTTGGCTCTAATCTGGTAGTCCCTAAGCTGTTGACTAATCCAAAGTAGTTGTGAACAACAGCTCCCTGCAGCCATGTACTCTGCTTCTGTTGTTGATGTAGCAACTGAAATCTGCTTCTTAGAAAACCAAGATACCAATTTATTTCCTAAAAATTGGCATGTTCCACTTGTAAATTTCCTATCTATTCTGCACCCACCATAATTTGAATCTGAATAACCACTTAATTCTAAGTTGTCATCTGCAGGATACCATAACCCCAGATTCACTGTACCCTTCAGATACTTCAATATCTTCCTAGCTGCTTCCAAATGGCTTCTCTTAGGATTTGCTTGAAATCTGGCACACACACCTACGGCAAAGGTTATATCTGGTCTGCTTGCAGTCAAATACAAAAGAGAACCAATGAGTGCTCTGAACTGAGTCTGGTCCACACTCTCTCCAGACTCATCTGGGTCCATGTTGAAATTTGTCATCATAGGAATCTTGGCTACCTTGCTAGATCCTATTCCAAATTTCTCTAACATGTTTCTGATGTACTTTACCTGATTTATAAAGATTCCCTTCTCTGATTGTTTTACCTGCAGACCTAAGAAATAATTCATTTCACCCATCATAGACATCTCAAACTGGCTCTGCATGAGTTCTCCAAACTTCTCACACAGCTTCTTGTTAGGGGATCCAAATATAATGTCATCAACATATATCTGGACCAGAAGGATGTCCTTTCCTTCTTCTTTCCTAAACAAGGTCCTATCAATCTTACCCTTAGTAAAACCATTGTCCAGAAGAAACTGAGATAGAGTGTTACACCATGCTCTAGGTGCCTGCTTTAGCCCATAAAGAGCTTTCTTAAGCTTATACACCTTGTGACCTTGTTCAAGACCAGGAGGTTGTTCCACATACACTTCCTCAATGAGAATCCCATTAAGAAAGGCAGATTTCACATCCATCTGGTATACTTTGAACTTCATGTGAGCAGCATATGCTAAGAACAATCTGATGGCTTCTTGTTGGTCCCACTAGTTAGATTAATTGCGGAAGCTTAAGTTAAATGTCTTTCAAATTCCTTTTACAAGAGAACAATAATCAATAAGACAATAAGTAAATGAAAGCAATAAAGAACACAAGATATATAGTGGTTCGGATTTGAATATCCTACGTCCACTCTCCCTTATATCTAAGGGGTCTCACTAACAACTAACTCACTTACTTACTCACTGGAATTGGGAAGTATCAGTTCCTTCTTACAACCTCTTTAGATTTAACTTCAATCTAAAGGTCCACAGCCAACAACCTTATCTAATAGATGAACAGGTTGAGGTTTCAATAACTCCTTAAGAGTAGATGTATATTATGAACAATAAGAGTGCTAAGAGTGAATATCAAAAGCTTGGATGGACTTATGCACGTATATGGTCTCTCTAGAGCTTTTTCTTGAACTGCACTCTTGTATTTATAGAGGGGATTAGGAAGTAGCCGTTGGAGGGCTAATCCAATCAGATCCTCTATTTAAGGAAGCTTCAATCAATCAATTCCCTAATTGATTGATTGGGTTGGTGGGATCCTTGGATTGATTATCTTCAAATACTTTTCAAACCTGATCTTGTTGACTTGATTTGAATCACCAACGGTCAAATGCTTCCTCTGCCTAACTCTGATTCTCTCCAGAGAAGGCAAGACCAGACACCAGGCAACCTCGGTGTCTTCTAGTCCTAATCTGGTGAATAACCAGAATACTCAGTAGAAACAGGAGATCAAACTGAGCATCTTTTGTTCCACCAGACTCATCTGGTCCAGACTCGTCTGGTCTGGGGAAGGTCCTTTGCCTCTGGTCAGATCTCATCTGGTGAAGTCTTCTGGTGGAGTCCTCTGGTGAAGTCCTCTGGTGGGGTCTTTTGGTGACTCTTCTGGTGAAGTCTCCTGGTCTGGCAGTTCCCCCTAGACTAAGTCCTAATCTAGATCATCATCTGGCTAACAGGTCCAGATGGTCCTATTACATCTTCTGGTTTGTTTTAACTCATCAAAACTAACAACTTTTATCCTAACAATTTCCCCCTTTTTGATGGAGTTAAAACACTACCAGAACTGATAAAAAAAAAAGACTTAAGCAAGAAAACAGTAAAGGATAAGACCTTAGAATAGATCTTATCAGACAAACAATTAACACAACAAGAGGTTGTCTTTTGAACAGAGAAAATATGAGATTTTCATTGATAATAAGGACAAAAGAGATTACAGATTACAATGTAATTATGGTCCTATTCTAAGCATATCTTCTGTTATCCTTGGGCACCAGGAACCAGTCGAAGAATCTGTCTTGAATGGCCTTCAACTCTGCAGAAGATGTTGGAGTGAAGTTTGCCAACACCTTGGTCTTGTACAATTTCTTCAATTCAGCCCAATCAACCTGTTCCCCTACCATTGGAGTGTTCAGGTAATGAAACTCAGGGGCAGTGACCTCCAGGTTGAACTCTATGGTAGAATCCATCAGCTGCTTGTACAAACTTGCATCATATGCCTGCATCCAAGAATGGAATGTCCTGTTGATGAGAGCATCATCCTCTGGTGGAGGCCTTTGGATATAATGTTGAATGAACCACAAGGTCTTGGCTTCTCTCCACTTCTCAATCAGAGGGACAGGCACAGTAGAGTCAAAAGACCCTTCTGTCCTGAGTGGCAAAATCTCCATCACTTCAACACGAGCTTTTCTTCTCTGGCTGGATCCACTAGCACCAGAAGATATGTCAGCTTCTCTGGTCTTCTTACTTTGCCTCCTAACATATCTGAGCCTCTGCTCTTCATCTATGTTTTTCCTGATCCTGGCTTGCCTCTCTTCAGGCGTCTCTTTCTTGAATCTCTTCTCTGCTTCTTCAACCACAGATTCAAGGAAGCTCTTCTTCACTTTCCTTATCTTTTTCTTTGCAGGTCCAGAGATATAGATAGGATCCTGCTCTGCTTCTAACTCCTCTTCTGCAGCAAGCTGCTTAGCTATGGAAAGAGATTTGAGCTCTTCCTTCTTCTTCTTCTGCAGCTCAGCCTGGGCCAATGTATTCTCCAGCAGGTCCAGACGAGCTCCATGGCTGAAGAGAGTTTCATTTGTGGTCTTTGCCAGATCAGTTCTGGCCTTCTCTTCCCCCTTTTTAACTTCATCAAGGAGGGGCTCCACTACCTGCCTTATAAGATCAGGCAAGGCAGTGTTGGAGGAAGAGTGAAGATCACGCAGCTGCTTTGCCTCCTCCAGGTAGGCTTTAGACTCTGCAACAAGTCTTTCCTGCTTCGCCAACATCTCCTGGAGGGAGTCTTTCAGCTTGGCAGTCTGGATCATCTGGCTTGCCATCTCAACTTTAAGCACAAAGACAGGCCTCATCTGCTCCAGCACGTGCTCCTGGAGCTACTTCTGGCTGTGCATCACATCCAGTTTGACAAAGAGGCCATTAGCCTTGAAGGAAGCTTTAACTTCTGCCAGTGTAGACTGGATCTGCTTCAGAAAGATCCTTCTCTCCTGCCTGATCTGATGTTCAATCATAGCAGGGGCCATGTGTTGAATAGCCTTTGAAAAGCGCCCTATCTGCATGATCTGCTCGTTGAAGAATGCTTTCATCTTCTGGAGCACGGCAGGAGACATCTCAAAGTCCTCCTCATCTGAATAAAGCTCTGGAGGAAAGACAAAATGAGGCCCAAACTTGTAAGTGGGGCCCTCAGGAATGAGCATTACCCCTCTCTGGATGAGTAGGGTGCGAATCAAGATTTTAGCTGCACCAGGGGTCTCCAGCTCTGCTGGGTTCTGAATGTTCATCCTCTGCTTCAGTTCAATCTCCCAAGCAGTGAAGTTGGAAGGACCCATTTCCTCAAGCAAAAGCATCAGGTCCTCCACATCTTCAAGTTTGGCTTTGCTCCAGACCTTGGCATCAGTCAACTCTGCCAAAAGTGGTAAGTGCTCCAGAAGAACTGGGAAATGCTCTCTTAGCCAGAGCTGAGCACTTACACTCATACTCTGCCTAATGGGACCCATTTCTGCAGACGAGAAAGTGAAGGGTTTGAGCCCAGAGGCAGAGGAGGAAGGTGCTAAGTGAGCAGGCTCAAGTGAAGCTTCCTCATCTTCACTATCATCGCCGGTTAAACAGGTGGGAGAAGGGGGAGGGGCAGGGAATCCCAGAGCCATAGAAATGGATGGGTCCTGGGCTGTATGGGTTTGGGGAGGGTTTGGATTTTGAGAGGTGGAAGTGGAGGGGATGGGTTGCTCTGCACCAGAAGAAGATGAGATCTCTGGTACAGAAGGTGTAGGTGGTATTTGTGATGTGGAAGTGTTTGGAGGGGGGATCTCTGCACCAGAAGAGGTTGAGGGCACCTCTGGTACAGAAGCTGGGGGAGAGGGGTTTGTGTTTAGAGGTATATGGGAAGGTGGGGGAGAAGGTGTTTGAGGGATAGTTGAAGTAGTGAAAGTGGGGGTGTCTGGGAGAGTCTGCTCTGGTGAAGATAAAGGAACACCAGGAGCAGATGAAATGGGTTGTGTTTGGGTGTCTGGTAGGGAAGTAGAGGGGGTAACAAGGTTAATAGGATCAGAGGGGGGAAAGGAAGATGGGTTGGAAGGGTTTATGTTGGGATATGTTTAGTTTTGATGATTTTCCAAAACGACATGTAATAGGTATGAAAGCAGTCAGGATAGTATCCTTTAGATCAGGTCAGGCTAGGTTAGCTCTCAGTAGAATAGATTGCTCAGTTGAGGGGGAACTTCTCAACACAGCCTGAAGATATCAAGATGACAACCAGTAGAGCTGACTGAAGACATGCCATCAACCTGAACCAATGGAGAAGCCTGAAGGATGTCCCACTGAGTGCAAGTCAGGCTGATCTAAGCCAAGTCTGATGGACCACTCAGTGAAGAGCCTGATCAGGTGGATCAGTGCTGCACCAAGTAGGCCCTGAAGGAGTCAGGCTACTGTGGTCAGGGAGGTTTGTCATTCAGCCTTATGACAAACTTCTTGGAGTGATCTTCAAACAGTCCCTGAAGGACAACTGCACTGAGGACGAGTCAGTCCACTGAAGATCAGAGTCAGTGAAGGAGAAAGCTACCTAAAGTCAGTGGGTCTTAGTCAAACCCACTGAGTCAAAGATCCGTGAATTCAGGCCACGTGGACCAATCAGCACAAGGCGGTAAATCTGACACTGACAAGGCCGCATTCCAAGAAAAGTGGTTGAAACCATTTAATGCTGGATTCAAATGTATTTTCCTCTCCAACGGATACATTTGAATCCCCATTATAAATACAAGCTCATGGCTTGTTGATAGGGTGTGTTGTTTTGTTTAAGAGTTGTATTGTTGTTTAATAAACAAACACCTACGAGCTGAAAGTGTGAGTAGTAGCATACGTGCATGGGAGTTATAAGGAGGGTTTACTCACATCTTAAACACTGGCCATTAGGGCCTTCAAATATACGCATATGAGTGTTCAGCTTGTAACTCTAGGCTTAGAGAGGTTTTCCCTATCTTAGCTATTGGCTAACACATTGTAAAGGGAAAACCTCACCTAGTTGGAGAAAACCCTAACCGAAACCAAAACCCTCTAGTCAGGTTTGTTGGTAGTAAGTGAGGAGAAGGGCAGCCCAGGGAGTGGCGTGAGTCCAGTTGTAAGTGCACCTTGGCACGTTAAAAACAAGAATCCAAAGGAGTGGATTTCCTGTTAAATCAGGCCGTGGATGTAAGAGCTTGAGTCTCCGAACCACGTTAAACCAAGTGTTATTATCTAGAATGTCTTTTCTTCTAAAGTATTGCGAAAATCTGCTCACTAAGAGCATTGTTTAAAAAGGAACTTTAGTTAAGTATTTCAGGTCAGGGAGATTCCATCTCACTGACTGAATCAGGCTAGCACTCGAGAGTTCAGTCTCTCGAGTCACTGCCTTGTTGAGAGCCTGAGCTTTCAAGTCTCACCTCTGACTTGATAGCTCTGACTCTCAGCAACGCAGTGACTTGAGTATTTCGTCACTGAACTTGTTCAGGGTGCAAGCTGTGATTTGATAACGCACTCTAGAGTTCAGCTTCTCAAGCCACTGTCCTTGCTCAGAGCATGAGTCTCCAAGCCTTCTCTCTGACTTGGTAACTCAGCCTCTGAGCAGAGCAGTGACTTGAGTATTTCTCACTCGTGCTGAACTCCCTGAGGAAAAGGTTTAAAAAAAAAAATTTGCTCCTGAATTCCCATTTTGCCCTTCGAAAACGGGACCATCAATTGGTATCAGAGCAGGTTGTTCACATGACCACTGATCTAGTTTTGTTAAGAAAAATGGTCTACCGAACAGATCTTAAACGTTTTAAACTATGGGAATTCCTGCATATTTCAAACTATTACTTGTGCTCTGACATTATTCTTGTAATAGAAAATCATTTGGTTAGAAGTTTTGGAATCATCAAAAAGGGGGAAATTGTTGGGATATGTTTAGTTTTGATGATTTTCCAAAACGACATGTAATAGGTATGAAAGCAGTCAGGATAGTATCCTTTAGATCAGGTCAGGCTAGGTTAGCTCTCAGTAGAATAGGTTGCTCAGTTGAGGGGGAACTCAGCGAGGGGGAACTTCTCAACACAGCCTGAAGATATCAAGATGACAACCAGTAGAGCTGACTGAAGACATGCCATCAACCTGAACCAATGGAGAAGCCTGAAGGATGTCCCACTGAGCGCAAGTCAGGCTGATCTAAGCCAAGTCTGATGGACCACTCAGTGAAGAGCCTGATCAGGTGGATCAGTGCTGCACCAAGTAGGCCCTGAAGGAGTCAGGCTACTGTGGTCAGGGAGGTTTGTCATTCAGCCTTATGACAAACTTCTTGGAGTGATCTTCAAACAGTCCCTGAAGGACAACTGCACTGAGGACGAGTCAGTCCACTGAAGATCAGAGTCAGTGAAGGAGAAAGCTACCTAAAGTCAGTGGGTCTTAGTCAAACCCACTGAGTCAAAGATCCGTGAATTCAGGCCACGTGGACCAATCAGCACAAGGCGGTAAATCTGACACTGACAAGGCCGCATTCCAAGAAAAGTGGTTGAAACCATTTAATGCTGGATTCAAATGTATTTTCCTCTCCAACGGATACATTTGAATCCCCATTATAAATACAAGCTCATGGCTTGTTGATAGGGTGTGTTGTTTTGTTTAAGAGTTGTATTGTTGTTTAATAAACAAACACCTACGAGCTGAAAGTGTGAGTAGTAGCATACGTGCATGGGAGTTATAAGGAGGGTTTACTCACATCTTAAACACTGACCATTAGGGCCTTCAAATATATGCATATGAGTGTTCAGCTTGTAACTCTAGGCTTAGAGAGGTTTTCCCTATCTTAGCTATTGGCTAACACATTGTAAAGGGAAAACCTCACCTAGTTGGAGAAAACCCTAACCGAAACCAAAACCCTCTAGTCAGGTTTGTTGGTAGTAAGTGAGGAGAAGGGCAGCCCAAGGAGTGGCGTGAGTCCAGTTGTAAGTGCACCTTGGCACGTTAAAAACAAGAATCCAAAGGAGTGGATTTCCTGTTAAATCAGGCCGTGGATGTAAGAGCTTGAGTCTCCGAACCACGTTAAACCAAGTGTTATTATCTGGAATGTCTTTTCTTCTAAAGTATTGCGAAAATCTGCTCACTAAGAGCATTGTTTAAAAAGGAACTTTAGTTAAGTATTTCAGGTCAGGGAGATTCCATCTCACTGACTGAATCAGGCTAGCACTCGAGAGTTCAGTCTCTCGAGTCACGGCCTTGTTGAGAGCCTGAGCTTTCAAGTCTCACCTCTGACTTGATAGCTCTGACTCTCAGCAACGCAGTGACTTGAGTATTTCGTCACTGAACTTGTTCAGGGTGCAAGCTGTGATTTGATAACGCACTCTAGAGTTCAGCTTCTCAAGCCACTGTCCTTGCTCAGAGCATGAGTCTCCAAGCCTTCTCTCTGACTTGGTAACTCAGCCTCTGAGCAGAGCAGTGACTTGAGTATTTCTCACTCGTGCTGAACTCCCTGAGGAAAAGGTTTAAAAAAAAAAAATTTGCTCCTGAATTCCCATTTTGCCCTTCGAAAACGGGACCATCAGTTTACCTCTGCTGAGTCAACATCAGCAGGAACAACATGCTCTGGAGCATCCTCCATCATCTGGGAAGCCTCATCAATGGCCTTCTCCAAGGCCTCTCCAAGATCAGATCCAGAGTCAGGATCTTGAAGAATGGCTCTCTTGGCCTTGGATATCTTCTTAAGAGGTTCAACCTCTTCTTCCGTTTCTTCCTCTGATGGCTCATCCACCAGAAGGGTTTTCTTGGCCTTCCTGCTAGCCCTTTGCTTCTTAGCAGATGCTTTCTTGGCCTCCTCTGACCTTTTCCTCTTGGCTGCTCCAGCCTTCTTAGTAGCCTCAGCCACTTCACTCTTCTTCTTCAAGATATTTTGAAGAGGAATCTGGTCCTCCTCTGAGGAACCAGAGAAGACAACTGTTGAGGAACCAGTTGCTCCAGCAGCTTGCTTCGAACTTTGCTGTTTCTTCTGCTGCTTCTGCCCCTTAGCAGGTGAGGGAATAGCTTGAAGAGGAGGGGCAGGGATGGCATGCTCACCATCAGAATCAGGATGGCCATGAAGAGGACCATCCTTGGAAAATAGTATCTTGGACTTATGGAATCCTCTGCACCAGGATTCCTTCCATTTCTTCTCCGGAAGTAATGAATCCAAAATCAATGTAAGCTTCGTTCCCAACGAAATGTTTGCAGTGAAATAGAACTGCATCTCCCCTGGCTTGGAAGGACAAGCCTCCTTGTTCACCTTTACTTTGTTCTTTCGCAAAACTCCCCAAAAGAACTCTGCCCAATTGCATTGAACGTCGTCATACAGAGCCCTCATCACACACATCCGTCCGTTGAAAATCGCATCCGTGCTGTGATTCTCACACATCAGCACCTTTACCACAATGTCAAAAAGAACCTTGAATTTCAGCCTCAAATGCTTATCAAGAAATCCTTTGGTGATGTTCTGACAAGAAGATCGAGCAAAAATTTTGAAAGAACCAATAATATCATCCAGCTTGTATGTCAAATGATCTACTTCTTCTGCCGAAATATTTTCAAATAAAGCGCAGAAATCGTGCTTGGAAAACACCAAATCATCCTGGTCGATCTTGGAAGAAATGAAGTCGTCATGGATCTTCATGCGAACCAGAAACTGGGCCGCATATCCGTCAAGAGTGCGAAAATCCTTGGGAACTGTGGAGATCAACTTCTCCACCCCTGCGTTCTGGAGCAACTCCAGAATTGACAGCGCCACAGGGTTCTTTGTGGTGTAGAAGTCAACCACCATCTCCGTCTTTAGTTTCTTCATCATTAGAACATGGTCAAAGTTACACGGGGGAGCCATATCTGTGAAAGAGAGAGAGAGAGAGAGAGAGAGAGAGAGAAAGAAATGCTTTGCAAAGAGAAGTTAGGGTTTTGAAAATATGGAAACGTGAAAAGACAGATTGAAAAGAAATTGGATTTAAATAGGACAAGACGCGTGGCTTGATTAATAAATAAAGTGTGAACGCGTGTAATAGTAGATTTAATTTAGGGAAGAAAATCAATTTTTGAATTGATTGACATATTGCACATTGATAAAATCTGATGGCCACGATGAAGGGCAAAATACAGATTTAATCTGGTGCGTTGGCATAGTCATTGGGACTGGGCATAAAAGGGGTTTTGTGGCAGTCAAGAGAAAAAGCGAAATGATTGCCTAGGCCCTATACCCTAGTCTTAAATACACTCTGAAGTTGAAACGTTTTGAGTGTACTTACTAATTTGAAAAATGTATCCCAATGATCAGAGGCCAGAGAAGTAAAGACATACTTGTCACCTGATATTGTAACCAGATGATACCACAGCCAGTCTGGTGCTACGTCTCCTCTGATGGAGCTCATCTGGTCCTGGTCAGAGAAGGTTTTGGATATATTTGGAATCTGACCCAGCACCTCATCTGGGACAAGTGTCACCTGGTGTATACCTCATCTGGAGATATACCTTCTGTTGGTCCCAAAAAGGTTATCCAGCGGAAACGTTTTGAGTTTATTTTTAATGAAAACCCCTTAAATAAATGATAAAAGTAAATGCAGAAAAAAAAAAAAACAACATAAAGTAGAGAACACCAGATTTATAGTGGTTCGGACCAACTTGTCCTACGTCCACTCTCCCTTTCTCCAAAGGGGACTTTCTCTCCAACCAACGTACTCACGAACACTGGAATTGCGAAGTACCAGCTCCTTCGTACAACTTGCTTACAATAACCTTTCTATATAGATGAATAGGTTGAGTAAAGCTCCAACTAGAACTCCTAAAGAGTGGATATAATGCTTGTATAAACAAGGTGAGTGAGTGGAAGAGTTCGTGTGTCTTTGTGTGCTCTCGCGCGACTCTTGTCACTCATGAACTCATCCAAGCACTCCTATTTATAGTTGTAGGAATTAACTAGCCGTTGGAAGCTAGAAATTCAAACAACCATAATTGGAGAGATATAATCAATCACAGATTGATTATATTGATTGATTAGTTGACTTTCAATCAAGCAATCAATCAGATCCTCCATCAGTTGACTCTCCAGATTACCATCTTCTCCATCATGATCTCCAAAATCTACTTGTCTCCAGATTACACGCAGCCTCTAGGTGGGTGAACTAATCTGTCTCCCTCATCTGGTCAGGACTCGTCTGATCTGGTCTCATCTGGTCAGGTAACATTTCTGCTCTGGACCTCATCTGGGAGAGGTCTTCTGGCAGACTCCTCTGGCAGAATCCTCTGGTCAGACTCCTCTGGCAGACTCCTCTGGTCAGACTCCTCTGGTCAGACTCCTCTGGTCAGACTCCTCTGGCAGACTCCTCTGGTCAGACTCCTCTGGTCAGACTCCTCTGGCAGACTCCTCTGGCAGACTCCTCTGGTCAGACTCCTCTGGCAGACTCCTCTGGTCAGATCTCATCTGGTCCATACCTCATCTGGTCACCTCCTCTGATCAGACTCCTCTGGTCACCTCTCATCTGGTCACCTCCTCTGATCAGTCTCCTCTGGTGACTCGTCTGCTCTGATGACTCATCTGCTCTGGTCTGGACACCTCATCTGGCCACCTGGTCAGAGCTCATCTGGTCCGGACAGATTTCTTCCCCCTTAACCAAAGACCTATTCTAGACCAAGACTAATCTGTAGCTGACTAACAGGTTCAACTAGTCCTATTACAAGTTCTTGTTTTAACATCTTCAAAACATCTAATCTATATCCTAACACCTTCTCTGATATGTCTAATCTGCAGGTATGTTAGTTTGAAGAAAGAAAAATATATGAAGTAAATTAATGAAACAAAGGATACTTCTCTGATGTTCGCCCTAAAATAAATCTGTCTGTGGATCCAACAAACCAACTAAAAAACTAACTCTCTGAATCTGGTCTCAGCCAAAGGCTTAGTTAAGATATCTGCTCTCTGCTTCTCTGTTGCAATCTTCTCCATCCTTATATCTCCCTTCTCAACATGATCTCTGATAAAGTGATGCCTTATATCAACATGTTTACACCTGGTATGAAGAACTGGATTCTGGGTGATTGCTATGGCACTATTACTATCACAGAATATAGGAATATCCTTAGCTCTAATCTGGTAGTCCCTAAGTTGTTGACTAATCCAGAGTAGTTGTGAACAATAGCTCCCTGCAGCCATGTATTCTACTTCTGTTGTTGATGTAGCAACTGAAGTCTGCTTCTTAGAGAACCAGGATACCAATTTATTCCCTAAAAATTGGCATGTTCCACTTGTAGACTTTCTATCTATTCTGCATCCACCATAGTCTGAATCCGAATAACCGCTCAATTCCAAGTTGTCATCTGCAGGATACCACAATCCTAAATTTACTGTTCCCTTAAGATATTTCAATATCTTCCTAGCTACTTCCAAGTGACTTTTCTTGGGATTAGCCTGAAATCTGGCACATACTCCTACAGCAAAAGTAATATCTGGTCTGCTTGCAGTCAGGTACAGAAGAGAACCAATAAGTGCTCTGTACTGAATCTGGTCCACACTCTCTCCAGACTCATCTGGATCCATGTTAAAATTTGTCATCATAGGAATCTTGGCTGCTTTGCTAGATCCTACTCCAAATTTCTCTAACATGTTTCTGGTGTACTTTGCCTGATTAATAAAAATTCCCTTCTCTGATTGCTTAACCTGCAAACCTAAAAAGTAATTCATTTCTCCCATCATGGACATCTCAAACTGACTCTGCATGAGCTCACCAAACTTCTCACACAGCTTCTTGTTAGGGGATCCAAATATAATGTCATCAACATATATTTGGACCAGAAGGATGTCCTTTCCTTCTTCTTTCCTAAACAAGGTCCTATCAATCTTACCCTTAGAAAAACCATTGTCCAGAAGAAATTGAGATAGAGTGTCATACCATGCTCTGGGTGTCTGCTTCAGCCCATAAAGAGCTTTCTTAAGCTTGAACACCTTGTCACCTTGTTCAAAACCAGGAGGTTGTTCCACATACACTTCCTCAATGAGAATCCCATTAAGAAAGGCAGATTTCACATCCATCTAGTATACTTTGAACTTCATGTGAGCAGCATATGCTAAGAACAATCTAATGGCTTCTAGTCTGGCAACAGGAGCAAATGTCTCATCATAGTCTATTCTTTCAGACTGGGAATAGCCCTGGGCCACTAGCCTTGCCTTGTTCCTAGTAATGACATCATTCTCATCTTTCTTATTTTTGAAAACCCACTTAGTGCCTATCACCTTTTGATGTCTTGGTCTGTCTACCAGCTCCCAAACATCCTGTCTGGTGAATTGATTCAACTCCTCCTGCATAGCAACAATCCAATTTGAATCTTTCAGAGCCTCCTTGATGTTCTTGGGCTCAATCAAGGACACATAGCAACTGAATAAGGCAGCTAAGTTAAGAGTTCTCCTAGTCTGGACACCCTTAGTTGGATCTCCTAAGATCAGGTCATTAGGGTGATCAACCAGGGTCCTCCTTCCCATGGTCTTGCCTGGTTGATCATCTTCTGTAGTACCTTGGTGATTATCACCACCTGCAGAAGAGCTTCCCCCTATAGGAGTTCCAACCTCTTCTGGTTCTGCTCCTTGTGAAGGCTTCTGCTTCAGAGAACCAGAAGATGGGTCATCATCTGAATCTGAATCTGAATCAAGAATAGGTGGATTGACTTTGATAACTCTGGGTGTAGTCTGATTCTGGGTCTCATCAGAAGACTTAGAGTCCACCTTGCACTCAAAAGCAGATTCATCAAAAACAACATGAGGTGTTTCCTCCACACAAAGTGAATTCTTATTAAAAACTCTAAAAGCTTTACTGGTGCTGGAATATCCTAAAAATATCCCATCAGCCACTTTAGCATCAAAGGTTCTTAATTTAGATTTCCCATTGTCATGGATGAAACACTTACATCCAAAAACATGAAAATATGAAACAGATGGGGTTTTACCTTTCCATACCTCATATGGAGTCTTATTATGTCTCTGGGCAATCAGGCACCTGTTCTGAGTGTAGCAGGCTGTATTAATGGCCTCTGCCCAAAATCTTTGTGGAGTGTTGTACTCTGCCAGAAGTGTTCTTGCAGCTTCTTTGAGGGTCCTATTCCTCCTTTCTGCTACTCCATTTTGTTGGGGTGTTCTGGCAGCAGATGTCTCATGAAAAATCCCATGGTCCTTGCAGTAATCTGCAATGTGTGAATTCAAAAACTCTATCCCTTTGTCGCTTCTGATTCTGACTATGCTCAGGTTCTGCTCATTCTGAATCTGATTGAAGAATTCTGGCAGCTTGGTCATAGTTTCATTTTTCTTAAACAAGAACACTACCCAAGTGTATCTTGAAAAGTCATCTACTATCACCAAGGTGTACTTCCTTCCACTGAAACTAAGAGGAGAAACAGGTCCAAACAGGTCCATGTGAAGTAGTTGAAGTACTCTAGTTGTGGTTGTGCTCTGGACATCCTTAAAGGAGGTCTTGGGTTGTTTACCCTTCTGGCATGAACCACAAACCTGATCCTTCTTAAACACTTCATTAGGAAGACCTCGAATGAGACCTTTTCTGGCAATCTTGTTCAGTGTTTTGAAGTTAAGATGACACAATCTCTTGTGCCAAATCCAGCTGTTCTCTGCAGATCCTTTAGCAACCAGGCAAGCATTTCTTGGGCAACTGCTAAAATCTGCAAGATAAATGTTACCCTTCCTCAAGCCTATTAGCAAGATATCATTATAATCAGAAGAGAAAACAGTGCATGAATCACTAGAGAACTTCACTGAGTATCCCTTGTCACAAAATTGGGATACAGAAAGCAGATTATGCTTGAGTCCTTCAACATAGTAGACTTCATCTACAGAAACTCTATTGAAGGTCAACTTTCCAACTCCTCTGGTGACTCCATAGTTGTTGTCACCAAACATCACTCTTGGTCCATTTAATGGCTTGAAATCTTGGAGATTATCCTTCTGGAAGGTCATGTGCTTGGAACATCCACTATCAATGTACCAGACATGGTTGCTTGAAAATCATTTCTCCAATGGGCTCTTATCTACCTGCAGAGAAATCAATTAGGTCCCCTACTAGTGCTGGGTCCTGATTGGTTAGTTGCAGTTTTTGTAGGAATCTATAGATAAAGATCATCCCTTGCTGGATGAGGAGATCTTATCTTCCTTCCAAATCTATCTACCAGAACATGTCCTCTTACAATGACATATTGAGCTACTGGTCTGATAAGGACACCATTCCTATAAACAGGTCTGGTGTACCTTTTCTCAAATCTGGCCTTTGGAATGGCCTGCCTCAAAGACATGGTCTTAAAGGTCTGGTTGTAAGGGTACATCCTAGATGAACCATCTCTGGTGTCATAACTTCCCAGATCAGTTGGTTTTCTATAGATGGATCTGGAAGACCTCCTCTGGTTCTGAAAGTTGGATCTATTCTGATGATAAAATTCCTTCTGAGGTTTCCTGTTCTGGAATCTTCTTGAAGCATTCCATCTTTGAGATCCCTGATTCTGATTGAGATTCTCTGGTTCAGTATACCTCCTCTGGTATCTCCTATTCTGATTAGGTTTCCTCTCAGAGTCTCCTTTTTGAGGTCCCATAATCTGCTTAGGTTCCACTCTTTTAGGATTCCTCTGAGGTTCTCTAATCAGGTTAGGCATCTGAACAGAACCATCAATCTTCATAGGTTCTCTTTTCTGACTTGTATGCTCTAGAATTTTTCCTTCCAGAACATTTGCCTCTTCTGGATTATGTTTTGAATTATCAGCAGGGGGGTCCCATTTCCATCCAGGTCTGTGAACCACCATGCGATCAGAAGGATCCTCTTCATTCCGGAGTTCCACAAGTTCACCAGATCTTATAGTCTTATCTTTGGTAAATCAATATTTATGAGATCTTTTAATAATTCCAGGATATCCTAAACCACTCTTATCATTTATGCGTTGAGAAGATCCTGAAATAATAGATAGAACATCTGGTTTCAAAGAATCTTCTCTGGGCACAGGTAACTCAAAAGTTTGCTCAACTTGTTTTCCCTTGATAAGAGTCTGGTATTTGGCTCTAAGCTCATTGAGCTCATACTCCTGAGAATTCTTTTCCTTCATGATTTGATCTACCAGAGTATCTCTTTCTTTGATCTTATCCTGAAGTTCAAAGACTTCTTTGGAATGATCTTTCATGAGTTCTCTGGTGGATTTTTGTTCATGAGATAAGGATTGAACTTCAGTTCTGAGCCTACCATTCTCTTTCTCAAGTTTTTGACATAATTGAACACAATTTTGGAGATCTGATAGCATTTGCTGCATATCAGACTCTCTGGAGTTACCAGATGAATTAGAGGATTCAGTATATTTGGAATTTGATAAGACTAGAGTAGTTTCATTTACCTCAGTGATGTCTGCCATAAGACACACATCATCATCTGATCCAAAATCAGAAGAAGAAGAACTGGAACTAGTATCCTCCTCCTCTGCTTCTGCCAGCAATGCTCTCTTGTCTGCATATCTCCTATCTCTCTTAATCCTTTTCTCTTCTCTTTCCCTTGGAGTAAGTTGAGGACAATCATAACTATAGTGACCAGTCTTGTTGCATGTGTAGCAGGCATTGTCTCCTCTGGGACTAGGACTTGGCTCTCTCCTCCTCTGGTTGTAGTCTGATCTGGCTGGGTTATTCTCTCTCCTCTGGTAGTCAGGTCAGCCAGAGCTACCATCCCTCCTCTGATAATCTGATCTCCCAGAGCTGCCAGGGTTGTCATCTCTTCTCCTTTCTGGAGTTCTGAATCTGGTCTCCCTTGAGTCTCCAGATGTCTTCTCCTTCTCTGCAGGCTTGAAGGAACTCTTTCTGTCTCTGGTAGATCCTTCCAATGTCTTTTGTACCTGCCATATTTTGTACTCATTTTATCTAATTTACGAGTTAGAAGTGCTACCTGTTCCTTGAGGCTCAAGTCATCTGCAGTAGACTCCTTTGGCTTGACATCAGGCTTGATGGTTGAAGAGAATGTAACACCTTTCTGACCAGAAGAGGAAATCTCTTCTGTTTGATCCTCCTCTTGAAGATCATACTCATAGGCTTTGAGATCAGACAACAGAAGATGATGATCCAGAGTATTGAGATCCTTGTTGTCCTTGATCACAGTGACTTTAATTCTCCACCTGCTGGTTTGTGAGCGCAAGATTTTACTATTAATTTCCTTTTCAGAGTAGGTCTTACCTAAGGCACTAGCCTTGTTCAGGAGGTTTGTGAGACGTATGTCCAGCTGGTCAATGGTCTCGTCTGGTTTCATCTTGAAAGTGTCAAACAAATGTTGAACAGCTTGGAGCTTGTTGTCTTTGATCTTCTCTATTCCCTCACAGAGAAGGGCAAGTTTGTCCCACATCTCCTTGGTAGTGGCACACGTTCTGACCTTTTCAATCACCTCTTTAGTAAGTGTGTTCATGATCTCTGTTCTTGCCACCTGGTCCAAGTTGTAGAGCTTTCTTTCATCGTTGTCAAGCTCATCTTTCTTTTTTAGGATTCTTTGCCTGGGGACTCTATCCTCTGCAGTTTTCTGGGCAGCTTCACTAGTTTCTTCCCTGGACTCTGACCTGCCACTATCAATAGGAGTCCAGTAAAATTGAATGGGGCCACTTTCTACCACATCTAACATGCGGTGGTGAATAGCTCCAAGATGATTGCTCATCATCAAGCTCCAGTGGCTGTAATCCTCGAAAGAAAATTCTGGGAGCTTACGGCTCTTGTAAGAAGATTTTGCAGACATTTTTGATAAAATTAAGGAAATAACAAGAACTTGAACAAAAGCACTAAAGAGCAATGGATCTGCCCGGTGACCACCAAAAGCTTTTCAAAGCAGTGGTCGTTGGACACACTGCTCTGATACCACTTGTTGGTCCCACTAGTTAGATTAATTGCGGAAGCTTAAATTAAATGTCTTTCAAATTCCTTTTACAAGAGAACAATAAGTAAATGAAAGCAATAAAGAACACAAGATATATAGTGGTTCGGATTTGAATATCCTACGTCCACTCTCCCTTATATCCAAGGGGTCTCACTAACAACCAACTCACTTACTTACTCACTGGAATTGGGAAGTACCAGTTCCTTCTTACAACCTCTTTAGATTTAACTTCAATCTAAAGGTCCACAGCCAACAACCTTATCTAATAGATGAACAGGTTGAGGTTTCAATAACTCCTTAAGAGTAGATGTATATTATGAACAATAAGAGTGCTAAGAGTGAATATCAAAAGCTTGGATGGACTTATGCGCGTATATGGTCTCTCTAGAGCTTTTTCTTGAACTGCACTCTTGTATTTATAGAGGGGATTAGGAAGTAGCCGTTGGAGGGCTAATCCAATCAGATCCTCTATTTAAGGAAGCTTCAATCAATCAATTCCCTAATTGATTGATTGGGTTGGTGGGATCCTTGGATTGATTATCTTCAAATACTTTTCAAACCTGATCTTGTTGACTTGATTTGAATCACCAACGGTCAAATGCTTCCTCTGCCTAACTCTGATTCTCTCCAGAGAAGGCAAGACCAGACACCAGGCAACCTCGGTGTCTTCTGGTCCTAATCTGGTGAACAACCAGAATACTCAGTAGAAATAGGAGATCAAACTGAGCATCTTTTGTTCCACCAGACTCGTCTGGTCTGGACTCGTCTGGTCTGGGGAAGGTCCTCTGCCTCTGGTCAGATCTCATCTGGTGAAGTCTTCTGGTGGAGTCCTCTGGTGAAGTCCTCTGGTGGGGTCTTCTGGTGACTCTTCTGGTGAAGTCTCCTGGTCTGGCAGTTCCCCCTAGACTAAGTCCTAATCTAGATCATCATCTGGCTAACAGGTCCAGATGGTCCTATTACATCTTCTGGTTTGTTTTAACTCATCAAAACTAACAACTTTTATCCTAACACTTCTAGTCTGGCAACAGGAGCAAAAGTCTCATCATAGTCTATTCCTTCAGATTGAGAGTAGCCCTGAGCCACTAGCCTTGCCTTGTTCCTAGTAATGACATCATTCTCATCTTTCTTATTCTTGAAAACCCACTTAGTGCCTATCACCTTTTGATGTTGTTGGGACATTGTCAGTTTTGATTAAGATCCCAAAACCCCTGAAAAAATGTTTGCCTTAATCTGTCTTTGTCAGGCTAGTCTTGATTAGGATTAGTACTTAGTCATTTTACACTTCACAGGTACTCAGTGAGAGGAGAACTCACTGGAGACAATCAAGACTCAGAGCCTGAAGACGAAGAGCACCATCCTGAACTTATGGCAATCCTCTAAGTTGGCTGAGTAAGTGTCAGTGATGAAGAGTATGACCCTGAGGTCATTACTAACTCAATCCTGAAGGGAACAGGATGTCACTGAGTTGATGGGAAGACTTGGAGTAGAGCCAAGCAATGCAAAAGGAATTTCAGCGTCAGGACAAGACTGGTGGGCTCAAGACAAAATGATCTTAATAAGACAAGCCTGAAGCTCAGGAATAAGTTCTGACATTCTCACCAACCTGATGACGTGGACCAATCCGAGAAGGACACGCTCGTACGGAACCTGACATGAAGACTGAATTCAGACTGCACATTCAACGGGCAAGCATTTAATGGGCATTTAATGCAAATACCAAATCCATGCAAGGACGGCTGCTGCATGAAGATATGTCCGTTTGAAGCCACTCTACATAGATGACTAGAAGGTTATCTCTCCAACGGATAGTTTTTCAAATCACCTATAAATACAGAAGGCCTTGAACCCATTCAAGGTTACGGGAAATTTCCAAGCTAGAAATTACTCAAACTCTCAAGCACTCAAAGCATTCAGCTTTTAAGAGAAGCACTCGAAAAACATCCAAATTTCCCAAGTGTTTCTTAGCAACTGAGAGTTATTCTGTATTCCAAGAGCTAAATAGCATTATCTTAAGCTTAGAGAGATTATCCAATCCTTAGCATAGCTTTGCCTTGTAAGGATAATCTCAACTTAGTTGGAATCCAAACTAAAACCAAAACCCTAAGTTAGGCTTGTTGGGAGTAAGTCAGTTAGTGTGTTAGTAAGTGAAGTTGTATAGATCAGTGAGGATAGCTGGTCTTGGTGCACCTTGGCACGTTAAAAACAAGAATCCCTTGAGTGGATTTCCTGTTAAGTCAGGCCGTGGATGTAGGAGCTTGAGTCTCTGAACCACGTTAAACTCCTTGTGTTCTTACTATTTTGATATTGTGCATACTTGTCATATTACTTGTTCATTCATTGCATTCAAGTTTATCAAGCCTGAATCAATCAGGCTGATCTTCAAAAGAGCACTGCCCTACTAAACACTATTTAGAATTGAGTAAAACAAGTTTTTCAGAAAGCAAACTAAACAAGACTTTAAACTATCAGGGCTCAAACATTTCCGCACTGAACTTGAACTGATAGTTAGCCAACTGACCCGCACCAAGTGCAGTCAATAGGTGTGTTATCAGCTCCTAGTTCTTTACCACTCTGAGTAAAGGGGACTCAGTCAGTTTTAAGGTTGAAAAATTGGTATACGTGTATTCCCCCCCCCCCATACACGTATTCCTCAGTCTTGTACCGGGACCAACAAGTGGTATCAGAGCAGTGGTTCGAAAGACCACTGACTTTGAATACTAATAGTTTCAGAGGAGAAACTGTTGGTGGTCACTGAACAGATCTGAGTTTGCTTTTCATAAAACTTGCATCATCATGACTTCTAGGAGACTTGAAGCTTCGTTACCTGAATTCTCTGTGTCTAATTTTATCTATTGGAAGTTCAGATTAGAGGCACATCTAGATGCCATCCATGACCAGATGCCGCGTGTACTCAGGGAAGGACCGATCAAGATCACTATTCCTAACGTCAGAGGACTGGGATACAAGGATCTTGCGATTAGCGTGCAGGTTTCTAAAGAAAGGAAAGACATGACCAACGATGAAATCAAGATGGTGGGGCTTGACAACGTCGCCAGAAACATCATCTTGCATACGGTGCCCTTCGAGGAGTCAGCTAGGCTGATGAACTTAAAGACGGCAAAGGAGGTTTGGGATGAGCTGACAAGGATGTGTGAGGGATCTGAAAAGATCAAGGAGAACAAGAGAAACATTGCCATTCAGAAATTCGAGGCGTTCGAGATGCTGTCTGAAGAAAGCATAGATCAAATGGAGTCTAGATTCATCAAGTTGATGAATGAGTTGGTGATGCTGGACAAGGATGTTCCAAGGAGAGATGTTGCTTCAAAGATCCTGAATGCCCTTCCTGAGAGATGGGACAACAGTGTAATTATGCTTAAGAACACTCAGGATATGAGTAACATAACTTCTGCTTTACTTATTTCAGAGCTCAAAGCGCTTGAATTCGATCTTAACGAAAGAAAGAAGAAAGTTCAGTCAGAAGAGGAAGTGAAGGAGAAAACTCCTGAGAAAAGTGTGGCGTTCAAGGCCAGGTCTGAACCTGTTGAGCCCTCATCAAACTCTTCATCAAAGTCACTGATGGAGATGAGCAGGGAAGAACTCGCTGAGGAGTACAGTCTGATGGCCAGACGATTTGACAAGCTCAATTCCAGGTTTGGTCATTATAAAAAGTTTTATCAGGACTCACGTGACAGGAAACCTGAAGGAACCCACCAAAGCTCGAGGAGATATGAGGAGCGAAGGAACACTGTTGGTCCCAAAAATATCCAGCGGAAAGCGTTTTAAGTTTATTTTTAAGAAAACCCAATTTTCTTAATAAGTACTAAAATTGAAATGCAGAAAAGTAAATAACACCGGATTTATAGTGGTTCGGATATAACGATCCTACGTCCACTCTCCCTTACTCAAAGGGGACTTTCTCGCTCTCCAACCAACGTACTCACTAACCACTGGAATTGGGAAGTACCAGCTCCTTCGTACAACTGCTTACAACAACCTTTCTATATAGATGAACAGGTTGAGTAAAGCTCCAACTAGAACTCCTAAAGAGTATATATAAAACTTGTATGAACAAGGTGAGTGTTTGGAAGAGTTCGTGTGTTCTTGTTGTGTGCTCTCGCGCGACTCTTGTGTCTTGAACTAATCCAAGCACTCCTATTTATAGTTGTAGGAATTAACTAGCCGTTGGGAACTAGCAATTCAAACAACCATAATTGGAGGGATATAATCAATCAAAGATTGATTATATGATTGATTAGTTGACTTTCAATCAAGCAATCAATCAATCAGATCCTCCATCAGTTGACTTCCAGATTGCCTTCTTCTCCATCAAGAATTTCCAAAGTCTTCTTGTCTCCAGATTACACTGATGCTTCTGGTAGGTGAACTAATCCGTCTCTCTCATCTGGTCTGGTCAGGGGTCTTCTGGTCTGGTCTCATCTGGTCTGGGGTCTTCTGGTCCTCATCTGGGAGATGTCTTCTGGTGACTCCTCTGGTCAGGCTCCTCTGGCAGACTCCTCTGGACCTCATCTGCTCTGGCGACTCTTCTGCTCTGGTGACTCTTCTGCTCTGGACATCTCATCTGGTCACCTCTCATCTGGTCACCTCATCTGGTACCTCCTCTGGTCACCTCCTCTGGTCACCTTCTCTGGTACCTTCTCTGGTACCTTCTCTGGTCACCTCATCTGGTCACCTTCTCTGGTGCCTTCTCTGGTACCTTCTCTGGTCACCTTCTCTGGTGCCTTCTCTGGTACCTTCTCTGGTCTGCACAGATTTCTTCCCCCTTAACCAAAGACCTATTCTAGACCAAGACTAATCTGTAGCTGACTAACAGGTTCAGCTAGTCCTATTATAAGTTCTTGTTTTAACATCTTCAAAACATCTAATCTATATCCTAACAATTTCCCCCTTTTTGATGATGTTAAAACTGGAAGAACTTAAATAAAACAAGACAAGAAAAATTTGAAACATCTAAATAGAGATTCTAGCAGGCTGGGTCAACTGATCTTCCCTCTCAAAGTATGCTCAGCTGATATTGGGGAAAAACATCAGCTGGTCTCCTTGTGTATCTGCAGGCAATCAACTTTTTGGTACCCTACTGGGTCCAGGGGGGTTAGCACAGTTTTTAGGAAGCCATAAGAATAGATCATCCCTTTTTGAATCAGGTGATCTTATCTTTCTTCCATACATATCAACAAAAACACACTGAACATAAGAAGCTTCGACATGGTTATTTCTTCTAGAGGCTATTCTTCTCTTATGAGCTTGTCCAGTAGAAGGAATAACTTGTCTTAATGCAACAGACTTGAAATTCTTTTGATAAGGATAAGTCTTACTAGAACCATCAAAGGTTCCAGCTGGTCTGACAGATGACTTGAAAGTCTTCTGCAGGTGAGTAGGAGTCATCTGGTTCTGCCTCTTTTGAGAAGATCCAGATTGTCTTCTACTCTGCTGGCCTGGCTGAGGTCTTTTATTCTGGGTATAGCCCTTCTTAAAATTCCTCCTCTGCCTTTTGGGTTTTTGAGTTTTAGGACTCATCTGCCCATTAGGCTGAGTTGCCTGGTCAGCTGGCCTTTTACCCTTATCAATAAAATTACTAGTCTGTTCTTCTTTCTGAACATGTGAGGATTCAGGTTTGGTATAACCAAGGCCTGTTTTATCATGCTCTCTTTGAGATGAGGCAGCTATATGTGATACAGCATTGTTTGCTATAGTCAGCTGCTCCAGTTTCAGCTTGAGCTTGTCCTCACTATCTTTTACAATCTTGTTTTGATGGAAGAGTTCATCGAACTTAGCTTCCAGCAGAGTATATTCATTATCTTTCTCAATGTTTTCAGCAAGCAACTTTTCTATTAGCTTAGTTTGTTCATCACATCTAGTTTTCAAGTCAGTGGACTCTTCTACCAGAGTTTGAACCTGTTCAGCTGGTAGATCAGTTGGGTTGCCAAAACATTGTGAAAGCTTCTGATTTTCTGCTTTCAACTTTGTGTTCTCTTCTTCCAACTTTTGACAAAGTTGTATAGAAGTTTGGAGATCTAATAGCATCTTCTGCATATCAGACTCCTCTGATTGTTCAGAAAACGAAGAATAAGAAGAAGAAGAGGGAGTTCGATTGCATACCTCGTCTGTCATAAGACAAACCTCTTCGTCTGGTCCAAAATTAGATGATGAACCAGAAGTGGATACCTCATCTTCCTCATCTGCTAAGCTTCTTTTGGAGTACCTCCTGGTGTCTCTTCTACTGCATCTCTTTGAGCCCATTTCTGCAAAATTTGTTAGCACAACAAATATTTGGGTTTTTCAAAAAAATATGGATCTGCCCTGGTGACCACCGAGATAATTTCAAAACAGTGGTCTGTAGGACACACTGCTCTGATACCACTTGTTGGTCCCAAAAATATCCAGCGGAAAGCGTTTTAAGTTTATTTTTAAGAAAACCCAATTTTCTTAATAAGTACTAAAATTGAAATGCAGAAAAGTAAATAACACCGGATTTATAGTGGTTCGGATATAACGATCCTACGTCCACTCTCCCTTACTCAAAGGGGACTTTCTCGCTCTCCAACCAACGTACTCACTAACCACTGGAATTGGGAAGTACCAGCTCCTTCGTACAACTGCTTACAACAACCTTTCTATATAGATGAACAGGTTGAGTAAAGCTCCAACTAGAACTCCTAAAGAGTATATATAAAACTTGTATGAACAAGGTGAGTGTTTGGAAGAGTTCGTGTGTTCTTGTTGTGTGCTCTCGCGCAACTCTTGTGTCTTGAACTAATCCAAGCACTCCTATTTATAGTTGTAGGAATTAACTAGCCGTTGGGAACTAGCAATTCAAACAACCATAATTGGAGGGATATAATCAATCAAAGATTGATTATATGATTGATTAGTTGACTTTCAATCAAGCAATCAATCAATCAGATCCTCCATCAGTTGACTTCCAGATTGCCTTCTTCTCCATCAAGAATTTCCAAAGTCTTCTTGTCTCCAGATTACACTGATGCTTCTGGTAGGTGAACTAATCCGTCTCTCTCATCTGGTCTGGTCAGGGGTCTTCTGGTCTGGTCTCATCTGGTCTGGGGTCTTCTGGTCCTCATCTGGGAGATGTCTTCTGGTGACTCCTCTGGTCAGGCTCCTCTGGCAGACTCCTCTGGACCTCATCTGCTCTGGCGACTCTTCTGCTCTGGTGACTCTTCTGCTCTGGACATCTCATCTGGTCACCTCTCATCTGGTCACCTCATCTGGTACCTCCTCTGGTCACCTCCTCTGGTCACCTTCTCTGGTACCTTCTCTGGTACCTTCTCTGGTCACCTCCTCTGGTCACCTTCTCTGGTGCCTTCTCTGGTACCTTCTCTGGTCACCTTCTCTGGTGCCTTCTCTGGTACCTTCTCTGGTCTGCACAGATTTCTTCCCCCTTAACCAAAGACCTATTCTAGACCAAGACTAATCTGTAGCTGACTAACAGGTTCAGCTAGTCCTATTATAAGTTCTTGTTTTAACATCTTCAAAACATCTAATCTATATCCTAACAAACACTGACCAGAGGAGAGAACGTAGTGATGAAAGGAGATATTCTGAACCAAAACCTGAAAGAAGAGACGAACAGAGACGTACTCGCGATGATAGATATCCAACCAAGGCTGAAAGCTCACCAAGAACCAGGGAACCTGACTCAAGGAGGAACCCTGAACCGAGAAAAGAAAGAGTGAGTGAACAGGTAGCATGTTACAACTGTAACAAGATTGGTCACTATCAGTACGACTGCCCGAAGTTGAGTGCGAGGGAGAGAGAGGAAAGGAGAGCCACTAGGGATCTAAGATCTGCTGATCGGAGAGCGATGGTCGCTGAAGATGCAACAGATTCTGACGGTCCTGCTGAAAGGTCACCTGAACTTTTCTCAGATGACGAGTACGATGATGTCTGTCTGATGGCTAGGGATGAGCCTGAGGTAACATCAAATTCTGTTTGTGCTTCTTACACTGGTCAAAATCCTGAGCTTAGCCCAGAGTCAGTTAGAGAAATGAACCTTCAGATCTGCCTTGATCAATTGATGGTTGATTTCTCCAGACTGCAGGAAACTAATGTCTTCTTGGTAGAGGAGAACAAGAAATTGAGTACTGAAGTTCAAAACCTGAATGGACAACTCACTCAGTCTGATCTTAAAGAATCAGCTCAGATTGTGAGACTAACTCAGGAAATTGACATGATCAATGCTGAGCGTCTTCCAAGAGAGAAGATTCTGAAGGAACTGGCTGAGGAAGAGCTGGTCAGGAAGGAAGAGCTAAAAACACTTAAGAGTAAGTTTGATGACCTCTTTACCAGACACGAAATCCTGAAAAAGAGTGAGGACTCTCTCAAGAAAAAGGTTGCAGCAATGAATAAATCCTCAGTGGCCAGAGAGGAAATAAATAGTAGCCAGATACTTGGGAACAAGAAAAAGGGACTTGGATATGTTCCTGAGAAATCCTCACAAGGTCAGTCTCATGTTGCTTCAGGGAGCAACACTGAGAGGGTATTTGTTCAGACAGGCCAGAGTGCACCTAAGGTTGTGCTCCAGGCCCGTCAAACTGATAAGGGCAAGGAAACCGTTGACACAGTCAGGGTTGCTCCTAAGGTAGCTAAGCCAAAACCCAAGGGAAAGGCGAAGCAACCTAAGGAAGCCCCTGAGAGCTCAGGCCAAGGAAAACCTCAGCGAAAGCATAGGAAGACTCAGGCCAAGAGCCCTCAGACTGGTCAGCGAGGGTACCATCATGCTTGGCAATACCAACAGGGAAGGCCAAATATGATGACACCCCCGTGGTTTTGGCATCCTGAGGCCTTTAACTGTTTTCCATTCCCTCACTTGCCTAGGGGGAATAGAAATAAGGGCCCTTATCAAGAACAAGGCCCAAGACCTGCTGCACCCAGACCTAGGAAGAACAGGAAGCCAGCCCAAAAGGCACCCACTCAGGCTCCTGTGAAGCCTAAGTCTAGCACTCATACACCATCTTCCTCTCAGGCAAAGAAGAAGAAAGTTGTGTATGTTGATGTTTCAGGGAGACAGATTTACCACTCTGAGGCAATCAGGGTTGTGAAGCAAGTCTGGATCCCGAAGGGTACAGCTGACACGATAGGACCCAACACCCAATGGGTACCTAAAGCCTGATTTGCTTGCAGGCGGCTGTGGATCACAACAAGAGGAGAGGAGACTCAATCAAAGCTGTTTGGTACCTAGACAGTGGTTGCTCAAGGCACATGACTGGAATGAAGAGTCTTCTCCAAGAATATCAAGCTAAAGATGGTCCACAGGTAACCTTTGGTGATAACTCAAAAGGTATTACTAAAGGTTTTGGTGTTCTAATTATAGGTACAGTCAGAGTGGAAAATGTGTCCTTTGTGGAAGGACTGAAGCATAACCTGCTGTCAGTAAGTCAATTCTGTGACAAAGGGTTCAGTGTTGAGTTCTCATCGAATATATGTGTTAGGATATAGATTAGATGTTTTGAAGATGTTAAAACAAGAACTTGTAATAGGACTAGCTGAACCTGTTAGTCAGCTACAGATTAGTCTTGGTCTAGAATAGGTCTTTGGTTAAGGGGGAAGAAATCTGAGGTACCAGAGAAGGTACCAGATGAGGTGACCAGATGAGAAGTGACCAGATGAGATGTCCAGAGCAGAAGAGTCACCAGAACAGAAGAGTCACCAGAGCAGATGAGGTCCAGAGGAGTCTGCCAGAGGAGTCTGACCAGATGAGCTTGGACCAGAGGAGTCTGCCAGAGGAGTCTGACCAGATGAGCTTGGACCAGAGGAGTCTTCCAGAAGAGTCACCAGAAGACCCCACCAGAGGACTTCACCAGAGGACTCCCCAGAAGACCTCTCCCAGATGAGGACCAGAAGACCCCAGACCAGACCAGATGAGAGAGACGGATTAGTTCACCTTCCAGGAGCATCTTAGTAATCTGGAGACAAGGAGATTTTTGAGATCATTGATGGAGAAGAAGGCAATCTAGAGAGTCAACTGATGGAGGATCTGATTGATTGATTGCTTGATTGAAAGTCAACTAATCAATCATATAATCAATCTTTGATTGATTATATTCCTCCAATTATGGTTGTTTGAATTTCTAGCTTCCAACGGCTAGTTTATTCCACAACTATAAATAGGAGTGCTTGGATTAGTTCAACATACAAGAGTCGCGCGAGAGCACACCAAGAACACACGAACTCTTCCACTCACTCACTTTGTTCTTTCTAGTTTATATACACTCTATTAGGAGTTTAGTTGGATTATTACTCAACCTGTTCATCTTGTTAGATAAGGTTGTTGTAAGCAGTTGTACGAAGGAGCTGGTACTTCTCAATTCCAGTGGTTCGTGAGTAAGTTGGAGAGTGAGAAAGACCCCTTTGGAGAAAGGGAGAGTGGACGTAGGACAAGTTGGTCCGAACCACTATAAATCCGGGTGTTCTTTATTTTCTGCATTTAGTTTTCTGCATCTTAATTTTAGCATTTAATTTTAAAGGGTTTTCATTAAAATCAACTCAAAACGCTTTCCGCTGGATAACCTTTTTGGGACCAACAAGTGGTATCAGAGCAGTGTATCCTACAGACCACTGTTTTGAAATTATTTTGGTGGTCACCAGGGTAGATCCATTTTTTTAAAACCCAAATATTTCTTGTGCTAACAAATTTTGCAGAAATGGGCTCAAAGAGATGCAGTAGAAGAGACACCAGGAGGTACTCCAAAAGAAGCTTAGCAGATGAGGAAGATGAGGTATCCACTTCTGGTTCATCATCCAATTTTGGACCAGACGAAGAGGTTTGTCTTATGACAGACGAGGTATGCAATCGAACTCCCTCTTCTTCTTCTTATTCTTCATTTTCTGAACAATCAGAGGAGTCTGATATGCAGAAGATGCTATTAGATCTCCAAACTTCTATACAACTTTGTCAAAAGTTGGAAGAAGAGAACACAAAGTTGAAAGCAGAAAATCAGAAGCTTTCACAATGTTTTAGCAACCCAACTGATCTACCAGCTGAACAAGTTCAAACTTTGGTAGAAGAGTCCACTGACTTGAAAACCAGATGTGATGAACAAACTAAGCTAATAGAAAAGTTGCTTGCTGAAAACATTGAGAAAGATAATGAATATACTCTGCTGGAAGCTAAGTTCGATGAACTCTTCCATCAAAACAAAATTGTAAAAGATAGTGAGGATAAACTCAAGATGAGACTGGAGCAGCTGACTACAGCAAACAATGCTGTGTCACACATAGCTGCCTCATCTCAAAGAGAGAATGATAAAACAGGTCTTGGTTATACCAAACCTGAATCCTCACCTGTTCAGAAAGAAGAACAGACTAGTAATTTTATTGATAAAGGTAAAAGGCCAGCTGACCAGGCAACTCAGCCTAATGGGCAGATGAGTCCTAAAACTCAAAAACCCAAAAGGCAGAGGAGGAATTTTAAGAAGGGTTATACCCAGAATAAAAGACCTCAGCCAGGCCAGCAGAGTAGAAGACAATCTGGATCTTCTCAAAAGAGGCAGAACCAGATGACTCCTACTCAGCTGCAGAAGACTTTTAAGTCATCTGCCAGACCAGCTGGAACCTTTGATGGTTCTAGTAAAACTTATCCTTATCAAAAGAATTTCAAGTCTGTTGCTCTAAGACAAGTTATTCCTTCTACTGGACAAGCTCATAAGAGAAGAAGAGCCTCTAGAAGAAATAACCATGTCGAAGCTTCTTATGTTCAGTGTGTTTTTGTTGATATGTATGGAAGAAAGATAAGATCACCTGATCCAAAAAGGGATGATCTATTCTTGTGGCTTCCTAAATATTGTGCTAACCCCCCTGGACCCAGTAGGGTACCAAAAAGTTGATTGCCTGCAGATACACAAGAAGACCAGCTGATGTTTTGCCCCAATATCAGCTGAGCATACTTTGAGGGGGAAGATCAGTTGACCTAGCCTGCTAGAATCTCTATTTAGATATTTCAAACTTTTCTTGTCTTGTTTTATTTCAGTTCTTCCAGTTTTAACATCATCAAAAAGGGGGAAATTGTTAGGATATAGATTAGATGTTTTGAAGATGTTAAAACAAGAACTTGTAATAGGACTAGCTGAACCTGTTAGTCAGCTACAGATTAGTCTTGGTCTAGAATAGGTCTTTGGTTAAGGGGGAAGAAATCTGAGGTACCAGAGAAGGTACCAGATGAGGTGACCAGATGAGAAGTGACCAGATGAGATGTCCAGAGCAGAAGAGTCACCAGAACAGAAGAGTCACCAGAGCAGATGAGGTCCAGAGGAGTCTGCCAGAGGAGTCTGACCAGATGAGCTTGGACCAGAGGAGTCTGCCAGAGGAGTCTGACCAGATGAGCTTGGACCAGAGGAGTCTTCCAGAAGAGTCACCAGAAGACCCCACCAGAGGACTTCACCAGAGGACTCCCCAGAAGACCTCTCCCAGATGAGGACCAGAAGACCCCAGACCAGACCAGATGAGAGAGACGGATTAGTTCACCTTCCAGGAGCATCTTAGTAATCTGGAGACAAGGAGATTTTTGAGATCATTGATGGAGAAGAAGGCAATCTAGAGAGTCAACTGATGGAGGATCTGATTGATTGATTGCTTGATTGAAAGTCAACTAATCAATCATATAATCAATCTTTGATTGATTATATTCCTCCAATTATGGTTGTTTGAATTTCTAGCTTCCAACGGCTAGTTTATTCCACAACTATAAATAGGAGTGCTTGGATTAGTTCAACATACAAGAGTCGCGCGAGAGCACACCAAGAACACACGAACTCTTCCACTCACTCACTTTGTTCTTTCTAGTTTATATACACTCTATTAGGAGTTTAGTTGGATTATTACTCAACCTGTTCATCTTGTTAGATAAGGTTGTTGTAAGCAGTTGTACGAAGGAGCTGGTACTTCTCAATTCCAGTGGTTCGTGAGTAAGTTGGAGAGTGAGAAAGACCCCTTTGGAGAAAGGGAGAGTGGACGTAGGACAAGTTGGTCCGAACCACTATAAATCCGGGTGTTCTTTATTTTCTGCATTTAGTTTTCTGCATCTTAATTTTAGCATTTAATTTTAAAGGGTTTTCATTAAAATCAACTCAAAACGCTTTCCGCTGGATAACCTTTTTGGGACCAACAATATGTTCAGTCAAGGACAAATCAACACAAGTGCTTCTATCAGGTATAAGGAAAGGTAATGTTTATCTTGCTGATTGGAGCAGCACTATTCCTAATACTTGTTTTGTTGCTAAAAGCTCACTAGAGCTCAGTTGGTTATGGCATAAAAGATTAAGCCACCTGAACTTCAAGATTCTTAACAAAATTTCTAGACAGTCACTTGTTGATGGTCTACCTAATGATTTTTTTAGAAAAGATCACGTGTGCAAAGCTTGTCAGGAAGGGAAGCAGGTCAGAGCATCATTCAAAGAGAAAGCTTCCTATTCCACTGACAGGATACTTCAGCTCTTGCACATGGATTTATTTGGTCCCATAACACCTGTGAGTATGAATGGTAGAAAATATACCCTTGTGGTTATTGATGATTATTCTAGATATACTTGGGTTATTTTCCTGTTGAATAAGAAGGAAACACAGGTGAAGCTTCCAGAGTTGCTCAGGAGACTCAGCAATGAGAAGAATCAGTCCATTACTATGATCAGATCTGACAAGGGCACTGAATTTATAAATTCATATATTTCTGACTTTTGTAATGAACTTGGTATAGCTCATGAGACTTCTGCAGCTAGAACCCCACAACAGAATGGTGTCGCTGAGAGGAGGAACAGGACACTGAAGGAAGTTGCAAGGACCATGCTGGCTGAGTCAGGATTGCCCAAGAAATTCTGGGCTGAGGCAATCAACACTGCATGCTACACTCAGAACAGATCCATGCTGAACAAACAACATGCACAGACCCCATATGAGACATGGAACAAAAGGAAACCTCGTATTTCTTATTTTCATGTATTTGGTTGCAAGTGCTTCATCCTCAACAATGGGAAGACCCAATTGAAAGCCTTTGATAGCAAATCTGATGAAGGAATATTCTTAGGATATTCTGAAGTTAGTAAAGCCTTTAGGGTTTACAATTGTAGGACCCTTGTTGTGGAAGAATCACCTCATGTTGTCTTTGATGAATCTGTTAATGAGTCTAGGGCAAAGGTGTTGAATCCTGACACTGAGGAGATCACAAGGAGTGTGACAAGGCTGAGCTTGAAGAATCAACCTGATCCTAAGATCAAGACTGTGCCAATTCCGAGATGGGATGATGATGACGATCAGGATGAGGAATCAGGTGCCACTCCTAAGCCCAGCACATCAGGGATTGTTGAGCCTCAGACTGGGGAACAGGCTCAACCTGAGGTAAGCACCGTCTATGAAGATGTTGTTGCAGCTGAGACGGTTCCTGAGTCACCTCATCAAGGGGGAATCAATGTCCCTGACATTGAACTTATTAATCCCTTTGGAATTGACTCAGGATCATCCCCTTCTGTTCAATATCCTGAATTTTATGAGCCTGTAGACACTAACATTGCAGGTACTTCAGGAACAACTCCTGGCAAAAGAACATGGTTAGAGGATCATCCCATTGATCAAATCATTGGTGATCCAACTGAGGGAGTCAGGACCAGACGGTTCCATGGTGAGAGTGCATTGTTTTGTTGCTTTCTCTCTGAGCAAGAGCCTCAGAACATTGAAGAAGCTCTCACTGACTCAAACTGGATCATTGCCATGCAAGAGGAGTTGAATCAGTTCACAAGGAATCAGGTTTGGGAACTGGTAGATAGACATAGGCATCAAGGTGTGATTGGTACCAAGTGGGTCTTTAAGAACAAGAAGGATGAGAATGGTGTTGTGGTAAGGAACAAGGCTAGACTGGTTGCAAAAGGGTATTGTCAGTCTGAAGGAATAGACTATGATGAGACTTTTGCTCCAGTGGCTAGGTTGGAAGCTATCAGGTTATTCCTTGCCTATGCAACATATAAGAAGTTCAAGGTGTATCAAATGGATGTCAAGAGTGCCTTCCTGAATGGTGTACTCAATGAAGAGGTATATGTTGAACAACCTCCCGGGTTTGAGGTTGGAGATAGAGTATACCATTTGAAGAAAGCACTCTATGGACTTAAGCAAGCACCAAGAGCTTGGTATGATACTCTCTCTCAATTCCTGACAGACCATGGGTTCAAGAAGGGAACTGTGGATAGGACATTGTTCAGGATCACTGAAGGTGATGACATTCTCTTGGTCCAGATTTATGTGGATGACATAATATTTGGATCACCAAATCATCAGCTCTGTGAGAAATTCTCTAAGTTGATGACTGGTAAATTTGAGATGTCCATGATGGGAGAGATGAACTTCTTCTTAGGATTGCAGGTCAAGCAGACTGATCAAGGTATATTCATAAATCAGGCCAAGTATACAAGAGACTTGATTCATAAGTTTGGTGTTCAAAACAGCAATCCAGCCAGGATCCCTATGAACACAAATTGGAAGATGGATCCTGACACTGAAGGGACTTCAGTAAATCAGACTGAGTATCGAGGGCTGATAGGCTCTTTGTTGTACCTGACTGCAAGTAGGCCTGATATTACGTTTGCAGTTGGTGTGTGTGCTAGGTATCAGTCTGATCCCAAAAGAAGTCATTTGGAGGCTGCTAAGAGGATACTTAAGTATTTTAAAAGGACAGTCAATATGGGACTATGGTATCCTTCAGATGACAATTTAGAACTGACAGGTTATTCAGATGCAGATTATGGAGGTTGTAGGATTGATAGGAAATCAACCTCAGGAACATGTCAGTTTTTGGGAAGTAAGTTGATCTCGTGGTTTAGTAAGAAGCAGAATTCAGTGGCAACATCCACAACGGAGGCTGAGTATATGGCTGCAGGTAGTTGTTGTGCTCAGATCTTATGGTTGAGGCAACAGTTGGGGGACTACCAAGTATTTGCTAATCAGGTTCCAATCTATTGTGACAACAATAGTGCAATAGCAATTACTCAGAATCCAGTGCTTCACACAAGGTGCAAGCATGTGGACATTAGACATCACTTCATTCGAGATCATGTGGAGAAGAAATATATTAGGATGGAGAAGATTCACACTGACAGGCAAAGAGCTGACATCTTGACTAAGCCTTTGGCTGAATCAAGGTTTATGGAACTGTCAGTGGAGTTAGGACTCTTAGATCCGAGAGAGCAGTCAGTGTAGGGTTCCAGGGAGAACTCAGGCCAGACTCGACTCAGCGAGGTATCAGGGTGCTACAATGTCTCCCTGACAGGTATGAGCTCCAACCTGACTCCTGTGAATTTCAAGCGTCTCCCTGAGTCCTTCGTCCTGAAAATCTTTATTAAATGCATTCCGTTTTCATTAAAAGCGCGCCTTTTCATATTTAAAACCCACGCGCACGGAGCATTTAATGTTACAGTTACTTTTTCATATATGTGTCCGTTTTATACGGAATATGACTGACATTGGGTTTGATTGAAGCTGAGATTAATCCTGGCCCCTCATTTCAAAACCTTTCGAATTCAGGGATTAATCTCAACCCCACGTTTGAGTAACTGACTTAGTCTTATCAATCAAGAGTGCCATTTGAGGTTTTTACGCAAACACAACGCACATCTGCACACTGAGTTTTCTCTTGCTCAAACACAGAATTTTCAAGAAAAATCTCTTCTTTCAAAACAATGGCATTCCTTGATTCCAACTGGACAACCGACAAGATCGTGGACGTTGTCGAGAACAAGCTGATACACATGGAGCAAGTCATCTCCATGGAAGGTATATGTCTTACTGTTGAGGAAATCAAACCCGTATTCAAGTGGATTTCTGATGCTGGGTTGGAAACATACTTCACCACCCGCCCCATTTCCGTGCTCCCAAGAACAGTCGTGGAAGCATACTTGAATATGTTTTTACGGAAGGGGGAGATTTATACGAAGGTGACTGCGCTTAAGCCGACGGGAGAGAAGGACGGCGACAGCGAACCTCTCTACAACTCTGAGGAGGTCACTATTGACGTCAGGAGGGCGGTGAGGGAAGTCTTTAAGTTGCCATTCTCTGGCATCAACCCAAGAACGTATAAGGAGAACTCGGAGGGAGAACTTCTTGGGAAATGGACCAAGTCTGGGTCATCAAAGTTCAAGGCTCGTCAGAACAAGAATACACTGAAGCCTGAGTACAGAGCTCTGGTAGATTTGGTGTCCAAGATGGTGATGGGTGCAACTGGCTCTCACGAGCAACTGAGTCTGCCCAAGCTGAGACTCATGGGAGCAATTGCTGATGGAGTGGAAGCGAACTGGGAGCAGTTCTTCCTTGATCAACTCCATCAGGCTGGATTGGACAAGCTTAAGCGAGATGAGGAGAAGAAGCACATATCCGTCAATGCCATCTTGTCATTCGGAACGAGGATGTCCATCCTGATTGCTCATGCCTGCCATGGGTATACCTTCGATTTTGAGGACAGTCTCTCCTCAAAGAAGGTAATGTTTTCCTCACTGAGTGATACATATTCAGTGCTAGGGCTGACTGATCCCAATGCGAAAGCAAAGGGTCAGGCCAAAAAGCCAGCTGGTAAGGCCAAGAGAGTGGCAACCAGTCTCACTGAACAGGTAGATGACCTCCTTGAGAGGAGTAAGGAAGTAGAGGAGGTGGAGCAGCCTGAGGTGGACGCGGCTGAGAAGAAGAAGAGGGTGAAAATCGTGCTGTCAGGGAAGAGCACGAAATCAGGGACTGAGTCTGATCCCAAGAAGGTCGGGTCTGAGGCTGAGGGAACTGACGATGACGTCAGGAAGGAGGGTGATCAGGGAGAGAGGCCCCTGAAGAGGCTTAGGAAGGGACCCAAAAAGTCCCCTGCTAAGAAGTTGCCTGAGGTGAGTGAGAGGGAGAAGTCAAGCTCTTCTAGAGCCTCTGACTTGGAGGAAGTGAGAAAATCTGTCGAGACGGCTGAGTCATTGCAGCCTGAGACAGTACCCACTCAAACACCCCCAAACCCTGAAACACAAACACCTTCCAACCCTGACACTACCTCTCAACCCACTGAAACACCCCAAACAGAGCCAAATTATCCTACTAAGTCAGCGCCATCAAATTCACCCACGAATGAGCCTGACCAGTCAGCCGAGCCAAACCTTCCAAACCCCACAGACTTTCCCTCATACCCCAATCCCAAAGACTGTCCCAAATCCGTTTCAACTGAAGAGGATGAATTCCTTGAAGTGGAGGAGGAGGAGTTAGATGAACACATGGCTGGTGGGATTCTGGAGAACACTCTCAGGGGGAACGCCACAGAATGGGAAGGTAAGTGCTGGCCTGGGCTGTACAAATATTAGCTGCTGGCATATGTGATTGAGCTCAAGGTTTGGTTGGACTTCAAACAATCAAACATGCAGGAGCAACATCTGCTAGTAGACGCTCGTGGCTGGGAGCACTGGGAGGCTGAGGAAGCCAAGATTTGCTCCTTCTTTGGACTGACTAGCTGGCTTCAACATCTAAACTTTGACAACCTGAAGCAGCTAGTGGCTGATATGATGTCCAAGAGCAAGGCCGACATCCGGTCTGATGAAGAGAAGGATGATGAGGATGATGATGAAGCTCAGGGTGGAGATATGGAGAAGGCAGTGGAGGAGACTGCAAAGGAAGTTGATGAGATGATCTCTGAGCCTCAGGCTCAGGGGGAAGGTGAAAGAGACACTGGTGCCAAGGGTGGACCAGTGGCTGAGGATGTTGTGAACATCTCAGCTGCCAATGAGACATCTGTTGATGAAGGGATTCCCTGCCCTGAGACAAGAGAGGAAGATGTTGAGGCATCCAAGGAGACTCTCAGTTCCGAGGGACTTGCTCCTAAGGTTCAAGATAGCTTAGCTGAGCCTAAGGAGGCGGCTATGACTACTTCACAACTGCCTTCAGTGAACCTTGACGAAGGGACTGATGCTGCTGGGGCTGACAAGGGAAAACAGCCAATCACTGATGAGGCCATTGATGATGCAGATGTGATAATAACTGGGGTCGGCCGTGCTGAATTCACAAGCATAGTGGAGGTCAAACAGGAGAAAACCACTGAAAATCTAGCTGAACTTCGGGAGGAAGTAATGAGGCTACGAGCTGAAAAAGAAGAAGACTCCAAGGCCCTGGCAAAACACATCAGGTGGACAAAGTCAGCCTACAACACCCTTGCCAACAGGGAGCTAATTTTGCTAAAAAGGACTATGACTGACACGGCCAAGTCAGTGAGGAATGAGAGGAAGCGCACCAAGAAGATGCTTAGGAACACTCTCAAGAAACTTGATGAGAGGGATGCGATCAGGGATGAGAAGTTGAATCAGGCAGTTGACAGGCTTGCAGTTCAGACTGGAGCTATCGTCACTCAGGCCATAAAGGACTCAGCGTCCAAACTGGAGCTGGAGTCAGGGAAGTTGGATCGCACCTCTCAGTCAGTGGCAGACATTTTGGCAAAGGCCACTGAGGAGTCGGCAAAGATACTAACTGAGGCCAGCAGAGTCAGCGGTGAGTCCTTGAAGGTGGAGAAAAGGATCACCAAGGCTGAACAAAGACTCCAACTCTCTATGGAGGTCTTTGAAAAGAAAGTCAATACTGCTATCAGTTCGGTTTCTTACGCAGGCACTGGGATTGCCACGGGAGTTGAGATGCTGAAGGAGGGCGTATTGGAAGTTCAATCTTTAGCCTCTTTTGTTATCAACAGTGGAGCTGAGTCACTCCCATCCCAGGCCAATGATGATGCCAAAAAGGGGGAAAAGAAGAAGAAAAGATCCCGCCCTGAGGCATCGGAGGCAGTCAACCAAGGTGAGACCGTTCTAGCTGACCCTGAAGCCAATCCTGAAGGGAATATACTAAGGGTGAGGAAGTCAGCTAGGTTAGCGGCAGTGGAGAAGGAAGGAGAGGAAGTTGTTGCCAGGCTGAGGGTGGAGGCAACAAAGGCAAAGGCTGATGAACCTTCCAAGCAACAACCTAAGCCTATTCAGAGATCTTCTCCCATGAGCTCAAGTAAGGATCCAATCACTTTCTCAGGGGAGATGGTGGCGGAGCTATGTGCTGAAGCATGGGGAGATCACTCTGAGAAATCTGAGGCTATGCGCAGAGCTGAAATTGCTCAAAAGGAGAAGATGCGCATCTTGGAGAAGAAGGTTGAGAAGCTGACTATATCAATGAGCTTCAACAACGAGAACTGGATGACGCAGTGATCAGCTTGCTAAGGAGGAAGAAGGCGAAGCCTGAGCCTAGGAAGTACAGGAAGAAGCCAACAGTTAGGAAATCAACAATTCTTCAAATCAGTAGGCCTGAATCAGGAGTAAGGGAAGCTTTTGTCGATGAGTTCGTCTCAGAGGCATTGAAGGAGTTTTGGACTGATGCAAGGGATGAATTTGTTAGATTGTGGTATGTTGTGAAGAAGTGGGGCGACACTGATGATATTAATGCCCACTTCACTGACTACATGATGGACAATCATCCTGAGTTATTCCAGAAGATCTTGGAGGAGGCTGATGCAGCTCAAGTTCAAGTGAAGGCTCCTGAGTTCACCATTCGAGCTCCTCCCTTAGTTCCTGGAACTCAAAAGCATGACACAAAGGCCATCATGATGGAAGTATTGAGGATAGCCAAAGCTGAAGGATACGTGAACCAACCTGGAAGACTTGACGAGCTGAAAGCAAGAGTCTATGCAGGATATGGACTCAAACCTGAGATGAGATTAGTCTAGGTGTTCACATGCTTTCTTTGTAATAGACTAGATTCATTGTAACCATTTCCACATCAATCAATGAAGTCTATTATTTCTGCCCACAGACAAAAACTCATTGTTTTTTTGGCTGTTTGTTTTAAATTATGTACTTTATCAAGAACTGCTCTAACACTGTCTTATCTTATAGATAGGTTTATCATATTTCCTCTAAATGTTTTGAGGATCTTTTTCAGTGTTTTGGCATCATCAAAAAGGGGGAAATTGTTGGGACATTGTCAGTTTTGATTAAGATCCCAAAACCCCTGAAAAGATGTTTGCCTTAATCTGTCTTTGTCAGGCTAGTCTTGATTAGGATTAGTACTTAGTCATTTTACACTTCACAGGTACTCAGTGAGAGGAGAACTCACTGGAGACAATCAAGACTCAGAGCCTGAAGACGAAGAGCACCATCCTGAACTTATGGAAATCCTCTAAGCTGGCTGAGTAAGTGTCAGTGATGAAGAGTATGACCCTGAGGTCATTACTAACTCAATCCTGAAGGGAACAGGATGCCACTGAGTTGATGGGAAGACTTGGAGTAGAGCCAAGCAATGCAAAAGGAACTTCAGCGTCAGGACAAGACTGGTGGGCTCAAGACAAAATGAACTTAATAAGACAAGCTTGAAGCTCAGGAATAAGTTCTGACATTCTCACCAACCTGATGACGTGGACCAATCCGAGAAGGACACGCTCGTACGGAACCTGACATGAAGACTGAATTCAGACTGCACATTCAACGGGCAAGCATTTAATGGGCATTTAATGCAAATACCAAATCCATGCAAGGACGGCTGCTGCATGAAGATATGTCCGTTTGAAGCCACTCTACATAGATGACTAGAAGGCTATCTCTCCAACGGATAGTTTTTCAAATCACCTATAAATACAAAAGGTCTTGAACCCATTCAAGGTTACGGGAAATTTCCAAGCCATAAATTACTCAAACTCTCAAGCACTAAAAGCATTCAGCTTTTAAGAGAAGCACTCGAAAAACATCTAAATTTCCCAAGTGTTTCTTAGCAACTGAGAGTTATTCTGTATTCCAAGAGCTAAATAACATTATCTTAAGCTTAGAGAGATTATCCAATCCTTAGCATAGCTTTGCCTTGTAAGGATAATCTCAACTTAGTTGGAATCCAAACTGAAACCAAAACCCTAAGTTAGGCTTGTTGGGAGTAAGTCAGTTAGTGTGTTAGTAAGTGAAGTTGTATAGATCAGTGAGGATAGCTGGTCTTGGTGCACCTTGGCACGTTAAAAACAAGAATCCCTTGAGTGGATTTCCTGTTAAGTCTGGCCGTGGACGTAGGAGCTTGAGTCTCTGAACCACGTTAAACTCCTTGTGTTCTTACTGCTTTGATATTGTGCATACTTGCCATATTACTTATTCATTCATTGCATTCAAGTTTATCAAGCCTGAATCAATCAGGCTGATCTTCAAAAGAGCACTGCCCTACTAAACACTATTCAGAATTGAGTAAAACAAGTTTTTCAGAAAGCAAACTAAACAAGACTTTAAACTATCAGGGCTCAAACATTTCCGCACTGAACTTGAACTGATAGTTAGCCAACTGACCCGCACCAAGTGCAGTCAGTAGGTGTGTTATCAGCTCCTAGTTCTTTACCACTCTGAGTAAAGGGGACTCAGTCAGTTTTAAGGTTGAAAAATTGGTATACGTGTATTCCTCCCCCCCCCCATACACGTATTCCTCAGTCTTGTACCGGGACCAAAAGATGTCTTGGTTTGTCTACCAGCTCCCAAACATCCTGTCTGGTGAATTGATTCAACTCCTCTTGCATAGCAACAATCCAATTTAAATCTTTCAGTGCTTCCTTGATGTTCTTGGGCTCAATCAAGGATACATAGCAACTGAATAAGGCAGCTAAGTTAAGAGTTCTCCTAGTCTGGACACCCTTAGTTGGATCTCCAATTATAAGGTCATTGGGGTGATCAACCAGGGTCCTCCTTCCCGTGGTCTTACCTGATTGATCATCCTCTGCAGTACCTTGGTGAATATCACCAACTGCATAAGAGCTTCCCCCTACAGGAGTTCCAACCTCCTCTGGTTATGCTCCTTGTAAAGACTTCTCCTTTAGAGAACCAAAAGATGGGTCAAGAACTGAATCTGAATCCGAGTCTGAATCAAGAATAGGTGGATTGACTTTGATTACTCTGGGAGTAGTCTGATTTTGGGTCTCTCCAGAAGACTTTAATTCCACCTTGCACTCAACAGCAGATTCATCAAAAACAACATGTGGTGTTTCCTCCACACAAAGTGAATTCTTATTAAAAACTCTGAATGCTTTACTAGTGGTGGAATATCCTAAAAATATTCCATCTGCTACTTTAGCATCAAAAGTTTTTAATTTTGATTTCTCATTGTCATGAATGAAATACTTGCAACCAAAAACATGAAAATATGAAACAGATGGGGTTTTACCTTTCCATACCTCATATGGAGTCTTGCTATGTCTCTGGGCAATTAGGCATCTGTTCTGAGTATAACAGGCTGTATTGATGGCCTCTGCCCAAAACCTTTGTGGTGTGTTGTACTCTGCTAGAAGAGTCCTTGCAGCTTCTTTAAGGGTTCTATTCCTCCTTTCTGCTACTCCATTTTGTTGGGGTGTTCTGGCAGCAGATGTCTAATGAAAAATCCCATGTTCTTTGCAATACTCTGCAATGTGTGAATTCAGAAACTCTGTCCCTTTGTCACTTCTGATTCAGACTATGCTTTGGTTCTGCTCATTCTGAATCTGCTTGAAGAATTCTGGCAGCTTAGTGATAGTTTCATTTTTCTTAAACAAGAACACTACCCAAGTGTATCTTGAAAAGTCAACTACTATCACCAAGGTATACTTCCTTCCACTGAAACTAAGAGGAGAAACAGGTCCAAACGAGGTCCATGTGAAGTAGTTGAAGTACTCTGGTTGTGGTTGTGCTCTGGACATCCTTAAAGGAGGTCTTGGGTTGTTTACCCTTCTGGCATGAACCACAAACCTGATCCTTCTTAAACACTTCATTAGGAAGACCTCGAATAAGACCTTTTCTGGCAATCTTATTCAGTGTTTTGAAGTTAAGGTGGCTCAATCTCTTGTGCCATAACCAACTATCTTCTGCAGATCCTTTAGCAACCAGGCAAGCATTTCTTGGGCAACTACTAAAATCTGCAAGATAAATGTTACCCTTCCTCAAGCCTATAAGCAAAATGTCATTATAATCAGAAGAAAAGACAGTGCATGAATCACTAGAGAACTTCACTGAGTATCCCCTGTCACAGAATTGAGATACTGAAAGCAGATTATGCTTGAGTCCTTCAACGTAGTAGACTTCATCTACAAATACTCCATTAAAGATCAACTTTCCAACACCTCTGGTGACTCCATAGTTGTTGTCACCAAACATCACTCTTGGCCCATTCATTGGCTTGAAATCCTGGAGATGATCTTTCTGGAATGTCATATGCTTGGAACATCCACTATCAATGTACCACACATGTTTGCTTGAAAGTCCTTTCTCCAATGGGCTCTTATCATCCTGCAGAGAAATCAATTAGGTCCCCTACTAGAGCTGGGTCCTGATTGGTTAGTTGCAGGTTTTGTAGGAATCCAAAGATAAAGATCATCCCTTGCTGGGTGAGGAGATCTTATCTTCCTTCCAAATCTATCTACCAGCACATGTCCTCTTACAATGACATATTGAGCTACTGGTCTGATTAGAACACCTTTCCTATAGACAGGTCTGGTGTATCTTTTCTCAAATCTGGCCTTTGGAATAGCCTGCCTCAAAGACATGGTCTTAAAGGTCTGGTTGTAAGGGTACATCCTAGAAGAACCATCTCTGGTGCCATAACTACCCAAATCAGTTGGTTTTCTATAGATGGGTCTGGAAGACCACCTCTAGTTCTGAAAGGTAGACCTGTTCTGGTTGTTATAGTTCCTTTGAGTATAACTGTTCTGGAATTGATTCCTCTGAGAAAACCGTCTCTGGGGACCTGGTTCTGTTGAACATTGTTCCATCTCTGGTAGTTCCTATTCTGATTGGTATTCCCCCTTCTTGAGTGTCTCTTTTGAGGTCCCCTAATCTGGTTAGGTCCCTTTGAGGATTCCTCTGGGGTCCTCCAATCTGAGTAAGTTCTACTCTTTGAGACTTATTGTTCACAGAGCCATCAACCTACAATGGTTCCCCTTGTTGACTTTTTTTCTCTAGGATCTTTTCTTCCAGGACAGTCAACTCTTCTGGACCATATTCTATGTGATTAACAGAGTGATTCCTTTTCCAACCAGGATTGTGAACCACTTTGTAACCATTACCAGTTGAGTCTTTATCATCCCAGATTTCTACCAATTTACCAGATCTTACAGACTTATCTTTGTTATAAAGGTATTTATGAGTTTTAGTAGTAATTCCAGAATATCCTAAACCACTCTTATCATTAATGCGCTGAGAAGACTCTGATATGATAGATACAACAGATGGTATCTTAGGAGCTTCTCTGGGCATGGGTATCTCTTCTATGGTTTGCTCAACTTGTTTCCCCTTGATAAGAGTCTGGTATTTGGCTCTAAGTTCATTGAACTCATCTTCCTTAGAGTTCTTTTCTTTCATGAGTTGATCTACCAGAGTATCTCTTTTCGTGATCTTATCCTGAAGTGCAGAGACTTCTTTGGAATGATCTTTCATGAGTTCTCTGGTGGATTTTTGCTCATGAGAGAGGGATTGAACTTCAGCTCTGAGCCTACCATTTTCCTTCTCAAGTTTTTGACATAGTTGAACACAATTTTGGAGATCTGATAGCATTTATTGCATATCAGACTCTCTGGAGTTACCAGATGAATGAGATGATTCAGTATATTTGGAATTAGATAAGCATAGGGTAGTTTCATTTACCTCAGTGATGTCTGCCATAAGACATACATCATCATCTGATCCGAAATCAGAAGAAGAAGAAGAAGAAGAAGAACTGGAACTAGTATCTTCCTCCTCTGCTTCTGCCAGTAGTGCTCTCTTGTCAGCATATCTCCTATCTCTCTTAAGTCTTTTCTCTTCTCTTTCTCTAAGAGTCAATTGAGGACAATCATAGCTGTAGTGACCAGGCTTGTTGCAGGTGTAACAGGTGTTATCTCCTCTGGGACTGGGCCTTGGATCTCTCCTCCTCTGGTTGTACTCTGTTCTGGCTGGACTACTATCTCTTCTCTGGTAGTCAAATCTGCTAGAACTGCCATCCTTCTTCTGGTAATCTGATCTCCCAGAGCTGTTATCTCTTCTTCTCTCTGGAGTTCTGAATCTGGTCTCCCTTGAGTCTCCAGATTTTCTCTCTTTATCTACAGTTTTGAAGGAACTCTTCCTGTCTCTGATAGATTCCTTCCAGTGCTTTTTGTACCTGCTATATTTTGAACTCATTTTATCAAGTTTACGGGTTAGGAGTGCTACCTGTTCCTTGAGACTCAAGTCATCTGCAGGGGACTCCTTTGGTTTGTTATCTGTCTTGATGGTAGAGGAGAAGGCAACTCCTTTCTGACCAGAAGAGGAAACCTCTTCTGTTTGATCCTCCTCTTGAAGATCATATTCGTAGGCTTTAAGATCAGATAGCAGAAGATAATGATCCAGAGTGTTGAGATCCTTGCTATCTTTAATCACAGTCACTTTGATTCTCCACCTGCTGGATAGTGAACGTAATATTTTATTATTTATTTCCTTTTCAGAGTAGGTCTTACCTAAGGCACTAGCCTTGTTGAGGAGATTTGTGAGACGCATATCCAGCTGGTCAATGGTCTCGTCTGGTTTCATTTTGAAGGTGTCAAACGAGTGTTGAACAGCTTGAAGTTTGTTGTCCTTGATCTTCTCTGTTCCTTCACAGAGCAGGGCAAGTTTATCCCACATCTCCTTAGCAGTGGCACAGGTTCTGACTTTCTCTATCACCTCCTTAGTGAGTGTGTTGATGATCTCAGTTCGTGCCACCTGGTCCAAATTATAGAGTTTTCTTTCATCATTGTCAAGCTCATCTTTCTTCTTGAGGATTCTCTGTCTGGGAACTCTGTCCTCAGCAGCTTTCTGGGCAGTTTCACTTGTTTCTTCTCTGGATTCTGACCTGCCACTATCAATAGGAGTCCAGTAAAATTTAATTGGGCCACTCTCTACCACATCTAGCATGCGGTGATGAATAGCTCCAAGATGATTACTCATCATGAAGCTCCAGTGGCTGTAATCCTCAAAAGAGAATTCTGGTAACTTACGGCTCTTGTAAGAAGATTTTGTAGATATTATTACTAAAGAGATTTAACACAAATTTAACCAAAACACAATAAAGAGCAATAGATCTACCCGGTGACCACCAAAAAGCTTTACAAAGCAGTGGTCTTTGGACACACTGCTCTGATACCACTTGTTGGTCCCACTAGATTGATAAATTGCGGAAGCTTTAAAGGGAATGTCTTGAGTAAAGTTCTTTTCACAAGAGCACAATAAAATAAGCAAGAAAGTAAATATGAAAACAGTAAATAAGACCGGATGTATAGTGGTTCGGATCTGAATATCCTACGTCCACTCTCCCTTGATCAAAGGGGTCTCACTATCCAACCAACAACCAACTTACTTACTGGAATTGTGAAGTACCAGTTCCTTCTTACAATATCTTTAGATCTAACTTCGATCTAAAGACCACAGCCTTCAACCTTATCTTGTAGATGAACAGGTTGAGGTCCAACAACTCCTTAAGAGTGAATATAAAAGTATGAACAGAATAAGAGTGTTATATGCTTGATAAACAAGAGCTTGGAATATGACTTCGTGCGCGTATGATTCTCTCTAGCCCTTTTTCTTGAGATTGCACTCTATATTTATAGAGGTGATTAGGGAATAGCCGTTGGAGAGCTAATCCAATCAGATCCTCTATTTAAGGAAGCTTCAATCAATCAATTCCCTAATTAATTGATTGGGTTGGTGAGATCCTTGGATTGATTGACTTCAAGACTTTCCAATCCGATCTTGTTGACTTGATATAAATCACCAACGGTCAATAGCTTCCAATGCCAAACTCTGATTCTCTCCAGAGAAGGCAATACCAGACACCAGGCAACCTTGATGTCTTCTGGTCCTGATCTGGTTAAGAAACAGAATGCTCATCAGAATCAAGAGATGATTCTGAGCATCTTTTGTTTCACCAGACTCGTCTGGTCTGGGGAAAGTTCTCTGCCTCTGATCAGTCTCTTCTGATGAAGTCCTCTGGGGGAGTCTTCTGGTGACTCTTCTGGTGAGTCTTCTGGTGACTCTTCTGGTGAGGCAATTCCCCCTAGACTAAGTCATATTCTAGTTCATCATCTGGCTAACAGGTCCAGATGGTCCTATTACATCTTCTGGTTTGTTTTTAACTCATCAAAACTATACAATATTTATCCTAACAAGGACACATGTCAAGCATGTAAGCTTGGTAGTCCAAGAGTCATGTACACCTCCTACTTGGTGGTTAGTGTAAATAAGTTGTTCTCCAGCTATAAAAATAAGTTCAAATTCACAAATACTCCAATTACACATACTCATACACCTAAATGTGCACACACATGAAATAAATACTAATTCGATACTCGTATTTACGATTCTATAACCCGAATAATGGAATTTACCATTTACGGTGGTAATCAATCACACGTTCTTATTTGGTGATCCCAAAATCGGTTAAAAACAGCTACTAATCCACCCGATTAGAACCAATCACCAACAACCGACAACTATCATGACTTGCACAAGAAGCAGGACCCCACACATCAACATATATGTAATCCAAAATAGATGTAGCAATAAGAGATGAAGTAGTAAATGACAATTTGTGTGATTTGCAAATATCACATGAAATACTATTCATGTCCAAAACACCGGACTTATTTAAAATAGGTTAATTAAATCTATGTATGATACTGGAGCAACGAGATGGATGGCCCAAGCGTGCATGCCAAGTAGTAGAATTTGTACGAACACCAAGAGCAGCAGACTTGGAAGGAGACTGCAAATAAAAAGATGGTGGTCGGATATGATAAACACCATCTTTACATGCCCCTTGAGCTAAGGGCACCCCTGTGAGTCGATCCTTCACAACAAAAGTATATGGAAAAAATTCCATAGATACATTTTTAGCCTTCGTAAATTGGTACATATAGAATATTAGACACAATAAATTCACGAGACGGAAATTTTAATGTAGATCTACCAGTATGGGTAATAGAAAGGCCCATACCATCAGCATGAATTGACAGATTGGAGAGATCATTGGTCAGACTATGGGAAGCGCCAGAATCGACCAACCAAGAGTTCGCTGGAGCAGTCTGTGTTGGTGACTAGGCCACATTAGCTGTGGCATTCAACCGACTGCATGAGGGGGCAATATGTCCTGGAATCCCACACCATTGACAAACAATCTGGTCAGAAGTCCCGCGACCTCCATTCATACATGCAGTGTTACCTCGACCACCACGAGAAGTATAATTTTTACCACAAAAACCAGAAGAAGTATTACCTCGGGGTTGAGAGTTTGAACCTCCACGGGATTGGAAGTTACGACGCCCTTGGGAAAAAGACCCAGTACGGGTCTGGGCAGAACCCGCCGAGCCAGTAGAATGATTGCCATGAGCCACATTAGCAGTGGCAACATGAGTGGTATTAATTATCTCCAGATGTTTCAGATAGCGCTCGTGTTCTACGAGCAGGTCATGTAATTCTTCAAATTTCAGCGGGTTCTCACGGGATCGGATAGGGCCAGCAATTTCACGATAGGAATAACCTAATTCGTTGAGGATGTAAAGGGTGGGATCGTCATTATTAATAGGTAGCCTTTACCGCTTGGAGAAACTCCGAAACGGATTGGTCACCGATCTTAGATTGAGAGAGATCGGTTTTTAATTGAAGAATACGGGAATGGGAACTGCTCCTATAGAGGCGACGAAGAGTATTCCATGTTGAGGCTGCTGTTGTGGCAGAGGAAATAAGTGGGAGAACCTCCACAGAGGCAGAGTCAAAATTGCAGGTAGGATCAATTGATCCTGGCGAAACCATGCACCGTATGTCGGTTCAGTGTCGGGAGGAGCAGGTTTCTGGCCATTGATGTGGCCTGTGAGATCAAACCCGTTTAGAACTGCCATGAAATTGGCACGCCAAGTGGAATAGGTGGAGGGGGTAAGCTTAACAGGGATGTGGTGGTGAGCAGTTATGGTGACAACTGAAGGAGTGTTGGGTGGATTGGTATTGATGTTACTGGTTTGTGAGTTGGTGGAACCAGCCATGATGAACGCCGAGAATAAGAGAAAATAGGATGGGTTTGACCAAGTGAATAAGTGAATCCCACAAAAAATGGGAACGGAATTAGTGGAATGCAGAAAATATGGAACAAATTGGTGGATCTTAGAAAATCTCGTTAGAGGAAGACACTCATGATACCATATAGAGAAATTAGAAAAGTATGTTGTATTTTCTACAAAGATTTACACGATATTTATATGCATACATGACAGCTATACAAGGTAGGTATTTACAAATATGATTACAATTAAATGACCAAAATTAATATAAATAAATTGTCATTAAATTAAAATAAATAATTATTTTCTGGAATCTTCAATATCCTTAATAAAATTGTTTAAAAAAATAAATTAAAATCAATTTTCAAAATTAGTGAATTAAATAGGCTTACTAAAAAAATTAAATATTTTTATTTAAATTTGAATTTGAATTCATTAATTTTAATTAGTAAATCTATTAAGAGTCTGTTTGGCTGAACTTATAAACTCTTTAAAACAACTTATAATTTATTTAAGAGCATATAAACACCCTCAAAATACTTGACAAAATAAAATATTTAACAACTTATAAGATCTTTAACAACTTATAAGATCATAGAATAAACTCCTTACAACTTATAAGGTGTAAAAAAATAAATTGAGATTTTTCAACTTATTTTCCTAATCATCTCCATCCCCAACCACATATTCCACCTTGGACCCACCTCCACCCACTTCTACATCAACATCAAAATAAAAAATAATTATTTTATATTATAATTAAAAATTTAAAAAGTATTCATTATATATTATCAAAGATCTTATAAGTTGTATTAGCCAAACACTTCATAAGCTCTTAAAACAACTTATAATATGTTAGGCGTATGACAAATCTTTTTCAAAAAGATCCCTAAACAACATTGATCAGCTAATCTGAAGATTATCCTGAAATTCGGTTTATTAGAGACTTTAGGTCAGGATTCAGGAAATTCACAGAGTGCTCAGTGAGGCTATGGTCAGATAACACACCTACTAACAACTCCGAAGCTTTTCAGTTGGATAGTTATTTGGTTAAGCCCGAGTGCGGAAGGTGAGACTCATTTTTAGAGATTCAGTGCTAGCCTTTTATGCAACCATGATTGATTGGTTCAATCCTGATAAATATATGTTGAATGCTTCAGATAAGGTATGACAAATATACATGTAGACGAGCAATTGAGTAAAGCATATAACAATATAACGTTGTTTCAGAGACTCAAACTCCTATGTCCACAATCCTGATTGAATATGAGAATTCTGTTACTTGCAATTGTTCTTTTTTTAATGTGTCAAGACTCAAGGTGCACTTTTTATTAGATCTCCTCTCTTATAAAATTCTGACCCCTGGAATTTTTTGGTTCTAGTCCTCTTACTACCAACTTTTTATTAGATCTCCTCTCTTATAAAATTCTGACCCCTAGAATTTTTTGGTTCTAGTCCTCTTACAACCAACCTCATGACCAACTCTTATCACTGACTTCGTTCTAAGGGTTGGTTTAGTATTCTTAGTTCCAACTTATAATAATCCTTACTATACAAATCTATTATAAGGATGAACTATCACTATAAGCTTAGGATATATTTCCTCCGTCCAGGGATTACTTGCACATTTACTTTTTACTCGTGTTTAGTGAGTGACTTTATTATTAGTATTTAAAATGATAAAATAATTATTAAGGAGACATATAATAGAGGAGAGATAATTCTATCACAACCCTTTTTAAATCTTACTTTATCATTTCAAATACTAATAAACAATTCGCTTGCTAAAATACAAAAAAAAAAATGGTAGTGTGCAAATAATCATGGGATGTTAAGTTCTCTAAATACATAATTGTTGGGGAAATCGTTTTGCCCGGATCTATTCTGGATTAAATTTAAATACAAATTTAAATATAATTATTACTAACATGAATTAATTCTAATTAATTCAAATAGTAATTTACCAACAACATGTAATTTTATGCATATAAATTAAATTCACGTAAAAGTCCTATAGAGGAATATCTAGGAGTTTATGCAATTACGTACCTCTTGAAGAGATGACCTTTGAGTAGAACGGGACAAACTAAATTAATCCTATCAACCGAAAGACCTTCTCAAGTATTCCCCTTTAGCCTTGCTCGTTCACCGATGGGAAGTGCTTAACGAACAATTTAATAAAACAAGGAATAAGAAAAATATATTGCACCTAATTTTTTCAACATATGGAATTGTCAACTGGGGAGGAAAGTATCACCCCCTATTTATAATAGAGGTGGACGATTTTTTCATGTAGAAAAGGGAGAGAAAATCTCTTTCTTGATCTCCGAAAAATCTTGAATATATCTCATATATTCTTTTCTCCATAATTAAAATATTCCACATAAATCTCACCTCCTTATTTTTATGGCTTTATTTTCAAAAATTATGAGATGAGAATTTGTTGGTCCCGGTACAAGACTGAGAGATACGTGTATGGGGGGGGAGGAATACATGTTTATAAATTTTTCTGACTTTCTTACTGACTGAGTCCCCTTAGCTCAGAGTGGTAAAGAACTCAGGGTTGATAACACACCTACTGACTGCACTTAGTGCGGGTCAGTTGGCAAACTATCAACTAGAGTTCAGTGCGAAAATGCGTGAGCCCTAAAAGTTTATAGTCTTGTTAATGTTTGCTTTCTGAAAACTTGATTACTTAATTCTGAAGTAGTGATTACTAGGGCAGTGTTCAAGTTAATGATCAGGCTGATTGATTCAAACCTGATAAAACGGATGCAATGAATGACTTAATGAATAAGCAATAAGAACAATATCAAAGCAGTAAAGAACACAAGGAGTTTAACGTGGTTCAGAGACTCAAGCTCCTACGTCCACGGTCCTGATTGAACAGGATAATCCACTAAGGATTAGCTTGTTTTTAACGTGCCAAGGTGCACCTAGATCAGCTAACTCACTGACCCTTACAATCTCCTTCCTAACTCACTAACTGACTTCAATCAACAAACCTAACAAGAGGGTTTTGGTTTCAGTTTTATTTCCAAATAAGATTGTGATTATCCTTACAAGACAAGGTTATGCTAAGGATGGATAATCACTCTAAGCTTACAATATAACTAGGTTCGCTCAGTGGAATACATAATAACTCTCTTTGCTAAGAAACACTTGGGAAATTTAAGGTTTTCAAGTGCTTCTTTCTAATGCTGAGTGCCTTGAATGCTTGAGAGTTTGAGTAATTTCTGGCTTGGAAATTTCCCGTAACCTTGAATGGGTTCAAGACCTTCTGTATTTATAGGTGATTTGAAAACTATCCGTTGGAAGAGATAGCCTTCTAGTCATCTACGTAGAGTTGTTCAACGGACATATCTCTCAGCCGTCCTTGCATGAATTAGGTAATGGCATTTAATGCACCATTTAATGCTTGCCCATTGAAAGTGCAGTCTGAAGTCAGTCTTCATGTCAGGGTCCGTACGTGCGTGTCCTCCCTAGATTGGTCCACGTCATCAGGTTGGTGAGAATGTCAGAACTTATTTCTGGGCTTCAGGCTTGTCTTATTAAGTTCTTTTTGTCTCGAGCACAACGGTCTTGTCCTGACGCTGACATTCATTCTGCATTGCTTGGCCCTACTCCAAGTCTTTTCCCATTACTCAGTATCATCCCGTTCCCTTCAAGACCGAGTTAGTAATGACCTCAGGGTCATACTCTTCATCACTGATACTTACTCAGCCAGCTTAGATAGACTGTCGTAAGTTCAAGATGGTGCTCTTCATCTTCAGGCTCTAAATCTTGATTGTCATCAGTAAGTTCTCCTCTCACTGAGTACCTGTGAAGTGCAAAAAGACTAAGAATAAAAACCTAACCAAGACCAGCCTGACCAAGACATTCTAAGGCAGTCATCTTTTCAGAGGCTTTGGGATCTTAATCAAAACTGACAATGTCCCAACATAAAGTGATTGTTTATGGAAAGTATGTGTGACATATTTTCCATAAGCAATCACTTTATTTATAAACGGACCTTACAAAACCCCGTAATACCCTCCGACATATCCCATTAAACCACATGCAAATTAATTGAACACTTTTTTACTAACCTTACCTTCAGATTTGATGTTCAATATTTGAGTATTAAATGACAATTGCGTCTCAGTCTCACAACAAGGAAACAACTTTTGACTAACCATTTTAAGCATATCAAAAAACTTTTTTGACTGATGATTTATCCTCCACTATAGGTGTTTTATTGAATTGTGATTGACCATCCCAAACAAATTTTGCAATCATCATACGATATCTATCAGGTTCCTCCTCCATAGGTGGTTCGAATTGAGTATACGGAACATGACTTGAACCACCAACATCATATTTTCCACCACTGCTCCACCCAATATATAAGTTTTCAACGGTTTTGATGTCAACATTCCACCATTTTTCACCGTGACTGGTCTAGTTATAATAGAGGGGAACAAATCGGACATCACAAGATGAGTTCTAACCCCATGAACACTAAAAAAATTTATATTCTTGTATCTTCTGTCTTTACACGAACACCTAATTTTACCTATACAATCCATACAATATAGATGTTATAATGCAAACTCAATAAACTCATCAATTTTATTGCAAAAGACAGGGTTAATGTCTTCTTCTATCATTCTAGGCATTGAGTACATCCAATCACGATCTAAAAAATGCATTTGTTTCAAATTAAAAGTATAAATATAGACAGAGCGACTGAAAATAGACATGTGTAGTTTTTTCCTTCACAAAAGTCAATCCATTATAACCATATATCAATCATATTATTTTCATCAAATAAACATACCACACCTATTATGTAATAACGTACCAAAATAAAACAAGAGATTTAAATGGTAAAAATGTGAAAATGTACGATGAAGTTGAAGCAACAAGCACTTGAAAACGACATTCAACATCAATTATATGATATTAAAAATATACATAAAAATTTGGGCAGAGTTTCGACTTAAATAGGTATGTACAATTTTTTTCTTCACAGAAATCAATCCAACATAACAATATAGCAATTACGTTAGCTCCATAAACAAACATAGCACACCCATTATTTAGAGCTGTCAAAACAGGTCCGTCTTGTTAGGCCAACCCGAAAAGCCCAGTTTTAAGGACGAGTTGGGCCTTAATATTATAGGCCCGAAACAAATCGAGGTTTTTTAGCCTAGCCCGATAGGCCAGTCAGGCCGCTCAGGCTTGGCCCGAAAGCCTAGACCGGCCCGATCAATTTTTTATTTTAATAAAATTACCTAAAAGCTAAAAGACTAAAAATTAAAACTAATGTAAAATATCACTTGGGTAGGCAAACACCATAAATTAATTTATATATGGTTGATTGGATTGCAAAAAGGTATACTAAAAGCAACCAAAGTTGAGGCATATCAGTAAAAAATTGAATAATTAGTATCGATGGTTGTCGTTAATAACTAGTATGGTATTAGTTAGATTCATATATTGATTATTATTGTCTTTTATTGTCAATTGATCGAGATTTATCATCTTGTCTAATTGATGGTTCACCAGTTTGTCTAGTTGTTGTTCTTTACTTTTTTCTTTTTCATTTTTCTCTTGGAAAAGGGTTATGAATTATGACTTATAAAATGACTGTTATTTAGAGTAGTTTTTATGAATTTGAGTTTATTAACTACTATTGGATTATTATTGTTTGAATTTATTTTTGTGAACTTGAGGGTATTAAGGATTATTTAATGAGGAAGTCTTATATGCAACAGTTACACCGTGCACTCGCCCTACTCACCTGACCCGCCACCCACCTGTCTGTGCCCGCCCGCCTGCCCGCGCTTGCCCACCCGCTCCCCCTCTCTTCTTGAATCGCGTCGGCCGCCTCACCAACAAGGAAGCGCTGGTCACGCCCTCACCTCCTCCCTCTACCTCTGATCGATGTCGTCTTCCCCTCCTGGAGCCACTGCCCAGTGCCCACAACGCCATCCCTCCTCCAGCTGATGAAAGTCGCCGCATTACGCAACCCATCCCTCTCTCCTCCTCCCTTCTCCGCCCGCAATGCCATTGCCACCGAACTGAGCATCAACGCCCACCGCCGCTCTCGTGATGCCCGCCTCCACCACCGATGATCGACCCTGCTCTCCCCATTGTCGTCTAATCGACGCCGAGCGCCGCCGCTCTCGCCTCCTCACACCACTACCTTTTAATTTCAGTAAGTGAAAAGTTGCCCAAGCTTTAAATGAAAAGTTGCACTAACTTTAAATGAAAAGTTACCCAAACTTTAACTGAAAAGTTACACTTGCTTTTATCTGAAAAGTTACATTAGATATAATTGAAAAGTTACACAAGCTTTAAAAGAAAAGTTCACTAATTTTAACTGAAAAGTTACACAGGCTTAAATTGAAAATTTACACTACTTTTAATTGAAAAGTTACACAAACTTAAATGGAAAATTTATACAAACTTACATTGAAAAGTTACACAAACTTAAACTAAAAAGTTACACTAGTAAACTTGTATAACTTACAAAATAAAGTGCGACTATACTTAACAATTTAGCTTTGATAAGAAATCAATGTAGAACAAAACAAAACTCTTTTATTTTAACATAATATTACTCCTTGGTGTATTGTTTTCCTTGTGAAGGGGCAATCAAGTCATAAATGCTGGAAAATAGTGATGAATTCAACAGGTTTATATAACAGTTGGAAAAGTTGCTCAAGATAAATTAGAAAAGTTACCCCAAGTAAAGGTGAAAAGTTAATCATCCTATAATAGAAAAATGGGTAAAAAAAGTTATAGAAGGGAATCGAACCCTGGACCTAGCTTCGGTTTCCACTAGGGCACGAGCGCAATACAATTAAAAGTTCGGATATTTAATATATGTAGTGTGTCTTAAGCTAGGATTGGGAAAACCTCTCTAAGCTATGAGTTACAAGCTTGACACTCAATGAATATAAGTGATAACCCTAAAGGTCAGTGTCGTGGGTGTGTAACACTTCCTTATGACTCCCTAACAACTAACACACCCTCACAGCTTGTAGGTGTTTATTTTCTTCTTTCACACACCCTTACAATGAAGCTATGAGCTTGTATTTATAATGGGGATTCAAATGTATCCGTTGGAGGGAAGATACATTTGAATCCAACATTTAATGGTTTCAACCACTTTTCTTGGAATTCGGCCTTTGTCAGTGTCAGAGTTGCTGCCTCGTGCTGATTGGTCCACGTGGCCTGGATTCACGGATCTTTGACTCAGTGGGTTGACCAGGACCCACTGACTTTAGGTAGCTTCCTCTTTCACTGACTGATGATCTTCAGTGGACTGAACGTCTTCAGTGTAGTTGTCCTTCAGAGACTGTTTGAAGATCATTTCCAAGAAGTTTGTCATAAGGCTGGATGACAAACTTCCCTGACCACAGTAGCCTGACTCCTTCAGGGCCTACTTGGTGCAGCACTGATCCTCCTGATCAGGCTCTTCACTGAGTGGTCCACCAGACTTGGCTTAGATCAGTCTGGTTTACACTCAGTGGGATATCCTTCAGGCTTCTCTTCTGGTTCAGGTTGCAAGCATGGCTTCAGTCAGTTCTCCTTGGTGTCATCTTGATATCCTCAGGCTGTGTGGCTGAGTTCCCCCTCGCTGAGTTCCCCCTCAACTGAGTGTTCCCTCAACTGAGTTCTTCTCAACTGACAGCCTATTCTCTAGGAGCTAACCTAGTCTGACCTGAAACAAAAGATACTATCCTGACTGCTTTCAAACCTATTACATGTTTTGGAAAATCATCAAAATTAAAAAACATATCCCAACAATAATAATAATAATAATAATAATGATGATGATAATAATAATAATAATAATATATTTTTAAAAAATTGTCTGGGTCGATTTGGCCCAATAGCTCGGTAACCCACCTAGGGTCAGGACGGGCTTCAAATATGTGGCTCGAAGTCAACCGGGGCCCGACCCAAAAAAGTCAACGGTTCGGTGGGCCCATTTGACACCTCTACCATTATCTAATAATGAATCAAAAATATATACTATAAAATTAAGAGATTTAAACGGTAAAAAATGTGAAAACGTATGGTGAAATTGAAGTAACTAGCACTTCAATGTGATGTAGTGTTGGTCGGTAGCTACGAGCACTTTAAATTGACACACTCAACATCGATTATACGTGAAGAGTGGACAAAAATCACATTAAAATCTTATTTTTTCATTAAAGTGTCTGAAAAAATGACTGGTTGGTGATATAACTTCGGAAATCAGCGACATAAATAGCGTTTGTCGCTACTTTTAGTACATGTTGTCGTGACGATCTCATATATCATCACGCAAAAGAGAGATCTATTGAGATAGTTTAGTAGTCACACATAGCGATGTTAGGCAGCAAAAATCATTATATCATGACAACTTTTTATGACCAACCCATCTGCTGTACTTGAAAAGTATTATGTCAGATAAATTGCAACGGATACATGTCCGTCGCGAATTTAATTTAAATTTAGCGACTGGCTTTCATCGCAAATACAATAAAAATGACAATGTTTAGCCACACTGGAAAATTCCATTGTTAATATCCGTCGCTAAGTAGCGATGGAAATTAATTTCCATTGCTAACTTTATTGAATACGACCAACTATAAATTTTTGTCGCAATTTTTCTCATATCAGTCGCAAATGTACGAAATTTATGACAAATTTCATTTCCGTTGCAAATTTCTATCGCTGAAACAAAACTTTTTTGTAGTGACTAATATTTAACTATCCTTATTGAAGTCAATTAGAGAACGACACATAATATATATATATATATATATATATATATATATATATATATATATATATGACTAGGGAACAATGAACTTATGGGTTTCTTGACCCAATTTGCTAATTATACTTGAAAGTACGGGTATTTCGGTATGGTATACCGTAGTTTTTAGTTCATACTTTATACCGTATCGAAAATATCAGTATATGAAAAGTCAATCCGGTACATATTCCTGGTGAGATTTTGGTATCCCATTCTTTGTCAAATTTTTTGTAAAATAAACTACTAAAAAGTAAAAAAGAAAAAGGCATGATCTTCGGAATGCTAACAAGAGAGAACAACGGATAAAATATATGAATGTGATTGTGCAAATAATTCTCCACAAAGAAAATAGATTTTAAATTTACTCCACATATGTTGTTACTGTTGTTATTAATTTACTCACTGGACAACAACTGATTAAGATCAACTTCTTAGATAGAGATTTCTGATGTTGTATATTTAATATTCGACCACCAACCACTTTTTTTTTTAGCAGAATGAGAGATTGAGAGAGACAATCCTTGATTGCGTTAGAGGGTGGAAATTGAGGAAGACAGGAAAGTGATAAACATACTCTTGTATAAGGATGGACTATGAGCCTACGACTGTATTAATTTTAAAAAAATAAGTAGTTTTTGATCTTTTTAAATAATAAGAGTGTTTGAGCTTCCACATTTTTAATAATAAGATACAATCTAATCACTTATAATGGTACAATATTAAATAACTGAACTAAAAATTAATTTTGATATGATAATATATCATACCGAAATTTTTATATCTCGGTATGCCACTTTTCATACTGTTACCATACCGAAATTTTCGGTATGATAATAGATTATAACGTAATTTTTTATATACCGAACTTTCGATAAATTCGGTATTTTTTGGTATGGTAAGCTCGATGTACTGAAATTTTCGGTATTTTCTTCAATCCTACTTAAAAGAGAAGCATAAAACACACCCTTCCTCCTACGAACAATTATTTTCACATTTGTCTAATTTAATTGTCCCATAATTATTTCCACACTCCTAATAAAAATAAATCTATCACAAAAATTAATAATGTAATTTTACTTTATTGAAAAATATTAAACTCCAAAGCACTTACTTATTTTTCTTATTGAAAAATATTAAACTCCAAAGCACTTACTTATTTTTATTTTTTTTAAATGTGTATTAAATGAAACTCTGCGTCTCATATACGAGGCAGATTGACATAACTCTTAACAAACATGCATATATGTTATAAACTTATAAAAAGGAATAAGACGTGATGATTGTCCCTACAAGAAACTGATTAACATGTCCATCCAATCTATGCAAAGTTGAAGGGATACTATATAAGATTACTTGGCCTGAAGAGGATAAAAAAAAAATGGTTCGGCATTGACCTTGTGACGTTGAAGCCAATGCACTTATGCACCGAGCATTGCCTTTATTTACGCACTACTAGCTGGATAACCTCATATTTCAAATTATTTTTGACATGCTGCAAATGATACTCACTTAAATATTATCATAAACAAGAATTTCCTAATATTTTATATTAAAATAATTAATACTTTTAGTGAAAATAATTAATACCACATGAATTAATATATTTAGTAAAAACAACTAATATTCTTCGTAGTTGATATCTTTAGTGCAGTTCACTGATACTTAATTTCAGCATAATTTACTAACATTCATCTAACAAGTTTCACCATGAATATCATATCATTCACATTTATGTATATTATATATATACACACACGTATAGATAAAGTATATAGTGAAAATGGTTCATACATGAATTATTGAAGAGTACTAGTTATTTGCACTAAAGAGTATTAGTTGTTTTCGCAGAATGTTTCACTGAAGAGTATTAGTTGTTCACTGAAAATAAACCAAAACTTTTTAGTGTAAACAATTAATATTTTTTAGCGAAAACAATTAATACCCTTTAATAATTCATATATGAACCAATATCACGTATATTGTATGCCTTCACAAGTACAATCCAGCTACATACTCAAAAACTTTGTTGATATCTTGGGTCTTTTGTCCCCATTTCCCCACTAAGCCCATCCCCTATTTTAATTTTTTGTTGCAGCACATATATCATCATCTTTTTTTCTTCCTCTTCTAATCAACACATATATATATATACCTTTAAATGTATCTCCCTCTTCTCTCATGGGTTCCGAGTTGATGCCCCGAGAAGAGGAGGATGAGTCTTGGGAAGTTCGAGCGTTCGAGGAAGACGCGTTGGGTTGCACGTGGCCCCCACGCTCCTACACCTGCACCTTTTGCCGGAGGGAGTTCCGGTCCGCCCAAGCCCTCGGCGGCCACATGAATGTTCACCGCCGGGATCGCGCAAAGCTCCACGACGCGCCACCACCACCCGTGCGTAATGGGTTATGCCTTGTCTACCCTGTAGCTAGCTCTATCCTATTCCCACCTTCATTTCCTCATCTCCTTTCAAATAAACCTAATCATAGCGACGACGGCGTCGTTTCTTCTAATAATAATAATACCCGAGGTACTTACCGAGCTGAAAAAGCTAAAGATTTTGGGATTGAAGAGGAACTGGACCTAGAACTCCGGCTGGGACGAAGATGATGATGATGAATCATTTCATTTATCATTCAATGTGTATGTTGTTGTTTACTTGTATTCCATTTTCTTGTCAAAAGAACAATTAATTCCTTTTCTTTTTTCTTTTCAATTATTATATAAAGAAAACATTTCAAGATTGTGGTGTTTGTTTTTAACCTTTTTTTCATGCAGTGGGGATTATTAGGGTATGAGAGTAAAAATGGATGTTAAAGGGAAGGGGCTAGGGTTGGATAAAGGGTGCAGTGCAGTGTCATTTTCGAGCATTGAATTCTGAGCATATGAATACATAATTTTCTCAACGTATATTTCCGTGGGGATTATTAACGCTTTGGCCTCTTGCTGTCACTAATCATGTCCATGCTACATCACACCTAGCATAGGGAACAACGATCTAATTTAAATATTATCGAATTTTGTTTTACACTTTAACTTATACAATATCATAGCGCGGTAAATTAATTAAAAACTTCTGATTTATCTGCTGTCTTTCGATTTCTTTAATTTTGACTTCCCCATCTTTTCTTAAATCTCAGCTTTTTTTTTTTTTTTTTTTAATGAGGAAGTTTTATATGAAAATATATAGTTGATGATAAGATTATCATGAAATTGTTTTAAAGTATCGAATATTTGATCAGAAGTATCATTAATGTGGGTTCAAGAAAATTTACAACAATTACAATATAATACCACCGACCCACATTAATGATATTCCTGATTAAATAATTGATATATACTTTAAAACTGTTTCATAATAAATTTAGCATTAACTATTTTCATATAATACATTACATTTTTTTAATTTTTGTATGTGATCAGGTGTGAAATCGAATGAATATTCACTTTAAAAATGAGTAACACCACCAATGTAACATACAACTAATAGCATTTAATGAAAATAACTAATATATGGTGTAGAGTAGAAACAACTAATACTAAACAATTAAAATATTTTAGACACAAGTTCTTACATGCACTTGAATTTTGAATCCAATTAATTTTGACTTTTCAAAATTAATTAAGTAAATTGGGCTTTGAAAAATCACTTTAACTCAAAATCAAGTGCATTCTATACATTTGAGCGCACATGACAATAAGTAAGAGAGTTAGTACCATTTAAAATACACTTGGATTCAATTGGTGCGTATATAAAAGCATCCCCTTTAATAACATTAATGCATTAATTATACACTTTAATAATATTGCATTACAAAAGAGAATAAATTAATAATGCCTTAAACTGAGTTAACTAATTTAAAATGTCTCATATGAGATCAAGAATAACTCTTTTTCTAATACGGTTTATGATTGTTTTAGTACATAATAATAAAATACGTGAAAAAGAAAAGCTGAGACCAATTAAAAATCTTGTATTTTGAATATTTAGATATATTGATAAACCTAAAGTGGATTGTTGAATGGTATAATTTTAATTATATCATGTCAAAATAAATTTAAGTGATTTTAGACTAGTATTGAGTGGTACAGAAGTAGGTGTGAGATTATTAATGGGAATTGACATTTATATTGGTCAGCAAAATAGTTAGATAAAAAACTCAAATCTCAGTAAGAAATCTGAATCTACGTTGTTGTTCACTGACACAGTCAGCTTAAGGAGAATCAAAGTGTTATACGGAAAATTTATATATTTAGGCCAAGTTACAGTAGTTATTGTGCAAATGGTGAATGACTGAGAAATACTTACGAATATAGGGTGCATCGCGCGAGTGGGAGGCGATCAATGGTGAATCGCCTCTGGTGCATGCGATCAACACTTGATGCAGGGACTACCATGCATAGATTATTAATGATGTCTTCACTACCCCATGAATATATTGTTAATGATGCGCATAAATTGATTGTTAACGATGTTCTAATGATTGTGATTGTTAATAATGAATAATTGTATAATGATTTTAATACATATATTTTAATACCTAATTAAATATAGACTTATAAATTTTAATATCTTCAACTTTTTTTTTTAATATTTCTATGATTGCAAAAAATTAATTTTAAAATGATAATCAATATTTTCATCAAGTAAGTTATATGACAAAATATTGAGTAATAATGGTCCATACATAAATCATCAAAGGGTATTAATTGAGTTCTCTTAATACTATTAGTTATTTTCACTGAAGAATATTACTAATTTACACTGAAAAGTCTTAGTTATTCAGGGAAAACAAGCTATGACTCTTCAGTGAAAACAATTAACACCCTTAAGTGAAAATATCTAATACTCTTTAGTGATAACAACCAATACGTTTTGATGATTTATGTATGAATCAATTTCACTCTATACATACTCAAGTTATATTATCTTTTTACACAAAATCGACTAAACATATAAAATCATGACATGTAATAAGCAAATAATTATTTACGCTATATAATTTATGACTAAAACTTTAATATGTAACCCCCCTCTCTGTCTATCCATAAATATATAAGTTTTATTCGCAAATAAATTTCAAAGAGTTAATTAATTTGAAACAAATCATGTAAATTAGTTTAGTATTTTCACATAAACTCATTTTATTTTATAAGAAATAAATCCACTTTAATGTATGTTTGATTTTTTTTTTTTTTTTTTTTGCAATTAGAACATTTTATTTAATAAATTAGTCATTAGGAGACAAATAAAATGAAGGTGACAATTAATTTATGGGTGCATTAAAATAATATATATCTAATTATTTATTTATTGTAAAAGTAATACAATATAATTCATTATTATAAATAAATATTATAAATAAAACTTATCAATTATTGCTTTAGTATTTTTCTTAGATTAAAAAGTATAAAAAGTAGGATTTTTTTAAGGCTTTTAAAGTATGCGGGTATTCAATTCGCATTTTCAAAAGTCTTTAAAAATCCCGAGGTATTCAATACGTATTTTAAAAAGTCTAAAAAAATATTTGGGTATTCAACAGTCTATGGATTTTTTTTATTATCTTTCAAAATATAAATAGATTTCACTCTCCAAAATATCTTCTAATAACCAGAGATTTTCTATAGATATTCTAAATCCACTGACTTTAGTCATAAATTATATAGCGTAAATAATTATTTGCTTATTACATGTCATGATTTTATATGTTTAGTCGATTTTGTGTAAAAAGATAATATAACTTGAGTATGTATAGAGTGAAATTGGTTCATACATAAATCATCAAAACGTATTGGTTGTTATCACTAAAGAGTATTAGGTATTTTCACTTAAGGGTGTTAATTGTTTTCACTGAAGAGTCATAGCTTGTTTTTCCTGAATAACTAAGACTTTTCAGTGTAAATTAGTAATACTTTTCAGTGAGAATAACTAATAGTATTAAGAGAAATCAATTAATACCCTTTGATGATTTATGTATGGACCATTATTACTCTATATTTTGTCATATAACTTACTTGATGAAAATATTGATTATCATTTTAAAATTTAATTTTTGCAATCATAGAAATATTAAAAAAAAGTTGAAGATATTAAAATTTATAAGTCTATATTTAATTAGGTATTAAAATATATGTATTAAAATCATTATACAATTATTCATTATTAACAATCACAATCATTAGAACATCGTTAACAATCAATTCATGCGCATCATTAACAATATATTCATGGGGTAGTAAGGACATCATTAATAATCTATGCATGGCAGTCTCTGCATCAAGTGTTGATCGCATGCACCAGAGGCGATCCACCATTGATTGCCTCCCACTCACGCGATGCACCCTATATTCGTAAGTATTTCTCAGTCATTCACATTTGCACAATAACTACTGTAACTTGGCCTAAATATATAAATTTTCCCAAAGAGAATGTGAGCTTGTTAAGTTGGATGTTGAACTTAAAGAGAATATATTAAGAAAAATCAACGGTTCTGAGAATTTCAGTTAATTGATGACGATACATTGACCTTAATTGGCATGACCAATTAGAAGTCGATGACGCTATACGGGGTGACAATGTATAGAGTTTCTACTAAAACGATTGTTACTAACAACCATTTAAGGCGGACACCCTTAAAGAGCAAGTGATGTGATTGCACTTTTGGTATCGGGTGAATCACGACGGATATAAAATTCGTTGCAAATTTTGTACATTTGCGATGGATTTGGAAATATTTGCGACGGATGATGTTAGTGGTCGTATGTTAGTGGTCGTATTCGACATAATTACTGAGGGAATATAGTTTTCATTCCAATAGAGCTAAACGTGGTCGTTTTGACAACATTTGCGTCAGAAGTCCGTCGCTAAATTTAAATTTGACGTGTCCGTCACAAATTACCTGACACGTTACTTTTCCACCACAACAGACGGGTTGGTGAACAATAATTGACCCGAATTCGTCGTAAAGGTGATTAGCGACATATTTGTCCATCGCAAACGACCAAAAATAGCAAAGGATGTCATTTCCGTCGCTAATTTTCGAACTTATATCAACCAGTCGTTTCTCCTACAATTTAACGAAAAAGAAAAAGATGATTTTCATGTGGTTTTCATCTATTTTTTACGTATAAACGATGTTGAGTGTCGTATTGAAGTGCTCGTAGCCACCGAAATACTACATCACATTGAATTGTTCGTTGCTTCAATTTCACCATAGTTTTTCATATTTTTTACCATTTAAATCTCTTATTTTATAGTTTATACTTTTTGGTACACTTTTAGATAATGAGTGTGGTATGTTTATTTGATAGAGCTAATATGATTAATATACGGTTATGTTGGATTGATTTATGTGAAGGAAAAAATTGTACATGCCTATTTTTAGTCGAAATTTTGTCCGAATTTTTATATGTACTTTTAATATCGTATAATTGATGTTGAATGTCATTTTCAAGTGCCTTGAACTTTACCGTACATTTTCACATTTTTTACCAACTGATGAAATATTAAGGTTGGGAAGCAAAATCGAAGATCAGCTGAGCATGTAGTCTACTAATATTGGTGAAGACCAGCTGGCCTGGAGTACATCCTAAGACACGACAGCTGGCATCAGCTAACTTGTACTCCACTGACCCCAGGCGAAGAGAAGGCTAACAAAGGATAAAGGAAGATAGGCAAGTGTAAGATTAGTTCACCCCAGCTGATGGTGATAGTTAGAAAACCATGAAGAATAATATAAGTATTTGACCATTTGTGATTGAAAACTTAGATCTCGCTGAGATTGAAGAAGAGAATGTGAAGACAAGTCAGAGATTTCAGTTAACCATTCAAGACGTAAATTAAGGAATCCATCAATCATAAATCAATCGGGAATGATTGATTACCTTCCAAAATTATAGTTGATTGATTGTTAGCTCTTCCAACGGCTAGTAATCGATTACACTATAAATTAGAGTGATGAGGACTGGTTCGCGTACGAGACGAAGACAATAACATATACGCGTACATTCAAGCACGAACATCCCTACACTCACTTATAGCTTACACGAATACATCTTTCTTAGAAGAGATTTTCACACTTTGTTCATATCTTTAAAGCTTAGGAATTCTCAAAGTTTGATTGTGTCATACTAATAAATTTCTATGTAAGAGAACAGGATGTGAAGAAAGTCAAGAGCTAGAGTTTTAGTTCAAAGATGGATTCTGGAACTTGTAAAAATCCAGATAGTGTGTGAGCTTGTAGTGAAAACCCCTTGGAGATAACGAAGAGTGGACGTAGGATTACTTACATTCGAACCACTATATAAACCTAGTGTTTACTTGCATTAAAAAGGTTTTCATTAAAACAATGTTTGAAAACGTTTCCACAAAATATCAGCTAAGTTCCAAAAATCAGTTGAGCTCTGAGTTTTATCAGCTAACATCAAGTCTTTTAATTTTTTTGTACATAGCCAGATTTGCGAAAAATCTATTCAGCACCCGCTCTAGACTTTTAGTCCTTTCCTAGGTACATTTGGGACCAACATAGTTACCTGATGTTCCTTTTGCTACAAAAATTTGGTTCCCCAACTAAGTTAAGGAACTGGTATTAATGCAACCAACTTTAACCCGTCATAGTAGTAGGTTTTAGATTAGTCCTCTCGGGGGACTTATTAGTTGATCTGTTCAAGTCTTCTATCAACTTAGACAAACATAGGACTTGTCTTGATGACTTATCATTTAGGTTTTCTTTTATGCACTTCAGTCTCGTAAGTCTTTAGGACTCCAGATCTTTAGGTAAGTTCCCCCTTAGACAGAAACTCTTTAGCAAATACTTGTACTGAGAAAAACTGTTTCCCCACAAGTAAACCAGTGAACAAACCATAGACTAATACTTACGAATTCATCTCGGGGGTTTGATATCTTAATCAAAATCTTTTATTCATTTTCCAACACAATATATGATTTGATTATATTAAATATAATGAATAAAAAAATAAAAGATGTGTTTATATATGTACATATGTGTATGTATATTGTCTCATAATATGAACGAATGAGAGCTTGAACCACACCCAAAATGAAATTTTGTTCTTATTATTATAAGAAGGATTTGAGTCGCAATAAATCATCGCAGATCTTTAACTACCATCATCTATCGTAGGGCATCAAAATTTGTGTCAAATATTTACGAAATGCAGGTGAAAAAGATTTCCACTCATCGCAATTTGTTATAAAATGCGATTTGAGATGGAATTTCATCATTAGACTCTTGCACAGTGGCTCGATCATCGAGGGCTTGGGCCATGCCCATAAAAAAGTTCATTTTATTAATATGAAACAGATTCGAGATGATCAATAAGTCGTTGCTTAAGACAACAAAATTCTTCTAAAATATTTGTGACACTTAGTGTAACCGATTTTATCTCCTCGCAAATACGTCATAAAACATGAATTGAGACGAAATTATATCGCTGAAATTGTCTATAATTAAAAAAAAAATTATAGTAGAATATGTATTGCATAATATCTCACAATTGAATCAGACAAACGTAGTACAAGTTATAACTTAGATGTTGTTAGTGTGTGGCTAGGGCCCAACAAAGTTCAAATTTAAACCACACAAAAAGTTTAGACGGTGTCAGAATACAGAGATTTAGATTTATGGATTTTAATCTATAGTCTATATCCACAAACCATGAAACACCCACCAAAAAAAAAAAAGAGTAATTTAATACATGGAATTTCAAATGAGTAGGTTTAAATTTTGAATTGATTTACAACTTTTTAGTTGTTATTAAAGGAATTTGAAATTCATCTTAAAACCTAATTATTTGGTAATCTATTCATCTCACACATCCTCTTTTCATATACATGATTTTTACCTCTCTCCCTCTCTTCCCATTACACAGTGATATTTTTTTCTCTCCCTCTTCCGCATTTTTCCTTTCCTCTCAACTTATTCTTTTTCACCCACATAATACCCTCAAAGAAATTAAAATCCACTCATTTCAAAACCATTGGGATTTCAAATTTCTCTATCCAAACACAACCCATATCAAAAGTTTTACAGATTTCAATCCTCAAACGAAGTTCATTGACCATTATTCTAAGCCATTAACACAAAAACAAGTCAAATGGAATGTGAATAGTTTAAATTGGATCATCATCTTATAAGAGACCTTCCTTTAAACAAAGTTGAGAGCTAACTCAAGTGGCTTAACATATACAATCAGGTGAGAAATTTCATCTGCACACTGCATTTCTCATTTAAGTTACACTAGACAAAATTCGTCTATACAATGCCTATGACTCTATTTGGCTAAGTATATTAGTTTGTTTCATAGATTTAACATTGGCACTAATATGTACAAAGTTTGAAGACTATACTGTACTTACAATTTCCTCGACATTTTCCCTCCCACTTTAAGCTTATGAACTCTCTGGCGTAATCTTCGCTGATGATCATGTATTTTCCAAAGGCCGTGACCAAGGACAACGGATGAGTATATGCCATGTGTTAAAATAGGCGCCAGAATATTGTTTGTCTGCAAACACAAAACTAGATTAAACATTCTGATACATGGGGGTTGTAATCAAGGTTGAAAATATATATTTGATATTGAATTTACATAAATACCAGTAGATATATCCATAGTATACAATCAAGGATATAATGAGTAACTATCAAGATATTTAAAATGCAAGTAATCAATTAAACTAAGACTTACTTGAATCCATTCAAATCCAAGATAAAGTGCCAAAAGTGCCTCTAGTAGAGGGGAGTATATCTTTTTCATTTGCCTTCTCTCATACCAGGCTGCAAAATTTTGTCACTTGTAAGCACTAAAACAAACAATTAACGTAAGAACTTTGTCTCAATGAGGGGCATAGATCATATCTCATCATTATGTTCCATCAAGCCACGGTTCTCATTTACATTTACATAATTTAAGTATAAAATATCTCAAGAATTAGTGATTTGACTTGGACTTCAGACTAAGATGTGTAAAAGGTTATTCATTAATTGCAGTCCTCATGCAAAATGTAGAAAACTGATACTAATATCTATAGGTATGCACAAACCAACCCGTCAGTTTATTCCATGCAAGTGAACTATGTCAAATAACTTATAACTTTGATAGCATAAAAAATAGTTAAATTTTTTTGAAGGAAGGCATTTGACCTGCAAAGAGCTTTTTAAGATCTTCACGACCAGAGTGGGACTTCAGCACTGGTGCAACTATGTAGGTGGGGTCTGAAATCCAAAGAAATGTTGAGATTATACATTGATATTGGAAAAACATTTGAGGACAATAGAGAAGATGACAGACATACCTTTAGGAGAGGCAGCCATGTAATATAGAGAACCGGTAAGAGCAGCAGTGATGACAGCAGCGAATGCCTGTGCAAACGGGACAAATGGAGGCAGTACACCAGCCTGTATCCAAGCAAAGAGATGTTGAGAAAAACAGCTTTTTTTGCTTATCTTTGTGTTTGTGTTTTATAGCATCAAAGAATGGATTTTTACCAGTGATGCCATTCCTCGTGCATCAGTAATCAAATCGCTGCTCTTCAAAAATATTTCAGCTACTGCGCCCTGCAAATGCACGTACATACAGGATTAATGTCCTAGACCTATGTCAAAGATTAGAAAACTACAACCATAGACGTATGTAACGAAAGAGCCATCTCCAATATATAAGGGTATGCTTGATTTGGGATTTAGTGGAGATTTCAAAATCTAGTGGATTTCAAATTCAATAGTAAACAGTAATGGTGTGCGTCTGTGTTGAGAGATTTAAGTGGGATATGATTTAACTTTAAAGTAAAATTGATGTGTAAGAACTTGATTGTACATGCTTTACTGAAAGTTGTAAAAGAAAAAAATGTGTGACAAGTGATAAATAAAAGAAGAGTGAGAATAAAAAAAATCATATTTGCATTAACATGTCATTAGTGAGAGTGTGTGATGGAGAAAAAATGACATGTTTAAGGTTTATAGGTAATTCCAGGAGAAATCAGATTCTAAAATCTCAAAATAGAAGTGGATTTAGATTTTAAGTCCAAAATCCCAAATATTATCAAGTTTTGAGTTAGGGTGGAGTGATGAAGCAAACCTGAACAGCAGCACGGTAAAAGAGCTCTTCTCCTACAGAGCTAGCCGCAACAATGAGCATAAACTGCACGAAAAAGAAAGAATTGAAGAGCTTCTGGGAAGTAACATATATATATATATGAAGAGCTTCCGTTTTACCTGCCATGGCGACATCCCATAAAAAAAACTCCGCAGCTCCTCATCCTCTACATCTCTGATTGCACGAGCATAGGGAGATAGCTTTACAACTTCATCCTGCAGTATCACAACCGTTCACTTCTAAAATCAAACACTATAAATTCTATGTCAAGTAACCATTTTTTTTTTTAATTCTACAATAATGTTAATTCGGGAGACAGGAAATAATATTTTTCTGAAATTATTAGTATCAGAGTCTATTCTAAGAGAAAGCTAGTCATACATCCAGTATAAAGAGAAGGGCCATAATTGGAGGAGCTGCATAACCCAAGCCTTCAACAATGGCATCTAATGATAAATCAAAACCTCCACTGCAATCAATCCCAGAAATGGAGCATATAAACCGCCCTGCCAAAGCCATTGCGCTGTATATACCTAAAGTTCCAAATGCAGATGAAAGTTACGTCACAAAGTATTGAGAAACTTATTTTCATACAAATGCCAATTACCCTTAAGTAATAAACGTAGGCAGCAGCCCGAGAAAAGGAGGAGATGCAGGACAAGTAACTTCAAGAACTAAACCAAAATATATAGTCACTAAGGCTGCATTTGGATGGAAGGATTTTGATTCAAGGGAAGGGATTTGTCGACACTATAATGTGTGAGTTTATCTAAAACTCACTATGATAAATAAAAAACTAGCTCAGAATAGTTTAACCCATATAATATGTAGATTTCCTACCAAGATTAATTAATTTGTTAATATAAATTCAATATCCTTAGCTTGTGATTAATTTTCCAACCAAATAGATCTTGATAGATATTTTTCAAGAGCATTACTTTATGCTATTGCAGTTAAGGCTTTAACCAGGACAAGATAATACAATCACCTAAAGAAAAGGAGAAAGTATAACACGATGGAATCTTGCCAAAATTGTTCTTGGATAGAAAATAGGAGCCACAGCGCATGCATGGTTTCAAGATTTTTTATACAACTAGAACTAGTGCCTGAAAAAGTATGATATATTGACATTTTCATGCATTAATGCTCATACACACTTATAGTTATTAATGATGCTTGATAAACATAAGCTATCATGGACCCTAATGATGCTCATAAGTAGGTCAAACAGGGCCTAATCTTTATTTCGTTGGCTTGATTATAAACTATCAATGAACATTTCCAACTGTGGCTTCTCATCTTCGTATAGTATAACCTAAATAACAAGGCTGTGAACACTTGAGATGCATCAAGAAGATTGAAGAAATGCAGTATAATAAAATTAAGACAGATCTCTTTACCAAACTCAAGAAAGAGAACATACAAGATCACAACCTTTTCGCAAATTGCAATATAATCTAAACTTTTGAATAGTTGCAAACAAAACCTCAATTTAAAACTTGTTAGCAATTCTAACCAAAAGACCGATTTCAATCTGCCCGAACATAATTATTAATTATGCGGTGCCATTCGAACACATTTAAACATATTACTACGATTAACTATTCATTGTTAAGTATGTGAAACATCATTTTCGGGACGTAAAAAATTTGTTTATTGGTTCAAATTGCAACCAACATTAAATTGGAGAGGTTCAAAAGTTATTAGATAAAATTGCGAAAAAAAAATTGTGAATTAACACTTAATTTTAATTGTTGGCTCACAATAAAGTATCGTGTGCCCTAATATGATTATAACTGAAATAAATGATGTGAAAAAGATTAAAAAGGTATCTGTAATTCGTTTGGCTGAAAGCTCTTGTGATCTAAACTCAACTTTCCAATTAAAACTTTAGTAATATACCATTCTCAAAGTAATTAAATTTAATTCTAAATATTCTGCTGCAAAAGGGGGCTTTGCCCCTTATACTTTTTATGGTAACATGCCATCTTTCTCAAAAAGAATCATAGCCTGAAATTTGGTACGCCAATAACACGACAGTCTAATTTTTCAAAATTCTTCATATAATTAACACTCAACATCTTCATTGATTTACCAAATTAAATTAATAGTTGATAATTTATCTCCTCAAAATAGAAATTCCAGCTCTAAATCCGGAATCAGAATATATACACACAAAGTAAGGTAAGTAGATCTAATGAAAAGAGAGAAAGAGATTAAGAAACAAACTAACCGATTCCATAACCAAGCCTGACAATAGCTCCAATCTTTTCCCAAACGGGGAAATCAGGAGCATCATTGAAGGTCTGGTTGAATGTGGTGACCTCCATAGCCGGTACCCGGTATCCTCCGGCACTCTCTCTCTCCCCTCTCTCAACACCACCGCCATTCGTCTCCGCCCTTACTACCCCCATTCCGTAGCTTCTCTTCTCTCTCTTCTTCAGCGGCGGCGGCATAACTAGATGCCCGCTAAAACCACTCCAAATCCAGGCCGCCGCGGCCGGTTTCGGAGCCACCGAGACTAAGGACATTTCCATGGAATCAGAGGAGAACTAAGTATGGTGGAGCATGATTGATTTTGCGAAGATTTTTGGGGATTGAGAGATGAGGGCCGTTGGTTGGTTTGTAGTTTTATGTGGCGCCAGAGCGTAGTCAACACATATTTAATAATCAACAACACCTCCTTTCTTTTTCCTTTTTTTTTTTTTTTTTTTTTTTTTTTTTTGGAGGGGTATCTGCGGGGCCAATCAGGTTAAGATAATGTGAGATAATGCTCTGCAGATTAGATTATGTTACGAAAATTAATTGCAGGCTAGGATATGCTTGTCGTAAATGTCTTTTCTAAGGTTTAGTTAATAAAGCTGGTCAGACTAGGTTGGTGGCCGTACTTAATTCCCATATTTCTTTGAAAAGAAGTAGATCATCACGAAACCATTTTAAATATCAAATATTTAATTAGGAGTATTAAATTTTTTTTATTAGAAGTATCATTAGTTTGAGTCAATAGTATTGTATTATAATTGTTGTAAAAATATCATGAATCATTTTCATATAAAACCTACGCTATATCTTTCGGGCTGACTCGATTTTGGGATTCACCCGAACATGATTAGGACTTTCCAGCTCTCGTCTCATTCGAGTTATATATTTAAAATCCAGTTTTCACAGTTTATTCTCCATCCACATCCATAAATACCTACAGAACATATTAGTATTCTCAATACAATATACTCTATACAATTTAAAATATTATTACTATTTTCGATACAATTCACTTTATTACTCACATATCACTTTTTTCTCACGCATACTTTCTATTTTGAGAATATTACAGGCTGGTGATATATTTTGGCCCAAACCACAATTAGGTTTATCAACTTTAATTAAATGCAATTTGGTTTAAAACTGGACCCCACCAAGCCCAATACACCTACCCCACACCCTCAACCAAAGGACCCAGCAGCAGGCAACCACCCCCGCCCCTCGCTCTTAACCCTACCCCCCACAATCAGTCTCTCACTCTCTCTCTTCATTTTCAAAAATTAACCCCTCTCTCTCTATATCACACAAGCACACTATTTGGCCACCTCCAGATCTGTTGGCTCTACGCTTCTCGTGCCCTTGATGTTGGTGGCTTCAACCATGGCCGCGGTGGAGGCACAAACGATGGGAACATATGTGAGATCTTGAGTGCGCTGCTCGATTGAGATAGGACGACTCACGACGGTGCTCTGGTCGATTTCTGACCACCACGAGAAACCCTATGGCGCCGAACCTGTAGGGCAATTTTCGGCCACCACGGAGTTAAATGCACCAGAATCGATTGACGACGGCATCGACCTGCAAGGGCGGCAGCGCCGGTCTCTAAAGAACAACGAATACGTCTCTGATCCGCTAGGGGGCGACTTTAATCCCATCCTGAGCGAAATATCAATCTATATTCTGAGATCTGCAAGGGAGCGGTCGTGATTTGCTAGGTATGTATGTTAAAGGTTTAATTTGTATGATTTTTTTTTGGTGTCAAATTAAATTTAATTTGGGGTTTTTTCATGGAAATAAATTTGGATTCATCTTAAACAAGTTTTTTGTTGAATGGACTATTAATAAATATTGGGGTTTTGTTACACCCAGATATAGTACTAGTTTAAGCTTCGATATATGTCTGGAAAAAATGCTATGTTTCCGTGCTCTGTTAATTGCAGTGGTAAAAAATAATGTTTGTGTATTTGGTTTAGGTTTTTAGGGTTTAGACTTTAAAAGTCTTGTTCAGGTTTGTTTTCAATTTGCTAATGCACACTATTTTTAATCATGTTCAAAAGTTTTGTTCAGATTTTTTTTCAATTTGCTAATGCACACTATTTTTTGCATGATATGAAGAATGAAGATGGGGATACTATAAATTTGTTGGATGATATGAAGACCTTGAGGAGAAGAATAAAGATGAAGATGCTGCAAATTGAAAATTAATATACTCTCTGCCTAAATAAAAGGATGAAGATACTACATTTTTTTTTTTTCACATTTTCTTTGCACAATGTTTTTGGATATAGGCATAAATATGTAAATATGTAAATATGTAATTTTAGTTATGAATTTGTTAATTTCAAATTCAAATACATAATTTTTTGAATTTTCTAATATGTTATTGATGAAAAATGGATGTTGCATTATAATTAAAAAATAAAATTTATATGGGCAACATATATTATTTCTGTGTAAAATATTTGTACAAAATTAATTATGAAATATGAGATGATGAACAATTAATAAAAAATATAATTTATATGTGAAGTATATATGTGTAGAATAAAGGTGCAAATTTTCTGTGTGGAAAAAAAGTTCAAAACATATAAAAAAAATAACTAATAGAAATAAAATAAAAAAGTAAAAAGAAGGGGAATAGGGAAGACAGCAGTCAAATCAAAAAGTGAAGGGGGAAGGGAGTGGGTATGGGCGCAGGTAATGAAAAAAGAGAAGGGTCCCACCCAAGTGAACTCATTTGTATTTGTTGTAAAGGGGAGAACCAAACATTAATAAATACCATGTGGGTGAACTTGGATGTAACTACCCCTTCTATTTTCTACTTTACTCTTACGCATCCTACTTTACTTTTACACATGATTTAAAACGTGACCATTCATTGTTGAGGAAAGAGATAAATATCCTTGGTATAGGCATGTGTCCTGAGCAGGTGGCAAATTCAGTTGACTGTGGTGTCGTTATGTGCTACAACATAGAGAACATATTGTTGAATAAGCGAAGCGACCTCTTTTACTTTTCACACGAAGCATCGACGGAATATCGCGCAAAAATGGTGAAGTGTTTTCTAGACAATACTGTTGCGTCAGATTTGTGTGTTTGATGCCTTAATGGATCTTGCTTATTTAGTTTAAGTGCCTTATTTTTTGGGTTTTTAAGTTCAGTGATGAACTGTGTCTGAGACACCTTTTGTTATGTATTGATGCTAATTATATGATGAACATATTCAGCATCTACACTGACTATTGTTTTTGTTAAGGCACCTTTTATGTAAACCTATTTTGATATATTTTATGTACATAATTTGATGTATTAAGTTCAGTTGAGACATAGGAGTATATATTTTTTGCAGTAATTATATGCAATTTTTTATGTCATACATTCAATCACATAACAATATGATGCATTTTCACTTAACAAACTTAGTTAAGTTCATTTTTTTTCTGAAATAAGTTCAAAATGTAGTTTGATAAGTTCAATTTATTAGTTCATAAGTTAAAAAAAAAAAAAGTAGCATAGAAGTTCAAATAAGTTATTTTTAAGACTTATATTACTGAAAATGTATTACTAGAAAACAATTACCTTTGAGGTTTAATCTGTTACATTGCTAAATTGAAAAAAAAAAAAACATGGTAGTCCAAAAAATTCATTTTTTTTGTTAAGTTCAATTTTCTAATTCATAAATTCAAAAGAAAAGAGATGTCAAGTGCTAACCAAGGTTATATTAATGTAATGTAAATGTTTTTTGATTTTGATGAAGGAACAAAACTTATTATATAATACCTTTTCACTTAACAATCAAAACTTTAATTCCCAATTACTTGAATTTAAACATAATCATGGTTAAGTGCAAATTCTTTTATAAAAAGTTCAAAGTAATTAATTGTTAAGTTCAAAATTTGTATTCACACGTTAAATTTATAAATGATTCACCAGTATGTGATAATGATCAGTGTGGGATAATGATTCACCAGTTAAATTGTAAAACATAACCGGATTAAAAAAGGACTAGATAGATATATAATTCATTGTTCTTCAAAATTTCAAACACTATATGCGATAATGATCAAGTTTAGCCTTCCTATTACAAAATATATGGCATAATACATGACTAACTAATCTATTCTACAAAATATATATGGCAAAAAATGTTCACATCCCAATCACACAGTATGCCTTATTACTCAAAACTTTTAACATATGGAAAGATAAATGCTGAAACATCTGCTATTGGTCGGCCATAGGTAAAGCAAAACCTCTCCTTCACAAAATCCCAGTAGCCATATACACCAATAGGGTTTAACCTAAATACAAGGTTGTCCCTCCTTGGCTCCACAAGATAAATAGGCTAGAAATTAATGAGGCAGTGTAGATAAATTGACACATCTAGTGTAACTTGATACCTCATCCAGGAGTTAGGAAAATGGAAATTTTGCAGAATAAAAATATCAATAGGTTCATTAGAAGAATAAAGCCACAAATGTAATGCCTACTTTTCATTGATTAGGGAGGACAAATGATAATACCTATTAGTCCGGGGGATGTACTCTGGAACATAAATGAGAGAGTATGTTGATCCTCCAAATTAAACACTAATATGTGTGTTGTATAAAGCATCCAATTGAGACAACCATTAGCATATACACCACAAGATGACACGATTTGAGAGTGAGGATGCTAGCCAAGATCCCTCCACTGAGACGCATTCCTAAAAAGATCTTGACCTATGTGCGCTCAACCATCGAATGGAACAACGAAATCCTGAGAACATGATAATCACATTATGCTCATTGTATCCCAAGCCAAAAATAACGCTTTCACCATATTCATGTGGAGGGCAAATGATGGGTTCTAGAGGCACGAAGGTCCGCATTCGTGTGGACGGATTGAGTAGATAGAATTCATCTTCCCTGATGCATAACAACACAAGATCGTTGTTTGATCTAATGTATTAAAACGGTCTAGAGTCCTGGTGAACAAACCTGTTCAGTGGAGCACCATGGACTGGGAGCATGTACTATAATGGGATGAAACAATGCTCCTGTAACGACCCTAAAATTAAAATTATAATAACAATGATTTTTTTTTTTCAAAAATCACGAATCAATGTCAGGGAATGTTATTTCTCATGAAATTAGTAGCAGCGGAAATAATAATCCAATAAGTTCTTAAAATTTTTACAATAGTAAACAAAATAATTTGACTAGAAAACAAAAATTCAAGGTTCAAAGAATAACTAAAGAGTGTTGCACTTTCAAGATCGATGGTTCACGTCATCTTCAATCCTCCCGCTTGCTCCCACCTGAAAAGGGAAGGAGTGAGCGTTCGAAAACACTCGGTGGATTCACTCGATTACCCACTCAAAAATCATACAAATTATTGAAATAAAAATCACGTACATGAATCATCTTATACCATAATTAAAGATAATTAAAGACATATTTAATAACAAATCATAGCATCAAGTTCACATAAAATTAAACTCGAATTGTGCCATTCAAGTCTCAACATTCATAGAGCATGTTCAACATCATGTGTTAATATATATAGGGGATTAAAAACGTTTTTGTCCCGTAACTTTTTACCTTTTTCTTTTTGGTCTCATACTTATTTACTTTTTCGATTTAGTCCCACAACAATTCAAATTTAACTAAATCAGTCACAAATGGCCGGAAAACTCGTGAAACGATATCGTTTTGGTCACGTGCTAAAATTAGTCAAATTAGTCTCAAATAGCCAGAAAACGCATGAAACAACATCGTTTTAGTCACGTGCCGGTTACGTGCTAATATTTTTCGGTTGAATAGGATGACGGGTCTCGTTTTGCGAACATGGCACGCTGACTAAGTAATTTCTCTTATAAAATAAATATTTTCCAACTTATTTTTTCAATAAAAAAAGCTTAAAACTTAAAACTAAAAATAAAGCTACTTGTAATTAAAGTAATAGAAGGCCCCAATTCTGCACGGCGTACTATATAATCCAACAGTATTTGACGGCGACGAGGTGCTCGAAGCAGCAGAGTTGCGCCAAGTAGGGATAGCAAAATGTTCAGCTCCGCAAGCAATCCGCTCCACCCTTTATGCTATATATATATATATATGTGTGTGTGTGTGTGTGTGTGTATGTGAGTGTGTGTGTGTGTGTGTGTGTGTGTGTTTATATTAATATATTGATTTTGAAAAATTATAAATTTACATCGGATGGAGCAGGGCGGATCAGATCTGCCCTGCGTGGGGCAGACATGGATCACAAAATACTACCCCACAGCGGGGCATGGAGCAGAGCGGGGTGGCAGGGCACAGGTGCGGAGCAGATATGGATATTGATCTATCTGTCCTGATCTGCTCCATTTGTTGGAGTTATACGTGAAAGTATGCTTTTACTTTGTATAACTCGTGTATCAAACACTCGATTTATGAGAATAATTATTTTATCACATTTGCTTTAGATATAATTGAATGTTGAATTTCTATTGCAAACCGTTCAATATATAGTACATGTTACATTGTAGTTAATGTGGTGATACCCGATCACGGAAGACAACATTAACAGTTTACTTGTAACTAAACGTACAATTCACGACCCAGGTGGAATTGAACAATCCGCCGTGAAAGGTCGATGTGTAAGGCTCAGATTGGTCTGTCTTGACTAAGAGATTGCACTAGCACATTTAGTATGTGTTGAAGAGGTCCTACAGCGAGGATAAATTCTTCTGTTCTGAAAGGTGAAGAATTAGACCTCAGTGGTTGTTGATTTCTTAATCTCCGTCACTTAAATAGGACCGTGTGTGTTTAATAGTTACTGCTTTGATTCATGTTGGGTGAGAATCATTGTGACTTCGAACTTTGTGTCTTGGGCAGTAATATTAATCATACGACGGTTGCTAAGATTTAATACGGAGAAACGCGTGCGAGTACGGCTCGTGTGATTAGTCCCCTTGGTGGGCTCAGAAGTTTTATTGTACCAAATCTTGCAAGTGAAGAATTAGTTTCTTCGGTACGAATAATAATGTTGAGTTGTCTTTACTCCAAGGTGAAATATATTAATTAATTTAGAGCTATTCAGAAGCTTAATTAATTAATGGACATGATAATCTTAAACGCGGGAAATAATAACCGGGAGCCCATATTATCGTAATATGGATTAAGATGGATAGTGCAATATTAATTTATTAGTGGTAATAATTAATATTAATGGGCTGAATTATATTGGGGCTCAATATTGAAATTCAGAAGTCCATTAGGAGGTCCAATCTTAATTCTCCTTAAGGCCCCTCAAGTAGCCCAATTAAGTAGCCCAATAATGATAAGGTGATTAAAATTAAAAGAAAATAATATGTTGATTTTTTCCTTTAATTTTCGAAAAATACATGATAAGGAGGAAAAAGATTTTGTTGATTTTCTTGGAAAGATATTATGCAAGATATGTATTCTAGGAATACAAGAATATCTCATATATTCAAGAAGATCCAAATCTTGGATTTTCTCCATGTAAATTTCGAAAGTTTCATATTTATTTAGGGGTGTGAGATTTTTGTGGAATATTTTATTTTGGAGAAAAGAATATATGAGATATATTCAAGATTTCTTAGAGATTAAGAAAAGATTTTTTCCAAGCCCATTAATCTCTAAATTTTCGTCCAATACCCCTTATAAATAGGAGATGATTATTTCATCTCCAAGAACATAATTCCATGTGTTGGAAAAATCAAGAGCATAGATATTTTTCTTTTTCCTTAGTTTATTAAATTACTTGAAAGCATCTCCCACCGGTGATCAAGTAAGGCGAAAGGGAAATACTTGAGAAGGTTTTTTGGTTGATAAAGCGAGATCGTGATTGTCCCGTTTATTCAAAGGCCAATTCTACAAGAGGTACGTTAATCGCATATTTAATTGTTTATTCCGCTTAATTAAATATGTGAAATTAATTCAACATGCATGATGATAATTAGTTGTTGGAATTATTATTTGAATTAATTAGGATTAATTCATGCTAGTAATAATTGTATTTAAATTCGTATTTAAAATTCAACCCGAATAGATTCCGGGCACCCCTATTTTCCCAACAACTGGTATCAGAGCCACGGTTTCGGGCTCTGAATTTTGAATTGGAATTTAAATTGTTGAACATTAAATTTGAAATTGGATAGTAGAATTGTTAGATCTTTTTTGCAGGTATCCAATTGTCATGGTTTTTTAATGTTGTTAATTTCATGCGTGTGAATTAATTTGGTTTTTAATTCGATTCGTTCGAATTCGTTTTTCTCGCGAGAGAATCCACGAGTAGATTAGTTGTTTTTATTTTGATTCGATCATTGTAATAGACTAGTCTAGATCAAGTATTTATTTTTTTGTAAAAATAAATTGTAACCGGATCGTGACGAAGAACGAAGAATTAAAAACGGCGTACCCGGACGACGCATACAAGCGTGGAGCGTGTATGGAGGTAAAATCATGCAAGGGGTGAAGAAAACGAGGACGAACGGCGAAAAAACGGCTCACAGGAGTGCACGGCGCACACCGTGCGCAACGGGCGCACGGCGCCGCGCGCACGGCGCCCGCGCGCCTCGGCAGGCAGCTGCAGCGCCTCGGGCGCCCCGGGCAGCGCCTCGGCGCGCTTCTGTGCTGCGCCTCGGGCGCGCCTCGGGTGCGCCTCGGGGCTGCGCTTCGGCGCGCCTCGGGCGCTTTTCCAGCGCTTCTCGGGCCGGGAAGCGCGCGGGCCCACTTCGTGGGCCGACGCGCGCTGTATCTCAGGCCGTGGAATTTTTTCGGTTCGTGTTTTTTTTCCGTGTGTTTTTAAACGTCGTCCCGAACCCCAAACGATGCTGTTTTTGATGAAGTGTTGCTGTTCGAGTGGGAGCACGTCGAGACGAACGTCGGAAAGCAACAAGGACGATTTTTCGCATCAAGACGTGAAGAAATTAAACCGTGACAATTGGAATTGAGTGCTCCAATGTGTTTAATTTTGTTTTGATGGATGTTTTATTTCGTGCACTTATTATTATTTGTTAATATGTGTTTGCATGAATTTAATTGTCCAAGAAAAACCTTACTTTCGAAAATTACTAAGTATTTTTTTATAATCGCAATTTTATTCCGGATATTAAAATTGGATTATTTTGACCTCCATAATTTATTTATTTGTGAAGTTCTTTTGGAATACATTTCCCCCTCGAATCGGCCAAAAGAACGGATTTCACATGAATAAATTCCGAAATGATGATTGTGGATTATTACTAGTGGCGGTATTGACCCTCACCACGAGTGGCTTGCTCAAAGCGAAATAATAATCCTGTATTTAATTATGGTTATTACTTAGGCATAGGAAATTGATATTAACTTACTCCCCTCGGAGTCCCTGTCAGTTTCTATGTGGTCAAAGTGGGAGCCAACTATTAATTTTGAATTAAGGATTTGTAACTTTTAAGTTTGTAATCCGCTTGAATGTGTTTAAATGTATAGACCACCCCTCGTGGCGCATTTAAATTGTTTCGAGATGTTGGCTGATGCATGATTATATTGTTTTAAGGTTTCAATATAATTGATGTGATCGAATTATGTGATAATTTCATATTTTTCTAGATATTGATATGAATGTATGTTTTATTCTCATTTCATCATGTCGCAACCTTTTAATCCACTGTTTAATATACTTAAAGTTAATAAACTTTTTGGAGAGAATTATATCGATTGGAAATGTTTTTTTTAAAATTTGTCCTTACTGCACGAAAACACAATTGGATTATTTATGTTAATATACCCGGCAAGCCTAATGATAAGTCAAGCAATGGGATGAGGCAGTTTATGATCGGAAGCGTGACAATGAATGAAGTGCATCATCTTGACATTTCTGTCTGAGGATTTGAGGCGCGTTCATGAAGACATTGTATCCGCTGTTGAAATCATGGAACACCTTGAAGAGATGTTTTCACATCAGAATCCCATGACTAATCAGTTCACCAAACATGACTCGGTCAAGTTGGAAATGGTGGAAGGAACGCCCGTGAGAGAGCACGTTCTCGAGATAATGGCATACCTTAACAAGTTGGAAGTACTTGGTGCGGATTTTGATTGATTTCATATACCATTCCCTATCGAGAAGCTTTGAGTAGTTTCATCTGAACTGTCAGATGAATGAACGGACAAGTTGTTTGCCCGAGCTCCTGCAAGCTTTAGTTTCGGTGGAGGTGATAATGGAGCACCAGTCTAGTGCTATGGTGGCTAATGGTTCGTCTACCTCTTTTGGTCCCAAGGGAGGGAAAAAGAGGAAGAGAACCAAAGACCGGATCCAAGCAAATCCAATTGTTGCGAAAGGCAAATGCAAAGGCAAGCATCGAAGGGGAAGTGTTTTAGTTGCAGTGAGAGAGGACAATGGAGGTCTGCCTGTTCCAAGCCTAAGAGGCTAGGAAAGTTAGGTAATTCACACACCTTAGTCGTCGAAATGTGAAGTGGCGTATGCTGTCTATTCGTGGATAGTGGATACGAGAGATACTGATCACATTTGTTTCATGGGTTTAATCTAACCCGACGACTTAACGGAAGTGAGATCCCCATCACATCGGGCAATGCTACGAGAGTGGCAGCTGAAGCAGTGGGAGAAGTGCGCCTATCTTGTGAAGATAGAGTTATGGTCTTGAGAGACGTTCCTCATGTTCCTAGTTTAGAAAGAACTCAACCTTCAGTTTCTAAACTGTTTGAATAGATACTCAGTTTCTTTTAATAAGGATGTTATTATTGCTTGAAACGATGAGTTTATCCGTTCCGGAACTCTAATGGATGATCTTTATACCATTATTTGGGCACACCACTCACAAAATTGAATCTAATAACACATCGATTATTTCGAGTAATAAAAGAAAGTGTTCTTCGGAGATGAACGAAACTCTTCTATGGCATCTTAGACTAGGTCATATTAATCTAAAGTGGATAGAGAGATTGGTGAAAGACGGATCCTTGGAATCATTCCAAGTCGAACCGTTTCCAACTTGTGAATCCTGTTTAGAGGGTAAAATGACCAAGAGGGCATTTGGAGCCAAGGGGAATAGAACTACGGAAGTGTTAGAACTCGTTCATACCGATATGTGTGGTTCAATGACGATCATAGCAAGAAGAGGTATGAGTAATTTAATGATTACTCAAGATACAGATACATCTACCTTATGATGCATAGGGAAAGAAGTATCAAGTCTCTTCGATTTGTTCGTGGAGGCGAATACCTTAGCAATGAATTCTTGAACTACCTATCGGAAGAAGGGATTGTATCCCTGTTGACCACATCGGGAACCCCTCAATAGAATGGTGTGACGGAACGAAAGAGCCAGACTCTTTTAGAAATAGTCAGATCCATGATGAGTTATTCGGATTTACCCAAGTCGTTTTGGGGTAACGCCTTGGAAACAATGACTTACATTCTAAACTTGGTGCCATCCAAATCGGTTCCTAAAACCCCAATGGAATTGTGGACCGGGGCGCAAGTCCAGTCTAAGACACTTGCAGATTTGGGGTTGTCCGGCATACGTGCTAGACAAGGAAGCCGGTAAATTGGATCCACGTTCGGAATTAAGGTTGTTTATAGGATATCCCATGGGAACGAAAGGGTGTATGTTCTATAGTCTCAAGGATTAAAAGACCGTGATTAGTTCGCACTTTAAATTCTTGGAGGAAGACTATATGAACAAAAGAAAGCCCAGAAGTGAGATTACCTTAGACGAGTTAAGAAGGCAAACTCCTATACCAAGTATACAAGATGATATACCACACGTCACACTTTCACAACCGGAACCCCGTCGTAGTGGGAGGATTGCAAGGCAACCCGAGAGATTCATGGGAATTAGAGAATCTTCGGATTTGATTCCCGGTGATGAATCAGACCCATGAACGTACGACGAGGCAATCCAAGACAAAGACGCGGAAGTGTGGCAAACCGCAATGGAAACCGAGGTGGGTTCGATGGATTATAATCAAGTGTGGGAGTTGGTTGATCCACCTAATGGGGTAGAGCCCATTGGATGCAAGTGGGTGTACAAGAGGAAAAGTGGACCGGACGGAAGGGAAGAGACCTTCAAAGCAAGGCTTGTGGCCTGTGGCCTGTAGCTATGCTTAAGTCCATCCGTATTCTCTTGTCGATCGCTGCGCACTTAGATTACGAGATCTGGCAAATGGATGTCAAGACAGCTTTCCTTAACGGAAGTCTTGATGCGATCTATATGCAACAACCCAAAGGTTTCGTTGAAAAAGGCCAAGAGCACCTTGTATGCAAGCTTAAGAGATCCATTTTATGGACTTAAGCAAGCGTCGCGTACTTGGAACCAGTGTTTTGATCAAGTTATTAAGTCTTATGGGTTTGTGATCAAAACAAGTTCGAAAGTTGTGTGTATAAAAGGTGTGACGGAACTGCGGTGGTATTCTTAGTATTATACGTAGACGATATTCTGCTCATTGGAAACAATGTAAAGGTTTTGTCAGACGTAAGGGTATGGCTGTCAAATCAGTTTGATATGAAGGACTTAGGGAAAGCCGGTCACATCCTTGGGATCAAGTTCACTCGAGATCCAAGAGGAGGATGTTGGGTTTATCGCAAGTTTCATACAAAGCCACTGTTTTGAAGCATTTCAGCATGCAAGATTCCAAGAAAGGTTTTGTACCTTTTAGGCACGGAATCCATCTATCTAAAGAAATATGCCCTAAGACGCAAGTGGAGATAGATGACATGAAAGACGTTCTGTACGTTTCGGACGTAGGAAGTCTTATGTATGCAATGTTGTGTACGAGACCGGATATCTGCTTTGCCGTGGGCATGATGGCAAGATATCAAAGTAACCCCGGGAAAGCACATTAGATTGCAATTAAATGCGTTCTTTAGTTTCTGAAAAGAACTTAGTATGGAATGCTGATTTAACAATCAGACAATCTAATTCCCATGGGATACACGGACTCAAATTTCCAATCAGACATAGACTCTAAAATACCTACCTCGGGTAGTGTGTTTTGCATGGGAGAAGGAGCCATGACGTGGAGAAGCGATTTGCAGAAATGCATCGCAGATTCGACCATGGAAACCGAATAAGTAGTTGCTTGTGAAGTAGCGAAAGAAGCGGTTTGGCTCAAGTACTTCTTAGTGGACTTGGACGTTGTTCCGAATTTGCCCGACAAGATAACTGTCTTTTGTGACAATGCAAGAGCAGTTGCAAATTCAAGGGAACCGAGAGCCCACAAGGCCAGCAAACACATTGAAAGAAAACACCATCTTATACGAGAAATCGTTAAGAGAGGAGATAAAGAGGTGGCAAAGATATGCGTCGGGGACAACCTAGTAAATCCATTCACAAAGGGTCTGCCTCTGAATACATTCGAGAGACATGTGGATGGAATGGGAGTCAAGACTATTGCCAATCTGCTTTAAGTATAAGTGGGAGGAATTATTAGGTTAGTGTAGGTTGACATGAGATGTCACGTAGAGCTACTACACTAAGACATGCGTGATGTATACTAAAAGCAGACTTTAAGTATAAGTGGGAGATTGTTGGAGTTATACGTGAAAGTATGCTTTTACTTTGTATAACTCGTGTATCAAACACTCGATTTATGAGAATAATTCTTTTATCACATTTGCTTTAGATATAATTGAATGTTGAATTTCTATTGCAAACCGTTCAATATATAGTACATGTTACATTGTAGTTAATGTGGTGATACCCGATCACGGAAGACAACATTAACAGTTTACTTGTAACTAAACGTACAATTCACGACCCAGGTGGAATTGAACAATCCGCCGTGAAAGGTCGATGTGTAAGGCTCAGATTGGTCTGTCTTGACTAAGAGATTGCACTAGCACATTTAGTATGTGTTGAAGGTCCTACAGCGAGGATAAATTCTTCTGTTCTGAAAGGTGAAGAATTAGACCTCAGTGGTTGTTGATTTCTTAATCTCCGTCACTTAAATAGGACCGTGTGTGTTTAATAGTTACTGCTTTGATTCATGTTGGGTGAGAATCATTGTGACTTCGAACTTTGTGTCTTGGGCAGTAATATTAATCATACGACGGTTGCTAAGATTTAATACGGAGAAACGCGTGCGAGTACGGCTCGTGTGATTAGTCCCCTTGGTGGGCTCAGAAGTTTTATTATACCAAATCTTGCAAGTGAAGAATTAGTTTCTTCGGTACGAATAATAATGTTGAGCTGTCTTTACTCCAAGGTGAAATATATTAATTAATTTAGAGCTATTCAGAAGCTTAATTAATTAATGGACTTGATAATCTTAAACGCGGGAAATAATAACCGGGAGCCCATATTATCGTAATATGGATTAAGATGGATAGTGCAATATTAATTTATTAGTGGTAATAATTAATATTAATGGGCTGAATTATATTGGGGCTCAATATTGAAATTCAGAAGTCCATTAGGAGGTCCAATCTTAATTCTCCTTAAGGCCCCTCAAGTAGCCCAATTAAGTAGCCCAATAATGATAAGGTGATTAAAATAAAAAGAAAATAATATGCTGATTTTTTCCTTTAATTTTCGAAAAATACATGATAAGGAGGAAAAAGATTTTGTTGATTTTCTTGGAAAGATATTATGCAAGATATGTATTCTAGGAATACAAGAATATCTCATATATTCAAGAAGATCCAAATCTTGGATTTTCTCCATGTAAATTTCGAAAGTTTCATATTTATTTAGGGGTGTGAGATTTTTGTGGAATATTTTATTTTGGAGAAAAGAATATATGAGATATATTCAAGATTTCTTAGAGATTAAGAAAAGATTTTCTCCAAGCCCATTAATCTCTAAATTTTCGTCCAATACCCCTTATAAATAGGAGATGATTATTTCATCTCCAAGAACATAATTCCATGTGTTGGAAAAATCAAGAGCATAGATATTTTTCTTTTTCCTTAGTTTATTAAATTACTTGAAAGCATCTCCCACCGGTGATCAAGTAAGGCGAAAGGGAAATACTTGAGAAGGTTTTTGGGTTGATAAAGCGAGATCGTGATTGTCCCGTTTATTCAAAGGCCAATTCTACAAGAGGTACGTTAATCGCATATTTAATTGTTTATTCCGCTTAATTAAATATGTGAAATTAATTCAACATGCATGATGATAATTAGTTGTTGGAATTATTATTTGAATTAATTAGGATTAATTCATGCTAGTAATAATTGTATTTAAATTCGTATTTAAAATTCAACCCGAATAGATTCCGGGCACCCCTATTTTCCCAACACCATTGTCATCCCTAGCCCCAAGAACATGTACGTGTAGGTGATGTACGCATTGGGTATTAGGGTTTTCTCATATTTTTGAGAAAATTGCTAGTCGTTTTGATTTGTTTTTGTTTTTGTTGCAAGTAGCTTTATTTTTAGTTTTAAGTTTTAAGGATTTTTTTTATTGAAAAAATGAGTTGGAAAATATTTTTTTTAGTTTTATATTTATTTTATAAGAGAAATTACTTAGTCACGTGTCGTGTCTGCAAAATGGGACCCATCAGCATATTCCGCCGGAAAATATTAGCATGTAACCAAAACGACATTGTTTCACAACTTTTTCGGCCATTTGGGACTAATTTTGGGTAAATTTAAATTGTTGTGGGACTAGATCGAAAAAGTAAATAAGTATGGGACCAAAAAGAAAAAGGTAAAAAGTTACGGGACAAAAATAATTTTAATCCCTCCTATTCTGCCGGAAAATATTAGTACGTAATCGACACGTGACCAAAACAACGTCGTTTCACGAATTTTCCGGCCATTTGGATTAATTTGGGTAAATTTGAATTGTTGTGGGAATAAATCGAAAAAATAAATAAGTATGGGATAAAAAAGGTAAAAAGTTACGGGACGAAAATGGTTTTAATCTCATATATATAGTGTATACTTAATACGTAATACACATAAGAGCACACCAATCTTGTTGGGGCACATTTTACCCCGCTCGAGCATCTTGTTCGGGAGCGACCCGAAAGTGATCTTTCGATCAAATCTTGTACGGTTTTACCCGTGATCTTATCATAGCTATTATAGTATTATCCGCATACCATACACATTGTACGGTCTCAACCGTATATCATACACATTGTACGGACTCAACCGTATATCATACATCTTGTACTTGAAGCATGCACATATATAGATAATTATATATCTATAAAGTATACATCTTCACATTTGATCATGCATACATGTAAACATTTGCATATCCATAAAGCATACATTTCACATTTCAACACATCATATATGACAATTCACATATGACATTTACAAACAATAAATCATATGATAGGAAAGTAGACAATGAAAGATCCACTAAGAGTTACCCCACCTAGTAGTTTGCACGGGTTAAGCGGTATCGTCTCCTCCTAGTTCCAAAACTTTTTCTATTTCTCGATTTCCAATTCCTACCACAAAAATACTATCTCTTAGTTTTCTCTATATGAGTGATAATCATAATTTAATTAGTGTGTGTGATTGAGACCTTGTACTAGAAATTGTGGAAATATGAGTCAAAATATAAGAAAATAAGTTTGTACTAAAATGCTATATATTTTGTTCAAGTGAGGCTTCCTACATACTTATATAATCTGGAAGTTTATATTTTTCATAGAAAAATAGTAGCTTTCGTAATTTTCGATAAAATGTCACTGATTTCGTCTAAAACAGATGAAAAACGAACATTTTAGGTGCATTCGAAGTTTTATGGAATTTTTTAAAATAAAATATAACTACTACTTTCACCTTTTCTCTTCCACCACCATCACCACCAGAAACTTTAATGACACCAACCGTCACCCTAGGTGGTGTCAATGTGGCGGATGTGGTCGGAAAACGGGAGAGAGGAAAATGGTGAAGTGCAGTGAGAGAAAATAAATCTATGAACTCATTTTCAGAACTTTGACCAAACATAACTGAAGTTCTATAACTCCGATTTGAAAAATAAAAGATGTTCTGAAAAGATCTCAATTCCATCTTTCCAACCAGACTAAAACCAAAATATTTGGATAAGTGAGCAAAGAGTTATATGTTGTAGAAGTTGGTCTGCCCAAATAGCATCCCCCCAACTTTGATCTAGCATAACTAGAGTAATACAACTCTAAATTACAAAAGAAAAAATATTTTGGAAAGCTTATAATAGCAGCTTTCCAACGAAACTAAAACCAAAATATTTAAACCAATGAAAAGAGAGTTATGGTCTTTAGAAGTTGGTACGCCTACAATAGCACCCCCCAACTTTGACCGGCGATAACCGGAGATCTAGAACTCCGATCGAGAAATGGGAAGATGTTCCAAAAAGCTCTTAATGTCAGCTTTCAGATGGTATTAGCCGATCATTGATTGGACACCTGAAAATTTGCGGAATGCTACTGGAAGGGCAAATGTTTTTGTGTATGTGTGTGTGTGAGTTTGTGTGTGCAAGATGTGTGTGTGTGAGAGAGATGATTACTTACCCTAAGTGAAGTCTTGAAAGTGTGCAAAATGGCTACAAACCAATATTTATAGTATCCCCTCAAGGCTATGGTTCCTTCCTTATTGGGCCCTGATTAGGTGTGAAATTGTTATGTTTTGGTGCCCGATTTACCCATGTTTTGAGTGTTTTCGATGAGTGCTTGGAGTCAAATGAGTATCATTTTTATAAAATTATTAATTTGTCTCTTTGGTTTTCATAGATGGATAGAGGGCGAAAAGAGGAGTTCGTAGGACTTTGAATCGGCCAAAACGGACTCCCGGTTGAGGAGATATGAAGATTTTACGAACGAGTGCACAGCAGCCAGCGCTCGAGCGACCAAAAACTTACAGAACAGTTTCAGCGCTCGAGCGAATCACTCGAGCGGAACCGCTCGAGCGTTTTGCTCGAGCAAATACGTATTTTCGCCTCCGGATGCGTATTTTCGGCCCATTAACTCCCGTTTCGACCCGGTGCCTATATATACCTCTTCCAAACACGTTTTGAAGGATCCCCAACTTTAGAAATCACTTTAGACTTAGTTTTTAGAGAGAGGAAGAGGAGAAGAACGAGCAAGCTTTACTTTTACGTTGTTGAGGTTTTTCATACGAATTCTTAGTTTTCTTTTCGTTTCTTAGTTTCTTTTCATTAGCTTGATTACTTTAAACGTTTTAAACTTCGTTTTAGTTAATTAAATTTCAGTTCTTAGAATTATTTTATTTTAAAACCCTAGTTCATGTTTCTTATTTTCTTCGTTCAATTCATTATGTTTTTGTTCGTTGTTTCTTCTATTGCTTTTATTTTTGTTATAACCATGTCCGGCTAAAACCCTTGCATGCTTGGGTTAGGATGAACTCGTAGAAGTAGGATGTGGGTACATAATTAGGGTAGTTTGTGACGTTAGTTTTAATTCTCTTAATTAATGAATTCTTATAATTAATCTGAACTTTACCTTTAAATTTAGTACGAAAGTGTTAGAGAGAGGACGACCGCATCACTCAATAACAACTAGTAGTCTTAACGAGAAGGTTTAGGAAAGGTTAATTCATTTACCGGTTTAGCGAAGGAGGACGACCGCATCACCTTAGTTAAATTAGGGTCTCATTAATTAAGCACAATCTAGTAACTCGTTAGTAGATTTGTGAAGTCGAGTGTTAGGGTAAAGTATTAGGGTTTAGAATCTTGAGCTTTCACCTTGCATTCTTTTACTTAGGTTAATTCTTGTTTGTCACAGTTATTTTGATTATGTACCTGCTCCGTTAGTATACGTAGGAATTCCTATCCTAAGCATCACCATCTCTTATTTGAATCCAACCCTTAGTTAATTTAATTACTTTAGTATTCTAGTTTAATTAGTTTACTTTAGTCTTTTAATTAATCTTTCAAAAACCCAAAAATATTACACTCATATTAACTACGACGCGTAGATCTTCAGGGATCTATTCGCATATACACCATCTCTTGGGTTCGATAATACTTGGTCCCTATACTTGCCCATACTACTGTGAACCCGTTCTATTGCGGGGTAGCTACTAGTAGAAGTTAGTGTAGTCGCTTCAAGTCAATGGCGCCGTTGCCGGGGATGGCGTTATATGCTTTTTGAATAGGACTTGTAGATAGCTTAGTAGTTAGTAGTGAGTGACTTATTTTCTGTTTATTTTTATTTGTTCAGCAGTTGCGTTTTGATCCTTTTGCTAGTGTTTCAGGTTTATGAAAACACGCTCACAGGGCAATACGGGCGAAGAAAGAATCCTGTCAGACCCTGAGACGATAGCCAGAAGGAACCGAGCTTTCTTGAGAAGAATGACTACTGCTGGAGACAAAGACAACATGAATCTGGATGGAGATGGGGACTTAGACAAAATAGCTGCAGAGTATACTGTTTTAGTGGAGCAGGCGGTTGGAGTTGAGAGCAGTAACCAGCAAATACCCATAGGGGAACCGCAGAACCAACTCCCAAACCCGCAAAACTCAATCAACTCTGCACAAACACAACCCCAAAGCCAGAACCAAAACCCTGCTTACCCACAAAACCCAAATAACCCTTTCAACAACCCAGTATACCAACATTACCCATACCCACCTTATCCTTACCCACCATACCCATACCATCCACCACCAGTCTACAACCAACCACCTGTTTACCAACCACCACCCCAACAAGTACCAGTACCTGCTGCTAATCCTCAACACGTTCCTCAGAACGTAGATCACAATATGGCTATTCGAGGGAGGTTTGCAGCACAGCCACAACGGTACTATGATGGAGTGGCTTTACCTCCTGTTGAGGCGAACAACTTCTCGATATCCCCGGGGATTTTAAAGTTGCTTACCGAGAATCAGTTCAAAGGGGTGATCGGGAAAGAGAATCCTCATACACATCTGAGGAGCTTTCTCATGATAGCCTCCACATTTAATTATAATGGCATGTCTGAAGATGCCAAGAGGCTTAGGCTGTTCCCATTCTCATTGACGGGAATAGCCAAGGAGTGGTACGATAATACGCTCCCGCGGGGAGGTATTACCACTTGGGCAGAGCTCGAGCGTCTGTTCCTCGAGCGATTCTACCCTCCATCAAGGACAATAAAAGCAAGAATTGAGATATCTTCTTTCCGCTAGAAGCAAGGAGAGGACTTACGCCAAGCGTGGGAGAGATACTCAAACATGCTGATTGAGTGCCCGCAGCACGGGTATAATGAGGGAGACATTATGGCGTTCTTCTATAGTGGTGCCAACAAGGCGGGGCAAGACCATTTAGACGCTTGTGCGGGCGGAGCATTCCTGAACCAAGGCTTAGAGAGATGTAGGGAGATCGTGGACAACATTGTCACGAATGCCGGTGCTTGGAGTGTGGATGCAGATTTTCAGAGAGTGCATCAGGTTGAAGAGGGAGAAGGAACGAGAAGGCTGTTGATGGCCAAGATGGAAAAGATCAACAACCTCGAGTTGGGGAAGAGTTTGGTTGGAGAGCATGCAGTAGAGAATGAGAGAGTAGACCAACCAAGTGGACAGCAAGAGGTAGCCAATTACATGGGAGGTCCGTATTACAATCAGAATGGCTACCAAGGTGGTAATCAGTATGGAAGGCCTTCTTATGGCCAACCATTTGTACTTCCAGGCCCACAGCTGCCTCAAAATCAATGGAGGAACACACAAGGAGTTCAAGGAGGCCAGCAGCCTCCTCAAAACACATGGAGGAAAAATGATAATTTTTCTTATGCTAACCCAAAAGCTGGTGTTACTGTTCCTGCAGGTGTTGATCCGGGTTCAAAGCCTTCGGGTGGAGAAGGCGGTGCCTCAACCGAAGAGATGTTGAGAGCGATTCTTTAGAAGGTGGAGGAAGGGAGCAAGCGGTTGTCATCCTTGGAGTATGATGTGAAGGAGTTGCATAAGAAGGGTGATCATCGTGATCAAGAGCTCCAGAAGATGAACGTTGAGTGGACTAGAACTCAACAAGAGAACAATCGAAGGTTCACTTCGTTAGAGCTCCAGATGAGCCAGATTGCAAAGTCCGTGAATAGAATGCCGGAGGGGAACTCGAAAGAGCAGTGCAAGGCGATCCAGCTGAGAAGTGGAACCAATTATGAAGGTCCTCAGATGCCTGCTGATTCTGAGACGCCCCAAGTTAAGAAGGGCAAGGAAAGTGAGGAGGTTGAGAGAGTTCCTAAGTGGAAAAAGGCAAAGGAAGCAAGGGAGAAAGTGAAAGTGACCGAGCGAGATGAATGGGGGGTACCCAAATCTGTGATACCCGTCCCGTATCCACAACGCTTTATGAAGAAAACGCTTGATGAGAAATTCGCTAAGTTCCTTGATGTTTTTAAACAATTGCATATTAATATTCCTTTTTATGATGCTTTGGAACATATGCCGCACTATGCGAAGTTTTTGAAGGACTTGATTGCGAAAAGACGGCGAGTGGATGAGCCGAAGTTGGTGCAGCTGAACCACGAGGTGAGTGCATTAGTACACAAGGCGCTTCCACCAAAGCTGAAGGATCCCGGGAGCTTCATGATCTTATGTGACATTGGGAACGGGATCAAGAAGGGAGCGTTGTGCGACCTCGGGGCGAGCATTAATCTTATGCCGTTGTCGCTTTTCAAGAAATTGGAAGGTGGTGAACTTCAACCCACAATGATGACGCTTCAACTTACCGATCGGTCTATTACTAGACCTCAAGGTATTGTTGAAGACGTCCTCGTGAGAGTTGGAGATCACATCTTTCCAGCCGACTTTGTAGTGCTAGAGATGGAGGAAGATGAACACGTACCCTTGATCTTGGGAAGACCGTTCTTAGCTACGGCGGGGATGGTGCTAGACGTGGTAAATGGGAAGATTACGTTGAAGGTAGATGATCAAGAAGTGAAGATCTCCCTATATGAAGCCATGAAACACCCGAGGGAGGATGAGAGCTTGTATTGCATGGATGCAATTGATCCTCGTGTTGAAGACACACATTCTCTCCCGAATTCCTCTCATATTCATGAATTTTATACTCCTTCACTTGATTATTTAACCCATGAACATTATGTTCTTGATTATTTTGATAGGGATGAAGTGAAGAAGTTGAAGGATGAAGAGGTGAAAAGAGTGGACGTGGTCCCGTTAGAAGAGAAAGGAGGAGTTAAGAAGAAAAAGTCCAAACTCAAGAAATTGTTTAGTAAGACTCCTCCAGATAGAGGGAAGAAGGAGTTGAGACCCATAACACTTGGGGATGAGAAGAGAGCAAAGGGGCTCATGATGGAGGGGCATCAAGGAAAGGAGTTCAAACACCACTCTTATGAGAGTGAGAGAGGTAAATTTGAGTATGATGTCCCATAAGCTCCTTTGAGCTCGGTCCGGCATGAGGACCTTAAAAATAGCGCTGAATGGGAGGCAACCCATTTTTATTTGCTTTTGAGTGTTTCTAGTTATTTTCCTTTTATGTTACTAGGATGTTGTCGAGTCGTATGTTTAACCTCGTACTTGAGAGTTTTATTTTGTAGGCTTGTCTCTAAAGGAGTAAAGGTATCATGGAGTTATTTAGATTGAAGGAACCAACTTGTGACAAGGGAGTGTGCAAAGCTATTGAGAGAAACTGAATTGTTCGGTTGAGGTAACCCACAACCCCAAACTTAGACCTCTAGCAAGGTCGAAGTTTGGGGGGGTGGAGTTTTTTTTATATGTTTTCTTGTTACATTGCACCGGAGCACCCCTTATCTTTGAGTTGAGTTAGTTATTTGGTGCCTTGAGATGCTCCTTGGGCTATTATTAATTTGTTTTGTTACTCAATATTTTATGCATATCAATCACTTTATGCTTGTTGATTGCTATCTTTGAGTATGATTTGATGAGTAGGGTGAATTGTGAGGCTGAGTTAGAAATTCTTTTGTGTGAGTGTTTGAGTTTGAGCTGAGTTGAGAAAGAACTTGTATGCTTGTAAATTTTTCTTTTGAGTACTTGTGTGACAAGAGTGAGAATTCACTAGGACTAGCATGGATGTGAAAGCCGTGAGCTTTTGAGCCTTATGAGATTTAAATGCATGATTTAATCTCTTCGTTTGTGAGTGGATCGTCACCTTAGAGGATGCTAGAACTTGCATGTGCTCTTGCTTCTTGATTGTGTCTAGTTAGATATGCCGAATGTGATCTTAGGCCATCTTTGATTTAATTGAGTCACTTAGCCAAAATTTTCCTTACCAATGATATTGACCCCTTGTTAGCCCCTTTGAGCCTAGAGCCTATTTTATTTGCTAGCACATATGAACACTATTCCAATTCCTAAGCCTTTTTGTCCCAATTTGAGTGGAGAATAGGAAAGTGTGAATATGAAGGGAGTGAATTGAGTTGAAAAAGGAAAAGGTTGTTTGTTGAGTGAATATGAGAAGAAGGTGTGATGAAGTTTTGAGATGTGGGAAAGAACAAAAAAAAAAAAATTGAGAATGAGCAAAAGAAAAATTGAGCTCATGTGTTTGTGCGAAAAAGAAAAAAAATGAAGTGATTGATAAAAAAAAAGTGAAAGAGTGAGAAAGATAAAAATTGAAGTGTTGAGAGTATGGAATTGAAAGAGTGATGATTGGAAATGTTTGAAGTATTCTGTTCCTAATCTTGAAGTGCCAAAGTTTGACTTTCTATTCTCCATTCACTTGAGTCACTTTACCATATCGTTATCCCACCTGTCCAAAGAGCCTACATTACAACCTTGAGAAAAGTCCTTTTTGATTCGGCATTGATTTCTAAAGTATGGTCGGAGTTGAGAGTGCTTACAAGCCTATGGCTGCCAATATGTGTGATTGATTGATTGAGTGAGTCCCTTAAACACTGTTATACACTTGTGAGGGAGTGAAACACATCGTTGAGTGCACATCCATGTTTGATCTTGGTGGGTCTTGTTGTTGTTGCATGAGTATGATGAAGGGGGTGAGTTAGTATACTTGTGATTGATCTTTAAAGCTCGAGTTCATTTGCTTGCATGATTTGATTCTTTGACTCATTCCTAACAATTTCACTTGACTTATTATTTCGTTGCTTGAGGACAAGCAACATGGTAAGTTTGGGGGGGTTGATTAGGTGTGAAATTGTTATGTTTTGGTGCCCGATTTACCCATGTTTTGAGTGTTTTCGATGAGTGCTTGGAGTCAAATGAGTATCATTTTTATAAAATTATTAATTTGTCTCTTTGGTTTTCATAGATGGATAGAGGGCGAAAAGAGGAGTTCGTAGGACTTTGAATCGGCCAAAACAGACTCCCGGTTGAGGAGATATGAAGATTTTACGAACGAGTGCACAGCAGCCAGCGCTCGAGCGTTTTGCTTGAGCGACCAAAAACTTACAGAACAGTTTCAGCGCTCGAGCGAATCACTCGAGCGGAACCGCTCGAGCGTTTTGCTCGAGCAAATACGTATTTTCGCCTCCGGATGCGTATTTTCGGCCCATTAACTCCCGTTTCGACCCGGTGCCTATATATACCTCTTCCAAACACGTTTTGAAGGATCCCCAACTTTAGAAATCACTTTAGACTTAGTTTTTAGAGAGAGGAAGAGGAGAAGAACGAGCAAGCTTTACTTTTACGTTGTTGAGGTTTTTCATACGAATTCTTAGTTTTCTTTTCGTTTCTTAGTTTCTTTTCATTAGCTTGATTACTTTAAACGTTTTAAACTTCATTTTAGTTAATTAAATTTCAGTTCTTAGAATTATTTTATTTTAAAACCCTAGTTCATGTTTCTTATTTTCTTCGTTCAATTCATTATGTTTTTGTTCGTTGTTTCTTCTATTGCTTTTATTTTTGTTATAACCATGTCCGGCTAAAACCCTTGCATGCTTGGGTTAGGATGAACTCGTAGAAGTAGGATGTGGGTACATAATTAGGGTAGTTTGTGACGTTAGTTTTAATTCTCTTAATTAATGAATTCTTATAATTAATCTGAACTTTACCTTTAAATTTAGTACGAAAGTGTTAGAGAGAGGACGACCGCATCACTCAATAACAACTAGTAGTCTTAACGAGAAGGTTTAGGAAAGGTTAATTCATTTACCGGTTTAGCGAAGGAGGACGACCGCATCACCTTAGTTAAATTAGGGTCTCATTAATTAAGCACAATCTAGTAACTCGTTAGTAGATTTGTGAAGTCGAGTGTTAGGGTAAAGTATTAGGGTTTAGAATCTTGAGCTTTCACCTTGCATTCTTTTACTTAGGTTAATTCTTGTTTGTCACAGTTATTTTGATTATGTACCTGCTCCGTTAGTATACGTAGGGATTCCTATCCTAAGCATCACCATCTCTTATTTGAATCCAACCCTTAGTTAATTTAATTGCTTTAGTATTCTAGTTTAATTAGTTTACTTTAGTCTTTTAATTAATCTTTCAAAAACCCAAAAACATTACACTCATATTAACTACGACGCGTACATCTTCAGGGATCTATTCGCATATACACCATCTCTTGGGTTCGATAATACTTGGTCCCTATACTTGCCCATACTACTGTGAACCCGTTCTCTTGCGGGGTAGCTACTAGTAGAAGTTAGTGTAGTCGCTTCAAGTCAGGCCCCTAAAAGACCCTTATCCTATCTTTAATGTGAGTTTCTTCCCTAAATAAATTTAAGAAAAAATATCATCTAGTTCTAAGCCCACAACAATTTTATTATCTCCAAAAATTACTCATATAATAAAATAATTGATTAATGATTCAATAAAGTATAATATTTTATATCATGTAATTTTTGTTTTCTTACTCTTCTATAATTATATAAATACTTTCATATAAATTAATAATAATACGACTCAACTTATGAAGTTTTTGGGTTGTTACACCCTTCCCTCCTAAACAAAATTTCATCCTCGAAATTTAGAAATGTACCATCTTGCGATAAATAAGGGTACTTTGCAAGGATTTCGCTCTCGAGTTCCTAAGTGGCCTCATCTTTGTTATGATGATTCCACTGAATTTTGACTAGACGAATTTTATGATTACAAAGTTTTTTGATCTTGTGCTCTAGTATAGCAATTAGTGGTTCCTCGTAAGATAAATCTTTCTTGATTTCTAGTTCTTCATGGTGGATTATGTGGCTCGAATCTAAAATATAATTCATCAACATGGAAACATGAAAAATATTGTGCACTCCAGATAGGTCTGGTGGTAAATAAAGGCGATAAGCAACTTCCCTGACTCGTTCTATGATCTCGTATGGTTCAATGAATATTGATCGCAATTTTCCCTTTTTCCCCAAACGGATAACACCTCTGATGGGTGACACTTTTAGAAAAACTTTTTTTATCCGACTATGAACTCTAAATCCTTTCGTCTTTGGTCAACATAGAATTTTTGTCTATCCTGAGCTGTCTTGATCCTTGCTAGGGATGTTAAACGGGCTGGCCCTAACCCATTAGGGTCAGCCCTACAGGGCTGCAGACCTAAACGGTCCCGGGCCTTATCGGTTCATTTTAATCGGTCCACTAACACTCAAAACCTAATTTTAACCCTAGCGGTTCGCGGGCTAAAAGGGTCACTAACGGGCTCAGGAAAAAAACTAAAAAAAATAATTTTTAATATAAAATATAGACATGTAATTGTAATATGATGTCATTGAAACTTAAAATTCAAACATCGTTAAAAAAATCATGAAAATTACATTTAAACATTGTTCAACATTTAACTTTTTCATGAAATAAATTTATAACGCCAATGACGATTTAAGAGCGGGCGGCAACCGACAATGGCAATTTGAGAGTCACAGCGATGACCGATGAACCCTAATTGGAAAGATAATAATGACGTAGGGATGTTGAAGCCCTACATTGTTCATAAATTTATAAAAATTATATTCACGCATTGTTCATAAAGTTCAAGTATTAATTAAATGGCTAAATTCAATTTCAAATAATTTAATAAATTAACTAAATTAAAACTTGAATATATATATATATATATATATATATATATATATTGGATAGTTGAACTTGGATTGAAAATTTGAAGTTGAAATAAAATAGGTAGGTTGCATGCACAGTTGTAGTTGTACAAGTAAAATATATAAAAAGTAAAAAAAAAAGAATTGGGCTAAACGAGTTGGCCCGGTGGACCGGCGGGCTAGCTTATCCATATTGTAAGTCATCTTGATTGATAGGAAGTGAGCCGACTTAGTTAAATAATCAATAATAACACTAATTATATGGTTGCCCCGAGTTGACCTCGACAAACCAACAACAAAATCCATTGTAATGTGTTACCACTTCCACTCTGGAATTTCAAGTGGTTGTAGGAGACCTCTTAGTCGTTGACGTTCCGCTTTAACTTGCTGACAAGTTATACATCTTTGAACAAAGAGTGCTATACTCCACTTAATGTTCCTCCACTAAAATATCTACTTTAAGTCCTGATACATTTTTGTAGTTACTGGGTGAACCGTGTATGGAGTGTTGTGTGCTTCTTCTAGGATCTCTCTACGAATATCCTCATCTTTTAGAACACAGATTCTTCTTCCATATGATAGTGCTCCATCATTGTCTATGTTAAAAAATTTCGTAGCGCCACTGACGACCTTATCCCTCATCTTCTCTGAAAATGCATCTCTACCTTGAGCCTTAATGATCATTTCTCGTAATATAGACTTCATTACAAAGGTCATCATGATGGTGTTGTTGTTGGCAGGTGGTATTATGACTTCCAACTCCATTTTGCTAAATTTATGCTATTAAGTGCTCTTGAGTGGTCAATAAGCAGGCTACACTTTCTCTACCCTTACGACTAAGAGCATCAGCTGCTACATTAACTTTCCAGGATGATGCAAGATAGCACAATCATAACCTTTAACTAATTCTAATCATCTTATCAATCTCATGTTCAACACTTTTGCTCGAATAAGTAAAGGTAATGTTGCCATATTTTCAAGGCATGAACAACTGCAGCAAGTTCCATATCATGTGTTGGGTAACTTTGCTCATGAGTCTTTAATTGTCTCAAGGCATATGCTATCACCCTTCCGTCTTGCATCTAAACACAATTGAGCCCAAGTTTAAAAGCATCACTATAGATAACGAATCCTTCGATACATCAGGTATAACTAGGACGACAACTAAAACTAACCTTCCTTTAAAATCTTGTAAACTATTCTCATATTTTTCCGTGTACTAAACAAGCTCCCGTTTGGGTAGGACGAGTCAGTGGTACTAGAATCTTTGCAAACTTCCTAATGAACCCTCCTTAATATCTAGTTAAACCAATGAAACTATGAACTTTGCTTATGTTAGTCAGCGTCCTCCAAGAACTAATTACATTTTTCTTGGTTGGGTCTACTTCCATGTCTTCATAGTATGACCAAAAAAAGGAAATACTTTGTCTAACTAAAATATTTTTGTTGGAATTCGATCTTAATAACATTGAATTTGGTTGATTTGTCATATTTTAATGAAAAACATAAAATATCTTAGCAAAATTCATGAATTTTCGTTATCAGGGACCTTGTGAAAACAAGACTTAATAGTTCAGTGGTTTTTTAAAATAAAAAATAATTTAGGGATCTTTGGAAATAAATATGATAATTCAAGAACCTTTTAATGTATTATGCTTTTAATTAATTAAATTAATTATCATACGTACATACCAATTACTCATCCGCTTAACCACAAAAAAAAAAGGAGGAGAAAGAAAGCCCCCCCCCCCCCTCTCCACTACTTAATGCAAACCAAAAACTAATTTATTTTGCAAAACCCCAAAATACCTAACTTGTTCCATTTGAAACGCCCAAAATGCTTGAAACCAGCTACAAAAATCTAAATTCACAAACTAAACGCAGCGTCTCTTTCATCGTCCAAACCTCTTCAATTGTCATCTCTCTCATCCAACAAGAGACAACAACGAAATTTTCAGTGTCTCTAAAATTTTACAATTCTTTTGTGCACAACACTTGTTTAACAAGACGATGCCCCTTCCATGTGATTATTGTACCAAGATCCATAAGTTGTTAGGAGGTTATTTGACGATTTTATAAGTTGTTAAACATCTTATTTTGTAAAACACATTGATAGTGCTTATAAGTTCATAAACAACTTATAAGTTGTTTTAAAGAGTATATAAGCTCAGCCAAACGCCCTCTTAGCACACTAGCAGATCTCAACATAATTTTCTATTTTCAGTGTTGAGCATAGTTGTTACAATCGGGATGATGGTGAAGGAATCGTGGAGATGATGAAGTATGACTGTGATTGTAATAGGTTTCAAAGCGGCAGAGTTTTGTATTTGATTTTGAATGTTTAATTTTGACTATTTTTTTAAACGTGTTTTAGAAATGGCGCTAGCCATTATTATCTTTGTTGGCAGGCCCAGGGCCAGGTATTATAAATACCCGAGATTTCACTCTGAACATGCATAGTGTGTCATTTTTCTAAATCACTAAAATTCTCATTTTTCCTCCTTTCTTCTCCGAAAATCGTCATCTCGCACCATTGGCTCGATTATCTCAGTGGTCTCACAGAGCTATCGATGTTACCTTCTTAGCTGCGCAATTCAAATTGAAGCAATGGTTAGCAACATTGATTGTATCAATTTACTCAAAAATCTTCTCGTCATTGGAATCGCGTGTTGAAGAAATGAAGATCTGGATTTGTATGTTTTAAATATTTTGTTTGTTTATTCATTGCAATTCAACAAGACAAATTAAATACGAATATTGAAATTTAATTAAATTAAATTATAAACATAATCTTGTCATAGCGCACATTTTTTAATAAAAATGAATATATACATTGAAATCACCAAAATAATTATAAAATTTGAATGCTGAAAATTACATTATAGAGTGGAATCTATAGTTTTTAATTAAAATGAATATGTGTTTATTATAAAATAATAAACAAATTGTATGTTTTTATTAAATAAAAAGTGAAATAAAAAAATGCAAAAAGTATATAAAATAAACATCACAAATCAAAATTATTAACGTATATAAGAATTGATCAAAATGGCCAACCTCACTCTTGGGTGCGAGTCATCACTCATCACATGTTTGATTCCTCTCTTGCAATTTCAAATATTAAGGCCGAAATCTTTAAAATATTGAAAGAGCCAGTTTTTTTGTCAGAAAATAAATTTTATTCCCAGCTAAAAAAAAGGGCACAAGAAATGCCTACATGTTTAATTTACATACAAATATAGCATGGATATTAGTAATTTAAAACAACTCTAGGAAATTCAAGCCACAAAGTTAAAAGAAGAATTGCTATGAACAATTTTTTCACCAGAAGCTGACTTCATAATTTTCCTTTGATCTTCTTGGCCAGTTTCTCCTTCTCAAATGCGATTCCTTCGAAGATGAATTTATTTCTTGCTTTTCAAAGCACTCACACCACACATTCCCAAACTGTTATTGCAACAAATCTGAGAACAATAAGAAGTGATCTAAAATATTATTCTGTAACGTTGTTGAGACTTGTAGTCATTGCAAACACTCATTACAAATCCTCAACGCCAACAGACAATTGATAAAAAAAAAATGGTCAGATGTTTCCTCCTCCAAACCACACGCTGGGCAGCTCAAATCAGATCCTGGGTACAAGGGATTTCTCTTATCTACGTTCGATTTTTGTAGGCAAATGGTCTTGTAGTAGCCTCCAAACCATGACAACAATTTTTAAAAGCACAATTCTGCTCCACGCTAGCTGCAATTTCTTTCCGTCGTTCATGTCGCTTCTCCTCTCCACCCAAATGTTGCTCAAAACTTCATATGCAGATTTTGTTGAATACGCTCTTCCCGAACTTAGCTTCCATACCTAGCAACCCTCTTCATTTTCTTTCTATCTACACCTGCTCAACAAATCAAGAAAATCATTAAAAATATTTCTCTCTCGATCAAAAGTACCACTCCTCCAATTCTAACTCCATCTCCACACCCTCCTTCAATTCTCCATTGATCTAATGCTCCCTTCTCTATTTTGACACAAATTAAAAAAAACTCGAAAACCTATTCTTGAGTGGACAACTACCCACCCAAACATCATGCCAAAATCTAGTCTTTCCCCCATCCCCAAGTTTTTTCTCCAGATCTTTAAACAGCCACTCTCCCTCATCCCCCTTTCCACGACATCACACCACCATTTAGATCTAGTTACATTCCCCCTTTCAGAAACAAGCCCACTCTCAGTCATTATCCATTTGTCACGAATGGAAGAAACAACTCTCATCCAAAAGATTTTTTCCCTCCACTAAATATCTCCGCGCCCACTTTCCCAACAGAGCTTCATTAAAACAACCCAAGTCCCTTACCCTCAACCCCCCCCCCCCCCCCCCAAGATTTAGAAGCACAAACAGTTTTTCAATATAGCCAAGCAATTTTACTCTCAGATACACTTACCCCCCCCCCCCCCCCTCCCCCAAGATTTAGAAACACAAACAGTTTTTCAATATAGCCAAGCAATTTTACTCTCAGATACACTTACCCCCCCCCCCCCCCAAGAAAATTACAGCATAAAGAAGTTAAAGAGCACAAGTTTTTCTTTTTTTTTGAAGTCTGTTGATAGAGAGAAGGTATACAGGCATTGCACACAATACCGACTTCAAAATAGTGAGTCTTCCTCCAAGAGATATTTTCCTATGCTCCCATGACTTTAATTTTACCTTCACCTTATGAACAAACAATTCCATTCATTAATCTTCTTGTGATTCATACCCACTTTTATTCTCAGGTACGAAAACGGATTGGGGCGGTTGTGGTGTGGGTTTGATTTCATGAAGCCACATTTATTACAAATTATTTAGTGATGACTCCAGTAACAGCTACATAACCTCGTCCATTATCGAGGACCATATTGAGGGGATACATGTTCAGTATTTGAAAAAATTAGATGTAACGAGAATAATATTTTTTATTATTTTGCGTGGGTCTGGAACTTGCAAATAACGAGGGCATTTTTCTATCCTAAAGTTTAGCTGGGGAAAACCCGTCATCACCCATGAAATAATTTCATTTATACTAAAAGTCTGAACTTGTAAAAATGTGTGAAATTAATACATTTAAATAATTTTCTTACACTTTCCTCATTCATAGGATGAACTCTCAACTTTCTCTCTTTGATGACAATAGGGCGGGGTAAAGCGAGTATCTAAATACCGAGGCCCGTCCTGCGCTCCGATGCAGGGCAGCATTTTGAGCCTCATGCCCACCTGGCAAGGGCAGATCCGCCCCGCCCCATTTTCCTCCTCCTTCCCAAAAAAATTAATATAAATTTTATATATAAGTATATGCATATTTTCATATTAAACATGTTGTACATTTATATTATAACTCATTTCAAGCAAAACAATTAAATTTTCAATTAAACTTAACAATGAACATAATAATCAAACCTACCAATTATAAATTTATAACTCATTAATGGATTAAAGTAATATATATATATATATAAGTAAATATATTATACTCCCTCCGATTCAAAATGATTGATGTTTTAGGGTAGATTTTTTGTTTCAAAATATTTGATGTTTTACTTATTTTTTACTCTACTTCTCCATTATAACCCTAATCAATTCCCAAAAAAATCTCACTCATATTGAAATTTACTTTTACTAAATTTATTAGGAGCTGCAATTAAGGAATTATGAGGGTATATTTGTCAATATACATTAATTCTTAATTTCAACAACAAATGTTAAAACATCAATCTTTTTGAATCGGAGGGAGTATATTTATTATATATTAGATAGATTGCGAGACGGAGCAGGGCGGGACGGATCAAGCCAATATGCATATCTATACCCGATCTGCTCCGCGTGCGGGCGGGACTAACCTGACCTAATCGGGGCGGAGTGGAGCAGGACAATCTCGGGGCGAGGTGTTTTGTCTGTTGATAGGCGAACATCAACTAGATATGGAGCGAACAATTATTGAAGTCTAAAACAAAGAAAATCACGATTTGGGCGCATTAACCAATCTGGGAGGTGTATGAAGTGACGAACAACTCTCCCGACGAACAACTAATGGGCGAATAGGTATTAAGGCCCGGGACCAAGAATGAGCCAACTATGAAGTCATCCATGACGAACAACTTGGTCAAAATATGATACAACAAATAGCCAAGGAGGTGTGTACAAGTGAACAAAGGACAAAGATCCCAAAGCCAAACTGAACAAAGCCATAAGGCGAGCAACTTCCAAAGTACAACCTCAAGAGGCGAACAACTTTCAGTTGGAGAATCAACAAGATCAATTAAGCCGACCTAGGCGAACAACAGTGAGTCCGAGATAAGGACTAAAGAAGACTTTGTAACTAAGGTTCAGCTTAGATAAGATCAAAGGGACACATGTCAAGCATGCAGGCTAGGGAGACCAAGAGTCTTAGACACCTCATGCTTGCTAGTCTCTATAAATAGTTGTTCTCCAGCTTATTCATGTAATTTTTCGAATTTCAGACTAAAAATACACACAAATACACCCAAACTTACACATATACGAAATAATTTAAATTTCGATCTTCATTTTACCCGAATTCGTTAACCCAAGACTCGTTTTACCATTTACGGTGGTAATCAATCACACGTTATTGATTGGTGACGTAAAAACGGATTAAAACAGCCACTAATCCTCCCGATTAGATTCGTTCACCAACAATTTGGCGCTAGAAGGAGGGTCCGAACCTCCGGTTTAGTGTGATTACTCAAGAACTTCAAGTTGAAAACTTGAAGATCCATAAGAAATCTCAAGAAATATTTGGAGATACAAACAAAAGTGTTCTTGGTGTTCTTGGTGTTCTTCAATTTATAAATTAAGAATTAATTTAAATTGAAATGCCTCAATATAAAGAGACCCAAGGATCACGTTTGTCAAAAAGAGCATCTCAGACCCGAGCCACGTCGGCCGACCACCAGGACCGTGACCCGAGACATGCGAACAGGTCACAACATACGGCCATAACACATAACCTCCCCCCTGAGATGGAGGCTTTGGCGAACAACCCCAACGAGTTGGCCAAAACCATAGCTGCTCTCCAGAGACAACAAGAGCAGGTCAGGCCAACACAAGCAAGGCCAAGGGACAAGTCCCTAGAGGTTGTTAGGCCCAGGACTACCAGAGGCGAACAGCGAGAGGTTGATAGTGCCCAAGTCAGACGAAATAAGGGAAAGGCCAAGGTGGTCGACCAAGGAGAAGTACAGGCTGAGTCTGATCGCGGACGAACAACTATGTCTAGCCATGGAACAACACGTTCCAGTGCCCAAGACAGGCTTAGCCAACCCCAGCGGGAAGCTGCTCGCCGGGGAGCGGGAGATGGGAGAGCAACTTTTGAACAGCCTCGCCCATCAGTCCATGAAAGACTCTCCCAGTCAGCCTTCAGGCGCCTGGGGCCAAATGCGGCGAACAACATTAGAAGGCAAGCCCAGGAAGTGCCCACTCCAAGCGAGGGACTGCGACGAGCAGAAAGGTTAATGCCTTTGTTCGCCGAACAGCCTCCAAGTCAGGGGGCACCTCTTGATGAATTATCAAGCCTGAGGAGGGCTGTGGAGAACATGCAGGGGCAACTAGACCAACAGAGGGGGATGGGAACGACCAGCATGCCATCCTCACCTTTGGCAGCTCACATTTTGAAGGCCCCGATACAGAAAAAGATTCAATTTCCGGCTAGCATTCAATATGAAGGCATCGCCGACCCCCGGGTCCACTTAACGAAGTATACGGACTACATGGTCTCCGTGGGGGCCAGCGATGCCACCCAATGCCGGAATTTTCCGTTAACATTGGGCGATCGGGTTCACAAGTGGTTTTCATCAATGCCGCCGGCATCAATCCACTCGTTCGTCCAGCTAAGTCGAGAATTTCTTTCTCACTTTTCAACGGCGGGGTCGTATCTTTCCCAAAAACACCGGCTATCAGATTTGAGGCAAAATGATGATGAAACTGACCGGGCGTTTATGGAAAGATTCGATAAAGTTTTGCTAGAAGGAGAACCGGTGAGCGAAGATACAAAGATCGTCGCTGTGATGGCCGGATTGAAAAAAGGGTCAAAGTTATGGAAGAAGGTACGTCTGAAGTGCCCAAAGACTTATGCTGAGTTCAGAAACCAAGCTGGCATTTTCGTTTCCATGCACGAGGCCCTACAAACAAATTTAGGGGAGAACAAAGCCGATCCTAAGGAGAATAACAAAAAGCCCATCGGGACAAGCTACAGGGTCCCGAAAAACATGAAAGCATTCACTGAAGGATCGGATTTGAAAGAAAAATTGAACCAAGTATTGACAGTATCAGTTGATACTGTGTATGAGAGCGTAAAGGAGAAAGAGTTGCTTTCCCCACCACGTAAAATCCGCCAGGATACTGGCAAACTCAACCCGAACAAGTATTGTGCCTACCATCAAAGTGTGGGGCATTTTACGAGTGAGTGTAGAGATTTGCTTAAGCAACTCTGGCGATTTTATGAGGAGGGAAAGCTCTCCGATTTCGTTAAGAGGCAACCTGGGAAAAGAGCTCGGGAGAACAACTCAGAAGACGAAGAGGATGGTCAACCTCAGAGAAACAACAAACCCGGGCGACCAGTTCCCAGTATACCAGCTCAACCATTAGAAGATATGTTCATGATGGAACCCGCAGGTCCCGCGGGAGGGTGTTTTGATGGACAACCACCCGACTCTAATCGAAAGAGGAAAGCGGAGCTACGAGCGATTGGCCAAGTACAAGAAATGGGAGTTAAGCCGTCAATCATGCAAACGGTAGAATTAACTTTCACCGAAAAAGACCTTGAAGGCGTCTTAACTCCGCACAATGATTCGCTCGTAATCTGTGCAAAGATTATGGGGACCAGAGTCCACAGACTGTTGGTGGACACCGGAGCCTACACGAACATCTTATTCAAGAAGACCCTCGATAATCTGGGAGATTATTCGGGTTATGTTCGGAATACAACACATAGAATCATAGGCTTCGGGAATGCTGTGACAACACCGTTGGGAATTGTAACATTAGCAGTACAACTTGTAACGGCTAATGAACCCGAAAGAAATATAACAAGAATGGTAGATTTCTTGGTTGTAGACCAGGAGTCGACCTATAACGGGTTTCTTGGCCGACCATTTCTCAATGAATTCAAAGCTGCGTGTTCCACTTACCATTATTGTTTGAAATTTCCAACAGCTAGTGGAATAGGCACAATTAAAGGAGACCAACGGAGAGCACGAGAATGCATTCAACAGCTACGAGCAAAATTTGTACAAATATCCATGATGGAAGCAACAAGTTATCCCGTCAACGAACCATCAATACTGAACAATATGATGGACATGGAAGACCACATGGATACGGACGAACAACACTTGGACGAGCAAGTGTTGGACGAGCAACTCGTTACCACTCGCGAGGAACCTCCATCTGACGAACAACAAAGGGGTGATGACGAACAACCTTCAGTGGAGGGCTTGGAGGGCCAGGTACAAACGAACAACAATGGGACGGGGCCAACTGATGATCTAGAACCCCGCCTGGGGGCAGAGCCCATGAACATCGAAAATGATTCCAATCCTGAGGAACCCATTCTTGATCCCCGTTGGAAGGGACAAAAACGACGAGCGACTCCAGTCGAAGAGCTGGAGGCGTTCAAAGTTAATCCCAACAACGAAGATCTTGAATTATTCATAGGATCTGAGCTCCCAGAGCGTTACAGATCCCGAATAAAAGAGTTCCTCACCAAGAATCTAGATGTCTTTGCTTGGTCTCACGCAGATATGGTGGGGATAGACCCAAAATATGCTTGCCACAAGCTGAACATAAATCAAGCAAGAAAGCCCGTCCATCAAAAACGAAGGAAGTACGGCCCGGACAAATACCAAGCCTTGAATGAAGAAGTTAAAAAGTTGCTAGACAACGATCTCATTCGACAAGCACTCTGTCCACAATGGGTAGCAAACCCAGTACTCGTGAGGAAACCAAACGGGACCTGGAGGCTATGCATAGACTTTACAGATCTGAATGTAGCATGCCCGAAGGACAACTTTCCTCTCCCGCACATCGATCAATTGGTGGACAGCACTGCGGGTCACGAAATGCTAACATTCATGGATGCTTTTGCAGGGTATCATCAAATCCCAATGCATCCTGACGATCAAGAAAGCACAGCTTTTTATACTAACAAAAACTTGCTGTGCTGGAAGAGAATGCCGTTCGGCCTCATAAATGCTGGAGCAACATATCAAAGGCTGGTGAACAAGATGTTTGATCAACAAATTGGAGATACGGTTGAAGTCTATGTAGACGATATCGTGGTCAAAAGTCCCAAGAAGGAAGACCATCTTCAACATCTGACTCAAGTGTTCGAAATTCTACGACACTATAACATGAAGTTGAATCCAAAGAAAAGCAGCTTTGGAGTTCACTCAGGGAAATTCTTGGGTCATCTTGTTAGCCAGCGGGGAATTGAGGCCAACCCTTCAAAAGTTAAAGCCATCCTGGATATGCAACCACCACGTTCGGTAAAAGAAGTGCAAAGACTCACCGGGTGCCTAGCAGCATTAAACCGGTTCATATCCAGGTCAGGGGACAAGTGCCGTCCATTCTTCGAGGCCGTCAAAAAAGGGAAGTTTGCATGGACTAACAACTGCCAAGCGGCTTTCGATCAACTTAAAGACTACCTGGGAGATGTCAAAATCCTATCAAAACCAATCCCAGGAGAAAAGCTCTTTCTATACTTAGCCGCATCAGAAGTTGCCATCAGTTCTGTTTTGGTGCGGGAGGACGGCAAATTCCATCAACCAATCTATTACGTCAGCCAAGCTTTACACGAAGCAGAGATCAAATATGCCCCAACCGAAAAGCTGGCGTATGCTTTGGTTATGAGCGTGAGAAAGTTACGACCATACTTCTTTGACCATCAAGTCGAAGTTCTAACAACTTTCCCGCTCAGGCAAATTCTCCATCGCCCCGACACTGCAGGTCGTCTCTTAAGATGGTCACTGGAGATTAGCCAATTCGGGGTGACCTATGCTCCTCGAACAGCGATCAAAGGGCAAGCATTAGCCGACTTTATAGTCGAATTAACTTTCCCACCAGATCCGACGAGAGGACTTGATCATCCTTGGCATCTCTATGTGGATGGATCATCAACCAACATAGCCTCGGGGGCAGGAGTAGTATTAATAAGTCCAGACAGACAAGTATTCACCTCGGCGATCAGATTTGGTTTCATGGCAACCAACAACAAAGCTGAGTATGAAGCTCTTATCGCTGGTCTCCACCTATCCCTCGCAGTTGGTGTCAGACGCTTGCAAATATTCGGCGACTCACAATTAATCGTAAACCAAGTCCGAGGTGAATACGAAGCAAAAGATGATCACATGATCGAATATCAACGGATTGTTGCTCACCTGATGTCCATGTTGCAGCAAGTTTTCATACAGCAAATTCCAAGGACGAGCAGCACTCAAGCAGACGCGCTTGCCCGACTAGCAACAAGTGAAGGCCCCGTAGAGTTGGCAGATATTATAGTTACAAAGATGAAAGATCCATCAACAGTAAGTTATAATGTCAATCAACTCGACGATCAAACCAGTGAAGAAGAAGACTGGAGAACAAGTATAGTCAAATACTTGAAAAATGGGGAAAAACCAAACAACCCTTTTGAAGCTGCCAAGCTAATAAAGTGAGCCGCCAGATATACTCTGGTGGGCGAACAGCTCTTCAAAAGGGGAATATCAATCCCACTTCTCAAGTGTTTGCCTAGGGGGCAAGGGCAAGCAGTACTTGAAGAGATACATGCTGGAGTATGTGGAAATCATACTGGGGGGCAAGCTTTGGCATACAAGACAATCAGACAAGGCTATTATTGGCCGACCTTACGTCAAGATGCAATCAAAAAAGCCAAAACTTGCCATCAATGTCAGATTTTTGCCCCAGGCATCCACACCCCGGCTCAGGAACTTGTGTCAGTATACAGTCCATGGCCTTTTGCAAGATGGGGGATGGACATCATTGGTCATTTCCCGGCTGGAGTTGGAAATGTTCGATTCGCCGTCGTGGCAGTCGATTATTACACAAAATGGGCGGAAGCAGAGGCCATGATGAATATAACACAGCAGAAGATGATCAACTTTATTTGGAAGAACATTGTCTGTCGTTTTGGAGTTCCACAAGCAATTGTGACAGACAATGGTCCACAATTTGATGGATAAGAGTTGAGAGAATTCTGTACGAAGTGGGGGATCAAGAAACATTACTCCACACCTTATCACCCCCAGTCGAATGGACAAGTTGAAGCTGTAAATAAAATCATAAAGCATACATTAAAAGTGCGACTGGCGGAGAGTAAAAGCAGTTGGTCTACAGAACTTCCGGAAGTCTTATGGGCATACAGAGTTTCTCCCAGGTCAAGCACCGGAGAAACACCCTTTGCAATGGCTTTCGGGACAGAGGCTGTAATACCAATTGAGTTAAAGGCCACTACATTCAGGACGACCAACTTTGATGAACAGGCGAACAACTCTGCTCTAAATGCTGAATTGGATTTGCTCGAAGAAAAAAGGTTGAATGCCGAGCTAAAAAATGCCACATACAAGCAGCGAGCAGAACGTTACTATAATTCCCATGTAAAAGTTAGGGAATTCAGAGTTGGAGATTTGGTTCTAAGAAAGTTGCTCGCCCAACCTCCAGGTGTATTGGGACCAACTTGGGAGGGCCCATATCGAATAACAGAAAAATACGTCAATGGCGTATACGATATTGAGGACATGGAAGGCAAGCCGGCCCAATACTCCTGGAATGCTGTACATCTAAAGAAGTACTATCAATAAAGTTGGGCGAACAAATGTCTTGGGGGGCAAGGGATGCGTGTGAGTTGAAGGAAGGCTAAGAAGGCTAAAAACTTGCCTAATTTTTTAAATTTTCTTAAGTATAGATTCAAAAGTTGCTCGGCACATTGTATAGTCTGGTGCTAGTTCTTTTGATTTTATAGATAGCAAGTTTTAGTTTGTGTTTAAAGTTGTTCGTCAGATTGTATATGATAGTGATGGACAGTCTTATAACACTTGTAATTATTTTGCAATGTAAATATAATAGTTGTTCGTCAAAAAAGGAAAAGTCCAAAAGCTCGAGGTACAAGTCCATTCAAAGGTTGTTCGTTTTACAAATGAACAGAACCTAAGGACCAAAGCCACTTAAAGGTTGTTCGTTTCTTAAAATGAACAGAACCTAAGGCTGAACCCTGATTCCACTAAAGGCAAGTTCAATTCGAACAAAAGCCCAACACTATATGTTATAATTGTAAAGGCATTGATAGAAATGTAAAGACAATTAACATATATAAGAAAATGAGCGAACAAAAGAAAGACATCCATTAATCAAAGGCATTGAGCCTCAAAAATAGTACAAGCTGGAAGCAGCCATTACAAGTACTACAAAAAGGAACGAGCAACTATTACAAAAGAGATGAAGAAAAAGCTAAGTCCTAAAAACTACTGCTGTTCGACGGGGGGAGGATCTTGAGATTGCTCGGCAGGAGGGTCGACAATCATGTCTCGAGCAAGGTCTTCAGCTGCCTTATCCTCCGCCTCTTTAGCAATTTGCTCGTCCGCGGCAGCCGGCTCATCTCCTTGCTCGCCATCATCAACAATTGGTGGAGGATGAGTGATGGTGATACTGGGGTCGAGTAAATCCAGTTTAACCCCTAGTACAGCCAGATCCGCCAACTGGATTTTTACGTTGTTCGGCGGAGGATAGTTCTCAAGGAACTCGTTCAAATCTTTGCTCATCTCCTCCACCATGTCCTTATAATCATAGGCATCGGCCGTACGGATGCTGTCCGCGTAGGCACAGATATATCCAAGGTTGGAGATGGGGCCGGTACGAGCTTGAACCTCCTCTTCAAGTTGCTCGCGGGTAAAGAGGTTGGTTTCGGACTCCCGGAGACGAGCAACTTCCGCCTCAAGATCAGCAATTTTTTGCTCGGCCGCTGACAGTTTGCTCTTCTCCTCACCAAGCAAGGCCTCTTTGCTCTTCAGCTCGGCAGATAAGCCTTGAATGTTTTCAAGGTGCTTTTTCTCGCCGTCAATATAGAGGGAAAGTTGGTCATTGAGCCGAGCAATCTGGCCATGCAAGTTGTTCGCCAGTTTGTCCTTTTCCTCGGAGAGTTACCGAGCAGTACTCGCATAGTGGCGAGCAGACTCTTCCTGCTCGGCAACTTGGGCAATTGCCCTTTGGGCAGTGACGAGGCCGTTGGCAACGAGCATCATCGAGAGATGGAGATTGTCCATTTGCCCCTGTTGGAGGATGGCCTTGTCCAGGGGACGCGTCCAGGCTCGGGCGACCAGCTCCGTTGCCTTGCGAACATGCTCGCCAGGAATCTCCCTTATGTTAACGGGAGTCTTCGAGCAAGCATACTGGTGTACAACACTTGCTCGGCCGGGGTAATCGTCGGCACGATATCTGCAAACAAGAAAGAAATTGATACTTAGAAAAAATTAAAAAAAAAAGAAGATGAAAGTTGTTCGGCAAAAGAGGGTAGATACTCACTCGGCAAACTTCCGATCGTCCCATCCAAGGAACGTAAGATCTTCTGGGCCACGGAGTGAGCCTACGTCTTTGCTCGCTTTTCCTGACCTTTCCGTGGGCTCCGCAGAAGAGCGCCTAGCGACATCCCCTTCGTGGCGAGCATGACTTTCGCCCACCTTTTCTTTCCCCTTGCCGGTGACATCTCCGACCAGTGGGGTCCCGTCTGCCTTCTTAAGGCGTTTCCCACCACGAGGTGGGGAGACGGGAGGGGACCGGATTTGGACTGGGGGGGCTGCCTGTCTCGGAACTTTAGCCCCCTCAGGCTTGTTCGACATGGCGAGCACCGCTTGAGGAGGGCCACCTCTCCTTTTCTTCCCTCTTGGTGGCCCCATTTCAAGGACCCTTTGCTCAAGAAGAGCGTAGCTTGGGGGAACGGCAACTGTTACTTGCTCGGCTATAAAAAAAAAAGAGTTAAGTTAAAATTAGACGAGCAAGTTAAACAGGTTAACGACGAACAAAACTTGAGCAAGGAGTTAGAAATTTTCATACCAGGGGGCACCTCAGCTTGAGCCTCCAAATGATGTGGGTAAGTCAAAAGGCGAGCAGCTTTTTGACACCTTGATCGGCAGAGATAGTCTATAGTTCTATCTGCTTTATTGCGGAGGCCGACCAAGCACGAAGTAAACAAGAACTCGGAGTTCAACTCCTCCTCTTTCGAATTCCACTTGGGTAGACGAGGGCCTGCGAACAAACAAAAGAAGTTAAATTAGAACAACTTAGCCCAAAGGCGAGCAAGAAACAAACTTACGTTTCAATTTTCCATAGGCTGCTGGAGAATTTATTCGCCCAGGACCGCCGTGTGGACCGGAAGATGCTCGCCAATCACCCCCAATCCAGAAGAAGTGTTGCTTCCAGTCACGAACCTTGTTCGGCACCTCTTCAACCATTTTCAACCCAGTTCTTGCCTTGAGATAGTGATAGCCTTCTTCTCCCAAGGGGCAACTTGTAATTGTCATCAAGTAGTTGATCTCTTCCGCAGTGATCCGATCAACGTACCCCTCTAAGGCGAACAGGCACATGGAACCCAAGAGATTCATCCACCCAATTGGAGTAATTTGGGTAATGGCCAAGTTGGTCGCCTCCAGGAATCGACCAACAACTGGTGGAAGAGGCAACTTTAGTCCGGAAATTAGAGTGTGAATGTTGATCGCCGTACATCCTGGAGGTGGGCGATCAGCTCTTTCCTTTCTCTGAGGAGCCCACATGTGGATGTCATATGGGATCTTATAGTCCTTCCGGATGGAGTCCAGTTCATCTTCGCGAACAACGCTTTTTATCTTGCTCGCCTGGTACTCAGTTTTCACCTTATCCATTATTTCCCTTTGGGGACGGGGAAAGCTGTTCGCATACCTTTCAGCATATGCTCGCCATTCGAATAGTCGGGCAACCCCAGCTGGGATCTCATTTTCCCGCATCCTTGGGGATGGGAAGTTAATGCTCTCCAAGAACTCGCGAGTGAGTTCGTTAAGGTCTGGATCTCTAGATTCGGCAGAAGACGAAGAGCTTACGCCCAAATTGTTGTTCGCCGCAACTATTAATTCTCTCCCAGATGGGCCCGCACCGGTGTCCTCCACGGAGCGGACGACCGAATCCACGTGAAGATCCGACGCCGAGGAAATCTCGAAGGGAGGTTGATCGACGGGAACCGCGACTGGAAAGAGTGGGTCTAAGGTCTCCTCAGTCTTATTGCTCGAGTGCGAAGACATAGAAGAAGAAGAAAAATCCAGGCGACGGTGAAAAGAATTGCAGACGGCGGCGCTATCCCGGAGAAGACGATTGCGCTCGAACCCACACGGCGGCGATGGCGTTTTCGAGAGAAAAAGTAAAGAAAAGAAAAGAAATAAGAGGATAACTACCTTGTTTCGAGGATTGGAGGCCAAACACTGGAAGAATAGATGCCGGAGAAGCTTGGAATCGCCGGAGGAAGGAAGGGTTCGCCGGAGCACTGTTGCAAGAGGGGGAAAAGTGGGAAAGATTTCAGTTTTCCCACTATTTATACCCCAAACAAAAACGGGGTCCAGGGCATAATTTTCCGAAAGTTCTGGGGCTCAACTGGAAGAAGGCGGGGTAAATTCCGAGCTAAACTAGAAGATGAAGAACCTATAAACAATTATAGGGGCGCGTGGCCTTGGGGCTGCTCGCGCGTGAGCGGCGCGCAATCATTGCGCTGGCGTCATCTTCGTGATCTCCCCAGATCATGGGAAGACGAAACGGTTATTCCAACATTGCTCGTCACAGAGATGCTGTTCGTCCAAATCTTGGCCAAGACGATATCCTAACTACAGTTGCTCGCCAAAAAATTACTCGTCTGATGCAACATCTAGTCAGGATAGGGGGCAATTGTTGATAGGCGAACATCAACTAGATATGGAGCGAACAATTATTGAAGTCTAAAACAAAGAAAATCACGATTTGGGCGCATTAACCAATCTGGGAGGTGTATGAAGTGACGAACAACTCTCCCGACGAACAACTAATGGGCGAACAGGTATTAAGGCCCGGGACCAAGAATGAGCCAACTGTGAAGTCATCCATGACGAACAACTTGGTCAAAATATGATACAACAAATAGCCAAGGAGGTGTGTACAAGTGAACAAAGGACAAAGATCCCAAAGCCAAGCTGAACAAAGCCATAAGGCGAGCAACTTCCAAAGTACAACCTCAAGAGGCGAACAACTTTCAGTTGGAGAATCAACAAGATCAATTAAGCCGACCTAGGCGAACAACAGTGAGTCCGAGATAAGGACTAAAGAAGACTTTGTAACTAAGGTTCAGCTTAGATAAGATCAAAGGGACACATGTCAAGCATGCAGGCTAGGGAGACCAAGAGTCTTAGACACCTCATGCTTGCTAGTCTCTATAAATAGTTGTTCTCCAGCTTATTCATGTAATTTTTCGAATTTCAGACTAAAAATACACACAAATACACCCAAACTTACACATATACGAAATAATTTAAATTTCGATCTTCATTTTACCCGAATTCGTTAACCCAAGACTCGTTTTACCATTTACGGTGGTAATCAATCACACGTTATTGATTGGTGACGTAAAAACGGATTAAAACAGCCACTAATCCTCCCGATTAGATTCGTTCACCAACATTGTCGTTTTTAGTTTTTAGTTTTTTGGGAGGTCCAATAAGTTGACAATTTAATATAGATGGAGTAACTCTCGGTAGGAATCAAACTCATGATCTTTATCTGGACGTGAGTTTTTTTGGCTCTGATAACAATACCATAAAAAAATTATCTCATAAAAAAAAGTCTAAAACAGAGGTGTGAAATATTAATTTAATTATTTTTCAGTCCCATTAATTTGTCTAGACAACTCAATTCAAATATTGTTACATCAGTGTCTAGACAACTCTATTCAAATATTGCTGAAAAAACAAGTTTAAATAGTCAAGCTTTCAAATAACAAAAAAAAAAAAAAATGTTGGGTAAATCGTCAATATTTCTTTTAAATGAGTTTCAAAAGGATAAATACACAACGATGTTTTTTTTTCTTTAAATTCTACAAATATTTTCATTTATGCGTAACTGTCACTTTCAGATGGAAATGCAGAGCATTTGAATTCTACAAATAGATTACCAATATCTTCAAACTTGTAATTCTAACATAGATATTTTCTGTGCCAGCAAAAGAAAGAAATTTCAAATTGCTGGCTAAAACATTCATGCAAGGGAAAATATCATGTATTTAAAAATATGAAAACCTTCATATTTCAAATACCAAAAATCATTTTAATCCTTTGCATATATTCCATTTATCTCAAACTTAATTTCTACTTTACTCTTTATCATCCTAAAATATATTGAGTTTAATTAATAAATATAAATTAATATGTATAAAGTAATAAAATGAATTGTAAGTATATACGGATAATATATTTATAAAAACAATATTGTTTTATTGTCATTTATAGAAATAACAGTTAAACAAAGGGAGGAATAACTTCAGTAAGTAGCAATTAAATTTGAAATAAATGGAATATATGTTTATAGTATGTAGGTGAAATTTGGGCACATGCAGTGGTGTTCCCTTTTACCCAAACACCACCTATCCGGCCAGTTGAAATTATCATAAAAGCGTTCCATTCCTTACCCTACTTTCTGCAGTAAGGTAACAGAAATATAGAACTAATACCAAAATGGAACTTCACAGTCACAGTTACATGCATGAAATAGTATCTGCTTTCAGCTTCCTTTTATTGGCAAATTAATAATTTCGTACTGACCTGAGTAATTGGAGGATTTCATGCTTTGATAGGATCATACTAATCTCAGCTCATGATTGATTAATCATACTATAAACTAGATGTGATACTTAGAGGGTGTTTAACTGAGCTTATAAGTCCTTAAAACAGCTTATAAACTGTTTAAGAATTTATAAGTACTATCAATATGTTTGGTAAAACAAGATTTTTAACAACTTATAAAATCATAAAATAAACTTCTAACAATTTATAAGCTGTAAAAAAATAAGTTAGAATTTCCCAACTTATTTTCCTAACCACCTCCATCCCCAATCACCCTTCCCACTATGGAACCACTCCACCCCTCCCCTCCCATCTCTTCCTCAATGTAAAAGATAAAATAAAAAAATATTTTATATTAAAATTTAAATTTAAAACATATTTAGTATTAATTTTCAAAAAATTTATAAATTGCATTACCCAAATACTTTATCAACTTATAAGCTACTTAAAAATTACATCTTATAAGTTCTTAAAACAACTTATAAGATTTTTCAAATATGTTTAATCAAACGAACTTTTAAACACATATATAAATTAAGAGAGCGCTTGTTTAGCAACTTTTCAATGGTTATGAGGATAAGATTAAAAGTTAGTATAATTATAATGGTTCATGGGAACAAAATCATTATCTCCCCTCCTAAATGAGGAAATCACTACCCCGTTTTAATTATCTTTCTTCCCTCTACAATAATTCCTCTCAATCATTCTCCTGTTTTCAAACCAACAATCATTTGTTACCCACTTTTATTTTAAAATTGGAGCATAATATTAGCAATACAACTGCTATTGTGACAATCTTTCCCCCAACATATTATTTTTAATACGGGGCATAAAAGAAAAAAAAAATTCATTATCATTATTATTATTGAATAATTTGAGTCGAGCGCTCCCTAATTATTTACTTGCTTACCCACTAACTAAATTTGATTTTATTCTAACTATTTCATTAACCTAATCGATGGTTTGCTAATAGATTATCTCTTTTCAAGATTATTTTTTACTATGTAATTAGTGAGTGTGATGTTATACGAATTATAAGACGAATCAAAATTTATTAATCATTTAACTGACACTATGAGAAAACATAAAATTGTCTATAAAAATTATTAATATAACTATGAAATTTCGAATAAAAAAATTTGTAGTGAGAATTGCCTACGAAATTGCCTGCAAAATTTCCTACTTATATGGACATTTTTCATTCTCTACCTATAAAGAAATTTGCTTACGGAATTTTCGTAGACAAATTATCTGTGGGTAAATTTAGTAGGCAAATTATTTGTAGGTAATTAATGCCTAAAAATTACATTTTGTAGGCAAATTGCTTGTAGGTTGAGAAATGAAGGTGTCGATATAGTAAAAAAAATTGTAGTCAAGTCGTAGACAATTCCATTATGAAAATCTTTTGTAGGAAAATTTCGTAGACAATTTTTCACTTTTTTGTATTGCGGTGATTTTTTTTCTAGTAGTTTATTAATTATGATAATTTTCTTGTGAAACTTGTTAACCGTATTAAAATGGATTCATTCATTAGCATCATTATTACATTCATTCAGTAATAGTACTATTACTCTTAAAAACTAATACTGTAATATTTATTTGGTAACGCCCACTCTCATATGCATTAAGTGTACGGTGCACTCACTTAACAATTGAGGTTGTTTACACTGATAAATGTAGGCTGATTACATTGAAAAGTATAGTTAGATTACACTAAAAATTTACACTGAAAATCAATTTTTAGTGTAAACTTTCAATGTAATTTGACCTCACTTTTCAGTGTAATCAAATCATCTTTTTTAGTGTAAATAGACTCAACTGTTGAGTGAGTGTATCATGCACTAAATGCAAAAGAGAGTTACTCATTTAATAATACTACTATTACTTTTATAAACTAATACTCCCTCGTCCTCCAAATCTATTCAAGGGAATTTGCATGAGTTTTAAGAAAAATGCGATAAAAAGATAAAGTAAAGATATTGCAGGATTCATTGATAAATAAAGTGATTGTTTGTGTAAAGAAAGTATCACTGCATTTGTCCATTAATTAGTTTGATAAATGTAGAGTTTGAACCAAAGAATTGTAGAGTTTGAACTAAAGGGTTGAATGGGCTGAAGAGTTTGAACTGAAGACTTAATAGCTGCAGAGTTTGATAGCTGAAGAGTATCAAACGGGTGTAGATAGCAACTTGAGGAGTGTATTCAATATCGACAATTATTTTCAAAACTGAATAACCGTTAATCTGTTTTGAGAATTGACAAATTCGATGCTGGCAATTCAATACTGACTCAAGGCCAATTCAGTTATATATAGGGCATGTGTGTGCAAGACTTAATAACAGTTTTCATTCTTCAAATTCGACGAGAGTAGTTCCAATTTAGGGAATTAGGGTTCTTGAGTGAAATTCATCACTTGGTGAAGAGAGTTTCTAAATCGAGTGTTAATCTGTAATCGTTAACATTGTGAGTTGCATTAATAAAGTGTTTTGATATTTCTCATGGACGTAGATCGTAAAGATAGAACCTAGTAAAATCCTCCGTGCAATTTTGACTTCGATTTGATTTCGATCCTTTAACTATGTTGTACTTGTGCGTATTCAATCATTTGTGCTCAACATTTTGTGAGGGAAATATTAAAATAATAATATCTAAGAAGTGAATGAAAATAGATTTGGGAGACAGACATAAAAAAAAGTAAAAATAAATTTGGGAAAAGGAGTAAGTAACATTTTACATACACACGCCTAGAGATGTTAATCCAGGCCGGGCTAAACGGGCCGGCCCGGTTAACCCTAAAAATGCAGGGTTAGGGTCATGGTTTAAGAGGCCCGTTTAAATTCGGGCCTTTTTGACCCGGCCCTATTAGCCCGCGGGCTAAACGGGCTAGCCCGCCGGCCCGGGCAATTTTTTTTATTATTTATATTATATAATAATTTATAAGTTATATTATATTAATATAATAAGTTTTCAGCCCTAAATTAATTTGAATTCAGTTTAAGTGTTGAATGTGTGTTCAAGGAAAAAATTTGGCCATGAAATTCGTGCAGCTGCATTCTTTCTGTATGCAGACTTCTGTACTTTTGTTCTTGGATTTGGAGGTAAATTTTATTGAGAGGAAAAAATTTATTAATTATTCATGTCTATCATGTTGTATAAGGTTTTCTTGTTCCTTCTTGAATGTGAAAAAATGTGAAATTTATAATTATTCAACTGTTCTTGGTTTTTAGTAAAATAAAAACGTAAAAAGAGTGAAGATATTTATCAGTTTTTGAATTACATATTGATATTTGAACTATTACGTGTTGGTGTTTTGTACTTTTTAAGTATTGATGTTTGAATTTTTATAATTATGTTGAATTGTTTTTATGATTTTGCCACTATTTTAAATTTTGTGTTGAATTTTATTTTTTTCGACATAACCCGTTTATGGTCCGTTTAGCCCGAGGCCCGCTAGGGTTAGGGTTAGGTCTTAATTATTAGAGGCCCGTTAAGAATGACCGGATAAGACCCTAACCCGTTTAGCCCGAAGCCCGTTAGGGCCGGCCCTATAGGGTTAGGGCTAGTCCGTTTAACATCTCTACACACGCCGTACTAAATGAATAAATATTATGGTACTCCCTCCGTCCCAGTTTTGTTTTCCCGTTTAACTGTGCGCGAATTTTAATGCGAGAGTTGAATTTTAGTATTTAAATGAATAAAATAGTATTGGAAATGATGAATGATGAATAAAATATTATTTAAATGAATAAAGTAGTATTGGGAATGGTGATGGATGAATAAAGTATTATTTAAATGAATAAAGTAGTTTCCATTTTAGGAATGAGAAAATAAAATTGAGATAGATCTTTTAGGTAGATGGGAAAACAAAATTGGGAGGGAGGGAGTATTAATCTATAATAATAGTATCAGCAATGGATTTTATTTTTTCTGCGGAGTCCTTTATTTTTCTCTGAGTCTTATAAAGTCATCTCCAACCATTCTCCATTTTGGAGATTTTGACACCAAATGGAGAATTGTGGCCCTCCAACCATACTCTATATTTAGAGATAGAGATAGAGTGTGGAGAGAGAATCTTCAAATATGAAGAATGAAGATGAAGATAGAGGGTGAGTTTAGAGGGTGGGTTTATTAAAAAAAATGCCATTTTTTTTTTTCAATTATAAAAATTATGTTGTTTCATTTAATTAATTAAAGTGTTAGTGTTTTTCATTTATTTTTTATTTTTATTTTTGTTTGTTTGAATTATCATATTTTTTAATTTTTTTAAATTTAATTTTTTTCTTCTAATAATTGGAATTTAATCCTTAAATTATGAGATAATGACTCACACGAAATAAATATTACATAATTTGAAAATGAATTATTACAACAATTACCTAACATACTAGAGCATGGATGAAAATATAAATAACATACCCCACAATTAAAACAAGTAAATTCAAATTAAATAAATCGGTATTAGTTAATTAATTTGGATGGATTAATTTTATAATTATATAAAAATATTGTTATTTAAATTCTTTAACTTAAGTAAAAATAAAATATATATTTTAATAATATAGAGGATGCATTGTTGGAGGTGATTTGTTAAATAGAGTACTCTATACTCTATTTTAGAGGATATAGTACTCTAAAATGAAGATTATGGTTGGAGATGGCCTTAGTAGTGATCTCTATTTTAATAACCAACGTGTTTATCAAACCTTACTTTATTTCGTAATAATGATCTCAGCAAATTGTGTGCGCAATATAGTCAGAACTAATCTAGCTAGCTAGGCTGTGATTTTTGACCTGGAAAAGAATGCGCAGTGTGAAAATGTAATACTAAAATATTTCTTCATTCGAAGAGAATCCTTTACAATTTTTTTTCCAGCGATACCATTCAAATTCCTAAAATAAAAATAATTCTCCCACACAAAAAAATTCAATAAAGTATTAATTTTTTTTTTCTAATGTCATAACTCACATGCTCCTTTTGTATTTAAAAATTGTGAATTTCATGGGAGAGAGAGTGATAGAGAAAAAAACTTATACAATTTCATAAGATATCACGATCCAACACAGATTAACATTCATCTACTCCCTCCGCCCACCAAAATTTTACCCGGTTACTGTTGAACACAGTTTTTAATGAAAAATGATATTTTATTGAAAAAGTGAATAAAGTAGATAAAGTAAGAGTATTGTGGTGGGTATTGTGGGACCCATTTTTTGTTTGTGAGTGTAGTTTATTTCCAAAAAAAGAATGGGTAAAAATTTGGTGGACAGACAAAAAAGGAAAGCGGGTAAAAATTTGGTGGACGGAGGGAGTACATTAAAATATTAATGCATCATATTCAATTTATACTCAATCTCATGAACAGACCCAAGTAAAGAAATACGGTGATGGGATGGGGTCCCCATGCCAATATAAATGATGAAAGAGGGTAATAATAACAAGCTATGTTGCACGGATTCTTCAAATTTTGGGGATATGCAGTATCGGATACGGGTGCGATTCACGTTGGATTCGCACCCGATACGCCACGTGGAGTATCCGAATTTTTTTAAATTTTTTTAAAGTTGGATACGCGTATCCCTCTCCAAGGATACGCGGGGGATACGCGAATCGGATAAAATATTGCAAAATTTATTAATTTTTGTAATTTTTTTAAAATTTAATATTAAAATATAAATAATTAAATATATTAGTAAAAAAACAAATCAAATAATATATAATCCAACCAAGTATTTCAATTTCTTAATTCTTATATAATTAAATAATTTGGAGAAATTTCTAAAATATATTTGCTTTCTAATTTTTTTTAGTAATTATTCAATTTTTTTAGAGATAATGGTTATGACAAGTGATAATGATAATGATGTTAATGTGAGTTGGCCATTGTATAAATATGTAGATTGAAATTTTTATTATGACTTGTGTAAGTTAATGATATTTAATATTTAATTATTGCATATTTAGATAAAATTTATCTATATTTTAAATTTATTACATGTATTATATATAATAAAAATAAATTTAAATAAACGTATCCTTGCCGAATCGTATCCTAAACTTTTTGAAAAACTCCGTATCCATGCAACCGTGCCGTATCGCACCCGTGCAACATAGATAGCAAGTGAATGAAACAGTAAAACGACAACATCCGGAGACTATTTTACTTTTATTTTACAATGGGAGGAACATTACATTTTTACAATCCTTTTCATACTCGTTCACCCATTCCGAAAAATATCTAGTTTCCAGATTTGCCAATCGAATAAGAATAAATGCACAATTCTTTCTTTTTAAACACAAGAGATGTGTAATGACGTTGATCCTTTAAAAAAAAAAGTAGTTTCTCAATAAAATCCGATCGAATTACTTACTTTTTACAATTTATTCCAATTTTCCTTTTTTAAATACGGAGTAGCAACAATAGCACTTAATTAATTAATTAATTAATTAATTACCAGGTGTCTGTCAATCATTGGCTGGTGCGTTGGCTGCTTCAGCTACGGAGCCGAGTTTCTGTAGATTCAACTTGACAACAGTATCCGCAAAGAGGCGCGTGTCCTCCTCCGTGTTCCCCTCCGGCACATCCACCACGTACGACTCCAGCACGACGGTGCCTCCGCCGTCACGCGCCGCCGCCTCGTGGACGGAGGTGACGGAGCGGTAATTCTTGAGGCGGTGGTCGCCGCCGACGATGCTGAAGCCGGTCACGCGCCGCTCGTCGTCGAGGATGTCGAGGCGCTCGGTGCTGGTGGCGGCCGGCAATCCGGAGATGACGGCGACGTCCCTCAGCTCGCCGACCCTCATGCTGAAGCCCTCCCTCACGGCGGAGCTCTTGATGAAGTGCTTGTAGGTCTGGGGCTTGTCGAAGTGCCGGACGATGGACCACACCTCCTGCGGCGGCGCGTGGATGCGCTGCGCCAGTAGGGAGGAGCATTGCCCCGCGTTGACCCTGTAGTTGTGGAACTCGGCGACGGCGGGCTTGAGATCTTCGAACTCCTCCGCCGTGAGACCCGGCGGGACAACTAGGTGGAGGGCGGAGGATTCTTCGGCTTCTTCAACATTCGCCATCGCTCCTTTTTCCTTTTGTTTTAATGCGATTAGATTAGATTAGATGGGGATGAGGGAGAGGGCAAATTGAGTCCTACATATTTATTAAAGTATGAACAAATGAAATGATGGGAGGTAGGGGTAATATGGGGAATCGGCATTTCCCGTAATTATTGTGATTTTTATAATTGCAATAATGCACTTGACATTTGAGTGGGACTCGGAATATTATTCCTTTAAATTTTATGTCAAAGTTATATATGGAAGTTGTTTATAATAAATTTATTATAAAAATTATTAGGAATTTAAAAAATAGAGTTCAGTGGTATTGTATTATAATTGTTGTTGATTTTTTTAGACCTCAATTTTTTATCTTTGTATATTATTTGTATTTTTAATCAAATATTTGATATTTTCAAATAGTTTCATGATATCAATTTTTATATAAAGCATAGTCGAACTATATATATGTATATTGTGTGAAATCATCATTTTTCCTGAGAATTAATTACTAAACCTGATTAGCAAACTGGATCCTGGGATTGAGGTTATGTCAGAATTTATAATTCCTCATTTGAAATTTGTGTACTTAGATTTATGTGTTGTTTGAATTTTATGACTCGTATTGGAATATGCATATTTAAATCTTCGTTTGCCTACTTCTTGACTCTGTACTCAAATATGTAAAACAATCGCTTTTACTCTAAATTGTTATCACTTACTAATTAAAGAAATATCACTCTTGCAAGTATACAAATAATACAATGATCAGTTGATATCCAATAAATTCAAATAAGGGGATTACATGGCTCGTGTGGTAGTGATAATCAAACAAAAAATCTAAGACACAATAAATGTAAAATTTATAGTTTTAATCCAATGATCCGAAAATGTGAAAGAATGTTAGAGAAAACAGTAAATTACTAGGTGGATTGCTGAGTTTTTTAGACTCAATCTTAAGTTGTTGGATCATTTATTATGAGTTCAATGACTCTATTTATAGTTTCATAAATGCATGGATTGTTACCCTAAATTCCTAAGGTTGACCCATGCATTAAATGCACTGAAGAACAATCAAGAAAAATACGCTAAGTGTTAGGAGCTTTAAAGACAATTGAGAAGAAAAAGACAACCTTTAAGGGAATGACTTACATCTGTTATCGGCTCGTTGGTAAGGTGAGAGCTTCAAGCCCGATTTCTGTTGGCGCATCCCCCACACAAGCACCGCACGACGAAGGGGGGACGGGAAAAGCTACAGGCCGAAAAGCGAAGAAAGTACGAAAGAATAGTAACCCGAGCACACCGTAAACTTGTTGGGGACCTACACGAGCATCATCTATCGTGTTGGGGAACATGAAAAGTGTCATGGATCTATCCGGGATTGTAATTTAAATATAAATTATCATAAGGGTTAATTGCAAATAAAATCATAACATTTTTCCAAATTGCAATCTAATCTAAACTTTTAAATCTTTGAAACAAAACCTCAACTTAACATTTGATTGCAATTCAAACCAACAAACAATTTTTTTATTGTCCATAAATGATATTTCATTTACCTAAAAATGAATAATTAATTGTATTAATATATATTTATCCCATGTATATTCTTCCCGTATGTTATTTCTCTCTCCAATATTCTTCCAACAAATTAAATTGATTCTTTATATTTTAATCACCTTGATTAATGAACTTTTTATGGGCTATGTTGATGACCGGATTCTGATCACTCGGATTAGTGGCTGTTTTAGATTAACTTAAGAGATCATCAAACAATTACGTGTGGTTAATTACGAGAAAAATAGTTTTTTGGTCCCGTAACTTGTCTAGTGTCCAATTTTGGTCCCAAAAATATTAACTTTTCAATTTTGGTCCCAAAACTTATTGAATCGTCCAAATTTGGTCCCAAATGGGACCAAAATTGGACAATTCAATAAGTTACGGGACCAAAATTGAATAATTAAAATTTTTGGGACCAAAATTGGACACCAAACAAGTTAGGGACAAAAAACTATTTTTTCGTATTCATTAATTTTTTTCTTTTCGCACCTTATATATATATATATATATATATATATATATATATATATATATATATATATATATATATACATACACACACATACACATATATCAAACACTATTTAATTAATTATACTCTAAAATAATCTTTGTAATAATCATGCATATATTATTGGTGGAGACGAGATCACGGTAGCAATTTGAAATTATTTTACGAAGATATGGAGAATCAAAATTTATATGAAAATTATTAATTTATTATTTTATTTACTCTATCGCAATTTAAATTCTTAGTTAGTAATTAAAATTTTATTATTAGTATTTTATGGGAGCTTTGTAATTCATCTTAAATAATAATTATTGGAATTGAAAAATAATGGGTTTTTATTTTTGTGTTTTATAGATGTTTTTCAAATATTTGTATTTATATTCATGAAAAATAAATCCATTGATGTATATATATATACATATAAAAGGTGAGAAAATATATAAAAGGTGAGAAAATATACATATATATATAAAAGGTGAGAAAATAAAAAAAATTAATGAATATGAAAAAATAATTTTTTGTCCCTAGCTTGTTTGGTGTCCAATTTTGGTCCCAAAAATTTTAATTATTCAATTTTGGTCCCAAAATTTTTAATTATTCAATTTTGGTCCCGTAACTTATTCAATTGTCCAATTTTGGTCCCATTTGGGACCAAATTTGGACGATTCAATAAGTTTTGGGACCAAAATTGAAAATTTAATATTTTTGGGACCAAAATTGGACACTAGACAAGTTGTGGGACCAAAAAACTATTTATCTCGGTTAATTACCATCGTAAATGGTAAATACGAAAATTAGGGGTTAAACTGGGTAAATACGTGTATTGATTACATATTTCTTGCGTATGTGTGTGTGTGTGTGTGTGTGTTTGCGGTGTATGAGTGTGTGCAGGATTATTTGGAATGTATTTATCATTTTTCCCTTAGTTTATTTAATTAAAATTAAGGTTTTTATACATACCTCCAAGTAGGAGGTAACTAGACATTTGCTTTCCCATGTGTGCATGCTGGACACATGGAAAAGTCGACTATTTGACCTTATCTAAGCTAAATTATATCCTCTAAGTAGGTTTAGCTCGTAATTACAAGTTGTTCGTTACGTTTAGACTCTTTCTTGAAGAATTTTAGCTTGGCTATTCATTGGTTGGTCGACTCTCTTGGCTCTTTTGTTCATGTTGTTCGCCTAGCCTTGATTAATCTTCGGGTAAAGTCCTCCTTGCATTAATGTGGAGTTGCTCGTCATGCGGAATAGGTCGTCAGGTGGTAGTTGCTTGCCATGACGAAATTGTTCGTCATCTTTTGTTTATGACCTGATTATCTCTTTATCCTTGGATTATTTATCATAATGTTGCTTGCCTTAAGTTGTATTTTGCTCGCTTATCAACAATTGTCCCCTAGCCTGCCCTTATGTTGGAAGACTTATGGTGAGCAGCTTAGGGTCTGGCTATATTCTGAAGCTCCACTGACGAGCTACATTACATGGGTTAGCTACTCCGATGGTGACGGTTGGACTCCCGAGGCGGTGCGTGCCCTTGAGGCGTGACGTGGGCGTCATGATTGCCATCGCACACACGCATGTGATCTTGAGACGACGCGCCCCCAAATATTTTGGAATAGGGCTCGCACGCGCCCAGGGTTTTCTTATTAACCCCTGGAGAAAATTTTCCTTCGCGTTTTTTACCCCATTTTTTCGTACTATAAAAGGAATTCCTCAACTCCTCCCTAATTTTTTTCGACTCTTCAACCTTTGCAATTTCTCTCTCTCTCTCTTTACTCAATTTTTTCGGCGATCCTTAGTTTTATCGCCGTCAAATTTTAATGTAGTTACTCAGTGATTTTCTTAATTCTCGCCTTGTAGTTTCATTTTCTTTTCTTTATCTCTTTAAAACTCCTATCGACGTCGTGGTTTTATTTGAAAACCGCCGCTGCTGCTTCAAATGCCCACCGAAAACAGTCATTGCCGATGTCTAAAATCCTTTTTCCTTTTAAGAAACTCATGTCCTCCTTTCACTCCGAGCTGAACAGTCCCCCTCATAACCCGGAGAAATGCCCTATTGAGGAGACATCGATAATTCCAATGACAGTAGTCCCTTCTGACCCAGATCCTGACGCGACCTCTATTGACCGCTCAATTGATTCAGGAGTTCGTCAATCTGGAGAGGAGGTCACACAAAGTGCACCTGCTCGCGATATTGACTAGGAGACGAGCTCGGATTTGGGCGAGGAGGAAGAGCCTAAAGCGGCACTCGAGGATGAGCTGACTGGGAATATTTGGCGAGTATCAATTTCCCTATGTCGGACCCGATTGAACGCCAGATTCCTACTGTGGTAGCCCATCGAGAAGACTGGGCTTCGTATGTGGAGAATTATGCCGAGCGATTCACTCGACCTGCTCGCTGATATAAAAAACTTAAAATTATAGAATATATGGCGAGCATCGTTCAAAGTTACATAACCGAGGATGATCTTATCTGGATAAGGAATGACTACAAGATCCCCTGCAATATCTATATGTACGCCTCGGTGGAAGATGATAGAGTTGATCGCCCTCCAAAAGGATGTACCGTGATCAACTTGGATATACTCAAGGCCAGGCTCACTCTTCCTCTTCATCCTCTAATCGGACGGTTTTTGGAGTGAACTAATTTGGCGATCAACCAGCTTACCCCCTTTGGGTAGATGAACCTTCTTTCCATCATGACATTGTTCGCCCTGGAGGGGTACCCCAATAAGCTTACCGCTGACGAGGTGAATTATGTGATGGCACTATCGGCATGCACCGGGGATGAGGTGGGGAGCTCTATTTGAAAGCTCGCCCTGGGCTCAAAGTAGTTGAGGGGGTCCGAACAAAGTCCGAGATTGGAAGGACGCATTTTTTTTTATCGGTGGGGATTGGCGAGCTTCGGCTCAACCCTTTGGTGGTGAAGGACGAATTAATACCCCAGAAGAAATTGGGCGTATTCGACGTGAGTTTTATTTCATTAATCTCATTTTTTTGTTTTCAGGTCCCAAGACTCTCAAGTGGAGGAGCACCAAAGACGAGGCGAGCTCCCAGTTCTTTTTCGTCTTGAGTTTGATCGCCCTTTGAAACAAAGAAGATAAGACGATCAAGCACCTTAGTAGCGAGTCAAGTCGAAAAACTGCTCATCTACTAACCAGCCCGCACCATCTTGAAGCGCGAGCTGAGATCCCTGAGGGTAAATTTCCTTCAGTAAAACTTATCACTTTTCCGTATACTTTCCATTTAACAAAGTTGTTTGTCCCTTATGCAGACCAACTCGTCATTGTTGTCGTGCCCCCAGCTTACGACGAACTCGATCAGCACGTTTGGGACATGCCGCCTAAAAAAAAAGGAAGAAGGGGGACCCTCCTCCAAGGTGGTATCCTTGATGGCTAAGCCCATTGGGGATCCTCGCAAAGTTGTTGCCCCTGCTCCTTCGCAGCAGCCTGCCACACCTGTTGGTGAAGAAGAAAGAGGGCCCAAAAAGGGCAAAGAACGCCATGAGGGCGGAGCAGCTCACCCTAGCTAGAAGGAAGCTACTCGGACTTCATCGGTGGAGATCCTGAGCGAATAACAAGTGATCTCCACCAACCAATTAAGGAGGTCAGGGTCTCCCAATGACTGCACCTACCTTGGCTAAGATGCAGGCCACTATGTCGAGTAAGTTCTTTGCTTTCTTGCTCTTTAACTTTTTTTAACTTTTGCTCACGTTCAACGTTAGAGGGCTAGGAAAGAAAGCAAAGAGGTGGGAGATTAGAGAATTGCATGGAAAATACAAGATTGAATTATGTTGTATTCAAGAAACAAAATTGGAAATTATTAAAAATGCGGTGTGCAAGAACTTGTGGTGAGAACGTGATTGGGCCTGGGTGGCCGCGGAATGTCAAACTGGCGACATTCTTTCTCTCTGGAGCAATACAAATTTCTGCAAAACAAGCTCTTGGTCCACAAACGGTCTTCTGGTGGTTAATGGTTTTCTCAAGCGAGATGGGAGACAGGCCAGTATTCTAAATATTTATGCACCATGTAATTCTTCTAATAAATTGGTGATATGGAATACAATAGTTGCAGCTGTTGATCAAATGGGAAATATTCTGATATGCTTCTCAAATGACTTTAATGCAATTAAGCATGAATTTGAAAGAGTCGGTAGAGGGAATTCTGTGGACACCAGAGATATGAGTATGTTCTATGATTTCATATCGGAGGCTAATCTGATTGATTTACCTTTAAGAGGGAGAGTTTTCACTTGGTATCATAAAAATGGTTCTTGTAAAAGCAGGTTGGACCGGATTTTAGTTAATGAGGAGTGGATTGAACTTTGGCCAGAGTATTCCCTTAAAAGTATTGGTCATTATTTCTCGTATCACTGATCTGTTTTCAAATTGGCCAGAGTATTGGCCGTTGAAAGATTGGGGTCCAGTTCCTTTCAAATTCTTCAATGGATGGATATCTCATCCGTTGTATAAAGAATTTATTTCTGGAGTATGGAAGAAATATAATTTTCCAGGTTGGGCAGGTTTTCAATTGTGAGAAAAATTGAAGCATTTAAAATAAGAGCTTAAGATATGGCAGCAAGAAGTTTTTGGGAATGTTGAAGTGAAGATTGAATCTAGGAAATTGGAGATTGAAGAATTGGATAAAATTGATGATACGTTCGGCCTGGATGAAGGGGAAATTATAAAGAGGAACTTTGCTTCTGCGGATTTATTGAGAAACATGATATGGAGAGACGCATTCCTATCCCAGAAAGCGAAAACCAGATGGCTATTAGATGGGGACGTCAATTCCAAGTTTTTCCACAGGTGGATTAAGAAAAAAGAAAAAATACAGGGCATTGAAGGTCTTATGGTTGATAACTTCTGGGTGGATTCCGTTGACGAGGTAAAGTCGACAATCTTCAATTATTTCAAGCTCCATTTCAAATCCAGATCTCTTGTGAGACCTAGGATGCTTGCTGATATATTAAAAGAGAAGATCTCTCCCATTGATAATGCTTTTCTGGAGTCAAGGTTTACAGAGGAGGAAATCAAACAAGCAATTTGGTCTTGCGACTCCAACAAAAGTCCAGGGCCTGACGGGGTCACATTTGCTTTTTTTCAAAGATAATTGGGATAACATGAAACATGAGCTTCTACAACTGATGGAGGAATTTCACGAAAACAGAAGAATTGCAAAGGTTTTAACTCTTCTTTCATTGTACTTATTCCTAAAAGGAGCAGTGTGAAAGCCTAAATGACTATATACCCATCTCACTAATCGGAAGTATCTACAAGATCATTGCCAAAACATTGGCTTCCCGAATTAGTAAAGTTCTCGATGAAGTGATATCTTGCAATCAATCGGTGTTCGTTGGGGGAAGGCAAATTTTGGATGGGATTGTAGTCTTGAACGAGATGATTGATGAAGCAAAGAAGAAGAAATTTAAAAGAATTCTCTTCAAGGTGGATTTCTCCAAGGCCTATGACACGGTGGAATGGGATTTTATAGACGAAATGCTAATGGGTCTTCTCCTAAATGGAGCAAATGGATGTCTGAGTGTGTGTCGACAGCCTCTTCTTCAGTTCTTGTCAACGGGAGCCCATTCAAAATTTTTAACATAGAAAAGGGAATTAGGCAAGGGGATCCCTTCTCCCCGTTTCTATTCCTAATTGTGGTCGAGGGTTTAAGTCTGCTTATTGATAGAGTTGTTGAGATGGGTATTTATGAACCTGCTGAAGTTGGGAAGAATTGTGAGAACCAGAGAATTGGTATTCCATTCACCGTTAATGAGGTGATTGGGTAGAGATCTTATTAAATAGAATAAGATTACAACAAAGTATCCGAAATACAAGGAAACAAATCAGACTAAATCAAATATAATATAAACAAAGATACACAATAGAATATTCTGGAAGAATATTTATGATTTATCCTTAACACCCCCCGTCAAGCGCTACGTAGGATGAAGGCAAACATAGAGCTTGGAATGCAAGAGCTCAAAAGCAGGACGAGGTAGAGTTTAAGTGAAAATGTCTGCAAGCTGCATGTTGAAGGAACAAATTTTGTGTGAAGTTTTCCATGCGAAACCAACTCACGAATAAAATAACAGTCGATGTTAATGTACTTTGTCCGTTTGTGAGCAATATGATTTTGACTCATAAACTGAGCACTCTTGTTATCAGTGAGAAGAAGAGGTCGATTAGATGGTTGAAGTCACAACTCTTGGAGCAAGTTTCCCAACCAGACAAGCTTTAAAGCCGCATTGGCCAAAGCACGATACTCGAATTCACAACTAGATCAAGAAACAGTAGGTTGTTTCTTAGCACTCCACGATATTAGATTACCTCCCAGGAAGACCGAATAACCATAAGTGGACCAACGAGTCTCAATGCAATGAGCCCAGTCTGCATCAGAATAGCCAACAATGGAGAAGTCCAGACGACATGTAAAGGATAACCCATACTGAATCGTTCCCTTAACATATCTCAAGATTCGCTTGACAGCCAAAAAATGCTCAACAGTAAGCGAGTGAAGAAATTGACTGATAAGATTGACTGCAAAAGACAAATCTGGACAAGTGATAGTTAAATACTGTAAAGCCTCGACCAAAGACCTATATAAGGTTGGATAGGTGAAAGGGGTACCTACACTTTGAAGTGTATCACCAGCAGCTAAAGGAGTTTGTTGGTCCCACTAGATAGATTAATTGCGGAAGCTTTAAGTTTATGTCCTAACAAACTTCTTTTTATAAGAGCACAGAACAAATAAGAGAATGAATAAACGAAAGCAATAAATAACACCAGATATATAGTGGTTCGGATCTGAATATCCTACGTCCACTCTCCCTTTTATCCAAGGGGTCTTACTATCAACCAACCAACTTACTCACGTACTGGAATTTTCGAAGTACCAGTTCCTTCTTACAACCCCTTTAGATTTAACCACAATCTAAAGTAATCAACCTTCAACCTTATCTTAGAGATGAACAGGTTAAAGTTCCAACAACTCCTTAAGAGTAGATATGTAATGTGAGCAATAAGAGTACTAAGAGTGATGATCAAAAGCTTGGAATATGACTTGTGCGCGTAGGGTCTTTCTAGAGCTTTTTCTTGGAACAGCACTCTTGCTTTTATAGAGGAGATTAGGGGTTAGCCGTTGGAGAGCTAATCCAATCAGATCCTCTATATAAGGAAGCTTCAATCAATCAATTCCCTAATTGATTGATTGGGTTGGTGGGATCCTTTGATTGATAGACTTTAAATACTTTTCAATCCTGATCTTGTTGACTTGATTTGAATCACCAACGGACAAATGCTTCCTCTGCTTAACTCTGATTTTCTCCAGAGAAGGCAAGACCAGACACAAGGCAACCTCGGTGTCTTCTGGTCCTGATCTGGTTAACAACCAGAACACTCAGTAGAAACAGGGGATCAAACTGAGCATCTTTTATTCCACCAGACTCGTCTGGTCTAGACTCGTCTAGTCTGGGGAAAGTCTCTGCCTCTGGTCAGATCTCATCTGGTGAAGTCTTCTGGTGGAGTCCTCTGGTGGGGTCTTCTGGTGACTCTTCTGGTGAAGTCTTCTGGTCTGGCAGTTCCCCCTAGACTAAGTCCTAATCTAGATCATCATCTGGCTAACAGGTCCAGATGGTCCTATTACATCTTCTGGTTTGTTTTAACTCATCAAAACTATACAATATTTATCCTAACAATTTCCCCCTTTTTGATGGAGTTAAAACACTACCAGAACTGATCAAAAATAGAAAATAAGCAAGAAAACAATAAAGGGATAAGACCTTAGAGTAGATCTTATCAGGAAAACAATAAGACAACAAGAGGTTGTCTTTTGAACAGAGAAGATATGATTTTCATTAATAATAAGGATAAAGGAGATTACAGATTACAAAGCAAGTCTGGTCCTAATCTAGGCATATCTTCTGTTTTCTTTAGGTACCAGAAACCAGTCAAGAAACCTGTCTTGAAAGGCCTTCAACTCTGCAGAAGATGTTGGAGTGAAATTCACCAACACCTTTGTCTTGTACAGTTTCTTCAATTCAGCCCAATCAACCTGGTCTCCTACCATTGGAGTGTTGAGATAATGGAATTCAGGAGCAGTGACTTCCAGGTTGAACTCAATAGTTGAATCCATCAGTTGCTTGTAGAAATCTGCATCATAAGCTTTCATCCAAGAGTGGAAAGTTCTGTTGATGAGAGCATCATCCTCTGGTGGAGGCCTCTGGATGTAATGTTGAATGAACCAGAGAGTCTTGGCTTCCCTCCATCTCTCAATCAGAGGCAGAGGCACAGTAGAGTCAAAGGACCCTTCTGTCCTGAGAGGCAAGATGTTCATTACTTCAACAGACCCTTTCCTCTTTTGGCTGGATCCACTGGCACAAGGAGTGATACCAACTTCTCCGCTCTTCTTATTTTGCCTCCTAACATATCGGAGCCTCTGCTCTTCATCTATGTTCTTCATGATCCTTGCTTGCCTTTCTTCAGGCGTTTCTTCTCTGAACCTCTTCTCTGCCTCTTCCACTACTTCTTCTAGGAAGCTTTTCTTGACTTTTCTGATCTTCTTCTTAGCAGGTCCAGAGATTGAGGTAGGATCCTGCTCTGCTTCCGACTCCTCTTCTGCAGCAAGCTGTTTAGCCATGGTAAGGGACTTGAGCTCTTCTTTCTTCTTCTTCTGCAGCTCTGCCTGGGCCAAGGTGTTCTCAAGCAGGTCCAGGCGCGCCCCATGGCTAAATAGAGTCTTATTAGTGGTCTTCGCCAGATCAGTTCTGGCCTTCTCTTCCCCCTTTTTAACTTCATCAAGGAGGGGCTCCACTACCTGCCTTATGAGATCAGGCAAGGCAGTGTTGGAGGAAGAGTGAAGATCACGAAGCTGCTTTGCCTTCTCCAGGTAAGCCTTCGATTCTGCAACTAGCTTCTCCTGTCTGTCCAACATCTCCTGGAGGGAGTCCTTCATCTTAGCAGTTTGGAGCATCTGGGTGGCCATCTCAACCTTCAGCACAGAGACTGGCCTCATCTGCTCAAGCACATGCTCCTGGAGCTGCTTCTGGCTATGCATCACGTCCAGCTTGACAAAGAGGTCATTTGCCTTGAAGGAAGCTTTAACTTCAGCAAGAGTAGACTTGATCTGCTTAAGGAAAATCCTCCTCTCCTGCCGAATCTGATGCTCGATCATAGCAGGGGCCATATGTTGAATAGCCTTAGAGAACCGCCCAATTTGCATGATCTGCTCGTTGAAGAAGGTCTTCATCTTCTGGAGCACGGCAGGAGACATATCAAAATCTTCCTCATCAGAGTAGATCTCTAGAGGAAAGACAAAATGAGGCCCAAATTTGTAAGAGGGGCCCTCAGGGGAGATCATCACTCCCCTCTGGATGAGCAAGGTGCGAATCAAGACCTTGGCTGCAGCAGGGGTCTCTAGCTCTGCTGGGTTCTGGATATTCAGTTTCTGCTTAAGTTCAATCTCCCATGCAGTGAAGTTGGAGGGACCCATTTCCTCAAGCAATAGCATAAGGTCCTCCACATCTTCAAGTCTGGCTTTGCTCCAGACTTTGGCATCAGTAAGATCTGCCAAAAGTGGTAAGTGCTCCAGAAGAACTGGGAAATGCTCTCTTAGCCAGAGTTGAGCACTCACACTCATACTCTGCCTAATGGGACCCATTTCTGCAGATGAGAAAGTGAAGGGTTTGGGCCCAGAGGCAGAGGAGGAAGGTGCTAAGTGATCAGGCTCAAGTGAAGCTTCCTCATCTTCACTATCATCGTTGGTAAGACATGTGGGAGAATGGGGAGGGCCAGGGAATCCCAATGCCATAGAAAGAGGGTTCAAGTATGAGGGCTGATCTGTTTGAGTTTGGGGAGGGTTTGGATTTTGTGAGGTAGAGGATGAAGGAATGGGTTGCTCCGCACCAGAAGTAGATGGGATCTCTGGTACAAAGGGTGGGATAGGAGTTTGTGATGTGGAAGGGGAAGGAATGGAGGGTTCTGCACCAGAAGTAGATGTCTGTTCTGGTACAGGGGCTGGGGGAGAGGGATTTGTGGTAAGGGGTGTTTTTGAAGGTGGGGGAGAAGGTGTTTGAGTAGGTATGGTGGAGGGAGTATATATGGGGGTATCTGGGAGAGTCTGCCCTGGTGAGGCAAAGGGGGCACCAAAAGCAGATGGGGTTTGCAACTCCTCTTGCATTGCAACAATCCAATTTGAATCCTTCAGTGCTTCCCTGATGTTCTTGGGCTCAATTAAGGACACATAGCAACTGAATAAGGCAGCTAAGTTAAGAGTTCTCCTAGTCTGGACACCCTTAGTTGGATCTCCTAAAATCAGGTCATTGGGGTGATCAACCAGGGTCCTCCTTCCCGTGGTCTTGCCTGGTTGATCATCTTCTGCAGTACCTTGATGAGTATCACCACCTACAGAAGAGCTTCCCCCTACAGGAGTTCCAACCTCTTCTGGTTCTGCTCCTTGTGAAGACTTTGTCTTCAGAGAACCAGAAGATGGGTCATCATCTGAATCTGAGTCTGAATCTGAGTCAAGAATAAGTGGATTGACTTTGATTACTTTGGGAATAGTCTGATTCTGTGTCTCATCAGAAGACTTAGAGTCCACCTTGCACTCAAAAGCAGATTCATAAAAAACAACATGAGGTGTCTCCTCCACACAAAGTGAATTCTTATTAAAAACTCTAAAAGCCTTACTGGTGCTGGAATATCCTAAAAATATTCCATCTGCCACTTTAGCATCAAAGGTTTTTAATTTAGATTTCCCATTGTCATGGATGAAACACTTACATCCAAAAATATGAAAATATGAAACAGATGGGGTTTTACCTTTCCATACCTCATATGGAGTCTTATTATGTCTCTGGGCAACTAAGCATCTGTTCTGAGTATAACAGGCTGTATTGATGGCTTCTGCCCAAAACCTTTGTGGAGTGTTGTACTCTGCCAAAAGTGTTCTTGCAGCCTCTTTAAAGGTTCTATTCCTCCTTTCTGCTACTCCATTTTGTTGGGGTGTTCTGGCAGCAGATGTCTCATAAAAAATCCCATGGTCCTTGCAGTACTCTGCAATGTGTGAATTTAAAAACTCTGTCCCTTTGTCACTTCTGATTCTGACTATGCTCTGGTTCTGCTCATTCTGAATCTGCTTGAAGAACTCTGGCAGCTTAGTGATAGTTTCATTTTTCTTAAACAAGAACACTACCCAAGTGTATCTTGAAAAGTCATCTACTATCACCAAGGTGTACTTCCTTCCACTGAAACTAAGAGGAGAAACAGGTCCAAACAGGTCCATGTGAAGTAGTTGAAGTACTCTGGTTGTGGTTGTGCTCTGGACATCCTTAAAGGAAGTCTTGGGTTGTTTACCCTTCTGGCATGAACCACAAACCTGATCCTTCTTAAACACTTCATTAGGAAGACCTCGAATAAGACCTTTTCTGGCAATCTTGTTCAGTGTTTTGAAGTTAAGATGACACAATCTCTTGTGCCAAATCCAGCTGTTCTCTGCAGATCCTTTTGCAACCAGGCAAGCATTTCTTGGACAACTGCTAAAATCTGCAAGATAAATGTTACCCTTCCTCAAGCCTATTAGCAAGATATCATAATAATCAGAAGAAAAGAAAGTGCATGAGTCACTAGAGAACTTCACTGAGTATCCCCTGTCACAGAATTGGGATACTGAAAGTAGATTATGCTTGAGTCCTCCAACATAATAGACTTCATCTACAGATACTCCATTGAAGGTCAACTTCCCAACTCCTCTGGTGACTCCATAGTTGTTGTCACCAAACATCACTCTTGGCCCATTCAATGGCTTGAAATCTTGGAGATTATCTTTCTGGAAGGTCATGTGCTTGGAACATCCACTATCAATGTACCAGACATGGTTGCTTGAAAGTCCTTTCTCCAATGGGCTCTTATCTACCTGCAGAGAAATCAATTAGGTCCCCTACTAGTGCTGGGTCCTGATTGGTTAGTTGCAGGTTTTGTAGGAATCCATAGATAAAGATCATCCCTTGTTGGATGAGGAGATCTTATCTTCCTTCCAAATCTATCTACCAGAACATGTCCTCTTACAATGACATATTGAGCTACTGGTCTGATAAGGACACCTTTCCTATAAACAGGTCTGGTGTACCTTTTTTCAAATCTGGCCTTTGGAATGGCCTGCCTCAAAGACATGGTCTTAAAGGTCTGGTTGTAAGGGTACATCCTAGAAGAACCATCTCTGGTGTCATAACTACCCATATCAGTTGGTTTTCTATAGATGGGTCTGGAAGACCTCCTCTGGTTCTGAAGATTGGATCTATTCTGATGATAGGATTCCTTCTGAGGTTTCCTGTTCTGGAATCTTCTTGGAGCATTCCACCTTTGAGATCCCTGATTCTGATTGAGGTTCCTTGGTTCAGTATACCTCCTCTGGTATCTCCTATTCTGATTAGGTTTCCTCTTAGAGTCTCCCTTTTGAGGTCCCCTAATCTGCTTAGGTTCCACTCTTTTAGGATTCCTCTGAGGTTCTCTAATCAGGTTAGGCATCTGAACAGAACCATCAATCTTCATAGGTTCTCTTTTCTGAGTTGTATGCTCTAGAATTTTTCCTTCCAGAACATTCACCTCTTCTGGATTATGTTTTGAATTATCAGCAGGGGGGTCCCATTTCCAACCAGGTCTGTGAACCACCATGCGGTCAGAAGGATCCTCTTCATTCCGGAGTTCCACAAGTTCACCAGATCTTATAGACTTGTCTTTAGTAAAGCAATATTTATGAGATCTTTTAATAATTCCAGGATATCCTAAACCACTCTTATCATTTATGCGTTGAGAAGATCCTGAAATAATAAATAGAACATCTGGTTTCATGGAATCTTCTCTGGGCACAGGTATCTCAATAGTTTGCTCAACTTGTTTTCCCTTGATAAGAGTCTGGTATTTGGCTCTAAGCTCATTTAACTCTTCTACATGAGAGTTCTTTTCCTTCATTAGTTGATCTACCAGAGTATCTCTTTCTGTGATCTTATCCTGAAGTTCAGAAACTTCTTTGGAATGATCTTTCATGAGTTCTCTGGTGGATTTTTGTTCATGAGATAAGGATTGAACTTCAGTTCTGAGCCTACCATTCTCTTTCTCAAGTTTTTAACATAATTGAACACAATTTTGGAGATCTGATAGCATTTGCTGCATATCAGACTCTCTAGAGTTACCAGATGAATTAGAAGATTCAGTATATTTGGAATTTGATAAGACTATGGTAGTTTCTTGTACCTCATTAATGTCTGCCATCAGACCCGAAATCAGAAGAAGAAGAACTGGAACTAGTATCCTCCTCCTCTGCTTCTGCCAGCAATGCTCTCTTGTCTGCATATCTCCTATCTCTCTTGAGTCTTTTCTCTTCTCTTTCCCTAGGAGTAAGTTGAGGACAATCATAACTGCAGTGACCAGTCTTGTTGCATGTGTAGCAGGCATTGTCTCCTCTGGGACTAGGACTTGGCTCTCTCCTCCTCTTGTTATAGTCTGATCTGGCTGGACTACTCTCTCTCCTCTTGTAGTCATGTTTGCCAGAGCTACCATCCCTTCTCTGATAATCTGATCTCCCAGAGCTGCCAGGGTTGTCATCTCTCCTCCTTTCTGGAGTTCTGAATCTGGTCTCCCTTGAGTCTCCAGATGTCTTCTCCTTTTCTGCAGGCTTGAAGGAACTCTTCCTGTCTCTGGTAGACTCCTTCCAATGCCTTTTGTACCTGCCATATTTTGAGCTCATTTTATCCAATTTACGGGTTAGAAGTGCTACCTGCTCCTTGAGGCTCAAGTCATCTGCAGTAGACTCCTTTGGCTTGTCATCAGTCTTGATAGTTGAGGAGAATGCAACTACTTTCTGACCAGAAGAGGAAACCTCTTCTGTTTGATCCTCCTCTTGAAGATCATACTCATAAACTTTGAGATCAGACAACAGAAGATGATGATCCAGAGTGTTGAGATCCTTGTTGTCCTTGATCACAGTGACTTTAATTCTCCACCTGCTGGTTAGTGAACGCAATATTTTACTATTTCTTTCTTTCTCTGAATAGGTCTTACCTAAGGCACTAGCCTTGTTCAGGAGGTTTGTGAGACACATATCCAGCTGATCAATGGTCTCGTCTGGTTTCATCTTGAAAGTGTCAAACGAGTGTTGAACAGCTTGAAGCTTGTTATCTTTAATCTTCTCTGTTCCCTCACAGAGTAGTGCAAGTTTGTCCCACATCTCATTGGCAGTGGCACAAGTTCTGACCTTTTCAATCACCTCTTTAGTAAGTGTGTTGATGATCTCAGTTCTTGCTACCTGGTCCAAGTTGTAGAGCTTTCTTTCATCATTGTCTAACTCATCTCTCTTCTTGAGGATTCTTTGCTTGGGGAATCTGTCCTCTGCAGCTTTCTGGGCAGTTTCACTAGTTTCTTCCCTGGACTCTGACCTGCCACTATCAATAGGAGTCCAGTAAAATTGAATTGGGCCACTTTCTATCACATCTAACATGCGGTGGTGGATAGCTCCAAGATGATTACTCATCATGAAGCTCCAGTGGCTATAATCCTCAAATGAGAATTATGGCAATTTGCGACTTTTATAAGATGATTTAGAAGACATAATTACTAAAATAAAGGATTTAACAAGAATTTGAACAAAACCAATAAAGAGCAATGGATCTGCCCGGTGACCACCAAAAGCTTTACAAAGCAGTGGTCGTTGGACACACTGCTCTGATACCACTTGTTGGTCCCACTAGATAGATTAATTGTGGAGCTTTAAGTTTATGTCTTAACAAACTTCTTTTTTATAAGAGCTAGGGATGGCAATGGGGCGGGTCTAAACCCGGACCCGCCACAAACCCGTCCTGTACGGGCCGGGTAAAAACCCTGTCAAACGGGTCCCGGGGCGGGTTTGGACCCGTTTGACCAAAAACCCGCCGGGTCCGGGGCGGGTCCTGGTATTAGTCGGACCCACCCCGGACCCGCCCCGGACCCGCCCCGCCTATAATTATTTATAATTTAAATATATAATATATATATAATTATTAATAATAGTATTAAAAATATTTATCATTCCTAGAATTTTCAATCTTCATCATTCAATAATATTGTGTATGAATTTAAGTTATTTGATATGTTAATTTTGTAATGTAAAAATAGGAGTAGGAAGAGAAAAAAAATTAAAAAAATATAATTTAAAAAAAAAAATCAACATGCGGGTTTGGCGGGTCCGGCGGGTAAGACCCGCCGGGTTCGCGGGGCGGGGCGGGGCGGGTCCATGCAAAAATTTGGCGGGGCGGGTCGCGGGTCCTAGAAATACTAGGCGGGGCGGGTCCTGGGACAGGCCAAACCCGTCCCAGACCCGCCCCGTTGCCATCCCTAATAAGAGCACAGAACAAATAAGAGAATGAATAAACGAAAGCAATAAATAACACCAGATATATAGTGGTTCGGATCTGAATATCCTACGTCCACTCTCCCTTTTATCCAAGGGGTCTCACTATCAACCAACCAACTTACTCACGTACTGGAATTTTCGAAGTACCAGTTCCTTCTTACAACTCCTTTAGATTTAACCACAATCTAAAGTAATCAACCTTCAACCTTATCTTAGAGATGAACAGGTTAAAGTTCCAACAACTCCTTAAGAGTAGATATGTAATGTGAGCAATAAGAGTACTAAGAGTGATGATCAAAAGCTTGGAATATGACTTGTGCGCGTAGGGTCTTTCTAGAGCTTTTTCTTGGAACAACACTCTTGCTTTTATAGAGGAGATTAAGGTTAGCCGTTGGAGAGATAATCCAATCAGATCCTCTATATAAGGAAGCTTCAATCAATCAATTCCCTAATTGATTGATTGGGTTGGTGGGATCCTTTGATTGATAGACTTCAAATACTTTCCAATCCTGATCTTGTTGACTTGATTTGAATCACCAACGGACAAATGCTTCCTCTGCTTAACTCTGATTTTCTCCAGAGAAGGCAAGACCACACACAAGGCAACCTCGGTGTCTTTTGGTCCTGATCTGGTTAACAACCAGAACACTCAGTAGAAACAGAGGATCAAACTGAGCATCTTTTGTTCCACCAGACTCGTCTGGTCTGGGGAAAGTCTCTGCCTCTGGTCAGATCTCATCTGGTGAAGTCTTCTGGTGGAGTCCTCTGGTGGGGTCTTCTGGTGACTCTTCTCGTGAAGTCTTCTGGTCTGGCAGTTCCCCCTAGACTAAGTCCTAATCTAGATCACCATCTAGCTAACAGGTCCAGATGGTCCTATTACATCTTCTGGTTTGTTTTAACTCATCAAAACTATACAATATTTATCCTAACAGAGTTGCAATGGGTTTAGACTCCAATAGTTGAGCACACTCAAGGATATCGGTGGCATATTTAGATTGTCCAACAAACAATCCATCAGAAGTATAAGAAATTTCCAAACCCAAGAAATAAGCCAGTCGAGATCTTTAATAGCAAACTCTTTTTGAAAATGAAGTATGAAATGCTTAAGAACTGCAGAATCATTCCCAGTGACAATAATGTCATCAACATACAACAGAAGATAAATAACTGTTGATCCCACGCTAAAGGGGCTTGGCGAAGGCAATACAAAGCCTTCTTCAGATGACAAACATGATCCAGAAAACGTGGATCAACAAATCCAGGAGGCTGATGTTGGAGTTATACGTGAAAGTATTCTTTTACTTTGTATAACTCGTGTATCAAACACTTGTTTATGAGAATAATTCTTTTATCGCATATACTTTAGATATAATTGAATGTTGAATATTTATTGCAAACAGTTCATAATAGTACTAGTTACACTGTAGTTAATGTGGTAATACCCGATCACGGAAGATAACATTAACAGTTTCCTTGTAACTAAACGTACATTTTCACGACCTAGGTGGAATTGAACAATTCGCCGTGAAAGGTCGATGTGTAAGTCTCAGATTGGTCTGTCTTGACTAAGAGATTGCACTAGCACATTTAGTATGTGTTGAAGAGGACCTACAGCGAGGATAAATTCTTCTGTTCTGAAATGTGAAGAATTAGACCTCAGTGGTTATTGATTTCTTAATCTCCGTCACTTAAATAGGACCGTGTGTGATTAATGGTTACTGCTTTGATTCATGTTGGGTGAGAATCATCATGACTTCAAACCTTGTGCTTTGGACAGTAATATTAGTCATACGACGGTTGCTAAGATTTAATACGGAGAAACGCGTGCGAGTACGACTCGTGTGATTAGTCCCCTTGGTGGGCTCAGAAGTTTTATCGTACCAAATCTTGCAAGTGAAGAATTAGTTTCTTCGGTACGGATAATAATCTTGAGCTGTCTTTACTCCAAGGTGAAGTATATTAACTAATTTAGAGCTATTCAGAAGCTTAATTAATTAATGGACTTGATAATCTTAAATGCGGGAAATAATAACCGGGAGCCCATATTATCGTAATATGGATTAAGATGGATAGTGCAATATTAATTTATTAGTGGTAATAATTAATATTAATGGATTGAATTATATTGGGGCTCAATATTGAAATTCAGAAGTCCATTAGGAGGTTCAATCTTAATTCTCCTTAAAGGCCCCTCAAGTAGCCCATTAAGTAGTCCAATAATGATAAGGTGATTAAAATAAAAAGAAAATAATTATGCTGATTTTTCCTCTTATTTTTCGAAAATATTAATATTAGGAAAGAAAAGATTTTGCTGATTTTCTTGGAACTATATTATGGAAGATAAGTATTCTTGGAATACAAGATTATCTCATATATTCAAGAAGATCCAAATCTTGGTTTCTTTGCCTATAATTTTCGAAAATTTCAAGTTTAATGTGGAGGGTGAGATTTTTGTGGAATATTTTATTTTGGAGAAAATAATATATGAGATATATTCAAGATTTCTTAGAGTCTAAGAAAAGATTTTCTCCAAGCCCAAATATACTTAAATTTTCGTCCACCTCCTATTATAAATAGGGGATGATTATTTCATCCCCAAGTACATAATTTCATGTGTTGAAAAAATCAAGAGCATATATATTTTTCTTTTTCCTTAGTTATTTAAATTACTTGAAAGCATCTCCCACTGGTGATCAAGTAAGGTAACAGGGAAATACTTGAGAAGGTTTTTGGGTTTATAAAGCGAGATCGTGATTGTCCCGTTTATTCAAAGGCCAATTCTACAAGAGGTACGTAAGTCACATAAATTCTTGTTTATTCCGCCTAGATTTTATGTGAATTAATTCAACATGCATGATGTTAAATTTGTTGTTGGAATTATTATTTGAATTAATTAGGATTAATTCATGCTAGTAATAATTGAATTTAAATTTATATTTAAATTTCATCCTGAATAGATTCCGGGCACCCCTATTTTCCCAACAACTGGTATCAGAGCCACGGTTTTGGGCTCTGATCTTTAAATTGGAATTTAAATTGTTAAACATTAAATTGAAATTGGATATTAGAATTGCTAGATCTTTTTTGTAGGTATCCAATTCTCATGGTTTTAATGTTGTTAATTTTTCATGCGTGTGAATTAATTATTTTTTAATTCGATTCGTTCGAATTCATTTTTCTCGTGAGAAAATCCACGAGTAGATTAGTTGTTTTTATTTTGATTCGATCATTGTAATAGACTAGTCTAGATCTAGTATTTATTTTTTTGAAAAATAAATTGTAACCGGATCGAGATGAAGAACGAAGAATAAAAGACGGCGTACCCGGACGACGCATGCATGCGCGGCGCATGCATGGAAGTAAAATCATGCATGGGGTGAGAAACAAGAACGAACTGCGAAACCCGGTGCGCGGGGTGCGCGAGGCGCGGCATGGCGCGGGCGCGCGCGCACGTAGGCGGCGCCCGGCGGCCAGCTGCTCGGTGCTGTGCCGGGTGGCGCGCGGGCCCACTCCGTGGGCCGACGCGCGCCGTATCTTGGGCCGTGGAATTTTTTTATAATTAATTTCAGTTCTGCATTTTTTTGTATGATTTTAAATGTCGTCCCGAACCCCAAACGATGTTGTTTTTAATAAAGTGTTGTTGTTCGAGTGGGAGCGTATCGAGACGAACGATGGAAAGCAACAAGGACGATTTTTCGCATCAAGACGTGAAGAAATTAAATCGTGACAATTGGATTTGAGTGCTCCAATGTGTTTAATTTTGTTTTGATGGATGTTTTATTTCGTGCACTTATTATTATTTGTTAATATGTGTTTGCATGAATTTTATTGTCCACGAAAAACCTTACTTTCGAAAATTACTAAGTATGTTTATTTAATCGCAATTTTATTCCGGATATTAAAATTGGATTAATTTGGCCTCCATAATTTATTTATTTGTGAAGTTCTTTTGGAATACATTTCCCCCTCGGATCGGCCAAAAGGACGGATTTCACATGAATAAATTCCGAAAGGATGATTGTGGATTATTACTAGTGGCGGTATTGACCCTCACCACGAGTGGCTTGCTCAAAGCGAAATAATAATCCTGTATTTAATTATGGTTATTACTTAGGTATAAGAAATTGATATTAACTTACTCCCCTCTGAGTCCCTGTCAATTTTTATGTGGTCAAAGTGGGAGCCAACTATTAATTTTGAATTAAGGATTTGTAACTTTCAAGTTTGTGATCCGCTTGAATGTGTTTAAATTTATAGACCACCCCTCGTGGCGCATTTAAATTGTTTCGAGATGTTGGCTGATGCATGATTATATTATTTTAAGGTTTCAATATAATTGATGTGATCGAATTATGTAATAATTTTGTATTTTTCTAGATATTGATATGAATGTATGTTTTATTCTCATTTCATCATGTCGCAACCTTTTAATCCACTGTTTAATATACTTAAAGTTAATAAACCTTTTGGAGAGAATTATATCGATTGGAAATGTAATTTTAAATTTGTCCTTACTGCACGAAAACACAATTGGGTTATTCACGTTAATAAACCCGGCAAGCCTAATGATAAGTCAAGCAATGGGAAAAGGCAGTTTATGATTGACAGCGTGACAATGAACACATGAAGTGCATCATCTTGACATCTCTGTCTGAGGATTTGAGGTGCGTTCATGAAGACATTGTATCCGTTGTTGAAATCATGGAAAGCCTTGAAGAGATATTTTCACATCAGAATCCCATGACTAATCAGTTCACCAAACATGACTCGGTCAAGTTGGAAATGGTGGAAGGAACGCCCGTGAGGGAGCACGTTCTCGAGATAATGGCATACCTTAACAAGTTGGAAGTACTTGGTGCGGATTTTGATGTCCCTTCTCAGGTTGACTTCATATACCATTCTCTACCGAGAAGCTTTGAGTAGTTTCATCTGAACAATCAGATGAATGAACGGACAAGTCGTTTGTCCGAGCTCTTGCAAGCTCTAGTTTCGGTGGAGGTGATAATGGAGCACCAGTCTAGTGCTATGGTGGCTAATGGTCCGTCTACCTCTTTTGGTCCCAAGGGAGGGAAAAAGAGGAAGAGAACCAAAGGTCGGACCCAAGCAAATCCAATTGTTGCGAAAGGCAAAGCCAAGGCTAGCATCGAAGTGGAAGTGTTTTAGTTGCGGTAAGAGAGGACAATGGAGGACTGCCTGTTCCAAGCCTAAGAGGCTAGAAAAGTAAGGTAATTCACACATCCTAGTCGTCGAAACTTGTGAAGTAGCGTATGCTGTCTATTTGTGGATAGTGGATACGAGAGCTACTGATCATATTTGTTTCATGGGTTCAAGCTAACCCGACGACTTAACGGAAGTGAGATCCCCATCACATCGGGCAATGCTATGAGAGTGGCAGCTGAAGCAGTGGGAGAAGTGCGCCTATCTTTTGAAGATAGAGTTATGGTCTTGAGAGATGTTCTTCATGTTCCTAGTTTAGAAAGAACTCGACCTTCAGTTTCTAAACTGTTTTGAATAGATACTCAGTTTCTTTTAATAAGGATGTTATTATTTCTTGAAACGATGAGTTTATCTGTTTCGGAACTTCAATGGATGATCTTTATAACATTATTTGGGCACACCACTCACAAAAATTAAATCTAATAACACATCGATTATTTTGAGTAATAAAAGAAAGCATTCTTCGGACATGAACGAAACACTTCTATGGCATCTTAGATTAGGTCATATTAATCTAATGCGGATACAAAGGTTGGTGAAAAATGAATCCTTGGAGTCACTTCAAGTTGAGTCATTTCCAACTTGTGAATCCTGTTTAGAAGGTAAAATGACCTAGAGGGCATTTGGAGCCAAGGGGAATAGAGCCACCAAAGTGTTAGAACTCGTCCATACCGATATGTGTGGATTCAATGACGATCATAGCAAGAAGGGGTATGAGTAATTTGTCATTTTGATGATTACTCGAGATATGGATACATCTACCTTATAATGCATGGGGAAAGAAGTATCAAGTTTCTACGATTTGATCGTGGAGGCGAATACCTTAGCGATAAATTCTTGAACTACCTATCGGACGAAGGGATTGTATCCCTGTTGATCGCACCGGGAACCCCTCAATAGAATGGTGTGGCGGAACGAAGGAACCCGACTCTTTTAGAAATAGTCAGATCCATGATGAGTTATTTGGATTTACCCAAATCGTTTTGGGGTAACGCCTTGGAAATGGCAGCAAACATTCTAAACTTGGTGCCATCCAAATCGGTTCCTAAAACCCTAATGGAATTGTGGACCGGGCGCGAGCCCAGTCTAAGACACTTGCGGATTTGGGGTTGTCCGGCATACGTGCAAGACAAGGAAGCCGGTAAGTTGGATCCACGTTCGGAATTAAGGCTGTTTATATAATACCCTGCGGGAACGAAAGGGTGTATGTTCTATAGTCCCAAGGATCAAAAGACCGTGATTAGTTCGTACTTTAAATTCTTGGAGGAAGACTATATGAACAAAATAAAACCCAGAAGTGAGATTACCTTAGACGAGTTAAGAGGGCAAACTCCTATACCAAGTATACAAGATGATGTACCACACGTCACACCTTCACAACCGGAACCCCGTCGCAGTGGGAGGATTGCTAGGCAACCCGAGAGATTCATGGGAATAGGAGAATCTTCGAATTTAATTCCCGGTGATGAATCAGACCCATGGACATACGACGAGGCAATCCAAGATAAAGACGCGGAGTCGTGGCAAACAGCAATGGAAACCGAGATGGGTTCGATGGATCATAATCAAGTGTGGGAGTTGATCGAACCATCCAGTGGGGTAGAGCCCATTGGATGCAAGTGGGTGTATAAGAGAAAAAGAGGACCGGATGAAAGGGTAGAGACCTTCAAAGCAAGGCTTGGGCCAAAGGGTATACTCAGAAAGAAGGGATCAATTATGAGGAAACCTTTTCGCCTGTAGCTATGCTTAAGTCCATCCGTATTCTCTTGTCGATCGTTGCGCACCTAGATTACGAGATCTGGCAAATGGATGTCAAGACAGCTTTCCTTAACGGAAGTCTTGACGGGATAGATATCTATATGCAACAGCCCAAAGGTTTTATTGAAAAAGGCCAAGAGCACCTCGTATGCAAGCTTAAGAGATCCATTTATAGACTTAAGCAAGCATCGCGTACTTGGAACCAGTATTTTGATCAAGTGATTAAGTCTTATGGGTTTGATCAAAACAAGTTCGAAAGTTGTGTGTATAAGAAGCGTGACGGAACTGCGATGGTATTCTTAGTATTATACGTAGACGATATTCTGCTCATTGGAAACAATGTAAAGGTATTGTCAGACGTAAGGGTATGACTGTAAAAATAATTTGATATGAAGGACTTAGGGGAAGCCGGTCACATCCTTGTGATCAAGATCACTCGCGATCGCAAGAAGAGGATGTTGGGCTTATCGCAAGTTTCATATAAAGACACTGTTTTGAAGCGATACAACATGCAAGATTCCAAGAAAGGTTTTGTACCTCTTAGACACAAAATCCATCTATCCAAAGAAATATGCCCTAAGACGCAAGTGGAGATAGATGACATGAAAGACGTTCCGTACGTTTCGAACGTAGGAAGTCTTATGTATGCAATGTTGTGTACGAGACTAGATATCTGCTTTGCCGTGGGCATGATGGCAAGATATCAAAATATTCCCGGGAAAGCACATTAGATTGCAATTAAATGCGTTCTTTAGTTTCTGAAAAGAACTTGGAATGGAATGCTGATTTATCAGTCAGACGGTCTAATTCCCATGGGATACACGGACTCAAATTTCCAATTAGACATAGACTCCAAAATATCTACCTCGGGTAGTGTGTTTTGCATGGGAGAAGGAGCCATGACATGGAGAAGCGATTTGCAGAAATGCATCGTAGATTCGACCATGGAAGCCGAATAAGTAGTTGCTTGGGAAGCAACGAAAGAAGCGGTTTGACTCAAGAACTTCTTAGTGGACTTGGACGTTGTTCCGAATTTACCCGATAAGATAACTGTCTTTTGTGACAATACCGGAGCAGTTGCAAATTCAAAGGAAACGAGAGCCCACAAGGCCAGCAAACACATAGAAAGAAAATACCATCTTATACGAGAAATCGTTAAGAGAGGAGATATAGAGGTGGCAAAGATAGCGTTGGGTGACAACCTAGCGGATCCATTCACAAAGGGTCTGCCTCAGAGTACATTCGAGAGACATGTGGATAGAATGAGAGTCAAGACTATTGCCAATCTGCTTTAAGTATAAGTGGGAGGAATTATTAGGTTAGTGTAGGTTGACATGAGATGTCACGTAAAGCTACTACACTAAGACATGCATGATGTATACTAAAAAGCAGACTTTAAGTATAAGTGGAAGATTGTTGGAGTTATACGTGAAAGTATGCTTTTACTTTGTATAACTCGTGTATCAAACACTTGTTTATGAGAATAATTCTTTTATTGCATATACTTTAGATATGATTGAATGTTGAATATTTATTGCAAACCGTTCATAATAGTACTAGTTACACTGTAGTTAATGTGGTGATACCCGATCACGGAAGATAACATTAACAGTTTCCTTGTAACTAAACGTACATTTTCACGACCTAGGTGGAATTGAACAATCCACCGTGAAAGGTCGATGTGTAAGTCTCAGATTGGTCTGTCTTGACTAAGAGATTGCACTAGCACATTTAGTATGTGTTGAAGAGGACCTACAGTGAGGATAAATTATTCTGTTTTGAAATGTGAAGAATTAGACCTCAGTGGTTATTGATTTCTTAATCTCCGTCACTTAAATAGGACCGTGTGTGATTAATGGTTACTGCTTTGATTCATGTTGGGTGAGAATCATCGTGACTTCAAACCTTGTGCTTTGGGCAGCAATATTAGTCATACGACGGTTGCTAAGATTTAATACGGAGAAACGCGTGCGAGTACGGCTCGTGTGATTAGTCCCCTTGGTGGGCTCAGAAGTTTTATCGTACCAAATCTTGCAAGTGAAGAATTAGTTTCTTCGGTACGGATAATAATGTTGAGCTGTCTTTACTCCAAGGTGAAATATATTAATTAATTTAGAGCTATTCAGAAGCTTAATTAATTAATGGACTTGATAATCTTAAACGCGGGAAATAATAACCGGGAGCCCATATTATCGTAATATGGATTAAGATGGATAGTGCAATATTAATTTATTAGTGGTAATAATTAATATTAATGGATTGAATTATATTGGGGCTCAATATTGAAATTCAGAAGTCCATTAGGAGGTTCAATCTTAATTCTCCTTAAAGGCCCCTCAAGTAGCCCATTAAGTAGTTCAATAATGATAAGGTGATTAAAATAAAAAGAAAATAATTATGCTGATTTTTCCTCTTATTTTTTGAAAATATTAATATTAGGAAAGAAAATATTTTGTTGATTTTCTTGGAAAGATATTATGGAAGATAAGTATTCTTGGAATACAAGATTATCTCATATATTCAAGAAGATCCAAATCTTGGTTTCTTTGCCTATAATTTTTGAAAATTTCAAGTTAATGTGGAGGGTGAGATTTTTGTGGAATATTTTATTTTGGAGAAAAGAATATATGAGATATATTCAAGATTTCTTAGAGTCTAAGAAAAGATTTTCTCCAAGCCCAAATATACTTAAATTTTCGTCCACCTCCTATTATAAATAGGGGATGATTATTTCATCCCCAAGTACATAATTCCATGTGTTGGAAAAATAAAGAGCATATATATTTTTATTTTTCCTTAGTTATTTAAATTACTTGAAAGCATCTCCCACCGGTGATCAAGTAAGGCAAAAGGAAAATACTTGAGAAGGTTTTTGGGTTGATAAAGCGAGATCGTGATTGTCCCATTTATTCAAAGGCCAATTCTACAAGAGGTACGTAAGTCACATAAATTCTTGTTTATTCCGCCTAGATTTTATGTGAATTAATTCAACATGCATGATGTTAAATTTGTTGTTGGAATTATTATTTGAATTAATTAGGATTAATTCATGCTAGTAATAATTGAATTTTTAGAAGCTAGTGGACCGGTGAATCCCTAAGACTACAAGTTTCCATAGAATTGTAGAAGCGTGTTTTGGAGTTTTTAGACTAATAAAAATGAAAAGACGAATATCAAATTAAGCACTAGAAATGAAATGAACATCTTAAACTAAAAAACAATTTAAAACTTCGTGAGAAGTGCAAGTTTAGGGTAATGCTTCGGGTGAAATCCTTATGACGGAATCAATGCTACGTTCGTTAATATCGCTTGTCTCATGCTACTTTCGTTGGTTCTTACTAAGAGCTATCACTATTGTATTGAATACCGATCCCTTTTGAGGTTTGGGTGATCAAATGAACTAATTAGCACCTAACTAGTTGCCAAAAGCACAAAAGATAGTGAATGACTTGAAGCACGCGATGCACTTCAAGTATTCTCCCTTCACTAAGCACCTAAACCCGTAGATTAAAGCACCTAATGTCTATTAATGGTGGTCTAGACATCTACCCTCTCTCGAGTTAATAAACGACTAATTGAATCCGATTAATTAACCAAATTCCTCACCACAAGTTCGATTAACCCACACCCAACTCTCGTTGAAGCACGAATTAACCTAACAAGAGCTACTAAACCTAATCAACCAATCTAATAAAGGAAAACACATTAATAGAAGCAATCGAACCAACTCAATAGCATAATCAAAGCTCAATTAACATCATAACACTAATTCCATCATAATTCAAACACCAAAGCATTAGGGGATTAGCCCATGACTAATCTAACAAAATCAATGGATAAACAAACAAAAGAAATCAATAAACCCATGAAGATCATCATAATAAAATTGCAACAAATCATAAATGAGAAAATTATACTAATTAATTGAAAGATAAAGGATAGAAGTCACCTAGATAGAGTGATTACAACTTGGAATTGAAATTTGCTCTTCAAATGCTAGCTAAATTAATCTAATAATTGAAAGAAAACTCAAATCTAAGAAAGAAGGTGAAAAATAACTAAAAAGGTGTGTGAGGTGTGTGTTATCTAAGGGAGTGTATGGTCAAGTGTGTTGAATCCCCCTAAATCCGAGAATTGTAGGGTATTTAAGGTGTGAAATGAGGGCTTGAGACGAAATTTGCAAAGAAGTCCTTGAGAGATTTGAAAATTGCAAAAAATGGCCCCAAAATAAAGAAAGGAAGAAAGTGCACGGTTTACTTCTCTCATGCACGACCGTGCTGCCTAAGCCTTGCCCGTGCGCCTCATATCTTGCACAACTTTGCCATCAATTGCACGACCGTGCGCTCTTGAGTCTTGCCCGTGCACCAATTATCCCGCACGAGCCGTAGCCGAGTGGCACGGTCGTGCGGGGCTCTCCTTGATCGTGTTGTATTGCACGAGGGGGTTAATGGTGATAACGCGCTTCTTTCAGTTGACAAAGTTGCTGAAGATTTTTGTTTCTTTGCTTTACTATTTTGCGTGGGACCCAGCCCATCTCTCCCTCTTAGCTTCAAGGTGGCACGTGGGTATGGTCAAGGAGGTGGGCCCCATCTTCTCTCCCTTCTTCATCCGCTAATCGGCCATGGTGGGCGTCTCGGATTTCCGACTTCGATTTTCTTGTACAACCTCCTTTAATAACAGCGAGCACAAGTTCATGTTCCAGCAACGGCGTAAGCTTTTTCCGGGCTTGGTGATTCGACGATGGCTCGAAATTTTCCGGCGTCGAACAGGTTGATGATGGCGTGAAGCTTCTGGGTTCTCAGATTCCGGTGGATTGAGCTCCATTTTCCGGCGACCATGGCGTGAGGTAGAGATGGGTGCGGCGTGAAGTCGTGCGACGGTGCTATTTCCGGTGGAGCTTCGATTTCAATTCCCGGCTATTTCCTTTCTCTCTCTTGGTTGATAAGAAAACGGGGCCCAGCTAGCTTTTTCTTTGGGAATTCACGTGAGCCTGGAGTCTTCAGCTTCTCACATTCAAGTAAAATAGCAAATGGGCCTTGATTTTAATTTCTCCACTTGGGCCGCCCACAATGGACTTCAAGTGGGTATTGATTAAATAAAATGATGCTTTCCAATTTAATTCCTTGGCCCAATTCTTTTTCTTCTCGATTTTTCTCTTCGCTCGACATCAGTAAATTAAAGGTTCGTATTTCTTTCTAAAATTCTCCATTTTTCTGCAAAAATTAACACAAACACCCTTCTCGACAATTAAGCACATGTGAGACAATTTAAGTGTAAAAATGCATGAAATCCTATTAAAATAGGCAAATAAAACATACAAATTTCGAGCAATTTTCACACTAATCAATAATATCCTTGTTCCATTAACAAAAAAAACAAAAATATTTTTTCATCATTCCATATTCTCATTAACGCTCTATCTACAGGAAAAAAACACTTTAATCTTTTCTTATTTTTTAGCTTTTGATCGAAAATTTAATTTTTTTAAAATTAAATATATTTGAAAAATATTATGAAACTAAATCTTAAAAAATATATAAAGTAAAAAAATTAATTATTAAAAAATCTTCAATAATATGAAAAACTTGAATAAAATATAAATATTATTTTAAATAAATTAATTAAATTGTAAATAATATTTAAATTAAAAAATCATTTAAAAATATAAATTTGATTTTTTTTGTAAATAATTAAGAATAATTTAATTAAATATATGTTTAAAATCATTTAACCTAAATAAAATATGATAAAAATTAAATAAATCAAATAAAATTAAAAAATGATCAAATAAAAATAAATCAATTAAAAGGAAAATTTGAAAAAGAAAACTACATAAAATAAATATAATAAAAATCTACTAAACTTTAAATAATTTAAATTGAAAAATCAATTAAAAATATTCAAAGGAAATGGCTAAATCTAAATAAAATAAAATATTTTATGAAAGTCAATTAAATCATCATTAAACTTAAAAATTAATTAATTTTTTATTATTATTTAGCTTTAATTGAAGTTTAAAGATTTTTTAATTAATTTATTAATTTAGTTAATTTTGAAGATTTAGTGTATTTTTTAATTTTCTTAAAATCGAATTTTATTTTTAATCGAATTATTTGGAAGATTTAGTTATTTATTTTAATATATTTTCTTTAGCTTTCACATTTTTTTTAATTTGATTATTTAAATATGTATTTTATTTTTTTAAAAAGATTTTTCAGATTTTAATTCGTTTTTTTTTCCAGATCTTTAAAAAATTTATAGAAATTCCTTTTTGACCAATTTAAAGTTAAAATACTAATTTTAAATTTAAATAAAGTAAAAGACTAAAGTCTAAGTCAACCAAAAAAAAAAGGATAATTTATCCACATTTACATAAGAATAACTTAGTCATTTTATGTATGTTTATTTTTGTTTTTAAAATTATAGAGTATGTTTATAGAATTTTGAAGTATGAATAGTGAGACTCTTTAGTATTTGATTTTTTTTTTGTTCTCAAATTCATTAAAAATAACTTTTTGTATTGAAAAGCATTTTTTTATAATTTTAATTAATTAGATAAAAAATTATATTTAATTAGGAAAATATTTTTATCAGATTTTAATTAGATAAATATAATGTTTATTTTTGTTAAACTAAAGGTTTGTGGAATTATTAAGTTTTATAATTTTTAATTTGAGTAGCCGAAAATCGAAATAATAGTAACAAATACAATAGTATTTTTAACACTTTCTCAGGTATTATATTTCCTACCAAACAAATTATCAAAATTTATATCATTTTAATACATTTAATAACATTCCACCAAATAATCATATTAAATATCTTATCTCACCTTATCTTTAGTTTCTCATTATATTTTTTATCTTACCTTTTCTCATCTCCATTTCCGTGTCTCCCCTATCAAATAGGACATATAGTATATTAAATGATATTGCCTCATACTTTCTCTGTTTCATACTTAATTGTTATTTACCTAAAATGTATCTCTGTTTATTCAATCAATATTTTTATAAATATTAATAAAAAAATATAGTTTTTTTACAATTATATTCTTCCAGTACTAATATATTTATATATCATATTATTACTTTAAATATAATAATTAATATTTACCAATTAAACTAAACTTAATTTAGAAGGGTGGATAGTAAAGTAGCCATTAAATTTAGAATGGGGAGAATATATTTTTTAAATTTATTATTTTAAAAATAATTAGAAAGGCACAAATTTATATAGAATGGGTTGTTGAGTGATACAAAATTGAATAAAATATTGTTGAGAGGGAGTAGTTCAAATTTTTAAGTAGCCTAAAGTGCAATAATAACATCCGTAAATTCAGTTTTAACACAATATAAGTTCAACAGAAAAATTAAATTTTTATATCTCAGTGTAAATTAAAAAATTGATGATTAATTAAAAAAAATGAAAAAGTTGGGTAGCTAAAAGGCAAATTTTCATTCATAAAACTTTACAATATGTATTTTTTTTAAACTTATATAAATAAAAGCAAGTAACAATAGGACGATGCATAGCCCCGGAAAATACTCCATACAAGGAATTAATTTAGGGGGAAAAGGCCCAAAGAAATAGCGTTTGCAATTACATCAAATATCAATCTCATCTGCAATTACAATCGCCTTTCCCATAATCTCATGTTCTGTGCTGGTGTATTGATGGTGTTTCCCTGCGCCTAGCCTAGTTTCTCCGCCTGTCGTAGTTTTTGCCCTGGGGAGAGGTATTTTTTTATCTCAAATTTTAAGATTTAATTATTAGTTTCCTTATTTATATATGTTTAGTATTAGGCAGCTGTGAATGTGATTCCTGAATTCTTTAATAGGTAGATGAATAGGTGGTTTCAGCTTATATATTTGGATTTACGCGCCAGAAAGACAAGTATAGACTTTCGTGGTTGTATTGTAGCAGCTGTTTAGATTGTTAAGTAACAGACATTTATATGCTTATGGGAAGCTCGTAAATGTGTTTTTGTAATCTGTGTGGACTCACGATGGTTTGAAGAGTGAAGACGCTATTTAATGATTTCTTTTCTCTTTTTCATGTTTACTCACTACGGATTTCTATTCTTTTATTTGAATGTGAAACCATTTTCCTCTTTGCCTATCAATCTATAGGAAAGGCCATTTAGAGATCTTGTGTATGGGACCGTTGCCAAGTTTTGGGATCAGACTATGCTGTTGAATTAGTAATTACTTATTAAAGAACTGATAACATAGGCAGCCCACTTGTTACTTTCACCTGAAAGTTGTAAAGGTGCTTTTATAAAGTGAGCCATCTTGATCTTGTAGTAGTCATAACATGTCATTAAAATGACACGGCTAATATTAGAGTTGCGGTAGATGCATCTCACAACTTGAGTAAGTTTCAAGTTTGAGTTCCCCTACGTAAAAATGAGTAATCCTTGCATTAGGGGTTCAACAAACAACATACCAACTCTTAGGTTCCTAGTATCTGACTTCAGCTTTTGTCGACTATCATTCATGGGAATGATTGAATATGTAAATCTAATATTTAATATTAGGTACATAGCAGCTTTGTGTGTGCCAAAAGAAAACAAAGAAAAGAAGCACTCGTGCTGCCCTGTCCCAACCTGAAAACGGAATAAGTTGGTGATCAGGGCTGTGGGAGCACTCTCTTGTTTCCAATGCTGATTGACCTATCCAATAAAGAATAGGGCTGTGGGTCTTAATTTTATAGCATATAGTAGCCCTATTTTGTATCTTATGTTTATTATCCTTAAGCTGTCGTAGGCTGAGCTTTATAAGGATTTATTATCCTTATTCAGGAGAATTTTGAGGAACTTTCTTCATCTCTTTAGAGCTTCTAAAAGCACATGAAGAGGCTTGTTTAAGTTAGCTTTTGTCAAAGAGTTCATGTATGGTATACTAGACCAAGAAATCTGATACATCTAAGGTGGGACCTATTCTAATTATAATCCACCATTGGAGTGGTTCTCTAGGCATATTTCGTATAGTCGAAAGAGTGGCACTTTAGCTATGTACAGGAGCAAGACAATAGTAGGGACTTGATAACAAACAGAAAACAAGAATAAAATGAGTTAATAACCTCTCCGCAAAGTTTGGTGTGAATAAGTTCTAGCTGAAAAGTTTGGTTAAGTGATTTTACCATCAGCTATAGTGTATTCACTTGTGCTGCTAATTTATATGATTGATTGATTTTCCGTCTCGATCGTTTTTGCAAACTGTATACCTCTGCTGAAGTTGGCCACATCGATTTATAGTTGCCAATGTTGTTCCAAAAGATTTGTTAGTGTGAAACTATTTTTCCTTCAGGCCCTCTTTTCTTATGGTGTTATAGTCCTTCTGGTCAAGCCAATATGCATTAAACCATCTACGATGAGCTGTTGCTATTGCAATTTTTAAATTTTATATGTTTGATTTAGAAGCTCTGTAATAATATAATTGTTATCTGTTAACTGCATTTGTACTTGTTTTTTCACGTTGTCACTTGTCAAATGAGCTAATATCTAATTCATGAGTACGTACCTTGACAAAAAGAAAAAAACTCTCTTCAACTTTGAAAGAGATAAAAACTGTTCGGCCTTTAGTTGTTAAAGATCTCCATTATGTGTGCCCACATTCGTAAACTAAGATATTTGGTGATAGATCAGAGACATAGGCGAAATAACAACTAAGAACACACATTGAAATTCCTCACAGAGGACCTCAGAGAATGAATTCTGTGCCATAAGCCAGAAGGCTGCACTCAACTAAATTTCTGCATAAAAACTTCCTAGGGAGAAAATCCCTGGAATAAATACGTAGGTTCCCAAATCAGAATCTCAAGCAAGGCCATGAACAAGCCCGCTAATCAAGCCTAATTACATACTGAAAGGAATTAAATATTGAAGGAAATAACATGAAATCTGGAAACAAAAATAATAAAAAATCTTCTCAATTCGACCCCTTCATCTTTGCTCGTCTCATATACACCTTTAAAGGAGGTGTATCATTTGGCATGCCCAAATAATAAAGAATCTCTCTCTGGACGTTTCACTATTTGATACTTGAGAGTTAAAAAAAAAATATCTCTAGGAGTCTAGGGTCCTATAAAAAAAAACATGTAATACTTTAGGGACCTGAAATTGCATTTTCCCCCAGGCACTAACTCATCAGATGTCAAACATCTTTTCATCTGTTCCTGTTGCAGTTCATTAGTTTATGCTTGGTGATTTCTTCAAAGTCCATTTTTATGTTGTAGAAACAAAGTCTTATGCACTTTCTTTCTCTTGAAAGACAATATGAATGAAGTTGGATGTGCACGGAAACTGGAGCTGATTTTTGCATCGACAGATATATAGTGCCTCAAACAGACTTGACTTGCAGAGTGAAATATTTGATTAATTTGGGTTTGAAAATTTCTTTTTATTCTTCTGAAATGTATGGAAGTTAACATGTAATTTTAAAAAAATGGATAGTAAACCGAATTATGACCATTGCAGAATGGATGGTTCTTTGCTGATGCATCATGATGAAAAAGAAGCAGTGGGAAGTCCCGGTGACATTTTGGTTCGTCGTTTAAAGAATCGAGAGAGGCAACGCAGGTATAGGGCTCGAAAACGTCAGGAAGCTGATTTAAGAAAGGCATCAAGTGTTGATCCATCACATTATCAGCAACTACTACCTACTGAGATTGTATCTGTGCCCGTGGAAGTTGACATATCCGTAAATATAACTTCCCCTGGTTGCTCCACCCGTGTTCATTGCCAACGAGACTGGAAGAAAGATGCCCGAACTGCCCATATTCATAAAAAACAAGAGACGGGCCCTTCTAACTCTGCCACTACAACTCCATCAGCAGATTTAGAGTCGAATAGTTCAAGTATTCCGATAGTAGATAATAGCGTGACACAAGGATCACAATCTAGTCGGAGACATTGGAAGGTTGAGGCAAGAAATAAGAGAAGTTTAGAGTGATTGGTGGGATAGGTACGTCTCGCATACACATTTTCATATATGTGCAGTTTCTTTCGGGCTAGTTCTCGATTAATTATTTTCCTCTTGTTTCAGATATGAATCATCTCTCGACAAACAAAATTCTAATATGCAATTGCATTTTCTTGAAGGTGAGTGCCATTGAAAGCAGATTAGATCAGTGGTTATATTTCATTTACAATTGCGTTTGTTAATAATGTCACCTGCTTCATTTTATGTAGTGTACGTTTATTGTAAAATTTTAGTTACGAAATTTATTCTGTTTTCAAAGTATGTTTCAACTGTCTCTGTGGCTTTACATGGAGTGTATATACTTTTCAATGCTTATTGTTTGCCATTATTTGCAGTTTTGGACATGTAAATACAGTAATGGTGGATTAAACTGACAACTAATTCCTAATAATCGATATGGTAATAATATTAACCCTCTCTCTTTTGAGTAAGTTTTATATGAAAATGGTTTATAATAAATTTATTATGAAATTGTTTTAAAGTTAAAATATTTTAACTAGGATTATCAATAATATAATACCATTGACCCTAATTAATGATACTTCTAATAAGATTATTGATATTTCTGGTCAAATATTCGATACTTTAAAATAGATTTATGATAAATTTATTATAAACTATTTTTAAATAATACTTTACCATACGGATAGTTTTAACACTCCCTCAATTCCACAAAGATGGGAGGATTTTTTTGCATAGATTAAGAATGAGAGCATTAAATTTGTATTATATTTTATCATGTAGCTCATATGACTCTTCATTTTTGTAGACAATTTTTAGTAATAATATACATTAAATTAAATAGATAAAAATAAAAATATTAATTTAATACTTAATCCGTCCTACACTAAATTGAATTTAATTAATAATTGTGAATTAGCATGTGGAAAATAATAACATGAGATGTAAATATACTGGTGTAGGGAAGATATAATTGGAAAAAAATGAAAAAATTAAAAAATGGTTCACAAAAAGGACTCTAATTACAAATTGGTTCAAAGTATTTGCACAAACACATATTTTACACTTCTCTGCAAATGTTTTTAAAAAAAAATTGTTATATTATTATTTATGAAAATATTGATTGATCAATGACAAGATTAATTTTGATGAGCAGCAATTAAGTTGGACTTTTGTACAAGGTATCACCTCAAGAAACTCATACATTTTCTTGGAGCATTTTCGATGACTTTTCTTGTTTATCAAATTTAGGTTATTTGAGCGTTGGAGAATCGACACCATGGTTTCCTCTTATTTGATTTTGCGCAGGATTCCACCATAGTTCGTAGCTTTTGCTCTAGAGTTGGTTTCATATGTCCCAATTAATAGAGACGCTCCCAATTAATGTTTACCAACTATTTTGAATAGTTGAATATTTTCTGTTGACCTTGAATTAGTACTCATCACCCAAAATATGCATCTGATAACAAATCTCAGCAACGTAGAATGCTGCTTTTCAATAGTCAAAATTTACATATAAAATTGAAACGTGTAATTCATTAACTAATATTAAAACTTTATATTATGATTTCATAAAATTAACTAGTTAACTTAAGGTCTCGCCACAGGATTATATTAATCAAATAAATAACACCTGAACATAAATTCATACAAAAACGTTATATTAGTAACAAAAAATTTCTATCATAAATGTATAAGGGTGATTAATTAATAGAAGAGTAGTTTTAGTGTGCACTTGAGTGCATGGTATGCACTTGGATTTTGAAAAAAAAAATTCTAAACAAAAATCAGTAATAATTCAAGAAGTAAGCAGTAATACTCTAATAAGTAAGCAGTAATATCTCAAGAAGTAAGCAATAATACTCTAAGAAATAATTAGTAATACTCCAACTTAAAAAAAATACACAGTTCGATGTGTGCTATTCATTTAAATGCATGCTAGAATTTGTGTTAATAGAAAGCCCTTTTGACTGGATAATTATTTTTTGTCTACTATTAACAGATATTGCACACGAGGATTCAACTTAGGAAGAGGGGTAGTTGCAAATAAACAAAAAAGGTTGATTAAACGCGTGGTGCAGTATACCAGAATTTACTAATTCCAGTACCTTATACGGTCAACCTGAGACTGCTTGATGTTTTTCTTTATATCTTTTCATCGTTACAAATTTACAACCATAACCATATAATATAGACAAGGGGATCAAAAACATAACTCAACTCTCCCTCCCTCCCTCCCTCCCGCATAAACAGAATAAAATAAAAGTTGAAGTGCTTGAATGGCAGTTTACGTAGTAGAAGAGGAGGTGTGGAAATGCCCAAAACACCCCTCGAGGAGACGCCGCAACGGCATCTGCCCCGCCTGCCTCCGCGATCGCCTCGTCTCCCTCTGCCCCGACTGCGGCAACATCCGCCCCTGTCCCTGCGCCTCCTCCTCCTCCTCCTCCGAAGCTGAGCCGTCCTTCCGTCGCTCCAGATCCCTCGCCATCCCATTCCTCCGCTCGACCGCTGATGGCCACGTCAAAACGCCATCCTTTCTCTCGGTTCTGATGAGAAGCAAGACCACCAGAAGAAGCGATCCGATGAATAACGAGATGGTCGTTGATGGAGATAACAAAATTGAAGATTTCGCCAGGATGGTGACGAGGTCGAGGTCGGTGAGCGCCGTCGGATTCCGGCGAGGTCCGGCCAAAACTAAGTTTTGGAATTTTCCCTTCAAGGCTTTCCGAAGCTCCAAGACGCCCAAGATTAATGTGCTCCAAGATAGACCACCCTTACACAGAGGTTAAACTTTTCCTTTTTTTTTTCTTTCTTTTTCTAATCCCTTATTATTGTTGCGATGTAATTATCATAATTATGAATAGAGTATTCTGATTTAATAATAAATAAAGAGACAGACTAATTTTTGTTTTACGGATAGGTATATATGTTTTGTGATGGTGAAATGTGTTTTGCTTTATGGCAATAATCTGTTCAACACATTTCATCTCCCGTATTGACAACACAACAAAATAAAATCTCTAGATATAATTATCTATAAGTCATTTGCTTGCAACACAATTTGCCTACAGGCAGACAAATTTTTTTTAGGTGGGGAAGGAATATACTTATACAATTAAAAATTTTTGTAGATAATTCGTAGGTAATCCCCACTATAAATTTTTATGTTGGAAATTTTATAGTTATATTGACAATTTTCGTAGGCAAATTTATATTTTCTTGTAGTGTGATCTCTCTGTTTTATGTATCTTTTTATCTTTATTTTTTCAAAAAAAAAAAAAAAAAACTAGCGTAGTATTCTATTACTATTACTGTTGATGAGAATTAATATTAATAACATTTATATATTTAAACAATTTAAAATACCAATACATGAACTGTTAGTAAAAAAAAAAAAAAATTGAGTATTTCTTGGATGAGACGAATTATTCGCCCAATTAATCTTGGTGCGGGCGCGGGATGGGAGGAAGAAATGAACCTAAATTCGCCGCGATGGGAGGAAGAGAACGAATTTCGTATTTTTTTACTGCTATTTTTGTTATTTTTAAGATATTACAGATTTCAACAGCTTCACTTTGGTGTTTCATATATATCTTAGTTTCATATGGGGAATTAGAGGCTGCCCACAAGACAAGATGTTTGAGGAAAGTTGTGTGAAACACTTGTTTTTATATCCATTGTCAATGAGCTAGTTGAAGCTACAATGTCGCTACTACTTAAAAGAATTCATACCTGCAATACATAAAATTGATAGTTGAATTAAAATTACATTTATAATAAATGGGTTAGTAACATATAGGCACAATTGGGAAGGTGTAATTGCATTAAACCCCAATGTTTTCCCTTCATTTCAAGACAACCCAATTTGTGGGGCCCATACCCCAAAAATCATCCCCCAACTTTCTGCTGATTTGACATGTAAATCTTGTCAATTGTACCTTCTTCCCTTTTTTTTCTTTTTCTTTTTAATATTTCTTTAAATCAAACAAAATCCATATATCAAAATAATCTCCCCCATTTTCGTCATTTATCATATTCAAAAATTTAAGAAGCAGAATCTATTTTTTTTTTTAAATGATTGTTTTTTTCTTTTTTCTTTCTTTTTTGAATTTTAACAGCTTTTTCTGGAAGCTTTTTTTTTTTTGCTTTTTTTTAAATTTATATCCCCAAATTCTTTTTTTTTTTTTTTTTTGCCGAAAATTCTTTCTTTTTAATTAGTACAACCATTCTTTTTTTTTTTCCCAGTTTTCATTCCCCCCAAATTCAAGCAATTTTTTTCTCCGTGCTTCTATTTATGAGTATGAACTTATACAACTAATCCCTAAAAAAATAAATGCACAATCTCATTATCAATAAATATTTTTTGCATATATAAAAATACTATAATTACATCTAAGAATTACATTAAAAGACTCAAACAATGAATATCCTAACAAGTTTGCAGAACACAATAATTTATTTGCATATTTGATTGCATAATGTAACAAATTAATTGCAGAATGCATTGCAGAACACAATAATTCATTTGCATATTTGATTGCATAATGCAACAAATTAATTGCAGATGCATTGCAGAACACAATAATTTATTTGCATATTTGATTGCATAATGCAACAAATTAATTGCAGAATGCAACAACTGATTGCAGATTGTCTTCTTATTATTGCTCCAGGTTGTCTTCTTATTTTTTGCTCTCTCAAGCCTGCAAAAAAGATCCCCAAAGTTCCACATACAAAAAAAATCTAACGCACATCACAGCAATACCAATCAAAAAAATCCCCAAAATTTCAGTCCACAAATCATATAAATCGCAGCAGAAAAAAATGGTCCACAAATCTTATATTTAAATCATATAAATCGCAGCAGAAATCATATAAATCTCAAAATTTCAGTCCACAAAATCATATAAATCATACCTAAATATTTTTCGAACTTACATATCTAAATTTGGTATTTTTAGTTACTAGGGCAAATCTTTTACCAGAGTTGGCACACAAATCAGGGGTTTTGTGAGGCGGTGGTGGTTGTCGCCACAGATCTGGGGCGCCGCGGGGCGGTGGTGGTTGTCGCCACAGATCTGGGGCATTGCGGGGCGGTGGTGATGCAGATCGGGGCGACGGCGGCGGTGCAGACCGAGACGTCGTGGTGTCGTGATGTTTCAGATCGGTTGCGTTACTAGTCCGGTGGCCGCTGGTACACGGTGAGGGCGGCGGCGGCTTGTGGGATCGCTGGTGGCTTCTAGTGCGAGTGAGGCATGGGCCTGCACGTTGGGGCAGCGACGGCGTGGTGGACGTGGAGAGGGACGGTGGGGGTTGGGGGCGGTAGAGGGGCTAGGCGGTGGGGTAGGGGGGCTGGGGGCAGCGGGGGGTGTGGCTGGATGGTGGGGTTTGGGGGTTGGGGACGGTTGGGGGTATATGGTGAGAGAGAGAAGAGAAAGTGGGGGAATAAATGGAGGGTGGGGTTCTTTATTGACGGAAGAGAGGAGAGAGAAAGAGGAGGGGAGAGAGAAAAAAAGTGTGGGGCCACTGAAAAAGTAAAAGGTGGAAATTGTTGTATTTTTAAATAAATTGTGCCTTTATGAATTGTAGGAAAATTTGTGTGGTTTTGTGCAATTAAGGGTCCAATATTGTGGCTCAAGGCAATTTTCTCATAATAAATATATGTGGTTGGAATATAATAATTTTTTACTTATGACACATAAAATGGCAGATTTGATATAATGTCCACCGGTGGGCATAACTTATATGCTCACCGTGAATGTGATAATGACACGTAAGCAAATTTAAGTAATCAATTAAAATAATAGTGAAACCCCTATTTAAATTTGCTTACGTGTTATTATCACATTCGCGGTTGACTTATAAGTTATGCCCACCGGTGGGCATTATATCAAATCCGCATAAAATGGTACATTTTATTTTTAAATGATCATTTTAAAATTAAGAGTGATGATGGTTTAGTAAAAAGTGATCGTCACTTTTACTGGAAAATGTTTATCGCATTTTCAATTATAAAGTTGTCACTTTTTTAAAAGTTCAAATAAAAAATAATACATTTTAAGTGTCGCTCCTTAGTAAAGATTCCCGTCAATTTCATTTGCTAATTGAAATTGAAAAGAGATAACATTTTAAGTGAAATGTGGTGTCAGTTTAGTGAAATAATAATCAATTTTAATAGAAAATATTATCACTTTCCAATTAAAGTTACATAAAAGTCATATTTTCAAATGAAAAATGATATATTTCTAGGTTGAACTCATTAGTAAAGATTCACATCAATTCCTCCAATTAATTGAAAAGTGATAAAGTTTTAAATGAAAATTGACAATAGTTTAGTGAAAAGTCATACTTACTTTTAAAAGAAACCACTATCACTTTTTTTTTTTATTAATTTAATTTTTTATAAGCTAATACTTCACCTCCATGATAATTCGCACACTTACTTTAGTTATGTTAAAACAAAATCGATATCACTTTTTCGAATGTAAAGTGAAATATTGATGTGTTTACATTAATTCACATCCTTAAAAGACATTTTGTCAAACACATCGAAAAAAGTCTCTAAACCTAATTCAACCTTGATTGTTTCAAGTCTCTACTCCCATGCTTATTGAAAACATATATGGTAATTCGTAGGATTACACTTACAATCAACAATATCATAAATTAAGGGTGGACTTGAGATTGCTCTCAGAAATACATACACATGTCAAATATATAAATGGTGGTGTGTAATGATGTATTGCAAATAGTTTATTAATTAAAAAATTCGAATCATATCTAACGTGTTGTAACCTAACTATGAGCAAATTTTCAGGATAACAAAGAATCATATGCTCTCCAGGAGTAACTTAGATGCCTTAGCTACCTCTTCATCCATGGCGCTAATTAGTTGAAATTAAATAGATAAAAAAAATAGATGGAAGTTAATATCAGTAGTGTTATTGACGCTGGTATCGTGGACGCCAGGAGTGGAAGCAATTTAGAAATACAGAGCATTCCCTTCATAGTTTCATAAGTTACTCATACTTGTCAAAAAAAAAAAAAAAAAATGTTACTTACTCATATTCTATATATGATACTCCCTCTTTACTAGAAAAATTTGCACACTTTCTTTATTTGAACGTTCTCACCAATCTGCACACTACATAAAGAAATGTTGATATGTTATGCGCACTCATACAAATATACACATATTTATCCATTCATTTTATTAATCTGCGTGCAATTTCAGGTGTGCAAATTCCTCTGAAAGGGTATATAATACAAGTTGGGTCAAAACTAGGCCAAAAAATTATTGCATATTTTATCATAAAAATTTAAAAATATATTAATATTATATGAAAAGATCACACACTAAAAAAAAAAAAAAAAACTGAAATAAAGAGGGGAATTAAAGAGGGAAAACTTTGCCCTCGTCTGTAAAGAGGGGCGAGACGGGGGCTAATAAAAAAGAAGGTAGACGAGGGCCGAGGCGAGGGAGGGGCCCCCCTATTTATGTACATGTCCACCGGTGGGCACAAATTTATATGTCAACTGTAAATGTGTTAATGACACATAAATAGGGGGTTCACAATTATTTTTAATTGATTGATTATATTTGCTTATGTATCATTAATACATTCGTGATGGACATATAAGTTTGATTATAATGCTCTAAAGAAAATATGGCAATACTTTTCTGAAACAATGTAATGCGAGACGAATCAAAATTGATGTATTTTTCTCTTACCCATTTACTCAATAATTGTACATATATATTTTTTAATTACTTAATGAAGTATGATCGTCCATGTCAAAAAAATCACAAGAGAATTTACTGCATCCGATGTATATATTACACAATTAGATTTAGTAACTCTTTACATTATAGTTCCTGTAATATCTTAAAATATAATTTTTTCAAACCATTAACAATTATTTTAAAACCTAATTCACAAAAATTTTAGATAGAATTATATATGTAGAGTGTTTATGTTATATTATCTACCAAACTTGTGTTACTTAACATTGTAAATATTTTCCACATTGTGATCACAAATATTTTATGCGTCTGTGTAGTATATATACAAATATTTCAGAAACTAAAAATCAACCATACTCACAATGTAAAAGAAGATTTAAAAAAAAATTATAGATGTTGTTACTCGAAATATGTATCTAAATACGACTGATGTGGTTTTCGGGTCGAGTAACTAACTTAATATTTAGAATGATTAAGAGAGTTATTGCTTGAGGCTATTTGATAATAAATGATAACAGAAAACAATAAATGCAAGAAGATTTGTCAAGTCTTTGTGTAGACTTGGGCTTGAAGTGGTAGATGTGTATTAAATGCTAAAGAGCAAGTATTTATAGCTCAAGGGTATGCCCTTGGGCTGACCTAACTTTATTCGGGAAGCCCAGTATTAAATGTTCGGGCTGGCCTCAAGTAATGGGCCGAGGCCCCTTGAGTAGGTGAGCTCGCCCAATATAAGTCGGTCACGTGGAAAGTGGCTTGTACTTGCTCCTGAGACCGGGGGATTTCCTGCCATAAGTATGGCCTGTCTCTCTGGAGTTGGTGCCGATTCACTGTTCTTCGTACCAAAAATGGAATGATTGTCTGATGGCGTCTAGATTTTGCTTTATCTAGGATAAGATCAAGTACGTGGCATCCTCGTCTAGAAGGGTTCCGAGGTGGGCCATCGTCTTGTCCTTTCATTCGGGACGATCTCTATCTCATTGCTTCTGGACGGATTTGTCGAGGCCGACTTTGCCCTCGTCATGTGCTCTTTAGGCCGAGGTTGGTGATAGTTTGCCGAGCACGCCAATCCTTTATGCCGAGGTCAGGACCCATTCCGTCGAGGGGTATCCGTAGGTTCGTTATGAATTACCGAGACCCGGGTCTATTGATATCGCCTCGGACCTTGTCTAGCATGCATTATTCGTCACACAATATTTGCCCCTCGACTCGTCCGGGAGTAGTCTCCTGACGGGTCGAAAACTAGCCGAGGCATATCAGAATTGGAAGAGTTGCATCCATTTGTGGTCCCGAGATCGGCGCGGGGTAGAGCAACAAGTCATGGGGTGATGGAACATCATCTCGGGAATACGCGTTTCGTTTGCCCCGATGCGCCGCCCTATTTATAGGCAATGATTATGTCTTTATTGGGAATGTGCGAGTTGGGATGGGACGCGTCCGCTCCAGAGGCTGCGACTGACTTGGACGCGCCTTCGTGCCTGGGACGCGCTTCGCCCACGATCCTTCAAATTTAGCTTAATTTTGTTTTGACCCCCGAGGTGGAACATTGGTATTTGCACCTCGGCCTCGCCGTCCTCCTATAAAGGGGGGAGATCCTTTCCAATTCAAATTTCTTTACTTTCCGCTCTGCTTTTCTTTGCCTAAGCTTTCATTTTCTAGCGACTTTTGCGTTCGAGTGCTCTGCTCCAAACGGTAAGTATCTCATCTTCTCACTTTCTTTACTTTCTCGAGTTCATAGAAATGATTTCAGACAAATGGGCATCTTTCTCCTCTGGAACCAGTCGTGGTGTTGGGGAACTTCATTCGCATCTCCAGAGAGGGATCAAGGGCCGGAACCCCTTCTCCCTTTCCGATAGGGATGGCTTGGAGAGGGTCTTCGACCGTGTACCCAGGGGGGCGGTGGAGATTTTGGCTCAAGCTTCGGCGGGCGGCTCTCAAGCTTCCGAGGGGACCTCCCCCCGAGATGGCGGCGCCAACGAGCCCACCGGGCATGATCTGCCTGCCGAAGGGGCTCGTATCCTCCAAGACTTGGTGGCCCGCGACCAGGTCGAAAGGGAAGAGGCTGCGAAAAAGGCTACAACGTTGGCCGCTTGGAGAAAAAAGGCCGACGAGATCGAAGAAGGTCATCGTCTGTGGGCCGCCTTCATCGATAGGAGGTCATCGTCTGGTTTTATTTATGACTTTTACACAGCGTCCTGTGAATTTTATCATCCCCCGCGTGCGTCACACCAATACTTGACTCCCACTAGGACGAGGTTCCATTGGAACAACATAGAGAGTACGGTGATGGAGAGGAACCTCAAAGACTGGAGGCATACCTTCCAAGTTCCCATCGACGTTTACTTCTACGTCCCGGAAAAGGACGAGAGGGTCGATCAACCTCCGTTGGGGATGGTGACCGTCTCATATGACATACTGGACGCTGACCTTTGCTTTCCCCTCCATCCAGCCATCACTAATCTCATCAATGCCTGGGGCTTGGCACCCCTGCAATTCAGCGTGAATGCCTGCGGAGCCTCATCGGCATGTATGTCCTCTTTGGCCTTCATTGCCTCTACCGTATGCTGATCGTCGGGGAGATGAAGTATCTCTCTATCTTGCCCAGGCCCTCCAGCTTAAAACCGCCTTAGTGATGAGCCAGACTCTCACTCAAAAGGAGAATGAAGCCTCCCGTGCCTTCCGGGAAATAAAGAAGAAGAAGAAGGCTTTCAAAGAGCTGGAGGCCAAAGTAGCCTCCCTCGAGGCTGCGGCGGAGGCGGGCAAGAAGGCCACAACCGAGGTCGTCATCCTCTCGGCCAAGATACGAGCCCAGGAGGACAAGACTGTTCTCCTCGAGGAGAAGCTACGTTGTGAGGCAGCTGCCTCGGCCAAGCTGAAAGAGGAGAAGGAGACGGCTGAGAAGAAAAGGGCAGAGGCTGAGGAGAAAGCCAACCTCTCGGAGGCGGAGACGCGGCAGGCTGGGCAGGAGGTGGCCAAACTGAAGGGGGGGCTGGCCTCGGCCCATGAGATGGTCGAGGAATTCAAGAGAAAATTGGCCTCCTCCTCGGAGGAGTACGATGCCATGAGCGATCCTCTTCAAACTACCAACTACTCTTATTACCTTGCGATCTCGGACTCCATCTGAGTCCTCCACAGGGTCGGCAACCCCACTGGTGAACTGGCTAAGTTTTTCAAGGACTACATCCTTAGCCATCCTCTCCACGATGAATTTTACGTCGGTTGCCTTGATCTCGAAAGAGAGATAGGCATCAACCTTGGCTGGTGGCCAGATCGCTCCTGTCTTTTGATGCCAGGAGAGAGTCCCTCTGAGTCTCCCGAGGATACGGGCGAAGAAGAAGATCTACCCGCCCCAGCCGACGGAGGTGCCCCTGCTGACGCCCCGACTGTCCCCGCCAGCGCTGAGACTGCCACAACTGCTGTTGAGACTGCCGCGGCCGCCACTGAGACTGCCCTGACTGCCGAGTAGGATATGCTTTACAAGTTAAATTCTTGTTTTAATGATGTAATTACCCTCTGAGGCCTCTTTGTGTACTCCTCTTACCGTATCAATGAAATTTCAAACTTTTTATATTATTCGTATCTTTTTAATTCATGTTTGTGTTTTGTTCCTTATCTCGACTAGTTTAAATTTGGCAAATGAAAAGAGTGAGAAAAACCAACTTAAGAAAGTGGCCCCGAATTTTGGTGGGTATCTCGACTGCTTTTCTTTCCTAAACTTAAATTGACGAGATGAGAAACACACTGAAACCTTAGCCAATTGCCCCTGAGGTCTAGCCTCATCAAGGGTTTGGATTCTTTGCGAGGTTGGACCTCATCTTTTACACTTCGTCTTTAACTATACCGCCTTAAAAAGCTTGTATATTAGCACTCGCTTATGAGTTTAACCTCGTCGGGAGTCTTTTGCCCCTTTGAGATCTTGTCTTATCCGGGAACTTTTATACCATTACGAAGCATGTCCGCGTAATTGGTCTTATTGCTCTAGGGAGGCTTAGCCTCTTAAAGAGTTTGGGGGTAACATGACTGCCTTAAAAGGTCTCGTTGTTAATGCTCGTCTCGGATCTCTATGGTCCTTGGGAGACTTTTGCTCAATGAGACTTTTGCCCCTTTGAGATCTTATCTCGTCCGGGGACTTTTATGCCATCACGATGCATGTCCTCGTGATTGGTCTTATGCTCTAGGGAGGCTTGGCCTCTTAAAGAGTCTTAGGTGCCTTGGTCGAGATCTTGTTCGGCCAAGGACTTTCGCCCTTTGAGATGGGTCCTCAACGAGGGTCTTTCATCCCCCAAGGTATGGCCTTTGGACAGGGTTAAATCCTTGACGAGCACGGATCTCGCTTCAGAACTCTGTGCCCCACTCGAGGGAAAATCACAAACTTGGGTGGGGGCTTATTTTGCTCTGGCCAAGGGTTGTACCTCGGCCTCGGCTTTGTGCCCTAATCTAGGCATGTCCTAGAAAAAGGGCTTTATGTCGGACTCGTCGAGTTGAATGGGAAAATGAAGCTTTATTTCATTCAAAACTGAGTTACAAATGGCTTATTGGTAATATTTCTTGAGGTTGATGGCGTTCCAAGGGTATTGGTCTGGAGTGCCGTCGAGGTGCTCCAACTCGTATGCTCTGTTTGCCAAAAACTTCGCAACTCGGAATGGCCCTTTCCAATTTGGGCCGATTGGGATCTTCAAGGTGGCTTGGATTTTCTTTAGGACGAGGCCGCCGATGGAGAATTGTCAGCCCTTACTTTGGAGTTGAAGAACTTTTCTGATCTTCTTTTGTAGTCCTCGTTCTTCAAAGCGGACGAGAGTCTTCTTTCTTCAAGTACGTCTAGGTCAGCTCTCCTAGCCTTGTCATTCTCCTCGGTAATGTCTTGCGATGTTCAATGACTTGGCACTACAATTTCGGAGAGGATGACGGCCTCGGTCCCAAAAGCTAGGGCGAAAGGGGATTCGCCCGTTGAGTTTCTTGCCATCGTCCTATAGGACCAAAGGACCTCGGTTAGGTCGGTGGCCCATTTCCTTGGCCTTATCCAATTTAGCCTTGAGCGTGTGTTTGAGAATTTTATTTACTGCCTCGACTTGGCCATTCGACTGTGGGTGATACGGTGTGGAGAATTTTTTCTTGATATTCCACTTTTCACAAAACTCCATTACCTCCAGGCCGTCGAATTGTTTTCCGTTGTCGGATGAACTTGATGATCTGGGCCTGGTCGATGGTGGTTAGTACCTCAGCTTCAACCCATTTGTTAAAGTAGTCGACCGCGACTACGGTGAATCTTCTTCCTCCCGGGGCCGTGGGCATTAGACCAATGAGATCAATGCCTCACTGCGCGAATGGCCATGAACTATACATTGACGTTAGGTTCTTCAGTGCCACCTTGATGTTTGGGGCCATTGTTTGGCATCGGTGGCAAGACTTGGCGTAAGCGATCACGTCTCGGTGCATGCTAATCCAAAAGTATCCATGTCTCAAAGTTTTATGATAGAGAGATTGCCCCGACGTGATTTCTGCAGGCTCCACTGTGGATGTCGAAGATAAGTCTTCCTTGTTCTGGAGTGATACATTTGAGAAGGGGTAGGGTGAAAATTTTCTTTTACAATTGATCATTGATGATTGTGTACCTCGTCGCCCTTTGCTCCAGTTGACGAGATTGGATCCGATCCTCCGGCAAGGTGCCATCTTTTAGGTGTGCGAGGATCGAAGTCATCTAGCTTGGCGCTTCGTCAACTACTGGCGCCACTAGCTGTTGGTTGATGGAAGGGGCTTGGAGCTTGGTCAGGTTGATGTTGGAGAGGTCGGCGGCGCCTTCCGAGTTGGCGAGTTTAGATAAAGCGTCGACTTGAGAGTTTTGTTCCCTCGGGATCTGCTCGATGTAGACCTGGTGGAACTTCTTGCATAGTTCGACGGCGTGTTCGTGATACTTGATTATTTGTTCACCTCATGCCTCCTACTCTCCTGTTAATTGGTTGACCACTAAAAGTGAGTCCATGAAGATGTGTAGCTTTCGGACCCCAACCGTGGTTGCTAAGTCGAGGCCGCCAATGAGAGACTCGTATTCCACCTCGTTATTGGTGGCGTGGAATGAGCATCTGACGGTATTGGTGAAACATTGTCCGTCTGGTCCTGTCAAGATGATCCCTGCCCCGTCACACGTTCTCATCAATGAGCTGTCCACGTATAGTCGGCAACTCCCTTTGAACTAGCGGGTTATCATCTCCCCGACCCTCCCTTTGAACTCGGCGTAGGTCGGGGGGAGTTTCTTGGAGAGGTTCCTGAACATGGAGGAGAGAGCGGCAAAGACGTTGAGAGTTGAGTGGAGAGAGAGCTCGTCACTGACGGGCTCTCCCATGAGGATGATTTCGTCGACACGGTCGGCGTTCGCCTCATCGGATTCGTTGTCCACCTGCTTGATATTCATCAACCTGTGGTGTCCTTTAGGCCTGGCGATCTTGGTCGCGAAGTAGGTGATGATTTTGTCGCTCAGGTTGGCGAAACTTGTGATCGATCGGGAGGACGGGTTGACGTACCATTTGTGTGCTAATTCGCCCAAGGTGAGGGGGAATAAGCGGCACTTTGTACCGTTAGTTGCACCTCGACCCATCATGTAGATTCGGTATTTTCTCAGGTGAGTTTCCGGATCCGTCCTCCCCTTGTATAGAGGGGTTTGGGGAGGAGTGATCTTCGTCTGGACATAGGTCTCCTTAATTTCCAAGGACAGGGGTTCTCTGCCGAGTCAGGATGGTTTCGATGGAGAGTCACTGGCCTCCATCTTATTCTCCATTTCACCTAAGCGTTGCTGGAGAGCGGCAATAAAGGTAGCTTAGCTGCCCTCGGCGTGGAGGGTGACCTCGGGGCCTAGTCGCTCGTGTACCGAGACAATGCGTTCAATATTCGCGGCGGGGGAGCTTTGAGCTCCCTCGAGTTGTCTACGCGCCGGGAGACGGCGTCCCTCTGGCGCCTCGGCCGGTGCCCCCTTGGTCGGGGCTGGATATTTTGAACACTTAGTGAAGGTCTCCGTCTCGGATTTTGGGGCGACTTGCGCCCAAGAATCGCCTCACGACTAAAAATGGACCATGCATCCAAACCCCCCGACCTCTTTGGTCGTAAGGTATCCCCGTGGCTCTCGCTTAGAACTACGTAGGTCTTCTTCCGAGGCAGTTTTTCTCGGGGGGGATTTTTTCTCTTCTGGGGAGGAGTGGCCTGTACGCCGAGGTCCTGCCTCATCTCTCGAGCCTTTCGCTGGAGTTGCTCGATAATGATCTCCACTTGCTCAGGAGTCTGGAAGCTGTCGGGGATGATAAGGATATCCCTCGTCTGCCTGATTGGCGTGGCGGCGGCTGCAGTGGCCGCGGATTCAGGAGCTAGGTTGGATGTTCCCTCCCCGGCGTTGTGCTCGGCCATATCTTAAGAATTTTGGGGAATCTTTGAAGATATGAAGATTTGGATTTGTTTCTAAAATGTCAAATAGTTAGTGTTCTTTGAGTTTTCAGATTTCGATTTAAGGGTTGACGTACCCTTCTTCTAGCACCAATTGTTGTTACTCGAAATATGTATCTAAATACAACTAATGTGGCTTTCGGGTCGAGTAACTAACTTAATATTTAGGATGATTAAGAGAGTTATTGCTTGAGGCTATTTGATAATAAATGATAACAGAAAGAAATAAATGCAAGAAGATTTGTCAAGTCTTTGTGTAGACTTGAGCTTGAAGTGGTAGATGTGTATTAAATGCTAAAGAGCAAGTATTTATAGCCCAAGGGTATGCCATTGGGCTGACCTAACTTTATTCGGGCAGCCCATCATTAAATGCTCGGGCTAGCGCTAGTTTCGAGTAATGGGCCGAGGCCCCTTGAGTAGGTGAGCTCGATCCAAAATGAGTCGGCTACGTGGAAAGTGGCTTGTACTTGCTATTAAGATCGGGGGATTTTCTGCCATAAGTATGACTTGTCTCTCTAGAGTTGGTGTCAATTCACTGTTCCTCGTACCAAAAATGAAATGACTGTCTGATGGCGTCTAGATTTGGTTTTATCTAGGATAAGATCAAGTATTTGGCATCCCGTCTAGAAAGGTGCCGAGGTGGGCCGTCGTCTTGCACTTTCATTCGGGACGATCTCTATCACATTGCTTCTGGACGGATTTGTCGAGGCTGACTTTGCCCTCATCCTATGCTCTGTAGGCCGAGGCGGGCGATCATTTTCCGGGCATCCCAATCCTTTATGCCAAGGTCGGGGCCCGTTCCATCGAGGGGTATCCGTAGGTTCATTATGAATTACCGAGACCCGGGTCTATTGATGTCGCCTCGGACCTCGTCTAACATGGATTATTCGTTATACAATAATAGATAAAATAGTTATTTCTAATTCATTATAAAAAAAACATGCATACTTTTTTTTAATAGAGAAAATTATAATAAAAACTAATATCATATCCATTTTATATTCAAACCGTACAACCGCACCAATAATATGGCAAAGTTGCATATACACCAAGTGCACGGTGCACTCACTCAACAGTTGATAATGTATACACTGAAATATTAGTCTCAATTACACTGAAAAGTGTGGTTGAATTACACTGAAAATCATATGCACCAAGTGCACGGTGCACTCACTCAACAGTTGATAATGTATACACTGAAAAATTAGTCTCAATTTTCAGTGTAAACTTTTCAGTGTAATTCAACCACACTTTTCATTGTAATTGAGATTAATTTTTCAGTGTATACATTATCAACTGATGAGTGAGTGAATATACCAAATGCACAAGAGAGTTACTCCCAATAATATACTAGTTATTTGTTAAACAAACATTTTAATCCTTTTAGGATTTATTAAATTGAGTAATATATTTTCAAGACATTACCATAAATAAACATTATTATAAAATTTAATAAATAAATTTTTTATATATCTATATAAAATTATGCTTTAAAATAATATAGTCATTTAAAATATTGAAAAATTATGTGTACATGAGGGAACAATGTTAGTAAACACATATATACGAGGGTGTTCAAAATTATCAAAATAAAGAGCAATATTTTGGAGCACTAGTTGCTCTATGCATGTAGTGCAAAAAAAAAAAAATCAACCAAACTTTTTTTTTTTTTTTTTACTTTTTTAAGGATGGGGATTGTACCTTGAAAAATATTAATATTCTTCAGCATATAAACTAATGCTTTTATATATATAAATTAAATTCACACCTAAATTCATATTTTTATCCAAATTTAATTTTATCTTCCTTTGTCATTAATGCTTCGTTTTCCATCTTTCACAATTCTCTATCACTCACTTTTGTAACTTAATGAGTCTCTTCTCCACTAGTAAAAGATTTTAAAGAGTGGTTAGTAATCTAACGAGTCCCTTTAAAAAAAAAATTATTTCTTAAGTAATTAATTCCATAAATCAACCTATTCATAAGTAGTATTACAATTTCATAAATTACTTATTCATTATTATTATTAAAACAAATATTTTAGTCGTTTCAGGGATTATTAATTCGAGTAATATATGTTTAAGAATTATGATGAATATATAAAAACTATTATTTAATATAATAAATTAAATTTCTATATATAGAGAAAGAGAGAAATATGAATTAAAAATTCTATAGTCAAGTATAATATTGAAAAATTCTTCATGATATGCAAGAAAATTTCTAATAAACACATATTCGTGTTCAAAATTATCAAAATAAAGAGTAATATATACTTTGGAGCACTAATGGGACAGTGCAACTCATGCGATTTTTACCCATAAATTTTCAACCAAACACTTTATTAACTTTTTCGAGGATATTGACTGGACATTGAAAATTATTAATATTGTTCAATATATGAAATAGTACTTTTATTTATATAATTTTTTTACAAAAAATGCTTTAACTATTTCTATGATACATTACACAGATGTGCATAAAGTATGGTTGACATGTGAAATAATCTCAACAACAATAGACTCCTACAATATAGATAGAAAGATTGAGAGAATTATGTCATATATTAATGTTCTTTTCAAAACAGATGATATGGAATATGTTTAGATCAATTCAAAGATTTATATTATGGGTAATATTTATTTATATAAACAATTTGAGGTTTTTTTTAATTATTATTATTACTTAGATTAGTAATGTGAAACTATCAAAATAAAATCTATATGTAGATATATGGAAATTGGAATAAACCAATGTTGACTAATTTGCTTGGAATTGTCAAAGGTCACATTTATTATTTTATTTATAGAGTTATGCATTGTTTTTTCATTTTTCTCGAAAGCAGTTATTCATTTTTCTCATGTTTTGACTTTATTGCTACTTTAATTGGTCATATATGATGACCGATGACAGAGGCTCAGTTCTTTAGGAGCATCTCTAACCCTTATCTCGCACTACACTATTGTAGAATTCATGTTATATTAAATTTATCTCCAATAATTTGTGTTACATGTATTTTTTTTATCTTATTTTAAAGTTAAAGTTATACTCCCTCAGTCCATAAAAATTGGATTGTTACCTTTAGCACAGTTATTAAACAAGTTGATATAATATGTAAAAAGTAAGAATATTGTGCAAAAAAAAAAAAAAAATACAAAATAAATTATTTTAAAAATGTTATGTGTGTATGTTGAAAAAATAGATAAAATTTATTATTTTCATTTTAGGCAACATAAATATTTTTCGTGGACGGCCCAATAACGTAACCAAACCTATATTTTGTGGACGGAGGGAGTGTAATTTTAAATATAATATTTTTATAATTTTTTATTTTATTTACAATATTTGTATGGGGGATATTTTCAAGATCTCGGAGGATCAAAAGTATTCTCGGAGACTATTAATTATTAGGGTATTTCAATCAAAGTATTTTAATTATTAGGAAATTTATTTTCAAGTATTTTAGGATGTTTAATTTTAAGTATTTAAATTTATTATAAATCCAGTAGATTTATTATACCAAATCTAGAAGATTTGATGTGGACATTACTAATGGACTTATAACCTAAACGGACTTTAGGTTTAGACTATGTTTTATCTATTATAAATAGACCTTTGTACTCAGTATTGTATACACGCATACACAGATATATTAGTGAAAACTCCTGGCTTGGTACGCCCCCAGACGTAGTCGTTATCGACGAACTGGGTAAACAAACTTGCGTCTCTATTTTACGCTTATGATTTACAACACTTTATCAGCACGAGTCTCTGCCAGAAGCTAATCTGTACGGATCTAAATTAATTTTTCCTATTGCATGATTATTAATTATTGTATCGAATTTAGATTCATATGTGCTATGATTTTTATGTGCACGTAAATTATTTTATTGCATCGATGATTATTGTTTTGCAATTATTTTAATTGGATCGAAAATAAGAAAAAAATATAATATGAAAGTTGTCGCCCAACGGCCGGACTGCCGGCACCGCCGCCACGAGCCACCAAGCCACCGAGCGCGTTGCGGCCCCGCATCCAGTCGACGCTCACGGCCAAGCCGCTGCCGTGAGCCTCCAGGCTGTCGCGAGCGACGGCCCCGTTTCCCCCATACCTGAGACCGACGCAGGCCTCGAGAGTCTCCGCGAAGTGGCCGCCGTCGTGGGCCTCAAAGACCACCACGGTGCAGCTGCTGCCGCCGCACCCCTGAGGCCGCCGCGTGCGCCGCCGTCCCAAAGCGAAGCCGCCAGGCGTAGAGCCCTTGCTCCACTACGGTCTTCCACCATCGCGCGCTCGTGCATGCCCCTCCGCCTCCGAGCGTCGCGAACCGCCGGGCAACGGTTGCCATAGGCCGCGTCGCCACGCAGCCAACCGCGCCACCGCCCGTGAGATCGGCCGCCATGGCCCCTCCTCGCGCCCTGCAGCTTCCGTGTAACCCTTCCCCAATTTTGGGCCAATTAGGCTCAATTCATTTGGGCCCGTTCAAACAAAATAAAAATTTAATCTGGGCATGAATCCCACTACAAGGGCTAGAATTTTGCTTGGGCCTATCCTTTTTTTATATATATATATATAATTTTTGCCCGTTGATTTTTCTCAGCACCTGAATATGGATCTGAAAAATGAATACCTAACTGAAAAGGACCCCGGAGTGTTGTGGAAGTCCATGCGGGACCGTTTCCAACAACAAAATAATATACTCCTCCCTCAGACACAATACGATTGGTTGAACCTCTATTTCCAAGATTTTAAGTCTGTGACGGAGTACAACTCAGCCCTGCACCGTATTGTATCCCAGTTAAAGCCATGCAAGCAAGTTATAACTGAGGTCGAGTTGATACAAAAGACTCTGTCGATGTTCCACGCTAGCAACCTTGTACTCCAGCAGCAGTATAGGGCCAAGAATTACACTATACACGCTGAGCTAATTTATGCACTACTAGTGGCAGAAAAGCACAACCAATTCCTTGTGAAAAATTATAACTCGAGACCGATTGGCTCACAAGCAGTGCCGGAAGCACATGTTATAGCTCAGGGAAGTACAAGTGGTCACAAGCGTGGAAGGGGGAGAGGAAGTAAACGAACTCATGGCAAAGGCCGAGGTCGTAGTAAATCTGGTGGTCCAAGAACCTCGAACGACAATCAAGCTTAAAATCGTGGAAAAGGTGTATCCAACACGAATTCCGCTCCACAAAAATCTGGCTCTCAAGACAAGGTTGAGCAATCTTGCTACAGATGTGGATGCAAAGGTCATTGGTCTCGCACGTGTCGTACTCCCAAGCATTTGGTTGAGGCTTATCAAAAGCAGCAGAAGGAAGACAAGGGGAAGGCCCCTAAAGTCGAATCTCACCATGCCAGCCTGCCTGAAGCAAAATTTGACCATGACAACGACGATCTCATGGGCATAGAGCTCAAAGACTATGTAGATAATGAGTGATTTGAGTATTTGATCATTTTAGTACTTTATTTTGATTAAGACCATTTATTTTTGGATCCTGTCTTTCGTATATCATTAATTTCATGTTTGATATGATATTTATGATTTAGTTTTGATATGTGTGAAGTGTCATATGTGAAGTATGTAATCTGCTGGGCTTGAGTTCCAATAGAAAGCTATGCTGTTAAAGTGTTAGCCGTAGGAGTTAGCCAAATTTGGGGTACCAGAGGAGTTGGACCAGATGAGGCTGATCAGAGGAGGTCTACCAGGTGAGGTCTATTAGAGGAGGTCTACCAAGTGAGGTCTATCAGAAGAGGTCTACCAGAGGAGTCTGGTGTAAGTGACCAGAGCCAGAGGAGATCATGTCATCTGATCCAAAAGTTCATTATACGCGAATTACACCAAATTGAAGCTAGCGCGGTGGCGGTTCTAACTGAATTAACTGAAGTGGTTATTGAAGTCGTTAGCCAGCTGGATAACAACCTCACATTTGAGTTGTTACAACTGAATTAATTCTAGGGTTCATCTCAATCTCTATATCTATAAAAAGAGGGTTTTTCTTAGCTGAGAAAAAAATATCATCATTGTTGAGTGCAAACACTGTGAGATTGAGCGAATTGTAACTTCCATTTCTTACTTAGTGAAAAGCTATCCTCTCCGATCCCGTGGATGTAGGAGTATTCATCTCTGAACCACGTAAATCTGGTGTTCTTGTTGATTTCAATTTCGTTCTTACTGTTACCATAATTTCGATTCCCTGATTACAAGTTTTCTTGTGAATCTAAAATGAGTAACAAGTGGCGCCATCTGTGTGAAGCAATCATGGCTACAACTAAGTTCGATATTGAGAAGTTCACAGGGAAGAACAATTTCAGCTTATGGAAGATTAAGATGAAGGCTCTCCTGGTACACAATGGTTTGTACGAAGCCTTGTTGCCACCAGATCAGGTGGCTTCTGGAACTAATCCGGCGAAGGTGGAGGAGAACAAGAGAAAAGCGCACAGTGCGCTTATCTTGTGTCTTGGTGATAAGCCATTGAGGGAAGTATCGAAGGAGAAAACCACTTTTGAAGTCTGGAATAAGCTGGAGCAGTTATACCAGACCAAATCTGTCACGAACAAGTTATACATGAAACAGAAGCTTCAAGTCTTCAGGATGAGTGAAGACAAGAATCTTGGTGATCATTTGGACGAGTTCAACAGATTGGTGGATGATCTTGAGAGTTTGGATGTTACTATTGATGATGAGGACAAGCCATTAATGCTGTTGAATTCTCTACCTAAGTCTCTGGAGAATTTCAAAGATGCCTTGCTATTTGGTAGACAAGATCAGGTGATGTTTGATGATATTTAAACTGCCCTGAAAACCAAGTTTCTACAGATCCAGACTGAAGGGAAGAAATCTGCTGAAGGATTGAATGTTCAATCCAAGAAGAAGAAGGGGTTTCAATCCAAGAATAAGGATGGTGGAAAAGGGAATAAGGGTGGGAATAAATATGATTTTGTTGAAAAGAGAAAGTGTTTCACTTGTCACAAGGAAGGTCATCTGAGAAAGAATTGCCCTGAAAGAAGGAAGAAAGACAATCAAAGTGATCAAGATGGAAATGCAGCTGTGGTGGAGGTTGAAGGATATGATAGTGCAGAAGTCTTGATGGTTAGTCATGAGAGACTAAGTCAAGAGTGGGTCCTGGACTCTGGATGTACTTTTCATATGTGTCCACATGAAGACTGGTTCCTGAATCTTGAGAAGCTTGATGGAGGTCTTGTTCTTTTGGGTAATGATGAGAGTTGTAGAGTGCAAAGATCTGGTTCTATCAAGATCAAGATGTTTGATGGAGTTGATAGAATATTATCAGATGTCAGGTTTGTTCCTGAATTGAAGAGAAATCTTGTTTCTCTTGGTACATTGAATTCAAAAGGTTTTGAATTCAAGACAGATAAGGGAGTTCTGTCAATAACCAAATCTGGAAGAATTGTTATGAGGGGTATGATTAAGAATGGTTTGTATACTTTGATTGGAAGAACAGTAACAGGATCAGCTGATGTTGCTATGGAGTATTCTGATGTCAACTTGTGGCACAAGAGATTGGCACATGTTGGTGAGAAGGGCCTGGTGGAGTTATCCAAGAAGGGAGTAATCCCAGGGAAGAGGATATGTGAGAGGTGTGTTCTGGGGAAACCAAAGAAGCAAGCATACCAGAAGGGGAAGCATACCACCAAGGATGTTATGGATTACATACATTCTGATGTATGGGGACCAGCAAGGGTATCCACTCATGGTGGAGGCAGGTATTTTCTTACCCTTATTGATGATTATTCCAGAAAGGTTTGGGTTTACATTCTTAAACAAAAGAGTGATGCCTTCTCTAAGTTCAAAGAATGGTTGATTGAACTTGAGAATAAGAGGGGCAGAACTATTAAACACTTAAGGACTGATAATGGGCTTGAATTTCTATCAGAAGAGTTTCAACAATTTTGTAGAGAGAAGGGTATTACTAGGCATAAAACTGTTCCTTCAAACCCCCAACAGAATGGTCTAGCTGAGAGAATGAATAGAACTATTATGGAAATGGTTAGGTGTATGTTATCTGATGCTCATTTACCTAAGAGTTTTTTGGGTGAAGCTGTTAACACAGCTGTGTATCTCATTAATAAAGTGTCATCATCTGCTATTGATTTTAAAACCCCAGATGAGATCTGGTATGGAAAGATATCAGATTACTCAAAGTTGAAAGTATTTGGATTCTTAGCTTATGTTCATGTGAAGCAAGACAAACTTGAACCTAGAGCTTTAAAATGTGTTTTCATTGGGTATCCAAAGGGTGTTAAAGGGTATAAGTTGTGGTGTCTAGAGCCTTGGAACCAGAAGTGTATTACCAGCAGAGATGTAGTGTTCAATAAATCTCAGATGGGATACAAGTCTGGTGGAGGTGATGGAGAGCCATTAGCTGAAGAGATGGATGGTGTTATTTCTGAGCCAATTACTCAGGTTGAGGTGGAGCCTGATCATGACAAGCATGATAGCTCATCTGGTTCTGAGCCAGAGCAGGAAGCAGCAGAAAATGAGTCATCTGATGAAGATAGTGCACCAGTAGAAGAGGAGGAAGGAGTGCCAGAAGTAGACTTGAGAAATTATAGTCTGACAAGAGACAGAACTAGAAGACAAATACATCCTCCAGCAAGGTTTGGTCGTGTTGATCTGGTCTCATATGCACTTGTTACAGCAGAAGCCATAAAGTACCAAGAACCTAAAAGCTACAAAGAAGCCCTTGAGTGTGATGATAGGGAGTCATGGATCACAACCATGACAGAAGAGATGGAGTCTCTTAAGAAGAATCATACCTGGATTCTTGTTGACAAGCCAGCTAAGCAGAAGCTAATCAGTTGCAAATGGTTGTTTAAACGAAAGCTTGAATCTGGTGTGAAGGACCAAGTGAGGTTTAAAGCCAGGCTAATGGCCAGAGGATTTACTCAAATAGAAGGGATTGATTACAATGAGGTATTTTCACCTGTGGTTAAGCATTGCTCAATCAGATTACTTCTGAGCAGAGTAGTCCAAGAAGATCTGGAACTACAACAACTTGATGTGAAGATAACTTTCCTGCATGGAGATCTTGTTGAGAATTTATACATGCACCAGCCAGAAGGGTTTGTTGAACCAGGAGGAGAAGGAAAGGTGTGTCTACTCAAGAAATCATTGTATGACCTCAAGCAAAGTCCAAGACAATGGCACAAGAAGTTCAATGAAGTTATGCTATCCATTGGGTTTGTAAGAAGCAAGTATGATATTTGTGTATATCTGGAAAAGCAAGGAAGTGATGTGGTAGCCTATCTTCACTCTATGTAGATGACATGCTTATTGCTAGTAAGAGTCTGTTGAAAATTCAGAGTATCAAAAGGAAGCTAAGTGCTAGATTTGATATGAAGGACTTGGGAAATGCTAAAAGGATTCTTGGAATGGATATTCTTAGGGACAGAACAGCTGGAAGACTATTCTTATCCCAGAAGAGTTACATTGAGAAGGTCCTGGAGAGGTTTAACATGCATGAGAGTAGGTCAGTATCAACTCCTCTGGGACAACAGTTTAAACTATCTAAGGAAATGGAACCAAAGTCTGAAGAAGAAAAAAAAGACTATGATGAAAGTACCTTATGCAAATGGGGTTGGAAGCTTGATGTATGCTCTGGTCTGCAGCAGACCAGACTTAGCTTATTCATTGAGTATGGTAAGAAGATACATGTCCAATCCAGGGAAGTTACATTGGGAAGCTTTGAAATGGATATTCAGATACCTTAAAGGGTCAGCTGATCTGGGTTTGATGTTTGAAAGGATGACTGACCAGAAGAGTCCACTGGAAGGATTTGTAGATTCTGATTTTGCTGCTAATCTGGATACCAGAAGGTCCTTAACAGGGTTTATCTTCACTCTTTACAATACTGCTGTTAGCTGGAGATCTGTTCTGCAGAGTGGGGTTGCATTATATACTATAGAGGCAGAGTTTGTTGCAGTCTCTGAGGCTGTTAAGGAGGCCTTGTGGTTGAAATGCATTATCAAGGATTTTGGCATAAATCAAAGGGTTGTGGTCATTCATTGTGATAATAAGAGTGTTGTTCATCTGGTTAAACATCAAGTGTTCCATGAGAGATCAAAACACATTGATGTAAGGTTACATTTTGTAAGGGAAATCATTGACAAAGGAGTGGTTCTGATCCAGAAGATATCTACAGAGGACAATGCTGCAGATATGTGTACAAAGTATTTACCAGGTACAAAATTCAAATTTTGCATTGAATTGGTAAAGATGAGTGTATGGGATGTTCCTTAACCCAAGCTGGAGTGTGGAGGAGAGGAAGAGAGGATTGATACTTCTCATCTGAGGTGGAGAATTGTGAAGTGTCATATGTGAAGTATGTAATATGCTGGGCTTGAGTTCCAATAGAAAGCTATGTTGTTAAAGTGTTAGCCGTAGGAGTTAGCCAAATTTGGGGTACCAGAGGAGTTGGACCAGATGAGGCTGATCAGAGGAGGTCTACCAGGTGAGGTCTATCAGAGGAGGTCTACCAGGTGAGGTCTATCAGAAGAGGTCTACCAGAGGAGTCTAGTGTAAGTGACCAGAGCCAGAGGAGGTCATGTCATCTGATCCAAAAGTTCATTATACACGAATTACACCAAATTGAAGCTAGTGCGATGGCGGTTCTAACTGAATCAACTGAAGCTGTTATTGAAGTCGTTAGTCAGCTGGATAACTACCTCACATTTGAGTTGTTACAACTGAATTGATTCTAGGGTTCATCTCAATCTCTGTATCTATAAAAAGGGGGGTTTTCTTAGCTGAGAAAAAAGTATCATCATTGTTGAGTGCAAACATTGTGAGATTGAGCGAATTGTAACTTCCATTTCTTACTTAGATCTATTTTCAGCTTAGTTCTTTGCTCTTAACAGGGAGAATAACAAAATAAAAAAGGGTAAATTGCGTCAAATCCCCTTGTGGTTTGGAAAATCGGCATGAATCTCCTCTGTGCTTTAAAAATTGCGTCAAACCCTCTTGTGGTTTTATAAATATAGCGCAAAATTCCTTTTTTACTTAAAAAATTAATAGCGTTAATTTTTAACCCGTATGACCTATTATATACTTCTGACTTGTTGACTTTCTTTCATAAAACACCTAAACGCAAACTAGGCTTTCTCCAAGTAAAATTTCAAAATCTATACAATTTTTTTTAAAAGAATATGTGAATTTCTTGAAAAAACTTGTTTATTGTAAACATACAAAGACTTGACCAAGAAGAAATTTGTTGTTGCTGATTTTCTTTAGAACGAGAAGTATCCAGGGTAGGTTCCAATTTCTTTTATTTTTTATTTGTACTTTTCTTAATATTTCTAACTACAAATTATTTACTAAATGTTATATTAATATATAATTAGATATAAAGATGATTTTTTTAAAGTATTTTCACTTCTCGTCTATTTATAATATTTTATAGAAAATATATTTAAATAAATTAACTATATAAAAGCATAAGATCATAAAAAATAAAAAAATTCATAATAGAAAGAGCATTTAATTTAGTTAATGGAGGGATAATTGTGTCAATATATTAAAAAAAATAAAAAAAAATTGTTGATGTTGTTGGTAGTGAAGTATTCACTATTTACTTTGAAACAACATGAATTTGCCCTTTCTTCTCATTAACCAACACTTTATGATCAAATGTTGTCTTAGATGTTTTAACATGCAGGATGAAGATCTAGAAGGATCTACAAGGTTCTGGAATACTCAGTGTTGCAGTGAATGTTGCATAACATTGGTAGCAACATGAGCGGTTACGGGTTCCAGAAAGATCTACAAGGATCTACAAGGACCTACACGATCCAGACTTATCCAGGACGTTTTAGAACAATCTAGATCAGGCGGTTGCATCAAGAAGCATGAGGAATAAAGAAAGAGACGTGGGACAACATGAAGATCATGGAGGCGGTTACATAGAGAAGTTATTTTGGATTGAAGACTTCTGCCTATAAATAGAGGCCGAATCTTTCAGTACCAAGTGTGGAGTAAACGAGTACACCTACTCTAGTGTTGATCCTGAGTTTAAAGGTGATAGGGCAGTTATTCCAACGTTTATGTTATGCCTTGAAATAGAGTTTTTCACGCATAGCTTGTGATCGAACTTATATCCATAGATAGTGAGATCAATTTTGACGGTGTATTATGTTATACACTTAGCCAATTTAGATTTGATAGGTGATATCAAGTCTTGTTTCCGTTGTGAACGATTGTACTCTTCACACAACTTTTGTATCACTAATCTTTTTATAATGAACCTTTCGCCATAAGGCTAGCACAAACTATTTATGATAGTTTGTGTTAAAAAGTATTCCCTTTTGCAATTGTGTGTTTAAGTCTTCCGTTGTATACGTTTTATATTCTGATTTACCAGATTGTTGTAAGATTTGCTTCAACATTTGTTACAACATCTGCACTTTATAACACACGCACACTTTCAATTGGCACCAGAGCCATAAACTTGATATACTAAGTTTAGATCCTGAGTTTTTAAGTATGTCTTTTGCTATGGAATATCCTGTAAACACCCCACTTAGGCCCCCTATACTAGATAGAAATAACTATGCCTATTGGAAACCTAAGATGTGCATGTACATCAAGTCTATTGATGAACGTGCTTGGAGAAGTGTTCTGACCGGTTGGGAATGGCCCAGAAACCAAGCAGATGATGATGGCGAGACAAGAGTCAAACGGGAGATTGAATGGACAAATGAGGAGACCACGACGGCAAGCTACAATTCTAAAGCTCTCAATGCTATCTTTACCTCTGTTGATGTATCTATGTTCAAGATTATATCAACATGTACTACGGCTAAAGATGCATGGGAGAGGCGTCAAGAGCATTGTGAAGGAAGTGGAAGTGTTCGAAGGACCAAACTTCGAATGCTTGGGACCAAGTTTGAGAATCTAAGGATGAAGGATGATGAGACAATCATGGCGTACAATGAGAGGCTGAGTGAGATTGTCAACGAATCACACGCACTTGGTGATCCAATTTCCAATGTACGAGTTGTACACAAAATTTTGCGATCTGTTCCTAAACGATTCGATGCAAAAATTTGTGCTATTGAAGAAGCCAAGGATATTGACACTTTAAGTCAGAATGAGCTTGTAAGTATTCTCAAAACATATGAGATGAACACAACTCAATCTGATGATACAAGTGAAGGAAAAAAGGTTGTTGTTTTCAAAGGTGAAACATCATTCAACACTGAAAATCAGCCCTTTGTGACTGAAGTTGAGTCTGATGAAGATGTTCTAGACCAATGTTACAACACTCCTGAGCACATTGCCCTCCTTACAAAGAAATTCAATTCCTACCTGAAGAAGAAACTGAATAGATCCAGAGGAAATGGTCAACAGAGAACTCCTTTCAACAATACACCATCAGACCCAGAGAAAAGGAAGGATCAGAATCAATCAAGGCAATTCAGAGGTAATAAATCAAGGTATGATCCTGAATTTAGAAAATTAGTTAGATGTTATGCATGTACTGGATTTGGACACTATGCAAATGAGTGTGCAAATACCAGGTTAAAACAAAAACTGAATTTTAATGTTACCTTTAGTGATGACTCAGATGATGATGAACCTGAAGGTTCTAAAGATGAGGAATTAGCCTTTTCTGCAAGAATTGATTATGATGATTCTTTAGATGATGATCTGGATGATCTTGACACTGGTGTTGTTTCCAATGTTATAACATCAGAAACAACATTTGTAAAAAATCATTCAGATTTGAACTGTTTTAATGGGTGTGTTGATGAGACAGATTCTAATGACATAAGGGATGATGATTCTAGTATAGCCAAAGAGAATGATGATCTCAGAGAGACTGTGATAAAGTTAGAAGTCATTCTGACAAGGAAGGATTTAGAAATTTCTAAGCTAAAGGAAGAATTGAAAAATTCTACCTTAAGTTTTAAGAAATACTCTAAAATTTCTTCCATTGTAAGTGACTCCTTAACTACTGGACAGTCTAATAAACATGGTTTGGGCTATTATGGTGAGACTGCTTCTAAATTAGTGAATATTCCTGTAAAATTTGTTAAGGGAAAAACTGAGTTTTTTGCCAAAACAAAAATACATGAGATTGAAAAACCTGTGAAGAAGTATGTGTGTCACTACTGTTCTGAAATTGGTCATATTCGTCCTTACTGTCAAAAGATGAAAAGGGATCTAGAAATTTAGAAAGTGTTGTCTAAAATGTCTTCACATTCTAAGAAACACTGGTCAAAATCTGCTAAGAAAAAGAAAGAACATGTTACATGTAATGTTGTTCAAACTTCTCTGAAAGCATGTGTTCCTGATCTATGGTACTTTGACAGTGGTTGTTCTAGACACATGACTGACCATGTTAAATACTTGTCTGACTATGAACCTTATAATGGTGGAACTGTTACATATGGTGGTGGATCAAAAGGTAAAATCATTGGAAAAGGGACCTTAAATGTTGAAGGTTTTCCTAAACTTAAGAATGTTTTGCATGTTGATGGTTTACTTGCTAATCTTCTTAGTATAAGTCAACTATGTGATGACAATTTGCATGTTAAATTTGATAAAGATTCATGCTATGTTCTAAACAAGGATAACAAGTGTCTAATGACTGGAAATAGGTCAGCAGATAATTGTTATCTAATTGGAACAAACAAAGTATGTCATTTGTCAAATTGTGATGAGAATGTCCTATGGCATCAAAGACTTGGACATGCAAATTATAGATTCATGCAAAAATTAGTTAAGTCTGAAGTAGTGAGAGGTTTACCAAAACTGAAGATTGTTTCACCCACTGTATGTGGTCCATGCCAAAAAGGTAAGCAGGTAAGAATGTCGCATAAAATGTTATCACATTGCATGACACATCATTGTTTTGAATTACTGCATATGGATCTTATGGGTCCTATGGAAACTGAAAGCATTGGTGGTAAGAAATATTCACTAGTTGTGGTAGATGATTACTCTAGGTTTACATGGATTGAGTTCTTAAGAGAGAAATCTGAAACATTTGATGTTTTTAAAACTCTTTACAAAAGATTTAAAACTGTTTTCAACTTGAAAGTAAGCAGGATTAGATCTGATCATGGTAGAGAATTTGAAAATAGCCTGTTTTCAGAATTCTGTAATAAGAAAGGAATTGCCCAAGAGTTTTCTTCTCCTAAAACTCCACAACAAAATGGGATAGTTGAAAGGAAAAATAGAACTCTTCAAGAAATGGCAAGAGTAATGCTTACTTCAAAAAATCTTGCAAAGAAATTTTGGGCTGAAGCATTGAATACAGCATGCCATATTGCTAATAGAGTCTATTTTAGATTTGGAAGCAACAAAACCCCATATGAGATCTTGAACAGTAAGAAACCAAATGTGAAATATTTTCATATTTTTGGTTGTGTGTGTTACATTCTGAATGATAGAGATCAACTGCACAAGTTTGATTCTAAGAGTGATAAAGGTTTTTTCTTAGGTTATTCTAGAAATAGTAAAACCTATAGAGTCTATAACCTTAGAACTAACACTGTTCAAGAATCTGTGAATGTTGTTTTTGATGATGACAAGAATCTGACAGATGGAAATGACACTGAAGATGTGACTGATGTTCCAAAAGAATCACTGAAAATCGAGAATGTTACACCAAATGTTACAACATCTGGTTCAACATCACCTGTAGATTCAGTTGATACTTCACAGAACAATCAGTATACCCCAAAGAAGAATCCAGCTACTTGGATTACCAAAATTCATCCTTCGAATCAGATTATTGGTGATGCTTCAGTTGGTGTTCAAACAAGAAGAAAAGTAAGTGCAAATCGTGTTGATATGGTAAGGTCTGTGTGCATGTCTTCAATATGCAATATTGTGAATGCTCAGTGTTACTATTCTGAAATTGAATCTAAAAATGTTACAGAAGCATTAAAAGATGAAAATTAGATTAATGCTATGTGCATGAAGAACTTAATCAGTTTGAAAGAAATGATGTTTGGTCATTAGTTCCAAGACCTGATGATGTCAATGTAATTGGAACTAAATGGATCTTTAAAAACAAAACTGATGAGTCTGGTAACATAATTAGGAACAAAGCTAGATTAGTTGCACAAGGTTACACTCAAGTTGAAGGTATTGATTTTGATGAAACATTTGCACCTGTTGCTAGGATAGAGTCCATTAGACTGTTACTAGCAATTGCATGTTACATCAACATTAATCTTCATCAAATGGATGTAAAAGCTGCATTTCTGAATGGCATATTAATTGAAGATGCATTTGTTGAACAACCTAAAGGTTTTGAAAACCCACAGTATCCTGATCATGTGTACAAACTGAAGAAAGCCTTGTATGGTCTCAAACAAGCTCCTAGAGCTTGGTATGGTAGACTTACTGACTTTCTGTTGCAATTTGATTTCATAAGAGGAGAGGCTGATAGAACCTTGTTCATTAAAAATTCTGGAGAAGACTTGTTAATAGCCCAAATATATGTTGATGACATTGTTTTTGGTTCAACTTGTAACATTATGTTAAACAAGTTTGTTGAAGTAATGACAACAACATTTGAGATGAGCATGGTAGGTGATTTGAATTACTTTCTTGGACTTCAAATCAAACAAACTGATAATGGTATTTTCTTCTCTCAGAGTAAGTATGCAAAGAATTTAGTGAAAAGGTTTGGTTTAGAAAACTCAAAAGTCATGAAAACTCCTATGGGATCTACACAAAAGTTGTGTAAAGACACTGTTGGTCAAGATGTTGATCCAACTTTGTATAGATTCATGATAGGTAGTCTTCTGTACTTAACTTCAAGCAGGCCTGATATTATGTATAGTGTATGTGTTTGTGCTAGGTACCAAGCTTGTCCCAAAGAGTCTCATTTGAATGCAGTCAAAAGAATCATAAGATATGTGGCTGGTACAACTTATCTTGGTATATGGTATACCAAAGACACAAGCAGTGCACTTGTTGGATATAGTGATGCTGATTGGGCTGGAGATATTGATGATAGGAAAAGCACGAGTGGTGGTTGTTTTTACATGGGTAACAATTTGATTTCATGGCATAGTAGAAAACAGAATTGTGTATCACAATCTACTGCAGAGTCTGAGTACATTGCAGCAGGTAGATGTTGTACACAACTTCTTTGGTTGAGTAAAATGTTTAGTGATTATGGTTTAGAGAGTGACACTTTAACTGTATTTTGTGATAACACTAGTGCTATCAACATTTCGAAAAATCCAGTTCAACACTCACTTACTAAACACATAAGTATTAGACATCATTTCATAAGGGATCTTGTAGAGAAGAATATTGTGAAGTTAGAATACATATCCACTGAAAATCAATTTGCTGATGTGTTTACTAAAGCATTAGACCATGAGAGATTCTCATTTTTGAGGAAATCTCTTGGTATGTGCACAATCTGAGTAATTGAGAAGCGGATGTTGTTATGTTTGTTAAAACATCCATAACAACATCAGTAAAACATCCATAACAACATCAGGGTATTTGCATGTTCTAATTAAAGCTTGTTCGTGTATTTTATTTCTTAATTTCTTTGAAAAATAAATCTGGACTAAGTATGTTTGTTGTGTAAAAATAAAAAGGAATCACTCTTCTCAAACGCATAATAAGTTTTTGAAAAAGCACATCAAGATGTAACTAATTCACTGAGTAACTATGGAGCACGGAGTTCACTACTACGATGTCTTCTTTTCAAAAGGTGATTAGTAAAACATCAACATGTCACAAATCCATTGAGTAATTATGGGGCACGGAGTTCACTGCTACGATGCACTCTCTTGAAAAGATGGATCAATGTGAATAAAAAGTGCTAAAAAGTGTTTTGATAAAAAGTGCGATATTGGATATTAAAACCGATGTTGAAGTGTGTGTTCCAATTTTGAATACAACATCATATGCAGTTCGTATTTATTTTTCTAAGTTAAGTTATGGACCGATTTTTCAGGGATTTGTTTTTAAATTCCACATGCACAAACCCACGTTTTCCAATTTATTCAAGTAGTGCATAATTTAGTGTGTTTAATTAATTAAATTTCGGATTTTTAATCATGAAATAACCCACGATCTCTTATGGAGGAGTGGGTAGTTTCAACTTCTTAAAAATTCCAGAATTTTCACTTTCATGGGTAATTAAAATAACTTCCGTACTTTCTTCTATATATATTTCCTTCATGTCTTATGTTTAATTCTCAGTGTTCAGCATATGAGTGAAATTCAGATTTTTCGAATAAGTGTTGAAAGTTGTGTGTTCACATCTTAGGGTTTTGGTGTTATTTCTTTTAAATTTTATTTTTGCTTAATTTTACTATCTACTTAATGGCTGGAAATCAAAAGAAGTCCTCTCACAGTTCAAAATCTCGCGCAAACCCTTCAACTCCTCCACACTCGAATCTGAACCTTCTTGCAGAAATGGCCTCAAGCCAAAACCCAAATGCTGCCTCTGTTGCTCCATCATCGAGCACAACACCTCCTACTACTCTAACACCTGTTCAAGCTTTTCCCGTAAACATCTACATTCCAAATGAAGCCACTGTCGATCAGCTTGAGACGATCGCACGAGGCATTGCACAAAGCCTTCAAGGAAGCCCTGTGGTTCCCAAACTAACCATTGGCTATATTGAAGTAGATGTTGCATCCTACTTGAACCAACCTCAAAACCCTCCTCTATCGGAGGTCCTTCTTCGACTGTACAATCAGAAAATCCTAAATCCTCTAGCCAAGCCAAAAGCCCTACTGCTAATTTTTCAAAGAGTGTTGAAACAGGTGATCAAGCTACAAAGAAGACCCCCACTGTCAAGAAAACTGTTGCTGAAGAAAATAGGGAGAAAAGCCCTAATGCTGAAGTCCCTAATGTTGAAATGTCAGAGGAGGACAAAGAAGAATCACCAAATGTCTGAGGATTCTGAGCCTGCTCCAATAGCCAAAGCTGTGAAGAAAAAGGGAGGCAAGAGGAAAATGAGCCCTGTTCAATCAAGGAGGAGATCAGGTAGAGCAAAGAAGAGGGTGAACTATTCTGAAACCGCAAGGAAGAAGAAGAATGATGAAGGAGATGTTGCTACTCGACCTATTCGAGTGTTTTCAGAATCTGAAAAGGAGTCAAGCTCCAAAGACTCGTCTGAGAAAGAGACTGATCAATCTGAAAGCCAGGAGAAAGAAGAAACTGATGAGAGTGATGTACCTATTTTTGAACTGAGGAGGAGAGTAAGAGTTGAGATGAGGACTAAGAGGAAGTTTGAGTATGCTACTGGTGGTGCTGGAACAAGTGCAGCAGCACCAGAACCTGAAGCTGATGACAACAGTTCTGATAGTAGCTCAGACAGAACCAAAACTGATTCTGATCAAGGTAATGCATCTGAACACTCTGTTGAGCATGTTAGTTCTGATAATGATGATGATGAATCTTTAGACCAAAAGTTGGAGAGGTTAAGGAAGAGAAATATGTTAATTGAAAGAAAAATTAACATTGATGAATTTGAATCCAAGGGTCTAGTTAGATTTTTAGAAGAAAGAAGTTTGATGCATGCTGTTACTTTTGCTGATGCATTTGTTACTGATTGGGTGTATGAGTTTTATGCTTGTCTGAGAAAGAACCAGGCTAGAAGGAATTCTAGGTGGTATGGTGCTGTAAGGTTTAGAGATAGGAGCGTTCCCTTTACTCCTAAGTTGATTAATCAGTTTCTGCATGTTGAGGATGTTGAGGAAGAAAATGTTCCTCATATGGATGAGATCATTACTGTTCTGACTGGGGGAAGAGTTAACAAATGGAAGAAGAATATGTTAGCTGCCTCATTGACCTCTCTGTATTCAGTATTACATAAGCTGGTAGTGTATAACTGGATACCCTCTACATACTCCCCAAAGGTGGCCAGGGATCAAGTTGTACTGATGTACAGAATTGGTGTGATGAAATTTTTTAACCTGGGTCTGGTTATTTTTCATCACATGATGAAGTTTGCTGGGAAGATCTCTGAGAAAGGCAACCTGCCTTACCCTGTGCTAATTTATGGATATTTAAGGAGTCACAACTTTATTCACAAAAGGAATGAGTTGTTGAGGGGGAGAGTTCATCTGATGGGTATATCTCATTATTTACTGTCTGGAAATAGAGTGTTAGACTTACCCCTGCAGGATAATGCTGAAGAGGAAGATGCAGAACCACACCAACCTGTTCCTGACCCTGCTCCTGCACAAGATGCTGCACAGAATGCTGAGAACATACCTAGCAACATTCCAGCTCCCACAACCTATTCTCTGAATATCTCACCTGAGTTTATTCAAACTCAACTAAAGCACTTGCAGGACTCAATTGATGAACTTCAATTCCTGAAGAACTACTGGGAGAACCTCCTTTCTGCCACAACAGGGGGAGTACCAGTTGCTGCTGCTGCCAGGGGAGTTGAAATTCATGAGGTAAATGCTGATGAGCCTGTTGCTGAGGAAGGTGGTGCAACTGGACCTGATGGAGGAGGTGCAGATGCTGCTGCAGATGTTGTTGCAAACTTTGCAACATTTGATATCCAGGAGGAAGCTGAACTATATGGTGATCTGCCTGACATCTCTGCCAAAGTTTGAAGTTATCTTAGAGACTGGAGGAAGCACAATTTATGGGGGAGATTAGTGCAAGATGCTGGAAGCTGCAGCTGTATATTTTATACAGTGATATCAAGTTCCTCTTTTGTGATTGCCTCTAAGTACTCTTGGTTGATTTATATATTTTTTTTTTAATTATTGTTGCTATGATAGGATGTTTTTAATTTTTGAAAGACAATATTATATTAGTTGTTAGGTTATTATATTACAATTGTTAGGTTTAATTTCAGTTAAATTTTGAAGTTGGAATTTGAATGGGTAAACATTATGTTACTCATTCTGTTGATTTTGATGAGCATATATGATGATGTTCATTCTGTTTTGGTGAAATTAACTTAGTGTTATTTCATCTTGTTTTTTGGTGGTTCAACTTACAGTTGATCATCTTGTTTTTTGGCTGTTTTGCTACACAAGGTTGAAAAGATAAGTGTACAATACGATGTTGATCTCTATTGTACATACATCACTGACTTATATATTAAAAAATATATACATCAGGTGTGTTGTAGCAGAAAGGTCAAATTGGGGGAGATTGTTGATGTTGTTGGTAGTGAAGTATTCACTATTTACTTTGAAACAACATGAATTTGCCCTTTCTTCTCATTAACCAACACTTTATGATCAAATGTTGTCTTAGATGTTTTAACATGCAGGATGAAGATATAGAAGGATCTACAAGGTTCTGGAATACTCAATGTTGCAGTGAATGTTGCATAACATTGGTAGCAACATGAGCGGTTACGGGTTCCAGAAAGATCTACAAGGATCTACAAGGACCTACACGATCCAGACTTATCCAGGACGTTTTAGAACAATCTAGATCAGGCGGTTGCATCAAGAAGCATGAGGAATAAAGAAAGAGACGTGGGATAACATGAAGATCATGGAGGCGGTTACATAGAGAAGTTATTTTGGATTGAAGACTTCTGCCTATAAATAGAGGCCGAATCTTTCAGTACCAAGTGTGGAGTAAACGAGTACACCTACTCTAGTGTTGATCCTGAGTTTAAAGGTGATAGGGCAGTTATTCCAACGTTTATGTTATGCCTTGAAATAGAGTTTTTCACGCATAGCTTGTGATCGAACTTATATCCATAGATAGTGAGATCATTGATATAGAGTGAGATCAATCTTGACGGTGTATTATGTTATACACTTAGCCAATTTAGATTTGATAGGTGATATCAAGTTTTGTTTCCGTTGTGAACGATTATACTCTTCACACAACTTTTGTATCACTAATCTTTTTATAGTGAACCTTTCGCCATAAGGCTAGCACAAACTATTTATGATAGTTTGTGTTAAAAAGTATTCCCTTTTGCAATTGTGTGTTTAAGTCTTCCGCTGTATACGTTTTATATTCTGATTTACCAGATTGTTGTAAGATTTGCTTCAACATTTGTTACAACATCTGCACTTTATAACACACGCACACTTTCAAAAACCACTAAAATTTGCATGAAGTGTGCTTGAATTGCACACTACTGTTAATCTTAACATAGTTGGGGGCTTAGTATTATATTTATAAATCATAGTGGGATTTTATGCTATATTTATAAACCACAGGGGGGTTTCATGCTATATTTATAAAATCATAAGGGTGTTTGGCGCAATTTTTAAAGCATAGGGGGGTTTCATGCCGATATTTCAAACCACAAAAGGGTTTAACGCAATTTACCCAAATAAAATAACTTCTGAACCTTTCTTCGGAAGAAACCAACTCTCAGTCAAACGTGAGCGTCTTACCTACACCTCCATAGCGCTGCCTACGCTGTTTGAGCATCCGGTGTGTTTTGACCACTAGTTAAACAACAAAAAACATTCACCCTATTTCTCTATTCAATTCCGATTTCGAATGTCGTCGAAAACCACACCATTGCCATTAGAATCGGCCGATCTCGAGAACAGAATAACTCCACCCACAATCGTCGTTCACTGGACGACGCCACCGCTTGAACAACCATCGCCGAATGCAACCGTCGTGCGTCGTATGATCTGGGGCCGGGCCAACGCTCCTTCTCTATTGCACCGGTCCGAGCTCGAGTTCGAGAAAAAACACTTTTACAAATTAATGAAACATATATTTTTTTTTATATAATAATAAAAAATGGTAATTAATCGAGCCTAGTCACAAACATATTCGCGAGCTTATTAACAAGTTTGTTCACAAACTTCATAAACGAGCTTGTTCGCGAGCCTTCAAACCAAATACCGTCAGGCTCGAGTTCAGCTCGATAAAATAATAGAGCTCGAACTCGACTAGTGAAATTTGATGAACGAACTCGCGTGAATATTTTTCGAGTCGAGATCCAAATAGTTCACGAACAACTTTACATGTTTATATCCCTACTTTTGACAAGAGAAGCACATGATGACTAACCCCTTTATATAGAGGTGAGATTTTGGGATGACAGTATTGACATGATCCCGTAGGTAACTACCTCGCCTCGAGGGATTTGATCAGGTCGAACTTGCCCTATACTGAGAACGGGTCAGGCTGGACCCGACTTATTCGTACACAGATTGAGTTTTGGGTTTCATGTTTGGCCTCACGGGCCCTACTAGATTTTGAAGAAGCTTATAGAGTTAGTTGATGGCTTGATGCATAAAATTCAAGTGAAGAAGTGTAATTTGGAAAGAGGTGGACCTTTGCTCAATGGGCCATTTAAGAAGTGGATTGAAGTGGAATTGAGCTATCAAAATAAATATTTCTAGTTGGCCCATCCATGTTCAACTTCTCTAACTCAACTTAACTTCTAATCCTACCGACCCCAATTGTAAATTAAAGTAGAGAAAATTACAAAAAATATATATTTTTTAAAAAAAAAGACTCTAATTATAAATTGGTTCAAAACATTTGCACATACACATAAAAATTATTTTGCACAGAAACATAAAATATATATCTGCGCAAATATTTTGAACCAATTTGTAATGAATAAGTTTTGTATGAAAATGGTTCATGATAAGTTTATTATGAAATTATTTTAAAATATCGGATATTTGATTTAGAGTATCGATAATCTCATCAAGAGTATCATTAATCTGTGTTAAAAAAAATTATAACTATTACAATATAATATAATCGATCCAGATTAGTGAAACTCCTAGTTAGATTATCAATACTCATAATCAAATATTCAATACTCTAATATAGTTTCTTGATAAGCTTATCATAAATTATTTTTATATAATACTTTGTAATTTATAATTAAAGTTTTTTTTTTAAATAAAAATGTAAATGTCCATTAAAGTATACATAAATTCGCAACTCATTCACTTCACTTTCAAGAAAAACGTCCATACAGATTTTGTCCTCTAAAATTAATCAAAGTTTATAACAAATTCAAATAGTGCTTCTTTAGTTACGAGAAAACTTGACCCGTTGCGTTATCCTTTCTGGTCAAACACGATATCGACTTTTACTCAAAGCACGTTTATCAATTTACATGGACACTTGCAAATATTATTTTCTCATCAGGTTCTAGCATACATTCAAATGCATATATGATATATTCCTCGTCCCTGAAAAGTAGTCATAATTATCTTATTAGACTATCCTAAAAAAAATAGTCATGTTGCCTAAAATGGAAATAATAAATTTTATCTACACTTTTCAATATACACACAAAATATTTTTAAAATAATTTATTTTGTACTTAATGTGACACAATATTCTTACTTTTTACAATTATATCAAATTTCTTTATAACCGTGTAAAAAGTATATTTTGGGGACGAAGGGAGTAATACATTTGAATTTTAAGTTCAATTTTATTTTTTTAAAGCACACACTAATACGAAGAACTGTACTTTTTTTTCAATTGGAGGATTACTAATTACTGTTTGTATTTTTTTTTTTTTTCAAAATACATATCATGCGCTTAAATAAGTGCACACTAAAACTATTTTTTTTTCTTATATACTTTTATTATATTTTATTTTAGTCTAACTATCATGTGAAATACTATTGTATTGTACAATTTTTTAATGTCTTAAAGTCTAAAATTACAACTTAAAAAACTATTCTAGTCAGAATCAGACTATACATACAATATTATTTTAATAGTATTACATTGTTATTCATGCAATATTACATAAATAATAAGTAGATTTAAGAAATTTGAAATATAAATAATTTGAAATATCCATTTTTTACTTTAAAAAATTATTTTACCCACTTCAAATATAAATAATTTCTTCTACCAAATATTTTTTACCCACCTTAATTGTGATGTTAAAATATTAGTAAGTACGAGGAGAGAGAAAAAATTGCATTTATTAGAGCAAGTAAAGTGCACTTATTTTATGGTGCAATAGTGAATCTTACTCTCCACCAAAGAGAGTGGATCAATTTTACTAATTTTTTACTTTGCACCAATAATTTAAAAATTATTTAACTTTTTAATTTTAAATCTATTTTCAACATACTATATATCAAATAAAATTATCTTTTGAACATTTTTAATTTAACATATATATTGCACAAATTAAAAGAAAAATCATATTTAAAATATTTATTTTATTATTAAGTGTTTTCTATTTACTTTAACTATATGATTGATATAAGTTTTTTAAATATTAAAATAATTTTATGAATTTTAATATTTTTTGTGAGTTTAGTTTACAATTAAATAGTTATAGTACTCACATATATACAATATAATCTTTACATATTAATTGATTTATGGATTAAATAAATTTAATTTAAACTTTTTTTTAAATCGTTCATTATACAATCTCGCGTTTAAAATTTATAATATTCTATCCGTGCATCGCACGGGAGAAATACTAGTTTATTTATTAAAGTTTAAGTGATGAGAAGGGGGATGGAGTGGAGGGGTGGGTATGAGGAGAGGTGGGACCCAACTCAAATTTGTTAACTCTTTTATACCCATTTTATAGGAGTATTTTGGTCGTATAATATAAATTGGGTATAAAAAATTATTTAAAGTTTATATGGGTAATAAAGTTTTGAAAAACGAAAATGGATATTTTGTGGTATTTTCACAAATATAATAATGCACGTAATTCTACATGCCTATGCAATATGCTACTTAGGTTGTACTTGGTAGGCATTATTAATTTTAGTAGGGGGTATAAATTTAGTATAGAAAAGTCATATAAAATTGCTTGGTAGGACATATAAAAAAGGTCCTACTAATTTATGCAAAATTCTTATACTTACTTGGTAGGAAGTAATAAAAAAGGTAAAAATTAGGTCCGGTAGCCTCCGGCGACTTTCCGGCGGCGGTCCGGCGACTTTCCGGCCAAATTCCGGCGGTCCGGCGGCAGTCCGGCGGTGGTCCCGCGGCGGCGGTTCGTGTGACAAACCAATAATAAAATAGTATGACCTTTCGGACCGAATTAATTTTGTAAAGGTGAATAGTGCTTTGAAGGTATTACGCCTTACTATTTTACAGGGTCGGACATATAAGAAACGGGTCGATATTATTTTAGTATGCCCTACCAAGTGGAATATTAATTATACAACACCACATAATATGACCTTTTACTGCCTACCAAGTGGAGCCTTAGTCAGCAAAATATTACATGAGCAAACAGGTATTTCCACCGTCTCATAGAATCTTTCATGCTTTTTTGAATGTCAAATTCCCCCTCATAAATTAAAAAATGTGTGAAGGATTCTATGGGACAGAGGTGTAATATTTATTAATGTGCACACATCATATTGTTTCTTTGATTTGATTCGATCAACTTTTGACCCGCATTATTTTTATTTAGGCTTATTCTTATATGCATTAGGTGCATTGTGCAATTCAAGTGTATTTTTGAAAAATTATCATATTATTACAAATATGTTACTATTGTTTGTACTAAAAAATTAACCTTTTTAAATGTGTTTTTTAACATAAATGAGGGTAACTTTTCAGTGATAATATGAGTAAAGACTTGTAATTCATTTATTTATGCATTTAAAGAATATACATATGCAATAATATTGTATAAAAGTCTTTGGGTTTATTTTAATATTTAAGTTAAAAGGTTTTCTTCCCTAATGATTAAAGAACCCTTCTATTTAGAATAAATGCGGACCTTTAGCTTGGAACTGTTGCATATTAATTAAGAGAATGTATAGAGCGAAATTAGTTCATATATAAATAATTGAAGAATATTAATTTTTTTTACTGGAGAGTAATTGTTGTTTTCACTGAAGAGTTTTAATTGGTTTACACAGAATAACTAATACTCTTCAGTCAAAACAAGACTTTTTAATGAAAACAACTGATATTCTTCAGTGAAAATAATTAATACTCTTTAATGAAAACAACTAATACCCTTCAATGATTCATATATAAACCATTTTTACACTATACTTTTAAGTTATTAAAATTTATTATATAAAAGTGGGTATACTTCCTTCATTTGTTAGTGCTCTTGTATATATAAGTTATTTGATGTACATTTTTTTTTTTTTTTAAAGAAATTTGATGTACATTTCGTTTGGGTGAAAAGTCCACACCAATTTTAGGCTTTTGTTCTTCTGAAATGTCGAGGAACATTTCATCACTTGGAGGCTCTTCTTCCATGCATCTATATCATTGACAAAAGTGAAGTTTTAAGTTCATGTACAAGTTCTGGAATATGACATTTCACATTTCCACGGCTTATTTATTACTCCCACCTATTTAAAATAAATGTCATTTTAGATTAATGCACACATATTAAGGTACTTATTGAGTTTCTTCAATACCCTTAATTAATAGCTTTGAGATTCTACATAACACTTTGAAACCTATCATTATCTAAGTTATTTTTAATGATTTTAGGGGTAAATTTGGAAGAAATATAATTAATTAACCTTGAAAAGTGCAAAGTGACATCTAAATTGCAAATGATGTGAAAAGCTAAAATGACATGTATTTAAATTGGAGGGAGTATTGTGTAGTAGTTTTCAAAACCGGTTTGCAATATGTGGTGGTTTTGGCATTCATTATCAAAATAAGCATGAGTGTCGTCGTGAACGGCGTTCATACTGTACAAATAGTAAGGGTGCCGTCCTCAACGACGCTCCTCCAGTTTCCGAGCAATCTTCCGACGGCGGGGTGAGACTGGAGCACAAATAACATTACGTTCCTTATTAAGTTTTATTTGAATGGATTTAAGATGATTTAGTGATTACCATGCATGATTTAGTGATTTATAATATTTGTTGGCTCTATGGATTTGAGATGATTCAGTGATTACCATGCATGATTTAGTTTTTAAAATTATTTAATTTTAAAATTAGTACATTAAATTTAAATTTATCAATTCCTTTAAATATTTGAAAAATCTAAAAAATTAGAATTAAAATCTAAAATATATTTAAATAAAATTGGATAAATATTTAAATAATATATAATATTATATGAAATTTAGAAATCAATTAAAAAAATTCTTTAAAATCTGAAATTTTGATTTTTTTTAAAAATAAATTAGTTATATCTTCCAAATGATCCAATAAAAAATAAAATCCGATTTTAGTTTTTTTTAGAAAAGTAACTAAATTAAAATAAATCTTCAAAATTAAATAAAAATAGTTTTGAAGTTAATTATTTACGATGAATGAATTGACTTTTATAAAATGGTTTTCTGATTTTATTTGGATATAAATTTTTTCTTAATTATTTACAAATTTATCTATTTTTTTATTTTCAGATTTTTATTTTCAATTAATTTTTTTCAATTTAATTTATTTTTAAAGCATAATTTATATTTTATTTAATTTTAAGAATTTTATTTTATTTTCAAAATATATTTAATTTTTTAAGATTTTCAATAATTTTTTAAGATATTTTTTTAATATAAAATGGAGTATGTTTAGTAATACATGTTAATTTTTAAATTTTATTGGGTTGTGTTTAGTAAGTGGGGTGAGTTTAGAGGATGTTAGGGTTTGAGTAGCGAGACTCTAATTTTTTTAGGGTATGTTGTAAAATGAAAAAAAAAATTGAAGGAGCGCCGTTGAGGATGACACTCATTTTATTTGTGGTCCAGTCCCACCCGCCGTCGGAAGTTTGCTCGAAAAATTGGAGGAGCGCCGTTGAGGACGGCGCTCTTACTATTTGTACAGTATGAGCGCCATTCACAACGGCGCTCATGCTTATTTTGATAATGAATGCCAAAACCACCACATATTGCAAACCGGTTTTGAAAACTACTACACAATAATAAATAAGCCCATTTCCACCCATTTAATGGAAACCCAATAATAGTAATAATAATAGTCCTTTTCACAGGAATCCACTTTACATAAAATGGTCAAAATTTTATATATTAATTAAATAGAAAATATGCAAATTGATTTAAGGGATAAAGTCAAGAGGTGAGTACAGTGTGTAGCATACAACTGTACCCCAATAACAAAAAATAATTATACACACCACTTTTTCATTTGAAATTTCAAGTTTGACATTGATTAAATAACCATAATCAAATTCTATAGTCTTACTAGTTTTATTTGGCAATAACGATTTGAGAATTGCCTGAAACTTCGAGACATCTTTAATATTTTTTTCTTTTTAAAATTTGTATATCTTCCCCATTAAATTTTGCAAATTACTAATATTTATGGTTTAGCTTAATTATTGAGTTAATTTAGTATGTGTTAATTTGACATTGTTTGTTATTATAATTACCTTCTGTGTTTTAAAAGTATATATGTGTGTGTGAGAGAAATTTGTTGATTTTGTGATAAATTTATTTTAATTCTTCTTTTTATGTTGAGAGTTATCATTGTAGTTGTGAATTTATTGTAAAATTGAAGTTTCCTTTTAAATGATTATAATCTTATTATTTTCTACTAATTCATTATTATAATGTCATAGATCTCTTTAAAAAAAAAAAATTCAATTGATCCAATTGTAATGTGTACAATTTATCTGAATTTCATGTAATGACTTATTATTTGAATGTTTTGGTTGCACACCTATAAATATTAAAATGTGCGATATTTTTGTCTATAACTAATGAGTGTAGCTTTTTTTTATCCACTAATAAATAAAGTGAATAATATATATATATATATAATATAATACAATATATATATATATTTTTAATTATCATCAGACGCTATACAGACTAATTAACACATGCTCTTTATCCAATAATCTAAAAGTGATCTCTGTAAAAAAAAAAAAAAAATTCTAAAGTGATCAAAGAGTTCTTCGAAATGTGATTAGTGATACAAATTCACCTCCTCGCAAAGTCTCGATCCACGCATGTAGAACACTGTGGAGTAGATTACCAACAACAAGGGAAGAGCTGAGAAAGAAAGATGTCTTAAGTCCAACCGAGAATGATAATTGCACCTTTTGTGACGAGAAGGACCTGAGACAGTGAAACACGTGTTTTTTAGTGTAATCACGCATACTCAATCTCGATGGAGGTAGTGAGAAGGCAATACTCTCGTCCATAGGAAATTGTCTTGGTTGCCTAATTTGTCCGTTCACAAAAAATAGTCATGTTTCCTAAAATGGAAACAATAAACTTCATCTATATTCTTCAAAATACACACATAATATTTTTATAATAATTTATATTGTACTTGATTTGACACAAAATTCTTACTTTTAGAAATCTACTAAAATGAAGTAGATTCTAACCCCTTGTTGAATCTACTTCATTTTAGTAGATTTCTCAAGGAGTTTAGAGGAAAATTGTTGGTTATTTGTATTTGGGAATGTATCATGTGGTTGATATGGAAAGGGAGGAACGACAAAATCTTCAACAATCAAGAGTTCTCAGGCAAAAATTTGATGGAAGAAATAAAAACTAGAACTTGGAGTTGAATTGTGAGCAAGGAGAAAAAATACCGAGAGATTAATTTTCAAGATTGGTATGGCAATTCCAGAGAAATTCTTGGAGTGTAATAGTATGATCATCAAAAAAGAAATGAGTATAAGGTATCACTCACGCCTATGTATTTCGTGTAATTTTTTATGATTTAAAGAAAGTGTTTACCGAAAAAAAAAGTGTGATTAGTGATAAACGTTACTCATTATGTTAATTTTGTTATAAATCCAGCAGATTTATTATACCAAATCTAGAAGATTTGATGTGGACATTACTAATGGACTTATAACCTAAAAGGGTTTTAGGTTTAGGCTAGGTCTTTTCTATTATAAATAGATCATTGTACTAAAAATTGTATACATGCATACACACACATATTAGTGAAACTTCTGGCTTGGTACGCCCCCAGACGTAGTCGTTATCGACGAACTGGGTGAACAAATTTATGTCTCTACTTTACGCTCTCAATTTACAACACGTTATTAGCACGAGACTCTGTCAAAGGCTAATCGGTACAGATCTAAATTAATTTTCTCTATTGCATGATTATTAATTATCGTATCGAATTCTTTGATCCATGAGTATTATATTTTTATGTGCACTTGAATTATTGCATCAATTATTATTGTATTTGCAATCAATTGGATCAAATCAAGAAAAAAAAAATTATTAATTAAAACAAGCACGGCTGCCGCCGCACGACCGCGCGGTCATCGCCGCACCCGCCGCCGCGCCCGTCGCACGCCCGCAGCCGCGCACACCTGTCGCGCCCATCGCGCCCGCACGCTCGTCACCGCACCTGCGCGCCCACAGCTGTGACGTCCGACGCGTGCCCACAACCGTGCGCGTCCGTTGCACCCGCTGCACGACCGCCCTGCGCGCGACCTTACCGTGAGCCGCTGGGGGTCGAGCCCTACTCCGCCGCAGCCTGGCTTGGCGCAACCGTGTGCCCCTATCGGCCCCGAGCGTCGAGCGACGGCCAAGCGCGCTCCGCCAGGCAACCACAGCCGAAGGCTACGTCGCTTGCAGTGGCGCACAACCGTCCATGGCTGCCACCATGGCTCCGCCCGAAGCTGCCAGCAGCATTTGCCTCCTCCGCCCTCCCAATCCTGCGCTGCCCTCATTATTTTGGGCCTTAAGTGGCCCAACTCGTTTGGGCCACACTCAACAAAAAAAATGTGTTTTAGGACTGAAGCCCAGGAGCTAGGATTAATTCTTTTGGGCATATTTTATTTAATACTTTGGACCTGAAGCTCCAATTTTATGGGCTAAAATCAATTTATTGAGCTATTAAATTTTATTATATTATTTGGGTCTCATATAATTTTGAAAATATTTTTGTGCCCTCAACTTATTTTATCAAGTTTTCGAGAAATACTTGAAAAATTAAAAGGTAATAATTCTTGCATATTAATTAAGCTCGAAATATTTTGGAATCAATTTTAATATTAATTCCCAATAAATTTGTCTTGTTATCTAATGTGCTTAATTGATATATGTGCATGCTTCTATGATTTTATTATCTTGCATGCATTATTATTTTTGCACATAGTCCCCATATTATAGTCCGCATAGATTGTCCGGGTAGGTGGCGCCCGTTACTTTTCGGGCCGTAAATTATGTTTTGGGTAGACGACGTCCAATTCTTGCTTCTATGTGCCCTAGAATAATCAAATAAATCTTTATATCTCTGTTGTCAATAAATTTGGTCAATTTTCTTACCATGTCACTTTAAAAATTGTAGCGTATAATGTCTGATATTACCAAAAGAGAATTCGCTGAGCTTACTCTTGATGGTAGTAACTACCTGACATGGGCGCTAGATGTTGAGATCCATCTAGCCTTAACTAATTTAACTGGTGCTATTGTCGATGATTCAAAATCAACAGACGCCCAAAAGGAAAGCCTTGATTGTTCTCAGACATCATCTTAATCAGGACCTGAAAAATGAATATCTCACTGAGAGAGACCCCAGAACGTTGTGGAATTCCCTGAAAGTCCGTTTCCAACAACAAAATGATATACTCCTCCCTCGGGCTCAATACGATTGGTTGAACCTCCGTTTCCAGGACTTTAAGTCTGTGACGGAGTACAACTCAGCCCTACATCGTATTGTATCTCATTTAAAGCTTGCAAGCAAGCTATAACTGAGGCCAAGTTGATACAGAAGACTCTATCGACTTTCCACGCTAGCAACCTTGTACTCCAACAGCAGTACAGGGCTAAGAACTACACTGTACACTATGAGCTAATTTCTGCACTTCTAGTGGCAGAAAAGCACAACCAACTCCTTATGCAAAATCATAACTCGAGATCGGTTGGCTTACAAGCAGTGCCCTAAGCACATGCTATAGCTCAAGGCAGTACAAGTGGTCGCAAGCGTGGAAGGGGGAGAGAAAGTAAACAAACTCGTGGCAAAGGCCGAGGTCGTAGTAAATCCATTGGTCTAGGTACCTCGAAAGACAATCAAGCTCACACTCGTGGAAAGGCTGCATCTAAGTCGAATCCCGCTCCTAAAAAATCTGGCACTCAAGATAAGATTGAGCAGTCCTGCTATAGACGCGGATGCAAAGACCATTGGTCTCGCACGTGTCGCACTCCCAAGAACTTGGTTGAGGATTATCAAAAGCAGCAGAAGGACGATAAGGGAAAGGCTCCTAAAGTCGAATCTCACCATGCCATCCTGTTTGAAGCAGACTTTGACCATGTCAACGACGATTTTTTAGGCATAGAGCTCAAAGACTTTGGAGACAATGAGTGATTTGAGTATTTGATTATTTTAGTACTTTGTTTATTTTTTGTTAAGACAATTTATATTTTGGATCCTGTCTTTCGGATATTTTATTTTATGGACGATATGATATTTGTGATTTAGCTTTGATGTGTGTACCTTAATGCTATCCGTCAAATTTATTTGGATATTGTTATTCTTATACATGGCTTGTAAACATATCAGCTATTAGGTTTGGGCTTTTTCCTCTGGCATGATGGATTCAAATTGTGATTTATGTTTAGTAGATAGCACTACCACACACACAATCTTAAAAGATAGGAAGTATTTTCATAACTTGGTATAACGTAAGGGGAGTGTAACTACGATAGCAATGATAATATTATGATAGTGGGCTCTGGAAGAGCTTCCATTGTCCTCCCCATGGGTACCGAACTCATAATTGATAATGATTTATTGTTTCCACAATCTAAGCGTACCCTGCTCAAGTTTAAAGATATAAGATCTAATGACTATCACATTGAAACTGAAACTGAGAATAATAACGAATACCTTTTGATGACTATTACTCGAGGTAGCCGTAAACAAGTTATAGAAAAACTTCTCTCCTTCTCTTCTGGATTGTACTTTTCCTACATCCGACTGTCTAATCTCCATCTAGTAATGAGTATGAAATTTCATGAACCGAACTCTTTTAAATTATGGCATCAACGGTTAGGTCATCCAGGACAAACTATGATACGCAGAATTCTATCTAATTCCATTGGTCATAATATTTTGAATAATAGATTCCCTCATGTTGATGAATTTATATGTGATGCATGTTCTAAGGGTAAATTAATAGTGCGCCCGTCGCGCAACAAAGTGGGAATAGAGTCTTCGGTGTTCCTTGAAAGGATTCAGGGAGATATTTGTGGACCGATTCACCCAGCATCAGGATAATTTCGGTATTTCATGGTCCTAATTGATGTCTCCACTAGGTGGACATATGCATGTTTGTTGTCTACCCGCAATCAAACTTTTGCAAAGCTCATTGCGAAAACTATCGAGCTTCGAGCTCAGTTTCCAGATTATCTAATAAAATCTATTCAAATTGATAATGCTGCCGAGTTTACCTCAAAAGCCTTTACAGATTACTGTATGGCTCTGGGAATTAAGGTGGAGCATTCGGCCCCCTACGTCCACACCCAAAATGGTCTTGCTGAAGCGCTAATAAAACGTATCAAACTTATCGCTAGACCATTGCTTATGAACTCTAAATTACCCACTTCATGATGAGGGCATGCAGTCCTACATGCATCACACCTGATACAAATCCGTTCAACTGCATATAATGATCATTACTCCCTACAGTTAGTGCGTGGGAAAGAACCAAGCATTTCACATCTGCGTATTTTTGTATGTGCGGTGTATGTTCCGATAACATTACCAAAGTTGACCTTTATGGGCCCACAAAGGAAGCTAGGTATTTACGTTGGATTTGACTCTGCATCCATTGTGAAATACCTAGAACCTTTGTCAGGGGATCAATTAACGGCCCGGATCGCTGACTACACGTTCGAAGAAGATCACTTCCCGGCATTAGGGGGAGATCCGAATTCAAAATTGAATGAATGTCGGGAGCTTACGTGGAACATAAGTAATCTTCAGTATCTAGATTCACGCACTAGTCAATATGAACTAGAAGTTCAGAAGATCATTAACTTGCAAAATTTAGCAAACAATCTGTCAGACGCGTTCACTGACCATAGATGTGTAACTAAATCGCATGTACCGACTGTAAATTCACCCCAAAGGGTTGAGGTCCCAAGTAAATCAAGTATAAATGCCCACATACGACAGAAGCATAAAGGACCTACAAACGATACAAGTACACCTAAAAGAAAAGCTTGCAAAACTGGTCAGTCGAACGTGAAATCTCTAGAAGAGATTCGTCTAGAAAACTTGAAGTCTCTAGAAGAGATCCATCCAGAAGATGAGCGTCCTAGTTATGAAGCACGTGCACAAAATATTCAATGCACTAGGACCGCGGAACGACCAGACCTAGATACACTGGGAAATGAAGAAGGTCTGGTTGACATAAACGACCAGACCTAGATACACTGGGAAACATATAATAGAAATATTACTGTCATCGACGACATATTTGCAAGGACAATTGCTCTTTCCGTTATAAATAACGATCTAGATCTAGAACCCAAAACTATCGTTGAGTGCCAGAAGCGCTCCGATTGGGTAAAATGAAAAGAGGCGATTGAAGCAGGGCTCGCATCGCTGAATAAAAGAAAAGTATTTGGCTCTATCATTCGTACACCCGCGTGCGCTATCCCTGTAGGATATAAATGGATTTTTGTATGAAAACTAAATGAGAATATTACTGTGGAAAGATACAAAGCATGGCTAGTAGCTCAAGGATTTTCGCAGAGTCCCGGTATTGATTTCGATCAAACCTATTCTCCCGTAATGGACGCAATAACGTTCCACTACTTAATATCTTTGGCAGTTAAATTAAATCTTCAGATGAGATTGATGGACGTTGTAACCGCATATTTATACGGATCACTATATGCCGACATCTATATGAAAATCCCCGATGGATTTGAGATTCCCCAGACGAGGAATGGTGAAAATCGCGGTATGTATAGCATAAAACTGCAGAAGTCGTTGTACGGCCTAAAGCAATCAGGTCTCATGTGGTACAACCGACTTAGTGAATTCCTTCAGAAGAAGAGATACACAATTGATATAGCTTTCCCATGCATATTCACGAAGAAATCGCAAGGTGGTTTTTGCATCATATCCATATATGTTGATGATCTAAACATAATCGGAACATGCAAAGAGATTGAAGAAGCCAGTTCGATCTTGAAAACAGAATTTGAAATGAAAGTCTTGGGTAAAACCAAGTACTGCCTCGGCCTGCAGATCGATCATCTCCCAGAAGTAATTCTAATACAACAGTCAACCTACGTGAAGAAGGTATTGGAGAGATTTTATATGGATAAATCTCATCCATTAAGCACACCTATAGTTTTCCGATCCCGCGAAGTGAATAAGGACCCATTTAGACCAAGAGAAGATGCAGAAGAAATTCTGGGGCCAGAAGTCCCTTATCTTAGCGTTGTTGGAGCATTACTCTATCTAGCAAATTACACTAGACCGGACATTGCATTTGCAGTTAATTTGCTTACGAGATATAGCGTTTTTCCTACAAGGAGACATTGGAATGGTGTTAAGCATGTTCTACGGTATCTCCAAGGGTCTCTAAATCTTGGACTGTTTTACCGAAGGGATCAAGACAAAATCTTGGTAGGTTATGCGGATGCTGGCTATTTGTCTGATTCCCACAATGCCATATCCCAAACTGGTTACATTTTTCTCTGTGGTGGTACCGCGATCTCATGGAGATCGGTTAAGCAAATCATGGTCACCACATCTTCAAACCACTCAGAGATAATAACTTTGTTTGAAGCCGCACGAGAATGTGTTTAGTTGAAATCCTTGGTAAAACACATTGGTGACTCGTGTGGTATAGCTAAAGGTGATACGTCTCCCACTGTTATATTTGAAGACAACGCATCTTGCGTCGCACAAATGAGTAATGGGTACGTCAAAGAAAACTTGACGAAACATATTTCACCTAAATTTTTCTGCCCATACGAATTCCAGAAGAGTGGCGTGATTATCATTCAAAAGGTGCAATCTAGTGACAATCTAGCAAATCGTTAACTAAGTCCTTGTTAGTCCCGTTTTTTCATTCACAAACAAAGACAATATGGGAAATTAGGAGAAATTTTTGTTTTAACACTGATGTTATGCAAGTCAGTAAAGCAATAAAGAACACAACTATGTAAAGTGGTTCGGAGGCTCAAGCTCCTACATCCACTGCCTGATTTAACAGGAAATCCACTACCCGGGATTCTTGTTTTTAACGTGCCAAGGTGCACTCACAACTGGACTCACACCCCTCCGCGGAGCTGCCTCTCGAACTGGCCTCACATCCCTCTTCACTCAGGGACTGCCTCTCCTCACCTCACTGCAACACCTAACACTATTCTGGAAAGGGTTTAGTTTGGTTTGGTTCTCTCCAACTAGGTGAGATTTTCCCTTACATGGTTTTAGCCTTTAAGCTAAGGTTGGGAAAATCTCTCTAAGCTTAGGATGTATATGATGAGCTCGAGTATACAAACTGGAACACTCAAATATGACTATGAAGAACTCAGGTCAGTGTTCTTGATGGAGATGGTGCCTCCTTATGCCTCCCTTGAAACGCACCACTCTCACATCAGCTCCTTGCTTATTCACAAATGAAGCTTGCGTTTGTATTTATAGTGTGGATTTGAATGTTACCGTTGGAGAGAGTAACATTCAAATCCAGACTATCTCTGGAGTGAAATTCTCCTTTTCAGTAAAGTATGGCCTTTGTCAGCTTTTGTCAGATTTGCTGCCTTGACTTGATTGGTCCACGTGGACTGAGTCCAACGGCTCTTTTGTTCAGGGTACTTGATCAGGGTAGTCCTGACTTCAGGTGACTTCTCTTCAGCTGACTTGAAGTCCTCTTAGGATACTTTTCTTCAGTAGACTTGAGGTCTTCTTAGGAACTTTCATTGGACTTGAAGTCTACTCACTGGACTTCCTTCATTGGACTTTAAGTCTACTCAGGAGAGTTTCTCAGTAGACTTTCTCAGTAGACTTCCTTCATTGGACTTTAAGTCTACTCAGGAGAGTTTCTCAGTAGACTTTCTCAGTAGACTTCCTTCATTGGACTTTAAGTCTACTCAGGAGAGTTTCTCAGTAGACTTTCTCAGTAGACTTCCTTCATTGGACTTCCTTCATTGGACTTCCTTCATTGGACTTTAAGTCTACTCAGGAGAGTTTCTCAGTAGACTTTCTCAGTAGACTTCCTTCATTGGACTTTAAGTCTACTCAGGAGAGTTGACATAAGGTAAATTGTCAGCCTCTCATTCCTCAGTAGCCTGACTCCTTCAGGATCTACTCGGCACAACACTGATCCTCATGACCATGCTCTTCACTGAGTAGTCCACTGACCAGCTTAGAAAGTCAGGTTTATACTCAGTGGGACTTCCTTCAGGACGGTCTTCAGGTCTTCAGGGGACTTGAGTTTGTTTCCTCTTGGATGGCTTCTGACTTCTTCAGGTTTATGAGTCCGCTGAGTTCCCCCTCAACAGAGTACCTGTAAACTGAAAACACACTATCCTAACCTGAACCTTTACAAGACAATCCTGACCGCACACATCCTATTACAAGTCGTTTTGGAAAATCATCAAAACTAAATATCCCAACAGTCCTTATCTAAATCTACTTTTGAAAAGTACATTCATGGTATTGGGATGCGAAAGCTCAAAGGGTTGTTGTCTTCAGGGGGAGCGGTAACCCCGAAATAAATCCAGAAGATTTGATCCGGAAGATCATTAAAATTACAGTTCTCCCTAACTAAATATTTGATCGCTTCCTAGCACGTGGAGTTTTTATGACAAGACATATATGTTATGTCATAATGTCCAAGGGGGAGTGTTATAAATCCAACCGATTTATTATACCAAAGTTAGAAGATTTGATGTGGACATTACTAATGAACTTATAACCTAAACGAGTTTTAGGTTTAGACTATGTCTTTTCTATTATAAATAGATTATTGTACTCAAAATTGTATACATGCATACACCCATATATTAGTGAAACTCCTGGCTTGGTACGCCCCCAAACATAGTCGTTGTCGACGAATTGGGTGAACAAATTCGTGTCTCTACTTTACGCTCTCAATTTACAACAATTTTTTTAACTATACTCACATTCATTTATGATTTCCATGGACTTGGGCCCAAGCCCCGTCGAACTCAAAAAAGAAGCAAACCTGCTCACTCACCTATCTATTGTTTAATTCGACTTCTAATTTATTATTCATTAATAGATAAGGATTAATTGGGCTAAGATAAAATTATCTCACAGCTCAAGTCCCACCACATGATATCAATTCGCTATTAAAAAAATAGTGGAGACGCAAAAGCATGATTGCATAAGATGGGACGTGGACGGTGCAACTTGGGTCGAAATTTTGTATTGTGTTGTTTGTGTATGGGCTCACAGCTTACCTAAACTTATCTACCGTCCTACCTATAAGCATATAACCATATGCTTGGATAAATAAATCATACTATCACACTTAAATCGTTGGCACTAATCACATATGTCTTTTTAATATTACGTTTAAACCATCTTTAATAACAAATGTGGTCAACCGTTAATGTTAGTGGACAAAAAAAAAATCAAAATATATAACGAGGTGTACAATCAATTGGTGGAGCAATCCCAAATTGTTCAAAAATTCCAAGATATTGTCTCTTTATACCCTGATATGTGGCGTTATATAATTGGCCAGTTTAATTTTTGTTATATAATTTATAGGTTTTTTATTTATGAACATTCTGATGCAGAGAAGACGTGATTCCATATAAAAACACTTCTCAATCATCGTTAATTCTTGCAAAAATACTGGCAATGAAGAATAAAATAGAAACATTCTTTCAATAAACATAATTCATAATCAACTGATTAACAAAGATTACAACTCGTAAATAAATAGTAAATGAAATACCAACATCTATGGGAATAATAATATCAAAATTTAAATGAAGATTCTAATGCTAATTAACTAAATGCACTTATCAGATTGTGATAGTCAATTTCTCATTTATTTCTCCTTATCTTAAAGTGTATCCTGAGGTTTGTATTTATAGAGTTCACTCTCAACCGCAGGTTTCAATCCATTAGGTAAGTTTGTAAAGACCTAAAAACTTTTTCTTCCACCACTCTATGATCGAAATAACCGCTCATAATGTGCATAATTTCCTCACGTGTAAAAGTAAAACTACAGTTGTCAAAGTAGGTTGGGCCTGTTGGACCGGCTCTCTCCGTCATACTTAAAATGAGGGTTGGGTTAAAGATTTATCTGCCCCTTTGGAAACGGGTCTAAATGGGCTGGCCCATTTATGCCGTGGGGTTTTGCGGGTTGGGGCGAGCCAGCCCGCCTTAAAAAAGTTTTTTCTTTTAAATAAAAAATTTATATTTTTTGTACATTGTCAACTATTATAGTATCATTTTTAGGACTATTTTGTAAATTTATGTTCATAGATGATGAATTTAAATTGTAGTAGTCTGTTTTTATAAATTATTATTGTTAATATATTATGAACTTAAATTTGTAGATTTTTCTGATTAAAGATAATGAATTTTATTTCTAAAATAAATTTTATTTTAGTATTTTTAGTGATAGTTATTAAGATAAATTGTTTGATTGCATTTGTTTTTTATGAATTTTATGTATTAGAGCTTTTAAATTATATATTTTAATTTTATAAAAAAATAAAAAATATATTAAAACTTAAAAGTGGGTCGGCCCGCTAGAACCCGCGGCCGGCCAATAAGTGGAAGTGGGGCGGCCTGCCAATAAGTGGGTTGGGTTGGGAGTTTTGTAGTCCACCAAATTTCTAGCCTGCCCCGCTAAAATACGGGTTTTCGTGGGTTTTAGCTAGCTCCGCCAGCCCGTTTTGACAGTTCTGTGTAAAACTGCAAAAAAACTTCTAAATCTTCAACCTGCGTACACAACATTAAGCATAACACAAAATAATATGAGTTAATATTATGAGAAAGGACAAATTGTGTGATATTTTTCAGAATGTTGTCTCAACATTTATGATAACACTGATATAATATTAACAATATATATGATCATATTGTAATTTGCATAAGAAAAAATAAAATAAAGAGATGTGGAGGTTTAACTAATCGTATAAAAAATGCATAAAGATTTTTATTCTACATCCCAACCTGCAAAAAAATTTACAAAATGACAAATTATGAGAAAATACAAAGATGATGCAAGATGTAAATGGTCCATAAAAAAAAAAAAACTCATGAGAAAAGGAAAAGATAAAAAAGAAATCAACCATACAAATTCAAAAGGGTTTTAAGCGAGATAATGGTTGGATTGTGGATTGTAGTGAATGAAAAGTAAAGAGACAATATATATTTATAGAAAATATAAACAAAATAAACGTTTTAAATTAAGAGAATTTGATAGATGGTTAATATTAAGTTTTGAAAATAGAGTGTGTGAGAGAAGATATATTTTGATATATAATTATACGCGAATTTCGCGAGCTGAAAAAAAGTGGATGTATAAAAAATTATAATTTAAATATTTATTTTTAAAAATTTAACAAACAAAAAAATATAATACATGATAAAATTAAAATATTATTTAATACTCCTTTCGTTACAATTTAGATTATTCTAAACTATAAAAGTTTTAAACTAATTTCCAAACATCCCTTATTTATATCTCACTGCACTAATTTTTTCAATATATAATTTAGCTATTAATGAACTAAACTCCCTTCAATAAAGTAGAACCAACTAATATACTCTCAACTTTACACATTTTAATATTAATGAACTAACTTTTTTTTAAAACATGCATAACCTTTGGTGTGTCATTATCACATAATAATAATTATATACAAATATTGAAAGATTCAATTTTATATAATATAAAATGTGTATTTTGCATGAAATAAATAAAAGTACATGATTAACGTAAAATCAAAAAATATTAGTACACGTGAAGAGGTATACACGTTCATTGAAGCCTTTATTTTTACTAAAATGTGTTAGTTGTTTTTACTGAAGGGTATTTGTTATCTTCACTGAAGAGTATTATTTGAATGGTATGAAGATTATTAGTTGTTAATTAAAGGGTATTAGTTGGTTGCATTAAAGTGTATATATTGGTTACACTAAAAATTATTGCAAAGCAGTTCATATATGAACCAATTTCATTATATACATACTCAACATATTAAATATTCTTAGCAGTTAATAACTAAATGAAAAATAAATATCACAAAATCTTCTTAACATTTAACATTAAAAATAAAAATATAATAGCATCTAAAAATCAATCAACATCCTTCCAAAATATCTGTCAATATTTGTTGGGATATTAAACTTTGATGATTTTCCAAAACGACTTGTAATAGAAAGTGTGCAATCAAGATTGTCTTGTAAAAGTTCAGGTTAGGTTAGTTAGTTTGTTTTCAGCTTACAGGTACTCTGTTGAGGGGGGACTCAGCAGACTCACCTGAAAAAGTCAGAAGCCGTCCTAGAGGAAATAAACTCAAGTCTCCTGAAGACCTGAAGACCGTCCTGAAGGAAGTCTCACTTAGTAGAAACCTGGCCCTTCTAAGTTGGTCAGTGGACTACTCAGAGAAGAGCATGATCATGAGGATCAGTATTGTGATCAGTAGATCCTGAATGAGTCAGTCTACTGAGGAATGAAAGACTGACAAATAACCTTATGTCAACTCTCCTAAGAGGACTTCAAGTCCACTGAAGGCAAGTATCCTACCCTGAGAGGACTTCAAGTCCGCTGAAGGCAAGTATCCTAACAGGACTTCAAGCCAGCTGAAGACAAGTCGCCTGAAGTCAGGACTACCCTGATCAAGTACCCTGAACAAAAGAGTCGTTAGACTCAGTCAACGTGGACCAATCAAGATAAGACAACGAATCTGACAAAAGCTGACAATGTCGTACCTACTCTGAAAAGGAGAATTTCACTCCAGAAATAGTCTGGATTTGAATGTTACTTTCTCCAACGGTAACATTCAAATCCACACTATAAATACAGACTCAAACCTTCATTATAAGGTGTGTGCAAGTGTGCACAACAGATGGATGGATGCAACGAGCCTGATAAAGCCAAAACCATAGGCATCTCCATAAAGAACACTAATCCTGAGTCTTACACAACCATATTTGAGTGTTCCAGTTTGTATACTCGAGCACATCATATACATCCTAAGTTTAGAGAGATTTTTCCAACCTTAGCTTAAAGGCTAAAACCATGTAAGGGGAAATTTCACCTAGTTGGAAAAAGCAACACCAAACCCAAACCCTTTCCTGAGTGTTAGAGGTGAAGTTGGGTGTGGGGAGGCAGTCCCTGTGTGAAGAGGGATGTGAGGCCAGTTCGAGAGGCAGCTCCGTGGAGGGGTGTGAGTCCAGTTGAGAGTGCACCTTGGCACGTTAAAAACAAGACAATTCATGAAGGAATTCTCCTGTTAAATCAAGATAGTGAATGTAGGAGCTTGAGCCCCTGAACCACTTTACATTGTTGTGTTCTTTATTGCTTTACTGACTTGCATAAGCACTTGATATAATATTGTCATGCATTCATAGAAGGAAAGAAAAAATAGCTAAGTATTTTAGTTAGGATCGAATCACTCATCCTGACACACTTATGCACAACATTGACCACTCATTGTTAAGCAATTCAGCTCACACTTAGTGTTAAACAAAAAAAAAAAAAAAAAAACTCCTAAAATACCAAATACAAATGGTCTTACAACGGGACCTTCAATATTCATGTAAATATATTTATTACTATTAACTTCTAATTTTGCATATTTTGATAATTAATTCCTAAAAACGTGCATAGATTATTAAATTTCCGAAATACATGCAAGATCTTAGGGAGGAAATCGAATACGTCCATAATCACTCACCATAATACCGTGTACAAAATTCAAATTAAATAGAATATTTGGACGTAACTTTCCATGCAAATCTTTAATTATTAATTGTTTAAAAATATATTATACTACTTTTAATAATTTTAATAATTACAAACTAAAAGAGAAAAAATCATGGGCTAATCTTTTAAACATACTTTAAATAAAAATTCAAACAATCTTTAAATAAAATGTCACAACATACTTTAAATAAAATGTCAAACACACTTTTAATCATTGAATATGAATTGTCATACATTAATAAAATGTCAAACAATCTTTACATAAAATATCAAACATACTATCGTATAAATTACATAATTTTAATTGCATATGAATTGGCACATAATAAGCATTGACATATATAATAGAGTGAAAATAACAATTTAAGGCTCATGATAGAGTGAAAGTAACAATTTAAGGCTAATGATAGAGTGCAAATAACAATTTACTTTACTAATAAAGTGAAAATAACAATTTAAGGCTTATGATATATATAATGACCTTGAGCTAGAGTTATCATCTTCAAATAATGATGGAATATTGATATTTAATCCAACATCCCAAAAATTAAAGTAAAGATTTTAGTAAAATATAATTTTAAAACTTAAATTGTTAGTTAAATTCTCACCATTTGACCGAATCAAAAAAATTCCGAATTATCTCCCACTCTTTTTTTGCCCTATCTTCATTTCTTGCCACATTTTTTTCTTTTCTTAATTATTAATGGATTTACTCAATTAATTACACATTATAATTCATACTTTGATACCTAAGTTCATGGGTCAACACATTTGTCACGAGAATTTATCCATAATGCTTGTTATATTAATTTTCTTACTTTTTTATATCAATGTATTAATCATCATATTAGATGTAAATATATTAACAATCAGATCACGCTAACAGTGCTAAAATCAAACTCAATGATCAAAAAAACAAAATTGATAATCATTTTTACTAACAAATGCAAAATATAGGAACTACAATTTCAATTAATAGGATAAAATCAAGGGCATATTATCGTCACTTTCATTACAGGAGTGTGATCACCATCAAAATGATATCGAATATAAACAAATTCACATTCAATTACACACCAATTCTTCAACATATACGATCATGACATCGATCAGAAGTTTGATAGATGATGATAATAGCAGCGCAATAAAATTTCAAGTGTGGAAACCTGAAAAATTTAGTAAACAAATGAATATTGTGAAAATCTAAAAAAAAAAATAGAAACACAAAGTATGAATGATATGACAAAAATATAAGAAGATTATATTCAATTTTTGTTAATACCTGCAAAAAAATTCAAACTTCAATATTACCTGCAAAAAAGAAGAAAACAATAAGAAGATTACAAGAAAATCTTGTTAATGCCGGAAAAATAAAAATTCAATCTTTGATGTTATCTGCAAAATTCAATCTTCGATGTTACCTTAAAAAAAAAAAATTATCAACACCCTACAAAATCAACGAATAAGATAAAGAAATGAGATGAGACATGAAGTGTAAGACAAAAATATGAGATGAGAGTAGGATCAAATTTATAGAAGAATTGTAGCAAGATCAACAAATAAGATTTAACATTGTGAAGGAATGACTAGGATCAAAAGTCTATCTTTGACTCAAGAAAATGCCAAAAATTTTGAAATAGAAAACAATCAATATTGCCACATAGGAAAAATATGTTTTGCCTTTATTAAGGTATTAATACTCCCACATCCCACTATAAGTTTTCCACATTCTTTTTTAGGATGTCTCATAATGAGTTTCTCATCTATAAAAAAAAAAAAAAAAAACTTCGCATATTAATACTCCTTCCGTCCCAATTTTGTTTACCCATTTCATTATGCACCCCCTTCAAACACTTATAAATTACACCTCATTCCACTAATAATTACGTAGAAAAACATCTTTATTTTATTTCATACACTTCAATTGAATAATACGCAATCATAAAAAAATCATTTTATCCATTTAAATACTACAAATTAAGTCTCACAAAAAAGTCAACAAAAGTCAAAGGGTAAACAAAATTGGGACGGAGGTAGTAATTTTTTTAAACAACTACTATTTACTTTTCACAATTTCTCAAAAATAAAAGTCAGCATGTGAACCACCATAATAAGCCAATATACATTTTTAAATAAAACGACAAAAAAAGTTATGGAAAACTTATAATGGGACGAAAAGAGTAATATTATTAATTTCTTAAATTATTATATATTGATTGTAGAATTATTATTGTAAATAAATAATTTCATTATTAATGAATTTTTATTTGTATATATTATTTTTTTTATTACTGAATTTACTATTGTTATTATTATTTTAATTACTATTATTAATAATATAATAATATATATTTTATTATTTATAATAACATTATCTTTGAAATAATTTATAATAATATTATTGTTTATTAAATTTATTTTTAGAATTATTATTATTTATTGTTAGAATTATTAATAATAATATTTATTTTGTAGTTGTGGATTATAATTTATTTATTCAATATTATGTGTTTTATGGTTATTATTTGGAAGTGAAAAATAATATTCTGAGAATAAAAAAAGTGGTACCATTTAAAAAAAAACATTCCTCAATCCATGTGTATGGATGTCAACGGGGCGGGGTCCGTGGGCCATTCCCCATTCCCGTTCACGCGAAATAGGGGATTCCCCGTCCCCGCAAAATAAACAGGAAAATTTTTCCCCCATCCTCGCCACGTCGGGGATCCCCGTCCCCACGAGGATTCCCCGTTCCCCACCTCATTATTTTTAATCTCATTTTTAAAATATAAAAAATATCTAAATTAAAAAAATTAATTATACACAACAATTAGTTTAAGTTGGTGTTAAAAAAAAATAATTTAAGCAATTTGAAGAGCCTCTAACGCTAATATTTTTAGTTAGCATATATATACTAAAGTGAAAATAATATAATTTGGAACTAATAATATATTATAAAATATAGATAAAATTTTGAATAAATAGTTAATTGAGTAGAAAATTATAAAATATTTATTTATAATTTACTTCTAAATTTATATATTATATACATATAAATATATTAATTATATAAAAAAAATTAGAGTCTCTGCGGGGAAGAGGGCAGGGAATGCTATCCCCGTCCTCGCCCCGTCCCCACCTACGGGGAAAAAGAATTTCCTGTCCCCGGTGTTGATGACTTTTTTTTTTTAGTCGGGATGATTAGTGGTTGTTTTCACTAAGTAAGATCATCAAACAAGAATCAAGATCATGAGTTTAGATAAGTAAGAACCAAGAAATGAACTTGCAAGAACTTGGGCTATTTTTGAATTATGGAACTTGTTATTTCATGCAAATGAGGGAGTATTTATAGGCATACAAAGGGGTCATGTGTCACCATCCTAGCTATTTTACCATTAGATCTTTGCCAAGTGTTAGGACACTTGTATTACATCTAAGCTATTAACTGTTGGAGTTCCTAATGTTGTACTTGACCATTAGGGTTACTCGGTTGCTTTCCGTGGTGACCAGTTGCTCGCTTATATGTCTTCGTCGAGTATTTGAACCTTTACTCTCTCAGTTGTTCGCTCCGTGTTTGTGACCTTTGCACAGTTGCTCGTCTGGATGGCTGTCATCTTGATCTACTGCTCGTCTTAGCCTTTTGATCGGCTACTCGCCCTGGACTCTTGCTCAACGGTTAGCCTTGGCTTCTCACTCAGCTGCTAACCTTGTCTCCTTGCACAGCTGTTAGCCTTGGAACCTTGCACAACTGCTAGCCTTGGCTCCTTGCACAGCTGCTAGCCTTGGCACCTTGCACAACTGCTAGCCTTGGCTCCTCGCTCAGTTGCTCGCCTTACTCAGTTGTGAGTCACTTGCTTAGTTGTTCGCCATTAAGCTTGATGTCTTGATTATCTTTCGTTGACCCTTTGCTCAGCTGCTCACCTACCAACAATTGCCCCCTAGCTTGATCTCATGTTGGGATATGAATTGACCAACTGAGACCAAGCTACGCTTTGACGTCTTTTTTCGTGATGGCGAGCAACCGAGCAGGTGGGTTTCGACTTTTCTCAAAGGCTGGAATATCTGCGAGCAACTGAGCGCGCCTCTTCGGATTGCGGCGGTTAGTATCTCGAGACGCGGGAGTCGAGGCGACGCACCGCCTGCGCGCATTTCTCAATTTTGCGCGTAGGGGCCTATACATACTTTACAAAATTTGTATTTTCAACCCCATCTTTTCTTTATAAATAGCCCACCTTCTTCCTTATTTTCCTTTTTCCGAAATTCTGCCTTATTTCCGCCATTGACAAGCATTTCAAGCTTCTTCCTTCGTGATTCAACTCCATGTCGATATATCCATGTTTTCGAGGTATAACATTGATCATCCCTTCTTTCTTTGTCAGATTTCTCTTTGATTTTTTAAGTTTTATTTTCCTAGCAGATAGACTAAAAAAATGCACAACTGTTTTCCCAGCGATGCACAGTTGCTCGCTTATATATATAAGTTTGTGCAAAGTTTTTAAATTTATAGAAACTTACAAGGGACTTACAAAAGATCTACATTGTAAAACTTCTAAGACTCACAAGACTTTATTGATAGTACTTCTTGAGTAAAGTTGCATTCTAGGAGTATTGGGACGACTTGTCTTCCATATCTTCAAGGTCATATGTGATGTTGTGCCACTTATTTGTCACCTTGTATGGGCCTTCCCAAGTCGGGCCGAATACTCCTGGTGGCGGTGCCAAAACTTTTCGAAGTACCAAATCTCCGATTTCAAAATCCCTTACTTTTACTTGAGAATTATAGTACTTCGCAGCTCTTTTCTTATAGATTGCATTTTTCATTTCTGCTGTTATTCTCTTTTCTTCAAGCAAGTCCAACCCTGTTGCTAGTGCAGAGTTGTTCGCCTCTTCGTCGAACACAACTGTTCGTTCTGTTGGGACTTTCAGCTCAACTGGTATTACGGCTTCTGTCCCGAATGCCATTGTAAATGGTGTTTCACCCGTGCTTGTTCTGTGGGACACCCGATATGCCCATAACACTTCTGGCAATTCTTCGGACCATTTTTCCTGTTTGTCGGCTAAGCGGATCTTCAAAATGTGTTTGATTATTTTGTTTACGGCTTCCACTTGACCATTCGACTGGGGGTGGTACGGTGTTGAAAAGTGTTTCTTCATTCCCCATTTTTCACAAAAATCTCTTATCTTTTTTCCTTCAAACTGTTTTCCATTATCTGTCACAATTGCTTGAGGTACTCCGAAGCGACAAACAATGTTTCTCCAAATGAAATTGATCATTTTCTCTTGTGTAATTTGCACAAGCGCTTCTGCTTCAGCCCCTTCGTGTAATAGTCTACTGCTACCACTGCGAACCGAACATTCCCTTTTCCCGGCGAAAAAGGCCCGATGAGGTCAATTCCTCATTTCACAAACGGCTACGGACTATTGACTGAGATCAACTCGTGTGGGGGCTTGTGGATGTTTGGGGCGAACAACTGACACCTGTGACAAGTTCGGGCAATTTTGATTGCATCCTGGAGGAGGGTCGGCCAATAATATCCCTGTCTTACGGTCTTGTATGCCAATGCCCGTCCTCCAGCATGATTTCCGCATACACCTTCATGAATTTCTTTTAATACTGCCTGCCCATGCCCCCTAGCCAAGCATTTTAGGAGTGGGAGCGAGAATCCTCTCTTGTACAGCTATCCATCCACCATGGTGTACCTTGCTGCTCTCCTAACTAATTTGTTGGCTTCCAGCGGATTTTTCGGCTTTTCGTCGTTCTGCAGATATTTGATGATCGGCGTTCTCCAATCATCTTTCCCCACCTCCTTGTCAACTTGATAGATTTTATAATCCTAGATTGATGGGTTGGGTATTCTTGTTAACGTAACTTCGGACAACTCCGCTGGTCCGGTGCTAGTTGCTAGACGAGCGAGCGCGTCTGCTTGTGCATTGTTATCTCTTGGTACCTATTCGATGTATATTTGTTCGAACATGGAGGCCAGGTGAGCAACAATTTTCTGATACAAAGCCATGCTTTCGTCCTTCGCCTCGTACTCTCCTCGAACTTGGTTGACAATCAGCTGTGAATCTCCAAAAATCTGTAATTTTCTTACCCCAACTGCTAATGCTAGCCGTAATCCAACGATCAATGCATCATACTCTGCTTCGTTGTTCGTCGCCATGAACTCAAAACGAACAGCTGAAGTGAAGACCTACCTGTCTGGGCTTATCAAAACTATGCCTGCCCCCGACGCTGTGTTGGTAGATGATCCGTCAACATACATGTGCCAGGGATGATCATGTCCCCTCGTCGGATATTGGGGGAAAGTCAGCTCGACTATGAAGTCGGTTAAGGCTTGCCCCTTGATAGTTGTTCGAGGAGCATAGGAGATTCCGAACTGGCTAATTTCCAAGGACCAATTCAGGAGGCGACCAGCTGTGTCGGGTCTGTGCAGTATCTGTTTGAGCGGGAATGTTGTCAATACCTCCACCTGGTGGTAAAAAAAATATGGACGGAGTTTTCTAACACTCATCACTAGTGCATATGCCAGTTTTTCTGTTGGCGAATATCTGAGCTCTGCTTCGTGTAAAGCCTGACTTACGTAGTAAATGGGCAGGTGGAACTTTCCTTCTGGTCGAACGAGTACTAAGCTGATTGCAACTTCTGAAGCTGTCAGGTATAAGTATAACTTCTCTTCTGGAATCGGCTTGGCAAGAATTTTTGTGTCACTGAGGTATTCTTTCAGCTGTTCGAATGCTCGTTGACAAGCATATGTCCATTGAAACTTTCCCTTCTTGATTGCCTCAAAGAACGATCTGCATTTGTCTCTGGATCTTGAGACGAACCTGTTTAAAGCTGCCAGACACCCCGTCAGTCGTTGGACTTCTTTTACTGATCTGGGTGGCTGCATTTCCATGATCACTTTCACCTTCACCAGATTTGCCCCGATTCCTCGTTGACTGACTAAATGTCCCAAGAATTTCCCGGAATGGACTCCAAAACTACTTTTCTTGGGGTTTAGCTTCATGTTGTAAGCACGAAGTATTTCGAATGTTTGGGCCAGGTGCTGCAAGTGATCTTCCTTCTTTGGGCTTTTAACAACAATATCATCTACATACACTTCCATCCTCTTCCCAATGTGGTCATCGAACATCTTGTTGAACAGTCTCTGATACTTGGCTCTGGCATTAATCAACCCAAATGGCATCCTCTTCCAGCATAACAAATTTTTGTTGGTGTAAAATGTTGTGTGCTCCTGGTCGTCTGGATGCATCGCAATTTGGTGATATCCAGCAAATGCATCCATGAATGTGAGGAGTTCATGTCCAGCTGTGCTATTAACCAGTTGGTCGATATGTGGCAACGGGAAATTATCCTTTGGGCAGGCGGCATTTAGGTCAGTAAAATCAATGCACAATCTCCACGTTCTGCTTGTTTTTTTTACTAACACTGGATTTGCCACCCATTGTGGGCACAGGGCCTGTCTGATCAGATCATTGTCCAACAACTTCTTGACTTCCACATCGAGCACTTCATACTTGTCGAGCCCAAACTTTCTCCTCTTTTGATGGATCGGTTTTTTCCTCGGGTCGGTGCTGAGTCTGTGGCAGGCATGCTCAGGGCTAATGCCTACCATATCTGCATGTGACCATGCAAACACATCGAGACTTGCTTTAAGGAACTCCATCATTTTGGATCTGTATGGCTCCAGTAGCTCAGATCCTATGAAGAGTTCTAAGCTTTCTTGGTTCGGGTCGACCTTTATTGCCTCTAACTCTTCAACTGGGGTAGCCCTTTGTTTCCGGCCTTTCCAATGAGGGTCGATGATGGGCCCTTCCATGTTCAATTCGTCCTCAACTTCCATTGGTTCCGCACCCAGTCGTGGTTCAATATTTTCTATTTCACTGTTGGTCGGTGCTGCATGCTCTACTCTGTTGCTAGCCGATGTGACTTCATTTCTCTCCTCGCTTGGTTGCTCGTCCCTGCACAGTTGTTCATCTTTGCACAATTGTTCATCTTTGCACAGTTGTTCGTCCCTGCACAACTATTCGTCATTACACAGCTTCTCGTTTACTTCCATCATCTCTGTATCGACGGAGTCTATTGTTTTGTTGGGAGTGGATGATTCATCTTCACCACAGCTGCTCGGCTGTTTGTCCACCATGTTGACTCTGTGATCTTTGGTTTGAAGTTGCAAGAGGCACTCGCGAGCTTTCTTCTGGTCACCTTTGACTGTGTATACACCTTTTGACGTGGGGAATTTTACACAGTAATAGTACGTCGAAACGGCTGCCTTGAATTCATGTAAAAAAAGGATGGCCGAGAAATCCGTTATAGGTGGACTGTTGATCTACAACTAGAAAATCTACCATCCTATTCAGCTTCCTTTCAGGGTCCTCGACCGATACAAGTTCGACTGCTAGCGTAATCACTCCTAAAGGGACGGTCACAACATCTCCGAATTCCACAATTCTATGATCACAATCTTTTATGTATTCGGCATATTCTCCTAACTGATCCAATGTGCTCTTGAACATGATGTTTGTGTAAGAGCCAGTGTCGATAAGTAGACGGTGTACTTTCGTTCCCATAATGTTAGCACAAATGATTAGCGAGTCGTTGTGAGAGGTGAGTACCCCGTCCAGGTCTTTCTCTGAGAAAGTCAAAATTCCAGTGTGCTTGGTTGATGGGTTTACACAGATTTCCATCACTTGCGCTACCGCTCGCAACTATGCTTTCTTTTTCCTTTTTGACATGGGTGGCCTTCCGTCGGAACAACCACCTACTGGTCCAATTGGTTCTAGCATGAGGATCTCCGGGACTGGTCTCGGTGGGGCTGCGGGGACCTTTCTCCCTTTCTTACCCGTCCTACTTGGTTGTTCGTCGCTGTCATCGTCGTCCGAGCTGGATGGTACTGTTGTCCTCAGCCTCTTACCCGGTTCCCTCTTCACGAATTGAGACAGCTTTCCCTCTTCATAGAACTTCCACAACTGCTTTAACAAATCTCGGCATTCAATTGTGAAGTGGCCGATGTTTTAATGATATGCACAGTATTTATTCGGGTTCAACTTTCCTCTTTCCTGTCTTATCTTTCGGGGCTCTGACAGCATCTCCTTATCTTTGACGTTGTTGTATACGGTGTCTACAGACATGGTAAGAACTTGGTTCAATTTTTCTTTCAACTCAGCTCCCTCGTTGAACGCTTTCAAGTTCTTTGGAGCCTTGTAGTCATTCCCTCCAGACTTCTTGCTAAACTTTTTCGGGTCAGCTTTATCTCTCATTTCCTTGTGTAGGGCTTCCTGCATTGATACGTGGATTCCTGCCTTTTGTCTAAATTCCGCGTACGTTTTCGGACAAGTCAAATGCGTCTCCTTCCACAGATCAGTTCCTTTCTTCAATCCAGCCATCACTGCTACTATCTTCGTATCCCCACTCACCATTTCGCCCTCCAGTAGGACTTTATCAAATCTTTCCAGAAACTGTTTATCCGACTCCTCGTCTCCTTGCCTAATATCTGCCAACCGATGTCTGTGGGTCAAGTAAGACCCTGCGGTTGAGAAGTGAGACAAAAACTCTTTGCTCAGTTGGGCAAAGGAATTAATAGAGTCGGAAGCTAGTGCTGAAAACCAAGTGCGGGCCATCTCCAAGAGTGAGTGGGAAATTCCGGCATTGGGTGGCATCGGTTGCCCCCATTGAGATCATGAAATCAGAATATTTTGTCACGTAGATTCGGGGGTCTGAAGTCCCTTCGTACAAATTGATGGCTGGAAACTGTATCTTCTTTTGGATCGATGCATTGAGGATTGACGGAGATAGTGGTGAGGATGGGAGAACAGTTGATCCGACACCTCTCTAAGATTCCAACTGCTTTTGCAATTCCTTGATTGCTTTTCTCATTTCTTGCAATTCACTTGGGGGAGTCCTCCCGTTGGAAGGTTGTTCATCGTGATCGAGTTCGATGACTCTCTCACGATGCAGTCCCTTACCAACGGGACGTTTCTCCTAGGTTGTTCTCCTAGCAGCGTTGCTAGCTCCGTTTGGCCCTAATCGGTCGAAAGCTGATCTCCTGATCCGGTCATGCACTGATGGACGAGCAGCTGGGCATGGTTGTTCCTCGTTCCTCTTAGATGGTTCCTTCCTAGTCATGTTCCTCGTTCCTAGCCTTTCTAAAGCACTTGTTCGGGAGGTACTTTTGCTTGACTCATCTGCTCGACTTGGCGACGATTCCCCTCGGCTCCCTAAATGTTCGCTCACGGGAGCTTTTCCCTTGTGTTTACGAATCTCAGCACTGTCAGCTTCATCGCGACGTGCATCTTCTCGCATTTTACTCTGCTGCTCGCCCATGCAGTCCTGCTCGCCTGCTCGGCCTTTGACGGCCCAATTTTCTCTTGTTGTTTTTGCAGCGATTGGAGTACGGCTATCGGTTTTGTTAGCTCCTCAGGATTTCGGGCGAGAGCCTCCACTTCTGGGGGAATCGTATCGATAGTAACTTGAATATTTCTCTTGAAGGTCGTTCTAACTGTCCTTGTATGTCCTTCGGTGGATGAAACCTTAGTTCTTGACCTATGACTCGAAGATGCACTTGACGGTCGGTTCTCTTGTGATCTTATCATCTTGATTTCCAAAATATGAGTGATAAGCAAAGGATTGAGGTGATCTTGCTTCTACAAACACCTTTCTTAAGAGCTACTAGCCTTGTATGTATGAATATGGTGGTTTGAAAACCCTAGTTCATACACACATGCATTCAAACTCTTAAAGTGACGTATATACGGATAGCTTTGCTCCGAATAGTGTGCACACTTGATTTCCGGTGGCTTCTTCCTGGATTCCGGCCAAATTTTGCAGATTCCGGTGAAGATCTTCAAACTTTCTTCGAGTTTTTACGAAACAAAGGTTCGGACCCTCCTTCTAGCGCCAATTGTTGATGACCTTTTTTTAATCGGGATGATTAGTGGCTGTTTTCACTAAGTAAGATCATCAAACAAGAATCAAGATCATGGGTTTAGATAAGTAAGAACCAAGAAATGAACTTGCAAGAACTTGGGCTATTTTTGAATTATGGAACTTGTTATTTCATGCAAATGAGGGAGTATTTATAGGCAATTAGGCATACAAAGAGGCCATGTGTCACCAAGGATGAAAATATCGGTATCGGTAGAAATATCGATACTTTAAATTTACGGATATATCGATGGAAATATCGATATCGAATATCGATATCGGTAAAAAAATAGAAAATTGACGGAAATTTTATTAAAATGATGGAAATTTAACATGAAAGTTTAGGGTATATTGTAACTAACTTTAATATATATAAATTTAACTTAAATTCAAATAAAACGAATTATTTATGGAAAATATATCAATAACAAAATATTTAAGCACTCTAAAATGATATAATAATTGTTCATAATAATTTAATACAATACAAATAATACAACTGAGCATAAAGAAATATTTTTCTTGCAAGATTTTTGAATAAATGGTGGTTTAGTAACTAAATCTTCTCAAAATCTAAAATAATATTCATGGATAATAAACGAAGAAGTGATTAAATTTTTTTCGATTTTTACCGATATTTTTCCGATTTTTACTGATATTTCCTCGAAATTTCTGGATATTTGGAAAATTTTGAACTACAGCTCATCGATATCGATATCGATATTTCCCGATATTTACCGATATTTTCCGATATTTTACCGATATTTTGGAAAAAAATCTCGTTCTGGTGGATATCCATATCGAGACTTCCAAAAAACCGAAATTTCGGTGAAATATCGGTAAAATTTCGCGAAATTTTCATCCTTGTGTGTCACCATCCTAGCTATTCTACCATTAGATCTTTACAAAGTGTTAGGACACTTGTATTACATCTAAGCTATTGACTGTTGGAGTTCCCAATGTTGTACTTGACAATTAGGGTTACTCAGTTGCTTTCCGTGGTAACCAGTTGCTCGTTTATATGTCTTCATCGAGTATTTGAACCTTTACTCTCTCAGTTGTTCGCTATGTGTTTGTGACCTTTGCACAGTTGCTCGCCTGGATGGCTGACATCTTGATCTACTGCTCGTCTTAGCCTTTTGACCGGCTGCTCGCCCTGGACTCTTGCTCAACTGTTAGCCTTGGCTTCTCACTCAGCTGCTAACCTTGGCTTCTTGCACAGTTGCTTGCCTTGGCACCTTGCACAGCTGCTAGCATTGGCTCCTTGCACAGCTGCTAGCCTTGGCACCTTGCACAGCTGCTAGCCTTGGCTCCTCGCTCAGCTGCTCGCCTTACTCAGTTGTGAGTCAATTGCTTAGTTGTTCGTCATTAAGCTTGATATCTTGATTATCTTTCGTTGACCCTTTGCTCAGCTGCTCGTCTACCAACACCCGGCACTGTCCCTATTTACTTCGGGAATTTTCCTTCCCGTTCGGGGCGAATCCCCATGGAGACCGAGGATTCCCCACCCGCTGCCAAGCCAATCCATGTGAATTGATAAAATCATGGTGTAGGAGTGGAATTATCATTCCTCAATTTTATGGAACAGTCACTCCAAATGTGATAAGTATTCTTGGAAAGTGAAGTATAAAAATAATGACATTAGAAATAGATTTAAGGATGGTCATTTCATTCCTGAGCTCATTTCTGCATACTTTCATATTGAAAAATTTGCCCGATTCGGTTAGGATCGGATAAATTTTTTCCAAAATCTCGTGCAAGGTTAAATTTAGAATTTTTGCTCTCAATTTATGTTACTATATGAGCAAACATGTGTTACTGTAAGGGTAAAATGCGTGTTACTATCAAATTATTGATTGTTTTTTCACAAATATTTATTTATTTTTACAAAAATAAATATTTTTCATACAATATAAGGGCAAAAATGTGTGTTATTATCAGAACAAATATTGATTTTTCATAAATATCTATTTATTTTTATAGAAATTATAATTTTTCATACAATAACACATGCAATGTAGTAAAAAGTGTTTTACTTTAATAACAAAAAATGTGTTACTCTATGAAGAACGATGTGTTCTCATAAAAATATAAAAGTACTCTCTCAGGTTGTGTTACTATAAAAGAAAATGTACCTTACTGTAAGGACAAATAAATATTTATCATATATAGTAACACATATAAGGTTTTGAACTATGTGTTACAAGATTAATACATATGAGTTATTATATTAAAAAAAAGTTATTATAAAAGCAAACATGTGTTACTGTAAGAACATATATATGTTTACTGTACGTACAAATATTTATTTGTCCTTGTTGTTACCCAAAATATGTATTTAATACAGATTAGATGTGGCTTTGGATGACTAATAACTATAAAATGATGAATCGATAGGGCATTGATTGTTGTGGTGAACTCGGTAATAAATGAAGAGCAAGAAGCAATAAATGCGCAGAGATTTATCAAGTCCTTGTGTAGGCTTGGGCTTTAAGGTTGGTGATTCTTTATTAAATATCAATATGACTCTATTTATAGCTCAAAGGTATGTCATTGGGATGACCTAGATCTACCCGGACTGCCCAAGCATTAAATGCTTGGGCTGATCCTAGTTTTAAGGTTGGGCCGAGCTCCATCGAGTTGGTAGACTCGGCCCAATACAAAGTTGACAAGTTAAAGTAAAGTGTACTTCCTCCCCAAATTGTGGGATTTAGTACTATAAGTATGGCCTGCTGATTGGTGTTGGTGCCGATTTAATGTTCTCATTTCTTAAATGGAATGATTGTCTGGCGAGGCGTTTGACATTGGTCTTCTCGAATAAGATCGAATATGTGGTTTTCTCATCGTCTTTTATGTCGAGATGAATGGTCGTAAGCCACGTCCATCTCTAGGAGGATCGAATATGTGGTTTTCTCATCGTCTTTTATGTCGAGATGAATGGTCATAAGACACGTCCATCTCTAGGAGTTAGTATTTTTAACGGGATAACGAGGCCCAGGCGCTCCAAAGGGGCTCGGCTTAGATTGTCTTTATGACAAGATAATCCTAATAAGTCGAGATCTAGATTTGGCCTCGGCTTTAATCTAGCTCCCCGTCATAGCTTTGTATCTCTATAAGGGCTGGGCTCCCCAGATGGAGAAAACTGGTAGTGTCCAAGGCATGACGAGGCCGACCTTGTGGTCTTGACCTTGTCCTTGAGTCTTTCTAATTACCTCGGCTAGGTAGGAATTATTCGCTACACAACAGTCCTTACATAAATATATTTTTATCCTTATACTAACAAAAGTATTGAAAGATGTTTTACTACATGAACAAAATAGTATCAACATGAAACAATAAATCTAGATTTAAAGGGATGAGGAATAAATTAAGGAACACATATTTATTTTTATAAAAAAACATATTTATCCTTATAATTATTATAAATTACAAATATTTGTTGTTTTATGGAATAGTAACAAACATTTGCCCATTGTTGGTGATCTTAACTCTAATTGATGATTTAGTGGATGTTTAAGGTTAAAAAGATCATCAAACAAGATCAAAGATGATGAATTTTGATAAGTAATAATCAAGGAAGAAATTGGCAGCAATTGGGTGTATTTTTTAATATATAAACTTATATTTTCACTCTTTTGAGGAGATATTTATAGGTAAACAAGCAAGTAGGAGGTTTTATCCTCTTAGTCATTCTATTTTATATGTTGACAAGTGTTAAGTCACTTGTTTATTTCTAAGCTATTGTATTTTATACAAATGACAAGTTTTAAAACACTTGTTTGCTTCTAATACAATGCCTATTAGTGGAATTTCTTGACTGATCTTCGAGGTGCTCAACTGTTCGTCAGTATGCCTACGTGATGGGTATTCAAATCTTCTCCTTCTTAGCTGCTCGCTCAGCTTCCTTTGAGCTTTGACCAATTGCTCGTTCGGGTGGTTTGACATTTTGACCAACTGCTCGCCCTTTGTCACTTTGTGCATTATTTGCTCAGCTGCTCGCCTTTTAATCTATTACTTTTAATTACTATTTCTTTGTATTTATCCTTGATTAACTGTTTGCCTATCAACGTTCATATAGTAACATAAACTAGGAGCGAAAATTTGAATTAGCCTTTGCACGATTTTTTTCTAGAAAACCCGCCCAACCCGGGCTGACCCACTTAGGAACAACAAATTTTAATTTGGATCGACTCATGACCCTCAAATTTATTATATTTATTTATTTTAAATATATTCTATATGTAAAATATTTTGTTCTTCTTTTTTTTTCTAACCCACCCTATCATTATCTGAGTTTGTCCCGTGCACAAAAAAACGTGTAGAAAAACTTAAGTTTTCGTGGAAGATCAGATATATCGACATGATTCCACCAAATAATTTTTTAAATAAAAAATAATTGCAACAATTACAACAAATATAATTGCATGTTTTCCTTTTCTTGTGATTTTTCGTAAGTGGAGGATGAGAGACTAGACTATGAAATAGCTGGTCGACCAGATGAAATTGTTCTTTTAGATAGTGCCTTGTGATATTAAAGTTAGATGGTGTCTTGTGATATTAAAGTTAGATCCGCGAGTATATATATATATATATATATATATATATATATATATATATATATATATATATATATATATATATATATATATATCTTGTGATATTAAAGTTAGATCCGCGAGTGTATATATATATATATATATATATGATGTAGTTTATATATATATATATATATATAGTGCGAAATAATTTCATTGTGAGGTGGTATTCAATTAATACCCTTTTGTGAGAATAATTAATAGTTTTTAGTGAAAACGACTAATATCCTTCAAGTTTTAATGAAAATAATAACTTTCAACAAACACCCTTTAGTAAAACAACTAATACTCTTTATTGAAATAACTAATACTCTTCAGTAAAACCAACTAATACTCTTTAATGAAAAACTAATTTCCTCCAAACTTGGTCGTAGTGAAACTTGTTCACTATATACAAGTTTGGAGGGTATGTTGTTTCACTAATTAAAGGGTATTAATTGGTTTCACTAGAGGGTTCTAATTGTTTCATTAAAAGGTATTTGTTGAAGGGTATTAGTTGTTTCACTAAAAAGTATTAGTGAAGGGTATTAGTTGAAAATCAATTTCACGGTATATATATAATAGCAAAGTATAGAGTGACTATAATTCATACATGAACCAGAGTATTAGTTATTTTCATTAAAGAGTATCATTCGCTTTTACTGAAGGGTATTAGTTCTGGAGGATATTAGTTGTTTTCACTGAATGATGTTAATTTAAGGATACGAAAAATATTAATTGTTTAACTAAAGGGTATTAATTAGTTAGACTAAATAGGTATTAATTGGTTACACTAAAAAATATTTCAAAGTGGTTCATGTATGAACAAATTTTACTCTATACATACTCATATACGATATAGTTAATAGCATCTCCGAGCACGATTGTCTACTTTTTAAACTTATTCATAGTATGAAACAATTATTAGTATTATTATATTCATATAGGTTGTGTTTGTATGGAGGGATTTAAGCTATAAATTTAAATCCATAACTTAAATTCACTCTATTTGTTTGAGTAAGATATTTAAATGAGTGGATTTCAAAGCTTTGATTCTAGTTCACATTGAAAAAAAATTTAAATACTTAGCAAAACTATATCATTTGAAATCCATGAATTTTTTAAATCCATTGATTTTCAAATCCTTTGTATTTCAAATGACTTCATTCTAAACACAATAGTGATATCATCGCTCTTATAAAATAATAACTACAATATTTTACACTATGATTTAATTTATAAGTGCAATGGTATCACTCAGTGAACGTTATAGTATCAACGAATATATTTTTTTATTAGGATATCAATGCATGAATGTAGTGGTATTAATATAATACTATGAATGAGTATCATAAAATAATTTGTGAAAAATATTTAATGAAATATACCAGGTATTTAGAATAAATATGTTGAGAAATTTATAATTTTAATTATTGTGCCAAAACACCATGTAATAGGATAAGTTGAGTTGTGTAGACAACTCATGTATCTAGACTTAGTTTTATTTTACAACGTAAATAAATAGTAAATGAAACATCAACATCTATGGAAATAATAATATCAAAATATAATGAAGATTTCAATGTCAATTAACTAGATGCACTTATCACACTCGATAGTCAATTTCTCATTTTTTTTTCTCTTTAGCTTGAAGTGTATCCTACAGGTTGTACTTATAGAGTTCAATCTCAACCACAGGTTTCAATCCACTAAGTAAGTTTGTAAATACCTAGAAACATTTCCTTCCACCACTATATGATCGAAATAACTATCATGTTGTGCATGACTTCTTTCACAAGTAAAACTGCAACCGCATGACCTGAAAACGTCTAGGTCTTCAACCTGTGTACACCATTAAGCATAACACATAGTAATATGAGTTATTATTAGGAGAAAGGATAAATTATGTGATGTTATCCAGAATGTTATTTCAACATTTATGACAATACTTATACAAATTATCAAATTACAATATGTCAAATTTAGTATAATATAGGTCGCAATCGGATAAATAATTGTACAAGTGACAAATTGATAAAGGTCATAATACTGATTGCAAATTGATATTAATATTATATATTCTCTTTTATACTAATAGGGAGTACATATGTGTATGCTTTTGATAGTGTGCACGCAAATCAATATTATTCTTTTAAATAGTGTACAAATTGATGTGAGACGTCCAAATAAAAAAAGTGAGAAAAATTCTTCTGATACAAGGGGGAGTATAAAGTATTATGTTGTAAAATTAAATTTAATGAAAATTTTGCATAATACGCGGGTTATATACAGTGTTATATATTACTCAATAGTCTAATTCGGGTTATTTCTCTTAAGTTTAGCTCTGTGCTTATTTAAAATCCATGTATACTCTAAATAAGTTTACGTCAATTGTAAATCAGTTGCACCCCATCTATTTAATTATTTTAAATTAATTCTAAAATATAAATCAAATTTTGTTTAAAAATTAATGATTAAAAATATTAAAACTTAAAGATGTAAACGGTAAAAAAATTATAAATATTATTTAAAATTCTAAAAAAGAAACTTTATAAATGTAATAAAATATGCATATTATTTAAAATTATAAATAATTTATGGAAAATCTGAAAACCAAATAGATTATAATTTGGGAATTTTGCTTCTTCATAAATTGATTTAAGTATTTATATATTCAATAATAAATTAAATCAGATTAATTTTTTTTTAATTCATACTCAATTCAAACTAATTTTTAATAAAAGACGAAAAAACTACACTTAATTAAATTTTATAATTTAATTAGGTGTTTTTAATATATAATTATTTATGATTTGTAGATAATTTATTTTATTCATAATTTTACTTTTCCCAACCAAAATATTTTTTTTCTACAATTACAAATCCCTAATGTTCGTTGGGTATTCTTTTTAACATATAAGATTAATATGAATTTGTCCATTTAATTATAACATATAACATATATATAAGATTAATATTAATCTGTAGCATATACAATGCCTTTATCAATTTGTTGATATTTGTAACATGTACAATTTTTTATCCTATTGAAATCTATATTATACTAAATTTGACATATTGCAACCTCGACGTTGTAATTTGATAGTTTTGTATAGTATAGATTGCAATGTGATAAAAAAAATTGCGTAAAATTTTAGATGATTAAATATTAATAAATGTTAATGTTGCCTTTTTAAACACCGTCCAGCCTGCCCATTTGATGATCGCACATTCAGAGGCTTTGTTCTTTTTCTAAACATCGCCCATTTATATTTATATAATACTCTCTCTGTCCATGAAAAGTATGCATCACTTTTTAGTACAATATGTCGGATGGTATTATGGGGTATTGTGAGATCCATTTATGAATAAAGTGATTGTTATGGAAAGTATGTGTGGCATACCATCTAGAGAGACTCATGTTGTTTCACCAGAATTTGATATGATATTATCCGCTTTAGGTCGAGCCCGCACGGATTTATTTTGGACGTCCCCCAAAAGGCCGCATATATACCAATAGAGATACTTGTCCATCCTTATATACCCTATGATCTTCTCTTGTGAATTTGATGTGTGATTTTGTATGATCCAACTAACCTTTCCCTCAAACAATTGGTATCCAAAGCCGGTTAGGATTACTGCGATCTTGAGAGAAAGATGTCTAGGGTAAATGTGAAAATTGACAAATTCACGGGAATGAACAGTTTCGGTTTATAGCAGATCAAGATGCAAACCTTGTTGAGACAAAAAGGGTTATGGGCACCACTGATGACGTCGAAAGATGTCAAGAGCAAGTCGGTCGCAATGGATGATGCCAAGATGGCCAATCTGGAGGAGAATGTGCACTCGTTGATTATGTTGTGTTGTGTAGATGTTATTACCTATGTCGCAACGGAGGATTGACTTTGCCCGTAAAATACTAGCTTTCAACTAGCAATTACCCCAAAAGAGTATGTGATCACTGCAATATAAGCAAGTATTAGGACCAAGTAGTATCAAACCCGTAGGAGGATTTGTATGCGAGTAAATTTCTAGAAATCTATGTGTCGTAGCTAATATGCATGCGACTTTGGTTAAAACAAGAATATTTCAAATCTAAATCAAAATACTACAATCTAGCAAACAAAGAACAAAATTATACTAACTTCGATTGGAGTGCAATTAAGATGAATGATGCTTTGGATAGGACTCCCTACGTATACTACCGGAGTTGGTACGGGAACTAAAATAATTGTGGTGTTCCAAGTTAAAATCCTAAGTGTATAATAAATTAGGCAATCAACTTTCCTAATCTAGCACTGAGAATTGTAAAAGCAAAAGCTCGGATAATTACTCCAATACTCGACTCTTACAACTGAACTTCACTAACACACTAATCAAATTATATGAGTTGTGTTTAATTACTGAGACCCTAATTTAACTAGGGTGATTCGGCCGTCCTCCCTAGATAAACTGGTTAATTATAAACCCCTTCAAAAACCCTCTCCTTAAGCCTATTCGTTGAGAAAGAGTGATTCGGTCATTCTCTTCTTAACAATGTTCATCATACTTAATTCTATGATTATTCTAGAGTTTATTAGAATTATTCAATAATTAAGAGAATTAAAACTCTTCACGCCACAAATCATCCTAATTGTCAACCAAGATCCTAATTTCTACGAGTTCATCCTATCCTAAGCATACACGAATTTAGCCTAGCATATTGATGATGAAACACAAGCAACAACTATAACAATCAAAGACATAATCGAATAAATAAAAAAATTCAAGAACATAAATCTAACTATGAATTCAATTGCAACCAAAATCTGGAAATCAATCTCTCAAAGTATCAATAAATATCTGAAAAATAATCTCAATCTCTAAAAGAATCAAAATCAAAGATAAAAACTAAACCATACAAAGTAGTAATCGTTTCGTGAGTCTCGTGTGTTGTAAATCTCAATTCTCCCCTAAAAACTTTTCCAAAGCCTCAAAATCACGTTCCCAACTTCTTTCCCTTCGAAAATCGAGCCTCCATATGTAAAATAAGGGTTTGGAAATCTATTTATATGTCTCCTAATTTGGCCCTGCGTAGCCGCTCGACTAGGCATCGTGGTCGAGCGCTAGGTCAAGCGGTCCATTCCTTCCAGCACTTGGATGGCACTCGATCTCATGAGCTCGAGTGGTCCTATCTTCCAGCGTTCAATTGGCGCTCGACCTTCCTTGGTCGAGCAGCTCGTGCTCGACAAAAGGGCTTGGTCGAGCACCTCCTCCTTCCTTTTTGCCAAGTGATACATTTCTTCGTCCGAACTAATACTTTCCGTAATTCCTTCATATCTTCTCATCCATGAGTCTGTTTGAGTCGATTCAAAGTCCTACGAACTCCATTTTTTATCCTCTTTCCTAATATACATACCAAAGAGGCAAATTGATGAGTTTATGAAAATAGTACATGAATAACTCTAAAAACTCACCAAAAACACTCAATATGTGGACTAAATGAGCATCAAAACATCACAATTTCACGTCTAATCAACCCCCCCCCCTCCAACTTACCACATTGCTTGTCCTCAAGCAATGAAATAATAAGTAAAGTGAATTTGTTAGAAATGAATCAAAGTACCGAATCATGCAAGCAATCGCTTTCAAACTTCAAAGATCGGTCACCCGCACACAAACTTCTCCCCCTTTCTTCTACTCATGGGCAATTAACAATAAACCACCAAATCAAGACATGGATGTGCTCTCAGTGATGTGTTTCTCTACCTCACAAGTGTTTATCAATAAGCAGGGACACTCTCAACAATCATCCACACAAATCAGTGACCATAAGCTTGTAAGCACTCTCAACTTCGACCACATACAAGAATTCATGCCGAATCAAAAAGGATTTTTTTTCTAGGTTGTAATGTAAGGCTCTTTGGACAGGTGAGACAAATGTATAGGAGAAACTGACTCAAGTGAATGGAGAATAGAGAATCATAGCTGCAGAATTTCAATTCAAGGAACAGAACACTTCTTGGATCACCTTACAATACACTTTCAATTTCCTCTAATTTCAACACCTCAACTTTTCCTATCCTTTTTTTCACTTCTCACTTTTCAATGCTCGTCCTATTTTTTCCTTTCTCTTCTATGTATGAACTCATATTTTCTTTTGCTCATTCTCACACTTTTCTTTCTTTCCCATCCACTCACAAATGCACTACCCCTTTCTTGTATTCACTCAACCACACAATTATCTGCATCAACCAACTCTACCCCTTTTCATTTTCAACTTTTCCTATTCTCCACTCAAATTTGGACAAAAGAGTTTTAAGAATTTGGATTAGTTTAAAATGTGCTAGCAAAAGAATAGGCTCGGGCTCAAATGGGCTAACTAGGGATTAATGTCATTGGTTGGGAAATTTTGGCTAAAGTGACTTATTCAATTAAAAAATGACCTTTGATCACCTTCGGCTTTTCAACAAGACACAATCCAGAAGAGAGAGTACCCACAAGTTCTAGCACCTCTAAGGTGAAGATTCACTCACAACGAATGAGATCAACTTAATGAATTTTAATCTCGTTTTAAGGCTCAAATCTCACGGTCTTTCACATCCATGCCTAGACCTAGCAAATTATGCTTTTCACCTCACAAGTATTCGAAAGGAAAATTCGTAAGTGCACGACTTCCCTTTCAAATCCACTCTACTCACAACACAAACACTTTCTAGTCCCTAACTCAATCCCACAATCATCCACCTACTAACCCATACTCAATGATAAGCAATCAATAATCAATCAGGGAGAGTTAACAATCATGAAATAATCCAATACTCACTTAGTTCACAACTAACGCTCAAGTTCACCACATTACGTGCATACCCAACATACGATAAATATGGAAAGGATAACTTGGAAGGGAATAACATACCTTTGATGGACAATAGCATAAAAACAATGAACGAGAGGGCGTGCGTATGTGCACTGTACTACCGTAAAACATGCAAAATACTCCACCCCCCAAACTTAGACTTTGTGAAGCGGTCTAAGTTTGGGGTTCGGGTCTACCTCATACGCATATTCTCTGGTTGATACTTAGCATTCTAGCATCCCTTTTTTTGTTCCTTTGAAATACTCCACGCTATCACCACTTGCAACCCTTTGCGCCCTCAATATAGACCTGCACTCAAAACACTCAAACAAGAGATTACGCAACACAAGATCACATAAACAATAAAAATAAAAATAAAACACACACGTAAACAAGTAAAAATGGGTTGTCTCCCATTCAACGCTATTTTTAAGGTCCTAATGTCGGACCGAGCTCAAAAGAGCTCAAACTCATTAAGCACAATGTTACCTCTTGTATTCTTATAAGAGCGGTGATAAAATTTCTTCACCTGATGGCCAATTATCGGATTCACTCCCCTCTAATTTTGTACTACATATTTCGTACCTTCTTCAAGTTTCTTACTTTCCTCCAAGTATTCATGCATGAGGTGATTTGATAGTGGTTTCAACTCTTTCTTTGAGCCCAACGGAGGTGCCTTGTCAATCATTTTCTCATAAGTCGTCTTCTCCAAGTCTACTCCTCCTTCATTCTCCACTTGCTTCATTTCCACACACTTCAATTCCTCGCTATCTTTCACGATCGGATACTTCATTGCCTCATAGATGGAAATCTTCAATTCTTGATCATCCACCTTCACCGTGATTTTTCCATTCACCACATCTAACACCATCCCAGCTGTAGCCAAGAAAGGCCTTCCCAAAATCAAAGGCATGTGCTCGTCCTCCTCCATGTCAATGACCATGAAATCAGCTGGAAAAACATGACCAACCACCTTCACAAGAACATCCTCCACCACACCTTGAGGTCTCTTGATGGACCTATCAGCGAGTTGGAGAGTCATCATCGTTAGTTGAAGATATCCACTGTCCAGCTTCGTAAACAGCGACAATGGCATCAGCTTGACACTTGCCCCAAGATCGCACAATGCTCCCTTCTTGATTTTATTCCCGATATCACATAAGATCGTGAAGCTATCGGGATCCTTCAACTTCGGAGGAAGAGATTTGTGCACTATCGCACTCATCTCATGGTTCAAATGAACTAGTCCAGGGCCATTAACGCTTCTCTTCTTTGAGATCAAATCTTTTAGAAACTTTGCATAATTAGGCATCTGCTTTAATGCATCGTAGAAAGAAATGTTGATGTGCAACTTCTTGAAGACTTCAAGAAACTTCGCGAACTTCTCATCCAATTTCTTCTTCATGAACCTCTGAGGATGAGGCACTGGAATCACGGACTTGGGTATACCCCACTCATCACATTCGGTTTCTTTGATATTTCGCTTAGCCTATTTTACATTTTTCTACTTAGGATCTCGCTCTTCTTCCACAATCCCTTCTTCCACCTTTCTTTCCTCATCCTTCATTTGCTCGCTCTCTTCCTCAATCTCTCTATGAATCTCCTCCACCTCAGCAGGTAGTGGAGGACCATCATACTTAGTACCACTTCTCAGCTCAATAGTCTTGCAATGCTCTTTCGGATTCACTTCCGGCATAGAAGAAAATTTACCTGCCTCTCTATTCTGCGATTTTGCGATTTGGCTCATCTGGTATTGAAGTGAATTGAATCGCCTATTATTCTCTTGCTGGATCCGGTTGAGGTCTTGATCCCTCCTTTGAATGTCTTGATCTCTCTAATAAATTTTCTTATTCATCTCCTTCACATCATACTCAAACGAGGATAATCTTTTACTCCCCTCTTCTACCTTCTGCAAAATAGCTCGTAACATCTCGATGGTTGAAGCACCGCCTTCTCCACCCGAAAGTTTCGAACCTGGATCAATGCCTGGTGTTACAGTTATTTCAGCTTTTGGATTACTGTAAGAAAAGTTATACTTCTTTCTCCACTGGTTCCGAAGAGGTTGTGAACCCTGTAGCACGAACGGTTGACCATAGGCAGGTCACTCTTGCTGATAGTTTCCTTGTTGGTAGCCCCCTTGGTTGTAACTCGACATCCCCATATAGTTAACATCCTCCTATTGACATCCCCACTAATCCACCTTCTCATTCATAACACTACTTACTCCACTCAAATTCTGGCCAACCTCTAAGTTACTGATCTTTTCCATCATGGCCATAAGCAGCTTTCTAGTCCTCTCACTCTCTTCCACCTGATACACACTCTGTTGACAAGGCTGGCTAGCATTCCATTGCCCCGCATTCTTCACGATGTCTTCCAATATCTTCCTGCACTCCGCTGCATTCTTGTTTAAAAATGCTCCACCAGCACACGCATCAAGATATTGTTGATTATTCAAACATGCTCCGCAGTAGAAGTAAGCCATAATATCACCCTCATTGTACCCATGCTGTGGGCAATCAACCAACATATTGGAGAATCACTCCCATGCTTGACTCAACCCTTCATTCAGTTTCTAACGGAATGTGGAAATCATATTCGTCGCCTGTTCTGGATGGAGGGTAGAAATGCTCTAGAAACACCCTCTCGTGCAAGTGTGTTGTTGGGACATTGTCAGTTTTGATTAAGATCCCAAAGCCCCTGAAAAGATGTTTGCATTTGTTTTGTCAGGCTAGTCGTGGTTAGGATTTGTACTTAGTCATTTTACACTTCACAGGTACTCAGTAAGAGGAGCACTTACTGATGACAATCAAGACTCAGAGCCTGAAGACAATTTACCATCCTGAACTTATGGCAGTCTCCTAAGCTGGCTGAGTAAGTCTCAGTGATGAAGAGTATGACCCTGAGGTCAGTACTACTCAGTCCTGAAGGGAACAAGATGAAACTGAGTTATTGGGAAGACTTGGAGTAGAGCCAAGCAATGCAAAAGGAATGTCAGCGTCAGGACAAGACCGGTGAGCTCAAGGCAAAATGAACTTAATAAGACAAGCCTGAAGCTCAGGAATAAGTTCTGACATTCTCACCAACCTGGTGACGTGGACCAATCCGAGAAGGACATGCACGTACGGAACCTGACAATAAGACTGAATTCAGACTGTATGTTCAACGGGCAAGCATTTAATGTGCATTTAATGCAACTACCAAATCCATGCAAGGACGGCTGCTGCATGAAGATATGTTCGTTTGAAGCCACTCTACATAGATGACTTGAAGGCTATCTCTCCAACGGATAGTTTTTCAAATCACCTATATATACAGAAGACCTTGAACCCATTCAAGGTTACGGGAAATTTCCAAGCCAGAAATTACTCAAGCTCTCAAGCACTCAAAGCATTCAGCTTAGAAGAAGTACTCGAAACAATCTAAATTTCCCAAGTGTTTCTTAGTTACTGAGAGTCATTCTGTATTCCAAGAGCGAACTAGCATTATCTTAAGCTTAGAGAGATTATACAATCCTTAGCATAGCCTTGCCTTGTAAGGATAATCTCAACCTAGTTGAAATCCAAACTGAAACCAAAACCCTAAGTTAGGTTTGTTGGGAGTAAGTCAGTTAGTGAGTTAGTAAGTGGAGTTTGTATAGATCAGTGAGGTTAGCTGGTCTTGGTGCACCTTGGCACGTTAAAAACAAGAATCCCTTGAGTGGATTTCCTGTTAAATCAGGCCGTGGACGTAGGAGCTTGAGTCTCTGAACCACGTTAAACTCCCTGTGTTCTTACTGCTTTGATATTGTGCATACTTGCTATATTACATATTCATTCATTGCATTCGGTTTATCAGGCTTGAATCAATCAGCCTGATCCTCTAAAAAGAGCACTGCCCTTACTAAACACTATTCAGAATTGAGTAAAACAAGTTTTTCAGAAAGCAAACTAAACAAGACTTTAAACTATCAGGGCTTACGCATTTCCGCACTGAACTTGAACTGATAGTTAGCCAACTGACCCACACCAAGTGTAGTCAGTAGGTGTGTTATCAGCTCCTAGTTCTTTATCACTCTGAGTGGAGGGGACTCAGTCAGGTTTTAAGTTTGAAAAATTGGTATACGTGTATTCCCCCCCCCCCCCCCCATACACGTATTCCTCAGTCTTGTACCGGGACCAACAAGTGGTATCAGAGCAGTGGTTCAAAAGACCACTGACTTTGAATACTAATAGTTTCAAAGGAGAAACTGTTGGTGGTCACTGAACAGATCTGAGTTTGCTTTTCATAAAACTTGCATCATCATGACTTCGAGGAGACTTGAAGCTTCGTTACCTGAATTCTCTGTATCTAACTTTGTCTCTTGGAAGTTCAGATTAGAAGCACATCTCGATGCCATCCATGACTAGATGCCGCATGTTCTCAGGGAAGGACCGATCAAAATCACTGTCCCTAATACCAGAGGTAGAGGATATGATGATCTTGATATTGGTGTACCCATTCCTAAGGAAAGGAAGGATATGACCACTGATGAGATCAAGATGATGGGGCTGGATAATGTGGCCAGGAATATCATCTTGCACACGGTGCCTTTCGAGGAGTCAGCAAGGATGATGAACTTAAAGACGGCAAATGAGGTTTGGGATGAGCTGACCAGGATGTGCGAGGGGTCAGAAAAGATAAAGGAGAACAAGAGAAACATTGCCATTCAAAAGTTCGAAGCGTTCGAGATGCTGCCTGATGAAACAATCGATCAGATGGAGTCAAGATTCATCAAGTTGATGAATGAGTTGGTGATGTTGGACAAAGATGTCCCAAAGAGAGATGTTGCTTCAAAGATCCTGAATGCCCTTCCTGAGAGATGGGATAACAGTGTAATTATGCTTAAGAATACTCAGGATATGAGCAACATAACTTCTGCTTTACTTTTTTCAGAGCTAAAGGCACTGGAATTTGATCTTAACAAAAGAAAGAAGAAAGTTCAGCCAGAAGAGGAAGAAAAAGAGAAAAATCATGAGAAAAACGTGGCGTTCAAGGCCAGGTCTGAACCTGTTGAGTCTACATCAAAGTCACTGATGGAGATGAGCAAGGAAGAGCTTGCTGAGGAGTACAGCCTGATGGCCAGAAGCTTTGACAAGCTTAATTCCAGGTTTGGTCGTTATAAGAAATTTTATCAGGACTCACGTGACAGGAAACCTGAGGAAACCCACCAAAGCTCAAGGAGATATGAGGAAAGGAGAAACACTGACCAGAGGAGAGATCGTGGCGATGAAAGAAGATATTCAGATCCAAAGCCCGATCGTCGAGATGAACAGAGACGTACTCATGATGACAAGCACTCAGGGAAGACTGAAAGCTCATCAAGACAGAGGGAACCTGACTCAAGGAGGAACCCTGAACCAAGAAGAGAAAGAGGAGATGAGCAACCAACATGTTACAACTGTAACAAGAGCGGACACTATCAGTATGATTGTCCGAAGCTGAGTGTAACGGAAAGAGAGGACAGGAGGGCCAAGAGAGACCAGAGATTTGCTGACCGGAGAGCCATGCTCGGTGAGGATGCAACTGACTCTGATGGTCCTGAGGAGAGGTCGCCTGAACTCTTTTCTGATGATGAGTACGACGATGTCTGCCTTATGGCAAGGGAGGAACCTGAGGTAACATCTAACTCTGTATGTGGTTCTTACACTGGTCAAAATCCTGACCTTAGCTCAGAGTCAGTTAGAGAAATGAACCTTCAGATCTGTCTGGATCAATTGATGGTTGATTTCTCCAGACTGCAGGAAACTAGTGTCTTCTTGGTAGAGGAGAACAAGAAATTGAGTACTGAGGTTCAAAACCTGAATGAACAACTCACTCAGTCTAATCTTAAAGAATCAGCTCAAATTGTGAGACTAACTCAGGAGATTGATTTAATCAATGCTGAGCGTCTCCCAAGAGAGAAGATTCTGAAGGAATTGGCTGAGGAAGAGTTGGTTAGGAAGGAAGAACTGAAAGTACTTAAGAGTAAGTTTGATGACCTCTTTACCAGACATGAAATCCTGAAAAAGAGTGAGGACTCTCTCAAGAAAAAGGTTGCAGCAATGAATAAATCCTCAGTGGCTAGAGAGGAAATAAATAGCAGCCAGATGCTTGGGAATGAGAAAAAGGGACTTGGATATGTTCCTAAGAAATCCTCACAAGGTCAGTCTCATGTTGCTTCAGGGAGCAACACTGAGAGGGTATTTGTTCAGGCAGGCCAGAGTGTACCCAAGGTTGTACTCCAGGCCCGTCAAACTGATAAGGGCAAGGAAACTGTTGACACAGTCAGGGTTACCCCCAAGGTAGCTAAGCCAAAACCCAGGGAAAGACAAAGCAACCTAGGGAGGCCCCTGAGAGCTCAGGCCAGGGAAAACCTCAGCGAAAGCAGAGGAAGACTCAGGCCAAGAGTTCTCAGACTGGTCAGCGAGGGTACCATCATGTGTGGCAATATCAACAGGGAAGGCCAAACATGATGACACCCCCGTGGTTTTGGCCTCCTGAGGCCTTTAACTGTTTTCTATTCCCTCACTTGCCTAGGGGGAATAGAACACAGGGCCCTTATCAAGAACAAGGCCCAAGACCTGTTGCACCTAGACCTAGGAAGAACAGGAGGCCAGCCCAAAAGGCACCCACTCAGGCTCCTGTGAAGCCTAAGTCTAGCACTCATACACCATCTTTCTCTCAGGCAAAGAAGAAGAAAGTTGTGTATGTTGATGTTTCAGGGAGACAGATTTACCACTTTGAGGCAATTAGGGTTGTTAAGCAAGTCTGGATCCCGAAGGGTACAACTGACACTATAGGACCCAACACCCAATGGGTACCTAAAGCCTGATTTGCTTGCATGCGGCTGTGGATCACAACAAGAGGAGAGGAGACTCAATCAAAGCTGTTTGGTACCTAGACAGTAGTTGCTCAAGGCATATGACTGGAATGAAGAGTCTTCTCCAAGAATATCAAGCTAAAGATGGTCCACAGGTAACCTTTGGTGATAACTCAAAAGGTGTTACTAAAGGTTTTGGTGTTTTAATAATAGGTACAGTCAGAGTGGAAAATGTGTCCTTTGTGGAAGGACTGAAGCATAACCTATTGTCAGTAAGTCAATTCTGTGACAAAGGTTTCAGTGTTGAGTTCTCATCGAATATATGTTCAGTCAAGGACAAATCAACACAAGTGCTTCTATCAGGTATCAGGAAAGGTAACGTTTATCTCGCTGATTGGAGCAACACTATTCCTAATACTTGTTTTGTTGCTAAAAGCTCTCTAGAGCTCAGTTGGTTATGGCATAAAAGATTAAGCCATCTGAACTTCAAGATTCTTAACAAAATTTCTAGACAGTCACTTGTTGAAGGTCTACCTAATGAAGTTTTTAGCAAAGATCATGTGTTCAAAGCTTGTCAGGAAGGGAAGCAGGTCAGAGCGTCATTCAAAGAGAAAGCTTATCATTCCACTGACAGGATACTTCAGCTCTTGCACATGGATTTATTTGGTTCCATAACACCTGTGAGTATGAATGGTAGAAAATATACCCTTGTGGTTATTGATGATTATTCTAGATATACTTGGGTTATTTTCTTGTTAAATAAGAAGGAAACACATGTGAAGCTTCCAGAGTTGCTCAGGGGACTCAGCAATTAGAAGAATCAGTCCATTACTAAGATAAGATTTGACAAGGGCACTGAATTTATAAATTCATATATTTCTGACTTTTGTAATGAACTTGGTATAGCTCATGAGACTTCTGCAGCTAGAACCCCACAACAGAATGGTGTTGCTGAAAGAAGGAACAGGACACTGAAGGAAGCTGCAAGGACCATGCTGGCTGAGTCAGGATTGCCCAAGAAATTCTGGGCTGAGGCAATCAACACTGCATGCTACACTCAGAACAGATCCATGCTGAACAAACAACATGCACATACCCCATATGAGACATGGAACAAAAGGAAACCTCGTATTTCTTATTTTCATGTATTTGGTTGTAAGTGCTTCATCCTCAACAATGGGAAGACCCAATTAAAAGCTTTTGATAGCAAATCTGATGAAGGAATATTCTTAGGATATTCTGAAGTTAGTAGAGCCTTCAGGGTTTACAATTGTAGGACCCTTGTTGTGGAAGAATCACCTCATGTTGTTTTTTATGAATATGCTAATGAGTCTAGGGTAAAAGTGTTGAATCCTGACACTGAGGAGGTCACAAGGAGAGTGACAAGGCTGAGCTTGAAGAATCAACCTGATCCCAAGGTCAAAACTGTGCCAATTCCAAGATGGGATGATGATGACGATCAGGATGATGAATCAAGTGCCACTCCTAAGCCCAGCACATCAAGGTTTGTTGAGCCTCAGACTGAGGAATGGGCTCAACCTGAGGTAAGTACCATCTATGAAGATGATGTCGCAGCTGAGACGGTTCCTGAGTCACCTCATCAAGGGGGAATCAATGTCCCTGACATTGAGCTTGTTAATCTCTTTGGTATAGACTCAGGATCATCTCCTTCTGTTCAATTCCCTGAATTTTATGAGCCTGTAGACACTAACATGGCAGGTACTTCAGGAACAACTCCTGGCAAAAGAACATGGCTAGAGGATCATCCCATTGATCAAATAATTGGTGATCCAACTGAGGGAGTTAGGACCCGACGGTTCCATGGTGAGAGTGCATTGTTCTGTTGCTTTCTCTCTGAGCAAGAGCCTCAGAACATTAAAGAAGCTCTCACTGACTCGAATTGGATCATTGCCATGCAAGAGGAGTTGAATCAGTTCACAAGGAATCAGGTTTGGGAACTGGTGGATAGACCTAGGCATCAAGGTGTAATTGGTACCAAGTGGGTCTTCAAGAACAAGAAGGATGAGAATGGTGTTGTAGTAAGGAACAAGGCTAGACTGGTTGCAAAAGGATATTGTCAATCTGAGGGAATAGACTATGATGAGACTTTTGCTCCAGTGGCTAGGTTGGAAGCTATCAGGTTGTTCCTTGCATATGCAACATATAAGAAGTTCAAGGTGTATCAAATGGATGTCAAGAGTGCCTTCCTAAATGGTGTACTCAATGAAGAGGTATATGTTGAACAACCTCCCGGGTTTGAGGTTGGAGATAGAGTATACCATTTGAAGAAAGCACTCTATGGACTTAAGAAAACACCAAGAGCTTGGTATGATACCCTCTCTCAATTCCTGACAGACCATGGGTTCAAGAAGGGAACTGTGGATAGGACATTGTTCAGGATCACTGAAGGTGATGACATTCTCTTGGTCCAGATTTATGTGGATGACATAATATTTGGATCACCAAATCATCAGCTCTGTGAGAAATTCTCTAAGTTGATGACTGGTAAATTTGAAATGTCAATGATGGGAGAGATGAACTTCTTCTTAGGATTGCAGGTCAAGCAGACTGATCAAGGTATCTTCATAAATCAGGCCAAGTATACAAGAGACTTGATTCAAAAGTTTGGTGTTCAGAACAGCAATCCAGCCAGGATCCCTATGAACACAAATTGGAAGATGGATCCTGACACTGAAGGGACTTCAGTAAATCAGACTGAGTATCGAGGGCTGATAGGTTCTTTGTTGTACCTGACTGCAAGTAGGCCTGACATTACGTTTGCAGTTGGTGTGTGTGCTAGGTATCAGTCTGATCCCAAAAGGAGTCATTTGGAGGCTGCTAAGAGGATACTTAAGTATTTGAAAAGGACAGTCAATATGGGACTATGGTATCCTTCAGATGACAACTTAGAACTGACAGGTTATTCAGATGCAGATTATGGAGGTTGTAGGATTGATAGGAAATCAACCTCAGGGACATGTCAGTTTTTGGGGAGTAAGTTGATCTCGTGGTTTAGTAAGAAGCAGAATTCAGTGGCGACATCCACAACTGAGGCTGAGTATATGGCTGCAGGTAGTTGTTGTGCTCAGATTTTATGGTTGAGGCAACAGTTGAGGGACTACCAAGTATTTGCTAATGAGGTTCCAATCTATTGTGACAACAATAGTGCAATAGCAATTACTCAGAACCCAGTGCTTCACACAAGGTGCAAGCATGTGGATATTAGGCATCACTTCATTCGAGATCATGTGGAGAAGAAAGATATTAGGATGGAGAAGATTCACACTGACAGGCAAAGAGCTGACATCTTGACTAAGCCTCTGGCTGAAGCAAGGTTTATAGAACTGTCAGTGGAGTTAGGACTCTTAGATCCGAGAGAGCAGTCAGTGTAGGGTTCTAGGGGGAACTCAGGCCAGACTCGACTCAGCGAGGTATCAGGGTGCTACAATGTCTCCCTGACAGGTATGAGTTATATCCTGACTCCTGTGAATTCCAAGCGTCTCCCTTCGTCCTTCGTCCTGAAAATATTTATTAAATGCATTCCGTTTCATTAAAAACACGCCTTTTCATATTTAAACCACGCGTGATGGAGCATTTAATGCCTCAGTTACTTTTTCATATACGTGTCCATTTTATACGGAATATGACTGACGTAGGTAATTGATTAAAAACTGAGATTAATCCTGGCCCTTCATTTCAAAAAGTTTCGAATTCAGGGATTAATCTCAAACCCACGTCTGAGTAACTGACTTAATCATATCAATCAAGAATGCCATTCGAGGTTTTTACGCAAACACAAAGCACATCTGCACACTGAGTTTTCTCTTGCTCAAGCAATCTCAGTATTTTCAAAAATCTCACTTCTTCAAAATCAAATGGCTCTTCTTGATTCCAACTGGACAACCGACAAGATCGAGGATGTTGTCAACAACAAACTCGTGCACATGGAGCAAGTTATCTCCATGGATGGCACCTGTCTTACAATGGAGGAAATCAAACCCGTTTTCAAATGGATTTTCAAAGCTGGGTTGGAAACATATTTCACTACTCGCCCCATTTCCGTACTTCCAAGAACGGTTGTGGAAGCCTACCTCAATATGTTCTTGCGGAAGGATGAACTCTTCACGAAAGTGACCGCGCTCAAGCCGACGGGGGAGAAGGACGGCAACGACGAACCTCTTTACAACTCAGAGGTGGTCACCATCGACATTCGGAGGGCGGTTAGAGAAGTTTTTGGACTGCCATCCTCAGGCATCAACCCAAGGCTCTACAAGGAGAACTCGGAGGGAGAACTCCTGGGTAGATGGACCAAGGAGGGGTCATCTGTGTTCAGGGCTCGTCAGAATAAGAACACGCTGAAGCCTGAATACAGAGCGCTTGTGGACCTTTGTGTCCAAGATGGTGATGGGATCCATGAGATCTCATGAGCAGCTGAGCCTACCTAAGTTGAGGCTGATGAGGGCCATTGTTGATGGAGTTGAAGCCAACTGGGAGCAGTTCTTTCTGGACCAACTTCATCAGGCTGGTCTGGACAAGCTGAGAAGGGATGAGGAGAAGAAGCACATCTCCGTTGGTGCCATTCTGCCTTTCGGGACCAGGCTCTCAGTCTTGATCACTCATGCTTGCCATGGGTACACCTTCGACTATGAGGATAGCCTCTCATCGAAGAAGGTGATGTTTGCCTCACGGAGCGATACCTACTCAGTGCTAGGGCTGACTGATCCCAATGCTCAGGCAAAGGGTCAGGTCAAAAAGCCAGCTGGTAAGGCCAAGAAGGTGGCTACCAGTCTCATTGAAAGGGTAGATAACCTCTTTGAGAGGAGCAAGGAGGTGGAGGATGTGGCAGCTGAGAAGGAGGTGGATCAGCCTGCAGTGGAGGAGGCTGAAAAGAAGCAGAAGAAGGTGTGTATTGTGCTGTCAGGGAAGAGCACTAGTTCTGGGACTGAGTCTATTCCCAAGAGAGTCGATGCTGAGGCTGAGGGGACTGACGATGAAGTCAGGAAGGGGGATGATCAGGGTGAGAGGCCCCTGAAGCGACTTAGGAAGGGGGTTCGAAGGTCCCCTGCTAAGAAGTTGCCTTCACTGAGTGAGAGGGAGAAGTCAAGCTCTCCTGGAGCCTCTGACTTAGAGGAGGTGAGAAAATCTGTCGAGACGACTGAGTTGTTGCAGCCTGAGATAGTACCCTCTAAATCACCCACACATCCTGAACCCCAAACCCAATCCATCCCTGATCCAACACCTCAACCCACCCAAATACCCCATACCTCAGAGCCAAACATTCCAACTAAGTCAGTGCCATCAAACTCACCCACTAATGAGCCTGACCAGTCATCGGAGCCAAACCTTCCCGATCCCAAAGATTTTCCCTCTTACCCCAACCCCAAGGATTGCCCCAAATCCTTCCAGACTGAAGAGAATGATTTCCTTGTCATTCAGGAGGAGGAGGAGCTTGATGAAAACATGATGGGGGGAGTGCTGGAGAACACCCTTCGGGGTAATGCCACTGAATGGGCAGCTAAGTGCTGGCCCGGGTTAAATAGGTTCAAGGAGCTGCTAGCAAATATGATTGAATTGAAAGTTTGGTTGGAATTCAAACAATCAAACATGCAAGAGCAACATTTGTTGGTGGATGCTCGTAGCTGGGAGCACTGGGAGACTGAGGAGGCCAGGTTGTGCTCCTACTTTGGACTGACTAGCTGGCTTCAACTGCTCAACTTTGAAAATCTGAAGGAGCTAGTCAACAGCATGATGTCCAAGAGCAAGGCTGACATCCTATCTGAGGATGAGGAGGACAAGGAGGATGATGAAGATGCTCAGGATGGAGCAATGAAGAAGGCTGTGGAGGAGACAGCAAGGGAGGTGGATGGTATGGACTCTGAGCCTCAGGCTCAGGGGGAAGGTGATCAGGACACTGGTGCCAAGGGTGGCCCAGTGGCTGGAGATGTTTTGAACATCTCAGCCGCCGATGAGACATCTGTCGATGAAGGGATTACTTGCCCTGAGACAAGGGAGAAAGATATTGAGGGGTCTAAGGAGACTCCCAGTTCCGAGGGACAAAGGTTCGAGATGGCATGGCTGAGCCTGAGCAGGCGGCCTTGACCACTCAACAACTGCTTTCAGTGCACCCTGAAGAGGGGACTGAGGATGCAGGGGCTGACAAGGAAAAACAGCCAGTCACTGATGAGGCCGTTGATGAAGATGACGATGTGATGATAACCGGGGTCGGCCGTGCTGAGATTACAAGCATTGTGGAGGTCAAGACGGAGAAAACCACTGAGAATCTAGCTGAACTTCAGGAGGAAGTAATGAGGCTACGAGCTAAAAAAGAAGAAGACTCCAAGGCCCTGGCGAAGCACATAAGATGGACGAAGTCAGCCTACAACACCCTTGCCAACAGGGAGCTGATTTTGCTAATGAGAACGATGACTGACACGGCCAAGTCAGTGAGGAATGAGCGGAAGAGAACGAAGAAGATGCTAAGGCAGACCTTGAAGCAACTAGCTGAGAAGGATGAGCAAAAGAAGGGGGATCTCAATCAGGCTGTGGAGAAGCTTGCAGCTCAGGCTGGAGCACTATTCACTCAGGCCATCTCTGGCTCAGCCTCAAAGTTGGAGCTGGAGTCAGAACGCTTTGCTCAGACTTCGAAAGATATTGTTGCGAGGCTGACTCAAGCAGATGAACGATCTGCTCTGGTAGAGGAGAAGGTTGAGAAGGCTGAACAAAGACTCCAACTCTCCATGGAGGTCTTTGAGAAGAAGGTAAATGCTGCAATCAGTTCCGTATCTTTTGCAGGGACTGATATCTCGATGGGAGTTGAGCTACTGAAGGAGGGAATTAATGATGTCCATTCCCTAGCCTCATTCGTAATCAACAGTGGATCTGACGCATTCCCATCCAGGGCCAATGATGATGCCAAAAAGGGGGAAAAGAAGAAGAAAAGATCCCGCCCTGAGGCATCGGAGGCAGTCAACCAAGGCGAAATAGTTCAAGCCAATCCTGAAGCCGATCCTGAAGGAAATGTGCTGAGGGTAAGGAAGTCAGCAAGGTTGGCGGCAGTGGAGAAAGAAGGAGAGGAAATTGTTGCCAGGCTAAGGGCGGAGGCATCAAAGATAAAGGCTGGTGAACCTTCCAAGCAACCTGAGCCAGTTCAGAAGTCTTCTCCCATGAGCTCAAGGAAGAACCCCATCACTTACTCAGCTGAGGCAGTGGCGGAGTTATGCGCTGAAGCATGGGGAGATCCTTCTGAGAAATCTGAGGCTGTGCGCAGAGCTGAAATTACTCAAAAGGAGAAGATGCGCATCTTGGAAAAGAAGGTTGAAAAGCTGACTGACATCACTGAGCTTCAACAACGAGAACTGGATGATGCAGTGATCAGTCTGCTAAGGAGGAAGAAGGCGAAGCCTGAGCCTGGGAAGTACAGAAAGAGGCCAACAGTTAGGAAGTCATCAATTCTTCAAGTCAGTAGGCCAGAATCAGGAGTAAGGGAAGCTTATGTCGATGAGTTCGTCTCAGAGGCACTGAAGGAGTTTTGGACTGATGCAAAGGATGAGTTTGTGAAATTGTGGTATGTTGTGAAGAAGTGGGGCGACACTGACGATATCAATGCCCACTTCACTGACTACATGATGGACAATCATCCTGAGTTGTTCCAAAAGATCTTGGAGGAGGCTGATGCAGCTCAAGTCCAAGTGAAGGCTCCTGAGTTCACCATTCGAGCTCCTCCCTTAGTTCCTGGAACTCAGAAGCACAACACGAAGGCCATTATGATGGAAGTCTTGAAGATTGCCAAAGCTGAAGAATATGTGAACCAACCTAGAAGGCTTGACGAGCTGAAGGCAAGAGTCTATGCTGGATATGGACTCGAACCTGAAATGAGATTAGTCTAGGAGTTCATTACCTCTTTGTAATAGATTAGATTCATTGTAACCACTTACATATCTTTCAATGAAATCTATTACTTTTGCCCACAGACAAAAACTCATTGTCTTTTTGGCTGTTGTTTAAATTCTGTACTTTATCTAGAATTGCTCTAACACTGTCTTATCTTATAGATAGGTCTTTATATTTCCTCTAAGTGTTTTGAGGATCTTTTCAGTGTTTTGGCATCATCAAAAAGGGGGAAATTATTGGGACATTGTCAGTTTTGATTAAGATCCCAAAGCCCCTGAAAAGATGTTTGCATTTGTTTTGTCAGGCTAGTCGTGGTTAGGATTTGTACTTAGTCATTTTACACTTCACAGGTACTCAGTAAGAGGAGCACTTACTGATGACAATCAAGACTCAGAGCCTGAAGACAATTTACCATCCTGAACTTATGGCAGTCTCCTAAGCTGGCTGAGTAAGTCTCAGTGATGAAGAGTATGACCCTGAGGTCAGTACTACTCAGTCCTGAAGGGAACAGGATGAAACTGAGTTATTGGGAAGACTTGGAATAGAGCCAAGCAATGCAAAAGGAATGTCAGCGTCAGGACAAGAACGGTGAGCTCAAGACAAAATGAACTTAATAAGACAAGCCTGAAGCTCAGGAATAAGTTCTGACATTCTCACCAACCTGATGACGTGAACCAATCCGAGAAGGACACGCACGTACGGAACCTGACAAGAAGACTGAATTCAGACTGCATGTTCAATGGGCAAGCATTTAATGTGCATTTAATGTAACTACCAAATCCATGCAAGGACGGCTGCTATATGAAGATATGTCCGTTTGAAGCCACTCTACATAGATGACTTGAAGGCTATCTCTCCAACGGATAGTTTTTCAAATCACCTATATATACAGAAGACCTTGAACCCATTCAAGGTTACGGGAAATTTCCAAGCCAGAAATTACTCAAGCTCTCAAGCACTCAAAACATTCAGCTTAGAAGAAGCACTCGAAACCATCTAAATTTCCCAAGTGTTTCTTAGTTACTGAGAGTCATTCTGTATTCCAAGAGTGAACTAGCATTATCTAAAGCTTAGAGAGATTATCCAATCCTTAGCATAGCCTTGCCTTGTAAGGATAATCTCAACCTAGTTGGAATCCAAACTGAAACCAAAACCCTAAGTTAGGTTTGTTGGGAGTAAGTCAGTTAGTGAGTTAGTAAGTGGAGTTTGTATAGATCAGTGAGGTTAGCTGGTCTTGGTGCACCTTGGCACGTTAAAAACAAGAATCCCTTGAGTGGATTTCCTGTTAAATCAGGCCGTGGACGTAGGAGCTTGAGTCGCTGAACCACGTTAAACTCCCTGTGTTCTTACTGCTTTGATATTGTGCATACTTGCTATATTACATATTCATTCATTGCATTCGGTTTATCAGGCTTGAATCAATCAGCCTGATCCTCTAAAAAGAGCACTGCCCTTACTAAACACTATTCAGAATTGAGTAAAACAAGTTTTTCAGAAATCAAACTAAACAAGACTTTAAACTATCAGGGCTTACGCATTTCCGCACTGAACTTGAACTAATAGTTAGCCAACTGACCCGCACCAAGTGTAGTCAGTAGGTGTGTTATCAGCTCCTAGTTCTTTATCACTCAGAGTGGAGGGGACTCAGTCAGGTTTTAAGTTTGAAAAATTGGTATACGTGTATTCCCCCCCCATACACATATTCCTCAGTCTTGTACCGGGACCAACATGTGTTATCGTACCAATCCTTGGCTATTCTCGTTAGAGAGAATGGAAATAACCTGAGTATCTTTGTGTCTGCTGACATCCCATTGTAATCAAACATGGAAGCTATCATTAGGAAGTTCCTCATATGGGTATGTAGATTATCTTTTCCTACCTCTCCCCTAAACTAGCTTTCCAGAAGCATCTTTAGAATTTCGGGAGAGATCGAGAAATTGTTCGCTTCCGCTGGTGGCGGAGCTACTCCATCATAGTACCGTTGAGGCTGAGCCTCAAACATCCATCTAATCTCCATCCCCGGAGGACCTGCGTTCTATGGAACTTGTTGTGGAAGGGCTTGATTCTAGAAGAATGGATTCTGAGCTTGTGGGTAATTAGGTTGGTTCTAGTTTTGAGGTGGAGGGTAGTATTGTGGATAATATGGTGGATAAGGAAATGGATGATATGGGTTTTGATTGTGGTATTGGTAAACTAGGTTGTTGAATGGATTGTTGTGGTTTTGGTTATTTTGGTTTACGGCTTAGTTTTTGGTTTAGTACGGGGTTATTTTGGTTTGGTGGGTTCTGGTTGTTCACCCCTTGAGGTTCCTGGTTCTGCTCATTAACACCATTAAGACCCTCCACACGCTCATCGTTCTGGTTCTACTCGTCTCCAACCACATTCAGCTCTTCGTTAGCTATCGCAGTCATCCTTCTCTGAAAAGTTCTATTCCTTCTTGCTATAGTCTCAGTATCAAGTTTCGTTCAATCTTCGCTCGTTTCTCCCTTAAAGCGCGTTTTCATATACCTGAAATCTCAAAAGAAATATCAAACGCGACTGACTAACAAATAAGAAAACAGAAAAATAATGCACTCACTACTAGCTACTAAACTATCTCCAAGTTTCACCCAATGAGCATACGTCACCTCCCCGGCAACGGCGCCATTGACTTTACCCGTAAAATACTAGCTTTCAATTACCAATTACCCCACAAGAGTATGGGATCACTGTAATATAGGCAAGTATTAGGCCCAAGTAGTATAGAACCCGTAGGAGGATTTGAATGCGAGTAAATCCCTAGAAATCTATGTGTCATAGCTAATATGCATGCGATTTTGGTTAAAACAAGAATATTTCAAATCTAAATCTAAAATACTACTATCTAGCAAACAAAGAACAAAATTATACTAACTTCGATTGAAGTGCAATTAAGATGAATGATGCTTCAGATAGGACTCCCTACGTATACTAACGGAGTTGGTATGACAACTAAAATAATCGTGGTGTTCCAAGTTAAAATCCTAAGTGTACTATAAACTAGGCAATCAACTTCCCTAATTTAGCACTGAGAATTGTAAAAGCAAAAGATCGGATAATTACTCCAATACTCGACTCTTACAACTTAACTTCATTAAGCCACTAATCAAAGTATATGAGTTGTGTTTAATTACTGAGACCCTAATTTAACCCGGGTGATTCGGCCATCCTCCCTAGATAAATTGGTTAATTATAAACCCCTTCAAAAAACTCTCTCCTTAAGCCTATTCGTTGAGAAAGAGTGATTCAGTCGTCCTCTCCTTAACAATTTTCGTACTTAATTCTATGATTATTCTAGGGTTTATTAGAATTATTAAATAATTAAGAGAATTAAAACTCTTCACACCATGAATTATCCTAACCGCCTACTAAGATCCTAATTTCTTCGAGTTCATCCTATCCTAAGCATACACGAATTTAGCCTAGCATATTGATGATGAAACACAAGCAACAACTATAACAATCGAAGACATAATCGAATAAATAAAAAAAAATTCAAGATCATAAATCTAACTATGAATTCAATTGCAACCAAAATCTGGAAATCAATCTCTCAAAGCATCAATAAATATCTGGAAAACAATCTCAATCTCTAAAAGAATCAAAATCAAAGATAAATCTAAACTGTTCACAGTAGTAATCGTTTCGCAAGTCTCGTGTGTTGTAAATCTCAATTCTCCTCTAAAAAACTTTCCAAAGCCTCAAAATCACATTCCCAGCTTATTTCCCTTCGAAAATCGAGTCTCCATATGTAAAATAAGGGTTTGGGAATTTATTTATACGTCGGCTAATTTGGCCCTGCGTAGTTGCTCGACTAGGCATCATGGTCGAGCGCCTGGCGCTCGATCTGGCCTTGGTCGAGTGGTCCATTCCTTCCAGCACTTGGATGGCGCTCAATCTAATGAGCTCGAGCAGCTAGTGCTCAATCACTAGCTCGTGCGGTCCTATCTTCTAGTGTTCAATTGGCGCTCGACCTCCCTTGGTCGAGCGGCTCGTGCTCGACCAAAGGGCTTGGTCGAGCGCCTCCTCCTTTCTTTTTGCCAAGTGATACATTTCTTCACCCGAACTAATACTTTCCGTAATTCCTTCATACCTTCTCATCCAAGAGTCCGTTTGAGTCGATTCAAAATCCTACAAACTCTATTTTTCATCCTTTTTCCTAATATACACACCAAAGAGGCAAATTGATGAGTTTATGAAAATAGTACACGATTAACTCTAAAAACTCACAAAAAATACTCAATATGTGGACTAAATAAGCATCAAAATATCACAATTTTATGTCTAATCAAGGATATTGTGACTGGTCTATGGCTGAAACTGGAGAGCCTGTATGTGACAAAGTTGTTAACCAATAAGTTGTTGAAGCAACATCTGTTCAGTTTGTGTATGCACGAAGGTCAGTCACTTCGAGAACACTTAGATCAAATAAATAAAATTCTACTAGATTTTTGTAATATTGATGTTAAAGTTGATGACGAGGATGTTGCATTAAATTTGTTACTTTCTTTATCTTTGTCGTATGAGAATTTTGTGTAGTCTTTTATTATCGAGAAATACATTGTGTCAGTATCTTTGTAAGAGGTTAGATCTAGGGGTGGGCATCGGTTCGGGTTTCTCGGGTATCCAAGATTTCGAGTAGAATATTATGCTACCCGATCCCGAACCCAAATTAGCTTGGGTACCCAAAATTTGGGTCCCAAAATTCGGGTCCCAAAATTTCGGGTACCCGAAAAAGTATCCAATTTTTATTTTTATTTTTTTAATTAATTAACATAAGAATCCATCACAAACATGTTAGATTATATCATGTGTACATTAAATCAAATGTATATAATCATTTTAATTTGTTATAAATTATGTCATATGTACATTGACAACATAACCCAACACTAAAATATAATGTTAAACTTTTAAAAAATAAAAAATAAAAAATTTTGGTACCTGGTTGGGAGATTCGGGTTATGTTACAATACCCGATCCCGAACCCGAAGTTTAATTTTCGGGTTCGGGATATCCAGGACCCGAAATTTCAAGAAAATTACCCGATCGGGTAATTTTTTAGGGTTCGGGTACCCGAAATCCAATGCCCACACCTAGTTAGATCATCTTTTCATACCAGAGAGTTGTGTCATAAGGCGGTTGGGACAAGTACAGATAATTAGGCCATTAGGCTAGTAGTCAGTGCGAGTGTAATGGTCCTAAACCAGATGATATGTGTAACTATTGTAAAGAGTTAAGGCATTGGAAAACCAATTGTCCACAAAAGAAGCAAAGATGGAAAAATAAAGCAGGTTATGTTGTTGTTGCTGAAGGAGATGACACCAACTCCCATGATGATTTAGCCCTAATTGTTGATGAGCAAACACATTACACTGATGTGTGGGTTCTTGATTCTGGGGCATCCTACCATATATGTTCGCGAGAGAGTAGTCCACAACGTATGAGCATGTAGATGGAGGCAATATTTATATGGCCAATAGTTCTATTTGCAATGCGGTTCGAACAGACTCAATCAAGTTACTGATGCATGATGTAGATTCTGTACATTGAACGGTGTTAGGTATGTTCCACTCATGACGAAGAATTTGATATCATTGAGTATATTAAACAGTAAGGGATTCGGTTTCAGAAGTGAAGATGGAGCTTTGCATGTTTGCAAGGGTTCTAATGTGGTTCTGAAAGGTGTGAAGAGAGGAATTCTGTATTTTCTGCAGGGTTCAACATTACTTATTTTTGTTGTTGTTTCATCATCTGAGGTTCCCAAGAATGGCATGACTAAGTTATGACATATGAGACTTAGTCACATGGGTGAAAGGGGGATGCAAATTCTGTCAAAGGAATATTTTCTTAGTGGCTACAAGGTCACTAGCCTTGGATTCTGTGAACACTGTGGGAAGCTACATCACAACAAGTTTCATAAGGCAGTTCGTAGAACGAGAGGCACTCCTGATTACATCCATTCGGATTGTTGGGGATCCTTCACGTGTTGAATCTCTAGGAGGTCATAGATATTTCTTGTCTATGATTAGTGACTACTCAAGAATGACTTGGGTGATTATGTTGAAGCATAAAGGTGAAGCTTTCACAAGTTTTAAGCAATGGAAGACCTATGTGAAAAATCAAACTGGGAAGAAAATCAAAAGGCTACGAACTGATAATGGTCTGGAGTTTTGTTCTGCAAAATTTGCTAAGTTTTGCAAGAATGAAGGGATTGCAAGACATCATACAGTAAGGAGTTTGATATGAAAGATTTGGGTGCTGCTCAGAAGATATTGAGCTCATAGGTATAGAAGTCATAACAAGTTTTTCCTTTCTCAGAATGATTATATTCAGAAGATATTATCAAGGTTTGATATGTCTACAACTAAACCTACAAGTGCTGCAAATATTCATATGTCTAGTACTTTTGCCCCCAAATATGCTAATATAGTAGAGAGTTTGATGTATGTTATGGTCTACACTAGACCTAATCTTGCACATGTTGTTAGTAGTGTTAGCAAATTTATGGCTCAACCTGGTAAGAAACGTTGGCAGACTGTGAAGACGATTTTTTGGTACCTTCAAGGTACGTCTCGTGTTGGTTTCATTTATAAAAAAACACTAATTGTTTAGCTTTAGGATACTGTGATTCTGATTATGCATGAGATGTGGACAATAAGAGGTCTATGACTAGTTATGTTTTCACTCTTGGTGGTTCTATTGTTAGTTGGAAGACTACTTCAGTTGCAACCTATGGTTACTTCTTCTACTACTAAAGCAGAGTATATGACTTTGACGAAAGCAACCAAAAGGGAATCTGGTTGAGAGGTTTGGTCAGTGATCTTGGTCCACATCATGATTATGCATTTGTGTTTTGTGACAGTCAAAGTGTGATATGTTTAGCAAAGAATCAGGTTCATCATGAGAGAACAACGCATATTGACGTCAAAAATGATTTTCTGAGAAGTGAGAAGAGAAATAAGGTGAAGAAAGTGTTGGAGTTAAACGTGACAATATGCTTTTACTTTGTATAACTCATGTATTAAACGCTTATTTTATGATAATAAATCTTTTATCACTATTGCTTTGAATATGAATGAATGTTAAATATTAATTGCAACCCGTTCTATATATAGTATGTGTTACATTGTAGTTAATATGGTGATACCAGATCACGGAAGATCATATTGATGGATCCTTGTAACTAAACGTATAAATTCACGACCCAGGTGGAATTGAACAATCCACCGCGAAAGGTCGATGTGTAGTTCACAGATTGGCCTGTCTTGACCAAGAGATTGCACTAGTACATTTTGTATGTGTTGAAGTGGACTTACAGCGAAGATAAATTCTTCTGTTCTAAAATGTGAAGAATTAGACCTCGGTGGTTATTGATTTCTTAATCTCTGTCACTTAAATAGGACAGTATGTGGTTAATACTTATTGCTTTTATTCATGTTGGGTGAGAATCATCGTGACTTCGAACCTTGTGTTTTGGACAATAGTATTAATCATACGACGGTTGCTAAGGTTTAATACGGAGAAACGTGTGTGAGTACAGCTCGTGTGATTTATCCCCTTGGTGGACTCAGAAGTTTTATCGTACCAAATCTTGCAAGTGGAGGATTAGTTTCTTCGGTACGAATAATAATGTTGAGTTGTCTTTACTCCAAGGTAAAAGATATTAATTAATTTAGAGCTATTCAGAAGCTCAATTAATTAGTAGACTAGATAATTTTAAACACGGACAATAATAATCGGGAGTCCATATTATCGTAATATAGATTAAGATGGATAGTGCAATATTAATTTGATAGTGGTATTAATTAATATTAATGGGTTGAATAATATTGGGGATCAATATTGTAATTCAGTAGCCCATTGGAGGTCCAATCTTAATTCTCCTAAAGGTCCCTCAAGTAGCCCAATAAGTAGCCCGATAATAATAAGGTGATTAAAATAAAAGAAAATATAATTTCTGATGTTTTCATATATATTTTTGAAAATTGCATATATGGTAGAGAAATTTTTTTGTTGATTTTCTTGGAAAGATATTATGAAAGATATGTATTCTTGGAATACAAGATTATCTCATAAATTCAAGAAGATCCAAATCTAGCATATTTCTCCCTAATTTTTTTAAATTACATTTATATATGGAGGGTGAGATTTTTATGGAATATTTTATTATGAAAAAAAGAATATATGAGATACATTTAAGGTTTCTTAGAGGTCAAGAAAAAGATTTTCTCTCCCCTGTTCCATAGCTAAATTTCAGTCACCCCATCCCTATAAGTATGGGATAATTATTCCATCTCTGGTTTACAGTTTCATAGTTCCATCAGTTGGAAAAATCGAAAGCAATAAATATTTTCTTTCTTCCTTATTATATTAAATTGTTTGTGAGCGCTTCCCACCAGCGAACGAATAAGGCGAAGAGGGAATACTTGAGAAGGCTTTTACGGTTGATACGATCGTTACGCTTGTCCCGTATATCTCGGTTGGACGTCGCTTCAAGAGGTACGTATTCACGTGAAATTCTTAGTTTTCCGCCGTAGAATTTTACGTGTTTATATTCATTGGTATGAAATCTTTTGTTGTTGGTTAATTATTGTTTGAATTAATTTAGGATTAATTCATGCTAGTAATAATTGGATTTAAATTTCATCCAGAATAGATCCGGAAAACCCGATTTCCCGAACAGAAAGTTGGGATTGTTGTTAACCCCGCTGATATGTTTACCAAACCAGTTTCGAGTAACAAGTTTTAACACTGTTTGGACTTGCTAAATGCCACAAACTATTAGTTGCCCAATTTTGAGGGCAAATCTGAGTACGGGTAATCGCCCATACATCTGAACACTTTTAATAGTACATATGATACATCTAATTTGTGAGAGGATTCAAGTTAAAGTTGAGATTTATTGAGATGTCTTGAAACCCCTACGCAGAGCTTTTCGGGGGTTTGTTAAGGGTTTATAAATATTTTTATTATTTGACCTAGATCATTCTATACACTCTGTAATAGCACTGATCATCATAATATACAAATCTTCTCTTCTAACCGTAGATGTAGCTAACACAATGTCAATAAACCGCATAAATTTGTATCGTTTGCTTTACATTATAATTCTTTTTTTCATCTCCATTATAACAACAATAATATATAACAAAAACTTTATCTTATTTATTTATATAAAATGTTATTATTATTAATGTATATAAGCATCACTTTATAAATGTATATATGCTAGTTTCATAATAAAATAGATAAATCCATACTATTATATAGAGGAAACATTTTTAGCCTAGATGTCACCTTTGTTTTGCATCTCTTTTGTATTTCCTCCATCCTCCTTTGTCCATGGTTTTAATTTTGATCCTAACCTTTAATCTATTTTTCTTTTGATCTCATCCCTTGATTTTGTAACCTTTTTTTTCAATAAATTCCTATAAATTCAATTATTAAAATCCCTTGCCATGTTTGTTTATAGATTTTGGAGTTATAATTTATTTTTTGGTAGGTGCTTTTTTTATTTCATTACAATAATGTTTCATTAAATTTAATTTGACATTACAATAATGTTTCATTAAATTTAATATGACATTCTATAAACACATTTGTATTATATGCATGTGCATGTTTATATGCATATTTGTGTATATAAATTACCTCAGATTTTTATTTTTCATCTTGACCGTACATTCTCTTCATCAATCTTAGCCGTCCACTTTATTTTTTTCCCCTATAAATTGCATTATCCTCCTACACATTTTTCATCATCTTTCTCAATTTCTCTACGACAGATTAACAAGATGTGTGAATCTCTCATGTTTCGGATCATGTAAGTCATCGTGCATTTTTTCAAATTTTTGCGAATATCTCAGATTTAATATTCTCTCTACATTCATCTTAGTTGTCCATTTTGTTGTTTTGCCCTGTGTAAGTTTGCTAAATTTTTACCTCATCTTTCTCAAATTTTCTCTTTTGTTCTAATATATTCTTTATGTTTTGATGCAGATTAACTAGATTTATGAAATTCGTAGGCTCCGGATCGTGCAACTCTACGTCCAGATCATCAAGTGTACTAAATTTCATAGACTTCATATTCTTCGTGTGCTTATACTTTTTCTGATGCGGATATTTTTAGGGTTTTTTGGTCTCAATTGTCAAGATTTTTAAATCTCAGAGACTTCGTTCTTGATTGCCATGAATTTTTTACGAATATTGTACCTTAATCATGTCGACCTCAAGTTATCATCTTCTCCCTCATGTATGGTCCGTGACTTTGACTCTAGGTTGCAATAATATTAATGGTCGGAAAATAGTCAAAATCCAGATATGAAATTGTAATCTCATTGTTATATTGTCTATCGTGTAATTTTATATTTAATGGTGTTAATCTTAATCGATTATGTACTATTCTTTAATATAAAATTTCAATTAATATGAAGATGTTTCAATGTATTCTATTACTAATTAATCTACCTTACACTATTCTTTTATGATCTTAAGCAATTACTAATTTAGTTTAAAGAAATGACATCTCATTACTATCTTTGAAATGATTTTTTTTTATGGAATTTAATATTGTCTTAGATGCAAAAAGTTATCCCTAAATTAGTTGCAAAATTTGTGTCATTAAAGATAATATCATAAATGCAGTAAATGTATTATATGTCATGGTTGAAATATATTTTAATTTCCCACAATTTTTATCTAGACTATGTTTGTGTTATGAATCTTTTATGGATTTAAATGACTAACTTATCACATACTTTTCCATATAAATGAGTGTTTCATGTACGTATCTAAGTTTTTTTAAAACTATTGTCATAGTACATTCATTCGAATTACTTTAATTTACAAATATCTAATCAAGAATGTTGAACAAATCATATGAACATTATAATAGTCACTTAAAGATAATGTCATAATATTAAAGATAATTATAATTATTTTAAAATACAATAAAAAATATTATATTAATTGAATATTCCTAAATTTAGATTCACTGTTAACACTTGGTCTGTGTGTATTAATTTGCTTGATCATGTTTGTATTCATTAGCAAATAGGGTATAAATTAATTCACTCTAATTTGATATATAACTTATTAATGATAATAAATTTTATTTAAAGCTATTTAAAAAAAATTGACTCTCATACATATGATCACTTAAATTAAGCATCTAAAATTAACAGTGAGTAATAATAGTTAATCCTAATAATATTGATTTAAATGTAATTAATATTTCCCTAATTTAAGCAAATAAATTTATTATTGGTAAATATTAAATTAGTCAAAATATTAATTGTACCTGCAAATTAAATGTTTCTAAACATTTTCTATTGATAATCGTAATGATAGTGATTTATGTTAATGTAATTAATTTTTTCTCTAATTCAATATAATTATTTTTATTGTTAACATATTATATTGCAGTCAAAGAACTAATTTTACTCACATATTGTATCTATAAGATAGTTAGAATATACTTTATACTCTCAATACATTCCCTCTGCTTTTAAAGAAACCACAACTCACAAATTAGTTCAATTTATTAACTATGAATTTTCTTCTTCAATTTAGTTGTCATTTGATTGTGATGATTTTTAGTTTCTTAAGAATAAATGAAAAAAAAATATTAAATCTATATTCTGATAAAATTTTCATTTTTAAACTAATTTTGCATGTATAAAATATATGAACCATATTTGTATTTTATTATTTGAATATTTAAAATATTAATGTTAATCAAAAGCATATATTTTCTATTTGATAATTGGTCATATTTAAATATTTTGTAGGATACGTACTCATCTATGTTATAAATTATTTCTGATACTTAGAATAAAAAAATTAAAGTGAAAATTGCAAGATGTTAGTTAGTACTCTCTAAAGATTCAAATAGGAAAAAATATTTTTTGAATTAATTCTTATAGATGAAGAGGTATGTTATCTTTATATTTTTCGTATTTCAAATTATAATTTACTTTATATTAATACAAACCATATCTCTTAAAATAAAATGGGTGTACGAATAACTCCACCTGTTTCTTTTGAGAAAAATATTAAAATTGTTCTGCATGAATGTTTTCTTAAACTAAATGTGATAAGTGTGTGTGTTATTATAATTATTCCACCTGAAATTTTCAGGTGTTTTGTCTTTTTTTCCCGCGTGATGCTCTAAGTCAATAAATAAGATCCACTTCACTTTCCATTTGTATAAATAAGCAGGAAACAGGATTTCTTCCTATTAACATGAACCTAATTTAATTCAAATGAAGTGCGACGTAGATCTAATTTATTGACTTGGAACACCACATAAGCAGTACCACTGGAGCACATATAAATTATGGGCGATATTTTAAAATTTCCATCGAAATTGATCCTTTTTTTTATACCAAAAGGATTATAATTGAGAAATTAAGAAGATAAAGGATCGGATTGGACTCGGGCAAAGTTACATGACCATTTATGATATTTTTTCTCTTTTTTCCTCTATTGTGGAAAACCTTGAGCTTTCCAGGGTTTGACTCTTATGTGTTTTTCAAGTTCTACATGTATGTTACAATACCTTTATTTCATATCAAAATGACTTTTTTTTTTTTGTATTATTTTATTTGGTCGCATATGGAATAATCATTGTTTAAGTTTACATTATCGGATATAGGTTATTATTATTAAATTCTCATTCTAAACAACCAGTTGATTTGTTACAGTATCTTGTCCCAATTCTATGCAAAATGTTATGTTTGAATTTGTTGCATATCTTTAAATTCTTCCATTCAGTTTTTTTTTTTTTGGATAAACTTTACCTAAAAATATACTTGAAAATTTTCCACATTGAAAATATTATGCATGTTGTGGTTTGGTCCTGTAATTTTTAGAATTGCTAATAAAAAATATTGAAGGACCAGTATCAAACATATTGACTATGGACTTCCAGTTGGTGTTGAGGTAGATATATAGTGTTTTAAAATGTGTGATTTCTTAGTCAATTTATGTCTTTCTTATTCTCATTGATATATTTGTATCTTTTAAGGCTTTTTATTGATTGTATCTAATTTATCTTATGGACCTTAAATTGACAAAAATTAAAAAAAAAAATATGTATAAGCAGAAAAAAAAATTACTATTGCCTGTGCATTTCTGAATGGATCTATGTATAGTGTAATTAATTATATACTCATGGTGTGATGCAATTTAACGATATCCATTAAAAATATTATGCATATTATAGTTTTGTGTTGTAACTTTTCGAATTGCTAGAAAAAAATGTCGATGGACCAATTTAAAACAAATTCAATATGGACTTCCAGTTATATGTTCACGGTGTGATGCAATTTAGCGATATTCAATATAAACATTATGCATGTTATAATTTGTCCTGTAACTTTTCGAATTGTTATAAAAATATCAAGGGACCAATATCAAACGTTGAGGATATATATTAGTTAGTTTTACTTTATTGAAGGGAGTTTAGTTCAAAGATTGCTAAACTATATATTGAAAAAATTAGTTCAGTGAGGGATAAATAAGTGATGTTTGGAAATTTTAAGAGAGTAAAACTATTTTTCCATAGTTTTGAATAATCTAAATTGTAATGGAAGGAGTATCAAATAATATTTTAATTTTATCATGTATTATATATATTTTTTCGTAATTTTTTTTTTAAAATACAAAAATATATTTAAATCATCAGTTTTTATACATACAATTTTTTTTCAGCTCGCGAAATTCGCGAGGTCTTTATCTAGTTCAATATATAAAGACAAATATAATTTTAACAATTTTTATTATTGTTTAATAATTTCAATACAAAAATAGATAGATTCAATATATAAAAAAAAAATGAATTACTACGTTATAAAAATACCTAAAAAAAATTAACTAAAAATTGAATTAAATGAAACGTATTTAAATAAAAATTATTAAAGCACCCCCAAAATTCAATTTTATCCGATAAACTATTAAAAAAAATGAAATGTATATCTAATCACACTCTCATTTTCAACCCACATATCACATCAATTATAATCATTACATTGTTTTCACATCCAATCACACACTCATTTTTTTCCAACTAATCATAATATAAAATGAAAATCACTCTAAATTTTCATGAAAATTGAAAAATTAAAAAAGAAAAGAAAAAGGCAAGCTACGTCCAAGCACTTGTTTCTTTTCACTTCTTATTTGTATTTGTTAAACTCCATATTAACTCGGTGAATAAAGGTAAATTATTGTATATATTAATTATATCATGCCATTGGTGTGTAATTTTAAATTGTATCAGTTATTTTTATTAAATAATATTAATTTTTTTTACTAAACAATATTAATTATTTTTACTGAAAAATATTAATTGATCAGTCTTAGTTATTTTCACTAAATATTACTCTCCCTCCCTCGTGAAACTTCTCTTTTTATCAAAATGAGCGTTCTAGATTAAGCTTCTTCTTTCTCAATTTAAAAAATATATGTGATGGTCCCGTTTTCGAAAGGCATAAATGAGAATTCAGGAGAATTTTTTTTTTAAACTTTTCCTCAGGGAGTTCAGCAAGAGTGAGTAATACTCAAGTCACTGCATTGCTACGAGTCAAAGCACTCAAGTCAGTGCAATTGACTTGCGAGCTCAGTCTCGTAACAAGGCAGTGACTCGAGAGGTTTCACTTCAAGTCACTGCATTACTCAGAGACTAAGCTACCAAGTCAGTGTGAAGACTTGGAGGCTCAAACTCAAAGTAACACAGTGACTCGAGATGCTGAACTCTCGAGTGCGTGCCTGAACTGGTCAGTGAGAAGGATTCTCCCTTACCTGAATACTTAACCAAAATTTTCTTTTAACAATGCTCTCAGTGAGCAGATTTTCACAACACTTTAGTAAATACTTTAAAGGATAAGTACGCTCAGTTTAACATGGTTCAAAGACTCAAGCTCCTACGTCCACGGCCTGATTTAACAGGAAATCCACTAACTGGGATTCTTGTTTTTAACGTGCCAATGTGCACCCAGATCTACACTCCAGATCTTTCTTACTTCCTTACTCACTCACAATCAACTTACTACCAACAACCTGACAATGGTTATGGTTTCAGTTGAGTTTTCTCCAACTAGGTGAGGTTTTCCTTTACAATGTGTTAGCCTTAAACTAAGATTAGGAAAACCTCTCTAAGCTATGAGTTACAAGCTGAACACTCATTTGTGTATATTTATGAACCCTAATGGTCAGTGTACAAGATGTGAATCGTGCCTCCTTATAACTCCCTATATAATGCACTAGACACTCACACCTTCACAGCTCGTAGGTGTTGATTTTTCTTACTTCACACACTCTTGAATACGCATCTATGAACTTGTATTTATAATATGGATTTAAATGTAAACGTTGGAGGGGAATTACATTTGAATCCAGCATTTAATGGTTTCAACCACTTTTCTTGGAATGCGGTCTTGTCAGTGTCAGATTTGCTGCCTTGTGCTGATTGGTCCACGTGGACTGCATCCAACGGATCTTTGACTCAGTGGGTTGACCAAGATCCACTGAATTTAGGTAGCTTCATCCTTCACTGACTTGATGATCTTTAGTGGACTGAACGTCTTCAGTGTAGTTGTCCTTCAGGAACTGTTTGAAGATCTCTCCAAGAAGTTTGTCATAAGGCTGAATGACAAACTTCCCTGACCACAGTAGCCTGACTCCTTCAGGGCCTACTTGGTGCAGCACTGATCCTCCTGATCATGCTCTTCACTGAGTGGTCCACCTGACTTAGCTTAGATCAGCCAGGTTTACACTCAGTGGGACATCCTTCAGGCTTCTCTTCAGGTTCAGGTCTCTGCCATGGCTTCAGTCAGTTCTTCTTCTGATGTCATCTTGATTTCCTCAGGCTGTGTTGCTGAGTTCCCTCTCGCTGAGTTCCCCCTCAACTGAGTGTTCCCTCAACTGAGTTCTTCTCAACTGACAGCCTATTCTACTGAGAAATAACCTAGCCTGACCTGAAACTAAAGATACAATCCTGACTGCTTTCTAACCTATTACATGTGGTTTTGGAAAATCATCAAAACTAAACCATATCCCAACAATATGTCTTAATATCACTCTCCACTTCTCTCTACTTTTATCTCTCGTTGGAATTATTGGTATTTATTAATAATAATATATGTGAGTGAAAATTAAAAGAAATTTTAATTGAGACTGGGCTAACAAAATTCGAAGGTATATTAAGTTCAATAAATGTTGGACTATTGAAATAAAAACCATATTAATTATGGTTATATGCTGGGCAAATTTAATTTGCCGAGACGATGAATATGACCAAAATAGATTGATTAGGACTTACCGTTTTAATATATGACCAAAGTTGTTGAGTAAAATTAATTTGGGGCCTAATTTGGTTGAATTCTTAAAGCTTGGTTGATTGAATTCTTATGCCAAACTTATTTTCATTGGGGTGAAATTAATTTGAACTTTGTGACGTAATGTTATGGAAATAATAATAATACTCAAGGTACTAAATATTGTACCATGAATTTGGATTCCTTGATATCGATTTAAAAATATTATAGGGATTATATACTTTGTGCTCGAGAGTAAAAATTATTATTTGGATTTAGTCCAAATGGTTTGAGACGTCGTATAATTCACTTGAGATTTGCTCGCGAATAAATGGTGGCATTAAGGCCTCATTGAAACTGTGCTTTGAGAGCATGAGCAATGTTAATTTAATTCACAAGGTTTGACTCGTATCAATGACGATATATTTGAGAGTCAAAGATGGCAATTACGGCCATAATGGAAATTGAATTTAATTTGGTATTTGACCAATATTAAATTTCGGACTTGAAGTGTAACTTCAAACGTCGGTTTTCCAATGTATTTTGAGATGTGTCCAAATTAATATTTGTTGAAATATTAAATGAAATGGACGAGCAATCTCGAATATGGGGGATGAGTTCTCGCCACGGATACATTCAAATGTGAGGGAAAGAAGAGGTCTCTCCATTGATATATTCGAATTTAATGTGTGATTAGCAAAAACGTGACTCTAAAGCTAAATGAAAAATCAAAAGTAGTTGATGCCTTGTAGAACAGTTTCCACAAGTTAAATGGAAATATTTTATCAAGAAAGCCGTTCCAATTTTATTACTTTTGAGGTTTAGGTGTATAAATCTAAAAGTTGTAAAATAGTTAATAAAATTTATTTATTAACATTCCTAATATTGATAACCTTAAAAGGGTATGATGTATGTGGAGGTGGAAATTAGTTTGGAACATTTACCTCTAATACTTAGATCACACAGACGTGTGCGATTTGAAGTTGGTGTAACTTAGAGGTGTATACCCTAAATGTGGGGGTGTGTAATAAAAATTTGATCTCTAGTAATAGTGGATCCACACATGAAAAAAGCTAGCTGAGATAAAATAAAGTGCTAGAAAGAATGGGTCTAAAATCCACAAAATAAAAACTGAAGTAGTGGTAACCCAACCATGTTGACTGGAGATCCAAAGAACTTGGTTCAATGGAAAAACTAAGTTGTGGATGTTTGTTGTTAAGAACACTTGGTAATTTGACCATTCTTTAGAAAAGCACAACACCCAGTGTTGGAACCCATGGGTTGTGGTATAAGTTAAGTCTTTGACTTTTAATGAATCCTAGAGTATAACGGAATACTCAAGATAAGAGATCACCTATATAAGTGTGATGTGAGAGGCCGCCTCAAATATCACTGGATATTAAACACTTATGAATCCAAAGGGTGTCCATGGCCAAAACAAACAAAAACGTGAGAACAAGAGAAGAGCGTAGAGATTTTATTGTGTCAACATTACTGTCTCAGTGCACACCAAGGTGGAATGGTTCAAGACATTGTGTCCACTAGGCCGCCAGTGTACTCGGTAATTGACTTGAAGCGAACTACACTAGCTTTTACTAGTAGCTTCCCCGCAAGAGTACGGGTTCACTGTAGTATGGGCAAGTATATGGACCAAGTATTATCGAACCCAAGGGAAAGTATGTATGCGAACAGATCCCTGAAGATCTACGCGTCGTAGTTAATATGAGTGTAATGTTTTGGGTTTTTGAAAGATTAATTAAAAGACTGAATTAAACTAAGTAAACTAAAATACTAAAGAAATCAAATTAACTAAGGGTTGTGTTCTAATGAGAGATGGTGATGCTTAGGATTGGAATCCCTACGTATACTAACGGAGCAGGTACATAATCAGAATAACTGTGACACACAAGAAATAACCTAAGTCTAAAAATGCAAGGTGAAAGCTCAAGATTCTAAACCCTAATACTTTACCCTAACACTCGACTTCACTAATCTACAAACAAGTTAATAGATTGTGCTTAATTAATGAGACCCTAATTTAACTAAGGTGATGCGGTCGTCCTCCTTCGCTAAACTGGTAGATGAATTAACCCTTCCTAAACCCTCTCGTTAAGTCTACTCGTTGTTAAAGAGTGATACGGTCGTCCTCTCTCTAACACTTTTCGAACGAAATTCAAAGGCAAAGTGAAGATTGATTTTAAGAATTCATTAATCAAGAGAATTAAAACCTAACGACACAAGTTACCCTAATTACGTACCAACGTCCTACTTCTACGAGTTCATCCTACCCCAAGCATGCAAGGGTTTTAGCCGGACATGGCTTTAACAAACATAAAAGCAATAGAAGAAACAACGAACATAAACATAATGAATTGCACTAAGAAAATACGAAACATGAACTAGGGTTTAAAGAAATAAATACTAAGAACTGAAATTTAATTAACTAAAACGAAGTTTCAAAGTGTTTAAAGAAATCAAACTAACGAAAAGAAACTAATAAACGAAAAGAAACTAAGAATTCGTACGAAAAACCTCAACAAAACGTAAGTAAACTTGCTTCTCTCCTTCCTCTCCAAAAACTAAGTCTAAAAGTGATTTCTAAGTTCGGGGATCCTTCAAAACGTGGTTGGAAGAGGTATATATAGGCACCGGATCGAAACAGGATCTCGTGGGCCGAAAAATGAAATCTGGAAAATAAGCCTTGGAAGTGCTCGAGCTGTCCCGCTCGAACGGGGCGCTCGAGTAGTATTGGTCAAACGGATCAGGAGCTCGAGCGGGGCGCTCGAGCTGTCTTGGTCGAACGGTTCTAGTGCTCGAGCGGGGCGCTCGAGCTGTACCCCTCGAGCGGCCTAAACTTTCTGTAAGTTTTATGCTGCTCGATCTACGTCACTCGAGCGGGGTGCTCGAGTGATGGTTCTCGAATGGGCCTTCCTTCCTTGCAACTAACACTTTTCTTTTCACGTACTAATACCAATCGTATTTCTTCGATATCTTCTCATCCGGGCGTCCATTTGAGTCGATTCAAAGTCCTACGAACTTCGTTTTTAATCCTCGATTCACCTATGAGTATCAAAGAGACAAATTCATCAATGTATAGAAATAATACTCATTTGACTCTAAAAAATCAATAAAATCGACCAAAACTAGGGCGTTTCTAGTTACGAATCATGACAATTTCACGCCTAATCAACCCCCCCAAACTTACCATATTACTTGTCCTCAAGCAATGAAATAATAAGTCAAGTGAAATTGTTAGGAATGAGTCAAAGAATCAACTCATGCAAGCAAATGAACTCAAGCTTCAAAGATCAATCACAAGTATACTCACTCACTTTCCTTCATCATACTCATGCAACAATAACAAGAAACACCAAGATCAAACATGGATGTGCTCTCAACGATGTGTTTCGCTCCCTCACAAGTGTATATCAATGATTAAGGGACTCACTCAAACAATCAATCACTCATATCGGCAGCCATAGGCTTGTAAGCACTCTCAACTCCGACCATACTCTAGAAATCAATGCCGAATCAAAAAGGACTTTTCTCAAGGTTGTAATGAAGGCTCTTTGGACCGGTGGGATAACAATATAGGGTAAAGTGACTAACGTGAATGTAGAATAGAAAATCAAACTTTAGCACTTCGAGATTAGGAACAGAATACTTCAAACATTTTCAATCAACACTCTTTCAATTCCACTACTCTCAACACTTCAATCTTTTTTCCTTTCTAACTCCTTTCACTTTTTTTTTTCAATCACTTTTTTTTTCTTTTTCGCACAACACATGAGCTCATTTTTTTCTTCTGCTCATTCTCAATTTTTTTTTTCTCTTTTTCCCACATCTCATAACTTCATCACTCCTTTTTCTCATATTCACTCAACAAACAACCTTTCCTTCTTTCAACTCAATTCACTCCCTTCACATTCACACTTTCCTATTCTCCACTCAAATTGGGACAAAAAGGCTTAGGAATTGGAATAGTGTTCATATGTGCTAGCAAATAAAATAGGCTTAAAGGCTCAACGGGGCTAACAAGGGATCAGTGTCATTGGTACGGAAAATTTTAGCTAAGTGACTCAATTAAATCAAAGATGGCCTAAGATCACATTCGGCATATCAAACTAGACACAATCAAGAAGCAAGAGCACACACAAGTTCTAGCATCCTCTAAGGTGACGATCCACTCACAAACGAAGAGATTAATTCATGCATCAAAATCTCATAAGGCTCAAATCTCTCGGCTTTCACATCCATGCTAGTCTAGTGCATTCTCACAATCATCACACAAGCACTCAAAAGGAAAATTTACAAGCATACGGGTTCTTTCTCAAATCAACTCTAACTCAAACACTCACACAATAAACTCCTAACTCAACCTCACAACTCAACTCTCCTCATCAAATCATACTCAAAGATAGCAATCAACAAGCATAAGATGGTTGATAGGCATGAAATATGCAATAGCGAGTCAAATCAAAATCACCCCAAGGAGTATCTCAACAATCCAATAATCAATCAAACTCAACTCAAAGATAAGGGCGTGCATGCATGTGCAATGTAATCATAAAATAAATAAAAAACTCCACCCCCCCAAACTTCGACCTTGCTAGAGGTCTAAGTTTGGGGTTGTGGATTACCTCAACCAAATAATTCAATTTCTCTCAATAGCTTTGCACACTCCCTTGTCTCAAGTTGGTTCCTTCAATCTCCACTCCTTTGACACTCCTTCGAGACAAGCCTACAAGCAACTTACTCAAATACGAGGTTAAACATACGACTCAAAATAGCTCCCTAATAACATAAAAGGAAAAAAACTAAAAACACTCAAAAGCAAATAAAAATGGGTTGCCTCCCATTCAGCGCTATTTTTAAGGTCCTCATGCCGGACCAAGCTCAAAGGAGCTTATGGGACATCATACTCAAATTTACCTCCCTTACTCTCATAAGAGTGGTGGTTGCATTCTTTTCCTTGATGCCCTTCCATCATGAGCTCTTTTGCTTTCTTCTCATCCCCAAGTGTTATGGGTCTCAACTCCTTCTCACCTTTATCTGAAGGAGTCTTACCAAACAGTTTCTTGAATTTGGACTTTTTCTTCTTAACTCCTCCTTTTCCTTCCAACTGGGTTACATCCACACTTTTCACCTCTTCATCCTTCAACTTCTTCACTTTATCCCTATCAAAATAAGTCAGATCATAATGCTCTTGGGTTAAATTATCAAGTGAAGGATTATAAAATTTATGAATATGAGATGGATTAGGGATAGGAGGTGTGTCTTCAACACGAGGATCAATGACATCCATGCAATACAAACTCTCATCCTCCTTCGGGTGCTTCATGGCTTCATATAGGGAAATCTTCACTTCTTGATCATCAATCTTCAATGTAATCTTCCCATTTGTCACGTCTAGCACCATCCCCGCCGTAGCTAAGAACGGTCTTCCCAAGATTAGGGGCACGTGCTCATCTTCCTCCATCTCTAGGACCACAAAATCGGCTGGAAAAATGTGATCTCCAACTCTCACAAGGACGTCTTCAACAACACCTTGAGGTCTCGTGATAGACCGGTCGGCAAGTTGAAGCGTCATCATTGTGGGTTGAAGTTCACCACCTTCCAGCTTCTTGAAAAATGACAAGGGCATGAGATTGATGCTCGCCCCTAAATCACATAGCGCTCCTTTCTTGATCCCGTTCCCAATGTCACATAGGATCGTGAAGCTCCCGGGATCCTTCAGCTTCGGTGGAAGCGCCCTGTGCACTAATGCGCTTACCTCGTGGTTCAGCTGCACCAACTTCGGCTCATCCACTCGCCGTCTTTTCGCAATCAAGTCCTTCAGAAACTTTGCATAATGCGGCATCTGTTCCAAAGCATCATAAAAAAGAATGTTAATGTGAAGTTGTTTAAAAACATCAAGAAATTTTGCAAATTTTTCATCAAGCTTCTTTTTCATGAAGCGCTGTGGATACGGGACTGGTATCACAGATTTGGGTACCCCTCATTCATCTCTTTCTGTTTCTTTCACTTTATCCCTTGCTTCCTTTGCCTTTTTCCACTTAGGAACTCTCTCACCCTTCTCAATGCCTTCTTCTTCAAGCTCCTTGCTTTTTATCCCCTTCTCAACAGTAACACCTCCATCTTTCGTGTGTTCACTTTCCCCCATCTCAACTTCAGGCGTCTCAGAATCAGCAGGCATCTGAGGACCTTCATAGTTGGTTCCACTTCTAAGCTGAATCGCCTTGCAATGCTCTTTCGGGTTCCCCTCCGGCATGGAAGAATATTTTACCGGCTCTCTATTCACCATCTTTGCAATCTGGCTCATCTGGAACTCTATAGAAGTGAACCGCCTATTGTTCTCTTGTTGAGTTCTAGTCCACTCAACGTTCATCTTTTGGAGCTCTTGATCACGTGATCACCCTTCTTATGCAACTCTTTCACATCGTACTCCAAGGATGACAACCGCTTGCTACCTTCCTCCACCTTCTGAAGGACCGCTCTCAACATCTCCTCGGTTGATGCACCGCCTTCTCCACCAGGAGGTTTAGACCCCGGATCAACACCTGCAGGGACAGTAATACCGGCTTTTGGGTTAGCATAAGAAAAGTTCTCATTCTTCCTCCATGTGTTTTGAGGAGGCTGCTGGCCTCCTTGAACTCCTTGTGTGTTCCTCCATTGATTTTGAGGCGGCTGTGGGCCTGGAGGTACAAATGGCTGACCATAAGAAGGTCTTCCAAACTGATTTCCACCTTGGTAGCCATTCTGATTGTAATATGGACCTCCCATGTAATTGGCTACCTCTTGTTGTCCACTTGGTTGGTCTACTCTCTCATTCTCTACTGCATGCTCTCCAACCAAATTCTTCCCCAACTCGAGGTTGTTGATCTTCTCCATCATTGCCATCAACAGCCTTCTCGTTCCTTCACCTTCTTCAACCTGATGCACTCTCTAAAAATCTGCATCCACATTCCAAGCCCCGGCATTCGTGACAATGTTGTCCACGATCTCTCTACATCTCTCTATGCCTTGATTCAGGAATGCTCCTCCCGCACAAGCGTCTAAATGATCTTGTCCTGCCTTGTTGGCACCACTGTAGAAGAATGCCATCACATCTCCCTCATTGTACCCATGATGCGGGCACTCTATCAGCATGTTTGTGTATCTCTCCCACGCTTGACGTAGGTCCTCTCATTGCTTCTGGCGGAAGGAAGAGATCTCAGTCCTTGCTTTTATCGTTCTGGATGGAGGGTAGAATCGCTCGAGGAACAGACGCTCGAGCTCGGCCCAAGTGGTAATACCTCCCCGTAGAAGCGTATTATCGTACCACTATTTGGCTATTCCCGTCAATGAGAATGGGAACAGCCTAAGCCTCTTGGCATCTTCAGACATGTCATTGTAATTGAAAGTAGATGCTATCATGAGAAAACTCCTCAGATGTGTATGAGGATTCTCCTTCCCGATCACCCCCTTGAACTGATTCTCGGTCAGCAGCTTTAGAATTCCTGGGGAAATCGAGAAGTTGTTCGCCTCAACAGGAGGCAACGCCACTCCATCATAGTACCGTTGTGGCTGCGCTGCAAACCTCCCTCGAATAGCCATCTGATCTGCATTCTGAGGAACGTATTGAGGATTAGCAGTAGGTACGGGTACTTGTTGGGGTGGTGGTTGGTACACAGGTGGTTGGTTGTAAACAGGAGGTGGATGATATGGGTAAGGTGGATAAGGGTATGGTGGGTATGGGTAATGTTGGTATACTGGGTTGTTGAAAGGGTTATTTGGGTTTTGTGGGTAAGCTGGGTTGTTCAGAGGATTATGGACAAAATTCTGAGCTGGATTGATGACGTTTTGTGCACCCGGGTTTTGGCTCTGACTATCCCCTAACGGATCTTGGTTCTTACTGGTGTTGCCATCAGTGCCGTCAACCCGGTTCAACCCCTGGTTAAACTCATTCTCGGCATCTTCCAACTCATTATTGATGTCCATCGGTTCTTTCCCTAAGTCGGCAGCGTTCATCCTTCTCAAGAAGGCTCGGTTTCTCCTTGCTATTGTCTCAGGATCTGCAGGTAACCTATCTTCACTCGTATTGCCTTGTGAGCGTGTTTTTATAAACCTGACACACTAGCAGAAAGATCAAAATGCAACTGCCTAATGAATGGAAATAAAAATAAAAACAAAAAATAAATCACCCACTACTAACTACTAAGCTATCTACAAGTCCTATTCAAAAGCATACAACGCCATCCCCGGCAACGGCGCCATTGACTTGAAGCGAACTACACTAGCTTTTACTAGTAGCTTCCCCGCAAGAGTACGGGTTCACTGTAGTATGGGCAAGTATATGGACCAAGTATTATCGAACCCAAGGGAAAGTGTGTATGCGAACAGATCCCTGAAGATCTACGCGTCGTAGTTAATATGAGTGTAATGTTTTTGGGTTTTTGAAAGATTAATTAAAAGACTGAATTAAACTAAGTAAACTAAAATACTAAAGAAATCAAATTAACTAAGGGTTGTGTTCTAATGAGAGATGGTGATGCTTAGGATTGGAATCCCTACGTATACTAACGGAGCAGGTACATAATCAGAATAACTGTGACACACAAGAAATAACCTAAGTCTAAAAATACAAGGTGAAAGCTCAAGATTCTAAACCCTAATACTTTACCCTAACACTCGACTTTACTAATCTACTAACAAGTTAATAGATTGTGCTTAATTAATGAGACCCTAATTTAACTAAGGTGATGCGGTCGTCCTCCTTCGCTAAACTGGTAGATGAATTAACCCTTCCTAAACCCTCTCGTTAAGTCTACTCGTTGTTAAAGAGTGATACGATCGTCCTCTCTCTAATACTTTTCGAACGAAATTCAAAGGCAAAGTGAAGATTGATTTTAAGAATTCATTAATCAAGAGAATTAAAACCTAACGTCACAAGTTACCCTAATTATGTACCAACGTCCTACTTCTACGAGTTCATCCTACCCCAAGCATGCAAGGGTTTTAGCCGGACATGGCTTTAACAAACATAAAAGCAATAGAAGAAACAACGAACATAAACATAATGAATTGCACTAAGAAAATACGAAACATGAACTAGGGTTTAAAGAAATAAATACTAAGAACTTAAATTTAATTAACTAAAACGAAGTTTCAAAGTCTTTAAAGAAATCAAACTAACGAAAAGAAACTAATAAACGAAAAGAAACTAAGAATTCGTACGAAAAACCTCAACAAAAGGTAAGTAAACTTGCTTCTCTCCTTCCTCTCCAAAAACTAAGTCTAAAAGTGATTTCTAAGTTCGGGGATCCTTCAAAACGTGTTTGGAAGAGGTATATATAGGCACCGGGTCGAAACGGGATCTCGTGGGCCGAAAAACGAAATCTGGAAAATAAGCCTTGGAAGTGCTCGAGCTGTCCCGCTCGAACGGGGCGCTCGAGCTGTTGTGGTCGAACGGATCAGGAGCTCGAGCGGGGCGCTCGAGCTGTCTTGGTCGAACGGTTCTAGTGCTCGAGCGGGGCGCTCGAGCTGTACCCCTCGAGCGGCCTAAACTTTCTGTAAGGTTTATGGTGCTCGAATGGGCCTTCCTTCCTTGCAACTAACACTTTTCTTTTCACGTACTAATACCAATCGTATTTCTTCGATATCTTCTCATCCGGGCGTCCGTTTGAGTCGATTCAAAGTCCTACGAACTCCATTTTTCATCCTCGATTCACCTATGAGTATCAAAGAGACAAATTCATCAATGTATAGAAATAGTACTCATTTGACTCTAAAAATTCAATAAAATCGACCAAAACTAGGGCGTTTCTAGCTACGAATCATGACAATTTCACGCCTAATCAGTAATATCTGACTATAGAAGGTTCAAAGCACCAAACTACCTATCTGATGCAATAACGTCTCGTTTGAACTAAACTGTGAGTCTGCATATTATAGACTCTAATTTCCACTCATGTGGGGGATTGTTGGAATTATTGGTATTTACCAATAATAATATGTTAGTGAAAATTAAAAGGGGATTTAATTGAGACTAGGCTGAAGATATTGGACCTTGGACCTTAGTTATTGGTCCTTGACAATTGAATTTTGGGATGTATTTGGACCTTAGAAGAGTTTTCTAAGTTTTTTGATCCCAAAGTTTGGACATAGCTCGGAAATCTGGAGTGTCCATATTCGTTGAAGTTGACATGAAAGTGCATACTAAAAATGCAAAACATGTGATGAAATTCAATAGTTGGCAAATTCCCTAATTTTTGTTTAATTGGGAGTAACTTACGCCTCTCTTCTTTTGGATGAGACGAACCGGAATGCAGAAAGGTACAGGTTCGTAGTTTGACTAACAATCCTTCTATGCATGTGTGGGTCTTGGAGGCCTATAAATAGGTGTTCTTATGCATAGTTTCTGGCACTACACTCAGAAATTCTCTCACTCTCTCCCTTAGTATTCTATCATATAGTGTCTTTAAGAAATCAGTCAAGTTCATACGTTCTTCCTGTTCGCCGGAGCTTCAAGTCCTGCGGTGCTACACGCTTGAAGACGAAAGTATCATTTTACCTTTGGGAGCATAATTCCAGACCGACGAGCACTACCGGGGAATTTTCGCTTTGCGGGAAAAGGGTTTCCTTGACTCGATACAAGAAGTTTTATTTTCTTTTTCTTTTCAGTGTAATTTTCTTTATTTAGTGTAAATAATTATTATTACCAGAGTCAAAATTCCAACATCTCTCAATATTTTCACTTTTCTAGCATACACCCACTACGGTCTACACATGTAATATTATATTTTTTAATTCTTGAGCAAAAATACAAAAAATAAACTTAACAATAGACATATGGAGTATTAGTTATTTCTACATCATGAAATAAAATAAAAGACAAAGTATTGTGTAAACAATTTTCACAGTAGAACTTGTTTGAAGAGTATTAGTTATTTATACAATAAGATGTTAGTTTGATGTGTTGGTCCCGTACAAGTCTGAGTAATACGTGTAGGGGGGGATACACGTATACAAATTTTCATTTTCTTTTTCAAAGTCGAGTCTCCTTAACTCAGAGTTTAGTGATAGGCACTGAAAAAATAATACACCTACTAACTGCTCTGAAGCATATCAGTTGGCTAACTATCTTTTTATGCCTTGTGCGGAAATGTGTGAGCCCTAAAAGTTTAAAGACTTGTTTTAATGCTTTCTGAAAAGTGAGTTTTTCTTCCTCACAAAGTCGTGGTTAGAAGGGCAGTGCAATTAGTTCAGGTATCAGGCTGATTGATTCAGCACTGACAAAGCATGCAATGAATGAACAATTATAAGCAATGCAAAGCAGTATATCAAAGCAATAAATAATTCGTAGCAGTTTAACGTGGTTCAGAGACTCAAGCTCTTACGTCCACGGTCCTGATTGAACAGGAGAATCCACTAAGGATTAACTTGTTTTTAACGTGTTAAGGTGCACAATGACCAGTCACACTGATCCCTAGAATGTGAGTTATAATCCTCTTTCTCCTAACCAACTTACAACTTCCACCAACAAACCTAACACTGAGGGTTTTGGTTTCAGTTTGGATTCAAACTAGTTTGTGATAATCTTTACAAGGCAAACCTATGTTAAGGATTGGATTATCACTCTAAGCTTAAGATATGTATAGTGAATTCAGTGGAATACAGAATAGACTCTAGACTATAAGAAACACTTGGGAAATTAAAGGGGTTTCGAGTGCTTTTTTGAATGCTTGAATGCTTGTGAGTCTTGAGTAATTTCTGGCTTTTGAAATTTCCCGTAACCTTATTTGGGGCAAAGTCTTCTGTATTTATAGATGAATTTGAGAAATATCCGTTTGAGAGATAGCCTTCTAGTCACCTTCCTTGTAGGATACTTCAACAGACATAATCTTCATGCAACAGCCGTCCTTGCATGAATTTGGTAAATGCATGCCCGTAGAAAAATGCAGGGATGTCAGGTTCAAGTCAGTGTCCATACATGACTTGTCTTCTCCTCATTGGTCCACGTCATCAGGTAGGTGAGAATGTCATAACTTATTCTTCAGTTCTGTCTTGTCTTTTCTGAGTTCAGGTTTGTCCTCATCTACGTACATGGTCCAGCGCTGACATTCCTTTTGCTTGTTTGGATCCTACTCCAAGTCTTTTCCAAATACTCAGTGGCTTGTTCCCTTCAGGTCCGTGAGTTAGCAATGATCTCAGGATCATGCTCTTCATCCTGACACTTACTCAGCCAGCTTAGAAGGATTGTCATAAGTTCAGTGATGGTGCTCTTGTGTTCTTCAGGCTTCAGTCTTGATTGACATCAGTGAGTTCTCCTCTTACTGCGTACCTGTGAATATAAAAAACTCTAACAATTCTAATCCTATCAAGACTAGCCTGACTATTACAACACTTAAACAAATCATTTTTTCAGGGTATTTGAGATCAACTCAAAACTGACATTGTCCCAACATGATGGATATCAGTTATTTTACTAAAGAATAATTATTGTAAATCAGTTTCACGTGAAACTGATTAACACAATACCAGCTCATAGAGTAAACATAATTCTCTAAAAAAAAAAATTAATACTCCCTCCATTTCAAAATAAATGTCATTTTAGCATTTTGCATTTTTTACTTAACAAATGTCATTTTAGCATTTGAAACACTTTCCAATGCATGTAAAGTAGTCTATAGGTTCTTTTGCACCAACGAAATCAATCATTTAAAAAAAAAATTGTATTGTGGTAATTATGACAAAAATTAGATGTCTTTATATGTGTGAAGAGCCTTAAAATGACATTTATTTTGAAATTGAGGGAGTATGTATTATGAAAATCCGAGTTCACATAAACTTGTATTAAGTTCTTTGTTATGCATACATACTATAATTGGTATACATAGCATATCAACTATCACTGATTAAAAAAATTTATTTTTAAACGTGATAGTGTATGTATGCATAACAAGGATATTGAGTATATTTAACATTGACATTTAAAGAAACGAGTTCACGTGAACTTGACTTCACAATCTTTTTTGTATTTTTCTTTGAGTAGGTTTTATATGAAAATTGTTTATGATAAACTTATCAGAAAATGTTTTAAAGTATCGAATATTTGACCAGGATTATCGATAATCTCACCAGAAGTATTATTAATCTGGGTTCAATTTTTTTATAACAATTACAATATAATACCACTAACCCAAATTAATGATATTTCTAATGATATTATCCATACTACTAATTATTTTAAAATAATTTCACGATAAGTTTACTATAAACTATTTTCATATAATATATTTGTCCTTTTCTTTTATTAGTTTTTCAACAAAGCACTTCACCTTGTTATGGTTATGGCCCACACCACATCTCTATTTTCGAAAGTTATAATAGTAGCAAATATTTAGCTATTTACAACCATTAACGTATCTGTCACTACAACTCAATCACAGCACTTGTAATGGTGATTACTAGTAATTAAATAGTAATCATGCAGGAACAAACAGATGCTGCATGGGGTGGACGACTTCAAATATTATTAATAAATCAAATCATCACTGTAGATGTCAATGCCTAATCGTTTTGTATAATAAAACCGGTCAGATTTTAGTGTATAATATCTCTTCGAATTGACAACATGCTATTTCTGACAATTTATTTAATTGAAGGACGAATAGGGGTTGGTGTTTACTCGAGTTTGAATAATATCTAATTACCTATCATGGCTTTTGATTTTGAAGATGAAAATGACAGAATGTGTGAGGACCATCAAGAATTTAGTGCAAGTTGGGGTTGGCAGTGGATATCTGTGAAGCTTAACCATTACTTTTCCCCCATTTCTCCTTTCTTTTATCTGTCGTTTCTTGTTTGGTCATAACCACGAATGTTCCTTGAATTTGGCATCAAATCGACAGACAATCGTACAACCCCTTTTTTGTTCTATCATGTATTTAAACTCCACCCATAGCAGAATTGTTTGTGGGTTTTGTTTCTGAGGTAATCAAGCATGACAAGAGGAAGAGGAAAGCGTTCTGAGGTAACGTCTCATTTCTTGCCCACAACATGTTTGATGAAATGCCTGACAGAATGTTTGATGAATGGCTTGCGTTCTTGCTTTGTAGTCGTTTTGGCCTTCCATTGTGATGAAGAAATGGCTGAACATTAAGCCCCAGGTTTACGATTTCAGCGAAGATGAAGTTGACACAGAGAGTGAGGATGATGGTATGGGCTTTAATTTGTAATATCATATCTAGCTTGGTTTCTTGTTTGATCACCTTTGTTTTCTTTTGGGTTCTTGCTTAGCTTGCTCGCTTAAAGATGAAAGTATGCACGAAGATCGTGATGTAGTACCGGAATTTCAATCTGTGTGCTCGAGTAAAAAAACTCCAGGGGGTATGTGTATGAATTATGCTTTGGTTATACGTCCAATCATGTTAAGAATATAAGAGATTTCTTGCATTCATTTACCAGAGCATATTTTGGTTTTGGTTTTTGTTTTTAACTTTTCCCATCTATAGGGAGTTAATTTGTTATAATAGAATTGTCCCAGCCTCGTATTGACACTTGAAAATCTGACAATCTAGGGAAACCTTCAAAAGAATTCTCAGGGAAACACCGGAGAGGAAAGTCGGAAACTCTGCGAGCCCAGTACATAAATACGAAAGAAGTGAGGTTTGGCCCAGTAAAAAGTCATTGATTTCTGACTTATTAGGATTTATCTTTTTCGTCCATTGCTTGATGTTATTTATTCCTATATTGTGTGAGTAAAAATATGGTTTGGTGTATGCAGAGTGACAATAGGCACTTGGAATGTTGCTGGAAGAGTTCCAGATGTTACTCTTGAGATTGATGAGTGGCTGTGTATGCAAGAGCCAGCAGATATATACATTCTTGGGTAAGCATAAACATTAAAATTGTGAATTTTTTGGAAGATTTATACTTGGGCATCAAATAAGCTACTAAGAAGGCTGAGTTAAGTTCATATATTAGTTTTGAACTAGATCAGTTTTCGAAAAGAAAGCATTGGTTATCTGTCTGAGCTATGATTGCTAAGGCATCAACTGAACTTTTAGTGATTACGCATGAGACTAGAGATCATATCAATTGCTTGTAATTCCTCCGAAAGTGTTATTTTCCATAAAAGTGACCACAACTGCAGCTGAGCCTGTTTGTTCATGCTCTGTGTTTCTAAACTTCCTCACATATGCTCTTTCCCTTGTGATTGTACTCTGATGATTTATTGTGCACCCACCTCTGATTTCATCACACATTCAACTCTTCAAATCAATGCCATTTCTTCGTGTAAAGATGTACTGTGAAGTATTGTGAGTATTCTTGGCTTTCAGTATCACAAAATTGGGTTCTTTTTCTTTAGGGGGTGTGTGCAATTATTGTTAGAACAATTTTCATTGTCCTCATTCATCACTGAACTTTGAATTTAGCTGTGCCACCAATTCTTTTGTTTTTAATCTGTATTTTAGAATAAGTACTCCCTCCTCCGTCCCAGCATTATTTGCATAGTTGGGACGGCACACATATTAAGAAAAAGTTACTTTTTGAGTAAAGTAGTGGCATATGGGTAAATATGTGTATATTATTGTGAGTGTGCACGCAAATCAATGTTTCCTTTTTTAGAGTGTGCAAATAATTTTGGGACGGACGAAAAAGGAAAGTGTGCAAATAATGGTGGGACGGAGGGAGTAGTTGTTTTAGATAGCTCATAATTCTCATGTGACACAGTTTCCAAGAGGTGGTTCCTTTGAACGCTGGTAATGTACTCGGAGCAGAAACTAGACGACCCATTTCCAAATGGGAGGCTGTCATACGCAAGAATTTGAACAAGTCGTTCGAACCTGAAACTAAACATAAGAGCTACAGTGCACCTCCCTCTCCTGTTCTTAGAACTTCCTCTGCTTCTGATATACTGGCTGACGTGGCAGATACTCCCGAGGTAGATATATTTGGAGGGAATTCCACAACTGCTCTCATATGTGGGAAGAACATCCCGTTGAACAGAATATATGATGGTAATCTGGAGTTCAGATTGGACTGGCCAGAACAATCATTGGATGCTACACCGCAAGCTCAATCATCCCGTGCCAGTTTACGACGAGTATTCAGCAGTTCAGCAAGAATTGGGATGGGAATTCCTCCACTACCTGTTTCTGGCTTAAAAAGGATGCACCAAAGCTCTGGAAACTTAGCAATGATGTATATGAACCAGGAAGATGAGCTGGAAGAAGTTGTAGATTCTCTCTCTGATGAACTTGGTCATATATCTGCAGAGGAAGAAGATTCGTTTGCAGAAATGACAGAGTTTGGAGACGAAAGTGGACTTGAAGACGATTCAATCAAGTCTCGTTTAAGTTATGTACGAATAGTGAGTAAGCAGATGGTTGGGATATATGTATCAGTGTGGGTGCGTAGAAGGTTAAGGCGGCATATAAACAATTTGAGAGTCTCTCCCGTTGGAGTTGGGCTTATGGGCTACATGGGCAATAAGGTAACAATTTCCTCCTTCCTTTTGTGCCTTTTGCCTTCGCTAAAAGTAGCATCCATAAGATCTATATGATAATTTGCACCTTAGATCATGGTTACAAGTTACTTATGTATCTAGAGTTCTGACACTGTGAACAACCTCATTCATGGCTTAACCCAGGGATCTGTCTCCATCAGTATGTCTCTTTTCCACAGTCGTCTATGCTTTGTATGTTCTCATTTAACCTCTGGCGAAAAGAATGGGGCGGAGAATAGGCGTAATTCTGATGTTCTTGAAATCATAAAGCGGACTCATTTTTCATCCGTCTTTGACATTGATCAGCCACAGACTATTCCATCTCACGAGTAAGTTCACTGTCTTGTTGAAGCTTCTCTTTTGTAATTATTCTCAGCACTACATAGGGAAGCCTTTAGGTGGCTTAATAGGTTGAGAGTCTTGAGACATGTTCTTAGACCTTTTGTATAATCTGTGAAAATCAAAGTTACTGATTAATAATTACCTGAAACTCTCCTTTCTTTTAACAACCCAATTTCAATGAACAGTCAGATTTTCTGGTTCGGGGACTTAAATTATCGCCTCAATATGGTGGATGCAGAAGTGAGAGAGCTTGTCGATAAGAAGCAGTGGGCCGAGCTTCTAAATCATGATCAGGTATACTAATAGTTGATAGTTTGATGTATAAGTTGTTTCTTGAAATCATGAACTTGAAGATTGGGTTTAAATTAATCGAAAAATCAGCATCTTATATCGAAGAATTTCACATCTTCAAATGAATTAATTTTCCTAAGAAACCGAAAGTTTGATGCTTTTAATCTACAGTGGAAGTTGTTGGCCATAAATTATAACTACCTTTTTCTTGTTGATGATGTATCTAACAGTCTGTTTTTTATCATAGGATATGCGTACTAGATCCCGTGTTCCACTTTCGTGTTACCTTATATATTCAACTATTTGGACTTTCAACATACGTATTTGTGATAGTTTTTTAGTATCACAAACAGTGATACAGATGATTTGGTGCATACTTTGAATTGAGATTAGAGATTTTAATACGGGAAAACCATTGCAGTTAATCAAGGAACTGCGAAATGGACACGTGTTTGACGGGTGGAAAGAAGGGCTAATAAACTTTGCCCCCACATACAAGTATGAGATCAACTCTGATAGGTATGTTGGGCAAAACCATAAGGAAGGAGAAAAGAAGAGATCTCCAGCATGGTAAGTGATGTGTTTCTTTAAATGGAACAGATTTCCAACTTTGAATTGGAAGACTCTTATCTCATTCTTATTGTTCTAGCTTAATTACAATGTCATTCTATCTAGACAAATTTATGTAATAAGGCATGCATTATCACCTTTTAGTATGTATAATTGCATATAGATTGCAAAGGTTAACAAGAAAGTGCAATTACACAGGTGTGACCGTATACTTTGGTTTGGTAAAGGCATTAAGCAGCTTACGTACAGACGAGCAGAGATAGCCCTATCAGATCATCGACCTGTAACTGCCACCTTCTTGGTTGAAGTCGAGATCTTTGATCAACGGAAGCTCAAAAAAGCACTTAATTTTTCTAGTGCTGTCGTACATCCTGAGATTTTTGTCGATCAAGCTCAAGAATATTAGCTTTCCAGCATGTAGATACATAGCTAGATATCTCCATACATGATTTTATATATTGTATACAGTGTGTCATTTTCAAAAGTGTAGAGAGTTGATTTTATTGGAACTCAGTGAGTTGTGCTCATGATCTATCAACAGAAACTGGGCTTGCTTTCTGCCCCATCTTAGCGTCTGTATGCATCTTCAATTGCTCCTTTAGATGTGAGATGAGTAGATGACTATGGATGGTAAAGTTGATCTTACTTGTCATTAGAGTTATAAAAGACTTAAGGGGTGCTTGTTTCGAATTTTTCTATGGGAATGAAAATGAAAATTTATTTTCCATCTCCGTACTCGGGTATGTTGGATGAATGATTATATCCATAGTGGTTATATTATTAGTATTGTGCTCTAGTTTTAATAAATATGAACAAATGAAGAGGTTGTTGGGTGTGACATGAGAGAATGATTGAAGATGAGGGAGGATTATAAAAAGATAGAAAGTAAGCAAACGGGGTAAAGATCACTTTATTTAGAAGGAAAAATAGTATTGTGTATTATCTTTTGTTTTCATAAACTACTACAATTATCAAATATTTATTCTAATTATCATTAATTGAAGAATTTTTAAACCAAGTGTCACCTCAAACCCATTTGTTTTGCATTGTGTTCAAACATTAATCCCTGGCACCACTTCAAGTGCTAAGTTATCATATATATATATATATATATATATATATATATATATATATATATATATACAAGGATGAAAATATCCGGAAATTTCTCCGATATATCCTCGATATATCCATTTTTCGTGGTCACCGATATCGATATTGGGGGATAACGATATTTCCATAATATATGTAAAAAAAATCGATAAATATCGATATGCAAGATCAATTTCGACTATATTTTTGTGCAAATTGAGCATAATATCGGTAAAATATCACAAAAAATCGATAAATATCGAAAAGTATCGAGAAATATCGAGAAAATATCCATAATTTTGATAAATATCACAAATGTAAAATTTGGTTAATTCTATTGTAAATTTTATGTATTAAATATTTGTTATTAATTTTTTATGACTTTTTAAATTTACCGATATCGATATTCGATATCGATATATCCATCGATATTTCCACAAATTTAAGATCTCGATATATCCATCGATACCGATATTTTCAACCTTGTATATATATATGTCTGTATGTATGTAAACAAAGAGTGTGTATAGAGTGAAATTGGTTCATACATGAATCATTGAAGTATTAGTTATTTTCACTGAAAAATATTGGTTGTTTTCACTGAAGGGTCTTACTTTATTTTCAGTAGGTAACTAATACTCTTCAGTTAAAACAACTAATATCCTTCAATGGCTTTTGTATGAACTATTTTCACTCTTACTTTGTCTATATGAAAATAGTAAGTTTATCATGAAACTATATTAAAGTATATAATATTTGACCAGGAGTATCGATAATCTCACTAGAAGTATCATTAATTTGGATTGATGGTATTATATTGTAATTGTTGTAAATTTTCTTGAATCCATATTAATAATATTTCTGATGAGATTACCAATACTCTTTGTCAAATATTTTATATTTTTAAAACTTACTCTCATATGTGTGAGATTTTGCAAAAAGATTTTAGGTTAGACGGATCTTATTACATGCGACAGAACCCCATGATGGTTATTCTGATTCGTTGAGATGAGAATGAATTAAATGAGCCGACATCAATTTAAAATTGAACTTGTTTAAAGTTCATTAGTCGATCTTATAAGACAATCTCATGATCTTGTGATCTTTTTCCTATCGGATGGGTCACACCACTCATGACTAATGAGACCTTCAATATCCTCGAAGAAAGTTTAGAAATATAAATTTCATACAATGTAATCGATTTTATTAATTAATTTGAATATGTAGGAGTAAAACTTTTTACTTATTTCTTTTTTTTCATTTTACAACTTTAAGTTTAGTTCACATTTGTATATATAGTTCTGCTTTGTATTGTTGATAGGCGAGCAGAAATATCACAAGGGCGCACAGGATTAAGGGAAGTAATTGTACCTAAGACAAGGTTAGGCACCAACTAAGCCAGACCAAGCTGGAATAGTCAGGTGAACTGTTGGTCTCACTAAGTAGATATATTGCGGAAGCTTTAAAGGTTATGTCTTTAGCAAAGTCCTTTTATAAGAGCACAATAAACAAACAAGACAGAAATTAACGTAAGCAGTAAATAGACCAGATTTATAGTGGTTTGGATTAGAAGATCCTACGTCCACTCTCCCTTTTTATCAAAGGGGCCTCACTAACCAACCAACAAACAAACTTGCGTACTGGAATTGCGAAGTACCAGTTCCTTCTTACAAACCCTTTAGATCTAACTTCGATATAAAGTCTACAGCCTTCAACCTTTTCTTAGAGATGAACAGGTTGAGATCCAACTACTCCTTTATGAGTAAATATGAAAGTATGAACAATAAGAGTGTTAAGTGCGTGATAAGATAAAGGCTTGGAATATGACTTCGTGCGCGTAAGATTCTAGAGTCTTTATTTTAGTCTGCACTCTTGTATTTATAGAGGTGATTAGAGTTTAGCCGTTGGAAGCTAATCTAATTAGATATCTATTTAAGGAAGCTTCCAATCAATCAATTTCCTAATTGATTGATTGGGTTGATGGGATCCTTGGATTGATTGACTTCAAAACTTTCCAATCCGATCTTGTTGACTTGATTTGAATCACCAACAGTCAAATGCTTCCAATGCCTAACTATGATTCTTCCAGAGAAGGCAGGACCAGATACCAGGCAACCTCGATGTCTTCTGGTCCAGAGTCGGTTAAGAAACAGAATGCTCATCAGAATCAGGAGATGATTCTTAGCATCTTTTGTTCCACCAGACTCGTTTGGTCCGGACTCGTCTGGTCTGGGGAAGGTCTTCTGCCTCTGGTCAGATATCATCTGGTGAAGTCTTCTGGTGGAGTCCTCTGGTGAAGTCCTCTGGTGGGGTCTTCTGGTGACTCTTCTGGCGAAGGCTTCTGGTCTGGCAATTCCCCCTAGACTAAGTCCTAATCTACTTCCTCATTTGGCTAAGAGGTCAAAATGGTCCTATTACATCTCCTGGTTTGTTTTAACTCATCAAAACTATACAACATTTATCCTAACAATTTCCCCCTTTTTGATGGAGTTAAAACACAAACCAGAACTGATCAAAGAGAAAACAATACTTAAGCAAGAAAACAAGTAAAAGGATTAGACCTTAGAATAGACCTTATCAGGCAAACAAGAAGACAACAAGAGGTTGTCTTTAAGACAGAGAAGATATGATTTTTCATTAATAATAAGGACAGAATGATTACAGATTACATATCAGATCAGTTCCTATACTAAGCATATCTTCTATTCTCTTTTGGCACCAGAAACCAGTCGAAGAATCTGTCTTAGATGGCCTTGAGCTCAGCAGAAGATGTTGGGGTGAAATTCACCAACACCTTGGTCTTGTAAAGTTTCTTCAGCTCTGCCCAATCTACCTGGTCCCCGATCATTGGAGTGTTGAGATAATGAAACTCAGGGGCTGTGACTTCCAGGTTGAACTCTATGGTGGAATCCATCAACTGCTTGTATAGCTCTGCATCATAAGCCTTCATCCAGGAGTGGAAGGTTCTATTGATGAGCGCATCATCCTCTGGCGGGGGCCTCTGTATGTAGTGTTGAATGAACCACAGAGTCTTTGCTTCTCTCCACTTCTCTATGAGAGGAACATGCACAGTAGAGTCAAAGGACCCTTCTGTTCTTAGTGGCAAAATCTCCATCACCTCAACAGGACCTTTCCTCCTCTGGCTGGATCCACTGGCACTAGGAGTGATACCAGCTTCTCTGGCTTTCTTGTTCTGCCTTCGAACATATCTGAGCCTCTGCTCTTCATCTATGTTCTTCCTTATTCTTGCTTGCCTCTCTTTTGGAGTTTCCTCTTTAAACCTTTTCTCTGCTTCCTCAACTACTTCTTCGAGAAAGCTCTTCTTCACCTTCCTTATCTTCCTCTTAGCAGGGCCCGGAATAGAGACAAGATCCTGCTCTGCATCAAGTGTCTCCTCTTCTGCTGCTAGCTGCTTTGCCATGGTAAGAGATTTTAACTATTCTTTCTTCTTCTTCTGCAGCTCAGCCTGGGCCAAAGTGTTCTCCAGCAGGTCCAGACGAGCACCATGGCTGAAGAGGGTCTTATTTGTGGTCTTCGCCAGATCAGTTCTGGCCTTCTCTTCCCCCTTTTTAACTTCATCAAATAGGGGTTGCACCACCTGCATTATGAGATCAGGCAAGGCAGTGGAGGAGGAAGAGTGAAGATCACGCAGCTGCTTGGCCTCCTCCAGGTAAGCCTGAGACTCTGCAACTAATTTCTCCTGCTTGGCCAAACTCTCCTGGAGTGATTCCTTCAACTTGGTAACCTCTAACATCTGAGAGGCCAACTCCACCTTCAGCACAGAGACTGGTCGCAGCTGGTCCAGCACATGCTCCTGGAGCTGTCTCTGGCTGTGCATGACATCAAGCTTCACAAAGAGTCCATTGGCCTTAAAAGATGCCTTGGCAGAGTCAATCATAGACTTGATCTGCTTCAGAAATATCCTCCTCTCCTGCCGAATCTGGTGCTCAATCATAGCAGGTGCCATATGCTGGATGGCCTTTGAAAAACACCCAATTTGCATGATCTGCTCATTAAAGAAAGTCTTCATCTTCTGGAGCACGGCATGAGTGACATCAAAGTCCTCCTCATCAGAGTAGAGCTCTGGAGGAAAGGTGAAGTGAGGGCCAAATTTGTACGAGGGGCCCTCTGGGGAAATCATCACTCCCCTCTGGATCAGCAAGGTGCGGATTAACACCTTGACTGCTTCTGGGGTCTCAAGTTCAGCAGGATTCTGGATGTTCATCTTCCTCTTGAGATCAATTTCCCAGGTAGTGAATGTAGAGAGAGTCATCTCTTCAATCAACAGCATCAAGTCCTCTACATCCTCTAGTCTGGCCTTGCTCCAGACTTTGGCGTCAGTTAGATCCGCCAACAGTGGTAAGTGCTCCAACAGGATTGGGAAATGCTCTCTTAGCCAGAGCTGAGCACTTACACTCATACTCTGCCTAATGGGACCCATTTCTGCAGATGAGAAAGTAAAGGGTTTGGGCCCAGAGGCAGAGGAGGATGGTGCTAAGTTTTCAGGCTCAAGTGAAGCATCCTCATCTTCACTATCATCACTAGATAGGAAGGTGGGAGAAAGAGGAGGGCCAGGAAATCCCAATGCCATGGAAACAGAGGGGTTCTGTTCAGTGTGAGATTGGGGAGGGGTAGGAATTTGAGAGGTAGAGGTGGGGGGAATGGGTTGTTCTGCACCAGAGGAGGTGGAAGGCACCTCTGGTACAGTGGCTGGGGGAGAGGGATGTGTGGGGAGAGGAATATATGAAGTAGGGGGAGAGGGTGTTTGAGTAGGGATGGTGGAAGGATAGTATAGGGGGGTATCAGGTAGGGTCAGCTCTGGTGAAGAAATGGGGGCACCAAGAGCAGGAGAGGGGTTTTGTGTATGGGTTTCTGGGGGAGAAGTAGTGGGGGTAACAAGGTTAACAGGGGTAGAGGAGGGGATAGATGGGTTTACCTCAACAGAAGAGACTGGAGCAGTTGAATCTTGCATTATTCTGGCGGCTTCATCAATCGCCTGCTCCAGTGCATCTCCAAGATCAGAACCAGAGTCTGACTCTTGAAGAATGGCCCTCTTGGCCTTGGACTTCTTAACCAGAGGAATCTCCTCCTATGATTCCTCTTCTTCTGATGACTCATCCACCAGAAGAGTGTTCTTCCCCCTTCTTGAAGTCATTGGCTTCTTAGCAGAGGTTTTCCTGGCATCATCTTGCCTCTGCCGTTTCTTGGCTGCTCCTGCCTTCTTTGCAGCCTCAACACTTTCACCCTTCTTCTTCAATGCAACTTGAAGGGGAATATGGTCATCATCTGATGAACCAGAGAATACCACCGTTGAAGAACCAGTCGCCTCAGACTTCTTCTTCTGGCTCTTCTTGGTCTTCTGCCCCTTAGCAGGCGAAGGCACTGCTTGGAGAGGAGGGGCAGGGATGGCTTATTCTCCATCAGAATCGGCATGGCCATGGAGAGGGCCATCCTTGGAGAACAAAATCTTGGACTTATGGAAGGCTTTGCACCAAGAATTCTTCCATTGCTTCTCCGGAAACAAAGAGTCCAGGATCTGGGTCAGCTTCGTCCCTAATGACACATTTGCAGTCAAATAAAACTGCAACTCCCCAGGTTTTGAAGGGCACTCCTCCTTCTTCACCTTCACCCTGTTCTTCCTCAACACTCCCCAAAAGAACTCTGCCCAGTTGCACTTCGCTCCATCAAACAAAGCCCTCATAACACAGAGCCTGCCAGTGAAAATGGCATCTGTGTTATGGCTCTCACACATCAAGATCTTGACCACAATGTCAAACAAGACCTTGTACTTTTGCCTCAAATGTTTGTCCAGAAACCCCTTGGTCAAATTCTAGCATGAACTCCTGGAAAATAGCTTGAAAGACTCCAACGCCTCGTCTTCCTTGTACATCAATGGATCTACTCCTTCAGCAGAAATATTCTCGAACAGCCGGCAAAAGTCATGCTTTGAAAACACCACATCTTCCTTGTTGATCTTGGAAGAGATATGGTCATCGTGGATCTTCATGCGAACCAGGAACTGGGCCGCATATCCATCCAAGGTCCTAAAATTCCTTGGAATCGTCGAGATTAACTTCTCCACCCCTGCTTTCTGGAGCAATTCCAGAATGGCCAACGCCGCCGGGTTCTTGGTTGTGTAGAAATCAACCACCATCTCTGACTTCATCTTCTTCATCACATAATCGTGATCAAAGTTGCACTTAGGAGCCATGTCTGTAAGAGAAATTTGAGAGAGAGAGAGAGAGAAACTTGCAGAGAGAGATTAGGGTTTGAGAGTAATAAAGCGTGAAAAGACAGAATGAAAAAGTTTTGGTTTAAATAGGACAAGACGCGTGTCTTGAACAATTAATGAAGTGTGAACGCGTGTAAAATCCAAATTTAAATTAGGGAACAAAATCAATTTTTGAATTGATTGACATTTTGCACAGTTATTAAATATGACGGCCAGGATTAAAACGCAAGATACAGATTTAATATGGTGCGTAGGTATGGTCATTGGGACTGGGATCGAGGGGGTTTTATGGCAGTCAAGAGAAAAAGCGAAATGATTGCCTAGGCCCTCTACCCTAGTCTTAAATACACTCTGAAGATGAAACGTTTTGAGTGTATTTACTAATTTGAAAAGTGTATCCCAATGAACAGAGGCCAGAGAAGTAAATACATACCTGTCACCTGGTATTGTAACCAGATGATACCTTGGGTAGCCTGGTGTTACATCTCATCTGATGGAAACCCATTTGGTTCTGGTCAGAATAGACTCCGGATTTCTCTGGAATCTGTCACTGCACCTCATCTGGAATATACCTCATCTGGTATAACCCTCATCTGGAGATGCAACTTCCCTGGTATATCTAACATGTAGGCATGTTAGTATAAAAATAATAAAGTATATGTAATTGAAATAAAGGATACTTCTCTGATGTTCCCCCTAAACCAATTCTGTCTCTGGATCTAATAAACCTAACTCAAAAGCTAACTCTCTGAATCTGGTCTCAGCCAAAGGCTAGTCAGAATATATGCTCTCTGCTTCTCTGTTGCAATCTTTTCCATCCTTATATCTCCCTTCTCAACATGGTCTCTGATAAAATGATGCCTTATATCAACATGTTTGCATCTGGTATGAAGAACTGGATTCTGGGTGATTGCTATTGCACTATTACTATCACAGAAGATTGGAATATCCTTAGCTCTAATCTGGTAGTCCCTAAGCTGCTGACTAATCCAGAGTAGTTGTGAGCAACAGCTTCCTGCGGCCATATATTATGCTTTTGTTGTTGATGTGGCAACTGAAGTCTGTTTCTTGGAAAACCAGGAAACCAATTTATTCCCTAAAAATTGGCATATTCCACTTGTAGACTTCCTATCTATTCTGCACCCACCATAATCTGAATCCGAGTAACCACTTAATTCTAAGTTATCATCTGCAGGATACCACAACCCTAAATTCATTGTTCCCTTAAGATATTTCAATATCTTCCTAGCTGCTTCCAAGTGACTTTTCTTAGGATTAGCTTGAAATCTGGCACACACACCAACATCAAAGGTTATATCTGGTCTGCTTGCAGTCAGGTACAGAAGAGAACCAATAAGTGCCCTGTACTGAGTCTGGTCCACACTCTCTCCAGACTCATCTGGATCCATGTTGAAATTTGTCATCATAGGAATCTTGGCTGCTTTGCTAGATCCTACTCCAAATTTCTCTAACATGTTTCTGATGTACTTTGCCTGATTTATGAAAATTCCCTTCTCTGATTGTTTTACCTGCAAACCTAATAAATAATTCATCTCACCCATCATAGACATTTCAAACTGACTCTGCACGAGTTCACCAAACTGCTCACACATCTTCTCGTTAGGGGATCCAAATATAATGTTATCAACATATATTTGGACCAGAAGGATGTCCTTTCCTTCTTCTTTCCTAAACAAGGTCCTATCAATCTTACCCTTGGTAAAACCATTGTCCAGAAGAAATTGAGATAGAGTGTCATACCATGCTCTGGGTGCCTGCTTCAGCCCATAAAGAGCATTCTTAAGCTTAAACACCTTGTCACCTTGTTCAAAACCAGGAGGCTGTTCCACATACACTTCCTCAATAAGAATCCCATTAAGAAAGGCAGATTTCACATCCATCTGGTATACTTTGAACTTCATGTGAGCAGCATATGCTAGAAACAATCTGATGGCTTCTAGTCTGGCAACAGGAGCAAATGTCTCATCATAGTCTATTCCTTCAGACTGAGAATAGCCCTGGGCCACTAGCCTTGCCTTGTTCCTAGTAATGACATCATTCTCATCTTTCTTATTCTTGAAAACCCACTTAGTGCCTATCACCTTTTGATGTCTTGGTCTGTCTACCAGCTCCCAAACATCATGTCTGGTGAATTGATTCAATTCCTCTTGCATAGCAATAATCCAATTTGAATCTTTCAGTGCCTCCTTGATGTTCTTGGGCTCAATCAAGGACACATAGCAACTGAATAAGGCAGCTAAGTTAAGAGTTCTCCTAGTCTGGACACCCTTAGCTGGGTCTCCAATTATCAGGTCATTGGGGTGATCAACCAGGGTCCTCCTTCCCATGGCCTTGCCTGGTTGACCATCTTCTGCAATACCTTGATGATTATCACCATCTGCAGGAGAGCTTCCCCCTACAGGAGTTCCAACCTCTTCTGATTCTGCTCCTTATGAAGGCTTCTGTTTCAGAGAACCAGAAGATGGGCCATCATCTGAATCTGAATCAAGAATAGGTGGATTGACCTTGATTACTTTGGGAGTGGTCTGATTCTGTGTCTCATCAGAAGACTTTAAGTCCACCTTGCACTCAAAAGCAGATTCATAAAAAACAACATGAGGTGTTTCCTCCACACAAAGTGAATTCCTATTAAAGACTCTGAATGCTTTACTGGTGCTGGAATATCCTAAGAATATTCCATCTGCAACTTTAGCATCAAAAGTTTTTAATTTGGATTTTCCATTGTCATGGATGAAACACTTGCATCCAAAAACATGAAAATATGAAACAGATGGGGTTTTACCTTTCCATACCTCATATGGAGTCTTGTTATGTCTCTGGGCAATTAGGCATATGTTATGAGTATAACAGGCTGTATTGATAGCTTCTGCCCAAAATCTCCGTGGTGTGTTGTACTCTGCTAGAAGAGTCCTTGCAGCTTCCTTGAGGGTTCTATTCCTCCTTTCTGCTACTCCATTCTGTTGGGGTGTTCTGGCAGCAGATGTCTCATGAAATATTCCATGGTCCTTGCAATACTCTGCAATGTGTGAATTCAAAAACTCTGTTCCTTTGTCACTTCTGATCCTCACTATGCTCTGGTTCTGCTCATTCTGAATCTGCTTGAAGAACTCTGGCAGCTTAGTGATAGTTTTATTTTTCTTAAACAAGAACACTACCCAAGTGTATCTTGAAAAGTCATCTACTATCACCAAGGTGTACTTCCTTCCACTGAAACTAAGAGGAGAAATAGGTCCAAACAGGTCAATGTGAAGTAGTTGAAGTACTCTGGTTGTGGTTGTGCTTTGGACATCCTTAAAGGAGGTCTTGGGTTGTTTACCCTTCTGGCATGAACCACAAACATGATCCTTCTTAAACACTTCATTAGGAAGACCTCGAATTAGACCTTTTGTGGCAATCTTGTTCAGTGTTTTGAAGTTAAGATGGCTCAATCTCTTGTGCCATAACCAACTGTCTTCTGTAGATCCCTTTGCAACCAGGCAAGCATTTCTAGGGCCACTCCCAAAATCTGCAAGATAAATGTTACCCTTCCTCAAGCCTATAAGCAAGATATCATTATAATCAGAAGAAAAAACAGTGCATGAATCACTAGAAAACTTCACTGAGTATCCCTTGTCACAAAATTGGGATACTGAAAGCAGATTATGCTTGATTCCTTCAACGTAGTAGACTTCATCTACAGATACACCATTAAAGGTCAATTTTCCAATGCCTCTGGTGACTCCATAGTTGTTATCACCAAACATCACTCTTGGTCCATTCAGTGGCTTGAAATCCTGGAGATGATCTTTCTGGAATGTCATGTGCTTGGAACATCCACTATCAATGTACCAGACATGGTTGCTTGAAAGTCCTTTCTCCAATGGACTCTTATCCTCCTGCAGAGAGATCAATTAGGTCCCCTACTAGAGCTGGGTCCTGATTGGTTAGTTGCAGGTTTTGTAGGAATCCAAAGATAAAGATCATCCCTTGCTGGATGAGGAGATCTTATCTTCCTTCCAAATCTATCTACCAGAACATGTCCTCTAACAATGACATATTGAGCTACTGGTCTGATAAGAACACATTTCCTATAAATAGGTCTGGTGTATCTTTTCTCAAATCTGGCCTTTGGAATGGCCTGCCTTAAAGACATAGTCTTAAAGGTCTGGTTGTAAGGGTACATCCTAGAAGAACCATCTCTGGTGTCATAACTACCCAGATCAGTTGGTTTTCTATAGATGGGTCTGGAAGACCTCCTCTGGTTCTGAAAATTAGATCTATTCTGATGATGAAATTCCTTCTGAGTATTCCTGTTCTGGAATCCTCTTTGAGCATTCTTCCTTTGAGATCCCTGATTTTGATTGAGTTTCTCTGGTTCAGTATATCTCCTCTGATATCTCCTATTCTGATTAGGTTTCCTCTTAGAGTTTCCCTTCTGAGGTCCCTAATTTGCGTAGGTTCCACTCTTTTAGGTCTCCTCTGAGGTTTCCTAATCTGGTTAGGCATCTGAAAAGAACCATCAATCTTCATAGGTTCTCCAATCTGACGTTTATGCTCTAAGATTTCCTCTTCCAGTTCAGTGAACTCATTGGGAACATCATCTATATGGTCAGTAGAGCAGTCTTTGTTCCAGTTATGGGTTTTAACTACTCTGTAACCTTTTCCATTAGGATCCTTTTCATCCCAGATTTCTACCACTTCACCAGATCTTTCAGACAACTTGCTTTTATTGCATAAAAATTTAGTAGATCTGGTTGTAATTCCAGAATATCCTAAACCACTCTTATCATGGACCCTTTGAGAAGATCCTTGTATAATAGATACAACAGTTGGAGCTTCTCTGGTCTTAGGTACTTCCATGATAGGTTGTTCAACTTGCTTACCCTTGATAAGATATTGGTATTTGGCTTTGAGTTCGTTGAACTCTTCTTCCTGAGAGTTCTTTTCTTTCATAAGCTGGTCTACCGGAGTATCTCTTTGTGTGACCTTTTCCTGAAGTTCAGAGACTTCTTTGGAATGGTCTTTTATGAGTTCTCTAGCAGATTTTTGCTCATTTGATCAAGATTGAACTTCAGCTCTAAGCCTACCATTTTCTTTTTCAAGCTTTTGGCAAAGTTGAACACAATTTTGGAGATCTGATAGCATTTGCTGCATATCAGACTCTCTGGAAGCACCAGATGAATGGGAGGATTCAGTATATTTAGAATTAGATAAGCATAAGGTTGTTTCATTTACCTCAGTGATGTCTGCCATAAGACATATATCATCATCAGATCCGAAATCAGAAGAAGAAGAACTGGAATTAGTATCCTATTCCTCTGCTTCTGCCAGTAGAGCTCTCTTGTCTGCATATCTCCTATCTCTCTTGAGTCTTTTCTCTTCTCTTTCCCTAGGAGTTAGCTGAGGACAATCATAACTGTAGTGGCCTGGCTTGTTGCATGTATAGCATTTGTTGTCACCTCTGGGACTGGGACTTGGATCTCTCCTCCTCTGGTTGTACTCTGCTCTGGCTAGACTACTCTCTCTCCTCTGGTAGTCAGGTCTGCTAGAACTGCTATCTCTCCTCTGGTAATCTGATCTGCCAGAGCTGCCATCTCTCCTCCTCTCTGGAGTTCTGAATCTGGTCTCCCTTGAGTCTCCAGATGTCTTTTCCTTTTCTGCAGGCTTGAAAGGACCCTTCCTGTTTCTGGTAGATTTCTTCCAATGCTTTTTGTACCTGCCATACTTAGAACTCATCTTATCAAGTTTACGGGTTAGAAGTGCTACCTGCTCCTTGAGACTCATGTCATCTGCAGTAGACTCCTTTGGCTTGTCATCTGACTTGATAGTTGAGGAGAAAGCAACTCCTTTCTGACCAGAAGAGGAAACCTCTTCTGTTTGATCCTCCTCTTGAAGATCATATTCGTAGGCTTTGAGATCAGACAACAGAAGATGATGATCCAGAGTGTTGAGATCCTTGTTGTCTTTAATCACAGTGACTTTGATTCTCCACCTGCTGGTTAGTGAACGCAATATTTTACTATTTATTTCCTTTTCAGAGTAGGTCTTACCTAAGGCACTAGCCTTGTTGAGGAGATTAGTGAGATGCATATCTAGCTGGTCAATTATCTCATCTGGTTTCATTTTGAAGGTGTCAAATGAGTGTTGAACAGCCTGGAGCTTATTGTCCTTGATCTTCTCTGTTCCTTCGCAGAGCAACGCTAACTTGTCCCACATCTCCTTGGCCGTGGCACAAGTTCTAACCTTTTCTATCACTTCCTTGGTGAGAGTGTTTATAATTTCAGTCCTAGCCACTTGTTCCAGGTTGTATAGCTTTCTCTCATCATTGTCAAGCTCGTCTTTCTTCTTTAATATCTTTTGTCTTGCAACTCGGTCACCAGTTCTCTCCTCTGCAGATTCACTAGTTTCTGCCCTGGACTCAGACCTGCCATCATCAATGGGAGTCCAGTAAAATTTGATTGGGCCACTTTCTACCACATCTAACATGCGGTGGTGAATAGCTCCAAGATGATTACTCATCATGAAGCTCCAGTGGCAATAATCCTCAAAGGAGAATTCTGGTAACTTACGGCTCTTGTAAGAAGATTTTGAAGACATTTTTATAAAAAAGATTTAACAAGAATTTAATCAAAACACAATAAAGAGCAATGGATCTGCCCGGTGACCACCAAAAAGCTTTACAAAGCAGTGGTCTAGGACACACTACTCTGATACCACTTATTGGTCCCACTAAGTAGATATATTGCGGAAGCTTTAAAGGTTATGTCTTTAGCAAAGTCCTTTTATAAGAGCACAATAAACAAACAAGACAGAAATTAACGTAAGCAGTAAATAGACCAGATTTATAGTGGTTCAGATTAAAAGATCCTACGTCCACTCTCACTTTTTATCAAAGGGGCCTCACTAACCAACCAACAAACAAACTTGTGTACTGGAATTGCGAAGTACCAGTTCCTTCTTACAAACCCTTTAGATCTAACTTCGATCTAAAGTCTACAACCTTCAACCTTTTCTTAGAGATGAACAAGTTGAGATCCAACTATTCCTTTATGAGTAAATATGAAAGTATGAACAATAAGAGTGCTAAGTGCGTGATAAGATAAAGGCTTGTAATATGACTTTATGCGCGTAAGATTCTAGAGCCTTTCTTTGAGTCTGCACTCTTGTATTTATAGAGGTGATTAGGGTTTAGCCGTTGGAGAGCTAATCTAATCAAATCTCTATTTAAGGAAGCTTCCAATCAATTAATTTCCTAATTGATTGATTGGGTTGGTGGGATCCTTGGATTGATTGACTTCAAAACTTTCCAATCCGATCTTGTTGACTTGATTTGAATCACCAACGGTCAAATGCTTCCAATGCCTAACTCTGATTCTTCCAGAGAAGGCAGGACCAGATACCAGGCAACCTCGATGTCTTCTGGTCCAGAGTCGATTAAGAAACAAAATGCTCATCAGAATCAGGAGATGATTCTGAGCATCTTTTTTTCCACCAGACTCGTCTTATCCGGACTCGTCTGGTCTGGGGAAGGTCTTCTGCCTCTAGTCAGATCTCATCTGGTGAAGTCTTCTGGTGGAGTCCTCTGGTGAAGTCCTCTGGTGGGGTCTTCTGGTGACTCTTCTGGCGAAGTCTTCTGGTCTGGCAATTCCCCCTTGACTAGGTCCTAATCTACTTCCTCATCTGGCTAACAGGTCCAGATGGTCCTATTACATCTCCTGGTTTGTTTTAACTCATCAAAACTATACAACATTTATCCTAACACGAACTATTCCAGCTCAGCGAGCTACACTACACATGCGAACAACTCCAAGGCAAAGACCCTGTGAACCCAAATGAAGCCCTGGCAAGCAACTCCAGCCAATAGGTGAACAATTCTAACCAAAGCATCAAGACATAAAGTCAACAAAAAGGATGACCAATAGAATCAAACTAACAACTCTTCAAAGACAAGGCCCGAAGAGGCGGACAACTCATTAAATCGAGCAAATCCAGCTTAGAAGATAGAAATTAGTTTGGATAAGGATAAATAAATCAACTTACCATGTGTCAAGCATGCACACATGGAAGTTCAAAGGTTTAGACACCTCCTACTTGTAAAACTTGTATAAATACTTTGAATTTCAATAAATAAAATAAGCACAAACTCACAAATACTTCCAAGCTTCGACTACACAAACCAAAGCATCTCGATTTACATACATACGAAATAAATACGTAGTCAATACACGTATTTATCCCTTTTCAACTCTGATTTTCGTATTCACTAATTACGTTAGTGATCAATCACACGTAATTGTTTGGTGATCTAAATTAGCAATAAAAAACAGCCACTAATCCATGTGATTAGAGAAGATCATCAACAAATTGGCGCTAGAAGGAAGGTCGAACCTTCGATTATGTGTGATTAAGCAAGAACTTCAAGTTTAAAACTTGAAGATTTGAAGAGATCCTCAAATTTCCCTTGAAGATTCATACAAAGGTGTTCTTGGTGTTCTATACTTGAAGATTTGAACATTTGAAGATTATTCCAAACACCTTAACTAAAGATGCCTCAATCTTACAAGACACAACATTCCCAACATTTGACGAGAGATTCACATATGAGGATGTCCCCAGCTGGCCTGCGACCTGAAGTAGCTCGGCATGAATAAGAGAACCAACCAACAGCCAATCAGTTGATGTCACCTGAGCTAGAAGCATTTGCTCGCAATCCAGATGATTTAGCTCGTACAATTGCAATGCTTCAGGAATTACAAAAGCAACAGGGACAACTTGTCCCATCTCATGTTCGAGCAAGATATACCCCAACAAGAGCTCGTGAGCATGAGATGGCGGGAGATGAACATCAAAACGAGGCAGATAGTGCTCAGGCCCGTAAAATAAAGGGCAAGGAGAAACAGCTCGACGAGCCAGCTAGCCATGGAGAATCAACCCTTGGTCAAGCAGTGGGGGTCAGTCAAGGAACTACACGCCAGAGCGCGCTTAACAGATTAGGTCACCCTGGCCGGGGAGAAGCTGAAATTCATCCCAGAGCCGAAGTAGCTCGCTCAGCCCATGCACCAACTCGCCAGTCAGTCCATGAAAGATTGACTAGGTCAGCTTTTGGTCGCCTGGGTCCGGATGGGGCACCCAATCCCAGAAAACCAGTCGATGAGGTCGCCCTTCCAAGTGAGGGACTGCGATGAACTGATGGTCATGCACCAGTGTTTGTCGAATAGCCTCCAAGTCAAAGGGGATCATTGGAAGAATTGTCTATGAGGAAGGCCATCGAAAGCATGCAGGGTCAGTTTGACCTGCAGAAAGGTTATGGAAATACCACTCTTCCATCTTCTCCATTATCTTCGGTGATTCTGAAGGCCCCAATTCAAAAGAAGATTCAGTTCCCGGCAATCATACAATATGAAGGAACGGCGGATCCCCGGGTGCACCTAATGAAATACTCTGATTATATGATTTCAATGGGGGTAAGTGATGCTACTCAATGCCGAAACTTTCCTTTGACCCTGGGGGATCGTGTTCATAAATGGTTTTTGGCCTTGCCACTGGCTTCCATTCATTCATTTGCCCAACTGGGCAAAGAGTTCTTGTCCCATTTCTCCATGGTCGGGTCTTACCTATCACAGAGACATCGGTTATCCGACTTAAAACAGTATGATGATGAGTCGGACTGATCGTACTTGGAAAGGTTTGACAAAGTTTTGTTGGAAGGAGAGTCTGTCAGCGAAGACACCAAGATTGTGGTTGTCCTAGCTGGATTGAAGAAGGGCACTAATCTCTAGAAAGAAGTACATCTTAAGTACCCAAAAACTTATGCAGAATTTTGCAATCAGGCGGGAGTCTTTGTCTCAATGCACGAAGCTTTACAGAAAGATGTTGGAGACAAAGGCGATCAGAAGGATAATACAAAGAAATCCGGTGGTGGTGGGTATCGAGCTCCTAAAAACATGAAAGCATTCAATGAAGGGGCTGAACTGAAAGATAAGCTAAATCAAGTGCTCATCATATCAATCGATACAGTATACAATAATGTCCAGGAAAAGGAGTTACTTACCCCTCCGAGAAAAATTCGTCAGAACGCTAGCAAGTTAAACCTAAACAAGTATTATGCCTACCATCAAATTGTAGGGCACTTTACGAGTGAGTGTCGAGACTTGCTAAAGCAGTTATGAAAATTTTACGAGTAGGGCAAGTTATCCGAATTTGTGAAAAGACAACCCGGTAAAAGAGGTAGAGATGACGATTCCAAGGAGGATGATATGGAACAAGCCCCCCGAAGGAATCGAGATGGGCGACCAGTTCCCGAAATTCAAATGATGGAGCCTGCTGGACCTGTTGGTGGTTGTTCAGATGGGCGACCTCCAATGTCAAATCAGAAGAGGAAGGCGGAGCTACGTGCAGTAGCTCAGGTGCAAGAAATGGGGGTCAACCTATCTATTCTACATACAGCAGAGTTGACTTTCACAAAAAAAAAATTATAACTAGAATGTTGGATTTCCTGGTCGTAGATCAAGAATTCACTTATAACGGGTTCCTTGGCCGGTCGTTCTTAAATGAATTTAAGGCTGCAATTTCAACCTATTACTATTGTGTCAAATTCTCAACTGCAAGCGAAGCTGGTATGTTGAAGGGAGATCAAAGAAAAGCTCGAGAGTGCCTCCTTCAACTACATTCAATTGAAAAATAGGTATCGATGATGGAAGCCTCCACCAGCCAGCTTGACCATGAGCCTTCAGTCTTAAATGACATCTTGGGACCCCATGACGACCAGATGGAAACTGACCAGCAGATCTCGCCCATGGGTGACCAACAATTGCCTAGGGCCGAGCAACTTTGGCCGATAGCAAAGTCATCAATGGCCATTGACGGGCGGCCTATAAACATGAGCTTGGAGGGCACAAACCTGGCGACCAACATTGAACTTGGCTAGTGGACGATTTTGATCCTCGCCTAGGTGTTGAGCCAATGGACATCGAAGATGAATTAAATCCAGAAGGGCCAATCATTGATCCGCGGTGGAAGGGACAAAAACAACGAGAAACTCTAGTCGAGGAGCTGGAAGCCCTCAAAGTTAACCCTAACCGTGATGATCTCGAACTTTACATTGGGTCCGAGCTCCCTGAGCCATACAGAACCCAAATGACAGAGTTCCTCAAAGCCAATCTTGATGTCTTTGCATGGTCGCATGCTGATTAGGCATGAAATTGTCATGATTCATGGCTCGTTTTGCCCGTGTTTTGAATGAATTTGATGAGTATTTGGAGTCAAATGAGTATTATTTTCATAAACTGGTGAATTTGCCTCTTTGATGCTCATAGATGGATAGAGAGCAAAAAATGGAGTTCCTAGGACTTTGAATCGACTCAAACGGATGCATTAATGAGAAGATATTGAAGAAATACGAATGGTATTAGTTCGTGCAAAGAAAAGTATCACTTGGTTGAAGAAGAGAAGTCATTCGAGCAGCATAGCTCGAGCGCCCCCGCTCGAGCAAGGCGTTTGCTTGAGCGCCAAAACTTACAGAGGGATTGGGGCGCTCGACCAACTCGAGTGCCACCATTCGAGCCCAAGAACCGCTCGAGCACTTGAGCTCGAGCGGTACCATTCGACCACCAGCAGCATTCGAGCACTTTCACTCGAGCACCACCGCTCGAGCAGTGGCAGCTCGAGCACCCAACGCCCACTGGAAATCCATAGCATTCAAGCAAGTGTGGGGTTGAGCGCCACCGCTTGACCACCACCCAATTACGCATGATTTTTTGGTCTATTAACCCATTTTCCGGCCCATGAGTTCCCGAATCGACCCGTTGCCTATATATACCCATTCCGAACACGTTTTTGGACACCACTTCACACATAGAGATAGTTTTTAGAGAGAGAAGAGCACCGAGAGTTTGAGCAAGCATATTTTACGTGTAATCGAGGTTTTAACATTACAAATTCATAGTTTAGATTTTGATTTTGATTTTCTTTCTTTCGTTCTTCAACACTTGTTACGTGAGACCTTGGATTTCTTCTTTATTTGATATTCGTTCTTAGATTAAATTTCTTTCTTCAAAACCCTAGTTTATGTTCTTGAGTTTTTCAATTCAATTCATCATGTTTATATTTGTTTCTTATTTAATTATTTTCGTTATCGTTAAAACCATGCTAGGATAAAACCCTTGTATGCTTGGGGTAGGATGAACTCGTAGAAGTAGGATGTTGGTACGTAATTAGGATAACTCGTGATGTTTAGTGCTAGTTCTCTTAATTAATTGAATTCTTAAAATAAACCCTAAAATTATCTTGGAATTAAGTACAAAAATTATTAGAGAGAGGACGATCTTATCACTCTTTAATAACAAGTGGGCTTAACGATAGGGTTATAGAAGGGGTTTATAATCTACCGGTTTATCTAGGGAGGACGACCGTATCACCTTGGGTAAATAAGGGTCTCATTAATTAAGCATAACCCATATAACTTGTTTAGTGGGTTGTGAAGTAGGTTGATATGACGAAGTATTAGGGTTAATTCTTGAGCTTTTAGTCTTTCAATCTGGGGCTAGATTAGGGAAGTTGATTGCCTAGTTTTAGTACACTTAGGATTAATACTTGCACATTACGATTGTTTTAATTATCGTACTAGCTCCGTTAGTATACGTAGGGATTCATATCCTGAGCATCACCATCTCGTATTTGACTAAACCCTTAGTTAATTATTTGATTTCATTATTTGCATGAATAGAAATAGATTTTAGAGTAGATTAATACAATTCTTAAACCCGAACACACACTCATATTAACTACGACGAGTAGATCTTCAGGGCTCTATTCGCATACACACTTTCCCTTGGGTTCGATACTACTTGGTCCCTACACTTGTCAATATTACAGGGATCGCATACTCTTGTGGGGTAACTACTAGTATAGCTAGTATTTTGCATTCAAGTCACATGCAGACATGGTGGGAATTGACCCAAAGGATGTCTGTCATAGGCTAAATATTAATCCAGCCCGATGACCTGTTCATCAAAAAAGACGAAAGTACGGGCCAGATAAGTACCAAGCTCTTAATGAAGAGGTTAAGAAGTTATTAGACAATGACTTAATCATACAAGCATTATGTCCATAATGGGTTGCAAATCCAGTATTGGTGCGGAAGCCGAACGGAACCTGGAGGCTATACATAGATTTTACAGATCTGAATGCAGCATGCCCAAAGGATAACTTTCCACTTCCGCACATTGATCAGCTAGTGGACAGTACAGTCGGGCATGAAATGTTTACATTTATGGATGCTTTCGTGATTAGGCGTGCAATTGTTATGATTTGTAGCCTGAATTGTCCTTGTTTTGAGTGAATTTGATGAGTATTTAGAGTCAATTGAGTACTATTTTCATAAATTAATAAATTTACCTCTTTGATGCTCATAGATGGAAAGAGGGTGAAAAATGGAGTTCTTAGGACTTTGAATCGACTCAAACGGACTCCCGGATGAGAAGATATTGAAGAAATACGAAAAGTATTAGTTCGAGTGAGCAAAAGTATCATTTGGCCCGAAGGAAGAGGTGCTCAAGCAGCCTAGGTCGAGCACTAGGCGCTCAAGCAAGAGAAATCGAGCGTGTGTTTGGTTCTAGAAGAATTGGGGCGCTCAAGCAAGCAAAACTCGAGCACTAGGTGCTCGAGCGATCGAGTGGGCACTTGATTAAGATCAAGTCGAGCACCAAGCGCTCAAGTACTCGAGCGGGCACTCGAGTGGATTCGAGTCGAGCGTCAGGCGCTCGAGTAAAGGGGCTCGAGCGGCAATTACGCTCTGGAAGATTCATACACCCGAGTGTGCATTACTCGAGCGCTAGGCGCTCGAGTAAGAACTCGAGCACTTTCGTGGAATTTCGGCCCAAAACATTCCAAATTGTCCCATGCCTATATATACATCCTTCCAAGCACGATTTTACTTACCACTTGATACTTAGTGATAGTTTTTTAGAGTGAATAGCTTGGGAAGGTTTGAACAAGAGTATGAAGCGTGTAATCGAGGTTTTGAACTTACGAATTCATATATTAGGGTTTTATTTCGTTCTTTCTTTCTTCAACATTTGATACTACATAACCTAGTTTTTGTTGTTTATTAAGATTCGTTTCAAGACTTCAATTTATTATTTTTAATCTTTGGTTTATGCTATTGAGTTCTTCCATTAATTTAATCATGCTTATGTTTATCGTTCGTATTATTGCTTTTGTCCTTGAAACTACCATGTTAGGCTAGAACCCTTGCATGCTTAAGATAGGATGAACTCGTAGAAGTAGGACGTTGGTACATAATTAGGATAATTCGTGATGTTTAGTTTTAATTCTCTTAATTATTGAATATTTCTAATAAATCCTAGAATAATCTTGGAATTGAGTACGAAAATTGTTAGATAGAAGACGGTTGTATCACTCTTTAATAACGAATAGGCTTAAGGAAAGGGTTTTAGAAGGGGTTTATCATCTACCGGTTTATCTAGGGAGGACGACCGCATCACCTTAGTTAAATTAGGGTCTCAATAATTAAGCATAATCCATATAACTTGATTAGTGGATTAGTGAAGTAGGTTGATTTGACAAAGTATTAGGGTTAATTCTTGAGCTTTTAGTCTTTCAATCTTGTGCTAGATTAGGGAAGTTGATTGTCTAGTTTTAGTGCACTTAGGATTATTTCTTGCACATCACGATTGTTTTAGTTATTGTACCAACTCCTTTAGTATACGTAGGAATTCCTATCCTGAGCATCATCATCCATATTTGCATTTAAACCCAAGTTATTCAGTTTAATTCAATTATTAGCATAGTAGTAGAATATAAAATAGTTTATTATAATTCTTGAAACCCGAACATACATTCATATTAGCTACGAGACGTAGATTTCCAGGGATCTATTCGCGTACAGACTTTTCCTTAGGTTCGATTCTACTTGGTCCCTATACTTGCCCATACTATAGTGATCGCATACTCTTGTGGAGTAACTACTAGTATAGCTAGTATTTTGCAATTAAGTCATTTTGTCGGTTACCACCAGATCCCGATGCACCCCGATGATCAGGAAAATACGGCCTTTTACACAAACAAGAACTTACTTTGTTGGAAAAACATGTCATTTGGACTGATCAATGCAGGGGCAACCTATCAGAGGCTCGTAAACAAAATGTTTGACGAACACATCGGGGAGACGATCGAGGTGTATGTTGATGATATAGTCGTCAAAAGTACTTGTAAAGAAGACCACCTCCAACATCTCTCCCAAGTGTCTGACATTCTCCGAAAATATAATATGAAGTTAAACCCGAAGAAAAGCAGCTTCGGGGTACATTCGGGGAAATTTCTGGGCCACCTGGTCAGTAAGCGGGGAATCGAAGCTAACCCCGTAAAAGTTAAAGCTATCGTGGATATGGAACCCCCTCGTTCCGTCAAAGAAGTACAAAGATTGACGGGATGTCTGGCTGCTTTGAACAGATTTATATCACGATCCAGGAGACAAGTGTCGTCCATTCTTCGAAGCCATCAAGAAAGGAAACTTTGTATGGAGTGGCAGTTACCAAAAAGCCTTTGAACATCTGAAGGACTACCTAGGAGACGTGAAAATTTTGTCAAAACCAATTCCAGAAGAGAAGTTGTACTTATATCTGGCAGCCTCTGAGGTGGCAATAAGTTCGGTTCTGGTGCGGGGGAAGGCAAATTCCATCTGCCCATCTACTATGTCAGCCAAGCTCTACATGAAGCCGAGGTGAAATACTCACCCACAGAAAAGTTGGCATATGCTCTAATCATGAGTGTTAGAAAGTTAAGACCGTACTTTTTCGATCATCAGGTCAAAGTACTAACACATTTCCCACTCAGGCAAATACTACACCGACCTGACACAGTTGGCCGCCTGCTAAAGTGGTCCATAGAGATTAGCCAGTTTGGAGTAACCTACACATCTCAACCAGCGATCAAGGGTCAGGCATTAGCCGACTTTATAGTCGAGTTAACCTTTTCGACGAGAGGGCTAGATCATCCTTGGCATCTTTATGTGGATGGTTCATCAACGAACATGGCCTCAGGGGCAGAGGTAGTTCTTATTAGCCCCAATCGACAAGTATTCACCTCGGCAGTCATATTTGAACTCATGGCAACCAACAATGAGGCCGAATACGAAGCCCTCATTGCAGGACTCCACTTATCACTGGCTGTTGGAGTCAGACGACTCCAAATTTTCGGAGATTCTCAACTTATAGTAAGTCAAGTACAAGGTGAATACGAGGCCAGAGATGAACACATGATTGAATACCAACAAATTATTGCTCACATAATATCAATGCTAGATCAAGTATATATCCAACAATTACCACGAATGAGCAACACGCAAGTTGATGCCCTGGCTAGACTAGCAACAAGTGATGGGCCAGCAGATTTGACGGACATCATCATCACTAGGAAGGCTCAACCATCAACAACTGATTACAAGGTCAACCAGGTAGCTGAACAACCAGAAGATGGTGATTGGCGAACACCTATAGCCAAATACTTGAAAGACGGAGAATTGCCAAACAACCCTTTTGAAGCCGTGAGAATAACGAAATAAGCAGCCAGGTATACCCTAATGGACGAGCAGCTTTAAAAAAGAGGCTTTCAGTCCTGCTACTCAAGTGTTTGTCTAGGGGGTAAGGGAGAGATACTTTAAAAGATATACATCCAGGAGTCTGTGGAAATCATGCTGGTGGGCAAGCTTTGGCCTACAAAACAATAAGGCAAGGCTATTATTGGTCGACCTTACGAAAAGATACAATCCAAATGGCCAGAACTTGCCACCGATGTCAAATCTTTGCCCCGAGTATTCATGTACCTGCTCAAGAGCTCGTTCCGATTTTCAGTCCTTGGTCATTTGCACGATGGGGAATGGATATCATTGGATCTTTCCCACCAGGAAAAGGGAATGTACGATTCGTCATCGTAGTTGTGGACTATTACACCAAATGGCCAGAGGTAGAAGCCCTAGTCAAAGTCACCCAGGAGAAAATGATCGATTTCATTTGGAAGAACATTGTTTGCCGATTCGGGATTCCTCAAACACTAGTGACAGACAATGGTCCTCAGTTTGACGGGAAGAAGCTTTGGGACTTCTGCACTAAGTGGAGAATCAGAAAACATTATTTGACCCCCTATTATCCACAGTCAAATGGCCAGGTAGAAGTCGTTAATAAGATAATCAAGCACATTCTCAAAATACGGCTAACAGGAAGTAAAGGGAAGTGGCCTTTAGAACTACCGGATGTGTTATAGGCATACAGAGTTTCTCCCAGGTCTAGCACCGGAGAGACACCCTTCGCATTAGCATTCGAAACTGAAGCAGTTGTCCCAGTTGAGTTTAAAGACCAAAACCCTAAGAATTACTAACTTTGAAGAAGGAGCAAACAGCTCTGCTCTAACAGTCGAGCTAGATTTGCTCGAAGAAAAAAGAATTACTGCCGAACTAAGAAATGCAACATATGATTAGAGGGCAGAGCGTTATTACAATTCTCATGTCAAAGTAAGAGAATTTGAAGTTAGCGACCTTGTTCTAAGGAAAAAGCTCACCCCACCTCCAGGCGTATTTAGACCGACTTGGGAGGGCCCGTATAGGGTAACGGACAGGTTACCCAACGGTGCATATGACATTGAAGATCTAGATGGCAACTCGGCCCAATACTCCTGGAATGCAGTCAACTTGAAGAAATATTTCCAATAGGCGAGCTACCTTTCTTATGGGAAGTGGTAGTGATGCTCCTCTCCTGGGCGAGCTAAGGCTGCATATGCGCAAGTAAGACCCAAAAACTTGCCTAATTTATTGAAATTTCTCACCAAGTATTGGTAGTCGGGCAAGTTTAGTTGGTCGAGCTACTTTTGACCAGTCACATGTTTGTACTTGTATAGTTTTAATCCTTTATCAAGTCTAGAGTTAGTTTGAAAAAGTGTATAGTAGTCGAACTACTTGGACTTGGTTTGTAAACTATATATTTTGGCAAGTTAATGAGTGTTTGACAAAGTATATAGAAGTCGAACTACATTAGCTTAACTTGTAAAAGTTTGTAAATTAGGTCGTCATCCATACTTGTAATTTTTTTAAGCAAGTTCAATCACAAGTTGTTCGTTCAAAGGAGATTCGAGCTCAAGGCATAAATTTGTTATACAATCAAGCCCATTAATGGTTGTTCATTTATAAATGGATAGAGCCTAAGGCCAAGGCCCTTATTCCAATTTTTTAAGGCAAAGTTCTAAAGAAACAAAGCCCAATTACATTAAGATTGTGAAGCATAAATATAAATGCAAGAACAATTAATGTAAGAAGAAAAGAGTTGAGCAAGAAAGAAACTTACTCATCATGGCGACCTTTATCCCAGCCGAGATAAGTCGCATCGTGCGGATGATCAGCACGCCCTTCAGGGGCAGCAACAACCAAGTGCTGCTCAGGATGTTGCTCCACAGAAGGAGCTCGCCCACCTTCGGGCTCGATTGGGTGGGCAGCGGCAGCTCCACTCCCTTGGGCGACCTTGGCCTTTTTGGCCGCCCTTTTTGTGTCTAAGACGGAAGTGCTTAGGAGTGTTCGCCACCGGCGGGCTGCTTATGGGGGCGGGCTGTTTTGCAGAGCTCAACCCGCCCGTTTGCCTTGGGTCATCTCTGCCCGCTTTGGCCGCCAGGGCGATCATTTTGGTAATTGGATTCTCTTTCTTCCTTCCTCTTTTAGTCGGCATATCCCACACGTGTTGATTAAGAACGTAGAAGGAAGGATGGATGGCAACAGTGATGAGCTGGTCTGCAAGAGAGGTGAACAGAAAAAGTTAGAAAAAAAATATGTAAAAATACGAGCAGAGTAGTTCACCAAGACCAAAAACGTTACCGTCGGGGACTTGGGCTTGAGCCTCGAGATGATAGGGGTAGGTAGTGAAGCGAGCTATCATGCGGGTTGCCTCCGAGCAAAGGTGGTTGACACTTCGATCAGCTCGGCTTCGGAGGGCGATCAGGCTGACGGTAAACAGGAACTGGTCGTCAACACTATCTTTGGCACTTCGCCACTTGAGATTTTTGGGACCTGAAACAAAAGACGAAAAAATTAAAATTAGTCTTATCACTTCAAAAAATTTGAAGAGATAAGATGTTAGTGTTAGTGTCCTAGAGACAATCCATCGGAAAGACATAATACTAAGATAATATTCAGATTTGGTTTAATATTATTATTGGTTTAATATTAAATGAATGGCATTACACTTATCTGAATATGATGTTTGATTGTTTGCATATATTCTTATTTGTGTTCCCATGAATCACTACTGTCATTGAGTGAGTGAGAACTCAGATGACTTAAGTATGATTCTCAAATAGCCCCGATCAAGGATCATCAAGAATGGGATATTGATGATGCAATTGAGATTGGTGTGCGATCTGCATCATACTCTTAGAGAGTGTAGTAAGATCTCACTTACTACGAGATACCGGGTATCTCATGATGGATGCACAGATACCTTAGAGGGTATTGGTATACCCATCCGAGAAATCGTTTGATGTAATTCCACATAATGTGTCTACGGGTGTCTCGGCTAGTGGGAGCGATGTGATACTCCTCTGACTTGAGGTCAATACGCACGACATGTGTGGAGTGGTGAACTTTGACCATGACCGACGCTTGCACCCTTCCACGGGTAGATATGGCATGGATTGGGTTCATCACGAAATGCATGTGCGTGGTAGTTGAGCCAAGAATAGGATTCATTCCTCAATGTGGATTTAGAGAGAATACTCGTCTTCTCATCATAATTGGATCTAAGTCGTCGGCCGACGCACATCAACTTAGACTTTGTGGCTAAGTGTGATATACTTGATCAATTAGTGATTAGAGATAATATGATTAAATTATTTGAATAGACACTTCATCATGTTCAAGGCTTAATCGAGTATTCGTGAATGAAAGGAAGATATCACAATAGCCTACTGTATTACAGGTAGTTGCAGATTTCCTCGCAACGTACCTCGTATATTGAGAATGTCTGATTTATTGTCTAGGGTTCAATTAAGACCGTTAGTTTGACTAATCGCTCGATATACGAGGGCCTATGGGTCACACAACAAGTAATGGAAATTTACCAATTATAGTTGGTTGATTAAATATTGTATTGGATATAATATTTAATTTATGGAGAATATAATAATAATTATATTTGGAATTAATTATTATTATTATTTAATTAAATTAGATTTAATTAAATATGAAATCCCAATAATAATATTTGGAATATTATTATACAAGAATAATAGATATGGTAAAGATATTATTCGTAGGAACGTATCTAGGGAAATATAATCCGTAGAGATTATATTACGGGCTAGGCCCGATATCTTGCTTAGGAATTAAGCCAAGTTAATCCCTATAAATACGTGTCATGGGAATTCAGAAAACGTGATACAAGAAATATAATTTCTCCATAAAATCTCAGTCTGAATTTTCCTAGCAAATTCGTCTCGAGATTCAACGCTGGCATATCGGTGCGGGTTGGTAGAAAGCCGTTACGTGGATACCATAGTTGAGGATTCCGCGTACAAATTGCTGTAAGGATTTATATATCGTTATTTATCCTTTAATTGTTATGTTATACAACTATGTTTGAGATTCGTTGTTGGTGAGTCGTAATCTTCCGCTGCGCCGAACATGGTGTTCGTGCCTTTAAAATCCAACAGTGGTATCAGAGCATCAGGCTCTTTACTTGGTTGTATAAAATAATTATTATTCGTAGAGTATATTGCGTATTTTTAAATTATTTTGCCCTTAATATTCGATTTTGGAAATCGATAAATTACTTTGTGTATTAAATTGATGTTTCAAAGAAAACAAAAGTAATCAGACATGTTTTTGGAAAACAAGTTCGGATTAATTTGTTTACTATTGTCATTACCTACTTTCTAGGAAACTAGGTTATTTGATTAATTAAATTAATTTTTTTATGCCTAGAGGTATACAATATGGTTTTCTGGGAAAATATACATCTTTGCCGTAAGTTTTGACTTTGGAGTCAAAATAAAATTTGATTTTTTTAAAAAAAAAAATCTGCTTTTGAAGCAGTTATTCACGCCCAAACCCACGCCCTTTTTTCCTGAAACTGTTTAATAGAATTCATCGTGAGAGGATGGCGTCCGGGAACTGATCGCCCACTGACCAGTGGTGACTGGTTGTGGTGGTGGCAGATCGGATGGGTTCCTCCTCCTTATCACCGGCGAAGGTCGCGAGCCACTGTCTTCGATCCGTCGAACGTTGCGCTGGACATGATCTCGCGACCGGTGGCGGCGTGTCGACGGACAGCGGACCGAGGCGGCGGCTATGTCGTCCGGCTCTAAATCAGCGGCGCTGGTAGTCTACTGCTGCGGTGGCACTCGTGGGCGACTCCGTCGATCGCTGGCGGTAGTTCGTCTTCCAACGGGGGCGAGTACAGTGGGAAGGAGCGATTTTTCCTGGCCCTGGTTGTTAGCCTGAATACGCCAGGGGCCTGGGTTGAAGAATTTGATTCTCACCAGGCCCTTCTGTGCAATTATCAGAATATTTGCAAATAAGCCCCTAATATTTTTTTAATAATAATAATTAAAATTTCCTGAATTTTTAAGGCTATGTTTGGCATGTTTTGATTTGTTAAAATCTGAAAATTGGCTAAGGGCCTGTTTGTTTTAACTAGAATTCTAAAAATTTTGGAAATTAAATTAAGGGGTTGTTTGGTTGGACCAAAATTGCGAAAACGAGTTAAGGACACGTTTGGTTGGACCATATTTTGATATTTTGATAAAGTAATGTTTTGGGCAAAATAATTTTGAAAATGACTTTAGAAATTGACCGAAAGCTTGGAGCTTGTTGGTATTTCTAATTTTAGCAATATTTTACCTACGGATAATTAATTGTTAAGCACGTTTATTTGATTTACGTGTTATTTATAAATATTGATTGTTTATAAATATTAAATATTTTGCATGTTTATTTGATTTATGTGCTAAATATTTATTGAATGCTTTATTTTGTGCAAATTTAAATTTTGAAATAAAGCATGAGAACTTGATTAGTTGCTCCCCACTTGTATAACTGCTTATGTGAATCGATATTTACATTATTAGTTGTATATCCCGCATTAAATTGTTTGGGTAGGCGGCACCCAATATTTGTAGGACCGTTATATATGTTTTGGGTAGACGGCGCCCAAATAAGTGTTAGTCCGCATAAAATCATGTTTGGGTAGGCGGCGCCCTATAATTGCTCAAATGTGATATAGATTAACATGTCAGATCTCGATTAAGCAATTAATACCCCGCCTTAAAATGATCCTCACTAAAATATGGTTTTTCATTAGATTGAAAGATGTCTTCCATTAAAATTAAAAGTAAACCGGAGATTTCGTTCCAATGAGTATTTAAGGCCCTAGTCTTTTGCTCGGATCTACATCTAACGGGACTTTTATAGGGACACGTTTGTCGTCGCTTAATGGTTGTAAACCAACTTAATTCTGTTTCACCAGCCCTAGCAGGGAAACGAGAATTAGGTGACATCCGATTGAACTAGGTTCAATCAACTAGGAATTGCATGAGGCAATTGGTTTAGAGACCTACCAGTTATGTTGTTGCAATGTTCAGCCCTAGCAGTCATTGTAATAGTAGGAATGTGGATCCTAGTCCATTACAATTTATATTAGATATAAATTCGTACTCTTCCGATGAGGTCGTTGAGTATGTGAAAATAATGGAGACAAAATAAATTAAAAGGCCATGTTTATTTTGATTGCTGAATATTGATCGTAGGAATTATGTGTTTAATTCCCATTTTAGTTTATTTCTCTATAATTGTTGAAATTAATAACTTGTCATTGAGAAATGTTTTGGAAACGAACAAATTGGCTGGGCCAAATTTTCTGGACTAGCACTGAAACGTGCGTTTGGTGCTAAGGCAAGAAGAGATTGAGCATGTGTTAGACACGACAATCCCTTTACCCATGAGGTTGGTTCAGTTGAGGCTGCAATGTTTGACGTAACGGCTCAAAGAAGCATCAAGATGATGCTTCCCAGCTCTATGTTATGATTGCTCGGCATGACTCCCGAATTGCAAAGGCAACATGAGAAAATGGATCCCTTCGAGATGCTTAAGCATCTGAAGGATCTCTTTGATTCTAGATCTCGTTTGAGATTTATGAAGTGATAAGAGATCTATTCAGATGTCGATTAGCGAAAGGAGGGAAGATTTTACCTCATGTGCTATCCTCAAGTCACTCCCCGATTCATATTGTAGTTTCGTAGTAAATTTAATATGAAGAAGACGGAAGCGGCGATGCCGGAGCCTCATAACATGCTTAAGACTTTTGAGTCTTCCACTGCTAAGGAAAAACCCGTGCTCATGGTGAGTGCTTCTACTTCTTCTGACCCGAAAGGTGAGAAGAAGCGAAGGAGTAAGGCTAAGAGGGCTTCAAGCCCAAACTTTCTGAAGGCAAAAGGTGGAGTTCAAAAGTAAGAGCGGGTTGATAAGGATGTATGCCCCACTACAATAGAAAGGGCATTGGAAGAAAGACTATAAGGTTCTAGCAACCGAGAAGAAAACACAAGGTGTTTCAGCTGCTAGAACAAGTATGGTTGTTGTTAAGATAAACGTGTTCACTAACAGTTCAAACTGCTAGGCATTTGTTGAGTTTTGAACATGATGTTCTTAATATACAAAGGAGAGGAATAACTTGGCAAGAGTATCAAGACTCTTCGATTGGATCGAAGAGGTGAGTATATTAGCCATGAATTCATGGATTACTTGAAGCTTCATGGAATCCAGTCACAATGGACTCCTCCCGGAACACCTCAGATGGACGGTGCGTCCGAAAAGAGAAACCGAACCCTGTTAGACATGGTAAGGTCCATGATGAGTTTTTCCTCTTTTCCAACATTCTTATGGGGATACGCATTACAAACCTCAATCTACATTCTGAATAGGATTCCGTCCAAATCAGTTAAGCAGACTCCATACGAGCTATGGAACGGCAAGATGCCATCTTTTCTGCACATTAGAACGTGGGGTTGCCCCGCAGCTGTGAAGAAAATGCTAACTGATAAGTTGGAATCCGAAGGTGAAAATAGTTATTTTGTGGGATATCCTAAGGAAATAGGAGGATATCACTTCTATCTACCGGAGAAATAAACAGTGATTGTTTCTAGGCAAGCTAAGTTCCTAAAAGACGAGTACGTCTTTAAGGAATAAAGTAGTAAGAAGATAGAACTTGAAGAGATTCAAGAACCACAAATTAACATAGAGACTGATAATTTGTCAAAGCAACATGACAAAGAATCAGTGGGAGCATTCAGCGACTCTCATGGTGGAAGTTTATCACTAGGTGATCCTCTTTCAGCCAGTGGGAGCGTAATTGGAGTTGCATTGTCTTCGCAACAACCTCCAAGTGGGCTGAATGAGAATAACATAGTTCAAACTCCCGCCCAAGAGACATATGAAAATGTCACTCTTGAGGACTCTCCGGTCAACGATGAAGTCGCTCTGGTCAACGATGAAGTCGCTGCACCACAAAATTTTCACAATCAGAATGTACAACCTGCACAACCACAACTCCATAAGTCGACTAGGATTCGTAATCCACCCACTAGGTATTATAGGTTCCTCGTGGAGGAACATGATGACGTGGAGATCCCGGATAAAGACGAACCTAGAACTTATACTGAAGCAACATTAGATGTTGACTCAGAGAAGTGGCATGAAGCCATGAAATCCGAGATGGACTCGATGTACACCAATTAAGTCTAGGACTTAATTGAGTTGCCAGAAAGGGGTTAGACCCATAGATTGCAAGTGAGTCTTTAGGAGTAAGACCGATGCAAATGGCAAAGTACAAACCTATAAATATAGGTTGGTGGCGAAAGGTTATAGTCGATATTGACTATGATGAGACTTTTTTGCTAGTTGCTAAGATCAAGTCCATTCGAATTTTACTTGCGATAGCAGGACACCGCGATTATGAGTTTTGGTAGATGGACGTTAAAACAGCTTTCCTCAATGGTAACATTGATAAGGAAGTGTTTGTGACTCAACCGGAGGGTTTTATATCTAAGCCAAAGTATAATCTTGTGTGCAAGCTTAAACGATCCATCCATGGATTGAAGCAAGCTTCTAGGAGTTGGAATATCCAATTTGATGAAGCTGTCAAATCCTTGACTTCATCTGAAATTCGGAAGATCCTTGTGTTCATTGTGAACGCAACGGGAAGAGTATTGTCTTTATAGTCGTATATGTCGATGACATATTGATTATAGAAAATAACATCCCGTCAATGCAGTCCGTGAAAGATTGGTTATCAAAGACCTTCATGATGAAGGATCTTGGTGAGGCATGCTACATTTTAGGGATCAAGATCCATAGGGATAGATCCAAGAAGATGGTAGGGCTGTCACAATCCACCTACGTAGATAAGGTGTTGAAGCGTTTTGCGATAGAGAACTCTAAGAGAGGATCTCTACCGGCAAATTATGGGATAAAGCTGTCGAAGAAGGATGGTCCTTCTAGCGAAGCTGATGTCAAGCACATGAAGGATGTTCCATATGCATCTGCAGTTGGGCTCCATCATGTACGCCATGACTTGCACGAGGCCAGATGTGGCCTACGCTGTCAACATCACTGGTACTTACCAGCGGAATCCAGGTGAGCCTCACCGGATTGCTGTCAAGAATGTTATGAAGTACCTCAGGCGTACTAAAGAACATTTTCTTGTCTACGGTAGGCAGTCAGAGCTAGTCGTTACGGGCTATGCTGATGCGAGTTTCCAGTCAGACTGTGAAGATTACAAATCACAGTCAAATTATATTTTCAATCTCAATGATGAGGCGGTAAGTTGGAATAGTTCCAAGCAAGATCTAACCGCAGATTCAACAACCGAAGCTAAGTACATTGCTGTATCAGAAGCCTCTGAGGCATTCTGGATTTTAAGGTTCTTGAGAGAACTAGGGGTAGTTCCGAGTGCCAGTTGTCAAATAGAGTCGTATTGTGACAATATTGGTGCGATTGCATGAACAAAGGAACCGAGATCTGATAACAGAAATAAGCATGTACGGAGGTGTTATCATTTGATCCGAGAGATCATATCAATAGGAGAAATGAAATTAAAACATTTCCCATAAAGGATCATCTTGCGAATCCTTTTCACTGTGCATGTACACACTAGACATTTGATGGTCTAGGGGTTAGACATGTAGGTGATTGGCTCTAGTCCAAGTGGGAGATTGTTAGTGTTAGTGTCCTAGAGACAATCCATCGGAAGGACATAATACTAAGATAATATTCAGATTTGGTTTAATATTATTATTGGTTTAATATTAAATGAATGGCATTACACTTATCTGAATATGATGTTTGATTGTTTGCATATATTCTTATTTGTGTTCCCATGAATCACTACTGTCATTGAGTGAGTGAGAACTCAGATGACTTAAGTATGATTCTCAAATAGCCCCGATCAAGGATCATCAAGAATGGGATATTGATGATGCAATTGAGATTGGTGTGCGATCTGCATCATACTCTTAGAGAGTGTAGTAAGATCTCACTTACTACGAGATACCGGGTATCTCATGATGGATGCACAGATACCTTAGAGGGTATTGGTATACCCATCCGAGAAATCGTTTGATGTAATTCCACATAATGTGTCTACGGGTGTCTCGGTTAGTGGGAGCGATGTGATACTCCTCTGACTTGAGGTCAATACGCACGACATGTGTGGAGTGGTGAACTTTGACCATGACCGACGCTTGCACCCTTCCACGGGTAGATATGGCATGGATTGGGTTCATCACGAAATGCATGTGCGTGGTAGTTGAGCCAAGAATAGGATTCATTCCTCAATGTGGATTTAGAGAGAATACTCGTCTTCTCATCATAATTGGATCTAAGTCGTCGGCCGACGCACATCAACTTAGACTTTGTGGCTAAGTGTGATATACTTGATCAATTAGTGATTAGAGATAATATGATTAAATTATTTGAATAGACACTTCATCATGTTCAAGGCTTAATCGAGTATTCGTGAATGAAAGGAAGATATCACAATAGCCTACTGTATTACAGGTAGTTGCAGATTTCCTCGCAACGTACCTCGTATATTGAGAATGTCTGATTTATTGTCTAGGGTTCAATTAAGACCGTTAGTTTGACTAATCGCTCGATATACGAGGGCCTATGGGTCACACAACAAGTAATGGCAATTTACCAATTATAGTTGGTTGATTAAATATTGTATTGGATATAATATTTAATTTATGGAGAATATAATAATAATTATATTTGGAATTAATTATTATTATTATTTAATTAAATTAGATTTAATTAAATATGAAATCCCAATAATAATATTTGGAATATTATTATACAAGAATAATAGATATGGTAAAGATATTATTCGTAGGAACGTATCTAGGGAAATATAATCCGTAGAGATTATATTACGGGCTAGGCCCGATATCTTGCTTAGGAATTAAGCCAAGTTAATCCCTATAAATACGTGTCATGGGAATTCAGAAAACGTGATACAAGAAATATAATTTCTCCATAAAATCTCAGTCTGAATTTTCCTAGCAAATTCGTCTCGAGATTCAACGCTGGCATATCGGTGCGGGTTGGTAGAAAGCCGTTACGTGGATACCATAGTTGAGGATTCCGCGTACAAATCGCTGTAAGGATTTATATATCGTTATTTATCCTTTAATTGTTATGTTATACAACTATGTTTGAGATTCGTTGTTGGTGAGTCGTAATCTTCCGCTGCGCCGAACATGGTGTTCGTGTCTTTAAAATCCAACATAAGACTCACGAATAAGGTCCCAAACTCCGCCGGAAAGTTTATGCGTTCAGGACCACCATATGGGCGAGCTGAAGCACGCCAGTCCCCACCAATCCAGAACCAGTCATGCTTCCAGTCTCGCACTTTTCCCGGGATGTCCTCAATCAGCCTCAAATTTGGTCGCGCCTTGAGATAGTACCAGTCCACCTCGTCTCATGTACAAGCTGTGGGCGTCATAAGGTAATTAACTTCCTCGGCGGACAATTTATTTGGGTATCCCTCAAGGGCACACAACACCATGAGGGACATGAGATTCATCCACCCAACGGGAGTTAATTGGGTGATGGCAAAGTTTGTGGCTCCAGAAAGCTGCCGATCAGAGGGTGCAATGGCAACGTGACTCCAACATTCAGAGTCACCAAGTTGATCGCCGTGAGTACGCGAGGTGGGCGATAAGCTCTATCGTCGGTCAGCGGCGCAAACATATGTACATCAAAAGGGATCTTGAAATCCCTCCTAATTTTAGGCAAGTCCGACTCAGTAATTGCGGACACGATGCAGCTCACCGCGTACTCGGTTGCTTTGAGTTTTCGCCTTGCGTGAACTGGAACAGTGAACCGGTTGGAATATTCTCTCTCGTACTCATCCCAGTCCACTTAGCGAGCTACATCAACCGGAATCTGGTACTCGATTGGATTTGGCATGGGGTAGTTGATACTCTTCAAATATCCCCAGGTCAGTTCATCAAGTGGGGCGGACTGCAATACTTTGACCTCGTCTTCTTTCTTGTGGAGATCGGAGATGGTCTCCTCTTCAACCTGGCGAGCAAGATTTGATCGCACGATACCTTTCCCAGATGGACGAGCTCCTGAATCGGTGGAGTGAGCAATGGAGGCCGCGTCGGGATCCAAATCTAAATTTACTACTGGAACTGAGGGCTCTTTGATTGGGTGTTTCCCGCGATGGCGAGGTGGATAGGATCCCGTCTCTGAGTGCGAGGACATTTGAATCAGAGTTTATGAAAGAAAGAGTGATTGGAAAAGCTTGAAGGACTTTAATGGTGAATTCTGGCGGAGGAGAGGAAGAGACGGCGGTAGTTTCGTGTTAAAAAATGGTGGAGTTTGGGAGTTTTTACCCAAATAAAAAGAATTTGACTGAAAAAGAAAAATTATTACTTATGAATGCTTGAGAAACAATGGAACGACAGTGGAAGTGATGAAGAGACGCCGGAAATCGAAAGTACAGTCGCCGAAAATTTTAAAAGAGAAAATGCAAAGAGTTTCGCGCTGGAAGTGAGACGGAAAATGGAAAAATTAAGAAAAAATTCCTTTTATAGTAAAGGAAAAATGGGGTATCTAGCGAACAAGGGCAAAAACTCGAGGACCGAATTGCAAATATCGAACGCGTGCAGCCCCATTCCGAAAAATCTGGAGGCGCGTCATCTCGATATTGCATACATGTGGGCGGCAGCAATCATGTCATCCACATCATGCCTGAACCGGACCCGGCATCTCGGTATTCCAACCGTCGTCTGCCAGTCCCGCTCATACGGGGCAGCTCGCTTCAATGAAGTAGTTCGCACCAAAAGAGAAATGCTCGCCTCCATAAACACCAAATAATTGCCAACCCATAAGTAGTTCGCCCCATCTCGATACAACATAATGACTGGCAAGGGGGCAATTGTTGATAGGTGAGCAGAAATATCACAAGGATGCACAGGATTATGTGAAGTAATTGTACCTAAGACAAGGTTAGGCACAAACTAAACCAGACCAAGCTGGAATAGTCAGGTGATTAGGCGTGAAATTATCATGATTCGTAGCTCGTTTTGCCCGTGTTTTGAATGAATTTGATGAGTATTTGGAGTCAAATGAGTATTATTTTCATAAACAAATGAATTTGCCTCTTTGATGCTCATAGATGGAAAGAGGGCGAAAAATAGAGTTCGTAGGACTTTGAATCGACTCAAACGGATGTCCGGATGAGAAGATATTGAAGAAATACGAATGGTATTAGTTCGTGAGAAGAAAAGTATCATTTCGATGAAGAGGAGAGCCACTCGAGCAAATGAGCTCGAGCGCCCCCGCTCGAGCAAGGCGTTTTCTCAAGCGCCAAAACTTACAGAAGACTTTGGGCGCTTGACCAGATCGAGCGCCACCATTCGAGCACAAGAACCGCTCGAGCACTTGAGCTCGAGCGGTACCATTCGACCACCAGAAGCATTCAAGCAATGCCACTCGAGCGCCACCGCTCGAGCAGTGGCAGCTCGAGCGCCCAATGCCCACTGGAAGTTCAATGCATTCGAGCAAGTGTGTGGTCGAGCGCCACTGCTCAACCACCACCCAATTACGCACGATTTTGGTCTTTTGACCCGTTTTCCGGCCCACGAGTTCCCGAATCGACCCGTTGCCTATATATACCCATTTCGAACACGTTTTTGGACACCACTTGACGCATAGAGATAGTGTTTGGAGAGATAAGAGCACCGAGAGTTTGAGCAAGCGTAGTTTACATGTAATTGAGGTTTTAACATTACAAATTCATAGTTTAGATTTAGATTTTGATTTTCTTTCGTTCGTCAACACTTGTGACGTGGACCTTGGATTTCTTCTTTATTTGATATTCGTTCTTGGATTAAACTTCTTTCTTCAAAACCCTAGTTTATGTTCTTTATGTTTTCAATTCAATTCGTCATGTTTATGTTTGTTGCTTATTTAATTGCTTTAGTTATCGTTAAAACCATGCTAGCCTAAAACCCTTGTATGCTTGGGGTAGGATGAACTCGTAGAAGTAGGATGTTGGTACGTAATTAGGATAACACGTGATGTTTAGTGCTAGTTCTCTTAATTAATTGAATGCTTAAAATAAACCCTAGAACTATCTTGGAATTGAGTACGAAAATTATTAGAGAGAGGTCGATCTTATCACTCTTTGATAACAAGTACACTTAACGATAGGGTTGTAGACGGGGTTTATAATTTACCGGTTTATCTAGGGAGGACGACCACATCACCTTGGGTAAATAAGGGTCTCATTAATTAAGCATAATCCATATAACTTGTTTAGTGGGTTGTGAAGTAGGTTGATATGACGAAGTATTAGGTTTAATTCTTGAGCTTTCAGTCTTTCAATCTGGTGCTAGATTAGGGAAGTTGATTGTCTAGTTTTAGTACACTTAGGATTATTACTTGCACATCACAGTTATTTTAATTATCGTACTAGCTCCGTTAGTATACATAGGGATTCCTATCCTAAGCATCACCATTTCATATTTGATTAAACCTCCAGTTCTTTATTTGATTTCATTATTTGCATTAATAGAAGTAGACTTTAAAATAGTTTGATTGCATTCCTAAACCCGAACACACACTCATATTAACTACGACGCGTAGATCTTCAGGACACTATTCGCATACATTCCTTTCCTTGGGTACGATATACTTGGTCCTTATACTTGCCAATACTACAGGGATCCCATACGTTTGTGGGGTAACTACTAGTTGAAGCTAGTATTTTATGTTCAAGTCAATGGCGCCGTTGCCGGGGAAGGCGATGTATGTCCATTGAGTAGGACTTGAAGATAGTTTAGTAGTTAGTAGTGAGTGCTTTTATTTTTCTGTTTTATTAGTAGACATCAGAAAGTTGCGTTTTGATATTTCTTTTGTGGTTTCAGGTTTATGAAAACTCGATCATAAGGACAATCAAGCGAAGACCGAACAAAGTTAGACCCTGAGACAATCGCAAGAAGAAACAGAGCATTTAATAGAAGAATGAACACTGCCGATGGAGAGAACGACAACATGAACATCATTAATGAGTTGGATGATGTTGCGGCTAAGTACAATTAGGAAGTGGAATGGGTTGAGGGAACTAGAGGGAATGACAGTCAGAATCAAGTTCCGTCAGGGGAAAGCCAGAGCCAAAACCCAGCTCCACAGAATCAAAACAATCCAGCTCAAAACCTAGTTCAACATCCTCTAAACAACCCACCTTATCCTTACCCATACCCACCATATCCTTATCCACCATACCCTTATCCTCCACCTCCTGCTTATAACCAACCTCCAGTTCCGCAGATACCTCTACCACTGTTAGGATAAATATTGTATAGTTTTGATGAGTTAAAACAAACCAGAAGTTGTAATAGGACCATCTGGATCTGTTAGCCAGATGATGATCTAGATTAGGACTTAGTCTAGGGGGAACTGCCAGACCAGAAGACTTCACCAGAAGAGTCACCAGAAAACCCCACCAGAGGACTTCACTAGAGGACTCCACCAGAAGACTTCACCAGATGAGATCTGACCAGAGGCAGAGGACCTTCCCCAGACCAGACGAGTCTGGTGGAACAAAAGATGCTCAGTTTGATCCCCTGTTTCTACTGAGTATTCTGGTTGTTAACCAGATCTAGACCAGAAGACACCGAGGTTGCCTGGTGTCTGGTCTTGCCTTCTCTGGAGAGAATCAGAGTTAGGCAGAGGAAGCATTTACCCGTTGCTGATTCAAATCAAGTCAAACTAGATCGGATTGGAAATTTATTGAAGTTAATCAATCCAAGGATCTCACCAACCCAATCAATCAATTAGGGAATTGATTGATTGAAGCTTCCTTAAATAGAGGATCTGATTGGATTAGCTCTCCAACGGCTAACCCTAATCTCCTCTATAAATACAAGAGTGCAGTCACAAGAAAAAGCCCTAGAGATCCTACGCGCACAAGTCACATTCCAAGCTTTTGATAATCACTCTTAGCACTCTTATTGTTCACATTACATATCTACTCTTAAGGAGTTATTGGACTTTAGCCTGTTCATCCCTAAGATAAGGTTGAAGGTTGATTACTTTAAATTGTGGTTAGATTTAAAGGAGTTGTAAGAAGGAACTGGTACTTCGAAAATTCCAGTACGTAAGTAAGTTGGTTGGTTGATAGTGAGACCCCTTGGATAAAAGGGAGAGTGGACGTAGGATATTCAGATCCGAACCACTATATATCCGGTGTTATTTATTGCTTTCGTTTATTTAATCTCTTACTTGTTTTGTGCTCTTATAATAAGAAGTTTGTTAAGACATAACTTTAAAGCTTCCGCAATCAATCTATCTAGTGGGACCAACAGATCTTTCTCTCCCCCAAATAAAACACTAAATGGCTCTGATACCATTGTAAACGAAAGGCGGAATAATAAACATAAAGTAAGAATAAGAGAAATGAGCCATAAGGAACAAGCAATAATTGAAAAGATAATTGGAATTAATATGAATTACAGAGTACAAAATAGAAAAGCTTACAGTAGTAGTAGATTGAATACAGGTTGAAGTAGTAGTAACTGGAAAGCAGACTGAGAAGTAGTAAATCTAAGAGAGGAAAATATTACAAGTAGAGAGGTAACCTAAAATTTTCTGATGATTGTAATGAAAAATGAATGACTTATTTATAGAGAAAATAAAGCAAGTATTTTTGAATTTGAATTTGAATCTGAATTTGAATTTGTCGGCCATCAGCAATGTCGGCAGACTTTGAGTGCGTTCCAGATAATGAGCATCTTTTGACTAATTTGTCAGGTAAGGATAAAATGCTTGAGTATCTTTTGACTAATTGGCCATGAGTGGGTTCCATTTGTCGAGCATCTTTTGGCAGAGTTTTGTCTGAATTGTTGAGCAGTCTTCTTTGATTGTTGAACAGTCTTCTTTGATTGAGTCGTCAAAAAACATCTTTGAAAAACGAGAGTAATTAATCTCTTTTGAAATAATTTTCTTTTTTCTTTTTCTAAAAATTGCCTTTTTTATTTTTTCTTTGGCTTTTTTGGAGGCAGTTCTGTTTTTCGCCTCTATTAATTCTTTTTGAAAGGCAGTTCTGTTTTTCGCCTTTATTATTAATTCTTTTTTGAAGGCAGTTCTGTTTTTCGCCTTTCGTGGAATGGGAACTTGAATGTCTGAATCAGGAACGGTGAGTCATAAATAAAAATCATCCGGTCCTTGACCACATGGTCCACCGAAGGGATCGGCGAGATCGGTGCTTGAATTCTCTGAAGTATTATCTGGTTCAGAACCAGACTCTCTTTTAAGCTTGCAAAATTGGGCATAAGATTTTGCCATACTAGGGTTTGATTCAAAAAATGAAAACATGTCTCTTTCGGCTTGAGTGAGGGTTGGTTCTGTTGGTTTTGAAGGAATGGGTTTTTTTTCTGAGGATTGAGTTTCTGAGGATTGGGTAATGGGGTTCCAAACAGTTTTTTCACCTGTTGAAAGAAATCTGAGAACCGCATGAGCATTGCAATTTTAAATCACAACTTTGTGCCACCATTTGATTTTGAATTCCCGGACAATTGAAATTGGATAAGGTTTGGGGAAGTGTTGTTTGAATGAATAGTTCCAGCAGAATATCCAAGGAACTTTGAATTCTGCATAAAACTGGACTTCCTTTCTGTATTGTTCACCGGGAGCCTTTTGAGTATAGACCAGAAGCCCTTGTTGGACTTCAGAAGGTAAGATTTTTGGAAGAGACCCAAAGTCTCTCCACCAGTCTAAAAACCAGACTGGGAAAGTGTTTTTGGCAAAACTGGCATGGAACGTAAAGAACCATGAATGATTGAATGGTCTTAAAAGAAATGCCCTAAACCAAGCCATTTTGTAGTCAGGATATGTGTATCCTTTTGGAGAAAAAGGTTTTGAAAAACTCTTTTCCGAGAAAGGAAAAGTCCATTCACTTGAACGGAAGACTTGTTTAATAATGCATTTTGAAAAGGAAATTTGGCTAGGGTTTTTGGGATCCATGTTGTGAATCAACTCGATAGAGTCAGAGTCGACCAAAATATATTCATAAAACTTTTGAGTTTTTCAGATGTCGTCAGAATACCACTGACATCCTTCAGGAAAATAATTTTTAATAATCTCATTGAGTTTTGTAAAGCTTTGAACATCAGCAAAAATGGTAGGAGTTAAGTGCTGATCATTTGGTTTTGAAAAATAAGCGGTTTGAGTTCCGCTTCGGGTTTGAGTGTTTACCTGAGAAGAAGAGGATTCTCCTTTGATCGGGGTTTTTGGTGCTGAATTTTGAATTGTCTGAGCAAAAGTGAGAGGAGGAAAGGAGTCTAATGTTTGGAATTGGTTGAAGGTTGCAAGAGGTTTTGAATTTGAGTAATTATCGGGTGACTGCATCCTTGGACCCGGCATCCTTGGTCTCTGCATTTCCTGTATTTTGAAGAAATTCTCTAGTTAGAAAATCCGATAAACAGTTATTTTCTCCTTTGATATACTCAATATCAAAGTCGAAGCTAGATAAGATGGCCTGCCATCTGGCAAAAATTTGTTTTGAAACAATATTTTTTACATCCTTTTGAAGAATTTCTTTTGCAGATTTGCAATCGATCCTGAGAAGGAATTTCTTATTAAAAATATCATCTTGAAATTTGGAAATACAAAGGACAATAGATAAAATTTCCTTTTTAATAGTTGAATAATTTTGCTGCGGACCAATCCAAACTCCCGAATGGAATCTGACAAGTTCTTCTTTGAGAAGGATTCTTTGTTTTAGAATTCCCCCGTAGCCAAGATCAGAAGCATCGGTTTCGATGATCATGAAAGAATCGGGCTTAGGAATTCCAAGACAAGGAAGGGATTTAACCTGTACCTTGATCCTTTTGACAATATTAGTATGTTCTTGAGTCCAAATAGGAGGGTCCTTTTTTAATCTTTGAAAAAGAGGTTTGCAAATAATCCTAAGTTTAGGAAAGAAATCAGAGATATAATTTAAACAACCTAGAAATCTTTGTAATTGGGTTTTATCTTTGATAACATCTGGAAATTTGTCAGCGAATTCTATAGCCATAGCAATAGGTTTGATAGTTCCACGAATGATCTCGTGGCCAAGGAATCTAATCTTGGTTTGAAATAATTTGATTTTTGAAGCAGAAATAGCTAAACCATTTCTTTTTACAATTTGTAAAAAAATATTGAGATGCTTGAAATGTTGATCAATATCCTGAGAAAAAATAAGGACATCGTCAATATAAACAATAGAAAAATCAGAATAATTATTGAAGATATCATTCATAATATTTTGAAACTCGGAAGGAGCGTTCTTTAAACCAAAGGGCATAACGTTCCACTCAAAATGACCAAATGGAACAGTGAAAGCAGTTTTGTATTTATCACTTTCTTGGATCTGTATCTGCCAAAATCCAGATTTGAGATCGAATTTAGAAAAAATACGGGCTTTGTGTAGTCTATTAATAAGATCTCTTTTATTTGGAATAGGATATCTAATCCATTCAAGAACTTCATTAAGGGGTTTGTAATTAATGACAAGCCTAGGGACACCACGTTCCTTTTCGGCTTGATTGTTGACATAGAAGGCAGCACAACTCCAAGGAGACTTGGAAGGCCTTATGAGTTTCTTTTTTAGAAGAGAATTGATTTCTTCTTTGCAGGTATTCATGAGGTCATGATTCATTTGAATAGGCCTAGCTTTGGTAGGAATATCTTTTTCGTTGAATTTTGAAATGTAGGGAAGAGAAACAACATGTTTCTTTCTTTCCCAGAAAGCATTGGGTAATTCAGAGCAAACTTCTGATTTTATTTTTCGTTCGAAATCTGAAATATTGTTCTGAATATTTTTGTTTTTCAACTGATCTTCAATCTTTTGATAAGGGATTTCTTCTTGAAGAAAACAAATATGTTGTTTTTTATTTTGGATAGAGTTAATCTGTTTGGAAATAGAATGACTTTGGAGGAGAGAAATTTCTCTTTCTTTGATAGGAGTAACGAATTTGAAGGAAATGTCTTTTCCCATGATATTAGTGGTAATTCCTTTTCCATTGACAATAAAAGGGTAAATGGTGGTTAAAAAAGGAGTACCAAGAATTACTTCTTGGTTGAGATTTTTGACAAGTATGAATGGAGTTTTGAAACAATAACCTTGATTGCAGATGTAAGCATTAGACAATTTGTATTTTATGAAAAGGGGAGTGGTGTTGGCTGCCACTAATCTTTCATTGGTTTTTTCATAATACTTGGAAGGTATAAGTCCTTCTTTAATACAATTTTGATCTGCTCCACTGTCAATGAGACAAGGGATATTGATTTTGAAATCATTAACAACAAGTGTTATAATGGAATACCATTTTTGAAAAGAAATTCTTTCAATAGCTTGAATGGACTGAGAATGATCTTCTTGAACAGGAGGTTCTTCTAGTTTAATTTGATCATTAACTTCAGTGTCATTTTTTAATAAAGAAATTCGGGTTTCTAATTCCAAGTCTTTGGTATGAAGATTAATAATATCCTTTTGTAAAAGACCTACTTCTTTCTTAAGAGTATTAATTTCTCTCTTAAGATCATCAGTAGAAATTTGTTTTGAAATAGAAGAAGAAGGGGTTTTTTCAAAAAGTTTTGTGATGCTAAAGGGTTCGATATTTTGAAGGAGCTTATCCTTTTTGGGTTTTTCATTAGTAAGGACAAGATCTCTAAGACGAAGGAGATACTTATCACGATCTTCTTGATTAGGAACCTTCTCAATGAGGTCAAAGAGAAGTTCTTGTTCATTGCTTTCTTTTGTGATGACATTAAGGGAAAAAGGACAAAAATCACCAATGCAATCATCACTATCGTCATCAGAAGAGGGAAGATCGTTTTGTAATTCTTCTTCAGGGGAACTAGGTCCTTCGGAAGTTGTTTCTTCTTTATTAGAAATGAGGAGGGCAGAGATTTTGTTTTTTAATTCTTCATCATCATGAAAAATTTCATCAATTTTCTTTTTTAAGGGACAAACATCAGCTTTGTGGCCAAGCTTATGGCATTTGTAGCAAGTAGGCTGTCCTTTTTTGAAATCTTTTGATTTCTTTTTCTTAAAGGGTTTCTGTTGGGAGTTGCTATTATTATCATAGCGGTTTTTGAAGGGTTTTTTGCTTTTAGAATTTTTTGAGAGTTTCTTTGCTTTTCTTTTAGCTTTTGAAGAGGGAGCTTGAATTTTTTGTAAACCGAAAGCTTCGCAGAAAGTGCCAACTTCTTTTCTGAATTTGGATTTTTCGGATCCATACTTAGATTGTATTCTAAGCTCAGAACACAAAGAGAGACCTTCTTTTTTAATAAAAGCAAATAATTGACCGTAGGTAATATCTTCAAATTTAATCTCATTGAGGCCTGTGGCTTCTTTGAGTTTTTGATGAATTCTGGAACCAAAAAGTTTTGGAAGACCAGCAATAAATCTTTCTTTCCAAAAAGAGGCATTGCAGTCAGTTCTTTTTAAAACATGAGTTAAGAAAACGTCTTTATACCATCTATAATCTGAAAGAGTTGGGCAATTAAGACTGGAGAGAACTATTTGAGTGGAATCAAGTTCTTCTTTTGGATTACCAATGAAATACATGCCTATGGTAATGATTAAAAAATCACAGGCATCAGATTTTGTGGTAAGGGTGCCATCTTCTTCTTCAAAAATAGCAGTATGACTAAGAATTATTTATTTATTAGCAAGATCAATAGAGTGATCCCACCAATTTTTGAGTTGACCTGTAAATCCAGAAACAATTAAAGCAGCAATAGTTTCTTCAGGAATGTTTTGAAGTTTGTATGTCATTCTGGCCATACCCATTTCTTGAAGAGTATTGAGTATTTCGTATTCGGATTTTCCATCGATATTCCATTCATGAATGGAATTTCCATCATATTTGGAATTTTTCGTTTGACTGCGTTCTTCAAATTGAACATCAGGAGGAGTGGGTCTGTTGTAGTAATTCTTTTTTCCAGAGTTGAATTTTATTCTATTGATATCGAGAGGGTCTTTAGTATCAGCTTCGCTGTCTTCAGAGTCTTTATCTTTATCAAGACAATTGATATTTTTAGTTCCAGAAGTAGAAGCTTCTGAAGAGATTCTTTTAGTAATCCTGTCAATAAGACTGGAATTTGAAGGGAATTTCATTTGATCTTCAATATTCCCTGGAAGACTTCTAGGAATAAAATGAGGGCTGGAGTTATCTTTAGGAAATTTTGGAATGGAAGTTTTAGAATCAATTTTGTTTGACAAATGATCAATCTGATCAGCAATAGTATGAAGAATTTGATTAGAAAAATTGTTTTGCTCATGAATTTTTCGGATATCTTCCATAGTTGGATTATCCGTTCCTCTTCTTCCTGTTTTGAAAGGTGTAGCAATAACTTCGCCTTCAGGAACAGAGATTTTGAAACTTTGTAAAGGAGGATGAATAGCAGTGAGAGTGGTTCCAGAAACAAGGTTCCACTTTTTGTAAAGACTAGTTTGAACATTAATTTGATCAAGGGAATAAACATCTTGAATGTCCTCGATCTGGCAGAAGGCATCGAACCAATCGAGAATAGGAATTTGGGATCTGAATTTATGTAAACCTATGATCCATTCTTCTTGAAGTTTATTACGAATGGGTTCATCAAGTTTCATAAACCAGTCTTTTCTTTCCTTTTCTTCAGGATCATTAAACTCTTGTTCAAGGTATTTGAAGTTAATAGAAAAATTAGCGTTAGAAATCATATTGATTCCAGCCATTTGAGAAACAGTTGGAGATTCAGGAAAAGAATCATCGATATTTTCATTGTGGTAATTAGTATCAGGAAGAGGAGATTTGAAATCAACTTTAAGATTAGGGTTGTAAATATTGGGTCTAGAAGTAGAGGCTTCAGAAAAAGAACTTCTAGATCTGACTTCTTGAATACGAATATTATTTTTATTCTCTCTGAAAGAATTGAATCTTAAAAGAACTCTGCCGTCAGGCTCTTCAATGATTTCGGAAACCTCACGTCTGGTGAGATTCCTAGGAATTTGGGGAGTATGAATTATGAATTCATTTGGAATAGTTATTTCACTCCATTTGAGTCTTTTGGGGACAAAAAACGTAGGACTATCTGCTTCGATTTGAAGTAAAACAGTCTCGTCCTTGGAGGTAGGAGTTAAAAGAAATTTTGGATTTAATTGAGAAGACATGACTCTAAAATAAATTCTATAAATAACAGCAAAATTTTTGCAGGTTTCTTTGAACTCATCACCTTGAAGGTGAACGTCAAGAATAATTGAATCATTGACCAGAGGATCAGTAAGATCAACAGAGAAGTTAGGAGCACAATTGAAATACATAGGACCATTGCAAATATTTGTTTGGATCATGGATAAAAGAGAAGTTTTGTATCTTTTTAATCTATTATCTCTCAAGGCTACATAAACAGGAGCATCAACTCCAATATGCACAAGAGGTTTAATAGCAACTTGAATTAAACCAAAATGAATGTACCTGTATCCTTTTTCAAGGTATTTTTTTATAGAAACATTTGATAATAAAGGAATACTTTGAAATTCTTCATTAATGGAAATTGTTTCTTCATGAGTTTTAATTGAGTAAGCAGTTTTGAAACCAAGCATACCAATATGGTAAATACTTTCAATTTGTTGCTCAGGAATAGTCCAATTGGAATAGTTTTGAGGAAAAGTTATTTCATGCGAATTAACAATACCAGAATTATTAGTATTATTATTTTTGGAAAAAATTGATCTAAATCTGGAAGCCATTAATATTGTTCAAAACTTGGCCTGAATTACAGAAGATCTTGGATAAAACGGGACCACCACCTGGAACACCAATTTAAGGCTTACCAACGGATTTCACGGCTGACCAACGCTTTAATCCAAGTCAGGAGTAATTGAGAACAATTTTGAATAGTACTAAAGCTTTTTTAATATAGATCTTTCTCTCCCCCAAATAAAACACTAAATGGCTCTGATACCATTGTAAACGAAAGGCGGAATAATAAACATAAAGTAAGAATAAGAGCAAGGCGTTTTCTCGAGCGCCAAAACTTACAGAAGACTTTGAGCGCTTGACCAGATCGAGCGCCACCATTCGAGCACAAGAACCGCTCGAGCACTTGAGCTCGAGCGGTACCATTCGACCACCAGAAGCATTCAAGCAATGCCACTCGAGCGCCACCGCTCGAGCAGTGGCAGCTCGAGCGCCCAATGCCCACTGGAAGTTCAATGCATTCGAGCAAGTGTGTGGTCGAGCGCCACTGCTCAACCACCACCCAATTACGCACGATTTTGGTCTTTTGACCCGTTTTCCGGCCCACGAGTTCCCGAATCGACCCGTTGCCTATATATACCCATTTCGAACACGTTTTTGGACACCACTTGACGCATAGAGATAGTGTTTGGAGAGATAAGAGCACCGAGAGTTTGAGCAAGCGTAGTTTACATGTAATTGAGGTTTTAACATTACAAATTCATAGTTTAGATTTTGATTTTGATTTTCTTTCGTTCGTCAACACTTGTGACGTGGACCTTGGATTTCTTCTTTATTTGATATTCGTTCTTGGATTAAACTTCTTTCTTCAAAACCCTAGTTTATGTTCTTTATGTTTTCAATTCAATTCGTCATGTTTATGTTTGTTGCTTATTTAATTGCTTTAGTTATCGTTAAAACCATGCTAGCCTAAAACCCTTGTATGCTTGGGGTAGGATGAACTCGTAGAAGTAGGATGTTGGTACGTAATTAGGATAACACGTGATGTTTAGTGCTAGTTCTCTTAATTAATTGAATGCTTAAAATAAACCCTAGAACTATCTTGGAATTGAGTACGAAAATTATTAGAGAGAGGACGATCTTATCACTCTTTGATAACAAGTACACTTAACGATAGGGTTGTAGACGGGGTTTATAATTTACCGGTTTATCTAGGGAGGACGACCACATCACCTTGGGTAAATAAGGGTCTCATTAATTAAGCATAATCCATATAACTTGTTTAGTGGGTTGTGAAGTAGGTTGATATGACGAAGTATTAGGTTTAATTCTTGAGCTTTCAGTCTTTCAATCTGGTGCTAGATTAGGGAAGTTGATTGTCTAGTTTTAGTACACTTAGGATTATTACTTGCACATCACAGTTATTTTAATTATCGTACTAGCTCCGTTAGTATACATAGGGATTCCTATCCTAAGCATCACCATTTCATATTTGATTAAACCTCCAGTTCTTTATTTGATTTCATTATTTGCATTAATAGAAGTAGACTTTAAAATAGTTTGATTGCATTCCTAAACCCGAACACACACTCATATTAACTACGACGTGTAGATCTTCAGGACACTATTCGCATACATTCCTTTCCTTGGGTACGATATACTTGGTCCTTATACTTGCCAATACTACAGGGATCCCATACGTTTGTGGGGTAACTACTAGTTGAAGCTAGTATTTTATGTTCAAGTCAATGGCGCCGTTGCCGGGAAAGGCGATGTATGTCCATTGAGTAGGACTTGAAGATAGTTTAGTAGTTAGTAGTGAGTGCTTTTATTTTTCTGTTTTATTAGTAGACATCAGAAAGTTGCGTTTTGATATTTCTTTTGTGGTTTCAGGTTTATGAAAACTCGATCATAAGGACAATCAAGCGAAGACCGAACAAAGTTAGACCCTGAGACAATCGCAAGAAGAAACAGAGCATTTAATAGAAGAATGAACACTGCCGATGGAGAGAACGACAACATGAACATCATTAATGAGTTGGATGATGTTGCGGCTAAGTACAATTAGGAAGTGGAATGGGTTGAGGGAACTAGAGGGAATGACAGTCAGAATCAAGTTCCGTCAGGGGAAAGCCAGAGCCAAAACCCAGCTCCACAGAATCAAAACAATCCAGCTCAAAACCTAGTTCAACATCCTCTAAACAACCCACCTTATCCTTACCCATACCCACCATATCCTTATCCACCATACCCTTATCCTCCACCTCCTGCTTATAACCAACCTCCAGTTCCGCAGATACCTCTACCACTGTTAGGATAAATATTGTATAGTTTTGATGAGTTAAAACAAACCAGAAGTTGTAATAGGACCATCTGGATCTGTTAGCCAGATGATGATCTAGATTAGGACTTAGTCTAGGGGGAACTGCCAGACCAGAAGACTTCACCAGAAGAGTCACCAGAAAACCCCACCAGAGGACTTCACTAGAGGACTCCACCAGAAGACTTCACCAGATGAGATCTGACCAGAGGCAGAGGACCTTCCCCAGACTAGACGAGTCCAGACCAGACGAGTCTGGTGGAACAAAAGATGCTCAGTTTGATCCCCTGTTTCTACTGAGTATTCTGGTTGTTAACCAGATCTAGACCAGAAGACACCGAGGTTGCCTGGTGTCTGGTCTTGCCTTCTCTGGAGAGAATCAGAGTTAGGCAGAGGAAGCATTTACCCGTTGCTGATTCAAATCAAGTCAAACTAGATCGGATTGGAAATTTATTGAAGTTAATCAATCCAAGGATCTCACCAACCCAATCAATCAATTAGGGAATTGATTGATTGAAGCTTCCTTAAATAGAGGATCTGATTGGATTAGCTCTCCAACGGCTAACCCTAATCTCCTCTATAAATACAAGAGTGCAGTCACAAGAAAAAGCCCTAGAGATCCTACGCGCACAAGTCACATTCCAAGCTTTTGATAATCACTCTTAGCACTCTTATTGTTCACATTACATATCTACTCTTAAGGAGTTATTGGACTTTAGCCTGTTCATCCCTAAGATAAGGTTGAAGGTTGATTACTTTAGATTGTGGTTAGATTTAAAGGAGTTGTAAGAAGGAACTGGTACTTCGAAAATTCCAGTACGTAAGTAAGTTGGTTGGTTGATAGTGAGACCCCTTGGATAAAAGGGAGAGTGGACGTAGGATATTCAGATCCGAACCACTATATATCCGGTGTTATTTATTGCTTTCGTTTATTTAATCTCTTACTTGTTTTGTGCTCTTATAATAAGAAGTTTGTTAAGACATAACTTTAAAGCTTCCGCAATCAATCTATCTAGTGGGACCAACAACCACCCGTCTATCCTCAGCACGTTCCTCAGAATGCTGATCATGATATAGCAATCCGAGGAAGGTTTCCGGCACAGCCGTAATGGTATTACGAAGTAGTAGCATTGCCTCCAGTAGAGGTAAACAACTTTTCTATCTCCCCAGGAATCCTGAAGAAGCTAGTATTTTGCGTTCAAGTCATCAGGTGAACTATTCCAGCTCGGTGAGCTACACTACACATATGAACGACTCCAAGGCAAAGACCCTGTGAACCCAAATGAAGCCCTGGCGAGCAACTTCAGCCAATAGGCGAACAACTCTAACCAAAGCATCAAGACATAAAGTCAACAAAAAGGATGACCAACAAAATCAAACTAACAACTCTTCAAAGACAAGGCCCGAAGAGGCGGACAACTCATTAAATCGAGCAAATCCAGCTTAGAAGATAGAAATTAGTTTGGATAAGGACAAATAAATCAACTTACCATGTGTTAAGCATGCACACATGGAAGTTCAAAGGTTTAGACACCTCCTACTTGTAAAACTTGTATAAATACTTTGAATTTCAATAAATAAAATAAGCACAAATTCACAAATACTTCCAAGCTTCGACTACGCAAACCAAAGCACCTCGTTTTACATACACACGAAATAAATATATAGTCAATACACGTATTTATCCCTTTTCAACTCTGATTTTCGTATTCATTAATTACGTTAGTTATCAATCACACATAATTGTTTAGTGATCTAAATTAGCAATAAAAAACAGCCACTAATCCTTGTGATTAGAAAAGATCATCAACATGTATTACTGTTTTCTAAAAAAATAAAAATATGCAATTGTAAGCTCCCTGTAACCGTTTTCTTCTCTATGATTTGCTATGGAATTACCTAAAATTACCAATTTCTTCATGGTATTAGTTTCTTAGGTTTCGATTGTGCATTCCGCTATGGCACATAATCCGTATTGGCCAGCGCTTGCAGCAACCGGTGGTGGTGCGCCTGGTGTTGGCTCGTCCGAATTGGGTGCTGGATCTTCCGGCGCGATGAACGATCTATTATATCTTTCCAATTCAGATTATCCAGGTATAATTTTGGTCAGTCATCCTCAAACTGGTGATAATTACATATACTGGAAAATGTCAATGATGCTTGTGTTAAGCTAAAAAAGTTAGGGTTTATTAATGGAAAGATGATTCCACCATTTGAGGATGATATTTCGTATGAACGGTGGAAACGTGTTGATGATTTGGTTATAACCTGGATTTTGTATTGTGTTTTGAAGGATATCGTGAATTCCATTATTTTTGCTAATACTGCTAAGGAGTTGTGGGATGATTTGACTCTACGATTTGGTGAAAGCAATGGTCCCTTGGTTCATCAATTACGTAGGGATATTAGTAGTATTAAGCAAGGAAATGATTCAGTTGCAGTTTACTATACAAAACTCAAACGACTTTGGGATCAATTAGCTTGTTTGAAGCCCCTCCTTGTTTGTAACTGTGACATTCACCGGACAATAATTGATAATGATTAAGAGAATAAAACATCTTATTTTCTAATGGGCCTCAATGACACCTACGATGCAATTAGAAATCAAATTCTACTTATGGAACCCCTGCCTAATGTTCATCGAGCTTATGCTATGTTGGTGAGGGTTGAGAGACATGCCGATTGGTTTAAAGTATTCCGATTCACCAGATCATGCCGCTATGATGCTTAAAGGTCCAGTTAGGAATATTTCTTCCAAGGTTGGTCAACATAATCCTTTTAAATCTGGGGGTAGAGGTAGAGGTGCCCCTAGATTAACTAAAGAAGAGAGGGCCAAACTGGTGTGTGATCATTATTCTGGACCAGGCCATGAAGCCTCCACTTGCTTCGAATTACACAGAATCCCTTATTGGTACAAGAGGTATAAGGAACAGAATGGCAAAGGATATGCTAACTTAGCTGACACTATTGAAGTTGCACACAGTAAATTTGAGGATTCTTCTGTCTCTAAGGGTAGTGCTTTTGATTTTTCTGGAATGTTTCTGAGAGAGATGGCTAAATACTTTGGCAACAAGGGGATTTCTACTTCTGGAAGAGGTTCTACTGATTAATCCAAGGATTATGTGCACTTTGTTAATTCGGCAGGTAATCCTAATCTCATACCTATTCATTTTGATGTTTCTATGATGGTTGAATTAAGAAGAGGTTCTTGGATTCTTGATACTGGTGCAAGTAGGCACATGTGCAATGGCATCTCTCTATTTCATTCACTTACTACTCCTATTTCTGTTATTCTACCAGATAACTCTACTAAATCCATAATACAATTTGGTCAGGTTATACTTGAAGGAAAATTTTCCTTGAACAATGTTCTTTATATTCCTTCTTTCAAGTATAACGTATTGTCTATTCCTTAGTTAACTGTTGAGTGCAATATGAAGTGCATCTTCACTTCTTTCGGTTGTCTCATACAAGACCAGAAGAGTGGTAGTACTCTAGCAGTTGGTAAGCTGCTTCAGAAACTTTACATTCTTGAGCCTTCTTCTTTTTTTTCATGGTTCTGGTCTGTTTGTTCCTTGTAATTTTCCATTGAAACTTGGCACCAAATGTTGGGGCATGCTTCTTTTAGTAATCTTCAGCATTTTGGATTAAACCTTATTGTAATGCTTCTGATTCAATAAAAGCTTGTGATGTTTGTTTCAAAGCTAAACAACACAGATTACCTTTTCCACATGCTAATATACAATCTGCTGCTATTTTTGAACTCTTACATTTGGATATCTGGGTCCTTGTAAAGATGAAACAATCACCAATACTCCTTACTTTCTTACTATAGTTGATGATTTCAGTCGGGGTACTTGGGTATTTCTCATGTCTCATAAATCACAAATATTTCGCCTTCTTAAACAATTCATTTCTATGGTCCAAACACAATTCCAAAAATCTGTCAAAATCATAAGAAGTGATAATGGTTTTGAGTTTACAAGTCATGAGTGTCAAGATTTTCTTCTTTCCCTTAGCATTCTTCATCAGAAAAGTTGTACTTACACACCTCAACAAAATAGAATTGTTGAAAGAAAACACATACAAATCCTAGAAATGGCCAGAGCTTTAATGTTTCATTCTAATCTTCCCATAAATTTTTTGGTGTTACTCTATCCTTATTTCATCTCATATTATTGACAAGTTGCCATGTTCTGTTATAGCCTGGAAAACTCCTTTTGAAATCTTGTATAATTCAACTCCTAATTATACTAGATTATAACCTTTTGGTTGCCTCGCATATGCTACAAATGTCCATCCCAAGCCCTCAAAGTTCAGCTCCAGAACTCATAAATGTGTCTTTCTTGGTTACATTACTGGAAAAAAAGGGTTTTCATCTTTATGATCTTGAAAATAATTGTTTTCTTATTTCTAGTGATGTTAAATTATTTTAACAAACATATCCTTTTGTTTCATCTCCTTTTGATCAGAAGCATATTCCAGTTCATTTTCCTTCTTCTGATGTTTTTTATACTCCAGATAATACTATCTTGCCCCCTTCTCCTGTCCGTTCCAATCCATCTCCTATTGCTCTTGTTATTGAGCCAAGAAGAGGTTAAAGAAACAGACCTAAACCAGCTTGGTTAAATGACTATGTGTCAACCTCTATCATACATGAACACATAAAATCGTCCTCCTTTGTTACTCTATGTACATATCCTGAGCCTCATCCTATATCATATGACATTGCATATGTTGACTTCTTAAATCAGTTGTCAGTGATCAGGAGCCTTGTTCTTATGAGCAAGCCTACAGATTCAAGGAGTGGCAGGAGGTTATACAAAGAGAAATAGTAGCCTTGGAAACTAATAAAACATGGGATCTCGATCCTTTACCTAAAGGAAATAGGCAATTGGTAGCAAATGGGTGTATAAAGTTAAGTTGAATCCTGATGGGAGTATCAATAGATATAAGGCCAAACTCGTGGCCAATGGGTTTTCACAAACTTATGGTGTTGATTACACTAATAGTTTCTCTCATGTGGCTAAAATTGTTATTGTTCAGTTATTCATTGCTATTGCTACTATGAATGGAATGCCCATATGTCAATTGGACATCAACAATGCGTTTTTGCATGGTTACCTCAATGACGAGGTCTATATGAAGGTGTCACAGGGTTACACTAAGGCTGCTTTAGGGCAGGTGTGCAAGCTAAATAGAAGCCTATATGGTTTGAAACAAGCAAGTAGACAATGGAACTCTGAGTTTAGTTCTAAGTTGCTGGAGTTTGGTTTTTTACAGTCACCATATGATCATTGTATGTATACTTACAAAAAGGATGGGATATTTTTTGTATTGTTAGTGTATGTTGATGATTTATTGATTTTTGGGACATATATTACTTTGTTTGATAGTCTCAAACAGTATTTGGATGAGCAATACACCATTAAGGATCTTGGTTTTGCCAAATATTTTTTGGGGATGGAGATAGCTAGGAACACATTTGGTACATTTCTCTGCCAATGAAAATACATTAAAGATATTCTCTATGATACTGGATTGGAGAATTGTACACCTGTTTCAATTCCCTTACCTTCTGGTTTATATCTTCAAGCTCACCAAGGTCCATTATTGTTGGATCCGGATAAGTATAGGAGATTAATAGGACGCCTCCTATATTTGAACTAGACTAGGCCTGATATTACATATTCAATCCAACAACTTTCACATTTGTTTCAGCACCTTGCAAGGTCCACTGGGATGCGGCACTGCATATTCTCATATATCTTCATGGCAAGCCTTCTCTTGGTTTGTATTTCCCAGCAACAAATAGCTCTACACTTCATTCCTTTAGTGATGTAGATTGGGTTGCATGTAAGGACATAAAAATGTCTATCACGAGGTAATGTATTTTCTTTGGAAATTATCTTGTCTCTTGGAAGAGTAAAAAACAAACTATAGTTTCAAAGTCATCAGTTGAAGCTAAATATCGTGCTTTAAGTGTAACAGTTTCAAATTTCAATAGATCTCATACATATGTTCTGAGTTTGGGATAACTATTGAGTTGCTTATTCTTCTTGAGTGTGATAATCAAGTTGCGATACATATTACTGTGAATCTTGTCTTTCATGAAAGACCTAAGCACCTGGAAATAAATTGTCACTTGGTGAGGAACAAATACAAGGATGGATTTCTCACACTTGTTCATGTGGCTTCTCATTTCCAACTTGCAGATATGTTCATGAAGTTTTTAGGAGGTGCTTGTTTGGATTTTCTCATGACCAAGTTGGGTTTGGTTAATTTCACCACTGACCAACTTGAGGAGGGGGTGTAGGAGTAAAAACGTGTTTTATATATCATGTTTTTTACTTATTTCTTTTTCTTCATTTTACAACTTTAAGTTTAGTTCACATTTGTATATATAGCTCTGCTTTGTATTTCTGTTTTCTAAGAAAATAAGAATATGCAATTGTAAGCTTCCTGTAGCCATTTTCTTCTCTACGGTTTGATATGGAATCGCCTAAAATTATCAATTTCTTCAGAATCAACAACATACACATAAATTTCGTACTACGGAAGTTGCAAACTGTTAGGATCTGGAGCTTGAATATCCAATTAACTCTCTTGAAAACTCAGCAGGATGAATAAGATTCAATAGAACTAAAAATGATTTGCAACTGAAAGTGAAGAATGAATCAAAGGGAGAAAACAAGATTCAAAGATTTATAGTGGTTCGATCTAAAATGATCTACTTCCACTTGTGAGGCCCCTTTCACTATGTTGAAGAAGAACCACAAAGATACAATGATACGCTCCTGAGTATAAGCTGAGATAATCAATCTAACACTCAAATATCACATGAACTAACCAAGTGAAAAATCTGTCTTTTCTCTAACTTTGAGCTAAAATATATACAACCAAAAGAGACTCACATGAGCAGTTACTTGTTGCAAGTCATAGTATGCCACGTGCCCTTCATCGTGCAACTTGAATCAGTTGAAACCACCAAACGGTTAGTGAGTTATGACCTCTCCAAGTTGACACCAAACAGCACTGCAAGTTGTGACAGCTTGCATAACTACTTTTGTAACTGACTAACCGACAATGCTCTTGGCTTTTCCAGCTGTTAGAGGTCAAGTTCAAATCTTCGCACTTCACACTTCCATATGGTTTGGAAGATATCTACCAGATTTAAAGATAACACCTCTCACAAACTTTAATAGGAATAATATAAAAAGTTAACCATGCACAAAATATGCAAGCATGCATTTTGTAAGTATAAAATTCTGCATAATCCACACATGTTAGTATCTCAAATACTTTAGTACCCTATGATGTTTGTTTTGAGATTATGAACGGTGGAGGTTCTATTAATGAAATCTAAGTGTTGGTCCCAAAATGGTTATCCAGCGGAAAGCGTTTTGAGTTTATTTTTTAAGAAAACCCTTTTAAATTAAGTGCTAAAAGAAAAGTGCAGAAAACTTAAAAGCATAAAGTAGAGAACACCAGATTTATAGTGGTTCAGACCAACTTGTCCTACGTCCACTCTCCCTTTCTCAAAAGGGGACTCTCTCTCCAACCAACTTACGAACTTCTGGAATTGTGAAGTACCAGATCCTTCGTACAACTTGCTTACTCCAACCTTTCTATATGATGAATAGGTTGAGTAAAGATTCCAACTAACAACTCCTAAAGAGTATATATACGTGAAAGGACAAAGGTGAGTGAGTGAAGAGTTCGTGTGTCTTTCTTGTGCTCTTGCCCGACTCTTGTGTAATGAACTCAACCAAAACACTCCTATTTATAGTTGTGAGAATTAACTAGCCGTTGGAAGCTAGAAATTCAAACAACCATAATTGGAGGAATATAATCAATCACAGATTGATTATATTGATTGATTGATATCCTCCATTGATTGGATCTTTGAAGATTGAAACCAATCAATCAATCAATCCTCCTATCAGTTGACTTCCAGATTGCTTCTTCTCCATCAATGATCTCCAAAATCTCCTTGTCTCCAGATTACACGCAGCCTCCATGTGGGTGAACTAACCTGTCTCCCTCATCTGGTCTGAACTAGCCTGGTCTGGGGAAAGTCTTCTGCCTCTGCTCTGGTCCTCTTCTGGTGAGGTCTTCTGGCAGACTCCTCTGGTCAGGCTCCTCTGGTCAGGCTCCTCTAGCAGACTCCTCTGGTCCTCTGGTCAGGCTCCTCTGGCAGACTCCTCTGGTCCTCTGGTCAGAGCTCATCTGGTCAGACTCCTCTGGTCAGACTCATCTGGACCTCATCTGCTCTGGTGACTCTTCTGCTCTGGTCTGGACACCTCATCTGGTCACCTCTCGTCTGGTCACCTTATCTGGTCTGCACAGATTTCTTCCCCCTTAACCAAAGACCTATTCTAGACTAATCTGTAGCTGACTAACAGGTTCAGCTAGTCCTATTACAAGTTCTTATTTTAACATCTTCAAAACATCTAATCTATATCCTAACACTAAGGATTTGACTTTTGAAGATTAGTATAAATACTTGTTGATTTTGGATTTAGATATAATTTTATGTCAAATGAAATGTGTGAGAGAGTGTAGTGTTGTGTTACTCCCTACTCCCCAAAATAAATATCGCTTTAGAGAAGAAACAAGACTCGATATCACCTATCAAATCTAAATTGGCTAAGTGTATAATACTATACACCGTCAAAGTTGATCTCACTCTATATCTATGATCTCTCTATCTATGGATATAGGATTGATCGCAAGTTATGCGAGATGTACTAAACTTCTAGGCATAACATAAATGTTGGAATAACTGCCCTATCACCTTTGAACTCAGGATTAACGCTAGAGTAGGTGTACTCGTTTACTCCACACTTGTTACTGAAGACTTCGGCTTCTTTTTTATAGATGGAGGTCTTCAATCCGAAAATAACTTCTTCATGTAACCGCTCCATGATCTCTTGTTATCCCACGATCTTATCTTTATTTCTGATGTTTATTAATGCAACCGTCTGATCTAGATCGTTCTAAAACGTCCTAGAATAGCCTGGATCGTGTAGGTCCTTGTAGATCCTTGTAGATCCTTCTGGAACCCGTAACCGCCCATGTTGCAACCAATGCTTGCAACATTCACTGCAACATTGAGTATTCCAGAGACTTGTAGATCCTTCTAGATCTTCATCCTACATGTTAAAACATCTAAGGAAACATTTGATCATAAAGTTTTAGTTAATGAGAAGAAAGGGCAAATTCATGTTGTTTCAAATTAAATAGTGAATACTTCACTACCAACAACATTAACAAATATTTTTATATAATTGTCGTTTTTGCCTTTTTAGCGTTCAAGGAAAAAAATCATTAATCTTCCTCAAATGCCCTTATGTACTCTTATAAGGTTCAGCAACATCATCCATCTCATGAATCTCAACTCCTTGAGCAGTAGCAACTGGTACTCCCCCTGTTGTGGCAGAAAGTAGGTTTTCCCAGTAGTTCTTTAGAAATTGGAGTTCATATATAGAGTCCTGCAAGCGCTTCAGTTGAGTTTGAATAAACTCAAGTGAGATATTCAAGGAATGAGCTGTAGGAGCAGGAATGTTGCTAGGTATGTTCCCAGCATTCTGTGCAGTATCTTGTGCAGGAGCAGGAGCAGGAAAGGGTTGGTTCTGTTCTGGAGTTTCTTCATCAGCATCTTCATGTAAGGGTAAATCTAGCACTCTATTCCCAGGCAACAAGTAGTGAGATATGCCCATCAAACTCACTCTCCCCCTCAACAATTCATTTCTCCTATGGATAAAATTATGACTCCTTAAATAGCCATATATCAACACAGGATAAGGCAAGTTGCCTCTTTCAGAGATCTTCCCATTAAATTTCATCATGTGATGAAAAATAACCAAATCCTAGGTTGAAATTTTTCATCACACCTATCCTATACATCAGAATAGCTTGATCCCTGGTCACTTTTGTTGAGTTGGTAGAAGGTATCCAGTTATACACCACAAGTTTGTGTAAGACAAAATACAGTGAAGTCGATGAAAAAGCAAGCATATTCTTTTTCCACTTGTTTACTCTACCCCCAGTCAGAACATGAATAATCTCATCCATATGAGGAACCTCTTCTTCCTCAACACTCTCAACATGTAAAAACTGATTAATTAACTCTGGAGTGAAAGGAACATTTCTATCCCTAAATCTCACAGACCCATACCACCTAGAGTTTCTTCTAGCATGATTCTTCTTCAGACAGACATAGAATTCATAAACCCAATCAGTAACAAAAGTATCAACAAAGGTTACAACATGCATCAAACTCCTTTCCTCTAAGTATCTAACAAGACCCTTAGATTCGAATTCATCAATGTTAATTTTTCTCTCAATTAACAGATTTCTTTTGCTTAACCTAGCTATCCTTTGTTCTAAGGATTTATTATCATCATCAGTACTAACTTGTTCTACAGAGTGTTCAGACTCATTCCTCTGTCATAATCGGTCTTGGTCTTTTTTGAGCTACTCTCTGGACTACTATCATCATCCTCAGGTTTTGGTACTGTTGTACTTGTTCCAGCACCGCCAGTAGCATATTCAAACTTCCTTTTTGTTCTCAGCTCAACTCTGGCTCTCCTTCTCATTTCAAAGATGGGTACATCACTTTCATCAGAAGCTTCTTTCCCCTGGCTTTGAGAGCCACCAGCTTCACTTCCAGTTGAGTCCTTCGGGCTTGACTCTTTGTCGGATTCAGAAAATACTTGAATAGGACATGCAGCAACATCTCCTTCGTCATCCTTTTTCTTCCTTGAGGTTTCAGAGTAGTTCACTCTTTTCTTTGATCTTCCTGATCTTCTCCTCGATTGAACAGGGTTTCTCTTTCTCTTACCATCCTTCTTCTTCACAGCTTTGGCTATTGGAGCAGGCGCAGAGTCTTCAGACATTGAAGAATCAGTTTTGGGTGATTCTTCCTTGTCTTCCTCTGGCATCTCCACATCAGGAACTTCAACATTAGGGCTTTGTTCCCTAACTTCCTCAGCAACAGCTTCCTCGGCAATGGGAGCATCCTCCATAGCTTGATCACCTGTTTCAACATCTTTTGAAACATTAGCAGTGGGGTTTTTGGCTTGGCTTGAGGGTTGAGGAATTTCTGGTTGGGAAATCGAAGAGGTGCCTTCGATTTGAGAAGTGGGTGAAGTATGTTGAGTTTGGTTCAGGTAGAAAGAAACATCAATTTCAATCGAGCCAATAGTCAGTTTAGGAACAACAGGGCTTCCTTGAAGGCTTTGAGCAATTCCGCGTGCAATCGATTCAAGTTGATCGACAGTTGCCTCATTTAGAATGTAGATGTTCACTGGAAAGGCGTGAACAGAGGTTAGAGTGGAAGGTGGTGTTGCGCTCGATGATGGAGCAACAGGAGCAACATTTGGGTTTTGGTTTGAAGCCATTTCTGCGAGAAGATTTAGGTTTGAGGTTTGAGAAGGTGGAGAGTTTGAGGGATTTTTGGAAATGTGAGAGGGTATCTTTTGATTTCCAGCCATTAAGTACTTAAGAAAAATGCAAGTGAAATAAAATTTAAAAGAAATAACACTTTAAACCCTAGAATGCGAACATAATATTTTCAACACTTATATGAAAAAATATTTAACTTTACTCATATGCTAAAACACAGAAAATTAAACATAAATCACGAAGGATATTTATAGGTGAAAGGATACGGAAGTTATTTTTAGTTACCCACAAAAGAAAATTCTGGATTCATGATGTGAGGATCATCCACTCCCCCATGAAGAGATCGTGGTTTTCCCTCAATCTAAAATCCGAATTTTAATTAAATAAAAGCAAGAAATTAAGCACGACATGGATAAAAATGAAAACGTGGTTTTAGCATGTGAGAATTAAAAACAAATCCCTGAAAAATCGGTTCATAACTTGACTCAGAAAATAAATACGAACAGCATATAATGTTGCATTCAAAATTGGAACACAAACTTCAACATCGGTTTAACATCCAATGTCGCAATTTTCATCAAACAATTTTAGCACTTTTATTCACATTGATCCATCTTTTCAAGAGAGTGCATCGTAGCAGCGAACTCCGTGCCCCATAATTACTCAATGGATTTGTGACATATTGATATTTTACTAATCACCTTTTGAAAAGAAGACATCGTAGTAGCGAACTCCGTGCTCCATAGTTACTCAGTGAATTAGTTACATCTTGATGTGTTTTTTTTAAAACTTATTATGAGTTTGAGAAGAGTGATTCCTCTTTATTTTTACACAACAGTCATACTTAGTCCAGATTTATTTACAAAGAAATTATGAAACAAAAGACAAGAGCAAGCTTTAATTAAAACATGCATATACCCTGATGTTGTTATGGATGTTTAAGCATACATAACAACATCCGCTTCACAGATATTCAGATTGTGCACATACCAAGAGATTTCCTCAAGAATGAGAATCTCTCATGGTCTAATGCTTTAGTAAACACATCAGCAAATTGATTTTCAGGGAGTATGTATTCTAACTTCACAATATTCTTTTCTACAAGATCCCTTAGGAAATGATGTCTAATACTTATGTGTTTAGTAAGTGAGTGTTGAACTGGATTTTTCGAAATATTGATAGCACTAGTGTTATCACAATATACAGTTAAAATGTCACTCTCTAAACCATAATCACTAAACATTTTACTCAACCAAAGAAGTTGTGTACAGCAACTACCTGCAGCAATGTACTCAGACTCTGCAGTAGATTGTGATACACAATTATGCTTTCTACTATGCCAAGAAATCAATTGTTACCCATGTAAAAGCAACCACCACTCGTGCTCTTCCTATCATCAATGTCTCCAGCCCAGTCAACATCACTATATCCAACAAGTGCACTGCTTGTGTCTTTGGTATACCATATACCAAGATCAGTTGTACTAGCCACATATCTTATGATTCTCTTGACAGCATTCAAATGTGACTCCTTGGGACAAGCTTGGTACCTAGCACAAATACAAACACTATACATAATACCAGGCCTACTTGAGGTTAAGTACAGAAGACTACCTATCATGGACCTATACAAAGTTGGATCAACATCTTGACCAACAGTGTCCTTACACAACTTTTGTGTAGATCTCATAGGAGTTTTCATGACTTTTGAGCTTTCTAAACCAAACCTTTTTCACTAAATTCTTTGCATACTTACTCTGAGAGAAGAAAATACCTTTATCAATTTGTTTGATTTGAAGTCCTAGGAAATAATTCAAATCACCTACCATGCTCATCTCAAATGTTGTTGTCATTGCTTCAACAAACTTGTTTAACATAATGTTACAAGTTGAACCAAAAACAATGTCATCAACATATATTTGAGCTATTAGTAAGTCTTCTCCAGTATGTTTAATGAACAAGGTTCTATCAGCCTCTCTTCTTATGAAACCAAATTGCAAAAGAAAGTCAGTAAGTCTACCATACCAAGCTCTATGAGCTTGTTTGAGACTATACAAAGCTTTCTTTAGTTTGTACACATGATCAGGATATTGTGGCTTTTCAAAACCTTTAGGTTGTTCAACAAATGTATCTTCAATTAATATGTCATTTAGAAATGCAGCTTTTACATCCATTTGATGAAGATTAATATAAATGTAACATGCAATTGCTAGTAACAATCTAATGGACTCTATCCTAGCAACAGGTGCAAATGTTTCATCAAAATCAATACCTTCAACTTGTGTGTAACCTTGTGCAACCAATCTAACTTTGTTCCTAATTATGTTACCAGACTCATCAGTTTTATTCTTAAAGATCCATTTAGTTCCAATGACATTGACATTGTCAGGTCTTGGAACTAATGACCAAACATCATTCCTCTCAAACTGATTAAGTTCCTCATGCATAGCATTAATCCAATTTTCATCTTTTAATGCTTCTGTAACATTTTTAGGTTCAATTTTAGAATAGTAACACTGAGCATTTACAACATTGTATATTGAAGACATGCATACAGACCTTACCACATCAACTAGATTTGTACTTACTCTCCTTCTTGTTTGAACACCAACTGAAGCATCTCCAATGATTTGATTTGAAGGATGGCTTTTTGTAATCCAGGTAGTTGGATTCTTCTTTGGAGTATACTGATTGTTCTGTGAAGTATCAACTGAATCTGCAGGGGATGTTGTACCAGATGTTGTAACATTTGGTGTAACATTCTCTGTTTTCAGTGATTCTTTTGGAACTTCAGTAACTTCAGTCACATCTTCTGTATCATTTCCACCTATCAGATTCTTATCATCATCAAAAACAACATTCACAGATTCTTGAACAGTGTTAGTTCTAAGGTTATAGACTCTATAGGTTTTACTATTTCTAGAATAACCTAAGAAAAAACCTTTGTCACTCTTAGAATCAAACTTGTGCAGTTGGTCCCTATCATTCAGAATGTAACACACACAACCAAAAACATGAGAATATTTCACATTCGGTTTCTTATTGTTCAAGATCTCATATGGGGTTTTGTTGCTTCCAAATCTAAAATAGACTCTATTAGCAATATGGCATGCTGTATTCAATGCTTCAGCTCAAAATTTCTTTGCAAGTTTTTTTGAAGTAAGCATTACTCTTGCCATTTCTTGAAGAGTTCTATTTTTCCTTTCAGCTATCCCATTTTGTTGTGGAGTTTTAGGTGAAGAAAACTCTTGGACAATGCCTTTTTTATTACAGAATTCTGAAAACATGCTATTTTCAAATTCTCTACCATGATCAGACCTAATCTTGCTTACCTTCAAGTTGAAAACAGTTTTAAATCTTTTGTAAAGAATTTTAAAAGCATAAAAAGTTTCAGATTTTTCTCTCAAAAATTCAATCCAGGTAAATCTAGAGTAACCATCTACCACAACCAGTGAATATTTCTTACCACCAATGCTTTCAGTTTCCATAAGACCCATAAGATCCTTATGCAGTAATCAAAACAACGATGTGTCGTGCAATGTAATAACTTCTTATGCAATATTCTTACATGTTTGCCTCTTTGGCACGAACCGCATACAGTAGGTATAACAATCTTCAGCTTAGGTAAACCTCTCACTGCTTCAGACTTAACCAATTTTTGCATGAATCTGTAATTTGCATGTCCAAGTCTTTGATCCATAGGACATTATCATCACAATTTGACAAATGACATACTTTGTTTGTTCCAATTAGATAACAATTATCAGCTGACCTATTTCCAGTCATTAGACATTTATTATCCTTGTTTAGAACATAGCATGAATCTTTATCAAAATCAACATGTAAATTGTCATTACATAGTTAACTTATACTAAGTAGATTAACAAGTAAACCATCAACATGCAAAATATTCTTAAGCTTAGGAAAACCTTCAACATTTAAGGTTCTCTTTCCAATGATTTTACCTTTTGATCCACCACCATATGTAACAGTTCCACCATTACAAGGTTCATAATCAGATAAGTAGTTAACATGACCAATCATATGTCTAGAACAACCACTATCAAAATAACATAGATCAGGCACACATGCTTTTAGAGAAGTTTGAACAACATTACAAGTAACATGTTGTTTCTTTTTCTTAGCAGATTTTGACCAGTGTTTCTTAGAATGTGAAGATATTTCAGACAACAATTTTTAAATTTCCAGATCCCTTTTCATCTTTTGACAATAAGGACGAATATGACCAATTTCAGAACAATAGTGACACACATACTTCCTAACAGGCTTTTCAATCATATGTACTTTTGTTTCAGCAAAAAGCTCAGTTTTTCCCTTCACAAATTTTACAGGATTATTCATATATTTAGAAGTAGGTTTACCACTATACCCTAAACCATGTTTACTAGATTGTCCAGTAGTTAAAGAATCACTTACAATGGAAGAGCTTTTAGAGTATTTCTTAAAACTTAAGGTAGAATTTTTCAATTCTTCCTTTAGCTTAGAAATTTCTAAGTCCTTCCTTGTTAGAATGACTTCCAACTTTGTCACAGTCTCTCTGAGGTCATCATTCTCTTTGGCTATACTGGAATCATCATCATTTTTGTCATTAGAACCTGTCTCATCAACACACCCATTAAAACAGTTCAAATCTGAATGATTTTTTACAAATGTTGTTTCTGATGTTATAACATTGGAAACAACATCAGTGTCTAGATCATCCAGATCATCATCTAAAGAATCATCATAATCAATCCTTGCAGAGAAATCCAATTCCTCATCTTTAGAACCTTCAGGTTCATCATCTGAGTCATCACTAAAGTAACATTAAAATTCAGTTTTTGTCTTAATCTGGTATTTGCACACTCATTTGCATAGTGTCCAAATCCAGTACATGCATCACATCTAACTAATTTTCTAAATTCAAGATCATACCTTGATTTGTTACCTTTGAACTGTCTGGATTGATTCTGGTCTTTTCTTTTCACCGGGTCAGATGGTGTGTTGTTGAAAGAAGTCCTCTGTTGGACATTCCCTCTGGATCTGTTCATCTTCTTCTTCAGGTAGGAGTTGAACTTCTTTGTGAGGAGGGCAATGTGCTCAGGAGTGTTGTAACATTGGTCTAAAACATCTTCATCAGACTCAACTTCATTCACAAAGGACTGATTTTCAGTGTTAGAAGATGTTTCACCTTTGAAAACAACAACCTTCTTTCCTTCACTCGTATCATCAGATTGAGTTGTGTTCATCTCATATGTTTTGAGAATACTTACAAGCTCATTCTGACTTAGAGTGTCAGTGTCCTTAGCTTTTTTAATAGCACAAATTTTTGCATCGAACCGTTTATGAACTGATCACAAAATCTTGTGTACAACTCGTACATTAGAAATTGGATCACCAAGTGCATGTGATTCGTTGACAATCTCACTTAGCCTCTCATTGTAAGTCATGATCGTCTCATCGTCCTTTATCCTTAGATTCTCGAACTTGGTCCCAAGCATTCGAAGTTTGGTCCTTCGAACGCTTCCACTTCCTTCGCAATGTTCTTGAAGCCTCTCCCATGCATCTTTAGCTGTGGTACATGTTGATATAATCTTAAACATAGATACATCAACAGAGGTAAAGATAGCATTGAGAGCTTTGGAATTTAGCTTGCCGTCGTGGTCTCCTCATTTGTCCATTCAATCTCTCGTTTGACTCTTGTCTCGCCATCATCATCTGCTTGATTTCTGGGTCATTCCCAGCCGGTCAGAACACTTCTCCAAGCATGTTCATCAATAAACTTGATGTACATGCGCAACTTAGGTTTCCAATAGGCATAATTATTTACATCTAGTATAGGAGGCCTAAGTGGGGTGTTTACAGGATATTCCATAGCAAAAGAAACACTAAAAACACAGGATCTAAACTTAATATATCAAGTTTATGGCTCTGGTGCCAATTGACAGTCCCAATGTATGATATCAGATTGCTCTGATATCAATTGAAAGTGTGTGTGTGTGTGTGTTATAAAGTAAAAATGTTGTAATGAATGTTGGGAAAATCACTACGACAATCTGGAAAAACAGAGATAAAAACGTGTACAGCGGAAGACTTAAACACACAATTGCAGTATGGAATACTTTTTAACACAAACTATATAAAATAGCTTGTGCTAGCCTTACGGCGAAACGTTCACTATAATAAGATTAGTGATACAAAAGTTGTTTGAAGAGTTAAATCGTTCACAACGGAAACAAGACTCGATATCACCTATCAAATCTAAATTGGCTAAGTGTATAACACTATACATCGTCAAAGTTGATCTCACTCTATATCTATGATTTCTCTATCTATGGATATAGGATTGATCGCAAGTTATGCGAGATGTACTAAACTTCTAGGCATAACATAAATGTTGGAATAACTGCCCCATCACCTTTGAACTCAGGATTAACGCTAGAGTAGGTGTACTCGTTTACTCCACACTTGGTACTGAAGACTTCGGCTTCTATTTATAGATGGAGGTCTTCAACCCAAAAATAACTTCTTCATGTAACCGCTCCATGATCTCTTGTTATCCCACGATCTTATCTTTATTTCTGATGTTTATTAATGCAACCGCCTGATCTAGATCGTTCTAAAATGTCCTAGAATAGCCTTGATCGTGTAGGTCCTTGTAGATCCTTCTGGAACCCGTAACCGCCCATGTTGCAACCAATGCTTGCAACATTCACTGCAACATTGAGTATTCCAGAGACTTGTAGATCCTTCTAGATCTTCATCCTGCATGTTAAAACATCTAAGACAACATTTGATCATAAAGTATTAGTTAATGAGAAGAAAGGGCAAATTCATGTTGTTTTAAAGTAAATAGTGAATACTTCACTACCAACAACATTAACAAATATTTTTATATAATTGTCGTTTTTGCCTTTTTAGCGTTCAAGGAAAAAAATCATTAATCTTTCTCAAATGCCCTTATGTACTCTTATAAATTAGATTTCTTTAAAATTTGCATGTGTATTGAGGATACTACAAAAAAATTGCTAATAAACAAGAAACTTCGTTGAGTGCCACTTATCCTTGCTAACGAGGGTTATGGCGACGGCTTTCAATTTTGGTGTATAACGAGGGTCGAGGGCAACATATTCCTCGCTAAATAGTGAAGGTTGTGCCTGAGTAGGAAGCGGATGTTGATTTCATTAAAAATGGTGAGGGTTTTAGCTCCCCTCGCTTAAGCTATGACCGTTTTCCCTCATTAGACCATCTTTATCGGTCTTGCTATGACCTAGGCGTCCGAATGGGACAAAAAAAAAGATAAATTAAATTAAAATTCATGACCATGGGCATGGTATGACCAACAACAACCAAGTGGATGAGAGGATATTTTTATATCCCAAAAAATATATAAATGCCACGTGTCAAATTGTTATTGGTCGGTCATATTTTATTTAGATAATTTCCGATTTTCACTTATCTACTTAAAAATAAAAAATAAAAAAAATACCAAAATTCATGAAATTAAATTCTCTATAAATAGAGACCAATCTTGATATGTTTTGGATCACAATTTTATACACTCCCTTTTCTCTTCTCCAAATTTTTTTCCCTTCTAAATTGTGTTAATTATCCTCATTTTCTCTTCTAACATGGATCCAAATGATCCTAATTATCATTACTACTCCCAAAACCAGTCAAGTTCTCAAAATTTTCAATCGTTACTTAATACTGATAAGTCTCAATTTACTCAGTATTATCAAAACTCTCAGTTTTCTCCGAATTTGAACCAAGTTCCTATCTCTGAACCAGATCAAATTTCGGATAGTCTTCCTCGCAATTTGTTTGGAAAACAAAAGAAAACGGTGCAAAAAACAGGGTGGTCTGTTAAGGAAGATGTTGCATTAATGTCATCTTATTATTTCATCAGTGAAGATGGCGCGGTTGGGACCAATCAAAAAACGTCAAGGCTATGGGGACGAGTACATGATCTGTACGAGCAAGCTCGGATGGAAAACCCGGAGGAGCTAAACGAAAGAAATATAGAGATGATGCGAAGTCGCTATAAATGCATCAATGAAAGTTGCAGCAGGTGGTTGGAAGCATTGAAGGATGCAAATACGATGTACATAAGTGGAATGAGCCAAAGTGACATTGAAAAAGAAGCTCATGAAATTTATTGTCAGTCCTCGAAAAATAAACAGAAGTTTACCAAAGAGGTTGTTTTTAATGAAGTTTTGAGTAAACATCCCAAGTGGCAAATACATCGTGCTCCAACACGTCCTCGTGCTGAAGATGAAGAGGAAACTGAAGAAAGTGGTGGCAGCTCAAAGAGATCAAAGGCTAGTGAAGAAGGGCAATATTTCAACCCAACTGATCCAGAAACACCATTCAGTAGCAGTTCAACTATTCAGCGTCCTATAGGTAGAGACAAGGCGAAAAAAGAAAAAGGAAAGGTGGTCTCAGATGGAGTTGTTGAAGAAATTCGTGCAATGAGAATCACTAGAGAAAATGAACTTGTATCTGTTAATCGTCGTCTCGAATTGCAAAAAGAAAGAGAAGAAAGGAAGAAAATGGAGTGTCAACTGTCTCTTTTACATGCATTGATGGCAAAAACTCACTTAACACCAGAAGATGAAGCGAGGAAAGAGTATCTATGGAGGTTGTTCCAGTAACCAATGTAATTTATTTTCAAGTACTTTTACCTTATGCTTTAGTTGTTATTTTTTAAATTTGTGTGGTGTTATTTAATTTCATGTAATCTCAATTAATTATCTTAATTATAAAATCAATTTGTTGTAAATTTTCAAGTTTGGGCATGTAAGACCAAGTGGGCTGTCAATCATCAAGACAACTCACACCACTACTTATCTTACCATGTGAATGATTGGGAAACCCCATGACTAAGTAAAATTCGTTCACATGCAAGACCAAGTGGGCTGTCAATCATCATGACAACTCACACCACTACTTATCTTACCATGTGAATTATTGGGAAACCTCATGACTAAAGTAAAATTCGTTCACATGCAAGACCAAGTGGGCTGTCAATCATCATGACAACTCACACCACTACTTATCTTACCATGTGAATGATTGGGAAACCCCATGACTAAAGTAAAATTCGTTCACATGCAAGACCAAGTGGGCTGTCAATCATCATGACAACTCACACCACTACTTATCTTACCACTCTTGAGGCTCCTATAAATCACACTTCAAACAACAACATACCTACACCAAAATCCTAATCTTTACTCTTTAGATTCCTCTCAAATAAAATTACTATCTATTTCTTACATATTCCAATTTTACAAATGTCTCTCAATGAAAATCCCTCGGTAGATTCAGATTCAAATTCAAATTCAAATTCAAGTTCTGATTATTCAAATATGAATGATCTTGGTGAATGGCATGAACGGAATGCTGAGTATAATCGCATGATCGAGGATATGGTGTTAAGCAATCTCAATATGACCAGAAGAGATTCCACTCCTAGATCAAGAAGAAGGCATTGTGAGAGGGAACGCGGGCTTGGTGATGAACGCTTGATGAATGGCTATTTCGTCGATAGGCCGACGTATACTCCCGAGATCTTTCGACGCAGATTTCGCATGAGAAAATCTGTATTCCTTCGTATAGTGGAGGCCGTTACTGCCAATAACGAATATTTTCAACAAAGACCTGATGCAACGGGTCGACTAAGTCTTTCACCACTACAGAAATGTACTGGTGCTATGAGGGTGTTGGCGTATGGGACATCCACCGATGCCGTTGATGAATATTTGCGCATGAGTTCATCAACAACAAGACAATCTCTCCAGCATTTTGTTGAAGGCATCATTTCCTGCTTCGGTGAAGAGTACCTCAGAAAGCCTAATGAACAAGATTTGGTAAGACTACTCAATGTCGGCGATCAACGTGGATTTCCGGGTATGATAGGAAGCATTGATTGTATGCATTGGCAATGGAAAATTGTCCTACTGCATGGGCTGGGCAATATGCAGGGAGAAGTGGAAAACCAACCATCATATTGGAAGCTATTGCATCATATGACTTGTGGATATGACATGCTTTCTTTGGAACTCCAGGCACGTGCAATGATATCAATGTGCTCCAACGATCTCCAATTTTTACAGATGTCTGGCAAGGTTGAGCTCCAAAGGTTAGTTATGTCGTTAATGGTCGGGAAAATAATAGAGCTTATTATCTAACTGATGGCATATATCCTTCATGGACTGTATTTGTCAAGTCAATTACATCTCCGGTAAATAAAAAACACAAATTGTTCGCTCAACACCAAGAGGCTGTACGAAAAGATGTTGAGCGAGCATTTGGAGTTCTACAAGCTCGTTTTGCATTTCTTAAACGCCCATGTCTTGTATGAGATAAAATTTTGATGGGAAAAATAATGATGGCTTGTATCATCATGCATAATATGATAGTGGAAGATGAACGAGACACATACCAAAATTATTATGATCCCACTGATTTTTTAGTGGATGGCCCCGTAAATGATGACCAGTCATTTCAGTACTCTACTGAACGCATTGCAAGTTTATCCTCCTATATGACTAGTAGGGAACAACTTCGTAATAGAGAAGTCCATGTCGCTCTTAAGAACGACTTGGTTGAGCATGTATGGCAAAAATTCGGCGCTGCTAATTAAATATGTAATTTGCATCTTTTGCTTTGTTGTAATTTATGCATTTATTTGTAATTCGGTTTATTTATTTTCAGTTGTATTTCAATTTTTGTAATTTTAGTTTTATTATTGAATGTTCTAATTTTTTTTAAGTGTATGGTAATTTTTTATTAATAGTTATTAATTTTTTTAATATTGTGTAAATATTATAAAAAAATTAATAATAGATATAATTATTAAATTATAAAAGAAATAATTTATTAAATGTTGGTTGTGGTGGTTATGGATAAAGTATGAAAAAAGATGAGTTTAGGTTGTGGTGTAAAATGTATAGGTGGAGGAGTGAGAAATGAATTTTATATTTGATGACCCGGTTGTGGCCGGACATGGATAAAGATGGTCTTAAGCCAAATGACATTGTTATCGTCTGGTGAGGTTTTTGTTGCCATCACTATATTTTGTAATATAAGCAGTAGTTATCACTCCTCCCCCGATTTCAATCAACCTTTTTTTTTTTCTGAAAAAAGAACTTGCACTTCTATTCATAGTCGTCGCAAGAAAATTAATTCTCGACTAGGTGGGTTTTGTTCTACGCATCGCAACACACATTCTATCGTTCATTTACTAACTTAATTTGAATAATTTATTTATTATTTAGTTTTTGTGTTTATGTTACTATAATTACATTTAAATTTAAATCCTTAATTGCTAATATGATATTAATGGGTATTAATTAATTAATTGTTATCATGCAATTCAAAAGTATTTTTTATATTTTTATTTGATTATTTTAGTTATGTTGATGTGTCAATTAATTGTATTATTAGTTAAACAAATTAAATTTCTCGTTCACAAGGGGAGCATGCATTGTTGCTAGCTCTTCATCTCAAACGTCACTCGTTGCTCGTGCTATATTCACTACCATAGTATGTTCTCCAATTTAATTTAACTAATGTTAATTAACTTAATTTACTGTAATTATAATTTGCATGATAAAAATTAATTTGAGGATGTTAGGATTTCCATGATATGTAGAATTAGAATTTGAGGATTGATGATTAATCGAATTTTTATGATAGAAAATGTTTTTTTATGGTAATTATTGATGTGTATATAATTGAGGTTGATGGTGTTGGAGTTGTTTATGCAAAATGAGTGTGTGGTTGGAAGTTTGGTTATTATTTGTTGTAAAAGTGTGAGTTCCTGCTTAATTTTTTGTCGAGAATGAATGCATGTGAATTAATTAGTTTGAAAATATTGTATATTAATTGGAAAATTAATAAGAAAAAATTAAGGAAAACTCAGCCGAAATTTTGAGAAAATATTAATGTTGGTGTGCAAGTTAATTAATTCGAACGATATATAGAGAGAGGAATAAATTAAAAACGATTGAAATTTAAAAAATTATTACCTTTTAGAAATTTTATTTTATTAAAACTCGAATCATTAATGTATAACATATTACCTTGTACAATATGGATTATAGTACTAGCTGGATGTATTATCTTGGAATGATTAATGGTATTGAGTCTTTCAACGAACTTGAAACATTGATTGAATTTGCAATTAACCATTTGAATTGGATTGATGGAGGAATAATTATGTGTCCCTGTAAAAAAAAAAAAAAAAAAAGTAAATTTTGAAACATGTCGCCAAGCGAAGTTGACAATGTGACAACAAATTCGGATTTTCATAGATAATTGTTACAATTGGACTTGGCATGGTGAGGAAGGTTTTTGTCATAGTTATAACCAAGTATGGTGTTATGATTAATCAACTTCTACCTCGTATAGAATTGTTACATAAACATCTCGTGTGTACCATATTATGGTCACAAATGATGCTAGTCCAAAATTTAATTTTACAAATATCGAAGAGGAATGCCCCAATGTTCACGTTCAACAGTTTCATAACAATCGTCGTGCAGCGGGTCAAGATCTATGTCCTGACTATGAATCTCATTCACAATAGTCATCTAATGTCCGACTACTGGACATAAACATAGAAAATATAATGAGAAGAGGGTACAACTAAATTTCTCAAGTGTGTAATGATAGCAACGAACTGACGAACTGATAAGGGACATAGGTCTACCACCTAAGAGGATTGATTGTCGGGTACAAAATTAAATATTACATTGGAGTGCAAACAACAAACTATGTTTTTATAAGCTTTGTAGTTTACTCAAGGTTTAAACTGAGTTATCATAGTGTTGATTGTCGACTAAAGAAAGAAAAAAAAATCTCTTAGAAACAAATGTTCAATTTTCTTATCACTCCTCGATCACAATGTTTATTATCTAATGCTACAACCACAAACATGACATGACATGACATGCAAACACATTTAACAGTGATGGAATGATTCTTGTGTGCACTCAAGTGCATAGTATGCACTTAAATTTTGAGTCCAAAATCAAATTAATTTTTTACTTTTCAAAGCTCAACAAATCAAAATTGATTTGAAAAGTCAAAATTATAATTTAAAAATTGTACTCAAAATTCAAGTGCATAACTGTATACAAGAATTTGTGATGGTGTGATGATACTAAAACTAGTGTCATGTATCATCTTGCCAGCCCATTGGCTTGGAAACACCTTAACAATATGTTCCTTGAGTTTGCATCTGAAATAAGAAACATTAATCTGGGTCTTAGACAAATGATATTCAACCGTTTTAGCAGTTGAGACAATAATATTCATCTTGACTAGTGATATTGACTTCATGCAGTTGATATGCTCTGATGTGCATTAAAGAGCAGTACATGTTTCTTACTATTTTGGTGCCGAGCCTAAAAATTCCAAGAAAAAAACTAGACTTTTTTTTTTCTCTCCAAATACTAGTACTCCCTCCGTCCACCAAAACTGTGCAGCATTATTTGGGCACAAGTTTTTAGAAAAAGTAGATAAAGTAAGGATAAAATATGAATAAAATAATTATTTGTGAGTGTAAAGTTTAAGTGAATGTTGACAAATAAAGAAAGGACACACTTTTAGTGGACAAACAAATAAAGAAAGTGAACACACTTTTTGTGGACGGAGGAAGTCGTTGATTTGATAATTTTATGGGAATGAGGAGTGGTTGTAAGATGTTAGAAAACATAAAAAAAATTATGTCAGTTGTCTTGATCTGAACCATAAGCGATTTTCTATCTACCCGATGTTGTTTAGATGGAGTACAACCGCAAGGTTAGCTTGTCTACATTGCAAGAAACACACATATATTTTCACTCTCAAACACAATTATAAACAATCATTTGACAGTCATGGTGTATTTTTACCTACAGACCATATGAATAATAATTAAAATAAAACATTCATAAAAAATGTAACATCATCCATGGAGCAAATGTACAACTCTTAAGGAAGTTTGCAATTGATATTTACTTTCAAGTGATTAAAAACTAAAATTAAATATTGTGATTAAATTATTTATAATTATCAATAGGTGTAACCTATAATGCACGGATTCTTTTAAAAATTTCATAATACAGTATCGGATTCGCACCCACCCCTTAAAACGGGTGTGATTCTTGAATCCGCAAATCCGATTCTCCACGTGCCAAATCCAACTAACGCATACTCAAATTTTCCTCGCGGGTACTACTTATTAAGCATTAAATATGTTATTTCAATTGAATTTTTTATATATTAAAAATTAAATTGACAATGTGACACTCGTTTTAGATTTAATTTACTGTTATGACGTATGTATTGCGCTAATGAAACTTGAATTGATGTTTGGTTACTTGATTATATTAAATTATTGAATATACATAAGTTTTTTGTCAGAAAAAATGTAAATTATACACATTTGGTTTACAAAATTTTAAAATATATATGTTTTTAAGGTATTATATATAATAAATTATAGATAAGCAGACGTATCCTTGACAAGTCACACCCTAAATTTTTAAAAAATTTATATTACCGAACTCGTGTTGTATCGCTCCCGCACCCCCATGACTTGAAACGACTACACTAGCTTCTACTAGTAGCTACCCCGCAAGAGTACGGGTTCACTGTAGTATGGGCAAGTATAGGGACCAAGTATTATCGAACCCAAGAGATGGTGTATATGCGAATAGATCACTGAAGATCTACGCGTCGTAGTTAATATGAGTGTAATATTTTTGGGTTTTTTAAAGATTAATTAAAAGACTGAAATAAACTAAGTAAACTAAAATAATAAAGCAATTAAATTAACTAAGGGTTGTGTTCTAATGAGAGATGGTGATGCTTAGGATAGAAATCCCTACGTATACTAACGGAGCAGGTACATAATCAAAGTAATCGTGACAAACAAGAATTAACCTAAGTATAAGAATGCAAGGTGAAAGCTCAAGATTCTAAACCCTAATACTTTACCCTAACACTCGACTTCACAAATCTACTAACGAGTTACTAGATTGTGCTTAATTAATGAGACCCTAATTTAACTAAGGTGATGCGGTCGTCCTCCTTCGCTAAACCGGTAAATGAATTAACCTTTCCTAAACCTTCTCGTTAAGACTACTAGTTGTTATTGAGTGATGCGGTCGTCCTCTCTCTAACACTTTCGTACTAAATTTAAAGGTAAAGTTCAGATTAATTATAAGAATTCATTAATTAAGAGAATTAAAACTAACGTCACAAACTACCCTAATTATGTACCCACATCCTACTTCTACGAGTTCATCCTAACCTAAGCAAGCAAGGGTTTTAGCCGGACATGGTTGTAACAAACATAAAAGCAAACGAAGAAACGACAAACATAAACATAACGAATTGAAGAACTAAAATATGAAACATGAACTAGGGTTTTAAAAGAAAATAAATACGAAGAACTGAAATTGAATTAATAAAAACGAAGTTTAAAGCGTTAAAAGTAATCGAGCTAATTAAAAGCAACTAAGAATTGAAAAGAAACTAGAATTCGTATGAAAAACCTCAACAAAACGTAAAATAAAGCTTGCTCTTCTTCTTCCTCTTCAAAAACTAAGTCTAAAATTATTTCTAAAAGTCGGGGATCTTGATGTTCTGTCCTCAAAACGTGTTTGGAAGAGGTATATATAGGCACGGGTCGAAACGGGAGTTAATGGGCCGAAAATACGCATCCGGAGGCGAAAATCCATGGGTGCTCGAGCAAAACGCTCGAGCGGTCCCGCTCGAGCAGTGTAGCTCGAATGACACAATCGCTCGAGCGGTTCCGCTCGAGCTGGTCGAGCGCTGATATCACACTGTATATTTTGGGCGCTCGAGCGATTCGCTCGAGCGGTGGCGCTCGAGCTGCTCGAGCGCAAGAAAGTTTCTGTACGTTTAGGCGCTCGAGCAATGCGCTCGAGCGGGGGCGCTCGACCTAGTCACTCGAGTGACCTCCAACTCTTCCCAAGTGATACTTTTCCTCGTCCGCACTAATACCAATCGTATTTCTTCAATATCTTCTCATCCGGGCATCCGTTTGAGTCGATTCAAAGTCCTACGAACTCCATTTTTTGTCCTCTATTCACCTATGAGCATCAAAGAGACAAATTTATCAATGTATAGAAATAATGCTCAATTGACTCTAAATACTCTATAAACTCGACCAAAACTAGGGCGTTTCAAGCTACGAATCATGACAATTTCACGCCTAATCAACCCCCCCAAACTTACCATGTTGCTTGTCCTCAAGCAACGAAATAATAAGTCAAGTGAAATTGTTAGGAATGAGTAAAACAAATCAATCATGCAAGCTAATGAACTCAAGCTTCAAAAGTCAATCACCCGTATACTCACTCACTTTCTTTTATCGTACTCATGCAACAATAATAAGAAACACCAAGATCAAACATGGATGTGCACTCAACGATGTGTTTCACTCCCTCACAAGTGTATATCAATGATTAAGGGACTCACTCAAACAATCAATCACTCATATTGGCAGCCATAGGCTTGTAAGCACTCTCAACTCCGACCATGCTCTAGAAATCAATGCCGAATCAAAAAGGACTTTTCTCAAGGTTGTAATGTAGGCTCTTTGGACAGGTGGGATAACAATATGGTAAAGTGACTCAAGTGAATGGAGAATAGAAAATCAAACTTTGTCACTTCGAGATTAGGAATAGACTACTTCAAGCATTTTCAATCAACACCCTTTCAACTCCATATTCTCAACACTTCAAATTTTTTCTTTCTCACTCTTTTCACTTTTTTTTTTTTTCAATCACTTTTTTTTTCTTTTTCGCACAACACATGAGCTCATTTTTTTCTTTTGCTCATTCTCAATTTTTTTTTTTTTTCCTCTTTTTCCCACATCTCATAACTTCATCAAACCTTCTTCTCATGTTCACTCAACAAACAACATTTTCCTTTTTCAACTCAATTCACTCCCTTCATATTCACACTTTCCTATTCTCCACTCAAATTTGGACAAAAAGGCTTAGGAATTGGAATAGTGTTCATATGTGTTAGCAAATAAAATAGGCTTTCGGCTCAAAGGGGCTAACAAGGGACAAATATCAATGGTAAGGAAATTTTTTTTGGCTAAGTGACTCATTCAAATCAAAGATGGCCTAAGATCACATTCGGCATTTCAAACTAGACACAATCAAGGAGCAAGAGCACACACAAGTTCTAGCATCCTCTAAGGTGATGATTCACTCACAAACGAAGAGATTAAATCATGCATTTAAATCTCGTAAGGCTCAACTCTCACGGCTTTCACATCCATGCTAGTCCTAGTGAATTCTCACTCTCATCACACAAGTACTCAAAAGAAAAACTCATAAGCATACGGGTTCTCTCCCTAATCAACTCAAACTCAAACACTCACACAAAAGAATTTCTAACTCACTCTACTCATCAAATCATACTCAAAGATAGCAATCAACAAGCATAAAATAATTGATAGGCATGAAATATGCAATAGCGAGTCAACTCAAAATCACCCCAAGGAGTATCTCAAGGCACCCAATAACTAACTCAACTCAAAGATAAGGGCGTGCATGCATGTGCAATGTAACAAGAAACATAACAATCTCCACCCCCCCAAACTTCGACCTTGCTAGAGGTCTAAGTTTGGGGTTGTGGGTTACCTCAACCAAATAATTCAATTTCTCTCAATAGCTTTGCACACTTCCTTGTCTCAAGTTGGTTCCTTCAATCTGAATAACTCCATGATACCTTTACTCCTTTAGAGACAAGCCTACAAGCAACTCACTCAAATATGAGGTTAAACATACGACTCAAAATACTCCCTAAAAATATAACAAAAAACACTAAAAATAAATGAAAGCAAATAAAAATGGGTTGCCTCCCATTCAGCGCTATTTTTAAGGTCCTCATGCCGGACCAAGCTCAAAGGAGCTTATGGGACATCATACTCAAATTTACCTCCCCCACTCTCATAAGAGTGGTGTTTGAACTCCTTTCCTTGATGCCCCACCATCATGAGCCATTTTGCTCTCTTCTCATCCCCAAGTGTTATGGGTCTCAACTCCTTCTTGCCTCTATCTGGAGGAGTCTTACTAAACAATTTCTTGAATTTGGACTTTTTCTTCTTAACTCCTCCTTTCCCTTCTAACGGGACCACGTCCACTCTTTTCACCTCTTCATCCTTCAACTTCTTCACTTCATCCCTATCAAAATAATCAAGAACATAATGTTCATGGGTTAACTTATCAAGTGAAGGACTAACAAAATCATGAATATGAGAGGGTTTAGGGAGAGAATGTGTGTCTTCAACACGAGGATCAATTGCATCCATGCAATACAAGCTCTCATCCTCCTTCGGGTGCTTCATGGCCTCATATAGGGAGATCTTCACTTCTTGATCATCAACCTTCAACGTGATCTTCCCATTTGCCACGTCTAGCACCATCCCCGCCGTAGCTAAGAACGGTCTTCCCAAGATCAATGGAACGTGCTCATCTTCCTCCATCTCTAGCACTACAAAGTCGGCTGGAAAAATGTGATCTCCAACTCTCACTAGGACGTCTTCAACCACACCTTGAGGTCGAGTAATAGACCGATCGGCAAGTTGAAGCGTCATCATTGTGGGTTGAAGTTCAACACCTTCCAACTTCTTGAAAAGCGACAGTGGCATCAAATTAATGCTCGCCCCGAGGTCGCACAACGCTCCCTTCTTGATCCCGTTCCCAATATCACATAGGATCGTGAAGCTCCCGGGATCCTTCAGCTTGGGTGGAAGCGCCTTGTGCACTAATGCACTCACCTCGTGGTTCAGCTGCACCAACTTCGGCTCATCCACTCGCCGTCTTTTCGCAATCAAGTCCTTCAAAAACTTCGCATAGTGCGGCATCTGTTCCAAAGCATCATAAAAAGGAATATTAATATGCAATTGTTTAAAAACATCAAGAAATTTTGCAAATTTTTCATCAAGCTTCTTTTTCATGAAGCGCTGTGGATACGGGACGGGTATCACAGATTTGGGTACCCCCCATTCATCTCTTTCTGTTTCTTTCACTTTATCCCTTGCTTCCTTTGTCTTCTTCCACTTAGGAACTCTCTCACCCTTCTCAATGCCTTCCTCTTCAAGCTCCTTGCTTGCTTGAGTGCTCTCATCTCCTTTAGGCTCAATCTCTTCTTGGGGCGTCTCAGAATCAGCAGGCATCTGAGGACCTTCATAGTTGGTTCCACTTCTAAGCTGAATCGCCTTGCACTGCTCTTTCGGGTTCCCCTCCGGCATTCTATTCACTGATTTTGCAATCTGGCTCATCTGGAGCTCTAAAGAAGTGAACCTTCGATTGTTCTCTTGTTGAGTTCTAGTCCACTCAACATTCATCTTCTGGAGCTCTTGATCACGATGATCACCCTTCTTATGCAGCTCCTTCACATCGTACTCCAAGGATGACAACCGCTTGCTCCCTTCCTCCACCTTCTGAAGGATCGCTCTCAACATCTCTTCGGTTGAGGCACCGCCTTCTCCACCAGGAGGTTTGGACCCCGGATCAACACCTGCAGGAACAGTAACACCAGCTTTTGGGTTAGCATAAGAAAAATTATCATTCTTCCTCCATGTGTTTTGAGGAGGCTGCTGGCCTCCTTGAACTCCTTGTGTGTTCCTCCATTGATTTTGAAATGGCTGAGGGCCTGGAGGTACAAATGGTTGGCCATAAGAGGGCCTTCCATACTGATTTCCACCTTGGTAGCCATTCTGATTGTAATACGGACCTCCCATGTAATTGGCTACCTCTTGTTGTCCACTGGTCTGGTCTACTCTCTCATTCTCTACTGCATGCTCTCCACCCAAACTCTTTTCCAACTCGAGGTTGTTTATCTTCTCCATCATGGCCATCAATAGCCTTCTCGTTCCTTCCCCCTCTTCAACCTGATGCACCCTCTGAAAATCTGCATCTCCACTCCAAGCACCGGCATTCGTGACAATGTTGTCAACGATCTCTCTACACCTCTCTATGCCTTGGTTCAAAAATGCTCCGCCCGCACAAACGTCTAAATGGTCTTGCCCCGCCTTGTTGGCACCACTGTAGAAGAATGCCATAATGTCTCCCTCATTGTACCCGTGCTGCGGGCACTCAATCAGCATGTTTGAGTATCTCTCCCACGCTTGGCGTAAATCCTCTCCAGACTTCTGGCGAAAGGACGAGATCTCAATTCTAGCCTTGATCGTCCTAGATGGAGGGTAGAATCGCTCGAGGAACAGACGCTCGAGCTCGGCCCAAGTGGTAATACCTCCCCGCGGGAGCGTATTATCGTACCACTCCTTGGCTATTCCCGTCAATGAGAATGGGAACAGCCTAAGCCTCTTGGCATCTTCAGACATGCCATTATAATTGAATGTTGAGGCTATCATGAGAAAACTCCTCAAGTGAGTGTGAGGATTCTCCTTCCCTATCACTCCTTTGAACTGATTCTCGGTCAGCAGCTTTAAAATCCCTGGGGATATCGAGAAGTTGTTTGCCTCAACAGGAGGCAAAGCCACTCCATCATAGTACCGCTGTGGCTGCGCTGCAAACCTCCCTCTAATCGCCATATTATAATCTACGTTCTGAGGAACGTGTTGAGGATTAGCAGCAGGTACTGGTACTTGTTGGGGTGGTGGTTGGTAAACAGGTGGTTGGTTGTAGACTGGGGGTGGATGATATGGATATGGTGGGTAAGGATAAGGTGGGTATGGATAATGTTGGTATACTGGGTTGTTAAAAGGCTTATTTGGGTTTTGTGGGTAAGCAGGGTTGTTAGGAGGATTATGGACAAGGTTCTGAGCTGGATTCCCTACGTTTTGTGTATCCGGGTTCTGGCTCTGACTATCCACGAACTGGTCTTGATTCTGACCACCACTCCCTCCAGAGCCATCAACTCGGTCTACTGCCTGATTGAAATCGTTGGCAGCATCGTCCAACTCATTATTTATATCCATTGGTTCCTTTCCTAAGTCGGCAGCGTTCATCCTTCTCAAGAAGGCTCGGTTCCTTCTAGTTATTGTCTCAGGATCTGCAGGTAATCTCTCTTCGCTCGTATTTCCCTGTGAGCGTGTTTTCATAAACCTGACACACTAGCAGAAGGATCAAAACGCAACTGCCCAATTGAGTACAAATAAAAATAAAAACAGAAATTAAATCACCCACTACTAACTACTAAGCTATCTACAAGTCCTATTCAAAAGCATACAACGCCATCCCCGGCAACGGCGCCATTGACTTGAAGCGACTACACTAGCTTCTACTAGTAGCTACCCCGCAAGAGTACGGGTTCACTGTAGTATGGGCAAGTATAGGGACCAAGTATTATCGAACCCAAGAGATGGTGTATATGCGAATAGATCCCTGAAGATCTACGCGTCGTAGTTAATATGAGTGTAATGTTTTTGGGTTTTTTAAAGATTAATTAAAAGACTGAAATAAACTAAGTAAACTAAAATAATAAAGCAATTAAATTAACTAAGGGTTGTGTTCTAATGAGAGATGGTGATGCTTAGGATAGAAATCCCTACGTATACTAACGGAGCAGGTACATAATCAAAGTAATCGTGACAAACAAGAATTAACCTAAGTATAAGAATGCAAGGTGAAAGCTCAAGATTCTAAACCCTAATATTTTACCCTAACACTCGACTTCACAAATCTACTAACGAGTTACTAGATTGTGCTTAATTAATGAGACCCTAATTTAACTAAGGTGATGCGGTCGTCCTCCTTCGCTAAACCGGTAAATGAATTAACCTTTCCTAAACCTTCTCGTTAAGACTACTAGTTGTTATTGAGTGATGCGGTCGTCCTCTCTCTAACACTTTCGTACTAAATTTAAAGGTAAAGTTCAGATTAATTATAAGAATTCATTAATTAAGAGAATTAAAACTAACGTCACAAACTACCCTAATTATGTACCCACATCCTACTTCTACGAGTTCATCCTAACCTAAGCATGCAAGGGTTTTAGCCGGACATGGTTGTAACAAACATAAAAGCAAACGAAGAAACGACAAACATAAACATAACGAATTGAAGAACTAAAATATGAAACATGAACTAGGGTTTTAAAAGAAAATAAATACGAAGAACTGAAATTGAATTAATAAAAACGAAGTTTAAAGCGTTAAAAGTAATCGAGCTAATTAAAAGCAACTAAGAATTGAAAAGAAACTAGAATTCGTATGAAAAACCTCAACAAAACGTAAAATAAAGCTTGCTCTTCTTCTTCCTCTTCAAAAACTAAGTCTAAAATTATTTCTAAAAGTCGGGGATCTTGATGTTCTGTCCTCAAAACGTGTTTGGAAGAGGTATATATAGGCACGGGTCGAAACGGGAGTTAATGGACCGAAAATACGCACCCGGAGGCGAAAATCCATGGGTGCTCGAGCAAAACGCTCGAGCGGTCCCGCTCGAGCAGTGTAGCTCGAATGACACAATCGCTCGAGCGGTTCCGCTCGAGCTGGTCGAGCGCTGATATCACACTGTATGTTTTGGGCGCTCGAGCGATTCGCTCGAGCGGTGGCGCTCGAGCTGCTCGAGCGCAAGAAAGTTTCTGTACGTTTAGGCGCTCGAGCAATGCGCTCGAGCGGGGGCGCTCGACCTAGTCACTCGAGTGACCTCCAACTCTTCTCAAGTGATACTTTTCCTCGTCCGCACTAATACCAATCGTATTTCTTCAATATCTTCTCATCCGGGCATCCGTTTGAGTCGATTCAAAGTCCTACGAACTCCGTTTTTCGTCCTCTATTCACCTATGAGCATCAAAGAGACAAATTTATCAATGTATAGAAATAATGCTCAATTGACTCTAAATACTCTATAAACTCGACCAAAACTAGGGCGTTTCAAGCTACGAATCATGACAATTTCACGCCTAATCACCCCACACCCGCACTTGTGCAACATAGAATTTAAAACTATAAAAAAAACAAAAACAAAAATACACACACTCCTTAGCCAATTCCTCTATTTTGAAAGGAACCAAAAACCCTAGGCCTCTCCCCTCCTTTAATTTTTTCTTCTTTCTTTTTCCTTTATTTTTATAATTGGAAGACGAATTCCAAGATTAAAAGAAAAAATGAAAATTTATCAATTAAATACAGTGTTTTTTGTGAGAATAACAGTGCGTCACTTAAATATTTAAATCATATTCACATTCAAAGTATAATTAGATTGGAGCTTCATAAGATCAAGAATCATATAATATAAATAAATAAGATTCGTTTCATACAATATTTTGTCCACTTATTAAAGAGTTGGGAGTATCATCAGAGCAGTTCCTATTCGAAAAATTCTAAATTCCTTAATCCCAAAATTGTCATCACGTTCTCTCATCCACCACCATCCTTCCAAAATGATCCGAACTAAAGTTGCTTACATCCTCCCATCTTATCTGTTTCTTACATATAAGAAGCAATATTTTGGCAACGAAGGATAAAAAAAAAATTGTGGTTTTAAAAAAAATCATAAATTTTCAAACGCAGTCGCAAATAAAAGCATCCCTTCAGCAACTTTCATATTTCTAGTGGCCACCCTTCAACTCAAGTATATTTTTTAATAGTCACACCTTGTTAATTGTAACAAGGGTAATTTTTCAATAAAAACAAAAATAACTTTTCAAACAAGTGTGACTTTTCAAAAAGTACCCTTAAATTACACAATAAACCTTGTGTATACAAAACTACCATTCTTTTTTTTTTTTTTTTTTTTTTTTGTGTGTGTCGTTAGCTTTTAATTGCGCTTTCTTTCTTTGTAATAAAAGATAAGCTGAAATTACAAAAACTCCCAAGTTGTTTTGACATCAAAACCTAAAAGCCATTTTTAATAAGCAACTGCAGAAACAACCTAAATTTACCTAGAGACCATATACTAATTCATCTTACCAAGCCTGAAGTACACGATGAATCAAGACTCCATAACATGAGACAACTCATGTACACTTGGCTACACAGTTTTAACAAGAGAGCTCAAGCACATGCACATTTTTTCTCTCAAGAGTAACATTGCCCAGAAAATGCACGATTCATGAATTTATGATGCAGAAAACAAAAAACAAAACAAAAAGAACTCGCATTCACACCAAAAGTACAATCCAAATTTGTGGAAATGAAAGAGGCCATCACATTATAATGCAGCGACTTGATTCCTCCGATGCTTGTGCTGGAGCTTGCTGGTACCTATTTGACTCAGATGGGTTGTATGTAAATTCTGAGGTATCTAGCCCATACTGTTACACAAGCACCAAATCAGTAACTCTGAATATGCTAATTATTTTCTAGGAATAGCATTATAGATCTCAACAGAATATTTTTTAATACAAGTTAAATGATTTATCATAACAATATTCTATATATTTTTAGTCATGGTAACCACTAAAGGATGAAATTGCTCAAGTGAGGAACTTTCAAATCACATAGATCCGCCCATTACAACCAGATAGCAGCTCATTTCTACCTTCAGGGAAATTTATTATCAAATAGCTAAAGAGGAAAACATATATGCATCAAATTGTTCAATATGCTCTGATTTCAGGGGAAAAAGAAAAAGTCAACGAGTTTTGGGATTCTCTAGGTTTAGTAAATGATTAATATTTTGACATTATAAAATTACAAGAATACAATTTTAAAAAGATCATTACTCCCTCTCACTGGTTTAAGTTCTACCACCTAACAAGTACTTTGTTCTAAAAAAGTTATGTTTTCATTTAACAATAACAAATGCTCAATTAGGTCATTCATCTAGTGGGTCAGGCTATAAAGAGGAATTGTCAAGCAAATATGCACGTCATGATTTGCACCTCGCGCCACACTCGGTACCTAGGTATGCAATTTTTACACATATGTTTTGGGATGACATAACAGAGCTCAAGCTGTTTTGTTTGACTTAAAAACTTCTTGTTCCTATCTCCTTCAATGATATGCAAAATATGGCTTCATTCATAAGATAATTTTTCAGTGAACATTATCACATCCTATTTCTCAACCATTACTTCTGACAAGAATAATAAACAAAATTATCAGTACAGTTCTCGACTAAAACTCCTCTCGTATGTAAAATAAAGTGGTAAAAGACGCCTCTAATCATATTCAAGCACTATGATTTCCACCAACACATGCATCATTTGGATATATAATGAATGTTATTAGATGATTTTTTTTTTAAGAGGGGAATGTTATTAGATGATTTTGGTTATTCTAAATTTGGTTAAATTTCCAACTGACACCTACACATGAATGTAAGACTATATATACTTGCTTTGTCCTAGATTTATAGTCCTTTTCCCTATTGGGAAACGTTTTCTAAACTCGGTGCCAAATGAACACTTTGTATGGCTTTTACAAACCAGCTTCCAGTATGAGCCAATAGTCATGTATAGCTTACCATTTACTTTTGAAGGTAACATTGTCATTTACTTGAATGAAACTAAAAGAAGCAGAAAATCATTAAAGAGAACTACAAACCTTCTCTTGTTATAAGAAATTATAAGCTTCTATGCATCTTATGTTTGAGGTTATAAGTTCATTTCCTAAATTCTCCAAATTCATTTACCAATAGCATAAACTAAGTTAAAAATCTCATGAGCATCAAAGAGATATTTTTAATATTTAGAACATGACAAGTTTTGCCAAAACCATTTTTTAAAACTTACAATTTACCAAAACTAATTAACTAAGCTCAAATCTGCTAAATGAAGAAAATTAGAACCAAGACTCGTCACTTTTATGAAGAGCTATGTAAGATCTTAATTAACTCTACATAAAAGTAGCTAAACAGTGAAAACTAGGCATTTACTATATTCATTAAATAGCATTAACCTCTCAACTGTCAACAAAAAAAAGTTCATTGAATTCAAATAAAATTATTTTCTCAAAGGAAAAAAAATATTTTGATAATGCCCGAGAAAAGAATAAGCCATGCTTCTCACCTTTTCTCTCATACGAGTACTCCAAGCATCATTCCGGCTTGGACGCTGATCAAGGGTAGCAACAGGGCCACCACTGGCTGCAGCAGCTGGCCTATTTATGAGTGGTTGCCGAATCTGTTGCCTTGGGGCACCTATATACTCTTCATCACTATCATAATCTGCCGGTCTATTTGCAGCCCTTACAACAAGTGCTAACAAAAACACAAGTGCCTGCAATTGCATAGAGAGTTTCATAAAACTGAAGAAAGGTAATGTATTAAGCAACTAATATACCGTAAATTGTTAACTGAGCTTTAGTGATCTTATATTTGTATAATTGAGATCACTTGTCAAAGACCACAGTAAGAAGAAATGTTGTAAGGTAGCTGCACGTGACATATTGATAGCGCCAGCATACTTGATATATGGTACTCCCACCGTCCCAGTTTTATTTTCCCGTTTGACTTTACACGAAGTTTAATGCGAGAGTTGAATTGTAGTATTTAAATGAATAAAGTAGTTTTTTTGTGAGGTAAAGTTTAAATAGGTGAGTACGTTCTATTTTGGGAAATGGGAAAATAAAATTGGGACGGACCTTTTTGGCAAATGGAAAAATAAAACTGGGACGGAGGGAGTATATGGCTCTGAAGTTGAACTTTGGTAACCAACACCTTGTTAAAATAAAGGCTACGCATATGACCACAACATAAGACAGAAAATATCCTGTAACCTTACCTAACCTTACCTCAAATATAACAGCACCGAGAGCTACCCATCTGATAACATTCCAGTGGCCCTCCAGAAATTCATAGATCGTATCAAAATTTCCAGTTTTGTCAACTGGAATTTCCTGTTCATTATGCTATTATTCATACTCACAAATTGGAATTTTGAATCAAGAGGAACAATCGCATTCCAACTAACCTCTTTCCAGCTTTTGTCAAAAAATATAAAAGCAGCCAATCCCAGCTCCACCAATATCAACAAGATCACAAGTAGTGAATACTGTATGATCTTAAGGAACCCAACCATCGTCATAAAGAAAGATAATGTGTTCACAAACTTACATAAATCTATACAATACATCTCAACAGAGTGCATCAGAAACAATAAAGTCAACTGTGTTTCTCGAAGCAACCAACATATCCATAACAGTATTTTCCTCAACAATCAAGGTGCTCGATATTGAATTAAACAAGCTTGCGGATACTCAGTTAATAGATGCGTGCACTTAGGTTTTCATCAATTAATGCAAAAGACTAAACCGCAGTACAACAGCTAAACATATTTTCAACAAGAGATCAACTTCAACAATGACCTATGAGTAAGTCTCTAGTGCACCTGGTGCATATGAGACCTTGGCATGACCTATTATAGGAGCTTTGTATCTGAAAACACAAACACAAACACAAATACACTAACGTGGCACACAGTCAAGCAATCAGATTATAGAAAGGATACACATGTCAGGCAGCACCCGTTCCGTGTAGCCGTCCCAATGCAACCACAACAGGCAATGAAAAGAACAACTCCACCAAGTCCAGTGAAGAGATATATAAACCTGCAATGGGTGCCTGGGTATTAGCATAATCATTACTGGAAACAAATATCAACTAAGAGAGGGATAAATGTAGCTTTATAATTCGTGCTTGAAAGAGCCAGCAGATACTAAGAAGCTTAAACTGCCAAATTGGCACCCCTTTGAAATTTACGAAAATGAATTGCTCATTTACCGACATTTAGAATTCAGACAATTCGATGAGTTGGTTGATATGGATTCTTCATATTCAATAAGATAATTTAAATCACTATCAGAAATTAATATGTGTGGCTTGTTCACAGTCTGGCAAGCCCTGTATTAAAACACATACCCACACAGTGAAATCAAACATCGTGGAAGGCAGAAAACCTTTTCAGTTCTCCAGTCCAAACAAGAACTTGCATGGAGAACATTGAAAACACATTTGCTACAACCAATACTTGGTCAAATAGGAGACAATTTGATTACTTAAATCCGTACCTTACCTAGTACGACCCCAACCCCCCCCCCCCCCCCCCAACCCCAAACTCACACAGAGCAAACTTGATCAAACCATGGTAGACATGTTTCGCTAATCTAATCCTCTATAAGGGATATACCAAAATCGCTCCAAATCATATTATTTGTACTTCTGCCTTTGAATGCTTTACCCAGCAACCATCTTAATCCATCTTATCATACACATCTATACCATACACCAGCCATAAAGCATAGCTACTCAGATAGTCATGTAATACTTCCCTTTCGATCAAAGGCACCCTCCTAAAATATGAGACTCAATATCATATTTTTCATTCAACTTGCTTTAATGCATGGTCCATCTCAAATGTTGTGGATAATAATAAGTCTCAAACAGCGAAAGTTACACACTCTGGGACTATCCCACTGTCAATCTCAATGGAGTCACCCCTTTTTTTGAAATTTGGGACCCAAGTAACAGCCTAGATTCAGGACCAAAGTTAGAGCCGAAGAGATCCAGAACTTTACAACAGGATGGAATTATCCACTGTTAAGGAAAACTGAGTGCTAAGATTAAAAGAACTAGAATTATGCGTAAAAGAGTGAGAAGTCAGAGAAAAGCAAAGAGGTGATTATTAATTTTCTTCACCATCAGATAAAATTCATTCTATTTCCAATGCAGAAGGTGATAACTAATTTCCAACACCATCAGATAAAAATCATTCTATTTCCAATTGTCTGCACTTAAACAATAATCCAGAAACAAGTGCAATATTATATTTGGGAGTTGGACAGGTGGAACTTTTAAGTTGTGTAAGCATATCTCGAAAATAAAAATTCCTTTTAATATCAAGCAATTGATAATATTATCTCGAGTAGTTGAGTGGTTTTCTCAAGATAAAAAAATCCGCAACAATCCTGAAGGTCAAGAACAAGAGAACTCTTGTTAAAAACCTGCCACCTTAACCATATCAATAAGAACACCCCCCCCCCCCCCCCCCCCTCTGTGTTTTTTAGACAGCTTTTTCAGCCTTTAAGAAACACTAGGGTTTTAAAGGAAACAGTCTTTTTGGTTGCTCCCCTTTTGCTAGAGTCAAAGGAGTTTTGCAACAAATTAACCACAAGAAGAATGATTAAACTGAAATGAGATACAAGGATACTCGAGAATGATCCCGCCCAAGCTTAAGGTCGACAAGTTCAATAATATCTGGATATTTCTAACTAGGACTTCAAGAGTACTTATACTAATAGTAATAATAATAAAGTAAAGACTGGAGATAGGATAACCAAGCACATGACTGATAACCCTTTTGACTGACTCATAACTTTTACTTTACTGACTCATAACTCTTATTGACTGGCTCTTAATCTCCCCTGGGTTCAGCCCCTCCACAATATCTGTAACACCTTTCCTGCTGCCCTTATCATTTCTTCAGTTCGTCCCATTTCTCGGGTGCTGCTGCTGATGAGCCCGCTTATGATTCAAGAGCTAGTACTAAGGGGAAAAATCAGCAACATGTGCACTTACTAGTGCACATTCTATGCAATTTAAAGGCTCTAAACAAGTGGAGAAAAGGGAAGGGGACACAGGGCAAATGAAAGAGTGTGAGAGGATCCTCTTCATCTTTTAGACTTAAAGATGAATAAGTTGGATTTGACGATTTGGAAGGTGAAGATGAGGAGGGAGAAGAATTTTGCGAAGAAGATTCACATTTTATGATGGGAGGGAGGAGGAGGAGGATTATGATGATAAATGTAATAATGAGTATGATTAGTTTGCTACTTGCTAGACTTTGATTTGTGTCATTTTGAGATATTATGGGCTTTTGAACATCATTTTATTAGTTCATTATATACTAATATGATTTGACTTACGTTTATGTTAAAAAAAAATGCATTAGTCTTATGGTACAAAGGCACATCTTAGGCGCGAGCCCTTGCGATCTTAACAACTATGGTTGTTACATTGACAAATTAACTCTTTACATATAAAACAAAGAACAGCAAATACCAATTTTGAACTTGACTATGTAAAGCCATTCCACTCATAAAACATAAGTGACACAAAATTTAGGGTTGTTAATATATACAAAAGTGATGCACAATCCAGAGTATTAGACACGCAAAATTAATCTTCTCATAAATATCACATAAATGATCTAAAACACATCTCAATGCATAAGAAGAAGACATCAAGACAATAACTCATCTTTCCCATGGAACATGAAAATTATGAAAACATGAATAGTTCTTCATACCAAGCCTTGGGCAGTTTGTCAAAAATGTTATCAGCCAAAGATACAGCAACTAGCATGGGCCGACCGAGCTGTACAAACTCCCCACTTGGGGGTGAAATGGGGGTATCATCGTCTGGTAAAGCAGCTGCATTCTTATACTCCACAAAGAGGTATACTCCATACCCAATCATTGCCAAACCCAAAAGAATTAGCAAGAAGTTCAAAACCTTCAAGAGGCACTCCCAGAATCCCCTACACGCCATTATCTACAGTATATACTTTTCAACCGAATTTACTTTTTTTGGAATTATTCAACTCAAACCCTCTCGTTTTCCTGCAAATTAGGTCGCCCTATTCCATCAATAATCAAAAAATGTGATAGGAAAGCACACAGAAATGGAAAAGGTTGTTTCGATTTCTCAGGTTATCAATTAACAGCAGATTACGAGAATATGTCACTGATACATGTATAGAATTAAAAATTAGAAAAAGAAACTTGCTGAATCGAAAATATTAGGAGACAATGCACCCAAATTCTGCATCAACGAGGTCAATTCTCAATTGATGTGCTACGCTTAGATACTTCAATTAAAGAGAAATAGAAATAGAAAAACACCACAATATTGAATAGACGAAGAAATATTGAGAGCTCTTACACGAAAATAGCGTGGAATTGTAGATCAAAGTGTCAGAAAGGGCGCGAGATGGAGAGGCCGTGAAGGTCAAAGTGGCTTTTGTGTACAGAATTACAGATGGAGAGCGGAGGCGGATAGCACCGCATGCTGGTCCTTAAACGACACCGTCCATACTTTAACAAAACAAAAAACAAAAACAAAATAAAATCCTATCTTTGCATATTACTCCCTTCAGCCCAGATTTATTTTTCCATTTGCCTAAAAGGCACGTCTCAATTTTATTTTTTCATCCCTAAAATAGAAATACAGTGATTCAATTACTTTTTATTCATTTAACTACTACTTTTGTCATTATTCATCATTCTCAATACATACGTTATTTATTTAAATACTATATTTCAACTCTCGTATTAAATTTCGTGTAAAATAAAAAAAAAATATTGAAATGGAGGGAATAATTGATTAGGTAACTTCTCGTCTGACTATGAGTAACTTTATGTTATTTTTATTTTAGTTTATTAATTTAATCCACGTTTTAACTCTTGTTTGTCTACTTCTTATTCTTCTTTTTAAATTTATTTTAAGAGTAGTTCTAGGGTGCATCCAAGTGCATACTATGCACTTGAATTTTTCACTCAATTTAAAATAAATTTTGACCAAGTAAAAATTCGCGGGTCAGACTAACCCGCATCTCTCTCCTCCTCCCTTCCGCTTTCTCCTCTGAATCCGACGGCCAGGAAACCTTCATCGCCCACGTTTCCAAATCTCAGAAGCCTCTCGCCAGTTTACTTGACAGTTTTTGTGATGAACCAAATTGACCTCCGTTCCTGGTGCTCGTCGGTAGAAATCAAAACAGACATAACTTTTGGAGTCAGACTCAGAATTTTTATTGTGATACCTTTTTTAAAGTGGATCGACGATTCGAGTTGAACTCACAGCGCAACGCGCGGTGATGTACGCAAGTCTGGGCCCAAATTCCAACGTTTGACAGTGTTGGACCTACTTTTTCTGTTTGAGACTTATTACAACTTGGGGTATTGGTGATTATAACTTCGGGTATTGGTGATCAAATCTTGGGATATTAGTGATTACAATTTGGGGTATTGTTGATTATATCTGGGGGTATTGGTGATTATATCTTGGGGTATTGGTTATTATATCTTGGGGAATTGATTATTACAACTTGGGGTATTGGTGATTATAACTTCGGGTATTGGTGATCAAATCTTGGGGTATTGGTGATTATAACTTCGGGTATTGGTGATCAAATCTTGGGGTATTGGTGATTATATCTTGGGGTATTGGTTATTATAACTTGGGGTATTGGTTATTACAACTTGGGGTATTGGTTATTATAACTTCGGGTATTGGTGATCAAATCTTGGGGTATTGGTGATTATATCTTGGGGTATTGGTGATTATAACTTCGGGTATTGGTGATCAAATCTTGGGGTATTGGTGATTATATCTTGGGGTATTGGTGATTATAACTTCGGGTATTGGTGATCAAATCTTGGGGTATTGGTGATTATATCTTGGGGTATTGGTTATTATAACTTGGGGTATTGGTTATTACAACTTGGGGTATTGGTTATTATAACTTCGGGTATTGGTGGATCAAATCTTGGGGTATTGTTGATTATAACTTGGGGTATTGGTAATTAACTCTTGGGGTAATCCTGAATAATTATTTGATACATTATTATTGAGTAATTCTTAGGGTATTGGTGATTATAACTTAGGGTATTGGAGAATATAACTTATAGTATTGGTGATTATAACTTGGGGTATTGGTGATTAAGTCTCGAGATATTGATAAATAATTTTTTAGGGATATAACTTGAGGTATTAGTGATTATAACTTGGGGTATTGGTTATTATAACTTAGGGTATTGGTAATTATAATTTGGGGTATTGGTGATATAACTTCGGGTATTGGTGATTATAACTTCGGGTATTGGTGATTATAACTTCGGGTATTGGTGATATAACTTCGGGTATTGGTGATTATAACTTCGGGTATTAGTGATTATAACTTCGGGTATTGGTGATATAACTTCGGGTATTGGTACGAAGCGGGCGCGACCCATTTTCAACTCCGATTGTTGCCAGACCCGCGAATTTTGGTCGGGCTGTGCCTGACCCGCGAATTTTTTGTTGGATCCCATAAACCGACCCGCAACCGACCCGCGAATTTAGTCAAAATTGATTTTAAAATCAATTTCAAATTGGGTGCAAAATCCAAGTGCATACTATGCACTTGGATGCACCCTAGAATTTGTCTTATTTTAAAGCTTTATTTGTTATTTTTGCTTTTTCACTATATCTTAATGTATCTTGCATATTTCATGAAATTTAATATTATTATTAATAAGAATTATATTTTGAACGTAAAGAACAATATAAATTATGAATTATATATGTGTTATGCTATTTTTTTATTTATAAAATCAATCTTAAACCATACCTTAACACTCATATACATATATATATATATATATATATATATTAGTTCTCATATGTACATGGTGCATGGTACACTCACTCAACAGTTGATTTTGTTTACACAGAAAAATATGGCTAATTACACTGAAAAGTTTGGGTTGATTACACCGTGCCGATAACATTGAAAACTTTTTAGTGTAATTAACTCACACTTTTCAGTGTAATCAGTCCACTCTTTTTTGTATAAACAATTTCAACTGCTAAGTAAGTGCATCATGCACCAGATGCACAAAAGACTTACACACACACATGCATATATATGTTGGAAAAATAGGGGTGTCTGAATTCTATTCGGGATGAAATTTAAATACGAATTTAAATTCAATTATTACTAGCATGAATTAATCCTAATTAATTCAAATAATAACTCCAACAACAAATTTAACATCATGCATGTTGAATTAATTCACACAAAATTTAGGCGGAATGAACAAGAATTTATGTGATTTACGTACCTCTTGTAGAATTGGCCTTTGAATAAACGGGACAATCACGATCACGCTTTATCAACCCAAAAACTTTCTCAAGTATTTCTCTTTCGCCTTACTTGATCACCGGTGGGAGATGCTTTCAAGTAATTTAAATAACTGAGGAAAAAGAAAAATATATATGCTCTTGATTTTTCCAACACATGGAATTATGTACTTGGGGATGAAATAATCACCCCCTATTTATAAGATGGAGTGGCCGAAAATTGTATATTTTATGGGCCTGGAGAAAATCTTTTCTTAGTCTCTAAGAAATCTTGAATATATCTCATATATTATTTTCTCCATAATAAAATATTCCACAAAAATCTCACTCACCTATTAGACTTGTAATTTTCAAAATTTTTAGGAGAAGAATCCAAGATTTGGATCTTCTTGAATATATGAGATAATCTTGTATTCCAAGAATACTTATCTTCCATAATATTTTTCCAAGAAAATCAACAAAATCTTTTCTTCCCTAATTACCCAATTTTCGAAAATAACAATAGAAAATTCAGCAATATATTTTCTTTTTATTTTAATCACCTTATCATTATTGGACTACTTGAGGGGCCTTTAAGGAGAATTAAGATTGGACCTCCTAATGGACTTCTGAATTTCAATATTGAGCCCCAATATAATTCAATCCATTAATATTAATTTTTACCACTAATAAATTAATATTGCACTATCCATCTTAATCCATATTACGATAATATGGGCTCCCGGTTATTATTTCCCGCGTTTAAGATTATCAAATCCATTAATTAATTAATTAAGCTTCTGAATAGCTCTAAATTAATTAATATATTTCACCTTGGAGTAAAGACAGCTCAACATTATTATCCGTACCGAAGAAACTAATTCTTCACTTGCAAGATTTAGTACGATAAAACTTCTGAGCCCACCAAGGGGACTAATCACACGAGCCGTACTCGCACGCGTTTCTCCGTATTAAATCTTAGCAACCGTCGTATGATTAATATTACTGCCCAAAGCACAAGGTTCAAAGTCACGATGATTCTCACGCAACATGAATCAAAGCAGTAACCATTAAGCACACACGGTCCTATTTAAGTGACGGAGATTAAGAAATCAATAACCACTGAGGTCTAATTCTTCACATTTCAACACATACTAAATGTGCTAGTGCAATCTCTTAGTCAAGATAGACCAATCTGAGACTTACACATCGAACTTTCACGGCGGATTGTTCAATTCCACCTAGGTCGTGAAAATGTACGTTTAGTTACAAGGAAATTGTTAATGTTATCTTCCGTGATCGGGTATCACCACATTAACTACAATGTAACTAGTACTATTATGAATTGTTTGCAATAAATATTCAACATTCAATCATATCTAAAGCATATGCGATAAAAGAATTATTCTCATAAACAAGTGTTTGATACACGAGTTATACAAAGTAAAAGCATACTTTCATGTATAACTCCAACAATCTCCCACTTATACGTAAAGTCTGTTTTTTAGTATACATCATGCATGTCTTAGTGTAGTAGCTCTACGTGACATCTCATGTCAACCTACACTAACCTAATAATTCCTCTCACTTATACTTAAAGCAGATTGGCAATAGTCTTGACTCTCATTCCATCCACATGTTTCTCGAATGTACTCTGAGGCAGACCCTTTGTGAATGGATCAGCTAGGTTGTCTCCCGACGCTATCTTTGTCACCTCTATATCTCATCTCTTAACGATTTCTCGTATAAGATGGTATTTTCTTTCTATGTGTTTGCTGGCCTTGTGGACTCTCGGTTCCTTTGAATTTGCAACTGCTCCGGCATTGTCACAAAAGACAGTTATCTTGTCGGGCAAATTCGGAACAACGTCCAAGTCCACTAAGAAGTTCTTGGGCCAAACTGCCTCTTTCGCTGCTTCACAAGCAGCTACATACACGGCTTCCATGGTCGAATCGGTGATGCATTTCTGCTTAACGCTTCTCCATGAAATGGCTCCTCCTCCCATGCAAAACACACTACCCGAGGTCGACTTTCTTGAGTCTATGTCTGATTGGAAATTCGAGTCCGTGTATCCCACGGGCACAAGACTATCTGACTGGTAAATCAGCATCCGCTCACGAGTTCTTTTCAGATACCTCAAGATGCACTTTACGGCAGTCCAATGGTCTTTTCCGGGATTACTTTGATATCTTGCCACCATGCCCACGGCAAAGCAGATATCCGGTCTCGTACACAACATTGCATACATAAGGTTTCCTACGGCCGAAGCGTACGGAACACCTTTCATGTCATCTATCTCCGCTTGCATCTTAGGGCTCGTTTCTTTCGATAGATGGATTCCGTGCCTAAAAGGTACAAAACCTTTCTTGGAATCTTGCATGCTGAAACGCTTCAAAACAGTGTCAATGTATGAAGTTTGCGATAAGCCCAACATCCTCTTCTTGTGATCGCGAGTGATCTTGATCCCAATGATGTGACCGGCTTCCCCTAAGTCCTTCATATCAAATTGTTTTGACAGCCATACCTTTACGTCTGACAATACCTTTACATTGTTTCCAATGAGCAGAATATCGTCTACGTATAATACTAAGAATACCACCGCAGTTCCGTCACGCTTCTTATACACATAACTTTCGAACTTGTTTTGATCAAACCCATAAGACTTAATCACCTGATCAAAACACTGGTTCCAAGTACGCGATGCTTGCTTAAGTCCATAAATGGATCTCTTAAGCTTGCATATGAGATGTTCTTGGCCTTTTTCAATGAAACCTTTGGGCTGTTGCATATAGATATCTATCCCGTCAAGACTTTCGTTAAGGAAAGTTGTCTTGACATCCATTTGCCAGATCTCGTAATCTAGGTGCGCAGCGATTGACAAGAGAATACGAATGGACTTAAGCATAGTTACAGGCGAAAAGGTTTCCTCATAATCGATCCCTTCTTTTTTAGTATACCCTTTGGCCACTAGCCTTGCTTTGAAGGTCTCAACCCTTCCGTCCGGTCCTCTTTTCCTCTTGTACACCCACTTACATCCAATGAGTTCTACCCCATTGGGTGGTTCGACCAACTCCCACACTTGATTATGATCCATCGAACCCATCTCGGTTTCCATTGTTGTTTGTCACGACTCCGCATCTTTGTCTTGGATTGCCTCGTCGTATGTCCATGGGTCTGATTCATCACCGGGAATTAAATCTAAAGATTCTCTTATTCCCATGAATCTCTCGGGTTGCCTAGCAATCCTCCCACTGCGACGGGGTTCTAGTTGTGAAGATGTGACGTGTGGTACATCATCTTGAATATTTGGTATCGAGGTTTGACCTCTCAATTCTTCTAATGTAATTTCACTTTTAGGCTTCTGATTGTTCATATAGTCTTCCTCCAAGAATTTAAAGTGCGTACTAATCACGGTCTTTTGATCCTTGGGACTATAGAACATACACCCTTTCGTTCCTGCAGGGTATCCTATAAACAGCCTTAATTCCGAATGTGGATCCAACTTACCGGCTTTATTGTCTAGCACGTATGCCGGACAACCCCAAATCCGCAAATGTCTTAGACTGGGCTTGCGCCCGGTCCACAATTCCATTGGGGTTTTAGGAACCGATTTGGATGGCACCAAGTTTAGAATGTAAGCCGCTGTTTTCAAGGCATTACCCCAAAACGACTTGGGTAAATCCGAATAACTCATCATAGATCTGACCATCTCTAAAAGAGTCTGGTTTCTTCGTTCCGCCACACCGTTCTGTTGAGGGGTTCCCGGTGCGGTTAACTGGGATACGATCCCTTCGTCCGATAAGTAGTTCAAGAATTCATCGCTGAGGTATTCGCCTCCACGATCTGATCGTAGAAACTTGATACTCTTTTCCCTATGTTTCTCGGCTTCGGCCTTAAACTCCTTGAACTTATCAAAAGTTTCAGATTTATGCCTCATAAGGTAAATGTACCCATATCTCGAGTAATCGTCAATGAAGGTGACGAAATACTCATACCCCATTCTCGCTTTGATCGTCATTGGACCACACACATCGGTATGAACGAGTTTTAACACTTTCGTGGCTCTATTTTCCTTGGCTCCAAATGCCCTCTTGGTCATTTTACCCTCTAAACAGGATTCACAAGTTGGAAACGGCTCGACTTGGAATGATTCCAAGGATCCGTCTTTCACCAATCTCTCTATCCGCTTTAGATTAATATGACCTAATCTAAGATGTCATAGAAGTATTTCGTTCATCTCCGAAGAACGCTTTCTTTTATTACTCGAAATGATAGACGTGTTATTAGATTCATTATTTGAGTGGTGTGCACACTTAATCGTATAGAGATTGTTTACCAACGTTCCATGACAGATAGTAACATTCTTAAAAGAAATAGTAACAACTTTATTAAAAGTAACTGAATATCCATCAAAAAACAACTTAGAAACTGAAATTAAATTCTTCCTAAAGTTCGGAACGTATAAAACATCTCTTAAAATTAAAAATTTATCTTCAAAAGATAGGTGCACGACTCACACTACTTCGGCTGCCACTCTCGTAGCATCGCCCAAAGTGATGGTGATCTCATTCTTGCTAAGTCGCCGGGTTAGCTGGAACCCCTGAAGAGTGAAACAAATATGATCAGTTGCCCCGGTATCCACTACCCAAACGTGGGCAGCATACGCCGCAACATAAGTTTCAACAAATAAAGCATGAGACTTATCTTTCTTTACCGCCTTCTTAGGCTTAGAACAGGTAGACCTCCAATGTCCTTTCTCCCCGCAATTGAAGCACTTGCTCTTACCGGATATCTTCACGCCATACATCTTGAATCCTCTTTCTTTGCCACCAAGAGTGAGTCTACTGGTTTGGTTCTGATCAATCTCCTTCTTCTCAATCTTACCTTCCATTGGCCTAGATTTCGAGAAAAAGCCCTTGATCACCAAAGCCTCATCCTTACTCCCTAAGTATGACTCTACCGTTTTCAGAGCTTTGAGCAGGGTATCTAAAGTGAACTTGTGTTCCGATAACACGTATTCCCAAAAGAACCCATCAAAACTGCTCGATAGCTTTAGGAGTATGGAATCAATTTGACTTTCTTCACTTTGTCCGGTACCAAGAAACTCGAGTTTTTCAAACTCTCGCCTAAATTTGAGAACATGATCCCTTACAGGTGTTCCCTTCACCATTTCCTTAGTGAGCTTCTCACGAATGGTGAACAGATTCGCCATGGGGTTCTGATGTTGAAACATCTCTTCAAGGTTATTCATGATATCAACAGCCGCTTCAATGCCTTCATGAATGCATTTCAAATCTTCAGACATAAATGTCAAGATGATGCGCTTCATGTGCTCATTGGAATGCTTCCAATCATCGAATACCGCCCTCTCCCCATTACTTGACTTATCATTAGGTTTCTTGTGTACGTCAACGCTAAATATCCAATAGTGTTTTTGCGCAGGTAGGACCATATTCATGTTACGTTTCCAATCAACATAGTTCTCACCGACAAGTTTGTTATCTTTAAGTATACTAAACAGTGGATTAAAAGGTTGCGACATGATGAACTGAGAATAAAACATACATTCATATCAATATCTAGAAAAATACAAAATTATCACATAATTCGATCACATCAATTATATTGAAACCTTAAAACAATATAATCATGCATCAGCCAACGTCTCGAAACAATTTAAATGTGCCACGAGGGATGGTCTATACATTTAAACACATTCAAGCGGATCACAAACTTAAAAGTTACAAATCCTTAATTCAAAATTAATAGTTGGCTCCCACTTTGACCACATAAAAATTGCCAGGGACTCCGAGGGGAGTAAGTTAATATCAATTTCTTATGCCTAAGTAATAACTATAATTAAATACAGGATTATTATTTCGCTTTGAGCAAGCCACTCGTGGTGAGGGTCAATACCGCCACTAGTAATAATCCACAATCATCCTTTCAGAATTTATTCATGTGAAATCCGTCCTTTTGGCCGATCCGAGGGGGAAATGTATTCCAAAAGAACTTCACAAATAAATAAATTATGGAGGCCAAATTAATCCAATTTTAATATCCGGAATAAAATTGCGATTAAATAAACATACTTAGTAATTTTCGAAAGTAAGGTTTTTCTTGGACAATAAAATTCATGCAAACACATATTAACAAATAATACTAAGTGCATGAAATAAAACATCCATCAAAACAAAATTAAACACATTGGAGCACTCAAATCCAATTGTCACGGTTTAATTTCTTCACGTCTTGATACGAAATATCGTCCTTGTTGCTTTCCATCGTTCGTCTCGACACGCTCACACTCGAACAACAACACTTCATCAAAAATAACTTCGTTTGGGGTTCGGGATGACGTTTAAAATCCCACAAAAAAAATTGAAATTTAAAATTTCACGGCCAGAGATACGGCGCGCGTCGGCCCACGTATGCGTGCACTCGCGCCTTACCGCGCCCGTCGTGTGCGGGTCGTGTGCCTTGCGCACCCCGTGCACTGGGTTTCTCCATTCGTTCTCATTTTTCACCCCATGCATGATTTTGCGTCCATGTGTTGGTTCTGAAACGAGTAAACAGGTGTATGGGGGGAATATACCTGTGGTTACAAATTAAAACTTCTTTAAAACTTATCAGGTGACTTCAGAGAGTAACTCGTCAGTGAACTTTAAGTCTGCTGAGAGTTACTTGTGAAAGCTTACTGAGATAATACCTCCACTGAAAGCTCAAGACTTTCAGTTGAACTACTATCTAATTAGCTTTCAACTGTGGATTAGTGAGCCCTTTAGAAAACTCGTTTTACTTGATAAACTTTGAGAGGATAACACACACTTAGGAAATAGCAGAAAGTAACTACACAATATATAAAGTGGTTCAGAGATGAATCTCCTACGTCCACTGTCCTGATCAAACAGGAGAATTCCTTTCACTTGAAATTCCTTGTGTTATGGTGCCAAGGTGCACTGATCAATTAATCCTCTCTTAGGATGATTGATCACTAGGATAATTCCAGGTCCTAGTTCCCAAAATAAACCAGCTTTCAGACTGATACAAAATAATCAGCTTACTAACACCACTTAACTCTAACTCTTAACCTAACAACTGAGTAGGGTTTTGAGTAGGGTTTTGGTTCCAACTGTTGTGAGATAATCCTTACAGTGTAGCTCAAGGCTTAGGATGGATTATCTCTTTCTAAGATTTGGATATAGCTTTTAAGCTTGGTTACAGAAGGTTTGTTATGCTCTCTACTGATTTGAAACACTTGGGAAACAAAGGTAATTTCGAGTGCTTCTTGAAGGTTATGAATGTAGAGATAGCTTTGATCTTGTGAGTTTTCCAGTGCATAGAAAAGAGCATGTCCTTCTGTATTTATAGGCTTCCTTGAAAATCTTCCCGTTGGATTTGAATCTTCTCAAGTAAGTCTTCTTGTATCTGATTGGTTCAAATGACTCTATTTGAAGCTTTAAGTCTTGTCAAGAAACGACTGAAAGACCATGCCTGTTCACCAACTTTCTATAGATTGCTAGGGAAAGACTTTTGGTACTTGTCAGTCTGGAGCAGGTCGGCTGTCAGTAAAGTATATTGACGTGTCATCTTCTCATTGGACCTTCAGTCTGCTTGCCCAGATTCTTGTCTTGCTTTAAGGTGGAACTCCTCTGAGAGAACCTTCTTATTCCTTCATTTATTGTAAGCTTCACTGAAATTCGTTTTGCCTTGTTCCAACCAGATTAACTAATAGATTTAAATATGTTTAGCATTGAATGAGCTTTGTTAGTTCTCATCAGTGGACCTTGGTTCTCTCCTGATGGTTTTAGTCTTAGTGAGAATGCACTTAGAAAACATTCAAGACTTAGACTACTTTCTCAGATCACTTGTCTTCAGCGGACTTCATCTTCAGCAGACTTCTTCTTCCGCGGACTTCATTCTTCAATACACTCTAGAAATTTCTAACTGTACTCCAGTTCTTTAACATTTAGAACTGTTTACCTAAATTCTAACTCTACTGAATATTTAACTTACAAATAACTTTAGGAGGAACATTTTGGCATCTTAATCAAAACTTAAGTCTATACAATTTCCCAACACCATGCATGCGCCACACATGCATACGTCGTCCGGGTACGCCACCTTTAATTCTTCGTTCTTCGTCTCGATCAGGTTACAATTTATTTTAAAAAAAATAAATACTAGATCTAGACTAGTCTATTACAATGATCAAATCAAAATAAAACAACTAATCTACTCGTGGATTTTCTCACGAGAAAAACGAATTCGAACGAATCGAATTAAAAACAATTAATTCACACGCATGAAAAAATATATAAACATTAAAATCATGACAATTGGATACCTGCAAAAAAGATCTAGCAATTCTACTATCCAATTTCAATTTAATGTTAAACAATTTAAATTCCAATTTAAAGATCAGAGCCCGAAACCGTGGCTCTGATACCAGTTGTTGGGAAAATAGGGGTGTCCGGAATCTATTCGGAATGAAATTTAAATACGAATTTAAATTCAATTATTACTAGCATGAATTAATCCTAATTAATTCAAATAATAATTCCAACAACAAATTTAACATCATGCATGTTGAATTAATTCACATAAAATCTAGGCGGAATAAACAAGAATTTATGTGACTTACGTACCTCTTGTAGAATTGGCCTTTGAATAAACAGGACAATCACGATCAGGCTTTATCAACCCAAAAACCTTCTCAAGTATTTCCCTTTCGCCTTACTTGATCACCGGTGGGAGATGCTTTCAAGTAATTTAAATAACCAAGGAAAAAGAAAAATATATATGCTCTTGATTTTTCCAAGACATGGAATTATGTACTTGGGGATGAAATAATCACCCCCTATTTATAAGATGGAGTGGCCGAAAATTGTATATTTTATGGGCCTGGAGAAAATCTTTTCTTAGTCTCTAAGAAATCTTGAATATATCTCATATATTCTTTTCTCCATAATAAAATATTCCACAAAAATCTCACTCACCTATTAGACTTGTAATTTTCGAAATTTTTAGGAGAAGAATCCAAGATTTGGATCTTCTTGAATATATGAGATAATCTTGTATTCCAAGAATACTTATCTTCCATAATATTTTTCTAAGAAAATCAACAAAATCTTTTCTTTCCTAATTACCCAATTTTTGAAAATAACAATAGAAAAATCAGCAATATATTTTCTTTTTATTTTAATCACCTTATCATTATTGGGCTACTTGAGGGGCCTTTAAGGAGAATTAAGGTTGGACCTCCTAATGGACTTCTAGATATCAATATTGAGCCCCAATATAATTCAATCCATTAATATTAATTTTTACCACTAATAATTTAATATTGCACTATCCATCTTAATCCATATTACGATAATATGGGCTCCCGGTTATTATTTCCCGCATTTAAGATTATCAAGTCCATTAATTAATTAAGCTTCTGAATAGCTCTAAATTAATTAATATATTTCACCTTGGTGTAAAGACAGCTCAACATTATTATCCGTACCGAAGAAACTAATTCTTCACTTGCAAGATTTAGTACGATAAAACTTCTGAGCCCACCAAGGGGACTAATCACACGAGCCGTACTTGCACGCGTTTCTCCGTATTAAATCTTAGCAACCGTCGTATGATTAATATTACTGCCCAAAGCACAAGGTTCGAAGTCACAATGATTCTCACCCAACATGAATCAAAGCAGTAACCATTAAGCACACACGGTCCTATTTAAGTGACGGAGATTAAGAAATCAATAACCACTGAGGTCTAATTCTTCACATTTCAGAACAGAATAATCTATCCTCGCTGTAGGTCCTCTTCAACACATACTAAATATGCTAGTGCAATCTCTTAGTCAAGACAGACCAATCTGAGACTTACACATCGACTTTTCACGGCGGATTGTTCAATTCCACCTAGGTCGTGAAAATGTATGTTTAGTTACAAGGAAACTGTTAATGTTATCTTCCGTGATCGGGTATCACCACATTAACTACAATGTAACTAGTACTATTATGAACTGTTTGCAATAAATATTCAACATTCAATCATATTTAAAGCATATGCGATAAAAGAATTATTCTCATAAATAAGTGTTTGATACACGAGTTATACAAAGTAAAAGCATACTTTCACGTATAACTCCAACAATATATATATATATATATATATATATATATATATATATATATATATATATATATATATATATATATATATATGAAGTTCCACCCTATAATCAATCATAAATTTTAGCACGCACTTAAAATTTTAAGCTCAATTTTTACTTCAAATTTGATTTTTTTCAAAATACACCGAATTTTTTTTTACAATTGTTATATTATTGATTACTTCTTGGGGTATAACTGATTTTTGTTTTGGATATTTTTTTTTAATTCGACACACCATAACACTTCAAGTTATTCTAGTGTAGATGCAAGTATGACTCTGTCATTTAAATAATTTATATTGTCCACAATATTCTTCAAGTGTAGCTAATGAAACATTTGTAAAATTATCAATGAAGTCTTTTCACTTCTTTCTTTTTTCAATTTAAAAAATTCATATATGAAGTCTTCCTCATACATATTAATTTTTTAAGATTTAATTTTATAATATTGAGATAAATGCATGCATTAAAATAATTACGCAATTTAAGAATGTAAACATTTTACGTATATTTTTATAAATAAATAATTAAAATTATTTTGTATCCTCCAGTTTTAATGTAGGTTTAAGGTTCGAAACCTCAATTTCTATCCATTCATGTGTTGGGTCAGTCCATATAGAGCTTTGATCTGTCTTCAATTGAAATGCATTGTTCATATTACTATCCCGTGAAATTATCCCAAATCTAGAGGCAAAAATATTGAGGAATATAGAGTTCGTTGAAGATCTTATTCTTTCCTTGTTTTGTAGAGGACAAAATGCATTAACCTATGCATTATTTGTATGTTAATTAACTAACCCAAAGATTTCTTTCAAACTTATTCTAATATGATAAATATGATCATACGTATTTGGTGGTTAGCACAGTACAGTATATCGATACATTAGTTGTTATATGTCTACTATTATCTTTTTCCGAAATAATTAATTTAGATAATTTCACTCTTCTACAACAAATTAAAAGTATGTATAGTTTGAAATTGATTCATATATAAACAATTTTACAATATTTTTTAGTATAACCACTAATTCCTTTAGGTTGCTCGATTATCTTGGGATCATCTTTCACCTGTTCGCCCAGCCTTATGGATATTTCTTACAAGATTGATGATTCTCAGGTGTTGTTCTCCCATTGGGGCTATTCGTCATGCTGGTTAATTGCCCTGATTTGACCATTAATCATGTGCCAAGGGATAATAGTTGCTCTCCCGTATCATTAGGTTGCTCGCCTGTCAACAAGGTTGAACAGAGTTATGACAAATAATTCTTTTGAAAAATGTACTCATTTCTATGAGTACGTGGTGGTCTACAAACCAAATAACATGTGAAATTTTAGATCAAAACTTTAATCTATATAATCATGGAAAATTAATGTTTTAGAACTAAAAATTTATAATTTACCTCTTTTATGTGCGGTTAACTAAATTTTAAGACATTGGATTCTTTATATGATGCATAAAAAATAAAAAGATTTAAGTTCTAATGTTTGAGACCTACATGAAACTACAAATACAAATATTAAGCTCAATTCTAAATTTAATTTTGATTTTCTCAATTAAAATTATATCATTAAAAAATATTGGAGTATTGTTGATTATTCTTTGAGATGTTATTGATTACCGCTTGATGTATTGTTAATTATTGCTTGAGATATTTGTTGTTACCCAAAATATATATAAAAAAAAAGGTTTTATGTGGCTTTTGATTGACTAACAAACTATAATTATGAGGTGATTGGACATTAATTGCTTGAGGCGTGATGATAATAAATGATGAACACAAAGCAATAAATGCACAAAGATTTGTCAAGTCCTTATGTAGGTTTGGGCTTAAAAGTAGGTGATGTTATTAAATGCTGAAAAACATGTATTTATAGCCCAAGGGCATACACTTGGGCTGCCCTAAATCTGTTCGGGCGGCCCAACATTAAATGCATGGGTTGGCCCTAGTTTCGAGTAATGGGCCGAGACCCCTTGTGTAGGTGAGTTCGGCCCAATACGAGCTAGACACGTGGAAAATATGTTGTACTTCCTCTTGAGATCATGTGATTCACTGCCATAAGTATGGTCTGTCCCTCTGGGTTAGGTGTCGATTCACTGTTCATCGTTCCTAATAGGGAATGATTGTCTAATGGCATCCAGATTTGGACTTATCTTGGATAAGGCCAAGTATGTGGCATCCTCGTCCTACAAGTAGATGGAGTGCTTTATTCTCTTGTCTTGATCGTTTGACCTGGTTCCATTGGATGAGGTGCTGAGATTGACGAGGAGAGAACCTCGTCAAACTTATTGTCTAAGCGGTCGAGGCTAAAGGCGAGGTGGAGACCACAGCTGGTCGGCCGTCCTTTCCATATGACAAGACGAGGCGCTATCTGGGTTGGTCATCTCTCTGACATGTGTTATGTCGAGGTTGTTAGTGTATTAGAAACAATACTTTATGGGGACATAATACTAAGATGATATTCAGTTTTTGGTTTAATATTATTGATTGATTTAATATTAAATATATGGCATCACACTTATTTGAATATCATGTCTGATTATTTGCATTTATTCATATTTGTGTTCCCATGAATCGCAACTGTCATTGAGTGAGTGAGAACTCAGATGACTTAAGTATGATTCTCAAATAGCTCCAATCAAGGATCATCAAGAATGAGATATTAATGATGCAATTGAGATTGGTGAGCGATCTGCATTATACTCTATGGGAGAGTGTAGTAAGATCTCAATTATTACGAGATACTAGGTATCTCATAATGGATGCACAAATACCTTGGAGGGTATTGGTATACCCATCCGAGAAACCATTTGATGTAATTCCACATAATATGTCTACGGGTGTCTTGGTTAGTGGGAGCGATGTGATACTCCTCTGACTTGAGATCAATACGCACGACATGTGCAGAGTGATGAACTTTGACCATGATCGACGCTTGCACCCTCCAAGAGTAGATATGCCATAGATTGAGTTCATCATGAAATACATGTGCGTGGTAGTTGAGCCAAGAAAATGATTCATTCCTCAATGTGGATTTAAAGAGAATACTCGTCTTCTCATCATAATTGGATCTAAGTCATCGGCTAATGCTCGTCAACTTGGACTTTGTGGCCAAGTGTGACACGAGTGATCAATTAGTGATTTGAAATAATATGATTAAGTTATTTAAATAGACACTTCATCATGTTCAAGGCTTAATCGGGTATTCGAGAATGAAAGGAAGATATCACAATAGCCTACATTATTACAGGTAGTTGTAGATTTCCTCGCAACGTACCTCATATATTGAAAATATCTGATTTATTGTCTAGTGTTCAATTAAGTCCGTTAGTTTGACTAATCACTCGATATACGAGGGTCTATGGGTCACACAGTAAGCAATGACAATTCACCAATTATAGTTGATTGATTAAATATTATATTATATATAATATTTAATTTATGGAGAATATAATAATTATTATATTTAGAATTAATTATTATTAATATTTAACTAAATTATATTTAATTAAATATGAATACTCAATAATAATATTTGGAATATTATTATTATATAATCTATAGAGATTATACTTTACGGGCTAGGCCTGTTATGTTGCTTAGGAATTAAGTCAAGATTATCCTTATAAATATGAGTCCTGTGGAAATTCCTGAAAAATACAATAAATATATAATTTCTCCATACTCTAGATCGAATTTTTCTAGCAAGTTTGTCTCGAGATTCAACGCTGGCAAGTCGGTGCGGTACGTGGATACCATAGTGGAGGATTCGGCGTACGAAGCACTGTAAGAATTCGATTTAAACATTCTTGCAATTATTATGCAATTAATTGTTCGTTGTTGGTGAACTATATTATTTTGCTGCGCATGTATTACGTGTTTACGTGCCCCTAAAGCCCAATAGTGGTATCAGAGCTCAGACTCTAAATTAATTATGTAATTATTTAATTTATAATTAAAATTAATTTTTTACTATAAATTCGGGCACGACCAATTGTATTGGACCGTCCCTATTAGTTTGCTTTTGAATTTTTTTGATAGAAACCCTTGAAGGCTCTATCTTCATCTTCTATGCTATGTCCGCTTCGCCGCCAGATCGATGCCGCTTCGCACGGCGGCGATGTCTCATGACGACTATTCGAGGTGGCATTTGACACCAAGCCTCGCGTCGCTTGGCCCTTGAATCGCGAAAGGCGGCAGGATCGAGGCGGCAATTCACGCCACTCCTCGCGCCATTTCATGCAACCCGGGACATGGTGGAGGAGGCCAGAGGAGGGTCTCAAGAGGCAGCTCTGAGGCGGCATTAGACGTCGTGCCTTACATCGTCAATTGTGACTCTCGGCAATGATGAGCAGGGTCCGATTGAGGGTTTTGGGCGGCAGTTCCTTGTTCTGGGTTGATTCAACTCCCTCATCTCGACCTATTCTGAGTAGGTACGTGCTGATACCCCTTTTGACCCGTGTCCGATTTGACGAACCACGATGGAGGAAGCGTGAAGATTTTTGCTACCCCGTGCAACAGCGCTGGTTCGTGGCGGCTGTCGTTTCGCGTTGTCCTGGTCGGCGGCACTGGTTCACGACTGCAAATTGTCGCGCCATGTTGCAGTGCTGGAGAATCGCCACCTCCTCGTTCCAAGCGTTGCGCGATGCCTCCTCTCTTAGCACTAATGTGCTTCGATCTGTTGCCTTTTGCATCTATTGTATTATTCGACTTGATTTGTTTATGAAATAATTTGATTAATTCTGAATTGATGTTGAATGTCGCCGAATATGAAACGGTTGTCCCGAATTACAGATTAGATGTTGTTGGAATTTGGGCAATGATGAAAGAGGGGTTGTTTTGTAAGTTGGGTTTCAATAAGGCCTTTCCGTGCAAGTTTTAGAAACTACACATGAGCCCTCAACAAATTAATTAAACTATTAAAATATTAAAATATTTATCGGATTTTGAAAGGTTGAACCTTTTCGAGATTAAAAGTTGGACTTTTGATGAAAATTAATTGGATTAATTATTTTAATAATGGGTTAACTTTGAAATTATTTTTAAAATTGGATTTTAAATTCGATAACTTTAATCATTATTAAATCTCACTTTAATAATTTTTGTCCGCATTATAATTATTTGGGTAAGTGGCGTCCAATAATTGTCGGTCCGTATTGAATACTTGGGTAGACGGCGCTCATATAAGTGTTAATTCGTGTAATATCATGTTTGGGTAGGCGGCGCCCAATAGTTGCTCAAATGTGATGTAGATTAACATGTTGGATCCCGATTAAGCAATTAATACCCCGTCATTGAAAACGTTCCTCGCTTGGTTTTTCATTAAATTGAAAAATGTCTTCCATTAAAATTAAAAGTAAACCGGAGATTTCGTTCCAATGAGTATTTAAGACCCCAGACTTTTGTTCGGATCTACATCTAACGTGACTTTTATAGGGACACGTTGTGTTGCCGCTTACTGGTTGTAAACCAACTTAATTTTGTTTCACCAGCCTCAGCAGGGAAACGGGAATTAGATGACATCCGATTGAACTAGGTTCAATCAACTAGAAATTACAATTATGCAATTGGTTCAGAGACCTACCAATTTTGCTGTTACAATAGCTGATTATTGTGATAATAGGAATGTGGATCCTAGTCCATTACAATTTATATTAGATATAAATTCGTACTCTTCCGATGAGATCGTTGAGTATGTGAAAATAATGAAGCCAAAATAAATTAAAAGGTCATATATATTTTGATTGCTGAATATTGATCATAGGAATTACGTGTTTAGTTCCCATTTTATTTTATTTCCAAGGATTGTTGAAATGAATAACTCGTCGTTGAGAAGTATTTTGGAAACAAACAAATTGGATGGGCCAAATTTTTTGGACTGACACTGAAATGTGTGTTTGGTGCTTAGGCAAGAAAAGATTGAGCATGTGTTGGACACGCCAATCCCTGTTACCTCTGAGGCTGGTTCTGAGGAAGATGAAGTGTTTAACGCCGAAACATCAAGATATGCTTCCCAGGCTCAGTGTGTTATGCTGCTCAGCATGACTCCCGAGTTGCAAAGGCAACACGAGAGGATGCTTCCATTCGAGATGCTCAAACATCTGAAGGATCTCTTTGATTCTGAATCTCGTTCTAAGATTTATGAAGTGATGAGGGATTTGTTTAGATGCCGGTTGTCTGAAGGAGGGAAGGTCTCCCCTCATGTATTGAAGATGATAGGGCTAATCGAGAAACTTGGTTGTTTGGGTATTGAGCAGCAGACCAATGTTGATGTTTATGCCATTCTTCAGTCGCTACCCGATTCATACTCGAGTTTCGTGATAAACTTTAATATGAATAAGACGGTATTGACCATGTCTGAGCTTCATAATATGCTCAAGACTTTTGAGTCTTCCACTGCTAAGGAAAAACTCGTACTCATGGTGGGAGCTTCTACTTCTTCTGCCCTTAAAGGCAAGAAGAAGTGAAGAAGTAAGGCGAAGAAGGGCTCTAAGCCCAATTTCCTCAAGCCTAAAGGTGGGATTCAAAAGAAATAGTGGGTTAATAAGGATGTATGCCTCCACTGTAAGCAGAAGGGGCATTGAAAGAAGGACTGTAAGGTTTTAGCAGCTGAAAAGAAGGCACAAGGTGCTTCAGCCCCTGGAATAGGTATGTTTGTTATTGAGATAAACATGTCCACAAATGATTCTAACTGCTGGGTATTAGATACCAGTTGTGGCTCACGCATTTGTACAAATGTGTAGGGGCTCAAGGACAACAGAGCAGTTAGATCGGGTGAAGTCGCCCTTCACGTTGGGAATGGAGCAAGAGTTGCTGCTGAACGTGTTGGGACATATGTTTTAGATTTGCCTTCTGGTTTTAGACTTGAATTGAATAATTGTTATTTCGTTACGTCTATTACTCGTAACATTATTTCCATTCCCATGTTAAACATTGAGGGATTTTCTTTCCATTTTGCAAATAGTACTTGTTATTTTTTTGCTTAATGGTGATGTTTATGGAAATGCTCATCTGATGAATGGTTTATTCTTGTTACATTGTGGATATAGTGTTCTTAATATATAAAATAAAAGACTCAAACTTAGTAATCATGAAAACCCTACTTACTTGTGGCATTGAGACTTGGTCATGCAAACGAGAAAATAATCACAAGGTTAAGAAAGTTAAACTACTTAACCCCATTTGACTTAGAATCTTATGGTGATTGTGAATCTTGTCTCATGGACAAGATGATCAACAAACCCTTTTCGGGGAAAGGGGTACGTGCCAAAGAAGTTCTAGAGTTGGTTCACAGCGATGTTTGTGGACCATTGTCTACTCTAGCTAGGGGCCACTTCGGCTACTTCATCACCTTCACTGATGATTACACTAGATTTGGATACATGTATCTTATGAAACACAAGTCTGAATCCTTCGAGAAATTCAAGGAGTACAAGGCTGAAGTAGAGAAGCATCTTGGTAAGAGTATCAAGACTCTTCGATCGGATAGAGGAGACGAATACCTTAGCTATGAGTTCACTGATTACTTGACGCTTCATGGGATCCAATCACAATGGACTCATCCCGAAACACCTCAGATGAACGGTGTGTCCGAAAGGAGAACCCGAACCTTGTTGGATATGGTGAGGTCCATGATGAACTTTTCCTCTCTTCCAACATTCTTATGGGGATACACATTACAAACCTCAATCTACATTCTGAATAGGATTCCTTCCAATTAGTTGAGCAAACCCCGTACGAGCTATGGCATGCCAAGAAGTCATCTTTTCTACACATTAGAATGTGGGGTTGCCCCCCAGCTGTGAAGAAAATGTTGACTGATAAGTTGGAATTCAAAGGTGAAAAGATCTACTTTGTGGGATATCCTAAGAAAACTAGAGGATATTATTTCTATCTGCCTGAGAAACAAATGGTTATTGTTTCTAGGCAAGCTAAGTTCCTAGAAGACGAGTACGTCTTTAGGAACAAAGCCATAAGAAGATAGAACTTGAAGAGATTCAAGAACCACAAGTTAACAAGGAGACTGATGGTTTATCAAAGCAACGTGACAAAGAATCAATGGGAGCATTCGACCACTCTCATTGTGGAAGTTTATCACTAAGTGATCCTCTTTCAGCCAGTGGAAGAGTAATTGGAGTTGCATTGCCTTCGCATCAACCTCTAAGTGGGTTGAATGAGAATAACATAGTTCAAACTCCCGCCCAGGAGGCATCTGAAAGTGTCGCTCTTGAGGACTCTCCGGTTAACAATGAAGTCACTGCACCATAAAATTTTCACGATCAGAATGTACAGCATGCACAACCACAACTCCGTAAGTCAACTAGGATTCATAATCCACCCACTAGGTATTATGGTTTCCTCGTGGAGGAACATGATGACGTGGAGATCCCGGATACAGACGACCCTATAACTTACACTGAGGCAACATTAGATGTTGACTCAGAGAAGTGACATGAAGCCATGAAATCCAAGATGGACTTGATGTACATCAATCAAGTCTGGGACTTGGTTGAATTGCCAAAAAAGGGTAAAACCCATAGGTTGCAAGTGGGTCTTCAAGCATAAGACTGATGCAAATGACAAAGTACAAACCTACAAGGCTAGGTTGGTGACGAAAGGGTACAGTCAACGCGAGGGCATTGACTATGACGAGACTTTCTCACCAGTTGCAAAGATCAAGTCCATTCGTATTTTATTTGCGGTAGCAGCACACTACGATTATGAGATTTGGCAGATGGACGTTAAAATAACTTTTCTCAATGGAAACATTGATAAGGATGTGTTTATGACTCAACCAGATGATTTTATATCTAAGCCAAAATCTAATCTTGTGTGCAAACTTAAACGATCCATTTATAGATTGAAACAAACTTCTAGGAGATGGAATATCTGATTTAATGAAGCTGTCAAATCTTTTGACTTCGTTAGAAATTCAGAAGATCCATGCATTTATTGCAAACGCAGCGGGAAGAATATTGTCTTTATGGTCGTGTATGTCGATTGCATATTGATTATAGAAAATAACATCTCGTTATCAGAGAAAGATTGGTTATGAAAGACCTTAATGATGGAGGATCTTGGTGAAACATGCTACATCTTAGGGATCAAGATCCATAGGGATAGATCCAAGAAGATGATAGGGCTGTCACAATCTACCTACGTAGATAAGGTGTTGAAGCATTTTGCAATGGAGAACTCTAAGAGAGGGTCTCTAGCGGCAAATCATGGGATAAAGTTATCGAAGAATCATTGTCCTTCTAGCGAATCTGATATCAAGCACATGAAGGACGTTCCATATGCATCTGAGACTGGGTTCATCATGTACGTCATGACTTGCAAAATGCCAGATGTGGCCTACGCTGTCAGCATCACTGGTAGATACCAGCAGAATACAGGTGAACCTCACTGGATTGTTGTCAAGAATATTCTGAAGTACCTCAGACGTACTAAGAAACACCTTCTTATCTACGGTAGACAGTCAGAACTAGTTGCTACGGGCTATGCTGATGCGAGTTTCCAATTCGACTGTGATGATTATAAATCGCAGTCGGGGTATATCTTCACTCTCAATGGTGGGGAGGTTAGTTGGAATAGTTCCAAGCAAGTGACAACTGCGAATTCAACAACCGAAGTTGAGTACATTGCTGCGGTAGAAGCTGCGAAAGAGATTGTCTAGATAAAATAGTTCTTAAGTGAACTAGGGGTAGTTTTGAGTGTCAGTAGTCTAATAAAGTTGTATTGTGATAACACTGGTGCGGTTGCACAAGCAAAGGACCCGAGATCCAACAACAGAAACAAGCATGTATCGAGGCGCTACCACTTGATACGAGGGATAATCGCTAGAAAGGAAATAGAGTTAGGGCGTGTTCCCACGGAAGATAATTTGGCTGATCCATTCACCATAGCTTTGAGTGTTCATGTACACACTAGACATTTTGATGGTCTAAGGGTTAGACATGTAGGTGATTGACTCTAGTCCAAGTGGAAGACTATTAGTGTTAATGTCCTAGAGACAATCCTTTGTGATGACATAATACTAAGATGATATTCAGTTTTTGGTTTAATATTATTGATTAATTTAATATTAAATATATGGCATCACACTTATCTGAATATCATGTCTGATTGTTTGCATTTATTCATATTTGTATTCCCATGAATCACAACTGTCATTGAGTGAGTGAGAACTCAGATGACTTAAGTATGATTCTCAAATAGCCCCAATCAAGGATCATCGAGAATGAGATATTTGATGATGCAATTGAGATTGGTGAGCGATCTGCATTATACTCTATGGGAGAGTGTAGTAAGATCTCACTTACTACGAGATATTAGGTATCTCATAATGGATGCACAAATACCTTGGAGGGTATTGGTATACCCATCCAAGAAACCATTTGATGTAATTCCACATAATATGTCTACGGGTGTCTCGGTTAGTGGGAGCGATGTGATACTCCTCTGACTTGAGATCAATACGCACGACATGTGCAGAGTGATGAACTTTGACCATGATCGACGCTTGCACCCTCCAAGAGTAGATATGACATGGATTGAGTTCATCACGAAATACATGTGTGTGGCAGTTGAACCAAGAAAATGATTCATTCCTCAATGTGGATTTTAGAGAGAATACTAGTCTTCTCATCATAATTGGATCTAAGTCATCGGACGATGCACGTCAATTTGGACTTTGTGGCCAAGTGTGACACGAGTGATCAATTAGTGATTTGAATAATATGATTAAGTTATTTAAATAGACATTTCATCATGTTCAAGGCTTAATCGGTTATTTGCGAATGAAAGAAAGATATCACAATAGCCTACATTATTATAGGTAGTTGCAGATTTCCTCGCAACGTACCTCGTATATTGAGAATGTCTAATTTATTGTCTAGAGTTCAATTAAGACCATTAGTTTGACAAATCACTCGATACACGAGGGCCTATGGGTCACACAACAAATCAATGACAATTCACCAATTATAGTTGGTTGATTAAATATTATATTAGATATAATATTTAATTTATGGAATATAATAATAATTATATTTAGAATTAATTATTATTAATATTTAATTAAATTAGATATGAATTTCCAATAATAATATTTCGAATATTATTATACAGAATATTATATGGTCAATATATTATTCGTAGGAAAATATCTATAAGGAAATATAATCCGTAGAGATTATTTTACGGACTAGGCCTGTTATCTTGTTTAGGAATTAAGTCAAGACTATCCTTATAAGTATGAGTCTTGTGGAAATTCCTGGAAAACACAAGAAATATATAATTTCTCCATAACATCTTTAGCTTGAATTTTCCTAGCAAGTTCGTTTCAAGTTCAACTCCGGCAAGTCGGTGCGGGTTGGTGAAAAACTGTTGCGTGGATACCATAGTGGAGGATTCCGCGTACGAAGCACGGTAAGAATTCGATTTAAATATTCTTGCAATTATTATGTGATTAATTATTCGTTGTTGGTGAATTATATTTTTCCGCTGCGCATGTATTACGTGTTTACGTGCCCCTAAAACCCAATAGAGGTGGATATCTCGTCTCTTTTGTTTTGTTGCCATAACGAGGTCCGATGATATTTTACATCAGACGAGGTCGACATGATCTCGTCCAGCCTTTTTATAACACTGACCCTCTGTCCAGCCACGTCGGCTGCAGATTATTCGTCACCCATCAATATTCACTATAAGAAAATATAAAATTAACAAGGGAAATTATTATTATGACGATGATATTTCCAACAAAATTTTTGTAGTAGAATTTGCCTACAATATTTTCTCATTATATAAGTATCTCCACTCCTTACTTACTAGGAATTTGCTTACAAAATTTTCGTAGATAAATTATTTGTGGATAAATTTTAGTAGACATTTTGCTTGTGGGCAATTCATTAACTAGGAATTTCATTCTATAGGCAAATTGATTTTGTAGACAAATTACTTGTAAGTTGAGGATTGGAGGAGTCTATATTATTATAAAATTTTGTAGGTAAGTTGTAGACAATTTCACTACAAAAATTCTTAGTTGAAAAATTATGTAAACAATCCTTTATTTTTTTTGTAGTGATAGTTGATATTTCTGTGGATTCTTGTTGGGGCTAAATGCCCAACACCGGATACTTGTCCTTTATACGACACCGTTCAATTCTTGAATTTTTTTTTTTAAGCATCATTTGATTGGGTACATAATATATGTTGTGTTCTATTTATTTATATATTTATATTATTAATTATTCTCCACATTATAACTCTTGTTTGACTATTTTTATGGTTCCTTTTAATTAATTAATTATTTTTAATACTTGATTTGTTAATTTTTACCATTCAATTATTTCTTGATTTAATAAGATTTTTTTGACTTTTTTTATCGGTAAAGTTGTAATTCAAACCAATAACCGATGGTAGTGGAGTTTTAACCACTAGAATTATACCACTTCATCTTTTCTTGAACTTTATTGTTATTTTAATTAATTATTTTCTCCGTCCTACAATAAACTTCATATAATTTTTTTTCAAGTGTTCCACAATAAATTTCTCATACCATTTTTTAAACTCACTTACTTACCTCTTTACATTAAATAATTATCCCTACACATTATTTTACCTATATCAAATGTCGCTCAACTTACCCCACATTTTGTAATTTCTTCCTTTTTTTAATGTTTTTATTATTGTTTTCAAAAAAAATTATCACATTATTTTATATTAATACTCCTCATTTTTTATTAAATTTTTAATAAAAAATTTATTGAGGAACAAGAGAATTTTTTCTTAGTGTAAAAATATATATTGATTATGAGTAGTTCTAATGAGCAGTTTAGTGCATTGTATGCACTTGAATTTTGAAAATGATTTGAATTTGAAAGTTGAGACTTCAATTATGTTACTCATAAATATAGATTATTCAAGAGGACTATGCACTAGAACTAGATTGACTCTAATAAGACTAGATGACAGTGTTCTGGAATGTGCAACCTATTTAATATAGTTTTGTAGTCATTACGAAAATTATATGGTGAAATACAAATAATATTAATATTGTCTCTTATAAATAAAATATAATATATATTACACTTTGTTTTCACAAAAGTTTTTGACATATCCGTTACGTTCTCTGTAAAATAAAAAATAAACCTTCAAATAAAATAATAACAATATTATCTATCTTAAATGAAAAATACTTTAATAAGAATACTAATAAATACTTATAAACTTAAACTAACATACTACAATATTGTTAGGATAAAAAGTTGTTTAGTTTTGATGAGTTAAAACAAACCAGAAGATGTAATAGGACCATATGGGCCTGTTAGCCAGATGAGGAAGTAGATTAGGACTTTGATGGTCCCGTTTTCGAAGGGCAAAATGGGAATTCAGGAGCAATTTTTTTTTTTTAAACTCTTCCTCAGGGAGTTCAGCAAGAGTGAGAAATACTCAAGTCACTGCTCTGCTCAGAGGCTGAGTTACCAAGTCAGTGAGAAGGCTTGGAGGCTCATGCTCTGAGCAAGGACAGTGGCTTGAGATGCTGAACTCTCGAGTGCATTATAAACACAGCTTGCACCCTGACTGAGTTCAGTGACGGAATACTCAAGTCACTGCGTTGCTGAGAGTCAGAGCTATCAGGTCAGTGATGAGACTTGAAAGCTCAGGCTCTCAACAAGGCAGTGACTCGAGAGACTGAACTCTCGAATGCTAGCCTAAGCTTGTCAGTGAGATTGGTTCTCCCTGACTAAAATACTTAGCTAATCTTCTTTTCAAACTTTCCAAGTACACTCAGAGAGCATACACTACAAATAATTAGCAAGTGCTTAGACAATAAACAACGCTCAGTTTAACGTGGTTCAGAGACTCAAGCTCTTACACTCAGTTTAACTGGGATTCTTATTTTTAACGTGCCAAGGTGCACTTACAACTGGACTCACGCCACTCCCTGGGCTGCCTCTCCTCACCTCACTAAAAACCTAACAATCTTCTGAAAGGGTTTAGTTTGGTTTGGTTTTCTCCAACTAGGTGAGGTTTTCCTTTACAATGTGTTAGCCTTAAAGCTAAGATTAGGAAAACCTCTCTAAGCTAAGAGTTACAAGCTTGACACTCAATGAATATAAGTGATAACCCTAAAGGTCAGTGTCGTGGGTGTGTAACACTTCCTTATGACTCCCTAACAACTAACACACCCTCACAGCTTGTAGGTGTTTAATTTCTTCTTTCACACCCTTACAACGAAGCTATGAGCTTGTATTTATAGTGTGGATTCAAATGTAACCGTTGGAGGAAATTACATTTGAATCCATACAATTAATAGTTTCAACCACTTTTCTTGGAATTCGGCCTTTGTCAGTGTCAGAGTTGCTGCCTCGTGCTGATTGGTCCACGTGGCCTGGATTCACGGATCTTTGACTCAGTGGGTTGACCAAGACCCACTGACTTTAGGTAGCTTTCTCCTTCACTGACTGATGATCTTCAGTGGACTGAACGTCTTCAGTGTAGTTGTCCTTCAGAGACTGTTTGAAGATCATTCCAAGAACTTTGTCATAAGGCTGAATGACAAAGTTCCCTGACCACAGTAGCCTGACTCCTTCAGGGCCTACTTGGTACAGCACTGATCCTCTTGATCATGCTCTTCACTGAGTGGTCCACCTGACTTAGCTTAGATCAGCCCGGTTTACACTCAGTGGGACATCCTTCAGGTTTCTCTTCTGATTCAGGTTACAGCATGGCTTCAGTTAGTTCTTCTTGGTGTCATCTTGATATCATCAGGCTGTGTTGCTGAGTTCCCCCTCGCTGAGTTCCCCCTCAACTGAGTGTTCCCTCAGCTGAGTTCTTCTCAACTGACAGCCTATTCTCTAGGAGCTAACCTAGCCTGACCTGAAACAAAGGATACTACCCTGACTGCTTTCAAACCTATTACATGTTGTTTTGGAAAATCATCAAAACTAAAATACATATCCCAACAGACTTAGTCTAGGGGGAATTACCAGACCAGAAGACTTCGCCAGAAGAGTCACCAGAAGACCCCACCAGAGGACTTCACCAGAGGACTCCACCAGAAGACTTCACCAGATGAGATCTGACCAGAGGCAGAAGACCTTCCCCAGACCAGATGAGTCTGGTGGAGCAAAAGATGCTCAGAATCATCTCCTGATTCTGATGAGCATTCTGTTTCTTAACCGACTCTGGACCAGAAGACATCGAGGTTGCCTGGTATCTGGTCTTGCCTTCTCTGGAAGAATCAGTGTTAGGCATTGGAAGCATTTGACCGTTGGTGATTCAAATCAAGTAAACAAGATCGGATTGGAAAGTTTTGAAGTCAATCAATCCAAGGATCCCACCAACCCAATCAATCAATTAGGGAATTGATTGATTGGAAGCTTCCTTAATTAGAGATCTGATTGGATTAGCTCTTGGAGAGCTAATCCCTAATCACCTCTATAAATACAAGAGTGCAGACTCAAAGAAAGGCTCTAGAATCTTACGCGCACGAAGTCATATTCCAAGCCTTTATTTTATCACGCACTTAGCACTCTTATTGTTCATACTTTCATATTTACTCATAAAGGAGTAGTTGGATCTCAACCTGTTCATCTCTAAGAAAAGGTTGAAGGTTGTAGACTTTAGATCGAAGTTAGATCTAAAGGGTTTGTAAGAAGGAACTGGTACTTCGTAATTCCAGTACGCAAGTTTGTTTGTTGGTTGGTTAGTGAGGCCCCTTTGATAAAAAGGGAGAGTGGACGTAGGATCTTGTAATCCGAACCACTAAAAATCTGGTCTATTTACTGCTTACGTTAATTTCTGTCTTGTTTGTTTATTGTGCTCTTATAAAAGGACTTTGCTAAAGACATAACCTTTAAAGCTTCCACAATTAATCTAACTAGTGGGACCAACAGGTAATCCCTCCTATCCCCTCCCCTATCCCTGTTAACCTTGTTACCCCCACTACTTCTCCCCCAGAAACACGTACACAAAACCCCTTTCCTGCTCCTGGTGCCCCCATTCCTTCACCAGAGCAGACCTTACCTGATACACCCATATACACTCCTTTCACCATCCCTACTCAAACACCCTCTTCCCCTACTTCACATATGCCTCTCCCCACATATCCCTCTCCCCCAGCCACTGTACCAGAGGTGCCTTCCACATCCTCTGGTGCAGAACAACCCATTCCCCCCACCTTTACCTCATAAATTCCTACCTCTCCCCAATCTCACACTGAACTGAACCCCTCTGTTTCCATAGCATTGGGATTTCCTGACCCTCCTCTTTCTCCCACATGTCAATCTAGCGATGATAGTGAAGATGAGGATGCTTCACTTGAGCCTGAAAACTTAGCACCATCCTCCTCTGCCTCTGGGCCCAAACCCTTTACTTTCTCATCTGCAAAAATGGGTCCCATTAGGCAGAGTATGAGTGTAAGTGCTCAGCTCTGGCTAAGAGAGCATTTCCCAATCCTGTTGGAGCACTTACCACTGTTGGCGGATCTAACTGACGCCAAAGTCTGGAGCAAGGCCAGACTAGAGGATGTAGAGGATCTGATGCTGTTGCTTGAAGAGATGACTCCCTCTACATTCACTGCCTAAGAAATTGATCTCAAGAGGAAGATGAACATCCAGAATCCTGCTGAACTTGAGACCCCAGAAGCAGCCAAGGTGTTGATCCGCACCTTGCTGATCCAGAGGGGAGTGGTGATCTCCCCAGAGGTCCCCTCATACAAATTTGGCCCTCACTTCACCTTTCCTCCAGAGCTCTACTCTGATGAGGAGGACTTTGATGTCACTTCTGCCGTGCTCCAGAAGATGGAGACTTTCTTCAATGAGCAGATCATGCAAATTGGGCGTTTTTCAAAGGTCATCCAGCATATGGCACCTGCTATGATTGAGCACCAGATTCGGCAGGAGAGGAGGATATTTCTGAAGCAGATCAAGTCCATGATTGACTCTGCCAAGGCATCTTTCAAGGCCAATGGACTCTTTGTGAAGCTTGATGTCATGCACAGCCAGAGACAGCTCCAGGAGAATGTGCTGGACCAGCTGCGACCAGTCTCTGTGCTGAAGGTGGAGTTGGCCTCTCAGATGCTAGAGGTTACTGTTGTGTGACGGATAAATCCATCAAGACGAGGACGGGTAGAGGCGCTTCATGCGTATTCGCCAAGAGAAGAGGATAAGCATAGCCCTCATCTCGACATTCATGATCGTCTGTCCGGTCTCGTCCCCGGCGTGAATAACGTCAGGGTCGCGTTCCACACAGAAGGTACCCAGCCTCGGCACACGGACGACCTTGCTCGACAAAGACTACCACCTGAGGCAAGGAAGAGATCCAGTATAATGAGTCACACGTCGTCGTGAAGGACGAGACGGTCAGGCATCAAGTCTTGACCGGCGTTGGGGAGATTTGGACGCTATCAGGAGATCTTTCCAATTCCCAATACCAGGACCAGAGATCGCGACCGACTCGACAGGGGAGGCCATACTTGTGTAAGGATATCCCACGACCTTAGGGAAGATACAATTTCTTTTCCACGTGGCCAATTGTAATTGGACTAAGATCCACAATACGGAAGATATTCCTCACTAACCCAGTATGGGCCTGGCCCAGCATTAAATGCTGGGTTGTACCTGTCCATCAAGAGGTCAGTCGAAAGGATTGCCTTTGGACTATAAATATGGGTTCGAACCACAATAAATGACAGGAACAACATTAAAGCCCAAGTCATAAATAGACTTGGCAAATCTTCTTGCATTTATTATCTCTGTTCTACATTTAAATACATTAAAGGCCTCAAGTCTCCAACATCCGATTATAATCACAAATCACATAGCCGTTACTCATCCAAAAGCCACATTAATCCACGTTTAGATACGTATTTTGGGTAACAACAATTGGCGCTAGAAGGAGGGTTGTGTCAATCTTATACATCAAAGTAAAACATCCTCGTCAAACTAGAAAGATGGCGAACCAAGATGCTGGCGAATGCACGTCTCGCCCAGCCCAGGAGACGGCTGGTGCGGAGCTAACAACTACCCCTATCCGGCAAACAAGGGATATACCTGTCATCGCTGCTGATTTGAGCACCCCCGAGCAAGTGGAGACTGTTATTGAACAGCTCCAGCGACGAGCAAGGGAGATGAGGAGGAGCCTGGGCATACAGACCCCGCCCTCATCCAACAAAAGGAAGAATCCTTTGCGATCCACCCGGCCACCGAGAGAGGCTCTCGTCGATCTCTCTATGGACCAGGACTTGACCGAACCCACCCGGTCAAGGGCCTCGGGCTCCAGGTCAGTCTTCAGCCGACTCGGCAGCGAATCATGGGATCAAACGGCGCCGAGCTCAGAATCCGAGTCTTACACAATATCCTCGAGACATCCCGGCCATACCAAAGCCGCCCACACGGATGCACGGACGGGGCTGCACATTCCCGTCAGGAGACAACTCGAGGGAGCGCAAAGCTCCCCGATCCCAAATCTCATACGTCGCGTCTCGGCTCATGAACGTCTGGGCCCCGAGGTCACTCTCCGAGCCGAGGGCAGTCAAGGCGCCCTGATCGCAGCCCTCCAGCAACGTCTAAACGAAATGGAAGACAAGTTGGAGGCCAAGGATTCTCCACCCAAGCGATCCAACGTCGGCAAGGAGCCCCTGTCTCAGGAGATTGAGGAGGCCTACGTTCAAACGAAGGTCACCCCTCCCCAAACCCCTCTATACGAGGGAAGGTCCGACCCGGAGGTGCACCTCAGCAAATACCGGATCTACATAACCGGCCGAGGCACAACGAACGATACAAAATGCCGTCTGTTTCCCCTCACACTGGGGGAGTTGGCACACAAGTGGTACGCCAATCTACCGTCCCGCTCCGTCACAAGCTTCGCCGATCTGAGCGAAAAGTTTCTGACTTTCTTCGCGGCAAAGATCTCCAGGCCCGAGGGGCGACATAGGCTCATGAGTATCAAGCAGGCGGACAACGAGTCCGACGAGGCATATGTCGACCGCATCGACGAGATTATCCTCACAGGCGAACCAGTCAGCGACGAGATCGCCCTCCATGCCACCCTGAACGGTTTTGCAGCACTCTCCCCTATGTTCAGGCACCTCTCTAAACGCCTCCCCGCGACTTACGCAGAGTTCAAAGGAAGAGCCGGGGAAATGATCACGCGCCAGAAGCTCCTAGCACAGCGGATGGGGCCACCAAAGGCCGTGGTGACAGCCCCGGCCTCGAAAACCGAGGCAGGGGAAAGGCCTAAAGCCTCCCCCCAAAGGAAGAGCACGTCCGGGCCACGTCAGGCAAGTGGCAAGGTGCCCGGGACGTTCAAGAAGTGGGCCAACGAGACGGACGAGCAGCTGCTCCAGGTTTTGGCCCAGTCCCCGGCATTTGTTTTCAACGCGATCCAACACGATGACCTGTTGAAGAAACCAAGGGTCATCAACCCTAAAGCACGAGTCAACAAAGCCAAATGGTGTGCGTACCACGACGCCGCAGGGCACAATACCAGCGAATGCCGGGACCTCCTCCGGCAGCTTTGGAAGCTTTACGAGGACGGAAAGTTAAATAACTTTGTCAAAAAGCCGGCCGAGATAGCCCCTCACAACCCCGAGCAGGAACGGGGGCAGCCACACTAGCAGCAGGCTCCGAGGCAAGGCCATCCCGTTGCATATGTCGAAGATGAAGAAAGCGATGACGAGGATATGGAGGTACCACCACTCCTTCAGGGAGGACGTGTGAACATGCTCCAGGGGGGAGAGACTCTAGGAGGCCTCATCCCGATCTCAACCATGTCGAATCGCAAGAGGAAGGCCGAGACTAGGGCTTTTGAGAATATCCACACCATCTCCCCGCCTGAGCCAACCATTTCCAAAACTTCCGTGATCACATTCACTAACGCCGATCGGGAGGGGGTTCTATGCCCAAAAAACGACGCCCTCGTCATATCTACCAAGATCCTCGGAAACATCGTCGATCGTCTTCTGGTAGACAATGGTTGTTTTTGCAACATCATCTTCAAATCATCTCTCGATAAGATGGGAAGCTTCGCCCCGTTCATCAAACCTTTCGACACCATGCTCCGAGGTTTCGGAGACACCACCGTCCAGGCCTATGGAAGAATCAAACTGTCCGTGGAGCTCAACTGCCACGAGATGGAAGAAACAAGGATAACTAGACAGCTAGATTTTGTAATAGTCGATCAGCCAAATATCTATAATGGCTTTTTAGGTCGTCCTTTCCTTGAAACTTTCGAGGCGGTTGCCTCATCCTACTTTTACTGTATCAAATTCCCCACTACGGAGGGCTTAGTTGGCACGGTAAAAGGGGACCAAAAAATGGCTAGAAAATGTTTGAATTACCCTTGTCTCTTTTTAAATTCCGCACATAGCTCCAACTCACATGTAACCAACCTCGGTCCTCCATCAAGACGGGACACCAAGGACGCAATGACCTCCGGCAGCAATCTCGTCCAAGTATGCGACGACCCTTTAGACCCAAGGATTGGTTTCGAGCCTATCACGGTCGAGTTCGACCCGCGTGACGAGCGCTCAGATCCAAAAGAAACCATACCGGACGAAGAGCTAGACAAACTGGTTTTAGACCCAGCCCGGCCAGGTTTCGAAGTAACTATGGGGTCTAGCATCCCATCTGATTTGAAAGGCCAAATCTCGGACTTCCTCAGAGGTAGCCGCGATGTTTTCGCCTGGGATCACAAAGATATGGTCGGCATCGACCCAAAGCACGCGTGTTATCATTTGAAGATTGACCCCAGTAGGAAGCCGGTCGCCCAGAAGAGGAGGAAGTACGGCCCCAAAAAATACAAGGCCCTAGACGTCGAGGTCCGGAAGCTCTTGGAAAACAAGCTGATCGAACCCGCACAGGACGAACCACCATGGGTCTCAAATCCGGTCCTCGTCAAAAAGGTGAACGACGCCTGGAGGCTCTGTATCGATTTCACGGATCTGAACGCGGCATGCCCCAATGATCATTTCCCAATGCCGCACATCGACCACCTAGTCGACAATACGGCTGGACACGAAATGATGTCTTTTATGGATGCATTCGCCGGGTATCATCAAATTCCCATGGCCTCCGAAGACATCAAGCATATGTCGTTTCACACCGAGAAGAACATGTACTCTTGGACGAGGATGCCTTTCGGTCTGAAGAACGCCGGGGCAACATATCAACGCTTGGTCAATACCATGTTTTCCGAGCAAATAGGGAAGACGATGGAAGTCTACATAGACGACATCGTGGTTAAAAGTGTCAAAAAGGAGAATCACCCTCATGACCTCGCCGAGGAGTTTACAATTCTACGGGCCTACAACATGAAACTAAACCAAAAGAAATGCTACTTCGGCGTTAGGAGAGGAAAGTTCCTCGGCCATATCGTCAGTTAGAGGGGCATCGAGGCGAATCCTTCCAAAATTAAAGCGATCATCGACATGACGGAGCCGAGGTCGATACGCCAAGTCCAGGTGCTGACGGGACGATTGGCCGCACTAAATAGGTTCATCTCGAGATTAGGCGACAAGAGCAAGCCTTTTTTCTCCACTATCAAGAATAAAAAGTTCTCGTGGAACAGAGAGAGCCAACTGGCATTCGTCAAGCTGAAGGAATATTTGGCTAACCCCAAGATCCTAGCCAAACCAGTTCAGGGAGAGAAGTTGTTCCTATACTTGGCCGCATCCGAGAGCGCTCTGAGCGCCGTATTAGTAAGGGCCGAGGGGCAGGAGCATCTACCGATCTATTATGTGAGCCAAGTGCTACACGAGGCCGAAACGAGGTACTCACCATTGGAGAAGATCGCCTACGCGCTGGTCATGAGTGTCAGAAAGCTAAGGCCTTACTTCTTCGACCACCAAGTGGAAGTTTTGACGACACTGCCCCTCCGACAAATCCTCCATCGACCCGACACAAGCGGACGACTAATCAAATGGTCTTTAGAAGTGGCCCAGTACGGAGTCACCTACGCGCCTCGTACCGCAATCAAGGGGCAGGCGCTGGCCGACTTCATGGTCGAACTCACGTACCCACCGCACCCATCCAAAGTAAGCCACCCCGTATGGAAGCTTTTCGTGGATGACTCCTCGACGAGCATTTGCGCTGGGGCCGGAATCATCCTAACAGGCCCAGACGGGCAATGTTTCACTAACGCCGTCAGATTTGCTTTTCTTGCTACAAATAACGAGGCAGAATACGAATCTCTCATCGGAGGCCTCGACCTCGCCATAGCAGTGGTAGTCCAAAGATTGAACATTTTCATGGACTCGTTATTGGTAGTAAACCAGCTGACCGGCGAATATGAGGCACGGGGAGAACGGATGATCAAATACCACGAGCGTGCCATGGAATTGTGCAAAAAGTTCCACGAGATATACATTGAGCAAATTCCAAGGGAACAAAATTTACAGGCCGATGCTCTATCCAAGCTGGCCACCTCGGAGGGGGCAGCAGACCTGTCAAACGTCAATCTAACGAGGTTCGAAACCCCATCAATCTATCAAAACCTGTTAGGCATGATCGAAGACGAACCCCCAAGCTGGATGAACCCGATCTATGCATACCTGAAGGACGGCATCCTCCCGGAAGATAGAATCCAGTCTCGGCAATTACAGCTCAGAGCCACAAGATATACAATCGTCGATGGCCAATTATACAAAAGAAGTTTCACCCTCCCCCTCCTCAAATGCATCACCCCGGAGCAGGGAAGGCTTGTTTTCGACGCGATTTACGCAGGGGTCTGCGGAAATCACACCGGGGGGCAGTCACTATATCAAAAGACTTTGAGGCAGGGGTACTTCTGGATTAGCCTACGGCGAGACGCAATTACATACGTCAAAACATGCCACCAATGCCAGACGACGGCCCCGGACATTAGAATAGCCCCGGAAACCTTAACCTCAATGATCAGCCCCTGGCCTTTCGCGCAGTGGGGGATAGACCTTATCGGCCCTATGCCCACTGCGCCCGGGGGGATGAGATACACGGTCGTCGCAGTAGACTACTTCACCAAGTGGGCCGAGGCGGAGGCTTTAAACAAGATCGACCAGGCGCAGATCACCAAGTTCATCTGGCGGAACATCATATGCCGTTTCGTCCTCCCTCAAACCCTAATTTCGGACAACGGAAAACAATTTGACGGGGCCGAAATAATGGAGTTCTGCGAAAGATGGAACATCAAGAGAAGTTTCTCCACCCCATACCATCCTCAATCGAATGGACAAGTGGAGGCAGTCAACAAGATTCTCAAACATACCCTAAGAGCCAAGTTGGACGAGGCCAAGGGAAATTGCGCCTCGACCCTCCCCGAAGTTCTGTGGTCCTACAGAACGACATCTAGGAATGCAACAGGTGAAACCCCATTCGCTTTGGCTTTCGGAACAGAGGCCGTCACCCCCGCTGAGATACTAGTCCCAACTCAAAGGGCATCACACACAGTCTCAGATGAGAGCAACGAGGTCAGGAGAGCCGAGTTGGACGTCTTGGAAGAACGAAGACTCACATCGGCCACGAGAAATGCGATCTACAAAAGAAGGTCGGAGAGATTCTTCAACTCGAAGGTCAAAGTCAGGCGTTTCTCCGTGGGGGACCTCGTCCTCAAGAAAATTCAACCTAATGCAAAGGCCCCCCTCGGGCCAAGATGGGAAGGACCTTTCCGAATAGCTAAATTTGTGGCAAACGGGGCATACGAGCTGGAACACTTAAATGGCGTCCCCGATCGCTACACGTGGAACGCCGCCAACCTTAGAAAGTACTACCAATAAAACAAAATGTAATCATTTCTTTCATATCAGCAATGAAGAACCAAGTTTCGTTTCCGTTCCAAATGCCTCAGGCCAAGCACCTAAGACCAATCTCTCCAACTATGTCGGAATGGCACAAAAGTCCCCGGACGAGACACGATCTCAAAGGGGCAAAAGACTTACGAGGTAAAACTCAGACGAGCGCTAACATACAAGCCTTCTAAGACGGTATAGTTAAAGACCCGTACCAAGAGTCACGTCTCGAAGTACAGATACCAAAGATTCGTACACTCGACGAGCACAAGAATGTCTCGTACTAAGAGCCTCGACCCAAAGTACGAGCACAACCAAGTCTCTCGACGAGCTCAAGCTCTCGACGAGCACAAGAATGTCTCGTACCAAGAGTTTCGACCCAAAGTACGAGCACAACCAAGTCTCTCGACGAGCTCACACTCTCGACGAGCACAAGAATGTCTCGTACTAAGAGCCTCGACCCAAGGTACGAGCACAACCAAGTCTCTCGACGAGCTCAAGCTCTCGACGAGCACAAGAATATCTCATACCAAGAGTTTCGACCCAAAGTACGAGCACAACCAAGTCTCTCGACGAGCTCACGCTCTCGACGAGCACAAGAATGTCTCATACCAAGAGTTTCGACCCAAAGTACGAGCACAACCAAGTCTCTCGACGCGACGAGCACAAGAATATCTCGTACCAAGAGCCTCGACCCAAAGTACGAGCACAACCAAGTCTCTCGACGAGCACAAGAATGTCTCGTACTAAGAGTTTCGACCCAAAGTACGAGCACAACCAAGTCTCTCGACGAGCTCACGCTCTCGACGAGCACAAGAATGTCTCGTACTAAGAGTTTCGACCCAAAGTACGAGCACAACCAAGTCTCTCGACGAGCTCAAGCTCTCGACGAGCACAAGAATGTCTCGTACTAAGAGCTTCGACCCAAAGTACGAGCACAACCAAGTCTCTCGATGAGCTCAAGCTCTCGACGAGCACAAGAATATCTCGTACTAAGAGTTTCGACCCAAAGTACGAGCACAACCAAGTCTCTCGACGAGCTCAAGCTCTCGACGAGCACAAGAATGTCTCGTACTAAGAGCTTCGACCCAAAGTACGAGCACAACCAAGTCTCTCGACGAGCTCAAGCTCTCGACGAGCACAAGAATGTCTCGTACTGAGAGAATCGACTCAAAATACGAGTACACTACCGCAACCATGATAAAGAAGCCATATTTTATCTAAGTACAAAAAGTATTAAGAGCTACGACAAGAGACGAGAAGAAAAGAGTTTTCATTATAAAAGAGAATTCCACATAAGGCCCCCACGGGCAATTACAGGGTGATATTACTATAAGTGAAATGGCCTAATCTACTCTGGATTTGGCGCTTCAGCGGCAGCGGGATCATCAGAGGCCTCCAGACCGGCAACGGCAGAGGGAGGAGGGTCGACCATAGCTTCTTCACGAGGGGGGACGGATTGACCTTTATCTTCGTCCCCATCGTCGGAGGGATCAGGAGGGCTCTCCCCGGGCATCAACAGCCGGGAGCGATCTGGCCACCAACCCAGGTCAATTCCCATCTCTTTCTCCAGGTCCAGGCATCCAACGTAAATATCGCCGTGGAGTGGATGGAAAAGGACGTATTCGCGGAAGAACTGGACCAGCTCGGCGAAGGGACGCCCAGCCTTGTACAATACCCGGATCGCATCCGACATCGCCAAATAATATGAATAATTGGTGGTCTGTGCCGGATCGGTCAGGGCATCGTATTCCTCCGGGGAAAGAGCCATTTTCTTCTTGAACTCTTCCACCATCTCTTTCGCCGTGGCAAGCTCATTTCGGATCTGAGTCGCTTCCTGGCTAATCCTCTTGGCCTCAGCCTCAGCAACAAGAGCCCTCTCTTCGGCTTCCCCTTTCTTCCTCTCGGCCTCGGCTTTCTCATCCGCCAGTTTGGCCGAAGACGCTGCCTCCCGGCGCAACTTCTCCTCAAGAGTCGAAGTCTTCTCGTCTAGCGACCTAAGTCTGGCGGAGAGGACAGCCACCTCGGCTGTCGCTTTCTTGCCGGCCTCCACCTCTCCCTCCAAGAAGGCCACCCGTGCTTTAAGTTCTTCGAAGACTTTCTTTTTGCTCTCGGCCTCCCGGGAGTTACGGTCAGCTTCGCCCTCTTTCTGGCACAGAGCATGACTCATCACCGCAGCCGCCTTCAGCTGAAGGGCCTGGGCAAGGTAGAGATTGGAGTTGCCCGTGTTCTGCTTGACGGCATCATCCAACTCAATATCCCAAGCACGAGGAACATCGCGCATCGTCCGGCGAAGACAAACGGGAAGGTCATCGAAGCTCTCGGCGAATTTCGACCCGACGAAATCGAGAACTTGTGCAGAGGGCGCGGGATCATCTTCCATGCTACTGAAAAAACAACGCGTCATAAGTCCCCAAAAGAACGACGACTCGACCTATGAGAAACAAGTAAAGAGTCTTACCAGGCCACCCTGTGAGGATCTCGACCTAAGAAGGATCGAGACGGCATCACACCAGAACGCCATGGCGGGCTCCCAGTATCAACCACAGAGGCCCCTTCGCCGGGGCCATACCTCATCGCGGGAGGCAAATGGGCCACCCCGATTTCCCCGGCTTCGTCAGAGTGTCGCCCCTTTTTGGCCGGTGGGGAAGGGGTCTTATCCTCGTCCGTCGGAGCAACGGACACTGTCGAGAGGGCGACAACAGTCGGAATCACCGCAGGAGGGGCCTGTGGGGCAGGCATCGGCAGTGACCTTTTCGTCCCTTTCTTTTTCTTGCCGACCAGAGCTTTCATCCGGGCAAGGGGATCGGGCATCTCCATAATCAGTTCCGAGGGGCAAGCGGGGTAGACGGGATAGTCGCCTGCCACCCAACAAGGAAGATTAGAATCCACGGAATCAAAACAGGTCATGAAGACAGTTTTAAGATAAACTTACGAGGAGGGATTTGAAGATGACGGGGCGGACTGAAGAAGCGAGACTCCAATCTCTTCCTCTCAGTAAGAAGCGTCCGATAGTGGCGATCCCGGTAGTCCACCAAATCAACTTTCGCAAGAACGAGACGGAAGTCGAACGGAAGCTCTTCCCTTCTCGGCACCACGTAACCTGCAACAAGAAGACGCATTAGATCAGTAAAAGACGATCAAAAGAATATACAACGGCTTACTAGCTTTCTTATGCGCGAATCGAGTGGGGATGTCGACATCCACATTGCCGCGACCCGATTTCCACCTCCCCGACACCCAGAACCAATGCTCGTCTTTGACGTGAACCTTGGACGGCAAGTCATAGACAAGTTTCTCATGGCGGTGTTTGACGTGGACGAGGCCATTCTTGCTGGACTCTTTCGCAAGGCCGTATAGATACTTCATCTCGCCAGCGGTAGGCATACGGTACAGGCGATAAAGGCCAAATAGGATATACGTCCCGACCAAGGCGCGCCACGAGTTCACACTGAGCTGGAGCAGAGCCACCTCCCAAGCGTTAATGAGATTAGTCAGGGCCGGGTGTAGGGGGAAATGGAGTCCCGCATCCATGATGTCGTAGGACACGGCAACCATCCCTGGCGGCGGCTGATCGGCCCTCTCGTCAGGTTCCGGGACATGAAAGTGAACATCAATGGTGACCTGGAAGGTACGCCGCCAATCCTTGAGATTTCTCTCAGTTACCTTGCTGGCTATACCATTCCAGTGGAATCTCGACGTGGACGGGGTCAAGAACTCGAATGGCTGACGATCAGGCCGCACATAATTATGGGAGGCCCGATAGTAGTCGTAAATAAAATCGGGCCCCGGTCCCGACCTCCTATCTACAAAGGCCGCCCACAGCTGATGGCCGCGCTCAATTTCTTCGGCCCTTTTCCGCCAAAAGGCCAATTCCTCGGCCTGTTTCGCCGCCGTCTCGGCCTCTACTGCCTCTGATCGATCCCGGGCCTCCAAATCCTGGAGGATACGCATAGCTTCGGCGGGTAGATCGCGCCGGGATGGTTCGTTGGCACCCCCATCACGACCAGGGTCCGCACCAGATACGGACGGAGCGGCGCCCGCTTGGGAGGAGGACGCCCCCGGGGCACGCCGGAAAACCGCATCGAGGCCATCATCATCACTGAGAGCGAAGGGGTTCCGGCCACTAACCCCCTTTTGCAGGCGCTGCCGGAGTTCGCCAACCCCTTGGCCATGACCGGGAGAAGAAGATTCAGCCATTTTTTCCTCTTGATCCGAAAAGAAAAAGAAGGCAGAAAGGAAAAGGAGAGGAATATGAAATGTGAACTTACCCACAAAGACAATCCGGAAGTGAAACGCACGAATTCGCCTGGAAATCCGAAACTTTCCAAACAACGCAAGATGAGCGCGAAGAAGAGATCCTTTGAAAAATGAGGGGTCCCTCCTATTTATAGAGGAGACGGAGGGACCTGAAAGCAAAAGACTTTTCAAATTCACGGGGCCCAGGCGAATTAAAAGATAATATGAGGGTCACTCCGCAAACGCGTCGCACCCACGAACGCGCATCCTGAGCAGTCGCGACGTTTGGGTGAGCGCGTACATTTCGCTCACGCCGCTTCCCTATGAAGTAGCCATCATAACCTACGCGTAGGCATCCCCTCGGGAGAAGACTTATCGCGCCTTCCCGAGGAGCACATGTGTTTAAGACCAACCTTTTGGATTTCCCTCGTCACACCAGAGTCGCCTTGCCTCGACGAGCATATCGAGGCAAGCCGAGGGGCAATTGTTGTGTGACGGATAAATCCATCAAGACGAGGATGAGTAGAGGCGCTTCATGCGTATTCGCCAAGAGAAGGGGATAAGCATAGCCCTCATCTCGACATTCATGATCGTCTGTCCGGTCTCGTCCCCGGCGTGAATAACGTCAGGGTCGCGTTCCACACAGAAGGTACCCAGCCTCGGCACACGGACGACCGTGCTCGACAAAGACTACCACCTGAGGCAAGGAAGAGATCCAGTATAATGAGTCACACGTCGTCGTGAAGGACGAGACGGTCAGGCATCAAGTCTTGACCGGCGTTGGGGAGATTTGGACGTTATCAGGAGATCTTTCCAATTCCCAATACCAGGACCAGAGATCGCGACCGACTCGATAGGGGAGGCCATACTTGTGTAAGGATATCCCACGACCTTAGGGAAGATACGATTTCTTTTCCACGTGGCCAATTGTAATTGGACTAAGATCCACAATACGGAAGATATTCCTCACTAATCCAGTATGGGCCTGGCCCAGCATTAAATGCTGGGTTGTACCTGTCCATCAAGAGGTCAGTCGAAAGGATTGCCTTTGGACTATAAATATGGGTTCGAACCACAATAAATGACAGGAACAACATTAAAGCCCAAGTCATAAATAGACTTGGCAAATCTTCTTGCATTTATTATCTCTGTTCTACATTTAAATACATTAAAGGCCTCAAGCCTCCAACATCCGATTATAATCACAAATCACATAGCCGTTACTCATCCAAAAGCCACATTAATCCACGTTTAGATACGTATTTTGGGTAACAACAGTTACCAAGTTGAAGGAATCACTCCAGGAGAGTTTGGCCAAGCAGGAGAAATTAGTTGCAAAGTCTCAGGCTTACCTGGAGGAGGCCAAGCAGCTGCGTGATCTTCACTCTTTCTCCTCCACTGCCTTGCCTGATCTCATAAGGCAGGTGGTGCAGCCCCTATTTGATGAAGTTAAAAAGGGGGAAGACAAGGTCAGAACTGATCTGGCGAAGACCACAAATGAGACCCTCTTCAGCCATGGTGCTCGTCTGGATCTGCTAGAGAACACTTTGGCCCAGGCTGAGCTGCAGAAGAAGAAGAAAGAAGAGTTAAAGTCTCTTACCATAGCAAAGCAGCTGGCAGCAGAAGAGGAGACTTTTGATGCAGAGCAGGATCCTGTTTCTATTCCTGGCCCTGCTAAGAGGAAGATAAGGAAGGTGACTTGGTCGGAGTTTTTTGAAAAATATTTTCCTACTCCCTCGCAAGAGTACGGGATCGTCGTAGTAGTGAAAGTAGACTTGGACCAAGTAGTTATCGAACCCAAAAGATTTAGAAATGCAGTGGAGCCCTAAAGTTGTGCGTCGGCATGGTACTATAGTGACGAGCAAGTTCGCATATGAAAATTAAACTAAGCAAAAATTAAATCTAAAAAGCAATTAAAACAATTAAGCTAACTTCCAATTAAGAAAGTGCGAGAGAGAGAAATGCTTCGAGTGTCTTCACAATGTAATCCACTAGTGTGTGTGACAAATTCACAACCTATCATTGTCTTTTTCTAGATGTTTGCTAAGAGCGATCACGAAAGTGTGTAGATCAATCCCTTTTGAGGCCTAGGTGAACAACGTGGACTAACTAGCAATTCCTAATTATGCCCCATAAGCTCCTAAGATCGTGAATATCTAAAAACACGCGATGCATCTCTAGAATTCTCCCTTCACTAAGTACCCGAATATTCAAATTAAGATACCTAATGTCTAATGATGGGGGATCTAGCAACCGACCCCCTCTCGGGTAAACCGATTACTATTTAACTCAAATTAATTAGTCAAAGCTTTCACCCAAATACCAATCATGCATACCCAACTCTCGTTGCAATACACAAAATTAAATACATAAGCTAATCAAATCAACTAATTAATTGAAACATACAAAGTCCATCAATAGAAACATTCACATCAAGAAATAAGCATAATCAAAGCTATAAATCCATCAACACACTAATTTCATACATTGATTCAAAACTCAAAGCAAAGAAAATTAGCCCATGGTTCTAGAAGAGACACCCATGGCTAATAAGCTAAAATAACAAATAAAAATGAAATTAACCATCAAAGCTTGAAATTAAATAAAGATATCACCTCAAATAATCTTCAAAACATAAATCCTTACAAGAAATTGAAATTACCCACTAATTCTAATCTAAGAAAACATTAAAACTATCTAATGTGTGAAGGAGTGTGTGTGGGGAGAGGGGCTCTCCCCAATAGAATGCCCTAAAAAATATATGTGCCCCCTAAAATTTGAGAAATGAGAGTATTTATAGTGTAAGATGAGGGCTTGAGACGAGTGGGTCGAAAATGAGGTAAAAAATACGAAAATGGGGCAAATTTCGGATCCTGCCCGACCTGGTGTGGTCGTGCATTCTTGCACGACCGTGTGCCTTTGGTAAAAGTGCGTAGCTGATAAAATTGTGACCCTGCACGAGTACTAGCTGTTGGTCGAGTCACCTTGCACCAGCAAAGCCTGGGAGTGAAATGCGCTAACACTTCTTTATTTTCAGCAACTCTTTTAAGTAGTTGGGTCCCACAACTGAATTGGCATCTACCTTTTGCTTTCTCTCAGCTACACTTGATAAATAAAGTGGGCCCCGCACACTTTCTCTCTCTTGTCTTGGCTGGAAATCGGCACAGCTCCTTCAACTCATGTCAGCTAGCTTGAGATTCCGGTGTGGTTTCTGCTGCAATTTCCGGCAATGGCGTGAATGTTGATTTCCCAGCGGCGTTTGCATTTTCCGATGACGAATTGCAGCTGAGCTTGAAGTTTCCAGTGTTGAACGGCGGAGTTTGGTATCCGACCATGGTGATCTCGGCGACTTCGCGGCTGTGTTAAATTTCCGGCCATTGCTTGCGTAGCTTTGTTTCCCGGTGAGAGGTGGTGGTGGGCATGAATGGCTTCAAGTTTTTCTTCAAGATCTTTCCTTCTCTCTCTTCGAATTGAATATTTCAGCTTTCCTTTGGTCAACTCACAAAACAAGGAAAGGAGTGGGGCCAGCTTTTTGTTTCCCAGCTTGGTTGTTCACGTGAATTACCAAAATAAACGGTAATGAATACCATCTCAATCCTTCAAGCAATTGGGCCTGCTAAATAATTGATCAATTGGGCCAAATCCTTGGGCTCCAGTGTTTATTTAATTTGGGCCGAAAGTACACTCCATATTAAATTGCAAATGGGTCTCTCTTCTTTTCTCTCTCAATCGTCACTTCCCGGGTCTCTTCCACAATTTCCTCTTCGATTTCTTCTTCATCCTCATATCCTCGATCAAATTCGTTCTCCAAGTTAATATAGCAAATGGGCCTAAACTGCAAATGGGCCACTGTTTCCATTCCTCATTTGGGCCGTGAACAATTAGACAAGTGACGAACATGAACATGGTAATTAAATCAAAGAAAAGATCGTACATAAACTAGAGTTTTAAGATATAAAAGAATAAACTAAAATTAATTAGCAAAACGAGGTCTCAACGTATTCAAGAACAAAAGATATTAAGAAACGAAACTAAAATGTGAATTCGTAAGCAAAAACCTCAAAAACGTAAAATTAAACTTGCTCGTCTCTTCTCTTCCTTCTCTCTCTAAAAATTATGTGTAAAAGTGATGTGGTGCGACCGGACTCTGCTCGAGTAGTCTACTCGAGTGCCCGCGTACTGCCTACTCGACCGGCTTCTGCTCGAGTGCACTACTCGAGTGCCCGAGTAATGGCTACTCGACCAAAGCTGGCTCGAGTGCACTACTCGAGTGCCTGAGTAGTGTTTACTCGAGCTCATTCATCTTGAGTACTTCAATGACACTTTTGCTCGCTCGAACTAATACTTCTCGTATTTCTTCCATATCTTCTCATCCGGGTATCCGTTTGAGTCGATTCGAAGTCCTACGAACTCCTCTTTTTGCCCTCTATCCATCTATAAGCATCAAAGAAACAAATTTGTTAGTTTGAGAAAATAATACTCAAATGACTCTAAATACTTATATGAGTCCATCAAAACAAGGGCATTTCGAACGACGAATCATGACAATTTCACGCCTAATCAACCCCCCCAAACTTACCATGTTGCTTGTCCTCAAGCAACGAAATAATAAGTCAAGTGAAATTGTTAGGAATGAGTCAAGGAATCCAATCATGCAAGTACATAAATTCGAGCTTCAAAGATGCATCACAAGTATACTCACTCACCTTCCTTTATCATATTCATGCAACAACAGCAAGAAACACCAAAATCAAACATGGATGTGCACTCAACGATGCGTTTCACTCCCTTTCAAGTGTATAACAATGATCAAGGGACTCACTCAATCAATCAATCACACAAATTGGCAGCCATAGGCTTGTAAGTGCTCTTAACTTCGACCGTACTCTAGAAATCAATGCCGAATCAAAAAGGACTTTTCTCAAGGTTGTAATGTAGGCTCTTTGGACAGGTGGGATAACAATATAGGGTAAAGTGACTAACGTGAATGGAGAATAGAAAATCAAACTTTGGCACTTCGAGATTAGGAACAGAATACTTCAAACATGTTCAATCAACACCCTTTCAATTCCAATTCTCTCAACACTTCAATTTTTTTTCTTTCTCACTCTTTCATTTTTTTTTTCAATCACTTCACTTCTTTTTTTCTTTTTTCGCACAAACACATGAGCTCATTTTTTCTTTCTTTTGCTCATTCCCAATTTTTTCTCTTTTTCCCACATCTCATAGCTTCATCACTCCTTCTTCTCATATTCACTCAACAAACAACCTTTTCTTTTTCAACTCAATTCACTCCCTTCACATTCACACTTTCCTATTCTCCACTCAAATTGGGACAAAAAGGCTTAGGAATTGGAATAGTGTTCATATGTGCTAGCAAATAAAATAGGCTTTAGGCTCAAAGGGGCTAACAAGGGATAAATATCAATGGTAAGGAAAATTTGGCTAAGTGACTCAATAAAATCAAAGATGGCCTAAGATCCTATTCGGCATATCAAACTAGACACAATCAAGAAGCAAGAGCACACACAAGTTCTAGCATCCTCTAAGGTGATGATTCACTCACAAACGAAGAGATTAATTCATGCATCAAAATCTCATAAGGCTCAAATCTCACGGCTTTCACATCCATGCTAGTTCTAGTGAATTCTCACTCTCATCACACAAGTACTCAAAAGAAAAATTCACAAGCATACAAGTTCTTTCTCACATCAGCTCAAACTCAACCACTCACACAAAAGAATTTCTACCTCACCCTTACAACTCACTCTACTCATCAAATCATACTCAACGATAGCAATCAACAAGCATAAGATGATTGATAAGCATGAAATGTGCAATAGCGAGTCAACTCAAAATCACCCCAAGGAGTATCTCAACAACCAATAATCACTCAAACTCAACTCAAAGATAAGGGCGTGCATGCATGTGCAATGTAACAAGAAACATAAAAAAAAACTCCACCCCCCCAAACTTCGACCTTGCTAGAGGTCTAAGTTTGGGGTTGTGGGTTACCCTTCAATCTGAATAACTACATGATACCTTTACTCCTATAGAGACAAGCCTACAAGCAACTCACTCAAATACGAGGTTAAACATATACTCAAAATAACTCCCTAATAACTAAAAAAAAACCCAAAGTAAATAAAAAAAAATCTAATGGGTTGCCTCCCATTCAGCGCTATTTTTAAGGTCCTCATGCCGGACCAAGCTCAAAGGAGCTTATGGGACATCATACACAAATTTACCTCCCTCACTCTCATAAGAGTGGTGTTTGAATTTCTTTCCTTGTTGTCCCTCCATCATGAGTTCCTTTCCTCTCTTCTCATTCCCAAGTGTTATGGGTCTCAACTCATTCTTTCCTTTATCTGGAGGAGTCTTACTAAACAAGTTCTTGAATTTTGACTTCTTCTTCTTAACTCCTCCTTTTCCTTCTAGCTGGACCACGTCTACTTTCTTCACCTCTTCATCCTTCAACTTCTTCACTTTATCCCTATCAGAATAATCAAGATCATAATGCTCATGGGTTAAATAGTCAAGTGAAGGACTAACAAAATCATAAATATGAGAAGGATTAGGGATAGAAGGTGTGTCTTCAACACTAGGATCAATGGCATCCGTGCAATACAAGCTCTCATCCTCCTTCGGGTGCTTCATGGCTTCATATAGGGAGATCTTCACTTCTTGATCATCAACCTTCAACGTAATCTTCCCATTTGCCACGTCTAGCACCATCCCCACCGTAGCTAAGAACGGTCTTCCCAATATCAGGGGCACGTGCTCATCTTCCTCCATCTCAAGCACTACAAAGTCGGCTGGAAAAATGTGATCTCCAACTCTCACTAGGACGTCTTCAACCACACCTTGAGGTCTAGTAATAGACTGGTCGGCAAGTTGAAGCGTCATCATTGTGGGTTGAGTTTCACCACCTTCCAACTTCTTGAAAAGCGATAACGGCATCAAATTAATGCTCGCTCCGAGGTCGCACAACGCTCCCTTCTTGATCCCGTTCCCGATATCACAAAGAATCGTGAAGCTCCCGGGATCCTTCAGCTTCGGTGGAAGCGCCTTGTGCACTAATGCACTCACCTCGTGGTTCAGCTGCACCAACTTCGGCTCATCTACTCGCCGTCTTTTCGCAATCAAGTCCTTCAGAAACTTTGCATAATGCGGCATCTATTCCAAAGCATCATAAAAAGGAATGTTAATGTGAAGTTGTTTAAAAACATCAAGAAATTTTGCAAATTTTTCATCAAGCTTCTTTTTCATGAAGCGCTGTGGATACGGGACTGGTATCACAGATTTGGGTACCCCCCATTCATCTCTTTCTGTTTCTTTCACTTTATCCCTTGCTTCCTTTGCCTTCTTCCACTTAGGAACTCTCTCAATCTCCTTACTTTCCTTGCCCTTCTGGGACTCATCCATATCTTTATGCTTCTCAATCCCTTCACTTTCAACCCCCTTCTCAACAGTAACACCTCCATCTTTCTTGTCTTCTCTTTCTCCCATCTCAGCTTGAGGCGTCTCAGAATCAGCAGGCATCTGAGGACCTTCATAGTTGGTTCCACTTCTAAGCTGGATCGCCTTGCAATGCTCTTTCGGGTTCCCCTCCGGCATGGAAGGATATTTTCCCGGCTCTTTATTCACCATCTTTGCAATCTGGCTCATCTGGAACTCTATAGAAGTGAACCTTCGATTGTTCTCTTGTTGAGTTCTAGTCCACTCAACGTTCATCTTCTGGAGGTCTTGATCACGTTGATCACCCTTTTTATGCAACTCCTTCACATCGTACTCCAAGGATGACAACCTCTTACTTCCTTCCTCCACCTTCTGAAGAATAGCTCTCAGCATCTCCTCGGTTGATGCACCGCCTTCTCCACCGGGAGGCTTTGAACCTGGATCAACACCTGCAGGAACAGTAATACCAGCTTTTGGGTTAGCATAAGAAAAGTTCTCATTTTTCCTCCATGTGTTTTGAGGAGGCTGCTGGCCTCCTTGAATTCCTTGTGTGTTCCTCCATTGATTTTGAGGCGACTGTGGCCCTGGAGGTGCAAATGGCTGGCCATAAGAAGGCCTTCCATACTGATTTCCACCTTGGTAGCCATTCTGATTGCAATACGGACCTCACATGTAATTGGCTACCTCTTGCTGTCCACTTGGTTGTTCTACTCTCTCATTCTCTACTGCATGCTCTCCAACCAAACTCTTCCCCAACTCGAGGTTGTTGATCTTTTCCATCATGGCCATCAGCAGCCTTCTCGTTCCTTCTCCCTCTTCAACCTGATGCACTCTCTGAAAATCTGCATCCACACCCCAAGCACCGGCATTCGTGACAATGTTGTCCACGATCTCCCTACACCTCTCTATGCCTTGATTCAGGAATGTTCCACCCGCACAGGCGTCTAAATGGTCTTGCCCCGCCTTGTTGGCACCACTATAGAAGAATGCCATAATGTCTCCCTCGTTGTACCCGTGCTGCGGGCACTCAATCAGCATGTTTGAGTATCTCTCCCACGCTTGGCGTAAATCCTCTCCAGACTTCTGGCGAAAGGAAGAGATCTCAATTCTAGCCTTGATCATCCTAGATGGAGGGTAGAATCGCTCGAGGAACAGACGCTCGAGCTCAGTCCAAGTGGTAATACCTCCCCGCGGGAGCGTATTATCGTACCACTCCTTGGCTATTCCCGTCAATGAGAATGAGAACAGCCTAAGCCTCTTGGCATCTTCAGACATGCCATTGTAATTGAAAGTAGATGCTATCATGAGGAGACTCCTCAGGTGAGTGTGAGGATTCTCCTTCCCGATCACCCCTTTGAACTGATTCTCGGTAAGCAGCTTTAAAATCCCCAGGGATATCGAGAAGTTATTCACCTCAACAGGAGGCAAAGCCACTCCATCATAGTACCATTGTGGCTGCGCTGCAAACCTCCCCCGAATAGCCATATTGTGATCTACGTTCTGAGGAACGTGTTGAGGATTAGCAGCAGGTACTGGTACTTGTTGGGGTGGTGGTGGGTAAACAGGTGGTTGATTATAGATTGGGGGTGGAGGATACGGGTATGGTGGGTAAGGATAAGGTGGGTATAGGTAATGTTGGTATACTGGGTTGTTGAAAGGGTTATTTGGGTTTTGTGGGTAAGCAGGGTTTTGGTTCTGGTTTTGGGGTTGTGTTTGTGCAGAGTTGATTGTGTCTTGTGGGTTCGGGTGTGGGCTCTCAGTTCCCCCTATGGGTATCTGCTGATTACTGCTGTTTCCATTGGCACCCTCTGCCCGTTCCACAAGAGCAGTATAATTTGCAGCTATTTTGTCTAACTCCCCAAGTTCATCAGAAATCTTGTCTTTGTTTCCCGCGGCAGTAGTCATTCTTCTCAAGAAGGCTCGGTTCCTTCTAGCTATTGTCTCAAGATCTGCAGGCAACCTCTCTTCGCTCGTATTGCCTTGTGAGCGTGTTTTCATAAACCTGAAACACTAGCAGAAGGATCAAAACACAACTGCCTAATGAATGGAAATAAAAATAAAAACAGAAAATAAATCACCCACTACTAACTACTAAGCTATCTACAAGTCCTATTCAAAAAGCATATAACGCCATCCCCGGCAACGGCGCCATTGACTTGAAGCGAATATACTAGCTTTTACTAGTAGCTTCCCCGCAAGCGAACGGGTTCACTGTAGTATTAGCAAGTATAACGACCAAGTATATCGAACCCAAGGGACAGTGTATATGCGAATAGATCCCTGAAGATCTACGCGTCGTAATTAATATGAGTGTATTGTTTTTGGATTTTTTGGAAAGCTTAATTAAACTAAACTAAATTATCCTACGAATGCAAAAGGAAGATTAAACGAAATAACAAAAGGTGTGTTTTCAAATATGAGATGGTGATGCTTAAGATAGGAATCCCTACGTATACTAACGGAGCAGGTACATAATCAAAATAACTGTGACACAAGAATTAACCTAAGTCTAAGAATGCAAGGTGAAAGCTCGAGATTCTAAACCCTAATATTTTACCCTAACACTCGACTTCACGAACCTACTAACAAGTTAATATATTGTGCTTAATTAATGAGACCCTAATTTAACTAAGGTGATGCGGTCGTCCTCCTTCGCTAAACCGGTAGATGAATTAGCCTTTCCTAAACCCTCTCATTAAGTCTACTCGTTGTTAAAGAGTGATACGGTCGTCCTCTCTCTAACACCTTTCGAACGAAATTCAAGAGCGAAGTCTAGATTAATTTTAAGAATTCATTAACCAAGAGAATTAAAACCCAACGTCACAAGTTACCCTAATTACGTACCCACAACCTACTTCTACGAGTTCATCCTACCCTAAGCATGCAAGGGTTTTAGCTAGACATAGATTTAACGTAAACAATAACAATTAGACAAGTGACGAACATGAACATGGTAATTAAATCAAAGAAAAGATCGTACATAAACTAGGGTTTTAAGATATAAAAGAATAAACTAAAATTAATTAGCAAAACGAGGTCTCAACGTATTCAAGAACAAAAGATATTAAGAAACGAAACTAAAACGTGAATTCGTAAGCAAAAACCTCAAAAACATAAAATTAAACTTGCTCGTCTCTTCTCTTCCTTCTCTCTCTAAAAATTTTGTGTAAAAGTGATGTGGTGCGTTCGGGGATCCTTCAAAACGTGTTTGGAAGAGGTATATATAGGCAACGGGTCGAAACGGGATCTCATGGGCCAAAATTCCCATCGAGCTCGAGTAGAGCTCGAGTAAAAGTACTCGAGCAATACAAGCTCGAGTGTTAGAAATGTACAGAACGTAAAAAGTGCTCGAGCCCCTTGGCTCGAGTAGTTCTACTCGACCGGACTCTGCTCGAGTAGTCTACTCGAGTGCCCGCGTACTGCCTACTCGACCGGCTTCTGCTCGAGTGCACTACTCGAGTGCCCGAGTAATAGCTACTCGACCAAAGCTGGCTCGAGTGCACTACTCGAGTGCCTGAGTAGTGTTTACTCGAGCTCATTCATCTTGAGTACTTCAATGACACTTTTGCTCGCTCGAACTAATACTTCTCGTATTTCTTCCATAACTTCTCATCCGGGTATCCGTTTGAGTCGATTCGAAGTCCTACGAACTCCTCTTTTTGCCCTCTATCCATCTATAAGCATCAAAGAAACAAATTTGTTAGTTTGAGAAAATAATACTCAAATGACTCTAAATACTTATATGAGTCCATCAAAACAAGGGCATTTCGAGCGACGAATCATGACAATTTCACGCCTAATCACCCCGCCAGAGGATGATGCGCTCATCAACAGAACCTTCAACTCCTGGATGAAGGCTTATGATGCAGAGCTATACAAGCAGTTGATGGATTCCACCATAGAGTTCAACCTGGAAGTCACAGCCCCTGAGTTTCATTATCTCAACACTCCAATGATCGAGGACCAGGTAGATTGGGCAGAGCTAAAGAAACTTTACAAGACCAAGGTTTTGGTGAATTTTACCCCAACATCTTCTGCTGAGCTCAAGGCCATCCAAGACAGATTCTTCGACTGGTATCTGGTGCCAAATGAGAATAGAATATATGCTTAGTATAGGACCTGATCTGATATGTAATCTGTAATCATCCTGTCCTTATTATTAATGTAAAATCATATCTTCTCTGTCTTAAAGACAACCTCTTGTTGTCTTCTTGTTTGCCTGATAAGATCTATTCTAAGGCTTTATCCTCTTTACTTGTTTTCTTACTTAAGTATTTTCTCTTTTATCAGTTCTGGTTGTGTTTTAACTCCATGAAAAAGGGAAAAATTGTTAGGATAAAAAGTTGTTTAGTTTTGATGAGTTAAAACAAACCAGAAGATGTAATAGGACCATCTGGGCCTGTTAGCCAAATGAGGAAGTAGATTAGGACTTAGTCTAGGGGGAATTTCCAGACCAAAAGACTTCGCCAGAAGAGTCACCAGAAGACCCCACCAGAGGACTTCACCAGAGGACTCCACCAGAAGACTTCACCAGATGAGATCTGACCAGAGGCAGAAGACCTTCCCCAGACCAGACGAGTCTGGTGGAGCAAAAGATGCTCAGAATCATCTCCTGATTCTGATGAGCATTATGTTTCTTAACCGACTCTGGACCAGAAGACATCGAGGTTGCCTGGTATCTGGTCTTGCCTTCTCTGGAAGAATCAGTGTTAGGCATTGTAAGCATTTGACCGTTGGTGATTCAAATCAAGTAAACAAGATCGGATTGGAAAGTTTTGAAGTCAATCAATCCAAGGATCCCACCAACCCAATCAATCAATTAGGGAATTGATTGATTGGAAGCTTCCTTAATTAGAGATCTGATTGGATTAGCTCTCCAACGACTAATCCCTAATCACCTCTATAAATACAAGAGTGCAGACTCAAAGAAAGGCTCTAGAATCTTACGCGCACGAAGTCATATTCCAAGCCTTTATCTTATCACGCACTTAGCACTCTTATTGTTCATACTTTCATATTTACTCATAAAGGAGTAGTTGGATCTCAACCTGTTCATCTCTAAGAAAAGGTTGAAGGCTGTAGACTTTAGATCGAAGTTAGATCTAAAGGGTTTGTAAGAAGGAACTGGTACTTCGTAATTCCAGTACGCAAGTTTGTTTGTTGGTTTGTTAGTGAGGCCCCTTTGATAAAAAGGGAGAGTGGACGTAGGATCTTGTAATCCGAACCACTATAAATCTGGTCTATTTACTGCTTACGTTAATTTCTGTCTTGTTTGTTTATTGTGCTCTGATAAAAGGACTTTGCTAAAGACATAACCTTTAAAGCTTTCGCAATTAATCTAACTAGTGGGACCAACAAATATAAATTGAGGATTGATAAATTAATTGTACAATATGGTCGTGCATCGAATATGTTCAGTTACTAATAATATTATGATGATGCACACATTTTTTTAATGTAAATATACAAGAACTTATTAACAATATTATGTATTGTACATCACGTAAAAAAAATCTCTTTAATTGTTTATTAATTAATTTTGGGTGATTTAATTTTTTGAATTTACTCTTCAATTTTCCAACTATTTATGAAAATTGTGAATCATCTAAAAAATTGTAGCAATTATTTGATTAAACATAGAGATTTGTTTATCGAAAATATGGTGTCATTTATTTTTAAATGAAATTATAATAATACATATCAATTCTATTAAAAAAAGTGATTGAATATTGGAATTTCCTTGGTACTAAGATCTGATATAATCCAAAAAAGACAAATTCTAGGGTGCATCCAAGTGCATATTATGCACTTGGATTTTAAATTTAATTTTGAATTTTTTAAAATCTATTAAAAAATCGAGTTAGAAACAGGTTGGGTCCGATGTTTTCAAAATATCTTTTGTTACCACAGAGTGTCAGTTTTCCATTGCCGGAGTTTCTATACATGCGACCAAAGTCCATGTGAAATGGGGATGTGGCGCTGTTTGCCGATGACACTTTTTCCACCGCCGGTCGCCTGTTTACGTCCAACTCATTCACCGTTGGGAGACCTATATTCCCCGACGACCCATTCTCCGAGCTACCTGTAGAACCCCCAAATCAAATTAATCACAAGAAATTAGATTCTATGTTGAAAGTCTTGGTATTAGTGATGAAGCTTCCTTGATTCATTCTCCACCGGAGACTTGCGCACCAACAAGGCAGCGCAAGAGGCGTCGGGCAAAGATATTGAAGAACAAAGAGGAAATGGAGATTAATCGATATTATATTTGCATATCATATTGCTATTCTGCAGATCTATTGAGGGGTTATGAGGATTCCTAACCTAGAAAAAAGAAAGTGATGGCAAACCAGATTCTTACTGTTATTGTATTTTGTTGAATTTGTAAATTTTTATTGGCCAAATAAATTTGTGTTGTTGTGTAATTATTGGGGTACTGGTGATTAAGTCTTGGGTCTATTCGATAATTCTTGGGGATATCTCTGAATTTACTGTTGAGTAAATCCTGGGGAATTTGAGATTATAACTTGGGGTATTGTTGAATAATTAATGGGGTATTGTTGATTATACCTTGGGATATTGATGATTAAGTCTCGGGGTATTGGTGAATAATTTTTTTGGGATATAACTTGGGGCATTGGGGATATAACTTGGGTTATTGATGATTATAACTTGGGGCATTGGTGATATAACTTGGGGTATTGGTGATATAACTTGGGATATTGGTGATTATAATTTAGGGTATTAGTGATATAACTTGGGGTATTGGTGATATAACTTTGGGTATTGGTACGAAACGCGCGCGATCCGTTTGCGACCTGATTTGTTGCCAGACCCTTGAATTTTGTATGGGCAGTCAACAGACCCGGAAAAAGTTAAAATTAATTTTAATTTTGGATCAAATTCCAAGTGCATAGTATGCACTTGCATGCACCCTAAAATCACTCTCCAAATAAAATTTATTTTAAATATTTTTAGATATTTATTTAATCAAATATTGCTATACTTATTAAAATTAGTTAAAAATTTTGGTGTTAAAAAGTTCGAAAAATTGAAAATTGAAATAATAAGAATTTAAATAAACCTAAATGATTTAATATAAATTAAAAAAATTATGTGATGTGCAATATATAATATTGTTAATAAATTTATATACATATATATATATATATATATATATATATATAATCATAATAGTAATGCTAACCGGTATACATTTGGAAATCATTGAATTTTTCCGCCAATATTATTGCTAAATTGAGTAATATTCATTTTAAACCTTTGGTATATATCTTTGAAATATATTTGGTTATAAATACTAATAAATAATTATTTACAAAATATATTGAATATATATTTGAAATATAATTTATAATAAATATTGAAAAATAATATAAATATATATTTAATATATCTTTGAATTTATATATGATAAATCCCTATGTTTTGTAGTATACAAGATATTTCAATTAATTTAAAATAGCAATTATTAAATATTTTTGTGAATGATCAATGTATAGGAATAATTCAATATATAGTTTGTAGAAGTTTAGTTTTTGTAGAATTAATTAAAATAAGTATTTATTAATCTGTAAAATAAAAGGAATAAGATCACTCTTTAATTTTTGGCAAAATATAGAGTGAAAATGGTGTATACATGAACCATTTGAAATATATTAGTTATTTTTACTAAAGGGTATTTTCACTGAAATGTATTAGTTCTTGGGGGTATTAGTTATTTTCACCGAAGAGTATTAGTTTTGAAGGATATTAGTTATTTTCACTGGAGGGTACAAAGAATATTAGTTATTTAAATAAATAGTAATAGTTATTACATTAAAGAGTATTAGTGGTTATACTAAAAAGTATTGCAAAGTGGTTTATGCATGAACCAATTTCACTCTATACATACTCGTAATTTTTTTGTAGAAGAGATATTGTCTTGATTAATTACTTCGAATAAGATTATAGTAGAAATATTACAATTAATATATCAATATATTTTATTAGGCAAATCACAAAATACATATGAGCATTAAACTACTAAAGGGTATTAGTGGATATACTAAAAAGTATTGCAAAATATTTTATATATGAATTAATTTTACTATATTCATACTCTTAAATTTTTTTTGAAGAGAGAGATAATCTAGATTAATTACTTCGGAGATATATTATAGTAGACATATAAAAATTAATATATCAATATATTCTATTGGGCAAACCACCAAATACATATAAGCATATCTATCATATTGTAATAAGTTTGGAAGATGTCTTTGGGTTAATTAATTACCATACAAACAAAGAATAAATTAATGCATTTTGTCCTCTACAAAGCAAGGAAAGAGTAAAATCTATATGCCTCATTATTTTTGTCTCTAGATTCGAGATAATAATATGAACAATGCATTCCAATTGAATACAGAGCAAGCCTCTGTATGGACTGGCATAACACAAGAATGGATAAAAATTGAGGTTTTCAAACCTCAAACCTAGATTAAATTTGGAGGATACAAAATAATATTAGTTATTTATTTATAAAAAATATATGTGAAATGTATACATTCTTAAATTGCATGATTATTTTAATGCATGCATTTATCTTTATATTACAAAAAATAAATTTAAAAAAAATAATATGTAAGTAACCATATGAAACAGAAGACTTCATAGATGATTTTTTTTAGTGAAAAAAAAGAAGTGAAAAGAATTTATTGATAATTTTAGAAATATTTCGTTCAAAGCTACTAGAATAACTTGAAGTATTATGGTGTGTCGTACTTGCATTTCTTTTCATTTCGTTCAAAGCTATTTCTTTTCATTTTGTTAAGAATATTGCCGACGATTTGAATTATTTGAAGGACAGAATCATACTTGCACCTACTAGAATAACTTGAAGTGTTATGGTGTGTCAAATTATGATTTGAATTTGAAAGTTGAGACTTCAATAATGTTACTCAGACCTATAGATCATTAAAGAGGATTGTGCAATGGAACTAGGTTGACTATAATAAGACTAGGTGACAATATTCTGAAAGGTGCATCATAACCAGAAGCATTTCAAATAAGATGATATTGAACCCTAAACTTTCATTGACTCCATATGACCCGGAGTTCCATTCAAGTTTCAGAAGAGTCAGTTCACATTAGTTGTCTCATATGAAATGTCAATAAGAGTCAATAACAATAGATCGCTAATGTTGGCATATTATTGAAAAATTAATCTTCAACCACAACTAGTCATGCGTGGATATTATGTAAAAGTGTGGGGGAGGGGTATTTATAGAGTGGCTAAAATTAGGGCTGAATTCGTGAAGCGCTCGAGCAGAACATGTCGAACAGAACAAGGGCTCGAGCGCTAGCGCTCGAGCCACTCGAGTGGCGAAAACATTCTGGACAAATTGGGCATTCGAGCAACTTGCTCGAGTAGAGGCGCTCGAGTGGCTCCACTCGAGCAGTTCCTCCCTCTTACAAGCTTGAAACATGACCAAAAATCGAAATTTTCATACGAACCAAGCACGAAACATTCGTCTTACTCTTCAAAACAAGAACTAACATGAGAACTCCTCGATTTAAGCCAGGTCGCTCATTCGACCGAGGAGTTGGAGTCTCTTCCAAACGTGCAATTCATCAAACTCATTCACGTCTCACTTATGCACTCACACTTAATTCGATCTAACTAACCTCATGCATCAATATTTTCGAAAAATTTGACCAATTTTTCATTAGAATTTCGTGTACAAACTCGAAGTACGAATATACACCCCCTAAACTTTGTTCTTGCTACGCAATAATAAAGTTTGAAAAGAATGAGTATGAACGAGTAAGTACACTAAATTCTTATGAACTTAAATCACTATCAATGCAAAGTAATGAACGAATAAAAACATCAATCCCCCAAACTTCGACTTCACAAAAAGGTCTATGTTTGGGGTTCAGGTTACCTCACTCCAACACTCGAATGCTCCACTACTCGATATCTCAACATCGTCATGAATTGCTTCACCTTAAGCTCACTTACTCGAATCAAGCACCACGAACCAAGCCTACACCAAAAAATCTCAACAAACGAGGTTAACATATACGATTCATAAAACAACAAAAACGAACAAACACGTAAAAGTAAGTAAAAATGGGTTGCCTCCCATTTAGCGCTAGTTTTAAGGTCCTAATGTCGGACCGAGCTCAAAGGAGCTCACGGGACTTGAGAATCTAAAATACCTCCCTTATTCTCATAAGAGAAGTTGAAGAATTTCTTTACTCGATGCCCATTCACCATGAATTTATGTCCATCCTCCTTCTCGACTTCAAGGAATCCACTCTTATGAACTTCCCTCACATCATACGGCCCGTTCCACTTGGACTTGAGCTTTCCACCAAACAACTTCATCCTCGAAATGAATACGAGGACTTGATCGCCCACTTGGAACTCTTTTTTTCTCAATCGAGCATCATGCCACTTCTTAGTCTTCTCCTTGAAGATTCGGGCATTCTCATAGGCACTATCTCGAAACTCCTCCAACTCGTGCAATTGGAGTAATCTCTTCTCACCAACCTAGGCACTATCAAAATTCAGCTTTTTGATCGCTCAATATGCCTTGTGCTCCAACTCCACGGGCAAATGACAAGCCTTTCCAAAAACTAATTGGTAAGGAGACATACCAAGAGGAGTTTTGAAGGCTGTCCTATACGCCCAAAGTGCATCATCAAGCTTCATTGCCCAATCCTTCCTACTAATGCTCACCGTCTTTTCAAGGATCTCCTTGATTTGACGATTCGATACCTCTGCAAGACCGTTAGATTGGGGATGATAAGCAGTAGAGACTCGATGACTTACCTCATATTTGGACAACAACTTCTCCATCCACTTGTTCACAAAGTGACTCCCCCCGTCACTAATCAACGCTCTTGGGAATCCATATCTCGCAAAGATGTTCTTCCTCAAGAACTCAATCACCACTCTGGAATCATTCACTCTTGTAGGGACAGCTTCAATCCACTTCGAGACGTAATCGACACACACGAGAATGTACAAGAATCCATTGCTAGGAGAAAATGGACCCATGAAATCAATCCCCCATACATCAAATACCTCGACTTCCATGAATACGTGCAGCGGCATCTCGTCCCTCTTAGTAATAGAGCCAAATCATTGGCACTTATCACACCTCTTAACCCGTTCCATGCAATCTTTCAAGAGAGTTGGCCAATAAAAACCAGATTGAAGCACCTTCCTCCCGATCTTCTCTCCACCCAAATGTCCTCCACATGGCAAGGCGTGACAATGCCTTATGATATCACTCCACTCCTCATCTGGCACACACCTTCTCAACACATGATCAATCCCTCTTTTGAACAAGTATGGATTGTCCCAAATAAATTCCCGAACTTTCTTAAAAAATGCCTTCCGGTGCACCGAGTCCATCTCCGCAGGTAACTCTCCACTTGCTAAATAATTAGCATAATCTGCAAACCACGACGCTTTCCCTTCAATTTGATATACCGGAATATCTCATAAACCAAACAACTTCTCATCCGGAAATTCATCGTTCACCTCTCGATCTTCCACTGTGTTTTCCTATGTAAGCTCCAACCTCGAAAGGTGATCGGCTATCACGTTCTCACATCTCTTCTTGTCCCGAATCTCAACATCGAATTCCTAGAGTAATAGGATCCAACGAATGAGACGGGGCTTTGCATCCTTCTTACTCATAAGGTACTGAATCGCTGCATGGTCCGTATATACTATTGTTTTCGTCCCTACTAGGTAGGGTCGAAATTTATCAAAGGCATACACGACTGCTAATAGCTCCTTTTTTGGTCGTAGTGTAATTCACTTAAGCAGAATTCAGCATTTTTTAGGCATAGTATATAGCATGAAAACGCTTCTCACGAATCTGCCCCAAAGCAACCCCCATCGCAAAGTCACACGCATCATACATAAGCACAAACGGGCTAGACCAATCCGGGGTCACGAGTATCGGGGCATTCACCAACGCTTCTTTCAACCTGTTAAAAGCCACTAAACACTCATTAGTAAACTCAAATGAGACTTCTTTTTCAAGAAGCCGCGAAAGGGGTTTAGCAATTTGTGAAAAGTCTTTTATGAAACATCTATAGAATCCCGCATGTCCTAAAAATGACCGAATCTCCTTCTCGGTCGAAGGTGGTGGAAGCTTCTCAATAGCAATCAATTTCGCCTTGTCAACTTGGATACCTTTCGAAAACACATGATGTCCAAGAACAATACCCTCTCTCACCATGAAGTGACACTTCTCCCAATTTAGCACCAAGTCCGTCTCTTCACACCTGCTCAACACAACTTCAAGATTGATTAGATATTTATCAAACGACTCCCCGTAGACGGAGAAGTCGTCAAAGAAAACCTCCATAATATTTTCTATCAACCCATGAAAAATAGCCATCATACACCTTTGAAAGGTGGCGAGTGCATTACACAACCAAAAGCAAAAGTCCCATAGTAGCAGGTGAAAGTGGTTTTCTCTTGATCCTCGGGGGCTATCATGATCTGATTATACCCCGAATACCCATCTAAGAAACAGTAATACTCGAAACCACCTAATCTATCAATCATCTGATCAAGGAACGGTAGAGGAAAGTGATCCTTACACGTTGCCTTGTTCAACTCCCTATAATCAACACACACACGACATCCCGTCACTAATCTAGTGGCTACCAATTCATTAGACTCAGTCTTAATCACCGTGATACCCCCCTTCTTAGCAACTACGTGTAACAGACTCACCCATGGACTATCAGAAATCGCAAAGATCATGTTGCTATCTAACAACTTCAAAACCTCCTTATGTATCACCTCTTGAATTACCGGATTAACTCTACGTTGGTTTTGCACTACAACTTTTCTACCCTCTTCTAATCTAATCCTATGTATGCAAATGGAAGGACTAATTCCCTTAATATCCGCGATCGACCATCCTATAGCAGATTTGTGCTTACGAAGTACTACTAAAAGTCTCTCAAGCTGATCATCAGACAAAAGGGCAGATACAATTACCGGATACTTATCGGTCTCATCCAAGTAGGCGTATTTGAGGTGACCCGGGAGTGGTTTCAGCTCCTTTTTCACCTCCAATGGTGGCGCCTTATCAAACATCTTCTCGAAAGCTGACTCCTCGGCTACCAAGTCGTCCTCATCCTTTACTTTCTTCATCTCCAAGAACTTGACATCTTCATTATCTTTCAAGCTGTCAAAATAATCAAGATCATAAGAATCATAAGACAGATCGTCAAGAATAGGATAATCAAACTGATGAACATAGAAAGAGCAAGGGTCTAGAAGTGTGTCTTCAACACAAGTGTCCATGATGTCAATGAAGTGACAACTCTCATCTCCCATGGGGTATTTCATAGCTTCATAAATAGCTATCTTCACTTCTTGATCATCAACTTTGACCGTAATCTTCCCGTTCGCTACATCAAGTACCATCCCGACTGTAGCTAGAAACGGCCTCCCTAAAATCAGCAGCACATGCTCATCTTCCTCCATATCGAGTACCACGAAGTCGGCAGGAAAAATGTAATTCTCCACCGTCACTAGAACATCCTCCACCACTCCTTGAGGTCTAGTGATAGACCTATCAGCAAGCTGGAGAGTCATCATCGTGGGTTAAAGCTCACCCCCTTCCAACTTCTTGAACAACGAAAGAGACATCAAATTAATGTTCACCCCGAGATCACACAAAGCTCCTTTCTTGATCCCGTTCCCAATATCACATAAGATGGTAAAGCTGTCGGGATCCTTCAACTTGGGCGGAAGCGCCTTGTGCACCATAGCACTCACCTCGTGGTTCAAGTGCACTAGCTCGGGTCCATCCACTCTCTGTCTCTTCGCTATCAAGTCCTTCAGGAACTTGGCGTAGTTAGGCATCTGTTCCAAAGCATCATAAAAATGAATATTAATATGTAGTTTTTTAAAAACATCAAGGAATTTTGCAAACTTTTCATCTAGTTTCTTTTTCATAAACCGCTGTGGATATGGGACAGGTATCACGGATTTGGGTACCCCCCTCATTCATCCCTCTCAGTTTCTTTCACATTCTTCCTTGCTTCCTTTGCCTTCTTCCACTTTGGGACTCTCTCAATCTCCTCAATGCTCTCCTCTTCAGGCTCTTTGCTCTTCTGGGTCTCATCCATATCTTTACTCTTCTGAGTGCCTTCACCCTCAACCCCTTTCTCAACTCCCATCTCCTCAATCTCATCTCTAACTGCCTCAAGCTCTTTTTCTTCTATCTCAACCTCCCCTTGGGGCGTCTCAGAATCAGCAGGCATCTGGGGACCATCATATTTGGTCCCACTTCTTAACTCAATAGCCTTGCAATGCCCCTTTGGGTTTCCCTCGGGCATTGAGGGATACTTGCCCGACTCTCTTGTCTGAGACTTTGCAATTTGACTGATTTGGTACTCAATAGAAGTGAACCTGCGGTTGTTCTCTTGTTGAGCTCGATTTAGATCAATGTCCCTTCTTTGGAGTTCTTGATCACGCTGATCTCCTTTCTTATGCAATTCATTCACATCGTACTCCAATGAGGACAATCTCTTGCTTCCTTCCTCTACCTTCTGAAGGATAGCTCTCAACATCTCCTCAGTTGAGGAACCGCCTTCTCCACCAGGGGGTTTTGAACCTGGATCAACACCTGGAGGAACTGTAATTCTGGCCTTCGGATTAGCATATGAAAAATTCTCGTTCTTCCTCCATGTGTTCTGAGGAGACTGCTGGCCTCCTTGGTACCCTTGGGTATTCCTCCATTGATTCTGAGAAGGTTGTGGACCAGGTGGAACAAATGGTTGGCCATAAGAAGGTCTTCCGAATTGATTGTCACCTTGTGGATACCCGTCTTGTGGATAGTTAGGGCTTCCTATATAGTTAGCCTCCTCTTGCTGACTCGTGGGTTGTTCCACTTTCTCACTCACTGCTACATTCCCGCCAACCAGATTCTGCCCCATCTCGAGGTTACTTTACTTCTCCATCATCGCCATCAACAGCTTTCTCGTCCCCTCATTCTCCTTCAACTTACAAGCCCTCTGAAATTCCGGGTCCTCATTCCATTGCCCGACATTCGTAACAATATTATCTACGATCTCTCTGCATCTAGTTGTACCATGATTCATAAATGCTCCACTAGCACATGCATCAAGATGGGCTTGACCAGCTTTGCTGGCTCCACTGTAGAAGAAAGCCATGATATCCCCCTCATTGTACCCGTGCTGCGGACACTCAATTAATATGTTAGAGTATCTCTCCCACGCCTGACGTAAGTCCTCTCCTGGCTTCTGGCGAAAAGAATAGATCTCTATCCTTGCTCTAATGGTTCTAGATGGAGGGTAGAATTGCTCGAGGAATAGATGCTCGAGCTCGGCCTATGTGGTTACACCTCCCTGTGGGAGCGTGTTATCGTACCACTCCTTTGCTATTCCCGTTAAAGAGAATGAGAACAACCTGAGCCTCTTGGCATCTTCAGACGTGCCGTTATAATTGAACGTGGATGCTATCATAAGAAAACTCCTCAGATGAGTTTGAGGATTCTCCTTCCCAACCTCCCCTTGAATTGATTCTCGGTAAGCAGCTTTAGAATTCCAAAGGAAATTGAGAAGTTGTTTGCCTCTACAGGGGGCAATGCCACTCCATCATAGTACCGTTGCGGTTGTGCCGCAAACCTTCCTCGAATAGCCATGTTCTGATCGGCGTTCTGAGGAACGTGCTGAGGAATAACAGGTGGTACGGGTACTTGTTGGACTGGTGGTGTTTGATAGACTGGTGGTGGATTGTAAACAGGAGGTGGAGGGTACGGGTATGGTGGATAAGGGTATGGTGGGTATATGTAAGGATAAGGTAAGTTGTTTTGTGGGTATGCAGGGTTGTTCTGAGGATTTTGGACAAGGTTGTGAGCTGGATTGTTTTGATTTTGTGTTGGATTTTACCTCTGGCTTTCCCCTAACAGAACTTGGTTCTGACTGGTATTCCCTCCAGTGCCGTCCACCCGGTCCACTGTCTGGTTAAACTCATTAGCAGCATCATCCAACTCATTACTGATGTCCATGTTATCGTTATCTCCTCTGACAGCATTCATCCTTCTTAAAAAGGCTTAGTTTCTTCTTGCTATTGTCTCAAGATCTAGCGGTAGTTTCTCTTCGCTCGTATCTCCTTGCGAGCGTGTTTTCATAACCTGAAACACTAACAAAAGAATAAAAATGTAACTACCGAACACGTAAGAATAAAATAGAAAATAAAAGCACTCACTACTAACTATTAAGCTATCTACAAGTCCTATTCAAATGACATACATCGCTTTCCCGGGCAACGGCGCCATTGACTTGAACTGAAAATACTAACTTTCTACTTGTAGTTTCCCCGCAAGCGTACGGGTTCACTGTAGTATAAGTAAGTATAGCGACCAAGTATATCGTACCCAAGGGAAGGAATGTATGCGAACAGATCCCTGAAGATCTACGCGACGTAATTAATATGAGTGTATGTTTTTGGGTTTTTTAAAAGAAAATATAATCTAAACTAAATTACTCTTCGAATTCAAAAAGGAAAATTAAACTAAGAACGTAGAAGTGTGTTTCGAATATGAGATGGAGATGCTTAGGATAAGAATTCCTACGTATACTAACGGAGCAGATACATAATAAAAATAACCGTGATGTGCAAGAAATAACCTAAGTAAAAGATTGTAAGATGAAAGCTCAAGAATTCCAACCCTAATACTTTATCCTAACAATCGACTTCACTAATCCACTAACAGTTTAATAGATTGTGCTTAATTAACGAGACCCTAATTTAACTAAGGTGATGCGGTCGTCCTCCCTAGATAAACCGGTAGATTAATTAACCCTTTCTAAACCCTCTCATTAAGTCTACTAGTTGTTAAAGAGTGATAAGGCCGTCCTCTCTCGAATACTTTTCGAACGAAATTCAAAGGTAAAGTTAAGATCGATTTTAAGAATTTATTAATTAAGAGAATTAAAACTAAACGTCACGAACTACCCTAATTACGTACTCACATCCTACTTCTACGAGTTCATCATACCCCAAGCATACAAGGGTTTTAGCTAGACATGTTTTTAACGGTAACAAAAGCAATTGAAGCAGTAACAAACATAAACATAATAATTTTAACTAAGAAATTATTAAACATAAACTAGGGTTTAAAGAAGTAAATGCTAAGAACTAAAATTTGATTAATAAAACGAAGTCTCAAATATTCAAGAATAAAGAACTAAAGGAAAGAAACTAAAAATCAAAACCGAACAATGAATTCGTAAGTAAACCTCGATTACACGTGAAAATTAAGCTTGCTCGTCTCTTCTCCTCTTTCTCTCTCCAAAAACTAACTCTAAAAATCAAGTGGTATGTGTTGTGATTCCCAAAATCGTGTTCGGGACGAGTATATATAAGCATCGGGCCGAATCAGAAACTCATGGGCCGAAAAACGAATTCGGAGGCAAAAAGGGAATAGTGCTCGAGCACCACCCACTCGAGCGGGGGCACTCGAGTTGTGTAGGTCGAATGCAGCAAGGGCTCGAGCACTAGCGCTCGAGCTGCTCGAACGGGCAAATGTTTCTGTAAGTTTTTGGGTGCTCGAGTGGAGGCGCTCGAGTTGGTCGAGTGGGTAAAACTTTCTGGAAGATTTCAGCGCTCAAGCAACATGCTCGAGCAGTGGCGCTCGAGTTACTCCACTCGACTGGCCCTCCTTCTTCTTCAACTGATACTTTTCTTCTCGCGCACCAATACCATTCGTATTTATTTGATATCTCCTCATCCGGGCATCCGTTTGAGTCGATTCAAAGTCCTACGAACTCCGTTTTTTGCCCTCGATTCACCTATGACCATCAAAGAGACAAATTCATCAATGTGTAGAAATAATACTCAATTCACTATAAATACTCAACAAAATCGACCAAAACTGGGGCATTTTTAGCTACGAATCATGACAATTTCACACCTAATCAGTTATCAATCGCAATAATTTAAAGATTTTGATGTTTGGTGACTGACGATGAATGTTCATCCGAAATGAAAAAAAAAAGATTTTTGAGAAGCGTTTAAAAATCGATTGTCCTTTAAATTTTTTTTACATCCTCTTTAATATGGATTCATTGTTATTACCTAAATTTATTACTTGGTGTAAGTCATAAAAAAGAAGTATATGGTGAAATACAAATAATATTGAGATTGTCTCTTATAAATTAAAATATAATATTTATTACACCTTATTTTCACAAAAGTTTCTCGATATCTGCCTTAAGTTCTATTTAAAAAAAATAAACCTTCAAATAAAAAAAATAATAACATTATCAAATATTTTAATAAGAATATTAATAGACACTCTTAAACCTAAACAAATAGACTACAATATAAATTGAGGACCCATAAATTAATTTTATAATTATTATCGTGCATCACACAGGTTCAGTTACTAGTATTTGTAATTTTACATAAAAAAAATTATATGTATCATTATTATATCATAAATTATAGGGTGCATCCAGGTGCATAACATGCACTTGGATTTTAGATCCAATTTTAAATTCAATGACTTTTCAAATATCAGACAAAAATGGGATTGGGTCAAGGTATTCACGTTCCTCCTCGGCCCCTATTTTTCTCGCGATACAAATTTCTTCTGGTTTTCTCTTTTCTTCCCGTATTTTTTCTTTTCAAGTTTTGTTTAGTTTTTTTGTGCAAGATTTGAAACAGAGTTCAAATCAATCAATGAATTTTTCATGGGGAACAAAGCAACAAAAGTCCTTACAACTTGATTTGATTAGGATTCAATTTTCCAAAAAAATTATTGGAAATTTATTAATCGGGTCCTTATTGAATTTAAGATTACAATAGGATTTTGGAATTTGGATTTTACTAGGAGGATTCAATTTCCCCGTCCATCTTACAATTTCTTGTTCTTGTGGTTGTGTTTCTACAACAATGGTGGATATAACTTGGGGTATTGGTGATTATAACTTGGGGTATTGGTGATTATAACTTAGGGTATTGATGATTAAGTCTTGGGGTACTACTAAATAATTCTTTGAAATATCATTGTTCAATGTATTGTTGAGTAATTTTTGGTGTGTTGTTGAGTAATTCTTGGGGTATTGGTATTATAACTTGGGTTACTGGTGATTATAACTTGAGGTATTGTTGAGTAATTCTTGGGTTACTAGTGATTATAACTTGGAGTATTGATGATTATAACTTGGGTTATTGATGAAATATAACTTGGGGTATTAGTGATTATAAATAGGAGAATTGGTATGAAATGTGCGCGACCCGTTTATGACCTGATTTATTGTCAGACCCACGAATTTTATATGAGTAGTCAACATACCCACGAAAAGTTAAAATTTAGTTTAAATTGAGATCAAATTCCAAGTACATAGTATTCACTTGCATACCCTAAAATCACTCTTATGATATTATTCTAAAATTGTGAAATAAATATCATAAAATATTTTTTCCTATTTATGTAAAACATAATAATGAAAGAAAATTTTGATTTTGTGATTTAAAAATTAAGTAGCTAAATAATTGGAATAAAAAAGACAAATAAAGATAAACGATCTCATAATATTATATATGATGATTTGGTACTGCCACATATGTGGTGATCATATAAATTGTTGGCCACCAGTGGATATAAGATCAAAATCGTATTACCATAAATTAAAAAAATTAATAAGATTTTTTCTTTTTTTGAAACTATCCTTTTAATATGTATTGAAATTGGATGCACTGTACGCTGAGAGTTTGTTTGACTGAGTTTATAAGCTCTTTAAAATAATTTATAGGTTGTTTAAGAAATAAAAGCATTTTTAAAGTGTTTGATAATATAAGATGTTTAACGATTTATAAGATTATAAAATAAACTACTAACAACTTATAAGTTGTAAAAGAATAAGAGGGTGTTTATTTGAGCTTACAAGCTCTTTAAAATAACTTATAAGTTGTCTAAGAGCTTATAAGCATTATCAATATGTTTGGCAAAATAAAATGTATAAAAGTTTATAAGATTATAAGATAAGCTCCTAACAACTTATAAGTTGTTAGAAAAATCCTAACCACCTCACCCCTCCCCGCTCTCATCCACCTCTATCTCAATATAAAAAATAAAAAAAGTATATTTTTATATTCAAAGATCTTATAAGTTGTAGTATTAACCAAACACTTTAGCAACTTATAAGCTACTAAAAAATTACATCTTATAAGTTCTTAAAACAACTTATAAAATGTTAGAGCTTATAATATGTACTCCCTCCCTTTTTTATTAGATGAAATTTTAGCTTTCACACAATTTTTTTAATACATGCCATTTTGCTGATTTTTTTTATCAAATTTTCCAGCTTTACCCTTATTAATCTTCTACTCACTTTCTATTTTCCACAAGTCTTTTCATTTATTTTTCCCATGATTTAAGGATTTTAAGGGCAATATTGACAAAAATTTATAACCTTAATTTGTTGTTTTATTCTAAAAAGACATTTATTAAATAAGGGGGGAATATCAAATAAGCTTAGCCAAATGGGCTCTAAGTTGGAATTTCCTAATTTATTTTCCTAATCATCTCCATCCTCAACCACCCATCCACCCTAGAACCACCCCAACCCTCCTCATCCTCATCCATCTATACCTCAAATTAAAATAAATAAATTACTATTTAATATTAAAATTAATGTTGTAAAAAATATATAATAAAAACTATAAAAAAAAATTATAAGTTGAATTAGCCAAACACTTTAGCAATTTGTAAGTTATTTAAAAATTACATCTTATAAGCTCTTAAAACAACTTATAAGATGTTAAAAATTATAAAATATTTTAAATAAACTTATGTTAGTGTTAGTGTCCTAGAGACAATCCTTTATAAGGACATAATACTAAGATGATATTCAGTTTATGGTTTAATATTATTGTTTGGTTTAATATTAAATGTATGGTTTTACACTTATCTGAATATTATGTTTGATTGTTTGCATTATTCATATCTGTGTTCCCTTGAATAGATACTGTCATTGAGTGAGTGAGAACTCAGATGACCGAAGTACGATTCTCAATTAGCCCCGATCAAGGATCATCAAGAATGGGATATTCATCGACGAGCCCCGATCTGCAGCCGACGAGCCCCGATCAAGGACCATCATGAACTTTGACCATGACCGACGCTTTCACCCTCCAAGGGTAGATATGACATGGATTGGGTTCATCACGAAGTACATGTGCGTGGTAGTTGAGCCAAAAATAGGATTCATTCCTCATTGTGGATTTAAGAGAGAATATTCGTCTTCTCATCATGATTGGATCTAAGACATCGACCGATGCAAGTCGACTTGGACTTTGTGGCCAAGTGCGACGCAAGCGATCAATTAGTGATTCGAGATAATATGATTAAGTTATTTGAATAGACACTTCATCATGCTCAAGGCTTAATCGAGTATTCGTGAATGAAAGGAAGATATCACAATAGCTTACAATATTACAGGTAGTTGCATATTTCCTCGCAACGTACCTCGTATATTGAGAATGTCTGATTTATTATCTAGGATTCAATTAAGACCGTTAGTTTGACTAATCGCTCGATATACGAGGGTCTATGGGTCACACAACAAGCAATGACAGTTCGTCGATTATAGTTGGTTGATTAAGTATTATATTAGATATAATATTTAATTTATGGAGAATGTAATAATAATTATATTTGGAATTAATAATTATTATTATTATCTAATTAAATTGGATTTAATTAGATATGAAATCCCAATAATAATATTTGGGATATTATTATACAAGAATAATAGATATGGTAAATATATTATTCGTAGGAACATATCTAGGAAAATATAATCTGTAGAGATTATATTTACGGGCTAGACCCGATATTTTGCTTCGAGATTTCCTAGTAAGTTGTTGCGTGGATACCATAGTGGAGGACTCCGCGTACGAAACTTTGTAAGAATTTCGTTTAATATTCTGGCAATTAATATGCGATCAATCGTTCGTTGTTGGTGAACTTTATTATTCCGCTGCGCATGTGGTATCAGAGTTCAGACTCTTGATTAATTGCATAATTTGTTGTTTATGGGTAAATAGCTATGCATGATTAAATACTATTTTGCCCATACGTTGTTCAATTTAATTTAAATTTGTTTTAGTTAAATTGAATTTTTTAATATTAATTTTGAGAAATTAGATTTCTCTAGGTGAATCGTTGATGGCCAAATGATTTTGACCAAATAATATTAAAAAAAAAAAAATTTGGAGGCGTATTAGATACGCGACCCCTTTATCCAATATTCATGTTTTGAACATAGGGATATTGGCCCCATCTATCTGTTATCGCTGCACTGTTTCCGCTGCACAATCAACCTACGACCACTGCTCATGGAAGTAGGTTTCGAGCCGCCGCGAGTCAATCGAGACGACTCCGACAGCTGCTGGGCGCGATGCCGACGGCGGCGTTTCCAGTCGGCACTGTTCTGATCGGGATCGGTTTACGCGGCGGCCGGCGTGCGTTGCGTGCAGGCTGTGGATGATGGCGGCCGGCGTACGTTGCTGCTTATCAGGGCTTCTTAATTAAAAAAAAAAAAAAGATTTGGCCTGCTTGTTTTTGTAATGGACGCAGGGGCCCAACTGAAAGGCAGTATGGGCCTAACTTGAGATATGGTTGTTGGGCTGCTAACATTCCTAAATTAATCAAATAATTGGGCCAGATATATTAAAAGAAATTTTGGTTGGACCAAAATAATTCAAATTAATTAGATTAATTAGAATTTTAATAATTAAAATTATTTGGATTTTAATTTCTGTTTAATAATTTGGTAGTTATTAATTTCCCACTTGGTTAACTTATTTTGTTTTAAATTTGTCAACGCGTTTTATAGTCCACATTATAATTGTTTGGGTAGGCGGCGCCCAATAATTGTCGGACCGTTATATATGTTTTGGGTAGACGGCGCCCAAGATACTAGTCTTTGTCCAAGAAATTGACATATCCCACTAGTACTCTTTCTGTCAACTTTACATCCAGCAAAATCTGAATCTGTGTAACCTTTCAGCTCTATTCCACTCTCTTTTGAATACCATAAACCAAGATTCTGGGTAGACTTAATGTACTTGATTATCTTTTTCACAACATTCAAGTGTGATTCCTTGGGGTTGACTTGGAACCTAGCACATATACCCACAACAAACATAATATATGGTATGCTAGCTGTAAGGTAGAGCAAAGATCCAATCAATCTTCTATACAAAGTAACATCCACACTTTTTCCATTCTCATCTTTATCCAACATGGTTGATTGTGACATGAGAATAAATGTAGGCTTTGAACAACTTATTCCAAACTTCTTGATCAGTTCTTAAGTGTATTTGGCCTGATTTATGAAAATTCCCTTGTCCATTTGCTTTACTTGCAGTCCTAAAAAGAAATTTAGATTTCCCATCATGCTCATCTCAAACTTTTCTTGCATAAGATGTGAAAATTTCCTACATAATTCTTCATTAGTTGATCCAAAAATAATGTCATCAACATAAATCTGAAATAGTAAGATGTCTTCACCATGTTTGAGTCTAAATAGGGTCTTATCCACCATTCCTTTCTTGAAACCATTCTTGATCAAATGATCACATAGAGTATCATACCATGCTCTGGGAGCTTGCTTTAATCCATATAAAGCTTTTCTTAGTCTGTAAACTTTGTCTCCATCTGCAGAGTCTTCAAAACTAGGAGATTGCTCTACATAGACTTCTTCTGACGAAAGTCCATTTAAAAACGCACTCTTTACATCCATTTGATATACAGTAAATTTCATATGAGCAGCATACCAAAAATATCCTAATTGCCTCAAGTCTTGTGACTGGTGCACAAGATTCATCAAAATCAATTCCTTCTGCTTGGCAATATCCTTGTGCTACAAGTCTGACCTTATTCCTTGTAACAACTCCTTCTTCATCAATTCTGTTATTAAATACCCATCTAGTTCCAATAAATTTATGATGCATAGGTCTAGGAACTAATTCCCAAACTTGATTTCTCTAAAATCCATTCAGTTCTTCTTGCATGGCAAGTATCCAATTGACATCCATAAGAGCTTCTTCTATGTTTGATGGTTCTATTTCAGATAAAAACTTGCAAACATAGCTTCATGCTGTTGTCTTTTGGTTTTTACTTCATCAGTTACATCTCCAATAACTTATTCAGGGGGATGGTTTTTAAGCCATTTCAAGTTTAAGGGGTCATGGTGAATATTTTGTTCAGCTGTAGAGTTATTAACTGTAGATTCATTTAATCTTTCAGTTAACTCTTCCACTGAAGGAATATCACCTTGATTGTCTTGACATGTTTCATTTACATGATCTTCAGTCCTTGGTAACTCTTTAGTAGATTCTTTATTGCCTTGTTCAATTATTCCTACTGGAATCCCAACTGTTACATATGGCTGTAGAGTTCTATCTATAGAGTTTTCATCTTTCTGCAGATCTTTAATGATCTTTTGATTCTCTCTGTCTTCAATGTGTGGTTCATCAAACACAACATGTGTAGATTCTTTCACCAGCATTGTTCTCTTATTAAACACTCTAAATGCTTTGCTTACTACTGAATATCCAAGGAAGAATCCTTCATCTGCCTTAGGATCAAATGTCTTTAGATAATCCTTCCCATTATTCAGAATGTAGCATTTTGCATCCAAAGATGTAAAAATAAGATATGTTAAGGCTAAATCCTTTCCATAATTCATAAGGTGTTTTGGAATGTGACTTATTGATTAAACACCTGTTTTGTGTGTAACAAGCAGTATTGGTAGCTTCAGCCCAGAACCTTTTAGGTAAATGAGCTTCAACTAACATGGTTCTAACAACTTCTTTTAGAGTTCTATTCTTTCTTTCAGCTACACCATTTTGTTGAGGTGTTCTAGCTGCTGAATATTCATGATGAATCCCATGAAGAGAACAAAACTCTTCAATAACTTGATTTGTAAATTCAGTTCCTCTATCAGATCTGACTTTTACAATCTTTAAACCTTTCTCATTTTGAAATTTTCTCATAAGTTCAGGTAACCTCTGTAGAGTCTCACTTTTTTTCCTTAGGAACACAGTCCAGGTGAATCTTGAGTAATCATCTACCACCACAAGGGTATACTTTTTCCCACTAATACTAACTGGTTCTGTGGGTCCAAAAAGATCCATATGAAGCAGTTCCAGAACTTTGTTTGAGCCATCAAAGATTTTGTTCTTAAAAGTCTTCTTTGTTTGCTTACCCTTTTGGTATGCATCACAAAGGTGATCTTTCTTGAATTTTATCTCTGGTAGACCTCTTACAAGTCTGTTTTTCACAAGGTCATTCATGGTTTTGAAATTTTTGTGATTTAGTCTTTTATGCCAGAGCCAGCTTGTAGATGTAGAGTTGTTTGCTATAAAACAGACATTCTCTTCAGTTGAGCTCCATTAAACTATATACACATTTCCTTTTCTAGTACCACAAAGTTTAACTTGTTTAGTTTCAGCATCCTTAATCATGCATGAGTATGTTGTAAAGTCTACAATGTATCCTTTGTCACAAAATTGACTCACACTTAGTAAATTATGATTTAGTCCATCCATAAGATATGCATCATTGATCTGAACATTTCCTCTTCTTATTGAACCTGAACCCTTGGCAGATCCACTGGCATTATCACCAAAAACTACTCTAGCTCCATTTAGTTCTCTAAGGTTGGAAAGTGTTTCTTTATTACCTGTCATGTGCGTTGCACAACCACTGTCAATATACCAGATTTCCTTTGGAGTGGTTGACAAATGTCCCTGCAATAAGTGAAGAGTTAGTGCTTAGGTATCCAAAGATGTGGATCTCCTCCAGTGACATTCTTAACCACCCAAGTTGGTTTTGCAATAGTTGGTTTTTTGTCTTTCTTGTATGGAACTTCCTGAGCAACTTTCTTGTCACCTGTAGACTTCTTTTCATTCTAAAATTTAATAAAATTCTATTTTCTCTTAAAATCTACAGTTGCTTCCGGCTGCACAGTTGTTGTCTGTAAGGTTTGACTTGAAGTCTCTTCTTTACAGATTGATTTGATCTTGTCTGTGTACAGATTGATCTTTTCTTCCAAATGTTCACTACAAGAAAAAAGATGTTATACAACACATGAAAGATAACGGTTTCGAAAAAAAATGATGTCTAAGGTAAAAATGTGTTGTTTAAGCTATAACCATTGTCTTTCAGATCAGGCATTTGATGATATACAACGGGTATGGACAACCGTTGTAGTTCCGCATTGTAAATGCGCGAAAAATGGGTCATATACAACGGTTATACACCGTTGTAGTTCATTGTTATTTTTTTTGCAGAATGAGTAGAAAGACAATATTTTTCAACCATTGTATTTTCAAATTGTAAAATGTAAAAAAATGCGCACATTTTTTTCAATGAACTACTACAACAACGTGTTTTGGGCATTGTCATTCTACAATTTTGAATCAAATATTAGTATCTTCAAAAAATATAAAAATAAATTATACATTTAAATCAACACTTTTAACAATGGAAAATAACACTTTATTCATTTGGAATGACACTTTTCATAAATTGAATGAACACTTTTATAGTAGTACTTGGAAAATAAAGAAAAATATTAGTCAAACATTTGTCTTGTAAATTTTTCATTCCCGCTGCAATAATTTGCCCTAGCTATCTTCTTCCCAAATCGCCTATATGTCGTCGCACCCATTCTCCTCCGCTAGTGCCATCGCCACCACCACCGCTGCTCCTCCACTCGTGTCATAACTCACTGCATAAACCGAGCAAAAATCCTCCGTTCGTGTTATAACTCTTCTGCCCTGGTTACGCTGCCGTACTTTTCTCCGCCTCGACAACCGCCGCAACCTCCATTCTCATCCGCCACTGCTATCGCCACCATTGCAGGTCCATCATTCGGGCCATAGCCGCTCCTCTGCCTCCGACTCTCCTCCTTCGCGGCTACTCCTATGCTCTAGGGTATGTAACTTAAATTTCAGACTAGACGTTTTAGAGCACTATTCTTTGTTGATCTGTATAGTGAGGTCGGATTAGTTGGTTAATAAATTGATTAAACATATGTGGGTATGTGTATTCGAGGTTGCATATGTATGTATGTGAGTGGTGAATAACTAAAATTGGTTTGTTATTAGCAGCTTAGTTTATTTGCTATCATACATTTATAATAATTTTAACTTTGTGGAGTTTCTTATTTATGTACTGCTTATCGAATTTCAAGCTTGTTTTCTAAAGGTATTATTTGCTATATTTCATACGGAATTACAGATTATTGTAATAATAATATGAGAATTGAGAGAATTTAAGTAGATGTACATGATTGGGGGGGTGTATGCCTATTACCTGTTTGAGATAATGCCTTGGAGAGAAAGGAGTATGTGCCAATATAGTCGGAGATATTATATTTATGCATAATCAATTATTTAAACTGTAGTATAAACAACATTGATCCATGAAATGGAGCGAGTTTTGGTTCTTTTGGATCATTACAGTAAAATCAAAGAACATGAAATAAATTCAAGACTACAACACTGAATAAGTATTCAGGTTAGTTGCAAATTAAATTTTCCTGATTGCATTGTTTAGACATGTTTACTTACAGATTTCAATGAAAGCACGCATCTTCTTATCTAAAGATATCTATAAGACAACAAGTAACTTTATCTATAAGGAGAAACCTTGGAGCCCAGGACATCAATAGTCTAACATCGGCCTTAGGAGAATAACTTATGTGAAATGGAAACTTAACTTATCAAAAACTCCTAAGAAAACATATAATAATTTTAAATTTTTTTTATAAAAAAAGTCCAATATTTATTGATAACAGACCGAGAAGGAAGATGTACCTTATATTAAACTTTTACAAGTAGTTTTGGTTCCCCTTTAAGAAAGAATAATTTTAGGTTTGCCTTCTGGGTTTCGTCCCTTCTTCTAAGGCTTTGTTTTTTGCTCACTTTCCAATATTAGATTTAGAATGACTAAATTTTGGTTTTTGCTCAGTTTCTAATACCATTGTTACTACTTGACCAAACTGATGTAGTCCATATATCTAATTGCTCCTCTTCTTCCCCCTCCCAATTTGGTTCTTTTAATTTGTATGATGAGGAAAATTACAATGATGCAATTAATTTATTTCATGTTTCCAAATAACTTGAGAAAACATCGTTGTATACAAATGCTCAATAGAAGGTCTGTAAAAAACTTATTTTTACATGGTGAACGTGTAAGTTATCTTCGAAACTGATTTTGTAAATCCCTTTTGGTTGGACTGTATGTTTCCTTTGAGCTGAGCTATATTGCAGGAAAATTAAGGATTGTATGTTTATCTTAGGGAAGTTAAGGATTGTCAGGCTAAAGCGAGGGGGATTCCGTGTAAGAAAAAAAAAGAAGAGGAAAATTAGTCATCAAATCAAGGGCCACGATGAGTTGATCAAGAATCCCAAGCACAATTTTTAAAAAAAGGTAATTAATTTAATTGGTAAATTTTTAATTCTATGCATATATATGTATGTGTGAGTTGCAGCATTAAATTCAGAGAAAACGACAGGTATGTGATGAAAGAAACAGTTAGTCTGCAAAGGTTTTTGGTGAATTGATTGAGTAGTATTGAGTAATAGGTATCAGAAGTTGATTATATGTATACCGAGGCGAGGACCACACGGTTGCAACCACAATAGTAATATAGTATATTTAAGTGTGTAGAGTAGTACTATATACTACTATTTAAGTGTGTCATACCTAAGATTTTTCTCAGTACATAATTATCTTGTTTAATGTATTTTACCCGAACTGATCAATCTTCTGCAAATGCTATTTCTATTTTATCCTGCTTGAAATTATGAAAGAGAAGCAGCTAGTTTCTCATAACCGAAAGTTCAATTATATATTTCGATAATGCAAGAAAAGAAAAGTGCAATTTTTAGAAGATTTCAGGCTTTGATAACACTTGTTGTTTGTGTCAATGTTATTTTCGGGCTTTGCTTTTGAGTTGTTCAGCTAGAGGTTTGGCTACCTTTATTCATTGCAACGATTTCGCCCATTATTTGCCAAAAAATGTAAGTGTAAAATGTCTGAGTGATGTTGGTTTCTTTCTGGATGCATAAGCTGTTAACATGGAACTAAAAAAAATTGGAGTTGTGCATTTGTTAATTAATTCTGATTAATTGCTATCATATTTTGCCAACCCTTGCAGAAGAGATGTAGCTTTGAATCACAGCATGAGATATTTTTACAAAAGCCTCATTTCTCTGCAGGTAAAAGTCTATTTAGGATGATATATAAGTCCATTAAAATAAAAAATTTGTTGTTATTACTAGGAAGATGGTATTTTTTTGGATTGTGATTTTGTGTCCACTTACTAATTAATCCTTTTTGCAATTTAAACTTGCTTGACAGGGTGTGCAAACTAACCTGAATAAAAAATGCACTGCTTCGGTTTATCCTGAACTAGTATGGTACCTTTTCTTGTTTCATTTGATGGTATGTGACAAGTTATTGTTTTAGTCTTGGGTCTAGATTTTTAGTGGTGCTCAATATGTCGTGGTTGATTGAACTTATTTGAGGTTATCTTGATGTTTCTTTTAGATATCATGATTATCAAAAGTTTATTAGCTGCCTCTAGAATGGACTACCTTATCTATTGATTTTCTGGTATGTTCTCTCCCTACACACATACATGCAAAAAACAAGAAAGTTAGGACAAAAAAAGGTTCGAATTTCATGATTAAGTGAGATGTTAGTAATTTGAAGTGAGATGCAAAAAACAAGGAAGTTCATATTGGGGTTCATTTGAAGTTGGATTTGTCTTCATTGTCTTACAGATTATTACTCCTTTGATGTACATGTCTTTAATGAAAGTATTCTGCAATATAGTCGATCACCATCTTTTCTTGTAAGCATTTGTTCCCGTTATATGCTTCATATTAGTGTGCTCATTGGTTGCTATGCATAGTTGTCTAATCATAACAAATTTATTCAGAAAAATAATGCAAAATCACTCAATACTGTTGCAGGCTCTGAAGCAATGTTTGCTGATCTTGACCAATTTTTAAATGTTACAATTAAAGTGAGTAAACTAAATGTCATTTTATCTTGATTTTGATTGTATTTATATCGTAGCTACACCTTTATTGTTTTGTGGAAATAATTTATTTCAATGTGAAGATTAATTTGATTTGTATGTTTGCTAAAATATTATTCATTTTTCAACGTAGTGACGAAATCTACGAAAAGGGTGCATGAATGTTGCGGGGCGTAAAGGGTGCATGAATGTTGCGGGGGAACAGAAGAAAAATGCACAAGTTGGTTGAAATATTTGTAATTGAATGTTAAGGCATTAATTTAATTATTAGTTTAAACTTTTGTAAACTCATATTTATGGTATTTTTTTGATGGTGTGGAACACTTTTATGAACTTCTATTACACAATGATTGTGTAGTATTGAGAATGAATGTTGATGGTATTGTAGTTATTTTTGCTTAAATTTTATCTTGAAAATTTATTATAGGTTTTATATTATATATTTACGTAATCTAAATATAAAAAATACAATATAGCTCATATTTAGGAAAGACAAAGATGCAAAACGGATGTAGTAAATATAAAAAGACAATTGTTTATAAAAGTTGTCTATCCAAGAAATTTATGAAATATCTATGCGTATTTTAATGGAAAGACAAGGGTCCAAATACGATGTAGTTAACATGGACAGATAACGGTTAATAGCCATTGTCTTTCATTGAAATTTAAGAAAAATATATCGTACGACAACTTCTTTTTTAAATAAAGACAACGGTTATAAGACGTATGTATTACAGAACAACAACGGTTGAGCACTGTTGTCTATCCCCAATATTTATGAAATTATTATGCTACAACAACATATTTGATTAGTGATATACAACTGTTCTTAACCGTTGTAGTAATTGAGAAAATACGACGGTTAGTTGACCGTTGTCTATTTATACCCATGTACTACAACATCATCTTCTACATCGGCTATTTTTTTTAGACAGACAATGGTTTTGAACCGTTGTAAAACCTCTTTTTTCTTGTAATGGTTGTTCATTTTCAACCTTTCCATAGATAATGTCAATAATCTTGTTTTGTTTCTCATCGGATAGATTTTTTACTAATCTTTGAACAGTTGGTTCCTCAAGTTCTTGTAGAAGAATGCTTTCTCTTTTGAACACTTGTTGTTTCACAAATGTGGGAACAGATTTTTCAAGATATTCCATCCAATCACATGGATTGTATCCAATGCCTGTCATATCTCCAGAAGGTCTTTGCTGTAAAAGCATTTCCTTCAATTTTCTAGAAGATTTACCATAGCATTCCAATCTTTTAATGAAATAATCTCTCTCAACTTCAACATTTTGAATAATGTTGTCTTTCTTTGCAACTTCATTCTTGAGATCTATACAGTCAGTAATTCTGCATGTAGCTTCTTCAAAAAGTTCTTCATGACTCATTTTTAGATAATCAAATTCTTCTTGCAAATTACTCATTAAGGATAGCTTGTTTCTGTTTTCATTGGTTTCAGCAAGAAGTTCCTCAATTCTTTGCTTAAGTTCTTGATTTTCAACTAAAAGTTCATCATAATCACTTCTTATATAAAACAGTCCTTCAAAACCTTTTTGGAGCAAGTGAATCATATCACTGGAAGAATCCTTTTCAGTTAAAGAACTGGATGAGGATTGTACCTCTTCATCCTTTGCCATAAGACATATTAGTGCTTCATTGTCCTCAGAATCTGTGGACTCACACACTCTGCAGTTGGGTGTGAGAAGAAGAAGAGGGACCTTCTTCCTGAGTCTTTTCAAACTCGGATAGTAGTGCTCTTATTCTTTCTTTATCCAACTTTTTCTTCTTTTCCATCCTTGCAGCTTTCTCCTCCTCAGTGTACTTCTTTGCTTCTGGGTAGGGGCAGTCCTTGATGAAATGTCCAGGCTTCCTGCAATTATAGCAAAGATCGTTAGAGTTAGTGGTTGGTTTACTTGACTTAACTTCTTGCTTAGATGGATTTTTCTTCCAGTTGGCTCTCTTGACAAACTTCTTGAATTGCTTTATCAACATGGCCATCTCATCATTTTTTGAATCTGATTTTGTAGTTGGGTTAGACTCTGTAGCTACTAGAGGTGTGACTTTTGAATTTGTTGAGTCTTTGTCTTTTCTCCTGTCAATATTAAATTCAAAGGCTTTAAGGTCAGAAAACAACTCAAATGTGGATACTTTGGATAAATCTTAGATTCTCTCATAGCAACCACTTTCATATCCCATTCAGATGGTAAGGCTCTTAGAACTTTCATGTTCTTTTCCCTTTGAGAGTATTCTTTTCCAAGCTCATTGAGTATTTCAATGAATCTTGAATCAAACTTTTCACGAGTTTCTCCAGATTTCATCTTGAAGTTTTCAAATTTTTGGACAACTATCATGAGCTTGTTCTCTTTAATTTGACCAGTCCCTTCACAAATCATCTCAAGTTTCTCCCATATCTCTTTAGCAGTTTTGCAACTTTTTATCTTGCTGAACACAATTTTATCTAGGGAGTGATAAATAGTGTTTCTTGCAACATTATCGAGGTTTGATCTCCTCTTGTCTTCATCTGTCCACTCCTTCTTAGGCTTTGGAATGATTTGGGCTAGACCAGTCTGATCTCCTGCAGTGTTGGCCTTTTCTATCACAATTGGACCATCCTCAATTATGGACCATATTTCATCATTCATAGCAGATAGGTGAGCTTACATTCGGATCTTCCAATCATCATATTCATCTGTGGAAAACATAAGCACTTTAGACATCATCATTTTAGGAGCCATGGGAAATGCAAATATGATTTTTCAAAAACAATTTTGGATCTGGCTTGAAAACTTTTGAAATTTGGTCAAAGCAGTGGCAAGCCAACTGCTCTGATACCACTCGTTGGTCCCAAAGATGTATCAAGGTCTAGAGGGGGGGGGGGGGGGTGAATAGACCTTGATTATTAAAACTTAAAACTTTTTTGCAACAAATAAAGTATACAGATTGTACTCTGCATCTGTAGGGTTGAAAACAAAGGTTTGTAGCTGCAGACTTTTGAAATGCAAAGTCTGTATATTTAAATCAAACACTTATCAGAATTGGTGTTGTAATACTTAGGAGTATTTTAACACCTAGTGCAGCGGATATAAGTAAAGTGTGTGAAGTGAAAAATCAAATCCAAACAAACTTTAATAAGCACAAAGAATATGAGTGATGCAATAAGATAAATAAGATGAATGAACAGTAGATAAAGAACAAGATAAATTTATAGTGGTTCAGAGGTGTTGTAATCCTCCTACATCCACTGTTACACCACACAGGTGCCAAATTCACTAAGAGATCACACAGTCACAAGAAGTTCCCCCTAAGACCTAGAGTTCTCACTCAGATCAGTCTAGTCTAGGATGAAACAAAAAGTTCACTCAGAACACTCTCTCTATCTCACTCATAAATAAACACGCACTAAGAAACAAAATCTACACAAGGTAGAATACAATGGGTATATAGTGAGGAACAACAAAAATATAAGACAATATTCCTAGCTTCTAAGTCCTAAAAACTTCTATAGTTGAAGGGCTGTAGACTTTGAAGGCTGTAAATATTGTGCAATATGCTTGAGAGCTTTGGATTGTTGTTGTTGATTCTCTGAGGTCTCCTCTCCTATTTATAGGACTCTTGAAGGGTCCTCTAGTCGTTGGAGGGATTGATAATTTCAAATATTTTCACCTCCATCTTTGACTTCTGCTTAATTAAGGCTTCTTGTCATATAGCAATGTCCTTCAAGTAGTACAAGTTGTCTTTAAGTGATGACTGCTCAAAGAGCTATTAATCACTGAAACACTTGTTTCTACTGGCTAGTAATTAGCTCTGGTAAACACTGAGACTTTTCAAACTAAGTGAGTGAATGTACCAAGTGTACTACACTTAATTAGTCCTACTAATCTCAAGTTTACAGCTTGTAGTCTCAAACTCTGCAGATGTAGACTCTTCGGTTGTGGACTTGTCTTCAACTCTTCAGATGTAGACTTGTCTTCAACTAGCTGTAGGGTCTATATCCAATGTTTGCAGATGTAGACTTTCATCTACTAAATTCTTCATTTTTCTTTGTACCTGCAATGTTAGTTTCCACAATACAAAAAAAAATATCTTTTTAACATTATCAAAATTAAAGGAAGAAAAATCCTTAGGACAAAAATATCCTAACAATTTCCCCCTATTTTGATGATGGCAAAACCAATCAAACAAAATAATTTGAGAAACTAAATTTCATGAAAGAAACAAACAAAGTCTAGGAAAAAGAGAGAATTACATTCAACTGTAAATTAATACATGATCACTGATCAATTACAACCTCTTCTATTCTAACATAGACTTCAGCTGATTTACCTTCTCTTTACCTTATTTTGTGCTTAGGATCCACATCTTCATCTTCAGAGTCATACCTTTCAGGGCTTTGTGGGATGATTCCTTGAGCTATAAGGGCAGCATTCTTCAAATCTTCTTCCTCATAAGCCTTTAACATCTCAAACTCGATCCTTGCACTTTCAGTTTCTTCTTTCTTTTCTTTAGATCTTGGTGACAGAGTCCTGGGCATCTTCTTCCTTCTGACAGCTTGCTTCTTCTGAACTCCTCCTCCTAGCTTCCTCAGTAACTTAGCATTATCACCTGAATACAAAGTACTCTGTGATGGTCCCGTTTTTGAATACCAAAATGGGAATTTAGGAGATAATTTTTTTAAACCTTTTGCTCAAAGAGTTCAGCAAGAGTGAATAATACTCAAGTCACTGCATTGCTAAGAGTCAGAGCACTCAAGTCAGTGCAACTGACTTGCGAGCTCAGTCTCTTAACAAGGCAGTGACTCGAGAGGTTACACTTCAAGCCACTGCACTGCTTAGAAGCTGAGTTACCAAGTCAGTGTGAAGACTTGGAGACTCATGCTCTAAGCAACACAGTGACTCGAGATGCTGAACTCTCGAGGGTGTTGCCTGAACTGGTCAGTGAGAAGGATTCTCCCTGACCTAAATACTTAACCAAAGTTTTCTTTAACAATGATCTCAGTGAGCAGATTTTCACAATACTTTAGTAAATACTTAAAATAATAAAACACTCAGTTTAACATGGTTCAGAGACTCAAGCTCTTACATCCACGGCCTGATTTAACAGGAAATCCACTAACTGGGATTATTGTTTTTAACGTGCCAAGGTGCACCCAGATCTACAACTCCAGATCTTGCTTAGTTCCTTACTAACTCACAAAACAACTTACTACCAATAAACCTAACTTAGGGTTTTGGTTTCAGTTGGGTTTTCTCCAACTAGGTGAGGTTTTCCCTTACAATGTGTTAGCCTAAAGCTAAGATTGGGAAAACCTCTCTAAGCTAAGAGTTACAAGCTGAACACTCATTTATATATCTGTGAAGACCTTAATGGTCAGTGAACAAGGTGTGAAACGTGCCTCCTTATACCTCCCTTTGAAATTGCACTAAACTCTCATACCTTCACAGCTCATAGGTGTTGATTTTCTCTTCTCACACACTTCAAACCGCAGCTATGAGCTTGTATTTATAGTGTGGATTCAAATGTAACCGTTGGAGGAAATTACATTTGAATCCATACAATTAATAGGTTTCACCTACTTTTTTGGAATGCGGCCTTGTCAGTGTCAGATATGCTGTCTTGACTTAATTGGTCTACGTGGACTGGATCCAACAGATCTTTAACTCAGTGTGCTTGATCAGGGCGCACTGACTTCAGATAGCATTATCCTCCACTGACTGATGATCTTCAGTAGACATACTTGTCTTCAGTATAATTGTCCTTCAGTAGACTCTTGAAGGTCTTTCCAGGAAGTTTTTCATAAGGCTGAATGACAAACTTCCCTGACCACAGTAGCCTGACTCCTTCAGGGCCTACTTTGTACATCACTGATCCTCCTGATCACGCTCTTCACAGAGTAGTCCACTGACTTAACTTAGATCAGCCAGGTTTATACTCAGTGGGACATCCTTCAGGCTTCTCTTCAGGTTCAGGTCTCTGATTTGGCTTCAATCTGTTCTTCTTGATGTCATCTTGATTTCCTCAGGCTGTGTTGCTGAGTTCCCTCTCGCTGAGTTCCCCCTCAACTGAGTGTTTCCTCAACTGAGTTCTTCTCAACTGACAGCCTATTCTACTGAGGCATCACCTAGCCTGGCCTGAAACTAAAGATATAATCCTGACTGCTTTCAAACCTATTACATGTTATTTTGGAAAATCATCAAAACTAAAACATATCCCAACACTCTGGCCTTTCAAGGTCATGAACAATCTGAATCTGTCAGTCAAACTGGCATGCTTTTTGAGCAATGGATGGAAATGACCAATCTTTCTGAACTCTTCCATAAACATCTTGGTCTTCTCCACCAAATTTTCTTCTTCCTCTGGAAGTGTGTCTGTAGACTCTTCAAACATCTCAGCTGCAGGATTAACCTCAACTGTTGAAACCGTGTCTACAGGCACAAAAGAAAATGTTTCTGTAGGGTTGGCAACTGTAGGATTCTCAAAACCTTGACTTTGAACATTTCCTAACAGTTTTTGTGTGAACACAGAGACTGGCTGTGATTTCTTTTCTTGCTGTCTTGCCTCTTGAAATTTTGCTTCCCTTCTCTAATTAACCTTATCTTCCCATTTTCCAACAGATTTTTGATTTTGTAGAATCTTGATAATTATGCCTTTGTGAAAATGTCCTTGGGCATGTAACTTATCCTCAGGTTTAGCAAATAAAGAAACTCCACCTACTGGTCTGTCAAAACCACTCAGTCCAGTCTTGAAAGCTTGATCTAGTTATTTCTCAAAGTCTCCTTGTATATTCTGAAAGTTTGTTAGGGCAACATCAAGAGCATATTTCTTACCAGAATTCTCCTTTAATCTCATGGATACAACATCTTCCCCCTTTTTGCCATCAACAAAATAGCTTAGGAGGGTATCCATCTTGGCAAATAGGTGGGATTCAATGTGATTTGAATTAGCAGCTAAGGAGCTCATATTCTTATTAATGCCATCAATAGAGTCCTTTATCAACTTGTTGTCATCCAGAATTCTTTCCATAGAGCTCTTCAGTTCTCCAATCATGTCATCCTTTTGTTGTAACTCTTTCTTCATTGTAAGATGCATACTGACCAGGTTTTCAATGGATTCCTTGAATTTCTCCCGAATCTATAGCTTTTCTTCTTTTGCCTTCTCAAACAACTTAGTTAGCATCTCTTGCAATCCTTCATTGATTCTCTTAAACACAATGTGCTCTGGAATCCTTCTTAGTTCTTCCTTGATGTTTGTAGACATCTCTTCCACAGTAGTTTCAATAGAACTAATTTTCCTCAGAATTTCCTCATTATTAACAACTTCTTCATCAAATATATCTTCCTCTCCTTTAGATATTCTCAAAACAAGTTCTGACTTTCCCTTTCCTTCCATGAGTTTAGGTCTCTTGGGATCAGACATACTGGGAGCAGGTGTCTTCCTTTTCAGATTCAAAGGTGTGGGCACATCAGGTGTGGCCAACTCCTTCAAGTAATCATCGAAGTCCTTCTCGTTCATAGTCTCTTCACCAAGAGGTGTAGATGGATCAGCATTTTCTAAAACAATAAAGGCGGATTGTGCTTTTAAAGCTTCTAAATCCTTACCTAGATTGCCTGTAGTTAGCTGAGTCTTATCTGCAAACCTTTGGAAGTTTTGAGTTGTAGAGTTTGCAGCACTTGCATTTACTTCAGATGAAGTATTTGCAACAGTTTGGCCTCCTTGAGGTGGTAAACCTCCATCTCCAGCTTCATCATCATCATCATCATCATCATCATCATCATCATCATCATCATCATCATCATCATCATCATCATCATCATCACTTTTTCTCAGATCATCAGTCTTACAAGGTGATTTATCATTTATTTTACCTTTTTCTTCCTTGTCTTCTGTAGACTTTCCTTCTTCCAAGTCTCTCTCTTAAGTAACAATAGATTTCCCAGTTTCAGCAACAATTTGTACTCCTTCAATCAGTGTGTTCAGGTTTGACAAATCTTCCATGGGAGGGCTTGGTGGGACAACAGAGCTTCTACCTTCTCCACTTAAGAATCCTTCAATTTGAGGCATGTCTTCCTCATCTGTACTTTCCTCATCTCTATTGGCAGATAACAATTTTGTTCCAGGAATTATAGCTTGATCATCAGGTTCATTTGCAAGTACTACTCTCAATACTTCAGCTGCTGACTTGCTCAGTGGTTTTCCTTTGGAACATTCAACAGAGATTTCTTTCCCTTTTCCCTTCTTGGATTCTAGGGCTTTAATTTAACTGATTTTCTTTCTTTTCATTTCAGCAATTTTCTTGAAGAAAAACTTATTATCTAGCAACACTTCAATATCTGAGGTGTTACTCCACTTTTTAATCCTGACAAATTCTTCTTCCTCCTTCTTCTTAAGAAATTCCAACTTATTCCTATGATCACTCCATTCTTCATATCTCTGCAGTTCTTGAACATGTTCTACAATCAATTCTTCATCATCTAACTCAGCATCTCCTGATTCAGCTTCAACTAAATCCTTCACTTTCTGTCCAACATTCTTGCTTAGAAACTCTGCAGATGAAGAAGTCACAATGGCTACCTAATTCATACTCGAGTTTTGTTGTAAACTTCAATATGAACAAGACGGTTTCGACCATGCCTGAGCTTCATAACATGCTCAAGACTTTTGAGTCTTCCACTGCTAAGGAAAAGCCCGTGCTCATGGTGGGTGCTTCTAGTTCCTCTGCCCCTAAAGGGAAGAAGAAGCAAGGCTAAGAAAGGCTCTAAGCCTAATTTCCTCAAGCCGAAAGGTGGAATTTTGTTAGGATAAAAGTTGTTAGTTTTGATGAGTTAAAACAAACTAGAAGATGTAATAGGACCATCTGGACCTGTTAGCCAGATGATGATCTAGATTAGGACTTAGTCTAGGGGGAACTGCCAGACCAGAAGACTTCACCAGAAGAGTCACCAGAAGACCCCACCAGAGGACTTCACCAGAGGACTCCATCAGAAGACTTCACCAGATGAGACAGACCAGAGGCAGAGGACCTTCCCCAGACCAGCCGAGTCCAGACCAGACGAGTCTGGTGGAACAAAAGATGCTCAGTTTGATCCCCTGATTCTACTGAGTATTCTGGTTGTTCACCAGATTAGGACCAGAAGACACCGAGGTTGCCTGGTGTCTGGTCTTGCCTTCTCTGGAGAGAATCAGAGTTAGGCAGAGGAAGCTATTGACCGTTGGTGACTCAAATCAAGTCAACATGATCAGGATTGGAAAGTATTTGAAGATAATCAATCCAAGGATCCCACCAACCTAATCAATCAATTAGGGAATTGATTGATTGAGGCTTCCTTATATAGAGGATCTGATTGGATTAGCCCTCCAACGGCTAGCCCTAATCCCCTCTATATATACAAGAGTGCAGTTCAAGAAAAAGCTCTAGAGACTCTACACGCGCATAAGTGATCCAAGCTTTTTGATATTCATACCAAGCACTCTTACTGTTCATAATATTTATCTACTCTAAAGGAGTTATTCAAACCACAACCTGTTCATCTATTAGACAAGGTTGTTGGCTGGTTGATCTTTAGATTGAAGTTAAATCTAAAGAGGTTGTAAGAAGGAACTGGTACTTCCCAATTCCAGTAAGTAAGTTTGTGAGTTGGTTATAGTGAGACCCCTTGGTTATAAGGGAGAGTGGACGTAGGATATTCAATCCGAACCACTATATATCTTGTGTTCTTTATCGCTTTATTTTACTTATTTGTTTGTTGATTAGTGTTCTCTTGTAAAAGACTTTGAAAGACATTTGACTTAAGCTTCCGCAATTAATCTAACTAGTGGGACCAACAAGTGGTATCAGAGCAGTGTGTCCAACGACCACTGCTTTGTAAAGCGTTTGGTGGTCACCGGGCAGATCCATTGCTCTTTAGTGCTTTTGTTCAAGTTCTTGTTATTTCCCTAAATTTCTTATCAAAATGTCTGCAAAATCTTCTTACAAGAGTCGTAAGCTCCCAGAATTCTCTTTTGAGGATTACAGCCACTGGAGTTTTATGATGAGCAATCATCTTGGAGCTATTCACCACCGCATGTTAGATGTGGTTGAAAGTGGCCCCATTCAATTTTACTGGACTCCTATTGATAGTGGCAGGTCTGAGTCCAGGGAAGAAACTAGTGAAGCTGCCCAAAAAACTGCAGAGGATAGAGTCCCCAGGCAACGAATCCTAAAAAAGAAAGATGAGCTTGACAATGATGAAAGAAAGCTCTACAACTTGGACCAGGTGGCAAGAACATAGATCATCAACACACTTACTAAAGAGGTGATTGAAAAGGTCAGAACGTGTGCCACTGCCAAGGAGATGTGGGACAAACTGGCGTTACTCTGTGAGGGAACAGAGAATATCAAAGATAACAAACTCCAAGCTGTTCAACACTCGTTTGATACCTTCAAGATGAAACCAGACGAGACCATTGACCAGCTGGACATGCGTCTCACAAACCTCCTGAACAAGGCTAGTGCCTTAGGTAAGACCTACTCTGAAAAAGAAATTAATAGTAAAATCTTGCGTTCACTAACAAGCAGGTGGAGAATTAAAGTCACTGTGATCAAGGACAACAAGGATCTCAATACTCTGGATCATCATCTTCTGTTGTCTGATCTCAAAGCATATGAGTATGATCTTCAAGAGGAGGATCAAACAGAAGAGGTTTTCTCTTCTGGCCAAAAATGTGTTGCATTCTCTTCAACTATCAAGCCTGATGTCAAGCCAAAGGAGTCTACTGCAGATGACTTGAGCCTCAAGGAGCAGGTAGCACTTCTAACTCGTAAATTAGATAAAATGAGTTCAAAATATGGCAGGTACAAAAGGCATTGGAAGGAATCTACCAGAGACAGAAAGGGTTCCTTCAAGCCTGCAGAGAAGGAGAAGACATCTGGAGACTCAAGGGAGACCAGATTCAGAACTCCAGAGAGGAGGAGAGATGACAACCCTGGCAACTCTGGGAGATCGGATTATCAGAGGAGGGATGGTAGCTCTGGCAGACCTGACTACCAGAGGAGAGAGAGTAGTCCAGCCAGATCAGACTACAACCAGAGGAGAAGAGAGCCAAGTCCTAGTCCCAGAGGAGACAATGCCTGCTACACATGCAACAAGACTGGTCACTACAGTTATGATTGTCCTCAGCTTACTCCTAGGGAAAGAGAAGAGAAAAGAATCAAGAGAGATAGGAGATATGCAGATAAGAGAGCATTGCTGGCAGAAGCAGAGGAGGATTTATGAAAGATCATTCCAAAGAGATTGAACTTTCAGTTCTTACTCATGAGCATTGCTTACTTCTTTGGAATGATCTTTCATGAGTTCTCTGGTGGATTTATGCTCATGAGAGAGAGATTGAACTTCAGTTCTTCTTCTTCTTCTGACTTTGGATCAGATGATGATGTGTGTCTTATGGCAGACATCACTGAGGTAAATGAAACTACTCTAGTTTTATCAATTTCCAAATGTACTGAATCCTCTAATTCATCTGGTAACTCCAGAGAGTCTGATATGCAACAAATGCTATCAGATCTCCAAAATTGTGTCCAACTTTGTCAAAAACTTGAGAAAGAGAATGGTAGGCTCAGAGCTGAAGTTCAATCTCTCTCTCATGAGCATAAATCCACCAGAGAACTCATGAAAGATCATTCCAAAGAAGTCTCTGAACTTCAGGATAAGATCACTGAAAGAGATACTCTGGTAGATCAACTCATGAAAGAAAAGAACTCTCAAGAAGATGAGATCACTGAACTCAGAGCCAAATACCAGACTCTTATCAAGGGAAAACAAGTTGCTCACAACATAGAGGAGATACCTATGCCCAGAGAAGCTCCTAAGATACCATCTGTTGTATCTATCATATCAGAGTCTTCTCAGCGCATTTGTGATAAGAGTGGTTTAGGATATTCTGGAATTTCCTCTAAAACTCATAAATACTTTTATAATAAAGACAAGTCTGTAAGAGCTGGTAAATTGGTAGAAATCTGGGATGATAAAGACTTAACTGGTAATGGTTACAAGGTGGTTCACAATCCTGACTGGAAAAGGAATCACTCTGTTAATCACATTACATATGGTCCAGAAGAGTTGACTGTTCTGGAAGAGAAGATGCTAGAGAATAAGTGTAAAAAAGGGGAACTATTAAAGATTGATGGTTCTGTGAACAATGAGTCCCAAGGAGTAGAAATTACTCAAATTGGAGGACCCCAGAGAAATCCTCAAAGGGAACCTAAACAGATTAGGGGACCTCAAAGGAAACACTCAAGAAAGGGGAATACCAATCAGAGTAATAACTACCAGAGAAGGAACAATGTTCAACAGCACCAGGTACCCCAGAGACAGTTTTCTCAGAGGAATCAGTTCCAGAATAGGTATACTCAAAGGAACTATAATCACCAGAGCAAGTCTAATTATCAGAACCAGAGGAGGTCTTCCAGACCCATCTATAGAAAACCAACTGATCTGGGTAGTTATGACACCAGAGATGGTTCTTCTAGGATGTACCCTTACAACCAGACCTTTAAGACCATGTCTTTGAGGCAGGCCATTCCAAAGGCCAAATTTGAGAAAAGGTACACCAGACCGGTTTATAGGAAAAGTGTCCTTATCAGACCAGTAGCTCAATATGTCATTGTCAGAGGACATGAGCTGGTAGATAGATTTGGAAGGAAGATAAGATCTCCTCATCCATCAAGGGATGATCTTTATCTATGGATTCCTACAAAACCTGCAACTAACCAATCAGGACCCAGCACCAGTAGGGGACCTAATTGATTTCTCTGCAGGTAGATAAGAGTCCATTGGAGAAAGGATTTTCAAGCAACCATGTCTGGTACATTGATAGTGGATGTTCCAAGCACATGACCTTCCAGAAGGATAATCTCCAAGATTTCAAGCCATTGAATGGACCAAGGGTGATGTTTGGTGACAACAACTATGGAGTCACCAGAGGAGTTGGAAAGTTGACCTTAAATGGAGTTTCTGTAGAAGAAGTCTACTACGTAGAAGGACTCAAGCATAATCTGCTTTCAGTATCCCAATTCTGTGACAAGGGATACTCAGTGAAGTTTTCTAGTGATTCATGCACTGTTTTCTCTTCTGATTATAATGATATTTTGCTAATAGGCTTGAGGAAGGGTAACATTTATCTTGCAGATTTTAACAGTTGCCCAAGAAATGCTTGCCTAGTTGCAAAAGGGTCTGCAGAGAATAGCTGGATTTGGCACAAGAGATTGTGTCATCTTAACTTCAAAACACTGGATAAGATTGCCAGAAAAGGTCTCATTCGAGGTCTTCCCAATGAAGTGTTTAAGAAGAATCAGGTTTGTGGTTCATGCCAGAAGGGTAAACAACCCAAGACTTCCTTTAAGGATGTCCAGAGCACAACCACAACTAGAGTACTTCAACTACTTCACATGGACCTGTTTGGACCTGTTTCTCCTCTTAGTTTCAGTGGAAGGAAGTACACCTTAGTGATAGTAGATGACTTTTCAAGATACACTTGGGTAGTGTTCTTGTTTAAGAAAAATGAAACTATGACTAAGCTGCCAGAGTTCTTCAAGCAGATTCAGAATGAGCAGAACCAGAGCATAGTCAGAATCAGAAGTGATAAAGGAACAGAGTTTTTGAATTCACACATTGCAGATTACTGCAAGGACCATGGGATTTTTCATGAGACATCTGCTGCCAGAACACCCCAACAAAATGGAGTAGCAGAAAGGAGGAATAGGACCCTAAAAAAAGCTGCAAGAACACTTCTGGCAGAATACAGCACTCCACAGAGATTTTGGGCAGAGGCCATTAATATAGCTTGCTACACCCAGAACAGATGCCTGATTGCCCAGAGACATAATAAGACTCCATATGAGGTATGGAAAGGTAAAACCCCATCTGTTTCATATTTTCATGTTTTTGGATGTAAGTGTTTCATCCATGACAATGGGAAATCTAAATTAAGAACCTTTGATGCTAAAGTGGCTGATGGAATATTTTTAGGATATTCCAGCACCAGTAAAGCTTTTAGAGTTTTTAATAAGAATTCACTTTGTGTGGAGGAAACACCTCATGTTGTTTTTGATGAATCTGCTTTTGAGTACAAGGTGGATTCTAAGTCTTCAGATGAGACCCAAAATCAGACTACTCCCAGAGTTATCAAGGTCAATCCACCTATTCTTGATTCAGATTCAGATTCAGATGATGACCCATCTCCTGGTTCTCTGAAGCAGAAACCTTCACAAGGAGCAGAACCAGAAGAGGTTGGAACTTCTGTAGGGGGAAGCTCTTCTGCAGGTGGTGTTAATCATCAAGATACTGCAGAAGATGATCAACAAGGCAAGACCACGGGAAGGAGGACCCTGGTTGATCACCCCAATGACCTGATCTTAGGAGATCCAACTAAGGGTGTCCAGACTAGGAGAACTCTTAACTTAGCTGCCTTATTCAGTTGCTATGTGTCCTTGATTGAGCCCAAAAACATCAAGGAAGCACTGAAAGATTCAAATTGGATTGTTGCAATGCAGGAGGAATTGAATCAATTCACCAGACAGGATGTTTGGGAGCTGGTAGACAGACCAAGACATCAAAAGGTGATAGGCACTAAGTGGGTTTTCAAGAATAAGAAAGATGAGAATGATGTCATTACTAGGAACAAGGCAAGGCTAGTGGCCCAGGGCTATTCTCAGTCTGAAGGAATAGACTATGATGAGACATTTGCCCCTGTTGCCAGACTAGAAGCCATCAGATTGTTCTTAGCATATGCTGCTCACATGAAGTTCAAAGTATACCAGATGGATGTGAAATCTGCCTTTCTTAATGGGATTCTCATTGAGGAAGTGTATGTTGAACAACCCCCTGGTTTTGAACAAGGTGACAAGGTGTTTAAGCTTAAGAAAGCTCTTTATGGGCTGAAGCAGGCACCCAGAGCATGGTATGACACTCTATCTCAGTTTCTTCTGGACAATGGTTTTACTAAGGGTAAGATTGATAGGACCTTGTTTAGGAAAGAAGAAGGAAAGGACATCCTTCTGGTCCAAATATATGTTGATGACATTATATTTGGATCCCCTAACAAGAAGCTGTGTGAGAAGTTTGGTGAGCTCATGCAGGGTCAATTTGAGATGTCCATGATGGGAGAAATGAATTACTTTTTGGGTTTGCAGGTTAAGCAATCAGAGAAGGGAATTTTTATTAATCAAGCAAAGTACACCAGAAACATGTTAGAGAAATTTGGGGTAGGATCTAGCAAAGCAGCCAAGATCCCTATGATGACAAATTTCAACATGGATCCAGATGAGTCTGGAGAGAGTGTGGACCAGACTCAGTACAGAGCACTTATTGGTTCTCTTTTGTACCTGACTGCAAGCAGACCAGATATTACTTTTGCCGTAGGTGTTTGTGCCAGATTTCAAGCTAATCCCAAGAAGAGTCATTTGGAAGCAGCTAGGAAGATATTGAAATATCTTAAGGGAACTGTGAATTTAGGATTATGGTATCCTGCAGATGATAACTTAGAATTGAGTGGTTATTCAGATTCAGACTATGGTGGATGCAGAATAGATAGGAAATCTACAAGTGGAACATGCCAATTTTTAGGGAATAAATTGGTATCCTGGTTTTCTAAGAAGCAGACTTCAGTTGCTACATCAACAACAGAAGCAGAGTACATGGCTGCAGGGAGCTGTTGTTCTCAACTACTCTGGATTAGTCAACAGCTTAGGAACTACCAGATTAGAGCTAAGGATATTCCTATATTTTGTGATAGTAATAGTGCAATTGCCATCACCCAGAATCCAGTTCTTCATACCAGGTGCAAACATGTTGATATAAGACATCATTTTATCAGAGATCATGTTGAGAAGGGAGATATAAGGATGGAAAAGATTGCAACAGAGAAGCAGAGAGTAGATATTTTAACCAAGCCTTTGGCTGACACCAGATTCAGAGAGTTAACCTTTGAGTTGGGTTTGTTGGATCCAGAGACAGATTTGTTTTAGGGGGAACATCAGAGAAGTATCCTTGTTTCATTACTTTTCTTCATATATTTATTTTCTTAAGCTAACATACCTGCAGATTAGACATATCAGAGAAGGTACATCTCCAGATGAGGTATACACCAGGTGACACTTGTCTCAGATGAGGTGCTGAGTCAGATTCCATTATGTCCAGAGTCTTCTCTGACCAAAACCGGATGAGTTCCATCAGAGGAGATGTAGCACCAGACTGGCTGTGGTATCATCTGGTTACAATATCAGGTGACAGGTATGTCTTTACTTCTCTGGCCTCTGATCATTGGGATACACCTTTCAAATTAGTAAGTACACTCAAAACGTTTCAACTTCGGAGTGTATTTAAGACTAGGGTATAGGGCCTAGGCAATCATTTCGCTTTTTCTCTTGACTGCCACAAAACCCCTTTATGCCCAGTCCCAATGACTATGCCAACGCACCAAATTAAATCTGTATCTTACCTTTCATCGTGGCCATCGGATTTAATCACTGTGCAAAATGTCAATCAATGCTAAAATTGATTTTGTTTCCTCGATTAAATTTTGAAATTGCATGCGTTCACACTTCATTTAATAATCAAGCCACGCGTATTACCCTATTTAAATCAATTTTCCTTTTAATCTGTCCTTTCACGTTTCCATACTTTCAAACCCTAACCTCTCTCTGCAAAGCATTTTCTCTCTCTCTCTCTCTTTCACAGTAATGGCTCCTCCGTGCAATTTTGACCATGTCCTGATGATGAAAAAGCTAAAGACGGAGATGGTGGTGGACTTTTATACCACCAAGAACCCAGTTGTGCTGTCGATTCTGGAGATGCTCCAGAGTGCAGGGGTGGAGAAGTTGATCTCCACTGTTCCCAAGGATTTTCGTACTCTTGACGGGTATGCGGCCCAGTTGTTGGTTCGTATGAAGATTCATGAGGATTACATTTCGTCCAAGATTGATGAAGATGATTTGGTGTTTTCTAAGCACGATTTCTGCGCTCTTTTCGAGAACATTTCTACGGTGGGAGTGGATCCTTTGACGTACAAGGAGGATGACATTATTGGTTCTTTCAAGATCTTTGCTCGATCTTCCTGCCAGAATATCACAAAGGGCTTTTTGGACAAGCATCTGAGGCAGAAGTACAAGGTCCTTTTTGATATAGTTGTTAAGGTGCTTATGTGTGAGAATCACAGCACAGATGCCATTTTCAATGGCCGGATGTGTGTGATGAGGGCATTGTATGACGGCGTTCAATGCAATTGGGCGGAGTTCTTCTGGGATGTGTTGAGGAAGAACAGATTGAAGGTGAAGAAGGAGCCTTGTCCTTCCAAGCCAGGGGAGTTGCAGTTCTTCTTCACTGCAAATGTCTCTTTGGGGACTAAGTTAACTCTTATTCTGGATTCTCTCCTTCCAGAGAAGAAGTGGAAATCATCTTGGTGCCATAGTTATCACAAATCCAAGATCCTCTTCTCTAAGGATGGCCCTCTTCATGGCCATGCCGACTCTGATGGAGAACAGGCTATCCCTGCCCCTCATATTCAATCTATTCCCTCACCTCCAAAGGGGCAGAGAAAGCAGCAGAAGCAGAAGACCCATAAGAAAGCTTCTGAAGCAACTGGTTCTTCAACCGTTGCCTTTTCTGGTTCCTCAGAGGAGGACCAGATTCCCCTTCTTGATGTGCTTAAGAAGAAGGGTGATGATGATAAAGCTGTTAAGAAGGCTGGAGCAGCCAAGAGGAAGCGGCCAGAGGAGGCCAGGAGAGGCTCTGCTAAGAAGTCAATGACTAGCAGAAAGACCAAGAAAACCCTTCTGGTGGATGAGCCATCAGAAGAAGAAGATGAAGACGAGGATGTGCCTCTTGTGAAGAAATCCAAGGCCAAGAGAGCCCTTCTTCAAGATTCGGACTCTGGATCTGATCTTGGAGAAGGCAATAGAGGATGCTTCCCAGATGATGGAGGATGCTCCAGAGACTGCTGTGTCTGCTGGTGTTGACCCAGCAGAGGTAAATCCCTCCATTCCATCTTCTTCCCCCATTAATCTTGTCTCCCCCTCTACCTCTCCCCCAGATAATATTCCCCAAACCCCATCTGCCTCTGGTAATCCTATTGTTCCACCAGAGCAGATTATCCCAGATACCCCAGTATATACTCCCTCTACCATTCATACCCAAACACCTTCTCCCCCAAATTCCCAAAAACATCTTCCCACAAACCCCTCTCCCCCACCTTCTGTACCAGAGGTACCCTCAACCTCTTCTGGTGCAGAAATCCCCCCTCCAAACACTTCCTCCTCCCAGATACCTCCTACACCTTCTGTACCAGATATTCCATCATCTTCTGGTGCAGAGCAACCCATTCCTTCCACCTCTACTTCACAAAATCCTAACCCTCCCCAAACCCATACAGACCAGGACCCAACCATTTCTATGGCTCTGGGATTCGTTGGCCCTCCCCCGTCTCCTACCTGTTTAACCAGCGATGATAGCGAAGATGAGGAAGCTTCACTTGAGCCTGCTAACTTAGCCCCTTCCTCCTCTGCCTCTGGGCCCAAACCCTTCACTTTCTCATCTGCAGAAATGGGTCCCATTAGGCAGAGTATGAGTGTAAGTGCTCAGCTCTGGCTAAGAGAGCATTTCCCAGTTCTTCTGGAGCACTTACCACTTCTGGCAGAGCTTACTGATGCCAAGGTCTGGAGCAAGGCCAGACTTGAAGATGTGGAGGACCTAATGCTTTTGCTTGAGGAAATGGGTCCCTCCAACTTCACTGCATGGGAGATTGAGCTAAAGCAGAGGATGAATATTCAGAACCCAGCAGAGCTGGAGACTCATGGTGCTGCTAAAGTCTTGATTCGCACCCTGCTCATCCAGAGAGGAGTAATGCTCACTCTAGAGGGCCCCACTTACAAGTTTGGTCCTCATTTTGTCTTCCCTCCAGAGCTATATTCAGATGAGGAAGACTTTGAGATGTCTCCTGCCGTGCTCCAGAAGATGAAAGCTTTCTTCAATGAGCAAATCATGCAGATTGGGCGCTTTTCAAAAGCTATTCCACATATGGCCCCTGCTATGATAGAGCACCATATCAGGCATGAGAGGAGAATCTTTCTGAAGCAGTTAAAGTCTTCTCTGGCAGAGGTAAAAGCTTCTTTTAAGGCTAATGGCTTATTTGTCAAGCTGGATGTCATGCACAACCAGAAGTAGCTACAGGAGCACGTGCTGGAGCAGTTGAGACCTGTCTCTGTGCTTAAAGTGGAGATGGCCAGCCAGATGATTCAAACTGCCAAGCTGAAAGACTCCCTCCAGGAGATGTTGGAGAAGCAAGAAAGACTTGTTGCAGAGTCTAAAGCTTACCTGGAGGAGGCCAAGCAGCTGTGTGATCTTCACTCTTCCTCCAACACTGCCTTGCCTGATCTTATAAGGCAGGTAGTGGAGCCCCTCCTTGATGAAGTTAAAAAGGGGGAAGAGAAGGCCAGAACTGATCTGGCGAAGACCACAAATGAAACTCTCTTCAGCCATGGAGCTCGTCTGGACCTGCTGGAGAATACATTGGCCCAGGCTGAGTTGCAGAAGAAGAAGAAGGAAGAGCTCAAATCCCTTTCCATGGCTAAGCAGCTTGCTGCAGAAGAGGAGTCCGAAGCAGAGCAGGATCCAATCTCCATCTCTGGACCTGCAAAGAGGAAGATAAGGAAAGTGAAGAAGAGCTTCCTTGAATCTGTGGTTGAAGAAGCAGAGAAGAGATTCAAGGAAGAGTCGCCTGAAGAGAGGCAAGCAAGGATAAGGAAAAACATAGATGAAGAGCAGAGGCTCAGATATGTTAGAAGGCAAAATAAGAAGAGCAGAGAAGCTGGCATCACTCCTGGTGCTAGTGGATCCAGCCAGAAGAGGAAAGGGCCTGTTGAAGTCATGAATATCCTCCCTCTCAGGACAGAAGGGTCCTTTGACTCAACTGTTCCTGTGCCTTTGATAGAAAAATGGAGAGAAGTCAAGACTCTCTGGCTCATTCAACATTACATCCAGAGACCTCCACCAGAGGATGATGCTCTCATCAACAGGACTTTCCATTCTTGGATGCAGGCATATGATGCAGATTTATACAAGCAGTTGATGGATTCAACTATTGAATTCAACCTGGAAGTCACTGCTCCTGAGTTCCATTTTCTCAACACTCCAATGGCAGGAGACCAGGTTGATTGGGCTGAGCTGAAGAAACTGTACAAGACCAAGGTGTTGGTGAACTTCACTCCAACATCTTCTGCAGAGTTGAAGGCCGTCCAGGATAGGTTTCTGGATTGGTTTCTGGTGCCTAAAGATAACAGAAGATATGCTTAGAATAGGACCAGAATTGCTCTGTAATCTGTAATCATCTTTGTCCTTTCTATCAATGAAATTCATATCTTCTCTGTTCAAAAGACAACCTCTTGTTGTCTTAATTGTTTGCCTGATAAGATCTATTCTAAGGTCTTATCCTTTAATGTTTTCTTGCTTAAGTTTTTTATTCTTGATCAGTTCTGGTATGTTTTAACTCCATCAAAAAGGGGGAAATTGTTAGGATAAAAGTTGTTAGTTTTGATGAGTTAAAACAAACCAGAAGATGTAATAGGACCATCTGGACCTGTTAGCCAGATGATGATCTAGATTAGGACTTAGTCTAGGGGGAACTGCCAGACCAGAAGACTTCACCAGAAGAGTCACCAGAAGACCCCACCAGAGGACTTCACCAGAGGACTCCATCAGAAGACTTCACCAGATGAGACAGACCAGAGGCAGAGGACCTTCCCCAGACCAGACGAGTCCAGACCAGACGAGTCTGGTGGAACAAAAGATGCTTAGTTTGATCCCCTGATTCTACTGAGTATTCTGGTTGTTCACCAGATTAGGACCAGAAGACACCGAGGTTGCCTGGTGTCTGGTCTTGCCTTCTCTGGAGAGAATCAGAGTTAGGCAGAGGAAGCTATTGACCGTTGGTGACTCAAATCAAGTCAACATGATCAGGATTGGAAAGTATTTGAAGATAATCAATCCAAGGATCCCACCAACCCAATCAATCAATTAGGGAATTGGTTGATTGAGGCTTCCTTATATAGAGGATCTGATTGGATTAGCCCTCCAACGGCTAGCCCTAATCCCCTCTATATATACAAGAGTGCAGTTCAAGAAAAAGCTCTAGAGACTCTACACGCGCATAAGTGATCCAAGCTTTTTGATATTCATACCAAGCACTCTTACTGTTCATAATATTTATCTACTCTAAAGGAGTTATTCAAACCACAACCTGTTCATCTATTAGACAAGGTTGTTGGCTGGTTGATCTTTAGATTGAAGTTAAATCTAAAGAGGTTGTAAGAAGGAACTGGTACTTCCCAATTCCAGTAAGTAAGTTTGTGAGTTGGTTGATAGTGAGACCCCTTGGTTATAAGGGAGAGTGGACGTAGGATATTCAATCCGAACAACTATATATTTTGTGTTCTTTATCGCTTTATTTTACTTATTTGTTTGTTGATTAGTGTTCTCTTGTAAAAGACTTTGAAAGACATTTGACTTAAGCTTCCACAATTAATCTAACTAGTGGGACCAACAAATTTAAAAGAAGGAGTGGGTAGATAAGGATGTATGCCTCCACTGCAAGCTGAAGGGGCATTGGAAGAAGGACTGCAAGGTTCTAGCAGCTGAAAAGAAGGCACAAGGTGCTTCAGCCACTGGAACATGTATGTTTGTTATTGAGATAAACATGTCCACAAATAATTCTAACTGCTCGGTATTGGATACCGGTTGTGGCTCACACATTTGTACAAATGTGCAGGGGCTCAAGGACAGCAGAGCAGTTAGACCGGGTGAAGTCGCCCTTCACGTGGGGAATGGAGCAAGAGTTGTTGCTGAACATGTTGGGACTTATGTTTTAGACTTGCCTTCTAGTTTTAGACTTGAATTAAATAATTGTTATTTTGTTCCGTCTATTACTCGTAACATTATTTATGTTTCTATGTTAGACATTGAGGGATTTTCCTTTCATTTTGTAAATAATACTTGTTATTTTTCACTTAATGGTGATGTTTATGGAAATGCTTGATTAGGCGTGAAATTGTCATGATTCGTAGCTCATTTTGCCCGTGTTTTGATTGATTTCGATGAGTATTTAGAGTCAATTGAGTACTATTTTCATGAACTAATGAATTTGCCTCTTTGATGCTCATAGATGGATAGAGGGTGAAAAATGAAATTTGTAGGACTTTGAATCGACTCGGATGCCCGGATGAGAAGATATGGAAGAAATACAAAAAGTATTAGTTTGAGGGAGCAAAAGTATTACTGGAGTGCTCAAGCAAGAAGGATTCAAGCACTCACTACTCGAGTGCTCGATACTATGCTCGAGTGAAGCTGGGTTGTGCACTCAGTGCTCAAGTGCTCGAGTACTATGCTCGAGCTGGCTCAAGTCGAGCACTAAGTGCTCGAGCTCGTATGGTCGTGTACTTTTTTAGTATTGGAAGTTTGGTGCACTCGAGTTGCACGCTCTACTCGAGCTGACGCGATTTCAGCCCATTAATTCCCAATTTTAACCCGTTGCCTATTTATACCCTTTCCGAACACGATTTTGGAGACCACTTCACGCATAGAGATAGATTTTAGAGAGAGAAGAGCACCAAGAGTTCGAGGAAACATATTTTACTTTTGATCAAGGTTTTACATTACGAATTCATAGTTTAGATTTGGATTTGGTTATTTTCATCTTTCGTTCTTTGATATTTGACACTTTAGATTTCTGAATTTCTTCTTAATTAGATTTTTGTTCTTAGATTTAATTTATTTCTTCAATACCCTAATTTATGCTTTCTAATCTTTTAATTCAAATTATAATGTTTATGTTCGTTGTTTGTTTAATTGCTTTCGTTATCGTTAAGACCATGCTAGGCTGAAACCTTTGTATGCTTGAGGTAGGATGAACTCGTAGAAGTAGGATGTTGGTACATAATTAGGGTGACTCGTGATGTTTAGTTTTAATTCTGTTAATTAATGAATGCTTAAAATAAATCCCAGATTTATCTTTGAATTTAGTACGAACATTGTTATCACTCTTTGATAACTAATAGGCTTAACGAGAGGGTTTAGAAGGGGTTTATTCACCAACTGGTTTATCTAGGGAGGACGACCGCATCACCTTAGTTAAATTAAGGTCTCATTAATTAAGCACAATCCATTAACTTGATTATTGGTTTAGTGAAGTCGATTGATAGGACAAGTATTAGGGTTTAATTCTTATGCTTTTAGTCTTTCAATCTTATACTTAGGATTATTTCTTGCACATCACAGTTATTTTGATTATGTACCGGCTCCGTTAGTATACGTAGGAATTCCTATCCTGAGCATCACCTTCTTATATTTGACATCAAACCTTAGATCATTAATTTCGTTCTTTAATTTGCATTCATAGAGTAATATAGTTTAGATTTAATAATGTTGGTCCCGGTACAAGACTGATGAATACGTGTATGGGGGGGGAATACACGTATACCAATTTTTCAACTTAAACCTTACTGAGTCCACTTTACTCAGAGTGATAAAGAACTAAGAGCTGATAATCTACCCATTGACTACACTTAGTGCGGGTCAGTTGACTGACTATCAATTCAAGTTTAGTGCGGAAATGCGTGAGCCCTGATAGTTTAAAGTCTTGTTTAGTTTGCTTTCTGAAAAACTTGATTACTCAATTCTGAAGTAGTGGTTAGTAGGGCAGTGCTCTGTTTGATGATCAGGCTGATTGATTCAGCCTGATAAAACTAAATGCTATGAATGAACAAATAATATGACAAGTAAGCACAATATCAAAGTAGTAAGAACACAGGGAGTTTAACGTGGTTCAAAGACTCAAGCCACTACATCCACAGCCTGATTTAACAGGAAATCCACTCAAGGGATTCTTGTTTTTAACGTGCCAAGGTGCACCAAGATCAACTACTCCTTACTACCCTATACAAACTCCTTACTAACTCACTAACTGAACTTACTTCCAACAAACCTAACTTAGGGTTTTGGTTCCAGTTTAGATTCCAACTAGGTTGTGATTATCCTTACAAGACAAAGCTTTGCTAAGGATTGGATAATCACTCTAAGCTTAAGATAATGCCAATACGCTCTTTGGAATACAAAATAACTCTCAGTGACTAAGAAATACTTGGGAAATTTAACTGGTTTCGAGTGCTTCTTCTAAAGACTGAGTGCTTTGAATGCTTGAGAGCTTGAGTAATTTCTGGCTTGGAAATTTCCCGTAACCTTGAATGGGTTCAAGGCCTTCTGTATTTATAGGTGATTTGAAAACTATCCGTTGGAAGAGATAGCCTTCTAGTCATCTATGTAGAGTGGCTCGAATGGACATATTTCCCATGCAACAACCGTCCTTGCATGGATTTGGTAATTGCATTTAATACACTATTTAATGCTTGCCCGTTGAAAGTGCAGTCTGAAGTCAGTCTTCATGTCAGGGTCCGTACGTGCGTGTCCTCCCCGGATTGGTCCACGTCATCAGGTTGGTGAGAATGTCAGAACTTATTCCTAGGCTTCAGGCTTGTCTTATTAAGTTCTTTTTGTCTCGAGCACAACGGTCTTATCCTGACGCTGACATTCCTTTTGCATTGCTTGGCTCTACTCCAAGTCTTTCCCATAAACTCAGTATCATCCTGTTCCCTTCAGGTCTGAGTTAGTAATGACCTCAGGGTCATACTCTTCATCATTGACACTTACTCAGCCAGCTTAGAAGACTGCCATAAGTTCAGGATGGTGCTCTATGTCTTCAGGCTCTTAGTCTTGATTGTCATCAGTGAGTTCTCTTCTCACTGAGTACCTGTGAAGTGTAACATAACTAAGTACAAATCCTAACCAAGACTAGCCTGACAACAAATGCATAACATCTTTTCAGGGGCTTTGAGATCTAATCAAAACTGACATTGTCCCAATAAATAATTCTCAAAAAAGCAAAAAACATCCACTCATATTAACTACGATGCGTAGATCTTCAGGGATCTATTCGCATACATTCCTTCCCTTGGGTACGATATACTTGGTCCCTATACTTGCCAATACTACAGTGAACCCATACTTTTGTGGGGTAACTTCTAGTAAAAGCTACTAAAGTTCGGTTCAAGTCAATGGCGTCGTTGCCAGGGATGGCGATGTATGTCCATTGAGTAGGACTTGGAGATAACTTAGTAGTTAGTAGTGAGTGCTTTATTTTTCTATTTAATTCTTACTTGTTCGGCAGTTGCGTTGTGATTCTTCTGTTAGTGTTTTAGGTTTATGAAAATGCGCTCGCAAGGAGATACGAGCGAGGAGAGAATACAGCTTGATCCTGAGACAATAACAAGAAAAAACCAAGCCTTCTTAAAAAGGATGGATATTATCAGTGGAGACAAAGACAACATGAATCTGGATGGAATTGGGGTTTAGACAAAGCTGCTGCAGAGTACGATGCTATAGTGGAACGGGTGGATGGAGTTGATGGAAACAACAGTAACCAACAGATACCCATAGGGGGAACTCAGAACCAACGCCCGAACCCGCAAAACCAAAACAATCTGCACAAACTCAAACCCAAAACCAAAGTCAGAGCAACAACCCTGTCTAACCACAAAACAACCCACCTTAGCCTTACCCATACCCACCATATCCTTATCCACCATACCCTTATCCTCCACCTCCTGCTTATAACCAACCACCAGTTCCACAAGTACCTATACCACCCATCTATCCTTAGCACATTTCTCAGAATGCTGATCATGATGTAGCAATCCGAGAAAGGTTTGCGGCACAGCCGCAACAGTATTACGATGGAGTGGCATTACCTCCAGTAGAGGCAAACAACTTCTCTATCTCCCCAGGAATCCTGAAGCTACTCATTGATAATCAATTCAAGGAGAGGTCGGGAAGGAGAATCCTCATACCCATTTGAGGAATTTTCTGATGATTGCTTCAACTTTCAATTATAACGGCATGTCTAAAGATGCCAAGAGGCTCAGGTTGTTCCCGTTCTCTTTAACTGGAATAGCAAAGGAGTGGTATGATAACACGCTCCCACGGAGAGGTGTAACTACATGGCCCGAGCTCGAGCGTCTGTTCCTCGAGCGATTCTACCCTCCATCTAGAATAATCAGAGCAAGGATAGAGATCTTCTCTTTCCAACAGAAGCCAGGAGAGGACTTACGTCAGGCTTGGGAGAGATACTCTATCATGCTCATTGAGTGCCCACAACACGGGTACAATGAAGAGGACATCATGGCTTTCTTCTACTGTGGAGCCAGTAAGGCAGGTCAAGCCCACCTTGATGCATGTGCGAGTGGAGCATTCTTAAATTATGGTACAACTAGGTGTAGAGAGATCGTTGATAACATTGTCAAGAATGCCAGGCAATGAAATGAGGACCTAGAATTTCAGAGATCATATCAGTTGGAGGAGAATGAGGGAATGAGGAAGCTGTTGATGGCGATGATGGAAAAGATAAGCAACCTCGAGATTGGGCAAAATCTGGTTGGAGGGAATACGGTAGTGAGTGAGAAAGTGGACCAGCCCACAGGTCAGCAAGAGGTAGCCAACTATATGGGAGGCCTTTATTACAATCAGAATGGCTACCAAGGTGGAAATTATCAAGGGCGACCAACTTATGGGCAACCGTTTATACCACCAGGTCCACAACCTCCTCAGAATCAGTGGAGAAATAACCAAGGCTATCAAGGAGGGCAGTAGCCTCCTCAGAACTAATGGAGGAAGAACGAGAATTTCTCATATGCCAATCTAAAGGCTGAAATCACAGTTTCTCCAGGTATTGATCCAGGTTCAAAGCCCCCAGGTGGTGAAGGCGGTTCCTCGACCAAAAAGATATTGCGAGCGATCCTCCAAAAGGTGGAAGAAGGAAGCAAGAGATTATCCTCATTGGAGTATGATGTGAAGGAGTTACACAAGAAAGGCGATCAGCGTGATCAAGAACTCCAGAAGAGATATGTGGAGCTGAATAGAATTCAGCAAGTGAACAATAGGCGGTTCACTTCGATAGAGTATCAGATTAGTCAGATCGCAAAAGCATTGGGTAGAGAGCCGGGTAAATATCCTTCTATGCCGGAGGGTAACCCGGAAGAGCAATGCAAGGCGATCCAGCTAAGAAGTGGAACCAAATATGATGGTCCTCAGATGCCTACTGACTCGGAGACGCTTGAGGGAGAGGTTGAGATAGAAGGGAAAGAGCATAAGGAATATAGAGATGAGATTGAAGAGGTAGAAGTTGAGAAAGGGGTTGAGGGTGAAGGTACTCAAAAGAGCAAAGGGCCTGAAGAGGAAGGCATTGAGGAGATTGAGAGAGTTCCAAAGTGGAAGAAGCCAAAGGAAGCAAGGAAGAATGTGAAGGAGACCGAGCGAGATGAATGGGGGGTACCCAAATCGGTGATACCCATCCCATATCCACAGCGCTTTATGAAAAAGAAGCTAGATGAGAAATTTGCTAAATTCCTTGATGTGTTTAAAAAGTTACATATTAACATTCCTTTTTATGATGCTTTGGAACATATGCCTAATTATGCCAAGTTTCTGAAGGACTTGATAGCTAAGAGAAGGAGAGTTGATGAGCCCAAGTTGGTGCAGCTGAACCATGAGGTGAGTGCATTAGTGCACAAAGCGCTTCCCCCGAAGTTGAAAGATCCCGGGAGTTTCACTATCCTATGTGATATCGGGAATGGAATTAAGCGGGGAGCCTTATGTGACCTTGGAGCGAGCATCAACCTTATGCCCTTGTCATTATTCAAGAAGCTGGATGGCGGAGAACTTCATCCGATAATGATGACGCTTCAACTAGCCGACCGGTCTATTACTCGACCTCAAGGTGTGATTGAAGACGTCCTCATGAAAGTTGGAGATCATATTTTTCCAGCCAATTTTGTAGTGCTCGACATGGAGAAAGATGAGCACGTTCCTTTGATCTTAGGAAGACCTTTCTTAGCGATGGCCGGGATGGTGTTAGATGTGGCGAATGGTAAGATCACGTTGAAAGTTGGTGATCAAGAGGTGAAGATTTCCCTATATGATGCCATGAAACACCCGAATGAGGATGAGAGTTGTTATTCCATTGATGCCATTGACCCTTGTGTTGAAGACACACCTCCTATCTCTAACCTTTCTTATAGTCATGATTTTGATAGTCCTTCACTTAATAATTTAACCCATGAGCATTATGATCTTGATTGTTTTGATGGGGATAAATAAAAAGAGGAGTTGAGGGATGGAGAGATGAAAAGTGTAGACGTGACCCAGTTGGAGAGGAAAGGAGGAGTTGAGGTTAAGAAGAAAAAGTCCAAGAAGTGGGTACATCCGTGGAGAGCGAGAAAGAAGAAAGTGAAACCACCGCCCGCGGTGAAGAAGGAGGATGGGAAGCGAGCAAAAAACTTAGACATCTTCTCTTATGAGAATAAGGGAGGTAAATTTGAGTATCATGTCCCATAAGCTCCTTTGAGCTCGGTCCGGCATTAGGACCTTAAAAATAGCGCTGAGTGGGAGGCAACCCATTTTTATTTGCTTTTGAGTGTTTTATATTATCAGGGTGTTATTTTGATTCGTAAGTTCTAACCTCGTATTTGAGTGAGTTACTTGTAGGATTGTCGCAAGGGAGTAGAGGTATCATGGAGTTATTAAGATTGAAGGGACCAACGCGAGACAAGGGAGTGTGCCAAGTTGTAAAGAGAAACTAAATTACTTGGATGAGGTAACCACCACCCCAAACTTAGACCGCTTCACAAGGTCAAAGTTTGAGGGGTGGAGTTTTTATATGTTGTATGGTTACATTACACAGGCACACACCCTCTCTGTGAGTTGAGTTTGGTTATACATTGAGCCTTGAGATGCTCCTTGAGCTGATATTGCTTTGATGCGCTACTACATATTTCATTCCTATATATTCTCTTATGCTTGTTGATTGCTATCTTTGAGTGTGAGTATGAGTTGGTGAGTTGTGAAGTTGAGTTAGGGAGTCTATTGTGTGAGTGTAGGAGTTAGAGTGATTTGAGAGGGAGCTCGTATGCTTACAAATTGTCTTTTTGAGTATTTGTGTGATGAGAGTGAGAATTCACTAGGACTAGCATGGATGTGAAAGCCGTGAGATTTGAGTTTTTTAGAGATTACAATTCATTAAATTGTTCTCTTCATTTGTGAGTGGATCGTCACCTTAGAGGATGCTAGAACTTGTGTGTGCTCTCGCTTCTTGATTGTGTCTAGTTTGATATGCCGAAAGTAATTTTAGACCATCTTTGATTTGTTGAGTCACTTAGACAAAATAAGCCTACCAATGACACTTATCCCTTGTTAGCCTGTTTGAGCCTTGGCCTATTATTTGCTAGCACATTTTATCACTTATCCAAATTCTGAAATTCTTTTTGTCCCAATTTGAGTGGAGAATAGGAAAAGTGTGAATGAGGAGGGATTGAGTTGAGTTGAGAAAGGGAATTATGATGGTTGAGTTGTGATAAAAGAAGGGTGTGATGAAGTTTTGAGTTGTGGGGAAGACCAAAAATTGAGAATGAGCAAAAGAAAGGTTGTACTTCAGGCCCGTCAAACTGATAAGGGCAAGGAAACTGTTGACTCAGTCAGGGTAGCCCCTAAGGTAGCTAAGCCAAAGCCCAAGGGAAAGGCAAAGCAACCAAAGGAGGTCTCTGAGAGCTCGGGCCAGGGAAAGCCTCAGCGAAAGCAGAGGAAGACTCAGGCCAAGAGCCCTCAGACTGGTCAACGAGGGTACCATCATGCTTGGCAATACCAACAGGAAAGGCCAAACATGATGACACCCCCATGGTTTTGGCATCCTGAGGCCTTTAACTGTTTTCCATTCCCTCACTTGCCTAGGGGGAATAGAACACAAGGTCCTTATCAAGAAAAAGGCCCAAGGCCTGTTGCACCCAGACCTAGGAAGAACAGGAAGCCAGCCCAAAAGGCACCCACTCAGGCTCCTGTGAAGCCTAAGTCTAGCACTCATACACCAACTTCCTCTCAGGCAAAAAAGAAGAAAGTTGTGTATGTTGATGTTTCAGGGAGACAGATTTACCACTCCGAGGCAATCAGGTTTGTTAAGCAAGTCTGGATCCCGAAGGGTACATCTGACACTATAGGACCCAACATCCAATGGGTACCTAAAACCTGAATAATTTGCAGGCGGCTGTGGATCACAACAAAAGGAGAGGAGACTCAAATAAAGTTTGTTGGTACCTAGACAGTGGATGCTCAAGGCATATGACTGGAATGAAGAGTCTTCTCCAAGAGTTTCAAGCTAAAGATGGTCCACAGGTAACCTTTGGTAATAACTCAAAAGGTTTTACTAAAGGTTTTGGTGTCTTGGTAATAGGTACAATCAAAGTGGAAAATGTGTCCTTTGTGGAAAGACTGAAGCACAACTTGTTGTCAGTAAGTCAATTCTGTGACAAAGGTTTCAATGTTGAGTTCTCATCGAATATATGTTCAGTTAAGGACAAATCAACACAAGTGCTTCTATCAGGTATTAGGAAAAGCAACGTTTATCTTGCTGATTGGAGCAACACTATTCCCAATACTTGTTTTATTACTAAAAGCTCTCTAGAGCTCAGTTGGTTATGACATAAACGATTAAGTCACCTGAACTTCAAGATTCTTAACAAAATTTCTAGACAATCACTTGTTGAAGGCCTACCTAATGACGTTTTTAGCAAAGATCATGTGTGCAAAGCTTGTCAGGGGGGGAAGCAGGCCAGAGCGTCATTCAAGGAGAAAGCTACCTTCTCCACTGACAGGATTCTTCAGCTCTTGCACATGGATTTATTTGGTCCCATAACACTTGTGAGTATGAATGGTAGGAAATATACCCTTGTGGTTATTGATGATCACTCTAGATATACTTGGATTATTTTCTTGTTGAATAAGAAGGAAACACAGGTGAAGCTTCCTGAGTTGCTCAGAAGACTCAGCAAAGAGAAGAACAGTCTATTACTAAGATCAGATCTGATAAGGGCACTGAATTTATAAACTCATATATTTCTGATTTATGTTATGAACTTGGTATTGCTCATGAGACTTCTGCAACTAGAACCCCACAATAGAATGGTGTCGCTGAAAGGAGAAACAGGATACTGAAGGAAGCTGCTAGGACCATGCTGGCTGAGTCGGGATTGCCCAAGAAATTCTGGGCTAAGGCAGTCAACACTGCATGCTACACTCAGAACAGATCCATGCTGAACAAATAACATGCTCAGACCCCATATGAGACATGGAATAAGAGGAAGCCTCGTATTTCTTATTTCTATATTTTTGGTTGCAAGTGTTTCATCCTCAACAATGGGAAGACTCAGTTGAAAGCTTTTGATAGCAAATCTGATGAAGGAATATTCTTGGGATATTTTGAAGTCAGTAAAGCCTTCAGGGTTAACAACTGCAGGACCCTTGTTGTGGAAGAATCACCACATGTTGTATTTGATGAATCTGTTAATGAGTCTAGGGTAAAGGTGTTGAATCCTAACACTGAGGAGGTCACAAGGAGAGTGACAAGGCTGAGCTTAAAGAATCAACCTGATCCAAAGGTCAAAACTGTGCCAATTCCAAGATGGGATGATGACGACGATCAGGGAGATGACCTAAGAGCCACTCCTAAGCCCAACACATCAGGAATTGTTGAGCCTCAGACTGAGGAACAGACTCAACCTGAGGTAAGCACCGTCTATGAAGATGTCATCACAGCTGAGACGGTCCCTGAGTCATCTCATCAAGGGGGAATCAATGTCCCTGACATTGAACTTATAAATCCCTTTGGTATAGACTCAGGATCGTCCCCTTCTGTTCAATATCCTGAATTTTATGAGCCTGTAGACACTAACATTGCAGGTACTTCAGGAATAACTCCAGGTAAGAGGACATGGCTAGAAAGTCATCCCATTGACCAAGTCATTGGTGATCCAACTGAGGGAGTCAGGACCAGATGGTTTCATGGTGAGAGCGCATTGTTCTGTTGTTTTCTCTCTGAGCAAGAGCCTCAGAACATTGAAGAAGCTCTCACTGACTCGAACTGGATCATAGCCATGCAAGAGGAGTTAAATCAGTTCACAAGGAATCAGGTTTGGGAACTGGTAGATAGACCTAGACATCAAGGTGTTATTGGTACCAAGTGGGTCTTCAAGAACAAGAAGGATGAGAATGGTGTTGTAGTAAGGAACAAGGCTAGACTGGTTGCAAAGGGGTATTGTCAGTCTGAAGGAATACTATGATGAGACTTTTGCTCCAGTGGCTAGGTTGGAAGTTATTAGGTTGTTCCTTGCATATGCAACATACAAGAAGCTTAAGGTGTATCAAATGGACGTCAAGAGCGCCTTCCTGAATGGTGTACTCAATGAAGAGGTATATGCTGAACAACCTCCCGGGTTTGAGGTTGGAGATAGAGTATACCATTTGAAGAAAACACTCTATGGACTTAAGCAAACACCAAGATCTTGGTATGATACCCTCTCTCAATTCCTGACTGACCATGGGTTCAAGAAGGGAACCGTGGATAGGACATTGTTCAGGATCACTGAAGGTGATGACATTCTCTTGGTCCAAATTTATGTGGATGACATAATATTTAGATCACCAAATCATCAGCTCTGTGAGAAATTCTCTAAGTTGATGACTGGTAAATTTGAGATGTCAATGATGCGAGAGATGAACTTCTTTTTAGGATTGCAGGTTAAGCAGACTGATCAAGGTATCTTCATTAATCAGGCCAAGTATACAAGAGACTTGATTCAAAAGTTTGGTGTTCAGAACAACAATCCGGCTAGGATCCCTATGAATACAAATTGGAAGATTGATCCTGACACTGAAGGGACTTCAGTGAATCAGACTGAGTACCGAGGGCTGATTGGTTCTTTGTTGTACCTAACTACAAACAGGCCTGACATTATGTTTGCAGTTGGTGTGTGTGCTAGGTATCAGTCTGATACCAAGAGGAGTCATTTGGAGGCTGCTAAGAGGATACTTAAGTATTTGAAAAGGACAGTCAATATGGGACTATGGTATCCTTCAGATGACTATTTAGAACTGACAGGTTATTCAGATGCAGATTATGGAGGTTGTAGGATTGATAGGAAATCAACCTCAGGGACATGTCAGTTTTTGGGAAGTAAGTTGATCTCGTGGTTTAGTAAGAAACAGAATTCAGTGGCAACATCCAAAACTGAGGCTGAGTATATGGCTGCAGGTAGTTGTTGTGCTCAGATTTTGTGGTTAAGACAACAGTTGAGAGACTACCAAGTGTTTGCTAATGAGGTTCCAATCTATTGTGACAACAATAGTGCTATAGCAATTACTCAGAACCCAGTGCTTCACACAAGGTGCAAGCATGTGGATATTAGGCATCACTTCATTCGAGATCATGTGGAGAAGAAGGATATTAAGATGGAGAAAATTCACACTGACAGGCAGAGAGCTGACATCTTGACGAAGTCTTTGGCGGAAGCAAGATATATGGAACTATCAGTAGAGTTAGGCCTCTTAGATCTGGGAGAGCAGTAAGTATAGGGTTTAGGGGGAACTCAGGCCAGACTCGACTCAGCAATGTATCAGGGTGCTACAATGTCTCCCTGACAGGTATGAGTTCAATCCTGACTCTTGTGAATTTAAAGCGTCTCCCTGAGTCCTTCGTCCTAAAAATCTTTATTAAATGCATTCCATTTTCATTAAAAGCATGTTTTTCCATATTTAAACCTATGCGCATCGAAGCATTTAATGCTTCAGTTACTTTTTCATATACGTGTCCGTTTTATACGGAATATGACTGACATGAGGATATGATTGATACGGAGATTAATCCCGGCCCTTCATTTTAAAACCTTTCAAATTCAGGATTAATCTCAACCTCACGTCTGAGTAACTGACTAATTCATATCAATCTAGTCTACCATTTAAGGAATTTACGCAAACACAAACACACATTGCACACTGAGTATTCTCTTGCTCAAACACAAATATTTTGCAAAATCTTTTCTCAAACAAATCAAAACAAATGGCATTCTTGGATTCCAACTGGACAACTGACAAGCCTGGAGAAGTTATCAAGAATAAGTTGGTTAATATGGAGCACGTTATCACCATGGAGGGTGCGTGCCTTTCCGTGAAGGAGATCCTCCCAGGTTTTTACTGGATCTCCAAAGCTGGGTTGGGGAAGTATTTTACCCTGCGATCTACTTCTGTGCTTCCAAAGACAGTGGTGGAGGCTTATTACAATTTATTTCTGCACAAGGGTGAATTATTCACCAGGGTGACCATGCTGATACCCACTGGTGAGAAGGATGTTGATGGAGAGCCCTTCTACAACATCGAGACGCGGGACATCAACTTGAGGAAGGCCATAAGGAGGTGTATGCGCTTCCATGCTCCGGCGTCAACCCTAGGACTTACAAGGAGAACGCTGAAGGTGAATTCCTTGGGAAGTGGTCCAAGACTGGGTTTTCGGAGTTCAGGGCACGTCAACACAAGTATACCCTGAAGTCTGAGTATAGGGCCTTGATTGACTTGGTGTAAAAAATCGTCATGGGCTCAACTGGCTCACATGAGCAGCTTAGCCTGCCCAAACTGAGGATCATGGGTGCTCTAGTTTATGGTGTGGAAGCCAACTGGGAGCAATTCTTCTTGGACCAGATCAATCAGGCTGCTGGAAACAAACTGAAGAAGATGCTGAGATGAAGCATATTTCAGTTGGAGCCATGCTTCCCTTCGGGATGAGGTTATCCATTGTCATCCCCCATGCGTGAAAGGGATGTACGTTTTACTTGGAGGATAACCTGTCCTCGAAGAAGATAATGTTCACCACATCTGGTGATACTTATGCGGTTCTTGGTCTCACTGACCCCAATGCTCCACCAAAGGGTCAGAGAAAGAAGCCTGCGGTCAAGGCCAAGAAAGTTGTGACGAGCCTTATGGAGAGAGTGGATGAGCTCTTTGAGAAGAGCAATGAGGTTGAGGCCGGTGTAGCTGCGGAGCAGGCTAAAGTGAAGGAATCTGAGGAGAGAGTCCTGGAGGAGAAGAGGACTAAGCTGAAGGTGGTCCTGAAAGAAAAGGCCACAACCAAAGGTATTGGCAAAGGGACTGAGAAGGTTTCCAAGAAGGCCGTCTCTGAGGCTAAGGAGACTGACGACGAAAGTCAGGTCCGGGGGACCAGTCTTCTGAACCCAATCATCTTAACCCTGACGACTTCCCCGCATATCCCAAAGACTGCCCCAAAACCTCTCAAGCCGGAGATCAGGATGATGATTTCTTGGAGATGCAGGAGGAGGAGAAGCTGGATGCCAACATGGTTGGTGGGATTTTGGAGAACAATTTGAGGGGGAATGCCACAGAATGGGTAGCCAAGTGTTGGCCTAATCTGAATAGGTACAGAGAGCTTTGTGCTAATGTAGTGGAGCTCAAGGTTTGGCTAGACTTCAAACAGTCAAACATGCAGGAGCAACACATGCTAGTTGACGCCAGGGGCTGGGAGCGCTGGGAACTAGAAGAAGCTAGGCTCTGTACATATTTTGGTCTCACTAGCTGGCTGTAGCTCCTAAACTTTGAAAATCTGAAGCAGCTGGTTACTGAGATGATGGCGAAGATGAAGGCTGATCTTAACACTGAGTCTGAGAGAGAGGATGAGGATGATGCTCAGGGTGGAGCTTGTGAGAAGATGGTGGAGGAGACTGTTGGAGAAGTTGATGAGATGATCCTTGAGTCTCGAACTCAAGGGGAAGGTTTTAAAGATGTTGGTGCCAAGGGTGGACCAACGGCTGAGGATGTCGAGAACATCTCAGCTGCCAATGAGACATTAGTTTATGACGGGATTCCCTGCCCTGAGATAAAGGAGGATGATGTTAAGGCATCTAAGGAGACTCCTAGTTCTGAGGGACTTGTTCCCAAAGTTCAAGTTGGCTTAGCTGAGCCTGAGCAGGCGGCTATGACCACTTCACAACTGCTTAGTCCTGCAGGGGCTGACAAGGGAAAACAACCACTTATTGATGAGGCTAATGATGGAGATGATGATGTGCTTATCACAGGAGTAGGAAGAGCTGAGTTCACCAGCATTGTCGAGGTGAAGAAGGAAAAGACAATGGAGAACTTAGCTGAGCTTCAGGAGGGGGTGATGAGGCTCAGGGCTGAAAAAGAAGAAGATTCCAAGGCCCTAGCTAAACACATCAAATGGACCAAGTCAGCGTACAACACTCTTGCCAACAGGGAGTTGATACTGCTGAAGCGCAGAATGGTGGATACGGCCAAATCAGTTAGGAGTGAGAGAAGGAGGACGAAGAAGATGCTGAGGCAGACTCTTCAGCAGCTTGAGAAGAAAGATGAGCTCAGAGAAGAAAAGCTAAATCAGGCAGTAGAGAGGCTTGCGGTTCAGGCTAGAGCTCTTTTTACTCAGGCCTTTAATGACTCAGCGTCTAAATTGGAGCTGGAGTCAGGGAAGTTAGCTCAGACTTCTTAAACTGTCGCTGATGTTTTGGCTAAGGCTACTGATGAGTCGGCGAAGATAGTGGCTGAGGCGAGCAGGGTCAGCGGTGAGTCCTTGAAGGTGGAGGAAAGGATCACCAAGGCTGAACAAAGTCTCCTACACAATATGGAGGTCTTTGAGAAAAAGCTGAAAACTGCCATCAACTCAGTGTCGTATGCTGGGACTGGGATTGCCACGGGAGTTGAGATGCTGAAGGAGGGTGTACTGGAAGTCCAATCATTAGCTTCTTTCGTAATCAACAGTGGAGCTGAAGTATTCCCATCCCAGGCCAATGATGATGCCAAAAAGGGGGAAAAAAGAGGAAAAGATCCCAGCCTGAGGTATCGGAGGCTAAGACTCAAGAAGAAATCGAAGTGGCGGACCCTGAGGCAAACCCTGAGGGGAATGTTATTTTTGTGCGGAAGTCAGCCAGACTTGCTGAAGCCGCAGTGGAGGCTGAAGCCGCAGCGAAGAAGGCTAATGACCCTTCCAAGAAACTCCCTTCCAAACCAGTTGAGGCCATTCAGAAGTCACCCCCAGTCAAGGAAGAATCCCATCACATACTCTGCGGAGACAGTGGCAGAACTTTGAGCTGAGGCATGGGGAACACCTTCTGAGAAGTCGGAGGCTGAGCGTAGGGCTTGAGAAGAGGGATGAGCTCAGAGAGGAAAAACTAAATCTTGCTGTAGAGAGGCTTGCAGCTCAGGCTGGGGCGCTCTTTACTCAGGCTCTGAATGACTCAGCGTCCAAGTTGGAGCTGGAGTCAGGGAAGTTAGCTCAGACTTCTCAAACTGCTGCTGAGATTTTGGCTAAGGCCACTGATGAGTCAGCTAAGATAGTGGTTGAGACGAGCAGGGTCAGCGGTGAGTCCTTGAGAGTGGAGGAAAGGATCACCAAGGCTGAACAAAGTCTCCAACACAACATGGAGGTCTTTGAAAAGAAGTTGAAAGCTGCCATCAGTTCAGTATCATATGCAGGCACTGGGATAGCCACGGGAGTTGATATGTTGAAGGAGGGCGTGCAGGAAGTTCAATCATTAGCTGCCTTCGTCATCAACAGTGGAGCTGAAGTGTTCCCATCCCAGGCCAATGATGATGCCAAAAAGGGGGAAAAAAGAGGAAAAGATCCCAGCCTGAGGTATCGGAGGCTAAGATTCAAGAAGAAATCGAAGTGGTGGACCCTGAGGCAAACCCTGAGGGGAATGTTCTTTTTGAGCGGAAGTCAGCCAGACTTGCTGAAGCCGCAGTGGAGGCTGAAGCCGCAACGAAGAAGGCTAATGACCCTTCCAAGAAACTCCCTTCCAAACCAGTTGAGGCCATTCAGAAGTCACCCCCAGTCAAGGAAGAATCCCATCACATACTCTGCGGAGACAGTGGCGGAACTTTGAGCTGAGGCATGGGGAATACCTTCTGAGAAGTCAGAGGCTGAGCGTAGGGCAGACATAGCTCAGAAAGAGAAGATGCACATCCTGGAAAAGAAGGTGGAGAAGCTGACTGATCTGCAACAGCGTGAACTTGACGATGTTGTGGTCAGTCTGCTGAGGAGGAGGAAGGCGAAGCCTGAGCTGCGAAAGTACAGGAAGAAGCCAACAACTAGGAAATCCACTTTACTGCAAGTCAGGAGGCCGAAAACAGTTCAGGGGGAAGCTTATGTTGATTAGTTCATCTCAGAAACATTGAAGGAGTTCTGGGTTGATGCAAGGGATGAGTTAGTCAAGCTATGGTACGTAGTGAAGAAGTGGGGTGACTCTGAAGATATTAATACCCACTTCACTGACTATATCATGGACAACCACCCTGAGTTGATTCAGAAGATCTTGGAAGAAGCTGAAGTAGCCCAAGTCCAAGTGAAAGCTCCTGAGTTCGTGATTCGTCCACCCCCTCTTGTACCTGGAACTGGAAAGCATGATACAAAGGCCATAATAACTGAGGTTCTGCAGATTGCGAAGGCTGAAGGTTATGTGAACCAACCTTAGAAAGTTGACTAGCTTAAGGTTAGATGCTATGTTGGTTATGGACTCGAGCCTGAAATGAGATTAGTTTAGGTGTTCACATCCTTTCTTGTAATAGATTAGATTCATTGTAACCATTTCTATATCATTCAATGAAATCTATTACTTTGCCCACAGATAAAAACTCATTGTCTTTTTGGCTGCTATTTAAATTATGTACTTTATCAAGAACTGCTCTAACAATGACTTATCTTATAGATAGGATTTGTTTTTCCTCTAAGTATTTTGAGGATCTTTTCAGTGTTTTGGCATCATAAAAAAGGGGTAAATTGTTGGGACATTGTCAGTTTTGATTAAGATCCCAAAGCCCCTGAAAAGATGTTATGCTATTGTTGTCAGGCTAGTCTTGGTTAGGATTTGAACTTAGTTATTTTACATTTCACAGGTACTCAGTGAGAGGAGAACTCACTGATGTCAATCAAGACTAAGAGCCTGAAGACGAAGAGCACCATCCTGAACTTATGGCAGTCTTCTAAACTGGCTGAGTAAGTGTCAGTGATGAAGAGTATGACCCTGAGGTCATTACTAACTCAGTCCTGAAGGGAACGGGATGATACTGAGTTAATGGGAAAGACTTGGAGTGGAGCCAAGCAATGCAAAAGGAATGTCAGCGTCGGGACAAGACCGTTGTGCTCGAGACAAAAAGAACTTAATAAGACAAGCCTGAAGCCTAGGAATAAGTTCTGACATTCTCACCAACCTGATGACGTGGACCAATCCAGGAAGGACACGCACGTATGGACCCTGACACGAAGACTGACTTCAGACTGCACATTCAACGGGCAAGCATTAAATGGTGCATTAAATGCAATTACCTAATTCATGCAAGGACGGCTGCTGCATGGGAGATGTTGGGATATATTTTAGTTTTGATGGTTTTCCAAAACAACATGTAATAGGTTTGAAAGCAGTCAGGATTGTATCTTTAGTTTCAGGTCAGGCTAGGTTAGCTCATAGTAGAATAGGCTGTCAGTTGAGAGAACACTCAGTTGAGGGGGAACTCAGCGAGGGGGAACTCAGCAACACAGCCTGAGGAAATTAAGATGACATCACAAGCAGAACTGACTGAAGCCATGGCAGAGACCTGAACCTGAAGAGAAGCTGAAGGATGTCCCGCTGAGTGTAAACCTGGCCGATCTAAGCTAAGTCAGGCGGACCACTCAGTGAAGAGCATGATCTAGAGGATCAGTGCTGCACCAAGTAGGCCCTAAAAGAGTCAGGCTACTGTGGTCAGGGAAGTTTGTCATTCAGCCTTATGACAAACTTCTTGGAGAGATCTTCAAACAGTCTCTGAAGGACAACATCACTGAAGACATTCAGTCCACTGAAGATCATCAAGTCAGTGAAGGGTGATGCTACCTAAAGTCAGCGGGACCTGGTAAACCTATTGAGTCAAAGATCCGTTGGATGCAGTCCACGTGGACCAATCAGCACAAGGCAGCAAATCTAACACTGACAAGACCGCATTCCAAGAAAAGTGGTTGAAACCATTGAATGCTGGATTCAAATGTAATTCACTCCAACGGTTACATTTGAATCCACATTATAAATACAAGCTCATAGCTACAGGTTGAAGTGTGTGTGAAGTAAGAAAAATCAACACCTTCAAGCTATGAGGGTGTGTGAGTTTTAGGGAGACATAAGGTTTTTAAAAAAAATTGCTCCTGAATTCCCATTTTTGCTATTCGAAAATGGGACCATCAGGAGATATGTCCGTTTGAATCACTCTACATAGATGACTAGAAGGCTATCTCTTCCAACGGATAGTTTTCTAAACACCTATAAATACAGAAGGCCTTGAACCCATTCAAGGTTACTGGAAATTTCCAAGCCAGAAATTACTCAAACTCTCAAGTATTCAAAGCATTCAGCCTTTAGAAGAAGCACTCGAAACCAGTTAAATTTCCCAAGTATTTCTTAGTTACTGAGAGTTATTCTGTATTCCAAAGAGCGTACTAGCATTATCTTAAGCTTAGAGTGATTATCCCATACTTAGCTAAGCCTTGTCTTGTAAGGATAATCACAGCTTAGTTGGAATCCAAACTGAAACCAAAACCCTAAGTTAGGTTTGTTGGTAGTAAGTTTGTTAGTGAGTTAGTAAGGAGTTGTATAGGTCAGTGAGGTTAGTTGATCTTGGTTCACCTTGGCACGTTAAAAACAAGAATCCCTTGAGTGGATTTCCTGTTAAATCAGGCCGTAGATGTAGGAGCTTGAGTCTCTGAACCACGTTAAACTCCCTGTGTTCTTACTGCTTTGATATATTGTGCATACCTGCCATATTAACTGATCATTCATAGCATTTGTTTTATCAGGCCTGAATCAATCAGTCTGATCCTCAAAAAGAGCATTGCCCTACTAATCACTATTCAGAATTAAGTAAACAAGTTTTTCAGAAAGCAAACTAAACAAGACTTTAAACTATCAAGGCTCACACATTTCCGCACTGAACTAGAATTGATAGTTAGCTAACTGACCCACACTAAGTGTAGTCAGTGGGTATATTATCAGCTCTTAGTTCTTTATCACTCTGAGTAAAGGGGACTCAGTAAGGTTTAAGTTGAAAAATTGGTATACGTGTATTCCCCCCCCCCTACACATATTCATCAGTCTTGTACCGGGACCAACACCTTAGTTAAATTAGGGTCTCATTAATTAAGCATAATTCATTAATTTGATTATTGGTTTAGTAAAGTCGATTGATAGGACAAAGTATTAGGGTTTAATTCTTGAGCTTTTAGTCTTTCAATCTTATACTTAGGATTATTTCTTGCACATCACGGTTATTTTGATTATGTACCGGCTCCGTTAGTATACGTAGGAATTCCTATCCTGAGCATCACCTTCTTATATTTGACGTCAAACCTTAGATCATTAATTTCGTTCTTTAATTTGCATTCATAGAGTAATATAGTTTAGATTTAATAATTCTCAAAAAGGCCAAAAACATCCACTCATATTAACTACGACGCGTAGATCTTTAGGGATCTATTCACATACATTCCTTCCCTTGGGTACGATATACTTGGTCCCTATACTTGCCAATACTACAGTGAACCCATACTCTTGTGGGGTAACTTCTAGAAAGGCTAGTAAAGTTTGGTTCAAGTAAATGCTCCTCTTGTGAATGGTTTATATTTGTTACATTGTGGATATAGTGTTCTTAATATACAAAATAAAAGACTTAAGATTAGTAATCATGAAAACCCGACTTACTTGTGGCATTGTAGACTTGGTCATGCAAACGAGAAAAGAATCGCACGGTTAAGAAAGGTGGACTACTTAACCTCATTTGACTTAGAGTCTTATGGAAATTGCGAATCTTGTCTCATGGGCAAGATGACCAATAAACCCTTTTTCCGGGAAATGGGTGCATACCAAAGAAGTTCTAGAGTTGATCCACAGCGATGTTTGTAGACCATTGCCCACTCTAGCTAGAGGTCAATTCGACTACTTCATCATCTTTACTGACGATTACTCAAGATACGGATACGTGTATCTCATGAAATACAAATCTGAATCGTTTGAGAAATTTAAAGAGTACAAGGCCGAAGTAGAGAAACGTCTTGGTAAGAGTATCAAGACTCTTAGATCAGATCGAGAAGGTGAGTACCTTAGCCACGAATTCATGGATTACTTGAAGCTTCATGAGATCCAATCACAATGGACTCCTCCTGGAACCCCTTAGATGAACGGTGTGTCCGAAAGGAGAAACTGAACCCTGTTGGATATGGTCCGGTCCATGATGAGTTTTGCCTCCCTTCCAATATTCTTATGGGGACACGCGTTGCAAACCTCAATCTACATTCTGAATAAGATTCCATCCAAATCAGTTGTGCAAACTCCACACGAGCTATGGTATGGCAAGAAGCCCTCTTTTCTACACATTAGAACGTGGGGTTGCCCCGCAATTGTGAAGAAAATGTAAACTGATAAGTTGGAATCCAAAGGTAAAAAAAGTTATTTTGTGGGATATCCTAAGGAGACTAGAGGATATTATTTCTATCTACCGGAGAAACAAACAATTATTGTTTCTAGGCAGGCAAGGTTCCTAGAAGACGAGTATGTCTTTAAGGAACAAAGCCGTAAGAAGATAAAACTTGAAGAAATTCAAGAACCACGAATTAACATAGAGACTGATGACTTGTCAAAGCAACATGACAAAGAATCAGTGGGAGCATTCAACGACTCTCATGGTGGAAGTTTATCACTAGGTGATCCTCTTTCAGCCAGTAGGAGCGTAATTGGAGTTGTGTTGCCTTCGCAACAACCTCCAAGTATGCTGAATAAGAATAGCATAGTTCAAACTCCCACCCAAGAGGCATCTGAAAGTGTCGCTCTTGAGGACTCTCCGGTCAACGATGAAGTCGCTGCACCATAAAATTTTCACGATCAGAATGTATAGCCTGCACAACCACAACTCCATAAGTCAACTAGGATCTGTAATCCAATCGATAGGTATTATGGTTTCCTTGTGGAGGAACACGATGACGTGGAAATACCGAATAAGGATGAACCTAAGACTTACACTGAGGCAACATTAGATGTTGACTCAGAGAAGTGACATGAAGCCATGAAATCCGAGATGGACTCGATATACATCAATCAAGTTTGGGACTTGGTTGAATTGCCAAAAGGGGTAAAACCCATAGGTTGCAAGTGGGTCTTCAAGAGGAAGGCTGATGCATATGGCAAGGTACAAACCTACAAGGCTAGGTTGGTGGCGAAAGGGTATAGTCAACGCGAAGGCATTGACTATGATGAGACCTTCTCGCCGGTTGTGAAGATCAAGTCCATTCGTATTTAACTTGCGATAGCCGCACACTATGATTATGAGATTTGGCAGATGAACGTCAAAACAACCTTTCTCAATAGAAACATTGATAAGGACATGTTTATGACTCAACCGGAGGGTTTTATATCTAAGCCAAAGTCCAATCTCGTGTGCAAGCTTAAATATCCATCTATGGATTGAAGCAAGCTTCTAGGAGTTAGAATATCCGATTTGATGAAGCTGTTAAGTCTTTTGGCTTCATTAGAATTTTGGAAGATCCATGCGTTTATTGTAAACACAGTGGGATGAGTATTGTCTTTATAGTCGTATATGTCGATGACATATTGATTATAGGAGATAGCGTCCCGCTCATGCAGTCTGTGAAAGATTGGTTATCAAAGACCTTCATGATGAAGGATCTTGGTGAAGCATGCTATATCTTAGGGATCAAGATCCATAGGGATAGATCCAAGAAGATGTTAGGGTTGTCACAATCCACCTATGTAGATAAGGTGTTGAAGCGTTTTGCGATGGAGAACTCTAAGAGAGGATATCTTCCAGCAAATCATAGGATAAAGCTATCGAAGAAGGATTGTACTTCTAGTGAAGCTGATATTGAGCACATGAAGAATGTTTGATTAGGCGTGAAACTGATATCTTTTATAGCTCGATTTGCCCATGTTTTGTGTGTTTTTTATTAGTGTTTAGAGTTATTTGAGTATCATTTTTATAAAATCATTAATTTGTCTCTTTAGTGTTCATATATGGATAGAGGGCGAAAAGAGGAGTTCGTAGAACTTTGAATCGTCCAAAACGGACTCCCGGTTGAGGAGATATGAAGATTTTACGAACAAGTGTCCTGCTGCCGAAAAGTACTCGAGCAGAGTCACTCGAGTACTAAGTACTCGACCACTCGAGTATAGTACTCGAGCTGAAGCAGGTCGAGTACTATATACTCGAGCTATACTCGAGCAAACGTGAATTTCGGCCCATGAACGCCCAAATTCGATCCCAAACCTATTTATACCCTTTTCCAAGCATATCAACACATACCAACACATATTTTTACATATTTTGAGCGGGGAGAAAACTTGGGAAAGAGATTGGAAGAGTTTTATACTTTGTAATCGAGGTTTTAATTTACGAATTCTTAGTTTTACCCTAGGTTTTTCTGATTATTAGAGATTATTTTGAGACTTTAATTTATTCTTTGTTTATGTTCTTCAATTCCATAGTTAATTCAATTATGTTTATGTTTATGTTCGTTATCAATGTTATATCTTTTGTTCTTTCAATTACCATGTTAGGCTAGAACCCTTGCATGCTTGGGATAGGATGAACTCGTAGAAGTAGGATGTTGGTACGTAATTAGGATAACACGTGATGTTTAGTGCTAGTTCTCTTAATTATTGAATTCTTAAAATAAATCCTAGAATTATCTTGGAATTAAGTACGAAAATTGTTAGAGAGAAGACGACCGTATCACTCTTTAATAACGAATAGGCTTAACGATAGGGTTATGGAAGGGGTTTATAATCTACCGGTTTATCTAGGGAGGACGACCGTATCACCTTGGGTAAATAATGGTCTCATTAATTAAGCATAATCTATATAACTTGTTATTGGTCCCGGTACAAGACTGATGAATACATGTATGGGGGGGGGGAATACACGTATTCCAATTTTCAACTTAAACCTTGCTGAGTCTCATTTACTCAGAGTGATAAAGAACTAAGAGCTGATAATCTCCCCACTAACTACACTTAGTACGGGTTAGTTGGCTGACTATCAATTCGAGTTCAGTGTGGAAATGCGTGAGCCCTGATAGTTTAAAGTCTTGCTTAGTTTGCTTTCTGAAAACTTAATTACTCAATCCTGAAGTAGTGAATAGTAGGGCAGTGCTCTTGTTTGATGATCAGGCGGATTGATTCAGCTTGATAAAAACCAAATGCTATGAATGAACAAGTAATATGACAAGCAAGCACAATATCAAAGCAGTAAGAACACATGGAGTTTAACGTGGTTCAGAGACTCAAGCTCCTACGTCCACGACCTGATTTAACAAGAAATCCACTCAAGGGATTCTTGTTTTTAACGTGCCAAGGTGCACCAAGATCAACTACTCCTCACTGACATATATAAACTCCTTACTAACTCACTAACAACTTACTACCAACACACCTAACTTAGGGTTTTGATTTCAGTTTGGATTCCAACTAGGTTGTGATTATCCTTACAAGACAAAGCTTTGCTAAGGATTGGATAATCACTCTAATCTTAAGATAATGCTAATACACTCTTTGGAATACAGAATAACTCTCAGTGACTAAGAAACACTTGGGAAATTTAACTGGTTTCGAGTGCTTCTTCTAAAGACTGAATGCTTTGATTGCTTGAGAATTTGAGTAATTTCTGACTTGGAAATTTCCCATAACCTTGAATGGGTTCAAGGCCTTCTGTATTTATAGGTGATTTGAAAACTATCCATTGGAAAAGATAGTCTTCTAGTCATCTATGTAGAGTGGCTCAAACGGATATATTTCCCATGCAGCAGCCGTCCTTGCATGGATTTGGTAACATGTATTTAATGCGCCATTTAATGCTTGCCCGTTGAAAATGCAGTCTGAAGTCAGTCTTCGTGTCAGGTTCCGTACGTGCATGTCCTTCCCGGATTGGTCCACGTCATCAGGTTGGTGAGAATGTCAGAACTTATTCCTAGGCTTTAGGCTTGTCTTATTAAGTTCTTTTTGTCTCGAGCACAACGGTCTTGTCCTGACGCTGACATTCCTTTTGCATTGCTTGGCTCTATTCCAAGTCTTTCCCATAAACTCAGTATCATCATGTTCCCTTCAGGACTGAGTTAGTAGTGACCTCAGGGTCATACTCTTCATCACTGACACTTACTCAGCCAGCTTAGAAGACTGCCATAAGTTCAGGATGGTGCTCTTCGTCTTCAGGCTCTTAGTCTTGATTGTCATCAGTGAGTTCTCCTCTCACTGAGTACCTGTGAAGTGTAAAATGACTAAGTACAAAACCTAACCAAGACTAGCCTGACTAAGACAAACTAAGGCAACTCATCTTTTCAGGGGCTTTGGGATCTTAATCAAAACTGACAATGTCCCAACAATTTCCCCCTTTTTGATGATGCCAAAACACTGAAAAGATCCTCAAAACACTTAGAGGAAATATAAAACCTATCTATAAGATAAGTCAGTGTTAGAGCAGTTCTTGATAAAGTACAAAATTTAAATAACAGCCAAAAAGACAATGAGTGTTTGTCTGTGGGCAAAGTAATAGATTTCATTGAATGATATGAAAATGGTTACAATGAATCTAATATATTACAAGGAAATGATGTGAATCACTAGACTAGTCTCATTTCAGGCTTGAGTCCATAACCAGCATATACTCTGATCTTTAACTCTTCAACTCTCTTAATTTGATTCACATATCCTTCAGCTTTAGCAATCTTCAAAACTTCAGGCATGATGGCCTTAGTATCATGCTTTCCAGTTCCAGGTAGAAGAGGGGGTGGTCGAGCAACGAACTCATGAGCTTTCACTTGGACTTGGGCTGCTTCAGCTTCTTCCAAGATCTTCTGAATCAACTCAGGGTGATTGTCCATCATGTAATCAGTGAAGTGGGCATTGTTATCTTCAGAGTCGCCCCACTTCTTCACTCCATACCAAAGCTTGACAAACTCATCCCTTGCATCAATCCAGAACTCCTTCAATATCTCTGAGATGAACTCATCGACATAGGCTTCCCTCTGACCTGATTCTGGCCTTCTGACTTGCAGTATTGTTGACTTCCTAGCTGTTGGCCTCTTCCTGTACTTTCTAGGCTCAGGCTTCGCCTTCTTTCTCCTAAGCAAACTGATCACTACATCGTCAAGTTCTCGCTATTGCATGTCAGTCAGATCAGTCAGTTTCTCCACTTTTCTCTCCAAAATGCGCATCTTCTCCTTTTGAGCTATATCAGCCCTACGCTCAGCCTCGGACTTCTCAGAAGGAGTTCCCCATGCCTCAGCGCACAGTTCTGCCACCGTCTCCGCAGAAAAAATGATGGGATTTTTCCTTGTATGTACTTGGGGTGACTTCTGAATTGCCTCAGCCGGTTTGGAAGATTGGAGTTCCTTAGAAGGTTCATTAGCCTTTCTTGCCTTCTTTGCAGCCTCAGCCCTCAGCTTTGCAGCTTCAGACTCATCTTTAGCCTCAGCCGCTGCCAGCCTGGCTGACTTCCTCACTCTGAGAACATTCCCCCATAGGGTTTGCCTCTGGATTAGCCTCAACCGTTTCACCTTGGTTGACTGCCTCAGATGCCTCAGGGCGGGATCTTTTCCTCTTCTTTTCCCCCTTTTTGGCATCATCATCGGCCTGGGATGGGAGTACTTCAGCTCCGTTGTTGATTACGAAAGAAGCTAATGATTGAACTTCTAGTACGCCCTCCTTCAGCATTTCAACTCCCGTGGCGATCCCAATCCCAGCATACGATACTGAACTGATAGCAGCTTTCAACTTTTTCTCAAAGACCTCCATGTTGTGTTGGAGACTTTGTTCAGCCTTGGTGATCCTTTCCTCCACCTTCAAGGGCTCACTGCTGACCCTGCTCGCCTCAGCCAGTATCTTTGCCGACTCATCAGTGGCCATAACCAAAACCTCAGCAAAAGTTTGAGAAGTCTGAGCTAACTTCCCTGACTCCAGCTCCAGCTTAGACGCTGAGTCGTTCATGGCCTGAGTAAAGAGTGCTCCAGCCTGAACTGCAAGCCTCTCTACCGCCTGATTGAGCTTTTCTTCTCTGATCTCATCCCTCTTCTCAAGCTGTTGTAGAGTCTGCCTCAGCATCTTCTTCATTCTCCTCCTCTCACTCCTCACTGACTTTGCCGTATAAGTCATTGTTCTCTTCAGCAGTATCAACTCCCTGTTGGCAAGAGTGTTGTATGCTGACTTGGTCCACTTGATGTACTTAGCCAGGGCCTTGGCGTCTTCTTCCTTCTCAGCTCTTAGCTTCATCACTTCCTCCTGAAGTTCAGCTAGGTTCTCAGTTGTCTTTTCTTTCTTGACCTCGAAAATACTGGTAAATTCAGCACGTTGAACCCCAGTTATTATCACATCTTCGTCTCCAGCGGCATCGTCAGTGGCTGGCTGTTTTCCCTTGTCAGTCCCTGCATCCTCGGTCCCCTCTTCAGGGTGCACTGAAGGCAGTTGTGGAGTGGTCATAGCTGCCTGCTCACGCTCTGCTAAGTCAGCTCGAACTTTGGGAACTTGTCCCTCAGAACTAGGAGTCTCCTTAGATGCCTCAACATCATCCTCTTTTGTCTCAGGGCAGGGAATCCCTTCATTGACTGATGTGTCATCGGCAGCTGAGATGTTCTCAACATCCTCAGCCGTTGGTCCACCCTTGGTACCAACGTCTTTAGCACCTTCCCCCTGAGTCTGAGACTCAGGGATCATCTGATCCACTTCCTTCGCCGTTTCATCCACCATCTTCTCCACTGCTCCATCCTGAGCATCATCATCTTCCTCATCATCCTTCTCATCATCCTTCTTACCATCAGACCTGATGTCAGCTTGCATCCTCGATATCATCTCCATTACCAGCTGCTTTAAATTATAAAAGTTCAAGAGCTGCAGCCAGCTGGTGAGCCCAAAATACGTGCACAACCTTGCCTCCTCAGTTTCCCAGTGCTCCCAGCCACGAGCATCCACAAACATGTGTTGCTCCTGTATATTGGACTGTTTGAAGACCAACCATACCTTCAGCTCCACAACATTTGCAAAAAGTTCTTTGTAGATGTTCAGGCTGGGCCAACACTTAGCTGCCCACTCAGTGGCATTCCCCCTTAAGTTGTTCTCCAGAATGCCACCAACCAAATTGGCATCCAAATCCTCCTCATCCTGCAACTCTAGAAAGTCATCCTCCTGATCTCCGACTTGTAAGGATTTGAGGCAATCTTTGGGGTTGGGGTAAGTTGGGAAATCTTCAGGGTTTGGAAGGTTAGGCTCAGAGGACTGGTCAGGCTCATGTATGGGTGAGGTTGATGGCTCTGACTCAGGTGGGTTAGGAAGGTTGTCAGGTGGGGGTGTTTGTGGCTGTTGGGGTGTGGGGTTAGGGTTGGTTTGGGGAGTGGGTTCAGAGTGTTTGGGTAGGGTTGATCTCAGGCTGCAATATCTCAGCCGTCTCGATCGTCGTTCTCACTACCTCCAAGTCAGAGGCTCGGGGAGAGCTTGACTCCTCCCTCTCAGTCACCTCCGGCAGGCCCTTGGCTAGGGATTTTTTTGGTCCATTTCTCAGTCTCTTCAATGGCCTCTTGCCCTGCTCCTTATCCACTCTGACGTCATCATCAGTTCCCTCAGCCTCTGAATCGGCCCTCTTAGGATTTGACTCAGTCCCTTGTTTGGTGGTCTTTCCTGACAGCACCACCTTCACCTTCCTCTTCTCCACCTCCTTCACAGCAGCCTGCGCCTCAGTGCGCTCAGAAGTGATCTCCTCCTCCACTTCTTTGCTCTTTTCAAAGAGCTCATCCACCCTCTCTATGAGGTTGGTTGCCACCTTCTTGGCCTTCCCAGCTGGCTTCTTAGCCTGACCCTTTGCCTTAGCATTAGGATCAGTAAGCCCTAGCACAGAGTAGGTGTCACTCAGTGATGTGAACATTACCCTCTTAGAAGGGAGGTTGTCCTCCATGTAGAAGGTGTACCCAGGGCAGGCATGAGCGATCAGTATGGACAGCCTCATTCCGAATGGGATAATAACACTAACTGAGATGTGCTTTTCATCATCATCCCTCTTGATTTTGTCCATAGCAGCCTGATAGATCTGATCGAGGAAGTACTGCTCCCAATTTGCCTCCACACCATAGACAATGGCTCTCATAATCCTTAGTTTGGGCAAGCTCAATTGCTCATTTGAGCCTGTGGATCCCATCACAACTTTGGACACTAAGTCCACAAGGGCCCTGTACTCAAGCTTCAAGGTACCCTTGTTTTGACGTGCTCTGAATTCAGTTGAGCCCGTCTTTGTCCACTTCCCCAAGAATTCTCCCTCAGAGTTCTCTTTGTAAACCTTGGGATTGATGCCTGAGGACAACAACGCGTAGACCACCTTGATGGCCTTTCTCAAGTTAACATCCTTCACCTCCTTGCTGTAGAAAGGTTCTCCATCCACATCTTTCTCACCAGTTGGTTTTAGAACCATCACTTTGGTGAAAAGTTCCCCCTTGCGCAGGAACATGTTGAAATACGCTTCCACCACCACCTTCAGAAGCACAGAAATTGGGCGCAAAGAGAAATATTTCTCCAACCCTGCCTTGGAGATCCAGTTGAAAACAGGTTTGATCTCCTCGACATTAAGACAAATACTTTCCATGGAGATGACTTGCTCCATGTGTACCAGCTTGTTGTTGACAACATCCTCAATCTTGCCGGTTGTCCAGTTGGAGTTAAGGAATGCCATTGATTTTGAATGAGAGAAAGGTTTTTCGAAAATCTGTGAGTGCTTGAGCAAGAGAATACTCAGTGTGTAGAAGTGCTTTGTGTTTGCGTAAAAACCTCAAATGACATTCTTGATTGATTAGACCAAGTCAGTTACTCAGGCGTGGGGTTGAGATTAATTCCTGAATTTGAAAGGTTTCGAAATGAAGGCCAGGATTAATCTCAGCATCAATCAATTACCCATGTCAGTCATATTCCGTATAAAACAGACACGTATATGAAAAAGTAACTGAAGCATTAAATGCTCCGCTGCGCATGAGTTTTGATTAGGCGTGAAATTGTCATGATTCGTAGCTAGAAACGCCCGAGTTTTGGTCGAGTTTATAGAGTATTTAGAGTCAATTGAGCATTATTTCTACACATTGATGAATTTGTCTCTTTGATGCTCATAGGTGAATAGAGGACGAAAAACGGAGTTCGTAGGACTTTGAATCGACTCAAACGGATACCCGGATGAGAAGATATTGAAGAAATACGATTGGTATTAGTGCGGACGAGGAAAAGTATCAGTTGGGAGGAGTTAGAAGTCACTCGAGTGACTAGGTCGAGCGCCCCCGCTCGAGCGCATTGCTCGAGCGCTTAAACGTACAGAACTATTCTTGCGCTCGAGCAGCTCGAGCGCTACCGCTCGAGCGAATTGCTCGAGCGCCCAAAACATACAGTGAGATTTCATCGCTCGACCAGCTCGAGCGGAACCGCTCGAGCGATTGTGTCATTCGAGCTACACTGCTCGAGCGGGACCGCTCGAGCATTTTGCTCGAGCGCCCATGGATTTTTGCCTCCGGATGCGTATTTTCGGCCCATTAACTCCCGTTTCGACCCGTGCCTATATATACCTCTCCAAAACACGTTTTGAAGGATACCCCGACTTTTAGAAATAATTTTAGACTTAGTTTTTGGAGAGGAAGGAAACGAGCAAGCTTTATTTTACGTTTTGTTGAGGTTTTGCATACGAATTCTTAGTTTCTTTTCTTTCTTAGTTGCTTTTAATTAGCTTGATTACTTTAAACGCTTTGAACGTCGTTTTTATTAATTCAATTTCAGTTCTTCGTATTTATTTTATTTTTAAACCCTAGTTCATGTTTCGTATTTTCTTAGTGCAATTCATTATGTTTGTGTTCGTCGTTTCTTCTATTGCTTTTATGTTTGTTAACGTCATGTCTAGCTAAAACCCTTGCGTGCTTAGGTTAGGATGAACTCGTAGAAGTAGGATGTGGGTACGTAATTAGAGTAATTCGTGACGTTAGTTTTAATTCTCTTAATTAATGAATTCTTATAATTAATCTGAACTTTACCTTTAAATTTAGTACGAAAGTGTTAGAGAGAGGACGACCGCATCACTCAATAACAACTAGTAGTCTTAACGAGAAGGTTTAGGAAAGGTTAATTCATTTACCGGTTTAGCGAAGGAGGATGACCGCATCACCTTAGTTAAATTAGGGTCTCATTAATTGAGCACAATCCATTAACTTGTTAGTGGATTAGTGAAGTCGAGTGTTAGGGTAAAGTATTAGGGTTTAGAATCTTGAGCTTTCACCTTGCATTCTTTTACTTAGGTTAATTCTTGTTTGTCACAGTTATTTTGATTATGTACCTGCTCCGTTAGTATATGTAGGGATTCCTATCTTAAGCATCACCATCTCTTATTTGAATCCAACCCTTAGTTAATTCGTCTGCTTTAGTATTTTAGTTTAATTAGTTTATTTTAGTTTTAATTAATCTTTCTAAAAAAATCCAAAAACATACACTCATATTAACTACGACGCGTAGATCTTCAGGGATCTATTCGCATATACACCATTCCTTGGGTTCGATAATACTTGGTCCCTATACTTGCCCATACTACAGTGAACCCGTACTCTTGCGGGGTAGCTACTAGTAGAAGCTAGTGTAGTTCGCTTCAAGTCAATGGCGCCGTTGCCGGGGATGGCGTTGTATGCTTTTGAATAGGACTTGTAGATAGCTTAGTAGTTAGTAGTGGGTGATTTATTTTCTGTTTTTATTTTTATTTTTATTTAATCGGCAGTTGCGTTTTGACCCTTCTGCTAGTGTGTCAGGTTTATGAAAACACGCTCACAAGGTAATACGAGCGAAGAGAGAATACCGTTGGACCCTGAGACAATAGCCAGAAGGAACCGAGCCTTCTTAAGAAGGATGAACGCTGCCGACTTAGGAAAGGAACCAATGGATATCAATAATGAGTTGGACGATGCTGCCAACGATTTCAATCAGGCAGTAGACCGAGTTGAAGGCACTGGAGTTAGTGGTAGCCAGAATCAAATTCCATTAGGGGATAGCCAGAGCCTAAACCCGGATATACGAAACGTAGGGAATCCAGCTCAGAACCTTGTCCATAATCCTCCTAACAACCCTGCTTACCCACAAAACCCAAATAACCCTTTCAACAACCCAGTATACCAACATTACCCATACCCACCTTATCCTTACCCACCATATCCATACCATCCACCACAAGTCTACAACCAACCACCTGTTTACCAACCACCACCCCAACAAGTACCCTTACCAGCTGCGAATCCTCAACACGTTCCTCAGAACGTAGATCACAATATGGCTATTCGAGGGAGGTTTGCAGCGCAGCCACAATGGTACTATGATGGAGTGGCTTTGCCTCCTGTTGAGGCGAACAACTTCTCGATATCACCGGGGATTTTAAAGTTGCTTACCGAGAATCAGTTCAAAGGGGTGATCGGGAAGGAGAATCCTCATACACATCTGAGGAGCTTTCTCATAATAGCCTCAACATTTAATTACAATGGCATGTCTGAAGATGCCAAGAGGCTTAGGCTGTTCCCATTCTCATTGACGGGAATAGCCAAGGAGTGGTACGATAATACGCTCCCGCGGGGAGGTATTACCACTTGGGCTGAGCTCGAGCGTCTATTCCTCAAGCGATTCTACCCTCCATCTAGGACGATCAAGGCTAGAATTGAGATCTCATCCTTTCGCCAGAAGCAAGGAGAGGACCTACGTCAAGCGTGGGAGAGATACTCAAACATGCTGATAGAGTACCCGCAGCACTGGTACAACGAGGGAGACATTATGGCGTTCTTCTATAGTGGTGCCAACAAGGCGGGGCAAGACCATTTAGACGCTTGTGCGGGCGGAGCATTCTTGAACCAAGGCATAGAGAGGTGTAGGGAAATCGTGGACAACATTGTCACGAATGCCGGTGCTTGGAGTGGAGATGCAGATTTTCAGAGGGTGCATCAGGTTGAAGAGGGAGAAGGAACGAGAAGGCTGCTGATGGCCATGATGGAGAAGATAAACAACCTCGAGTTGGGGAAGAGTTTGGTTGGAGAGCATGCAGTAGAGAATGAGAGAGTAGACCAACCAAGTGGGCAGCAAGAGGTAGCCAATTACATGGGAGGTCCATATTACAATCAGAATGGCTACCAAGGTGGAAACCAGTATGGAAGGCCTCCTTATGGCCAACCATTTGCACCTCCAGGTCCTCAGTCGCTTCAAAATCAATGAAGGAACACACAAGGAGTTCAAGGAGGCCAGCAGCCTCCTCAAAACACATGGAGGAAAAATGAGAACTTTTCTTATGCTAACCCAAAAGCTGGTGTTACTGTTCCTGCAGGTGTTGATCCGGGTTCAAAGCCTCCGGGTGGAGAAGGCGGCGCATCAACCGAGGAGATGTTGAGAGCAATCCTTCAGAAGGTGGAGGAAGGAAGCAAGCGGTTGTCATCCTTGGAGTACGATGTGAAGGAGTTGCATAAGAAGGGTGATCAACGTGATCAAGAGCTCCAAAAGATGAATGTTGAGTGGACTAGAACTCAACAAGAGAACAATCGAAGGTTCACTTCTTTAGAGCTCCAGATGAGCCAAATTGCAAAGTCAGTGAATAGAATGCCGGAGGGGAACTCAAAAGAGCAGTGCAAGGCGATCCAGCTGAGAAGTGGAACTAACTATGAAGGTCCTCAGATGCCTGCTGATTCTGAGACGCCCCAAGCTGAGAAGGGGATTGAAAGTGAAGGGATTGAGAAGCATAAAGATATGGATGAGTCCCAGAAGGGGAAAGACTTTGAGGAGATAGAGAGAGTTCCTAAGTGGAAAAAGGCAAAGGAAGCAAGGGAGAAAGTGAAAGAAACAGAAAGAGATGAATGGGGGGTACCCAAATCTGTGATACCCGTCCCATATCCACAACGCTTCATGAAAAAGAAGCTTGATGAGAAATTCGCTAAGTTCCTTGATGTTTTTAAACAATTGCATATTAATATTCCTTTTTATGATGCTTTGGAATAGATGCCGCACTATGCGAAGTTTTTGAAGGACTTGATCGCGAAAAGACAGCGAGTGGATGAGCCGAAGTTGGTGCAGCTGAACCATGAGGTGAGTGCATTAGTGCACAAGGCGCTTCCACCGAAGCTGAAGGATCCCGGGAGCTTCACGATCCTATGTGATATTGGGAACGGGATCAAGAAGAGAGCGTTGTGCGACCTCGAGGCGAGCATAAATCTGATGCCGTTGTCGTTTTTCAAGAAGTTGGAAGGTGGTGAACTTCAACCCACAATGATGACACTTCAACTTGCCGATCGGTCTATTACTCGACCTCAAGGTGTGGTTGAAGACGTCCTAGTGAGAGTTGGAGATCACATTTTTCCAGCTGACTTTGTAGTTCTAGAAATGGAGGAAGATGAGCACGTGCCATTGATCTTGGGAAGACCGTTCTTAGCTACGGCGGGGATGGTGCTAGACGTGGCAAATGGGAAGATTACGTTGAAGGTCGATGATCAAGAAGTGAAGATCTCCCTATATGAAGCCATGAAACACCCGAGGGAGGATGAGAGCTTGTATTGTATGGATGCAATTGATCCTCGTGTTGAAGACACGCCTTCTATCCCTAATCCTTCTGATATTCATGATTTTGTTAGTCCTTCACTTGATTATTTAACCCATGAGCGTTATGATCTTGATTATTTTGCAAGGGACAAAGTGAAGAAGTTGAAGGATGAAGAGGTGAAAAGTGTGGACGTGGTCCAGTTAGAAGGGAAAGGAGGAGTTAAGAAGAAGAAGTCAAAATTCAAGAAATTGTTTAGTAAGACTCCTCCAGATAGAGGCAAGAAGGAGTTGAGACCCATAACACTTGGGAATGAGAAAAGAGGAAAGGAACTCATGATGGAGGGACATCAAGGAAAGGAGTTCAAACACCACTCTTATGAGAGTAAGGGAGGTAAATTTGAGTATGATGTCCCATAAGCTCCTTTGAGCTTGGTCCGGCATGAGGACCTTAAAAATAGCGCTGAATGGGAGGCAACCCATTTTTATTTGCTTTCATTTATTTTTAGTGTCTTTTTATATTATTAGGGAGTTATTTTGAGTCGTATGTTTAACCTCATATTTGAGTGAGTTGCTTGTAGGCTTGTCTCTAAAGGAGTAAAGGTATCATGGAGTTATTCAGATTGAAGGAACCAACTTGAGACAAGGAAGTGTGCAAAGCTAGTGAGAGAAATTGAATTATTTGGTTGAGGTAACCCATAACCCCAAACTTAGACCTCTAGCAAGGTCGAAGTTTGGGGGGGTGGAGTTTTTTTTATGTTTCTTGTTACATTGCACATGCATGCACGCCCTTATCTTTGAGTTGAGTTTGATTGATTATTAGATTGTTGAGATACTCCTTGGGGTGATTTTGAGTTGACTTGCTATTGCATATTTCATGCCTATCAATCATTTTATGCTTGTTGATTGCTATCTTTGAGTATGATTTGATGAGTAGAGTGAATTGTGAAGGGTGAGTTAGAATTCTTTTGTGTGAGTGTTTGAGTTTGAGCTGATTAGGGAGAGAACCCGTATGCTTATAAGTTTTCTTTTGAGTGCTTGTGTGATGAGAGTGAGAATTCACCAGGACTAGCATGGATGTGAAAGCCGTGAGCTTTTGAGCCTTATGAGATTTTGATGCATTAATCAATCTCTTCGTTTGTGAGTGAATCGTCACCTTAGAGGATGCTAGAACTTGCATGTGCTCTTGCTTCTTGATTGTGTCTAGTTAGATATGCCGAATGTGATCTTAGGCCATCTTTGATTTTACTGAGTCACTTAGCCAAAATTTTCCTTACCAATGACATTGATGCCTTGTTAGCCCCTTTGAGCCTAAAGCCTATTTTATTTGCTAACACATATGAACACTATTCCAATTCCTAAGCCTTTTTGTCCCAATTTGAGTGGAGAATAGGAAAGTGTGAATGTGAAGGGAGTGAATTGAGTTGAAAAAGGAAAAGGTTGTTTGTTGAGTGAATATGAGAAGAAGGTGTGATGAAGTTATGAGATGTGGGAAAAAGAGAAAAAAATTAAGAATGAGCAAAAGAAAAAATGAGCTCATGTGTTTGTGCGAAAAAGAAAAAAAGTGAAGTGATTGAAAAAAAGTGAAAAGAGAAAGAAAAAATTGAAGTGTTGAGAGAAGTGGAATTGAAAGAGTGTTGATTGAATATGTTTGAAGTAGTCTGTTCCTAATCTCGAAGTACCGAAGTCTGATTTTCTATTCTCCATTCACTTAAGTCACTTACCCTATATTGTTATCCCACCTGTCCAAAGAGCCTACATTACAACCTTGAGAAAAGTCCTTTTTGATTCGGCATTGATTTCTAGAGTACGATCGAAGTTAAGAGCACTTACAAGCCTATGGCTGCCAATTTGTGTGATTGATTGTTTGAGTGAGTCCCTTGATCATTGTTATACACTTGTAAGGGAGTGAAACACATCGTTGAGTGCACATCCATGCTTGATCTTGATGTTTCTTATTATTGTTGCATGAGTACGATAAAAGAAAGTGAGTGAGTATACGGGTGATTGACCTTTGAAGCTCGAGTTCATTTGCTTGCATGATTGATTTTTTGACTCATTCCTAACAATTTCACTTGACTTATTATTTCATTGCTTGAGGACAAGCAATATGGTAAGTTTGGGGGGGTTGATTAGGCGTGAAATTGTCATGATTCGTAGCTAGAAACGCCCGAGTTTTGGTCGAGTTTATAGAGTATTTAGAGTCAATTGAGCATTATTTCTACACATTGATGAATTTGTCTCTTTGATGCTCATAGGTGAATAGAGGACGAAAAACGGAGTTCGTAGGACTTTGAATCGACTCAAACGGATGCCCGGATGAGAAGATATTGAAGAAATACGATTGGTATTAGTGCGGACGAGGAAAAGTATCAGTTGGGAGGAGTTAGAAGTCACTCGAGTGACTAGGTCGAGCGCCCCCGCTCGAGCGCATTGCTCGAGCGCTTAAACGTACAGAACTATTCTTGCGCTCGAGCAGCTCGAGCGCTACCGCTCGAGCGAATTGCTCGAGCGCCCAAAACATACAGTGAGATTTCATCGCTCGACCAGCTCGAGCGGAACCGCTCGAGCGATTGTGTCATTCGAGCTACACTGCTCGAGCGGGACCGCTCGAGCGTTTTGCTCGAGCGGGACCGCTCGAGCGTTTTGCTCGAGCGCCCATGGATTTTTGCCTCCGGATGCGTATTTTCGGCCCATTAACTCCCATTTCGACCCGTGCCTATATATACCTCTCCAAAACACGTTTTGAAGGATACCCCGACTTTTAGAAATAATTTTAGACTTAGTTTTTGGAGAGGAAGGAAACGAGCAAGCTTTATTTTACGTTTTGTTGAGGTTTTGCATACGAATTCTTAGTTTCTTTTCTTTCTTAGTTGCTTTTAATTAGCTTGATTACTTTAAACGCTTTGAACGTCGTTTTTATTAATTCAATTTCAGTTCTTCGTATTTATTTTCTTTTTAAACCCTAGTTCATGTTTCGTATTTTCTTAGTGCAATTCATTATGTTTGTGTTCGTCGTTTCTTCTATTGCTTTTATGTTTGTTAACGTCATGTCTAGCTAAAACCCTTGCGTGCTTAGGTTAGGATGAACTCGTAGAAGTAGGATGTGGGTACGTAATTAGAGTAATTCGTGACGTTAGTTTTAATTCTCTTAATTAATGAATTCTTATAATTAATCTGAACTTTACCTTTAAATTTAGTACGAAAGTGTTAGAGAGAGGACGACCGCATCACTCAATAACAACTAGTAGTCTAACGAGAAGGTTTAGGAAAGGTTAATTCATTTACCGGTTTAGCGAAGGAGGACGACCGCATCACCTTAGTTAAATTAGGGTCTCATTAATTGAGCACAATCCATTAACTTGTTAGTGGATTAGTGAAGTCGAGTGTTAGGGTAAAGTATTAGGGTTTAGAATCTTGAGCTTTCACCTTGCATTCTTTTACTTAGGTTAATTCTTGTTTGTCACAGTTATTTTGATTATGTACCTGCTCCGTTAGTATACGTAGGGATTCCTATCTTAAGCATCACCATCTCTTATTTGAATCCAACCCTTAGTTAATTCGTCTGCTTTAGTATTTTAGTTTAATTAGTTTATTTTAGTTTTAATTAATCTTTCTAAAAAAATCCAAAAACATACACTCATATTAACTACGACGCGTAGATCTTCAGGGATCTATTCGCATATACACCATTCCTTGGGTTCGATAATACTTGGTCCCTATACTTGCCCATACTACAGTGAACCCGTACTCTTGCGGGGTAGCTACTAGTAGAAGCTAGTGTAGTTCGCTTCAAGTCAAGTTTAAATATGAAAAGGCGCGTTTTTAATGAAAACGGAATGCATTTAATAAAGATTTTCAGGAGGAAGGACTCAGAGTGACGCTTCAAATTCACAAAAGTCAGGATAGAACTCATACCTATCAGGGAGACATTGTAGCACCCTGATACCTTGTTGAGTCGAGTCTGGCCTGAGTTCCCCCTAAACCCTACACTGACTGCTCTCCCGGATCTAAGAGTTATAACTCCACTGACAGTTCCATAAATCTTGCTTCAGCCAAAGGCTTAGTTAAGATGTCAGCTCTCTGCCTATCAGTGTGAATTTTCTCCATCATAATATCCTTTTTTTCCACATGATCTCGAATGAAGTGATGTCTAATATCCACATGCTTACACCTTGTGTGAAGCACTGGGTTCTGAGTAATTGCTATAGAACTATTGTTGTCACAATAGATTGGAACCTCATTAGCAAATACTTGGTAGTCTCTCAATTATTGCCTCAACCATAAAATCTGAGCACAACAACTACCTGCAGTCATATACTCAGCCTCAGTTGTGGATGTCGCCACTGAATTCTGCTTCTTACTAAACCACGAGATCAACTTACTTCCCAAAAACTGACATGTCCCTGGGGTTGATTTCCTATCAATCCTACAACCTCCATAATCTGCATCTGAGTAACCTGTCAGCTCTAAGTTGTCATCTGAAGGATACCATAGTCCCATATTGACTGTTATTTTCAAATACTTAAGTATCCTCTTGGCTGCCTCCAAATGACTCCTTTTGGGATCAGACTGATACCTAGCACACACACCAACTGCAAACGTAATGTCAGGCCTACTTACAGTCAGGTACAACAAAGAACCTATCATCCCTCGATACTCAGTCTAATTTACGGCAGTCCCTTCAGTGTCAGGATCCATCTTCCAATTTGTGTTCATAGGGATCCTGGCTGGATTGTTGTTCTGAACACCAAACTTTTGAATCAAGTCTCTTGTATACTTGGCCTGATTAACGAAGATACCTTGATCAGTCTGCTTGACCTGCAATCCTAAAAAGAAGTTCATCTCTCCCATCATTGACATCTCAAATTTACCAGTCATCAACTTAGAGAATTTCTCACAGAGCTGATGATTTGGTGATCCAAATATTATGTCATCCACATAAATTTGGACCAAGAGAATGTCATCACCTTCAGTGATCCTGAACAAGGTCCTATCCACGGTTCCCTTCTTGAACCCATGGTCTGTCAGGAATTGAGAGAGGGTATCATACCAAGCTCTTGGTGCTTGCTTAAGTCCATAGAGTGCTTTCTTCAAATGGTATACTCTATCTCCAACCTCAAACCCGGGAGGTTGTTCAACATATACCTCTTCATTGAGTACACCATTCAGGAAGGCACTCTTGACATCCATTTGATACACCTTAAACTTCTTGTATGTTGCATAAGCAAGGAACAATCTGATAGCTTCCAACCTGGCCAATGGAGCAAAAGTCTCATCATAGTCTATTCCTTCAGACTGACAATATCCCTTTGCAACCAACCTAGCCTTGTTCCTTACTACAACACCATTCTCATCCTTCTTCTTCTTAAAGACCCACTTGGTACCAATAACACCTTGGTGCCTAGGTCTATCTACTAGTTCCCAAACCTGATTCCTTGTGAACTGATTCAACTCCTCTTGCATGACTATGATCCAGTTCGAGTCAGTGAGAGCTTCTTCAATGTTCTGAGGCTCTTGCTCAGAGAGAAAGCAACAGAACAGTGCGCTCTCACCATGAAGCCGTCTGGTCTTGACTCCCTCAGTTGGATCACCAATGACTTGATCAATGGGATGATCCTCTAGCCATGTTCTCTTCCCTGGAGTTGTTCCTGAAGTACCTACAATATTAGTGTCTACAGGCTCATAAAATTCAGGAAATTGAACAGAAGGGGATAAACCTGAGTCTATACCAAAGGGATTAACAAGTTCAATATCAGGGACATTGATTCCCCCTTGATGAGGTGACTCAGGAACCGTCTCAGCTGCGACCGCATCTTCATAGATGGTACTTACCTCAGGTTGAGCCTGTTCCTCAATCTGAGGCTCAACTATCCCTGATGTGCTGGGCTTAGGAGTGGCTCTTGATTCATCTTCTTGATCATCGTCATCATCCCAACTTGGAATTGGCACAGTTTTGACCTTTGGATCAGATTGATTCTTTAAGCTCAGCCTTGTCACTCTCCTTGTGACCTCCTCAGTGTCAGGATTCAACACTTTTACCCTAGACTCATTAGTAGATTCATTAAACACAACACGTGGTGATTCTTCCACAACAAGGGTCCTACAATTGTAAACCCTGAATGCTTTACTAACTTCAGAATATCCTAAGAATATTCCTTCATCAGATTTGCTATCAAAGGCTTTCAATTGGGTCTTCCCATTGTTGAGGATGAAGCACTTACAACCAAATACATGAAAGTAAGAGATACGAGGCTTCCTCTTATTCCACGTCTCATATGGGGTCTGTGCATGTTGTTTGTTCAGTATGGATCTACTCTGAGTGTAGCATGCAGTGTTGATTGCCTCAGCCCAGAATTTCTTGGGCAATCCTGACTCAGCCAGCATGGTCCTGGCAGCTTCCTTCAGTGTCCTGTTCCTCCTTTCAGCGACACCCTTCTGTTGTGGGGTTCTAGCTGCAGAAGTCTCATTAGCTATACCAAGTTTATTACAAAAGTTAGAAATATATGAATTTATAAATTCAGTGCCCTTGTCAGATCTGATCTTAGTAATGGACTTATTCTTCTCATTGCTGAGCCTTCTGAGCAACTCAGGAAGCTTCACCTGTGTTTCCTTCTTATTCAACAAGAAAATAACCCAAGTATATCTAGAATAATCATCAATAACCATAAGGGTGTATTTCCTACCATTCATACTCACAGGTGTTATGGGACCAAATAAATCCATGTGCAAGAGCTGAAGAATCCTGTCAGTGGAGAAGGTAACTTTCTCCTTGAATGACGTTCTGACCTGCTTCCCCTCTTGACAAGCTTTGCACATATGATCTTTGCTAAAAATTTCATTAGGTAGACCTTCAACAAGTGATTGTCTAGAAATTTTGTTAAGAATCTTGAAGTTCAGGTGGCTTAATCGTTTATGCCATAACCAACTGAGCTCTAGAGAGCTTTTAGCAACAAAACAAGTATTAGGAATAGTGCTGCTCTAATCAGCGAGATAAATGTTACCTTTCCTGATACCTGATAGAAGCACTTGTGTTGATTTGTCCTTGACTGAACATATATTCGATGAGAACTCAACACTGAACCCTTTGTCACAAAACTGACTTACTGACAATAGGGTATGCTTCAGTCCTTCCACAAAGGACACATTTTCCACTCTGATTGTACGTATAATCAAGACACCAAAACCTTTAGTAACACCTTTTGAGTTATCACCAAAGGTTACCTGTGGGCCATCTTTAGCTTGAAACTCTTGGAGAAGACTCTTCATTCTAGTCATATGCCTTGAGAATCCACTGTCTAGGTACCAAACAACTTTGTTTGAGTCTCCTCTCCTCTTGTTGTGATCCACAGCTGCCTACAAGTAAATCAGGCTTTAGGTACCCATTGGATGTTGGGTCTTATTGTGTCAGCTGTACCCTTCGGGATCCAGACTTGCTTAACTACCCTGATCGCCTCAGAGTGGTAAATTTGTCTCCCTGAAACATCAATATACACAACTTTCTTCTTCTTTGCCTGAGAGGAAGATGGTGTATGAGTGCTAGACTTAGGCTTCACAGGAGCCTGAGTGGGTGCCTTTTGGGCTGGCTTCCTGTTCTTCCTAGGTCTGGGTGAAGCAGGTCTTGGGCCTTGTTCTTGATAAGGACCCTGTGTTCTATTCCCCTTAGGCAAGTGAAGGAATGGAAAACAGTTAAAGGCCTCAGGATGCCAAAACCATGGGGGTGTCATCATGTTTGGCCTTCCCTGTTGGTATTGCCAAGCATGATGGTACCCTCGCTGACCAGTCTGAGGACTCTTGGCCTGAGTCTTCCTCTGCTTTCGCTGAGGCTTTCTCTGGCCTGAGCTCTCAGGGACCTCCTTTGGTTGCTTTGCCTTTCCCTTGGGTTTTGGCTTAGCAACCTTGGGGGTAACCCTGACTAAGTCAACAGTTTCCTTACCCTTATCAGTTTGACGGGCCTGAAGTACAACCTTAGGTGCACTTTGGCCTGCCTGAACAAATACCCTCTCAGTGTTGCTCCATGAAGCAACATGAGACTGACCTTGTGAGGATTTCTTAGGAACATATCCAAGTCCCTTTTTCTCGTTCCCAAGCATCTGGCTACTATTTATTTCCTCTCTAGCCACTGAGGATTTATTCATTGCTGCAACCTTTTGCTTGAGTGAGTCCTCACTCTTTTTCAGGATTTCATGTCTGGCAAAGAGGTCATCAAACTTACTTTTGAGTACTTTAAGCTCCTCCTTCCTGACCAGCTCTTCCTCAGCCAGATCCTTCAGAATCTTCTCTCTTGGGAGACGCTCAGCATTGATCATATCAATCTCCTAAGTTAGTCTAACAATTTGAGCAGTTTCTTTAAGATCAGACTGAGTGAGCTGATCATTCAGGCTCTGGACCTCAGTACTCAATTTCTTGTTCTCCTCTACCAAGAAGACATTAGTTTCCTGCAGCCTAGAGAAATCAACCATCAATTAATCCATGCAGATCTAAAGGTTCATTTCTCTGACTGACTCTGAGCTAAGCTCGGGATTTTGACCAGTGTAGGAACCACACACAGAGTTAGATGTTACCTCAAGTTCCTCTCTTGCCATAAGGCAAACATCATCGTACTCATCGTCGGAAAAAAGTTCAGGCGACCTCTCCTCAGGACCATCCGAGTCAGTTGCATCCTCAGTGAGCATGGCTCTCCGGTCAGCAAGTCTCTGGTCTCTCTTGGCCCTCCTATCCTCTCTTTCCCTTGCACTCAGCTCCGGACAATCATACTGATAATGCCCGCTCTTGTTACAGTTGTAACATGTTGCTTGCTCATCTCCTCTTTCTTTCCTAGGTTCAGGGTTCCTCCTTGAGTCAGGTTCCCTCTGTCTTGATGAGCTTTCAGTCTTCCCTGAGTGCCTGTCATCACGAGTACGTCTCTATTCATCTCTACGATCGGGCTTTGGTTCTGAATATCTTCTTTTATCGCCACGATCTCTCCTCTGGTCAGTGTTTCTCCTTTCCTCATATCTCCTCGAGCCTTGGTGGGTTCCTTTAGGTTTCCTGTCACGTGAGTCCTGATAAAATTTCTTATAACGACCAAACCTGGAATTAAGCTTCTCAAAGCGTCTGGCCATCAGGCTGTACTCCTCAGCAAGCTCTTCCTTTCTCATCTCCATCAGTGACTTTGATGAAGACTCAACAGGTTCAGACCTGGCCTTGAACGCCACACTTTTCTCAGGAGTTTTCTCTTTCTCTTCCTCTTCCTGCTGAACTTTCTTCTTTCTTTTATTGAGATCATATTCCAGTGCTTTGAGCTCTGAAAAAAGTAAAGCAGAAGTTATGTTACTCATATCCTGAGTGTTCTTAAGCATGATTGCACTGTTGTCCCATCTCTCAGGAAGGGCATTCAGGATCTTTGAAGCAACATCTCTCTTAGGGACATCCTTGTCCAGCATCACCAACTCATTCATCAACTTGATGAACCTTGACTCCATCTGATCGATAGTCTCATCAGGCAGCATCTCAAACACTTTGAACTTCTGAATGGCAATGTTTCTCTTGTTCTCCTTTATCTTTTCTGACCCCTCGCACATCCTGGTCAGCTCATCCCAAACCTCCTTCACTGTCTTTAAGTTCATCAGCCTTGCTGACTCCTCGAAAGGCACCGTATGCAAGATGATATTTCTGTCCACATTATCCAGTCCCACCATCTTGATCTCGTCAGTGGTCATATCCTTCCTTTCCTTAGGAATAGGTACACCAATGTCAAGATCATCATATCCCCTTCCTCTGACGTTAGGAATAGTGATCTTGATAGGTCCTTCCTTGATGACACGCGACATCTGGTCATGGATGGCATCAAGATGTGCCTCTAGTCTGAACTTCCAATAGACAAAGTTAGATACAGAGAATTCAGGTAACGAAGCTTCAAGTCTCCTCGAAGTCATGATGATGCAAGTTTTATGAAAAACAAACTCAGATCTGTTCAGTGACCACCAACAGTTTCTCCTCTGAAACTATTAGTATTCAAAGTCAGTGGTCTTTTGAACCACTGCTCTGATACCACTTGTTGGTCCCGGTACAAGACTAATGAATACGTGTATGGGGGGGATACACGTATACCAATTTTTCAACTTAAACCTTGCTGAGTCCCCTTTACTCAGAGTGATAAAGAACTAAGAGCTGATAATCTCCCCACTGACTACACTTAGTGCGGGTCAGTTGGCTGACTATCAATTTGAGTTCAGTGCGGAAATGCGTGAGCCCTGATAGTTTAAAGTCTTGCTTAGTTTACTTTCTGAAAACTTGATTACTCAATCCTGAAGTAGTTATTAGTAGGGCAGTACTCTTGTTTGATGATCAGGCTGATTGATTCAGCTTGATAAAAACCAAATGCTATGAATGAACAAGTAATATGACAAGCAAGCACAATATCAAAGCAGTAAGAACACGGGGAGTTTAACGTAGTTCAGAGACTCAAGCTCCTACGTCCACGACCAGATTTAACAGGAAATCCACTCAAGGGATTCTTGTTTTTAACGTGCCAAGGTGCACCAAGATCAGCTACTCCTCACTGACCTATACAAACTCCTTACTAACTCACTAACAACTTACTACTAACAAACCTAACTTAGTGTTTTGGTTTCAGTTTGGATTCCAACTAGGTTGTGATTATCCTTACAAGACAAAGCTTTGCTAAGGATTGGATAATCACTCTAAGCTTAAGATAATGTTAATACACTCCTTGGAATACATAATAACTCTCAGTGACTAAGAAACACTTGGAAAATTTAGCTGGTTTCTAGTGCTTCTTCTAAAGACTGAATGCTTTGATTGCTTGAGAGTTTGAGTAATTTCTGGCTTGGAAATTTCCCATAACCTTGAATGGGTTCAATGCCTTCTGTATTTATAGGTGATTTGAAAACTATCCGTTGGAAGAGATAGCCTTCTAGTCATCTATGTAGAGTGGCTCAAACGGACATATTTTCCATGCAGCAGCCGTCCTTGCATGGATTTGGTAACTTGCATTTAATGCGCCATTTAATGTTTGCCCGTTGAAAATGCAGTCTGAAGTCAGTCTTCGTGTCAGGTTCCGTATGTGCGTGTCCTTCCCGGATTGGTCCACGTCATTAGGTTGGTGAGAATGCCAGAACTTATTCCTAGGCTTCAGGCTTGTCTTATTAAGTTCTTTTTGTCTCGAGCACAACGGTCTTGTCCTGACGCTGACATTCCTTTTGCATTGCTTGGCTCTACTCCAAGTCTTTCCCATAAACTCAGTATCATCCTGTTCCCTTCAGGACTGAGTTAGTAGTGACCTCAGGGTCATACTCTTCATCACTGACACTTACTCAGTCAGCTTAGAAGACTGTCATAAGTTCAAGATGGTGCTCTTCATCTTCAGGCTCTTAGTCTTGATTGTCATCAGTGAGTTCTCCTCTCACTGAGTACCTGTGAAGTGTAAAATGACTAAGTACAAAACCTAACCAAGACTAGCCTGACTAAGACAAACTAAGGCAACTCATCTTTTCAGGGGCTTTGGGATCTTAATCAAAACTGACAATGTCCTAACACTTGTTTAGTGGGTTGTGAAGTAGGTTGATATGACGAAGTATTAGGGTTAATTCTTGAGCTTTTAGTCTTTCAATTTGGTGCTAGATTAGGGAAGTTGATTGCCTAGTTTTAGTACACTTAGGATTAATACTTGCACATTACGGTTGTTATAATTATCGTACTAGCTCTATTAGTATACGTAGGGATTCCTATCCTGAGCATCACCATCTCATATTTGCATACATTTAGTTATTTATTCCGTTTAATTCAGTTATTAGAATATAGAGTAGTTTATTATAATTTTCAATCCCCAAACATACACTCATATTAACTACGATGCGTAGATCTTCAGGGCTCTATTCGCATACACATCTTCCCTTGGGCTCGATACTACTTGGTCCCTATACTTGCCCATACTATAGGGATCCCATACTCTTGTGGGGTAACTACTAGTTTAGCTAGTATTTTGCATTCAAGACAATGGCACCGTTATTGGGGAAGGCGATATATGTCCATTGAGTAGGACATGGAGATAGTTTAGTAGTTAGTAGTGAGTACTTTTATTTTCTATTTTATTAGTTGTAGTCTGGTGCATTTGATCTTTCTTGTTGAGTACTCAGGTATATGAAAACACGATCGAAGGGAGAAACGAGTGAAGATCGAACAAAGTTAGACCCTGAGACTATAGCTAGAAGGAATCGAGCCTTCCAGAGAAGGATGAATACCGCAGGAGGTGATGACATGAATTTGGATTTAGGCGGAGATTTAGGTCTTGAGACAGAAAGACTTAATAAGAATGTGAAGAGGGTTGAGGGAACTGAGGGAGTCAATAATCCAAAGATAGCACACCAAGGGGAAAGAACCAACCAAAACCCAAACCCACATAAGTAGAGCAATCCCGCTGAAAACCAGAATCATGTCATCAACCAAAACCCACAAAACCCAAACAACCCATTTAGCAACCCTGTCTACCAACACAACAACCCACCTTATCCTTACCAATACCCACCATATTCGTACCCACCATACTACCCCCACACCCTGCTTATAACCAACCTCCAGTTCCACAAGTACCTCTACCACCCGTCTATCCTCAACATATTCATCAGAATGCTGATCATAATATGGCAATCCGAGGAAAGTTTGCGACGCAGCCGCAACGATATTATGATGGAGCAGCAATGCCACTAGTCGAGGCAAATAACTTCTCTATTGCTCCCGGGATATTAAAGATGCTTACTGAGAATCAATTTAGGGGAGAAGTAGGAAAGGATAATCCTCATACTCACTTGAGGAATTTTCTGATGATTGCCTCAACTTTTAACCATAATGACATATCTGAAGATGCCAAGAGGCTCAGGTTGTTCCAGTTCTCTTTAACTGGAAGGAGTGGTGTGATAACATGCTCCCAAGGGGAGGTGTAACCACATGGGCCGAGCTCAAGTGTCTGTTCCTCGAACGATTCTATCCTTCGTCTAGAACGATCAAAGCAAGGCTAGAGATCTCATCTTTCAAGCAGAAGCCAGGAGAGGAATTACGTCAGGCTTGGGAGAGATAATCTAATATGCTCATTTAGTGCCCGCAGTATGGGTACAATGAAGGTGACATCATGGCTTATTTCTACTGTGGAGCCAGCAAGGCAGGTCAAGACCACCTTGATGCATGTGCTAGTGGAGCATTCTTGAATTGTGGTGCAGCTCGGTGTAGAGAGATTGTTGATAACATTGTCAAGAATGTGGGGCAATGGAATGAGGCACAAGAGTTTCAGCAAGCTTATCAAATGGATGAGAGTGGGGGTACTAGAAAGCTGTTGATGGCAATGATGGAAAAGATCAGCAACCTAGAGGTTGGACAGAATCTGAGTAGAGGGAATACTACATTGAGTGAGAAAGTGGATCAGCCAACAAGCCAGCATGAGGAGACCAACTATATGGGAGGGCCTAATTATAATCAGAATGGCTATCAAAGTGGAAATTATCAGGGGCGACCAATTTTTGGTCAACCGTTTGTACCACTGGGTCCACAGCCTCCTCAAAATCAATGGAGGAATACTCAGGGGTATCAGGGAGGCCAGCAACCTCCTCAAAATCAATGGAGGAAGAATGAATATTTCTCTTATAGCAATCCGAGAGCGGGGATAACTGTACCTCCAAATGTCGACCCTGGCTCAAAACTCCCCGGAGAAGGAGGTGCTACCACTGAGGAGATGTTACGTGTCATTCTACACAAGGTGGAGGAAGGTAGTAAGAGGCTATCCTCCCTGGAGTATGATGTGAACGAGATGAGTAAGAAGAATGATCAGCGTGATCAAGATCTCCAGAAGAGGGATATGGAGCTGAATAGAATTCAGCAAGAGAACAATAGGCGGTTCACTTTGATGGAGTATCAGATTAGTCAGATCGCGAAATCATTGAGTAGAGAGCCCGGGAAATATCCTTCTATGCCGGAGGGGAACCCGAAAGAGCAATGCAAGGAGATCCAGCTAAGAAGTGGGACCAAATATAATGGTCCTGAGATGCCTGCTGACTCAGAGACGCCCCAAGGAGAGATTGAGATAAAGGATAAAGTGATGGTCCCGATTTTAAAAGGCTTTTTCAGGACAAATGGGAATTCAGGAATTTTTTTAAACTTTGCATCGCACCCTGAATGAGTTCAGTGACGGAACACTCAAGTCACTGCGTTGCTAAGAGTCAGAGCACTCAAGTCAGTGTAACTGACTTGCGAGCTCAGGCTCTTAACAAGGCAGTGACTCGAGAGACTGAACTCTCGAGTGCTTGCTTAAGCCTGTTAGTGAGATTGGTTCTCCCTGACTAAAATACTTAGCTAATTTCTTTTCAACCTTACAGAGTACTCTCAGTGAGCATGCAATACAAATAATTAGCAAGTGCTTAAACAATAAACAACGCTCAGTTTAACGTAGTTCAGAGACTCAAGCTCTTACATCCACGGCCTGATTTAACAGGAAATCAACTAACTGGGATTCTTATTTTTAACGTGCCAAGGTGCACCCAGATCTACAACTCCAGATCTTGCTTACTTCCTTACTAACTCACAAAACAACTTACTACCAACAAACCTAACTTAGGGTTTTGGTTTCAGTTGGGTTTTCTCCAACTAGGTGAGGTTTTCTCTTACAATGTGTTAGCCTAAAGCTAAGATTGGGAAAACCTCTCTAATCTATGACTTACAAGCTGAACACTCATTTTATGTCTGTGAGGACCCTAATGGTCAGTGTTCTAGGTGTAAGAAGTGCCTCCTTATAACTCCCTTTGAAACGCACTAAACACTCACACCTTCACAGCTCGTAGGTGTTGTTTTTTACTTCACACACACATCCAAACGCAGCTATGAGCTTGTATTTATAATGTGGATTCAAATGTAACCGTTGGAGGGAATTACATTTGAATCCAACATTTAATGGTTTCAACCACTTTTCTTGGAATGCGGCCTTGTCAGTGTCAGATTTCCAGCCTTGTGCTGATTAGTCCACGTGGGCTGGATCCAACGGATCTTTGACTCAGTGGGTTGACCAAAGCCCACTGACTTTAGGTAGCTTCATCCTTCACTGACTTGATGATCTTCAGTGGACTGAACGTCTTCAGTGTAGTTGTCCTTCAGTGACTCTTTGAAGATCTCTCCAAGAAGTTTATCATAAGGCTGAATGACAAACTTCCCTGACCACAGTAGCCTGACTCCTTCAGGGCCTACTTGGTGCAGCACTGATCCTCCTGATCATGCTCTTCACTGAGTGGTCCACCTAACTTAGCTTAGATCAGCCAGGTTTATACTCAGTGGGACATCCTTCAGGCTTCACTTCAGGTTCAGGTCTCTGTCATGGCTTTAGTTAGTTCTTCTTGTGATGTCATCTTGACTTCCTCAGGCTGTGTTGCTGAGTTCCTCCTCAACTGAGTGTTCCCTCAACTGACAGCCTATTCTACTGAGAAATAACCTAGCCTGACCTGAAACTAAAGATACTATCATAACTGTTTTCAAACCTATTACATGTTGTTTTGGAAAATCATCAAAACTAAAACATATCCCAACTTAAAGAACATAAGAAAAATGGGGATGAGATAGTTGATAAAGATAAGATTGAGGAGGTAGAAGTTGAGAAAGGGATTGAGGGTAAAGACACTCAAGAAAAGTAAAGATATGGATGAGTCCCAGAAGAGCAAAGACCTTGAGGAGGAAAAGATTGAGAGAGTTCCAAAGTGGAAAAAGGCAAGAGAAGCAAGGAAGAACGTGAAAGAGACCGAGCGAGACGAATGGGGGGTACCCAAATCTGTGATACCCGTCCCATATCCACAGTATTTTATAAAAAAGAAATTAGATGAGAAATTCGCTAAATTCCTTGATGTGTTTAAAAAGCTACATATTAACATACCTTTTTATGATGCTTTGGAACAGATGCCTAAGTATGCCAAGTTCCTGAAGGACTTGATAGCTAAGAGGAGGAGAGTTGATGAGCCCAAACTGGTGCAGCTGAACCATGAGGTGAGTGCATTAGTGCACAAAGCGCTTCCCCCGAAGTTGAAAGATCCTGGGAGTTTCACGATCTTAAGTGATATCGGGAATGGAGTCAAGAAGGGAGCGTTGTGCGATCTTGGAGCGAGTATTAATCTAATGCCATTGTCATTATTCAAGAAGCTGGATGGAGGAGAACTTCAGCCGACAATGATGACGCTTCAACTCGCCGACCGATCTATTACTCGACCTCAAGGTGTGGTTGAAGACGTCCTTGTTAAAGTTGGAGATCATATTTTTCCAGCTAATTTCGTAGTGCTCGACATGGAGGAAGATGAGCACGTTCCTTTGATCTTGGGAATGCCTTTCTTAGCTACGGCCAGGATGGTGTTAGATGTGGCGAATGAGAAGATCATGTTGAAAGATATTGATCAAGAGGTGAAGATTTCCCTATACAAGGCCATGAAGTACCCTATGGAGGAAGAGAGTTCAGAATTGAAAAGGGTAGATGTGGCCAAAGGAGAAGAGAAAGGAGGAGTTGAGAAGAAAAAGTCCAAACTCAAGAAATTGCTTAGTAAGACTCATCCAGATAGAGCTAAGAATAAGTTGACACCATGTTAGGATAAAAATTGTTAGTTTTGATGAGTTAAAACAAACCAGAAGATGTAATAGGACCATTTGGACCTGTTAGCCAGATGATGATCTAGATTAGGACTTAGTCTAGGGGGAACTGCCAGACCAGAAGACTTCACCAGAAGAGTCACCAGAAGACCCCACCAGAGGACTTCACCAGAGGACTCCACCAGAGGACTTCACCAGAGGACTCCACCAGAAGACTTCACCAGATGAGATCAGACCAGAGGCAGAGGACCTTCCCCAGACCAGACGAGTCCGGACCAGACGAGTCTGGTGGAACAAAAGATGCTCAGTTTGATCCCCTTATTCTACTGAGTATTCTGGTTGTTCACCAGATAAGGACCAGAAGACACCGAGGTTGCCTGGTGTCTGGTCTTGCCTTCTCTATTGAGAATCAGAGTTAGGCAGAGGAAGCTATTGACCGTTGGTGATTCAAATCAAGTCAACAAGATCAGGATTGGAAAGTATTTGAAGATAATCAATCCAAGGATCCCACCAACCCAATCAATCAATTAGGGAATTGATTGATTGAGGCTTCCTTATATAGAGGATCTGATTGGATTAGCCCTCCAACGGCTAGCCCTAATCCCCTCTATATATACAAGAGTGCAGTTCAAGAAAAAGTTTTTTAGAGACTCTACACGCGCACATAGCATACTAAGCTTTTTGATCACTACGCATTTGCACTCACTTTGTTCTTAATTACTCATCCAACTCGTAAGGAGTTTATATACTCAACATGTTCATCTTGTTAGACAATGTTGGAGTAAGTTTGTCTTTAGATCGAAGTTAGATCTAAAGAGATTGTTAGAAGGTGCTGGTACTTCGGAAATTCCAGTAAGTAGTGAGTTTGTTGGTTGGATAGTGAGACCCCTTTGATCAAGGGAGAGTGGACGTAGGATATTCAGATCCGAACCACTATAAATACGGTGTTATTTATTGCTTTCTTTAATACCTGTTGTTTATTATTTGTGCTCTTAGAAAAGATTTTCTCTAGACATTTTGGTTTTAAAGGCTTCCGCAATTAATCTATCTAGTGGGACCAACAAGTGGTATCAGAGCAGTGTGTCCAACGACCACTGCTTTGTAAAGCTTTTGGTGGTCACCGGGCAGATCCATTGCTCTTAAAGTGCTTTTGTTAAAGTTCTTATTATTTCCCAAATTTTATTTAAAATGTCTGCAAAATCTTTCTATAAGAGTCGCAAATTGCCAGAGTTCTCATTTGAGGACTATAGCCACTGGAGCTTCATGATGAGTAATCATATGGGAGCTATCCACCACCGCATGTTAGATGTGGTAGAGAGTGGCCCCATACAATTTTACTGGACTCCTATTGATAGTGGCAGGTCAGAGTCCAGAGAAGAAACTAGCGATGCTGCAGAGGATAGAGTTCCCAGACAACGAATCCTCAAAAAGAAAGAAGAACTTGACAACGATGAGAGAAAGCTATATAACCTGGACCAGGTGGCAAGAACCGAGATTATCAACACTCTCACCAAGGAGGTAATAGAGAAGGTCAGAACCTGTGTCACTGCAAAGGAGATGCGGGACAAACTTGCAATTCTATGCGAGGGAACAGAGAAGATTAAAGATAACAAGCTCCAGGCTGTTCAACACTCGTTTGATACGTTCAAAATGAAACCAGACGAGACCATAGACCAGCTGGACATGCGCCTCACAAACCTCCTAAACAAGGCTAGTGCCTTAGGTAAGACCCACTCTGAAAAGGAAATTAATAGTAAAATTTTGCGTTCACTAACTAGCAGGTGGAGAATCAAAGTTACTGTGATCAAGGACAACAAGGATCTCAATACTCTGGATCATCATCTTCTGTTGTCTGATCTCAAAGCTTACGAATATGATCTTCAAGAGGAGGATCAAACAGAAGAGGTTTCCTCTTCTGGCCAGAAAGGAGTTGCATTCTCTTCAACTCTCAAGCCTGATGTCAAGCCAAAGGAGTCTACTGCAGATGACTTGAGCCTCAAGGAGCAGGTAGCACTTCTAACTCGTAAATTAGATAAAATGAGTTCAAAGTATGGCAGGTAAAAAAGGCATTGGAAGGAGTCTACCAGAGACAGGAAGAGTTCTTTCAAGCCTGCAGAGAAGGAGAAGACATCTGGAGACTCAAGGGAGACCAGATTCAGAACTCCAGAGAGGAGGAGAGATGACAACCCTGGCAGCTCTGGGAAATCAGATTACCAGAGGAGAGAGAGTAGTCCAGCCAGATCAGACTACAACCAGAGGAGGAGAGAGCCAAGTCCTAGTCCCAGGAGACAATGCCTGCTACACATGCAACAAGACTGGTCACTACAGTTATGATTGTCCTCAGCTTACTCCTAGGGAAAGAGAAGAGAAAAGAATCAAGAGAGATAGGAGATATGCAGATAAGAGGGCATTGCTGGCAGAAGCAGAGGAGGAGGATACTAGTTCCAGTTCTTCTTCTTCTGACTTTGGATCAGATGATGATGTGTGTCTCATGGCAGACATCACTGAGGTAAATGAAACTACTCTAGTTTTATCAAATTCCAAATGTACTGAATCCTCTAATTCATCTGGTAACTCCAGAGAGTCTGATATGCAACAAATGCTATCAGATCTCCAAAATTGTGTCCAACTTTGTCAAAAACTTGAGAAAGAGAATGGTAGGCTCAGAGCTGAAGTTCAATCACTCTCTCATGAGCACAAATCCACCAGAGAACTCATGAAAGATCATTCCAAAGAAGTCTCTGAACTTCAGGATAAGATCACAGAAAGAGATACTCTGGTAGATCAACTCATGAAAGAAAGGACCTCTCAAGAAGATGAGATCAATGAACTCAGAGCCAAATACCAGACTCTTATCAAGGGAAAACAAGTTGCTCACAACATAGAGGAGATACCTATGCCCAGAGAAGCTCCTAAGATACCATCTGTTGTATCTATCATATCAGAGTCTTCTCAGCGCATTTGTGATAAGAGTGGTTTAGGGTATTCTGGAATTACCACTAAAACTCATAAATACCTTTATAATAAAGACAAGTCTGTAAGAGCTGGTAAATTGGTAGAAATCTGGAATGATAAAGACTTAACTGGTAATGGTTACAAGGTGGTTCACAATCCTGATTGGAAAAGGAATCACTCTGTTAATCACATAACAAATGGTCCAGAAGAGTTAACTGTTCTGGAAGAGAAAATGCTAGAGAATAAGTGTCAACAAGGGGAACCATTAAAGATTGATGGTTCTGTGAACAATGAGTCCCAGGAGTAGAAATTACTCAAATTGGAGGACCCCAGAGAAATCCTCAAAGGGAACCTAAACAGATTAGGGGACCTCAAAGGAAACACTCAAGAAAGGGGAATACCAATCAGAGTAACAACTACCAGAGAAAGAACAATGTTCAACATAACCAGGTACCCCAGAGACAATTTTCTCAGAGGAATCAATTCCAGAATAGGTATACTAAAAGGAACTATAATCACCAGAGCAAGTCTAATTATCAGAACCAGAGGATGTCTTCCAAACCCATCTATAGAAAACCAACTGATCTGGGTAGTTATGACACCAGAGATAGTTCTTCTAGGATGTACCCTTACAACCAGACCTTTAAGACCATGTCTTTGAGGCAGGCCATTCCAAAGGCCAAATTTGAGAAAAGGTACACCAGACCTATTTATAGGAAAAGTGTCCTTATCAGACCAGTAGCTCAATATGTCATTGTAAGAGGACATGTACTGGTAGATAGATTTGGAAGAAAGATAAGATCTCCTCATCCATCAAGGGATGATCTTTATCTATGGATTCCTACAAAACCTGCAACTAACCAATCAGGACCCAGCACTAGTAGGGGACCTAATTGATTTCTCTGCAGGTAGATAAGAGCCCATTGGAGAAAGGACTTTCAAGCAACCATGTCTGGTACATTGATAGTGGATGTTCCAAGCACATGACCTTCCAGAAAGATAATCTCCAAGATTTCAAGCCATTGAATGGACCAAGAGTGATGTTTGGTGACAACAACTATGGAGTCACCAGAGGAGTTGGAAAGTTGACCTTCAATGGAGTATCTGTAGATGAAGTCTACTACGTAGAATGACTCAAGCATAATCTGCTTTCAGTATCCCAATTCTGTGACAAGGGATACTCAGTGAAGTTTTCTAGTGATTCATGCACTGTTTTCTCTTCTGATTATAATGATATTTTGCTAATAGGCTTGAGGAAGGGTAACATTTATCTTGCAGATTTTAACAGTTGCCCAAGAAATGCTTGCCTAGTTGCAAAAGGATCTGCAGAGAATAGCTGGATTTGGCACAAGAGATTGTGTCATCTTAACTTCAAAATACTGAATAAGATTGCCAGAAAAGGTCTCATTCGAGGTCTTCCTAATGAAGTGTTTAAGAAGGATCAGGTTTGTGGTTCATGCCAGAAGGGTAAACAACCCAAGACTTCCTTTAAGGATGTCCAGAGCACAACCACAACCAGAGTACTTCAACTACTTCACATGGACCTGTTTGGACCTGTTTCTCCTCTTAGTTTCAGTGGAAGGAAGTACACCTTAGTAATAGTAGATGACTTTTCAAGATACACTTGGGTAGTGTTCTTGTTTAAGAAAAATGAAACTATGACTAAGCTGCCAGAGTTCTTCACGCAGATTCAGAATGAGCAGAACCAGAGCATAGTCAGAATCAGAAGTGACAAAGGAACAGAGTTTTTGAATTCACACATTGCAGATTACTGCAAGGATCATGGGATTTTTCATGAGACATCTGCTGCCAGAACACCCCAACAAAATGGAGTAGCAGAAAGGAGGAATAGGACCCTCAAAGAAGCTGCAAGAACACTTCTGGCAGAATACAGCACTCCACAGAGATTTTGGGCAGAGGCCATCAATACAGCTTGCTACACTCAGAACAGATGCCTGATTGCCCAGAGACATAATAAGACTCCATATGAGGTATGGAAAGGTAAAACCCCATCTGTTTCATATTTTCATGTTTTTGGATGTAAGTGTTTCATCCATGACAATGGGAAATCTAAATTAAGAACCTTTGATGCTAAAGTGGCTGATGGAATATTTTTAGGATATTCCAGCACCAGTAAAGCTTTTAGAGTTTTTAATAAGAATTCACTTTGTGTGGAGGAAACACCTCATGTTGTTTTTGATGAATCTACTTTTGAGTTCAAAGTGGATTCTAAGTTTTCTGATGAGACCCAGAATCAGACTACACCCAGAGTTATCAAAGTCAATCCACCTGTTCTTGATTCAGATTCAGATTCAGATGATGACCCATCTCCTGGTTCTCTGAAGCAGCAGCCTTCACAAGGAGCAGAACCAGAAGAGGTTGGAACTCCTGTAGGGGGAAGCTCTTCTGCAGGTGGTGATAATCACCAAGGTACTGCAGAAGATGATCAACCAGGCAAGACCACGGGAAGGAGGACCCTGGTTGATCACCCCAATGACCTAATCCTTGGAGATCCAACTAAGGGTGTCCAGACTAGGAGAACTCTTAACTTAGCTGCCTTATTCAGTTGCTATGTGTCCTTGATTGAGCCCAAGAACATCAAGGAGGCACTGGAAGATTCAAATTGGATTATTGCAATGCAAGAGGAGTTTAATCAATTCACCAGACAGGATGTTTGGGAGTTGGTAGACAGACCAAGACATCAAAAGGTGATAGGCACTAAGTGGGTTTTCAAGAATAAGAAAGATGAGAATGATGTCATTACTAGGAACAAGGCAAGGCTAGTGGCTCAGGGCTATTCTCAATCTGAAGGAATAGACTATGATGAGATATTTGCTCCTGTTGCCAGACTAGAAGCCATCAGATTGTTCTTAGCATATGCTGCTCACATGAAGTTCAAAGTTGTTGTTTACCAAATATATTTTGCTGGGATTGAATGACTATTTATAAAAGCTTTTGGTAAAAACATCAAATGATTGGACTCTTAAATGCAAGAATGAATGCTTGAATGAAGAAAAGCAATAAATGCATAAGAACACTAAGAACACCAAGAATTGCCAGGGGTTGTGAGTCCCTGGACTTGAATGAGTATGTGTATTGATTATACTGAGAGAGATTGAACCTTTTTTTTACATTACAAATGTGGGGGTATTTATAGTTTTCTCACTATAAGGGTATTTTGGTCATTTCCGGCCTCTCGGGGGACAGGTGCATTAAATGTCTCCTACCTCTGAGGACGCGCGGGCTCTGGTATGTCAGGGCTTGCAGGTGGCCGGCCACTAGGGAGTTGACGCGTGTCCAAAAAGGACGATTCTCTGGCGAATTTCCTCATTTGGATGGAATATTCTCTGAGTCTCTGGGTACGGAGGCGGCCTTTTTCCCTCTTGGGAGGGGATCTTACCTGATTCTATCACGTGCTCCAGATCTCTTTTGCCGGCCGGCGGCCTTGAGTGATCGGAGGCCGGCCTCCTGGCGGACAGCGAGGTCGGAGATTGCCCCAGCCGGTCGGTCGTGTCTGGGCGGTCTCTGCTGGACTCCACTGATCTTGGTCGGGCCGGTCCGGCCACGGCAGGACTTGAACGTGGCTGGGATGGACGTGGACGAGGGTCTCAAGCGGGTTTCCGGCCTCGCTTTCGAAGCCGGAAACTCGTGGTCGGAGCCCGCTGAGGTCGGATTCAGGCCGGCCGGGTCGGTCCCGGCCTCTGGGTTCCTTGTTGCCTTTTCCGACTTTCTTCCGGTCGGATCCAACATGTGGTCTCAAATGGTCACAACAATTGCCCCCCAGCTCGTCGCTCAAAGTTAGTGTGGGGCGAGGTGGTCGTTTGCCGTTTTGTGTTGGTGCCGACCTTGATTTGCCCGGGGTGGTCGGAGACCGGCTTATGGCTTTGCGAAGACAGGAAGGACGTGCATTGTACTTACTTAACCTAAAAAGGTGCGCACGACGTCAGGCGACGCCTCGGATTATGCGCATTGAAAGCTGTCGTGCGTGACATGATTTGGTCTCCTCGAATCTCGCGCATTTAATGCGCGCAATGTACGAGGCGCCTGACGTCAAAACCGCCTCTTCAAATTCTTGCACCTAGGTCCCTATACCTAGGATTTTATTTCGACATAGGCCCTCACCCATTTCCTATAAATAGGGGTTTCACTTCATTTTCAAAGGTTTTCACCCTTTAGCGATTTGCAGCTGCTCTTAGGCGATTTCCGGCGAGTTCTTCACGGCGGCGACGAGCTTCGAACGGCGTTGTGGTGGTTTTTCAGAAGGTAATTTTTTAAATTTTTGCTATTTCACACTATCTTTCACAATGGTGCGGCGGTGGGCTGGTCCTCCGCCTGGGCAGAGGGGCGGCGCTTCCTCAAGTGGCGGCGGTGGTGGCGGAGCTAATCGCCGTTTGTTCGAAGAGGGAGGAAGTTCCCGCGGGGGGAGTGGAGCCTCTCCTTCTCGTCTAGCGGGCTCGATCTGGGCCCATGACGACGACAGTTTGGATGCCCTATTCCCGCGCCCGGGACGGTCACTGTTGGGTGAAGGTGCCCGGGAGGGGGTTCCTTTGGCTACGGAGAGATCCCAGGACGAGGAGGTGGCCCGACCAGTGGAGGAGAGGGATCCATTGGACGACCTCTTGGAAGAAGACGAAGAGGAAAGTGGCCGCGGCGAAGGTGACGATCTGGGGGCCAACCTGTTGCTTCAGAATCTCGCGGCTGAACAAATCAAACAAAGGCTCGGGATGGCAAATGAGGCCTCGGGATCGGAGACCGAAGAGGCCGATAGGCCGGCTGCTGCTGGCCGGAGCGTTAGCCAGGATCGGAAAGGACAGGTCCGGAAGGCCTTTTGCCTGTGGTCGGAGTACGTGGAGATGAAAGATGAGGTCGATTCCCTTTCTTTCGACTTCGAGGAGTATTCGGAACATTTTCCGCGGGGGCCGACCGTTCGTGATCGGGCCACCATCCGGATAGCCGACCTGGAGGAGTCTTGCAGGTGGACCATTGGACAGATTCAGAGCAAGATGACCCAGCATTTTCTTGATGATGCCCGGTCCGACTGGGAAATCCCCTACGACGTCCACCTCTACGCCCCCGAACCAAATGAACGGGCGGATCAGCCTCCTCGAGGGATGGTGGCCGTGACCCAAGATATGATGGAGGTTGGACTTCATTTTCCGCTCCATCCGGCCGTGTCGTATCTGTTGAATTACTGGAACCAGGCGCCCATCCAGCTGCTCCCGAATACGTGGATGATCCTTGTGAGCGTCATGACCTTGTTTGGCAAGAATCGGCTCTACCGGATGCCGACCCCTGGGGAAATGACATACCTCTACCGAATCCAGAGTGAAAAGAGTGGGACCGGTGAGGTCTTCATTCAAACTAAAGGGTAGAAGTTGGTGACCGGACTGCCGAGCAAGGGTCGGAACGATCGGAGGAAGGGGTTCTTCGTCGGTGGGGCGTGGAAGACCAGCTACCCGGATGGGACGGAGATCGACGTTCCGACCGACATCCGTCTCAAGAATCCCAGTAAGGAATTTTTAGCTTAAATTTGGATAAAAGTACTGATCTAATTTCTTACTTCTCTTTGCAGGTTACCCTTGCCCTTCCGACCGGGAGCTGAATTTCGACTTTGCAGTTGTCCGGGAGCGGATTCTGTCGTTACCGGGCACGGAAAGGAACCAGGCCGTCCTTCGGACTCGGCAATCCCGAATTTCTGGCCGCTTCTTCCAGTTCCCGCGTCATCTAAAACTGACGGGTAAGTACCAGGGCGGGACCGGGCTCCGGTCTTTAGTCTGTTTGTGTTTTTTTTTTTTTTTTTTTTTTTTAACGCTTCGTTTCCTGTAATTGTAGTGCCCGACTTCCCGATCGTGAGGCAGTGCCCACCAGAACTTCTTGAAAGCTGCCCGGAAATGTTTTCTATGATTGGAGCTTGCGCAGTGAAGAAGACGGCCAAGGGGGCAAGGAAGAAGAAAGGGAACGGCGCCCGGACCGGGGTCGTGATCGAAGAGCCCATCACCCTTCAGTCGGTTCCGGCCGCCGGGACCGCTGCTGCTGAGGTCCCTGCATCCCCCCGCCTCTCCGGCCGGAAGAGGGGTCGTGAGGAAACTGAGAGCGAGGAGACCGGCCTTCGTGGGTCGAGTCCAGCCCCTATCGTCCTATCTGATGATACCCCGCCGGGGCCGGTCGGGGCGGAGAATGCGGCCCGTGCGGCGCCAACTTCTGGCCCGGAAGACGACAGGACCTATTTTGGTCGTGATTCCGCTCGTTTCCAAGCGTAAGTCTTCTAATTTCGAGATTCTTTAAGTCAAATTTTGATTGTACCTGATCGCCGTTTCCTTTCCATGCAGACTGAGGAGCAACAACTCGGGTCTCCCTCCGTTGGTGTTGGATTTCCTCTCCTCCCGGGCTCCGGGCTCAATTGTGGATATGCCGGAGTATATGAGCCGGTCGGTGAACTCTTTGCCCCAAGCTTGGACGCGGGAGTTAGCCGATGTCGCCGAGCGCCGACCTCGATACGCCGGTCGGGCCTGTGTTGCACTCGTCAGCCAGACGACCATCATGGCTAATCTCGTGGAGAGCGAGCTCACCGGTGCCCTCAGCACCGTGCGGAGGCTGGAGGCCGACTTGACCCGGGCTCGGGAGGAGAAGGCCGGATTCGAGAGCGAGAATGCCGCGCTCAAGAGGGAGAGGGACTATGCGGTCGGCCAGATGGAGGCCGTATTAAAGGAAAAAGATGACGCTCTCGGTCGGACTGAGATGGCGTATAAAGCGCTGGAGGATGCCCGGAATCGGGTGGCCGAGATGGAGGACGTCAGTGCCGATCTGCGGCTGGAGGCGCATCGAGCCCGGGGGGATGCCGATCAGGCCCTTGCCCGGCAGGCTGAGTTGGAGAGGGAGCTCCAAAAGAAGGCTGAAGAACTGGCTGCCTCCCTTAGCCGGCCGGCATACGATCCGGAGGATCCGACCGCCAACCCGGCGCTCTTCTCCGAGTTCTGCTTCTACATGGCCGCTGCCAGCATGATCCGGGTTGCGCGCCAGGCCGGCCTTGAGACCAAGTCCTTGGAGGAATATTTCCGGGAATACGCCGCCCAGAATCTGGTTAATGAGGGCTACTGGTTCCCCATCCTCGACCTTGAGACCGTCCATGGGGTGGACCTCTCATGGTTCCCCCATCGGCACAGGCTGCTCCTGCCGGGTCAGAATCCCCCGGTCGGTGACGAAGAGGAGGAGGTAGAGGATGGAGAGGACGTTCCTCCGGCCGACTCTCAGATGCCTGGTGGAGGTGATGTCGAGGTTGCTTTGGCGGCCGGGAATGGGGAGCAGGCGAACGCTGCGGCCGACGAGGGCAAATCTTAAATTTTTGTTTCTGTCTTAGTTCCTTTTTACTGTTTTTGAATGTACCCGGCTTCTGACCGGACTTATCTTGTTTTAATCCGTTTGTACTTCCCGGCTTTCAGACCGGTTCTGACTTTATATAACTCAGTCTTTCCTTGAACTTTATTGTTTTGTCATCGCTTTCTTGCTTTCATATTCTTATCAAAGTAAATTTTCACAAGTATGTTTTGACCTGGGCTCGAGTGTGATATGCCGACCTCGATACGGTCGGCATATGTTTTGAACTGAGCCCGGTTTGTAGAATTGCCTTGGTTGCCTTGCCGAGCTCAAGAGTGATATGCCGACCTTGATACGGTCGGCATATGCTTTTGAACCGAGCTCGGCTTTTAAAGTGGCTAGGGTGGCCTTTCCGAGCTCAAGTGTGATACGCCGACCTCGATACGGTCGGCGTACGCTTTTGAACTGGGCTCGTTTTTTGGATGGCTTGAGTGGCTTTTCCGGGTTCAAGTGTGATATGCCGTCCTCGATACGGCCGGCATATGCCTTTGAACTGAGCCCGGTGCTTGGGAAAAGATTGAGTTGTGTTAAGAGCCTTGTATTGATAAGAACTTTGAATACATAGTACAAGATCATTGGTAGTATTTCTTCAAGTGGATTGCATTCTGTTGGTCCCAAAAATATCCAGCGGAAAGCGTTTTAAGTTTATTTTTAAGAAAACCCAATTTTCTTAATAAGTACTAAAATTGAAATGCAGAAAAGTAAATAACACCGGATTTATAGTGGTTCGGATATAACGATCCTACGTCCACTCTCCCTTACTCAAAGGGGACTTTCTCGCTCTCCAACCAACGTACTCACTAACCACTGGAATTGGGAAGTACCAGCTCCTTCGTACAACTGCTTACAACAACCTTTCTATATAGATGAACAGGTTGAGTAAAGCTCCAACTAGAACTCCTAAAGAGTATATATAAAACTTGTATGAACAAGGTGAGTGTTTGGAAGAGTTCGTGTGTTCTTGTTGTGTGCTCTCGCGCGACTCTTGTGTCTTGAACTAATCCAAGCACTCCTATTTATAGTTGTAGGAATTAACTAGCCGTTGGGAACTAGCAATTCAAACAACCATAATTGGAGGGATATAATCAATCAAAGATTGATTATATGATTGATTAGTTGACTTTCAATCAAGCAATCAATCAATCAGATCCCCCATCAGTTGACTTCCAGATTGCCTTCTTCTCCATCAAGAATTTCCAAAGTCTTCTTGTCTCCAGATTACACTGATGCTTCTGGTAGGTGAACTAATCCGTCTCTCTCATCTGGTCTGGTCAGGGGTCTTCTGGTCTGGTCTCATCTGGTCTGGGGTCTTCTGGTCCTCATCTGGGAGATGTCTTCTGGTGACTCCTCTGGTCAGGCTCCTCTGGCAGACTCCTCTGGACCTCATCTGCTCTGGCGACTCTTCTGCTCTGGTGACTCTTCTGCTCTGGACATCTCATCTGGTCACCTCTCATCTGGTCACCTCATCTGGTACCTCCTCTGGTCACCTCCTCTGGTCACCTTCTCTGGTACCTTCTCTGGTACCTTCTCTGGTCACCTCCTCTGGTCACCTTCTCTGGTGCCTTCTCTGGTACCTTCTCTGGTCACCTTCTCTGGTGCCTTCTCTGGTACCTTCTCTGGTCTGCACAGATTTCTTCCCCCTTAACCAAAGACCTATTCTAGACCAAGACTAATCTGTAGCTGACTAACAGGTTCAGCTAGTCCTATTATAAGTTCTTGTTTTAACATCTTCAAAACATCTAATCTATATCCTAACAATTTCCCCCTTTTTGATGATGTTAAAACTGGAAGAACTTAAATAAAACAAGACAAGAAAAATTTGAAACATCTAAATAGAGATTCTAGCAGGCTGGGTCAACTGATCTTCCCTCTCAAAGTATGCTCAGCTGATATTGGGGAAAAACATCAGCTGGTCTCCTTGTGTATCTGCAGGCAATCAACTTTTTGGTACCCTACTGGGTCCAGGGGGGTTAGCACAGTTTTTAGGAAGCCATAAGAATAGATCATCCCTTTTTGAATCAGGTGATCTTATCTTTCTTCCATACATATCAACAAAAACACACTGAACATAAGAAGCTTCGACATGGTTATTTCTTCTAGAGGCTATTCTTCTCTTATGAGCTTGTCCAGTAGAAGGAATAACTTGTCTTAATGCAACAGACTTGAAATTCTTTTGATAAGGATAAGTCTTACTAGAACCATCAAAGGTTCCAGCTGGTCTGACAGATGACTTGAAAGTCTTCTGCAGGTGAGTAGGAGTCATCTGGTTCTGCCTCTTTTGAGAAGATCCAGATTGTCTTCTACTCTGCTGGCCTGGCTGAGGTCTTTTATTCTGGGTATAGCCCTTCTTAAAATTCCTCCTCTGCCTTTTGGGTTTTTGAGTTTTAGGACTCATCTGCCCATTAGGCTGAGTTGCCTGGTCAGCTGGCCTTTTACCCTTATCAATAAAATTACTAGTCTGTTCTTCTTTCTGAACATGTGAGGATTCAGGTTTGGTATAACCAAGGCCTGTTTTATCATGCTCTCTTTGAGATGAGGCAGCTATATGTGATACAGCATTGTTTGCTATAGTCAGCTGCTCCAGTTTCAGCTTGAGCTTGTCCTCACTATCTTTTACAATCTTGTTTTGATGGAAGAGTTCATCGAACTTAGCTTCCAGCAGAGTATATTCATTATCTTTCTCAATGTTTTCAGCAAGCAACTTTTCTATTAGCTTAGTTTGTTCATCACATCTAGTTTTCAAGTCAGTGGACTCTTCTACCAGAGTTTGAACCTGTTCAGCTGGTAGATCAGTTGGGTTGCCAAAACATTGTGAAAGCTTCTGATTTTCTGCTTTCAACTTTGTGTTCTCTTCTTCCAACTTTTGACAAAGTTGTATAGAAGTTTGGAGATCTAATAGCATCTTCTGCATATCAGACTCCTCTGATTGTTCAGAAAACGAAGAATAAGAAGAAGAAGAGGGAGTTCGATTGCATACCTCGTCTGTCATAAGACAAACCTCTTCGTCTGGTCCAAAATTAGATGATGAACCAGAAGTGGATACCTCATCTTCCTCATCTGCTAAGCTTCTTTTGGAGTACCTCCTGGTGTCTCTTCTACTGCATCTCTTTGAGCCCATTTCTGCAAAATTTGTTAGCACAACAAATATTTGGGTTTTTCAAAAAAATATGGATCTGCCCTGGTGACCACCGAGATAATTTCAAAACAGTGGTCTGTAGGACACACTGCTCTGATACCACTTGTTGGTCCCAAAAATATCCAGCGGAAAGCGTTTTAAGTTTATTTTTAAGAAAACCCAATTTTCTTAATAAGTACTAAAATTGAAATGCAGAAAAGTAAATAACACCGGATTTATAGTGGTTCGGATATAACGATCCTACGTCCACTCTCCCTTACTCAAAGGGGACTTTCTCGCTCTCCAACCAACGTACTCACTAACCACTGGAATTGGGAAGTACCAGCTCCTTCGTACAACTGCTTACAACAACCTTTCTATATAGATGAACAGGTTGAGTAAAGCTCCAACTAGAACTCCTAAAGAGTATATATAAAACTTGTATGAACAAGGTGAGTGTTTGGAAGAGTTCGTGTGTTCTTGTTGTGTGCTCTCGCGCGACTCTTGTGTCTTGAACTAATCCAAGCACTCCTATTTATAGTTGTAGGAATTAACTAGCCGTTGGGAACTAGCAATTCAAACAACCATAATTGGAGGGATATAATCAATCAAAGATTGATTATATGATTGATTAGTTGACTTTCAATCAAGCAATCAATCAATCAGATCCCCCATCAGTTGACTTCCAGATTGCCTTCTTCTCCATCAAGAATTTCCAAAGTCTTCTTGTCTCCAGATTACACTGATGCTTCTGGTAGGTGAACTAATCCGTCTCTCTCATCTGGTCTGGTCAGGGGTCTTCTGGTCTGGTCTCATCTGGTCTGGGGTCTTCTGGTCCTCATCTGGGAGATGTCTTCTGGTGACTCCTCTGGTCAGGCTCCTCTGGCAGACTCCTCTGGACCTCATCTGCTCTGGCGACTCTTCTGCTCTGGTGACTCTTCTGCTCTGGACATCTCATCTGGTCACCTCTCATCTGGTCACCTCATCTGGTACCTCCTCTGGTCACCTCCTCTGGTCACCTTCTCTGGTACCTTCTCTGGTACCTTCTCTGGTCACCTCCTCTGGTCACCTTCTCTGGTGCCTTCTCTGGTACCTTCTCTGGTCACCTTCTCTGGTGCCTTCTCTGGTACCTTCTCTGGTCTGCACAGATTTCTTCCCCCTTAACCAAAGACCTATTCTAGACCAAGACTAATCTGTAGCTGACTAACAGGTTCAGCTAGTCCTATTATAAGTTCTTGTTTTAACATCTTCAAAACATCTAATCTATATCCTAACACATTCCAGGGGTATTGGTCCGGAGTTCCATCCATGAGTTCCAGCTCGTAAGCTCCCTTGGAGAGCCATTTGGATATCCTGAATGGACCCTCCCAGTTCGGGCCGAATACCCCTTTTGGTACCTGAACTTTTTTGAGGACGAGGTCCCCGACCTGGAATTGCCTGGCCTTCACTTTGGAGTTGAAATTTTTTTCGGATTTCTTCTTGTAGGCCGCATTTCGGAGATCGGAATTGAGTCTTCTCTCTTCCAACATGTCCAAGTCGATCATCCGGGCGGTGTCATTATCTTCGGTGATCGTCTGGGCTGTCCGGTGGCCTGGTAGGGAGACCTCTGAAGGAATGACGGCCTCGGTCCCAAAAGCTAGAGCGAAAGGTGTTTCGCCCGTTGAGTTCCTTATGGTCGTTCGGTATGACCAGAGGACATCGGGTAGCTCGGCTGCCCACTTCTCCTTTTTGTCCTCGAGCTTAGCTTTGATAGTGTGCTTGAGGATCTTGTTTACGGCCTCTACCTGGCCATTCGTTTGCGGGTGGTAGGGGGTGGAGAAAACCTTCTTGATATTCCATTTTTCACAAAACTGGATCATCTGGAGACCGTCAAATTGTTTCCCATTGTCGGAGATGATCACTTGAGGTAGGCCGAACCGGCAGATGATGTTTTTCCAAATGAACTTGATGATTTGGGTCTGGCTGATTTTGTTGAGTGGCTCGGCCTCGGCCCACTTTGTGAAATAGTCGACGGCTACGACGGCGAATTTGTGGCCCCCGAGCGCAGTGGGCATTGGTCCGATCAGGTCGATGCCCCACTGGGCAAAAGGCCAAGGGCTATACATAGAGGAGAGCTGCTCGGGGGACAGTTTGATGTTTGGTCCCAAGACTTGGCATTTGTGGCATGACCTTGCGAAGCTGACGGCGTCCTTATTCAAGGTCGGCCAGAAATATCCTTGTCTGATCACTTTGTGGGCTAGGGCCCGGCCTCCGGCATGATTTCCGCAAACCCCCTCATGGATCTCGGCCAGAATGGTCTGGCCTTGCTCCGGGGTTATACATTTTAGGAGTGGGAGGGTAAAGCTTCTCTTATATAAAAGATCGTCAATGAGGGTGTACCTTGACGACCGGAGTTGCAGTTGCCGGGCCCGAGTCCTGTCCTCAGGGAGTGTGCCAGTCTTGAGATATTTCACAATCGGCGTCATCCAATTCTCATCCGTGCTTAGAACGGCCGCCACCTGTGCTCGGATGACCGTGGGCATTCCGAGCGTGGAGAGTTGAATGTTGGCAAGGTCGGCTGCTCCCTCCGCTGTTGCAAGCTTGGAAAGCGCGTCGGCTTGGGTGTTGTGTTCCCTCGGGATTTGCTCAATGAAAACCTGATGAAATTTCTCGCATAAGGTTGCGACCAGGTCGAGGTACTTCATCATCTGCTCACCCCGGGCCTCGTATTCACCTTTGATTTGGTTGACCACGAGTAGGGAGTCCATAAAAATGTGCAGTCGGCAAACTCCGATGGCGATCGCGAGCTCAAGGCCCCCGACCAGAGCCTCATACTTGGCCTCGTTGTTGGTGGCCGGGAAGCTGAAGCGGACTGCATGGGTGAAATTTTGGCCCTCCGGACCGATCAGGACGATACCGGCCCCGGCACAAGTATTAGTTGACGATCCGTCCACATAGAGCTTCCAAGGTGGGTGGTTGATTCTTGTGAATTTGGGTGGGAAAGTTAACTCTACTATGAAGTCGGCTAGGGCCTGGCCCTTGATGGCCGTCCTTGGGGCGTATGAGACCCCGTACTGAGCTATCTCCAACGACCACTTCAATAACCGGCCGCTGGTGTCCGGCCGGTGTAGGACTTGCCTAAGGGGTAGAGTGGTGAGGACCTCTACATGGTGGTCGAAGAAATAAGGCCTTAGTTTCCTTACACTCATGACCAGAGCGTAAGCTAACTTTTCGAGCGGTGTGTATCTGAGCTCGGCATCGTGGAGGGCTTGGCTTACGAAGTAGATTGGAAGGTGGTTCTGACCGTCTGCCCGGACTAGTACCGCACTCAGTGCGACCTCGGAGGCCGCGAGATATAAGTAAAGCTTCTCCCCTGGGACTGGCTTGACTAAGATTTGTGGGTTTGCCAAATATTCCTTTAGTTTCGCAAAGGCTAATTGACTTTCCCTATTCCATGAAAACTTGCCATTTTTAATAGTCGAGAAGAAAGGCTTACTTTTATCTCCGAGCCGGGCTATGAATCTGTTGAGAGAGGCGAGGCATCCGGTCAGGCGTTGCACTTGCTTGATCGTCCTTGGCTCTTGCATGTCAAGGACGGCTTTGATCTTGGCCGGATTGGCCTCGATCCCGCGTTGGCTGACGATGCGTCCCAGGAATTTGCCGGTCTCCACCCCGAAGTTGCATTTCTTCGGGTTCAACTTCATATTGTAGGCCTTGAGGATCTTGAAAGTCTCTTCGAGATCCCTGAGATGGTCTTCTTTCTTCAAGCTTTTCACCACAATGTCGTCGATGTAGACTTCCATGGTCTTTCCGATCTGATCTGCAAACATCTTGTTGACTAGGCGTTGGTAGGTCGCGCCGGCGTTGATCAGACCGAAAGGCATCCGGAGCCAAGAGAATATGTTCTTCTCCGTGTGGAACGAGGTGTGCTTGATGTCTTCAACGGCCATGGGGATTTGATGGTAGCCGGCAAAAGCGTCCATGAAGGACATCATCTCGTGTCCGGCCGTGCTATCCACCAGGTGGTCGATGTGTGGCATCGGAATGTGATCCTTTGGGCACGCCGCGTTGAGGTCGGTGAAGTCTATACATAGTCTCCAGGCGTTGTTTGTCTTTTTGACCAGGACGGCGTTTGCGACCCATTGGGGCTCGTCCCGGGCTTGCTCGATCAGCTTGTTGTCTAGCAACTTCTTGACTTCCTCAGCCAAAGCTTCGTACTTTTCCGGGCCGAACTTCCTTCTTTTTTGATGGACCGGCCTCCTGTTGGGGTCGATCTTTAGACGATGGCATGCGTGTTTTGGGTCTATCCCGACCATGTCTTGGTGAGACCAGGCAAAGACTCCAACGTTGGCTTTGAGGAATTCGATCACTTCCCCCCGCATTTCGGTCGATATGCGAGAGCCGATCAGTACTTCCAGTTCTGGCCTCGAGGGGTCGACCGGAATGTGTTCCAAATCTTCCAAAGTCGTAGCTTGTTCATAGCTCCGCCGGTCAGAAGAATCGAGTCTGGGATCGAGGTCGAGCTCGGATGGTTCGAAACCAATCCTTGGCTCGGGATCGTCGATCTGCATAGGCTGGGGGTCGGCCGATGTGGATCCGACCTCCGCGACGGGTTCTACGGCCGAAATGGCCGTTTCAGAGTCGGGATGTGGCCCGTCCGGTGTTTGATTGTTGCTAATTGAAAATAAGTAAGAGTAGGAATAGTTCAAACACCTTCTAGCCATTGCCTGGTCACCCTTAATGGTGCCGACCACCCCCTCGGGGGTGGGAAATTTGATACAGTAATAGTAGGAAGAAACAACAGCTTCAAAAACTTCTAAAAAGGGCCTACCCAGAAAGCCATTATACGAGCTTGGCTGATCTACAATTATAAAATCTAGCGGCCTAGTTATCCTGACCTCCTTGTTGTAGCAGCAGATGAGTTCCACGGAGAGCTTTATCCTCCCGTACGCGGCGACCGTTGCATCCCCAAATCCCTTCAGCTGAAGGTCGATTGGCCTGATGAAGTTGACGAGGTCTACGAGCTGGTCTAGGGCTGTTTTGAAGATGATATTGCAAAAGCACCCATTGTCGACCAGAATGCGTTGCACCTCTTTGCCCAGGATCTGGGCGGCAATCACCAATGCATCGCCCTTCGGGAACAGCACCCCGGTCCTGTCCATGTTGGAGAAAGTTATCTCCAAGCTCTTGTGAATTTTTGGTTCTGGGGGCGTGACCAAGTTGACGTTGGTCGCCGCCCGGACCTCTGCTTTCCGTTTTCGGTTGGACTGCGTCGAGATCGGGGTGAGGCCGCCTATGTTCCCTCCACCGGCCTGGATCATGTTGACCCGACCACCGGGATTCATGGGAGGGAGGAGGTCATCCTCGTCATCATCTTCCTCCAAAGCTGCGACCGGCCTAAGAGGTCGGCCGCCCTCCTCGTTCCTCCGAGGGTGGCGCTGGGGCTGCTGCTGCTGCTGTTGGTCCTGCCGGCCGGCTGGCCTCTGAAGGATGTCGTTCAGACGCCCTTTCTCAAACAGCTTCCAAAGCTGCTTTAGGAGATCACGACACTGGCTCGTATTGTGGCCAATAGAGTCGTGATAAGCGCAGAACTTTTTAGGGTCCAGCCGGGACCGGTCTCCAGAATAGGGCCTTGGCCTGGGAAGCACGTCCCGGTGCTGAATCGCATTGAAGATATGCGCGGGGGAAAGCCTCATGGCCTGGGTTAGGTGAACCTCAACGTCCTCGAAGGACTTGAAGTTGCCGGGCGGCTTGGCCACCCTTCTGGCCTTTGGGCCGTTCTTGGGGGAGGTTTGGGCTGCCGCCTCCGTCTCCTTTGGGGTTGGCTCGGATTCCCCCAACCTTAGTGCCAGAAGCTTCCTCCGAGCCAGGTAATCGCCGGCTCGGGCGCGGAATTCGGCGTAGGTTTTAGGGAAATCCTTGGTGAGATGTTTGAACATAGGGGATCGGTCGTGGAAACCCCCCAGGGTTGCGTGCAAAGCCAGTTGATCGCTTACCGCCTCGCCGGTCAGCATGACCTCATCCACCCTGGCCACGTAGTCCTCGTCGGACTCTTCTTTCTCCTGGCGGATCCGCATCAGGCGGTGCCAGCTTTCCGGCCGGGCAATCTTGGCCGCAAAGTAAGATGAGAATTGGGCGCTTAGAGTGGCGAACGAGTCAATGGACCGTGCCGGGAGGGACACGTACCATCTGTGGGCGAGATCGCCCAGGGTGAGGGGAAAAAGCCTGCACTTCGTGGCGTCTGTCGCGCCACGCCCAGTCATATAGATCCGGAATTTGCTCAGGTGAGTCTCAGGATCTGTTTTCCCCTCGTAGAGAGGAGTTGGCGGGGGGACGATTTTGAGCTGGACCGGCGCGAGCTCAATATCGACCGCCAGAGGTTCACTGGCGACTGGCCGGGCCTTGGTTTGGCCTTGCGCTTCGAGGAGCGCCTTCATTTCGTCCAGTTGCTTTTGCAACTTGACGATTTCTGGACTGGGGGTTTCGGCCAGCTGGTCGCCCACGCCGGCTAGGGGGCCGATACGGTCGAAAACGGCCGCGCGAGGGACTCCGCGTCCCAAAAGGCCGCTTTGGGCGAAGCTTAACTTGCGCCTGGCGGAGTTCGTCGGGGTCAGGCTGACCTCGGCAGCCCTCTTGTGGGGCATTTGGGCCGTGCTCCCAGAGTTGGAGACGGACTCGGTGTCACCGTACCCAGTGTCGTAACTGGGTACGCGGCTCGGATACCACGACGGGTCCGTCGTGCCCAAACGGTCAAAAACCGGATGGGCGGAGCCCCGTGAACGGGTGGAGACGGGGTTTGCCCGACATTGGCTTTCGCCTTGGTGCTCTCCGGCTTTCGCCTTACCCTTGAGAGCGCGAGCCTGGGCCTTCTTTTTGGAGGCAGAGGTGGTGCTCCGGCACCCCCTCGCCTCTTCCGCCTGGCGGCGTCTTCCTGACCCGGCCTGGTCAGGGGTAAAGAAACCTCGACCCCCGGATAGGAGGGGTTCCTCCGGAAAACGAATTGGGGAGGCCACTCGTGTGGCTTTCCCGTGGGCATGGGATGACCTCTGGGGATCCATTACTTTCAAGAGGAGGAGTTTGAGGTTTGAAGGTTTGAAGGTTTGAGGATGTGAAGCTTTGAAGGACAGTGAGTGTTTTTCAAAGAGATGAAGAAAATATGTGTTTGATGGGTTAGTACCCTCCTTCTAGCGCCAAATGTTGTTTACCAAATATATTTTGCTGGGATTGAATGGCTATTTATAAAAGCTTTTGGTAAAAACATCAAATGATTGGACTCTTAAATGCAAGAATGAATGCTTGAATGAAGAAAAGCAATAAATGCATAAGAACAGTAAGAACACCAAGAATTGCCAGGGGTTGTGAGTCCCTGGACTTGAATGAGTATGTGTATTGATTATACTGAGAGAGATTGAACCTTTTTTTTACATTACAAATGTGGGGGTATTTATAGTTTTCTCACTATAAGGGTATTTTGGTCATTTCCGGCCTCTCGGGGGACAGGTGCATTAAATGTCTCCTACCTCTGAGGACGCGCGGGCTCTGGTATGTCAGGGCTTGCAGGTGGCCGGCCACTAGGGAGTTGACGCGTGTCCAAAAAGGACGATTCTCTGGCGAATTTCCTCATTTGGATGGAATATTCTCTGAGTCTCTGGGTACGGAGGCGGCCTTTTTCCCTCTTGGGAGGGGATCTTGCCTGATTCTATCACGTGCTCCAGATCTCTTTTGCCGGCCGGCGGCCTTGAGTGATCGGAGGCCGGCCTCTTGGCGGACAGCGAGGTCGGAGATTGCCCCAGCCGGTCGGTCGTATCTGGGCGGTCTCTGCTGGACTCCACTGATCTTGGTCGGGCCGGTCCGGCCACGGCAGGACTTGAACGTGGCTGGGATGGACGTGGACGAGGGTCTCAAGCGGGTTTCCGGCCTCGCTTTCGAAGCCGGAAACTCGTGGTCGAAGCCCGCTGAGGTCGGATTCAGGCCGGCCGGGTCGGTCCCGGCCTCTGGGTTCCTTGTTGCCTTTTCCGACTTTCTTCCGGTCGGATCCAACATGTGGTCTCAAATGGTCACAACAAAAGTATACCAGATGGATGTGAAATCTGCCTTTCTTAATGGGATTCTCATTGAGGAAGTGTATGTGGAACAACCTCCTGGTTTTGAACAAGGTGACAAGGTGTTCAAGCTTAAGAAAGCTCTTTATGGGCTGAAGCAGGCACCCAGAGCATGGTATGACACTCTGTCTCAATTTCTTATGGACAATGGTTTTACTAAGGGTAAGATTGATAGAACCTTGTTTAGGAAAGAAGAAGGAAAGGACATCCTTCTGGTCCAAATATATGTTGATGACATCATATTTGGATCCCTTAACAAGAAGCTGTGTGAGAAGTTTGGTGAGCTCATGCAGGGACAGTTTGAGATGTCCATGATGGGAGAGATGAATTACTTTTTAGGTTTGCAGGTTAAGCAATCAGAGAAGGGAATTTTTATTAATCAAGCAAAGTACACCAGAAACATGTTAGAGAAATTTGGAGTAGGATCTAGCAAAGCAGCCAAGATCCCTATGATGACAAATTTCAACATGGATCCAGATGAGTCTGGAGAGAGTGTGGACCAGACTCAGTACAGAGCACTTATTGGTTCTCTTCTGTACCTGACTGCAAGCAGACCAGATATTACCTTTGCCGTTGGAGTTTGTGCCAGATTTCAAGCTAATCCCAAGAAAAGTCACTTGGAAGCAGCAAGGAAGATTTTGAAATATCTTAAGGGAACAGTGAATTTAGGATTGTGGTATCCTGCAGATGACAATTTGGAATTGAGTGGCTATTCAGATTAAGATTATGGTGGATGCAGAATAGATAGGAAATCTACAAGTGGAACATGCCAATTTCTAGGAATAAATTGGTATCCTGGTTTTCTAAGAAGCAGACTTCAGTTGCTACATCAACAACAGAAGCAGAGTACATGGCTGCAGGGAGCTGTTGTTCTCAACTACTTTGGATTAGTCAACAGCTTAGGGATTACCAAATTAGAGCCAAGGATATTCCTATATTCTGTGATAGTAATAGTGCCATTGCAATTACCCAGAATCCAGTTCTTCATACCATGTGTAAACATGTTGATATAAGGCATCATTTTATCAGAGATCATGTTGAGAAGGGAGATATAAGGATGGAAAAGATTGCAACAGAGAAGCAGAGAGCAGATATCTTAACTAAGCCTTTGGCTGAGACCAGATTCAGAGAGTTAGCTTTTGAATTAGGATTGTTGGATCCAGAGACAGATTTGTTTTAGGGGGAACATCAGAGAAGTATCCTTTATTTCTACTTTATTGCATATTCTTTATTTCGTTTAAAACTAACATACCTGCAGATTAAACATATCAGAGAAGGTACCAGATAAGGTATGCACCAGGTGACACTTGTCCCAGATGAGGTGCTGAGTCAAATGTCCAAAATCTTCTCTGACCTGGACCAGATGTGTTCCATCAGAGGAGATGTAGCTGTGGTTTCATCTGGTTACAATATCAGGTGACAGGTATGCTTTTACTTCTCTGGCCTCTGATCATTGGGATACACTTTTCAAATTAGTAAATACACTCAAAACCTTTCAACTTCGGAGTGTATTTAAGACTAGGGTATAGGGCCTAGGCAATCATTTCGCTTTTTCTCTTGACTGCCACAAAACCCCTTTATGCCCCGTCCCAATGACTATGCCAACGCACCAGATTAAATCTGTATCTTGCCTTTCTTTGTGGCCATCGGATTTAATCACTGTGCAAAATGTCAATCAATTCAAATATTGATTTTGTTCCCTAATTTAATTTTAGTATTACACGCGTTCACACTTCATTTATTACTCGAGCCACGCGTATTACCCTATTTAAATATAATTTTCTTACAATCTGTCCTTTCACGTTTTCATACTTTCACACCCTAACCTCTCTCTGCAAAGTTTTTTTTTCTCTCTCTCTCTCTCTCACAGATATGGCTCCCCCGTGCAATTTTGACCATGAATTAATGATGAAGAAACTCAAAACGGAGATGGTGGTTGACTTCTACACCACCAAGAACTCGTCTGCACTTGCTATTTTGGAACTTTTGAGGAGATCCGGAGTTGAGAAGTTGATCTCCACCATTCCCAGAGATTTTCGTACCCTTGACAGTTATGCGGCCCAGTTTTTGGTTCACATGAAGACCATATTTCTACAAAGATTGACAGAGAAGATTTGGTGTTTTCCAAGCATGATTTCTGTGCCCTGTTTGGAAACATTTCCGCGGAAGGAGTGGATCCTTTAACCTACAAGGAAGATGATATTGTGGGTTCCTTCAAACTGTTTGCTCGTTCCTCTTGCCAGAATATCACGAAGGGATTTCTGGATAAGCATCTGAGGCAAAAGTTCAAGGTACTTTTTGACATAGTTGTTAAGGTGTTGATGTGTGAAAATCACAGCACAGATGCGATCTTTAATGGAAGAATGTGTGTGATGAGAGCTTTGTATGACGGCGTCCAATGCAATTGGGCAGAATTCTTTTGGGGCGTCTTTAGGAAGAATAAGGCGAAAGTTAACAAGGAAGCTTGTCCTTCCATTCCAGGGGAGATGCAGTTTTATTTCACTGCTAATGTTTCGTTGGGCACGAAACTTACCTTGATTTTGGACTCCTTGCTTCCAGAGAAGAGATGGAAGGAGTCTTGGTGCAAAGGATTTCACAAGTCTAAGGTGCTATTCTCTAAGGATGGTCCCCTTCATGGCCATCCTGACTCTGATGGAGAAGAAACCATCCCTGCCCCTCCTCTTCAGGCAGTACCCTCACCTGCAAAGGGGCAGAAGTAGCAGCCAAGGCAGAAGGCCCAAAAGAAAGCTGCTGGTGCAACTGGTTCCTCAACCATTGCCTTTTCTGGTTCCTCGGAGGAGGACCAGATTCCCCTTCTTAACATTCTTAAGAAGAAGGGTGGTGATGATGATGAAGCTGTTAAGGCTGGGGCAGCCAAGCGGAAGAGGCCGGTGGAGGCCAAGAAGAAATCTGCCAAGAAGCCAAGGACTGGCAGAAGAGCTCCGAAGAAAACCCTCCTGGTGGATGAGCCATCAGAGGAAGAAGAGGAAGAGGAGGTTGAACCTCTTAAGAGGAAGCCCAGGGCCAAGAGGGCAATTCTACAGGATCCTGACTCTGGATCTGATCTTGGTGAGGCCCTGGAGAGAGCTATTGATGAAGCTTCCCAGATTATGGAGGATACTCCAGAGCTCGTTGTGCCTGCTGGTGTTGACCCAGCAGAGGTAAACCCTTTCTTACCCTCCTCTACTTCCATTGATCTTGTCTCCCCCTCTACCTCCCAACCAGATACTCAATCACATCCCATCTCATCTGCTCCTGGTGTTCCTTCATTCTCACCAGAGCAGACTCTCCCAGACACACCTACATTCTCTACCTCAACCATTCCTCAAACACATTCTCCCCCATCTTCCCATATACCTCTAAACACAAACCCTTCTCCCCCACCTTCTGTACCAGAGGTACCCTCAACCTCTTCTGGTGCAGAAATCCCCCCTCCAAACACTTCCACCTCCCAGATACCTCCTACACCTTCTGTACCAGATGTTCCATCATCTTCTGGTGCAGAGCAACCCATTCATACACCCTCTACTTCACAAAATCCTAACCCTCCCCAAACCCATACAGACCAGGACCCAACCATTTCTATGGCTCTGGGATTCGTTGGCCCTCCCCCTTCTCCTACCTGTTTAACCAACGATGATAGTGAAGATGAGGAAGCTTCACTTGAGCCTGCAGACTTAGCACCTTCCTCCTCTGCCTCTGGGCCCAAACCATTCACTTTCTCATCTGCAGAAATGGGTCCCATTAGGCAGAGTATGAGTGTAAGTGCTCAGCTCTGGCTAAGAGAGCATTTCCCAGTTCTTCTGGAGCACTTACCACTTCTGGCAGACCTTACTGATGCCAAGGTCTGGAGCAAGGCCAGACTTGAAGATGTGGAGGACCTAATGTTGTTGCTTGAGGAAATGGGTCCCTCCAACTTCACTGCTTGGGAGATTGAGCTAAAGTAGAGAATGAATATTCAGAACCCAGCAGAGCTGGAGACTCCTGGTGCTGCTAAAGTATTGATTCGCACCCTGCTCATCCAGAGAGGAGTAATGCTCACTCCAGAGGGCCCCACTTACAAGTTTGGTCCTCATTTTGTCTTTCCTCCAGAGCTATATTCAGATGAGGAAGACTTTGAGATGTCTCCTGCCGTGCTCCAGAAGATGAAAGCTTTTTTCAATGAGCAAATCATGCAGATTGGGCGCTTTTCAAAAGTTATTCAACATATGGCCCCTGCCATGATAGAGCACCAGATCAGGCATGAGAGGAGAATCTTCCTGAAGCAGTTAAAGTCTTCTCTGGCAGAGGTAAAGGCTTCTTTTAAGGCTAATGGCTTATTTGTCAAGCTGGATGTCATGCACAGCCAGAAGCAGCTACAGGAGCACGTGCTGGAGCAGTTGAGACCTGTCTCTGTGCTCAAAGTGGAGATGGCCAGCCAGATGATTCAAACTGCAAAGCTGAAAGACTCCCTCCAGGAGATGTTGGAGAAGCAAGAGAGACTTGTTGCAGAGTCTAAAGCTTACCTGGAGGAGGCCAAGCAGCTGCGTGATCTTCACTCTTCCTCCAACACTGCCTTGTCTGATCTTATAAGGCAGGTAGTGGAGCCCCTCCTTGATGAAGTTAAAAAGGGGGAAGAGAAGGCCAGAACTGATCTGGCGAAGACCACAAATGAAACTCTCTTCAGCCATGGAGCTCATCTGGACCTGCTGGAGAATACATTGGCCCAGGCTGAGTTGCAGAAGAAGAAGAAGGAAGAGCTCAAATCCCTTTCCATGGCTAAGCAGCTTGCTGCAGAAGAGGAGTCCGAAGCAGAGCAGGATCCAATTTCCATCTCTGGTCCTGCAAAGAGGAAGATAAGGATAGTGAAGAAGAGCTTCCTTGAATCTATGGTTGAAGAAACAGAGAAGAGATTCAAGGAAGAGTCGCCTGAAGAGAGGCAAGCAAGGATAAGGAAGAACATAGATGAAGAGCAGAGGCTCCGATATGTTAGAAGGCAAAATAAGAAGAGCGGAGAAGCTGACATCACTCCTGGTGCTAGTGGATCCAGCCAGAAGAGAAAAGGGTCTGTTGAAGTCATGAACATCCTTCCTCTCAGGACAGAAGGGTCCTTTGACTCAACTGTTCCTGTGCCTTTGATAGAAAAATGGAGAGAAGCCAAGACTCTCTGGTTCATTCAACATTACATCCAGAGACCTCCACCAGAGGATGATGCTCTCATCAACAGGACCTTCCATTCTTGGATGCAGGCATATGATGCAGATTTGTACAAGCAGTTGATGGATTCAACTATTGAATTCAACCTGGAAGTCACTGCTCCTGAGTTCCATTTTCTCAACACTCCAATGGCAGGAGACCAGGTTGATTGGGCTGAGCTGAAGAGACTGTACAAGACCAAGGTGTTGGCAAACTTCACCCCATCATCTTCTGCAGAGTTGAAGGCCATTCAAGACAGGTTTCTTGACTGGTTTCTGGTGCCCAAAGACAACAGAAGATATGCTTAGAATAGGACCAGAGATGCATTGTAATCTGTATTCTTCTTTGTCCTTATTATTAATGAAAATCTCATATCTTCTTTGATCAAAAGACAACCTCTTGTTGTCTTAATTGTTTGCCTGATAAGATCTATTCTAAGGTCTTATCCATTATATGTTTTCCTGCTTAAAGTATTCTTTGTGATCAGTTCTGGTAGTGTTTTAACTCCATCAAAAATGGGGAAATTGTTAGGATAAAAATTGTTAGTTTTGATGAGTTAAAACAAACCAGAAGATGTAATAGGACCATCTGGACCTGTTAGCTAGATGATGATCTAGATTAGGACTTAGTCTAGGGGGAACTGCCAGACCAGAAGACTTCACCAGAAGAGTCACCAGAAGACCCCACCAGAGGACTTCACCAGAGGACTCCACCAGAGGACTTCACCAGAGGACTCCACCAGAAGACTTCACCAGATGAGATCAGACCAGAGGCAGAGGACCTTCCCCAGACCAGACGAGTCCGGACCAGACGAGTCTGGTGGAACAAAAGATGCTCAGTTTGATCCCCTTATTCTACTGAGTATTCTGGTTGTTCACCAGATAAGGACCAGAAGACATCGAGGTTGCCTGGTGTCTGGTCTTGCCTTCTCTATTGAGAATCAGAGTTAGGCAGAGGAAGCTATTGACCGTTGGTGATTCAAATCAAGTCAACAAGATCAGGATTGGAAAGTATTTGAAGATAATCAATCCAAGGATCCCACCAACCCAATCAATCAATTAGGGAATTGATTGATTGAGGCTTCCTTATATAGAGGATCTGATTGGATTAGCCCTCCAACGGCTAGCCCTAATCCCCTCTATATATACAAGAGTGCAGTTCAAGAAAAAGTTTTTTAGAGACTCTACACGCGCACATAGCATACTAAGCTTTTTGATCACTACGCATTTGCACTCACTTTGTTCTTAATTACTCATCCAACTCGTAAGGAGTTTATATACTCAACCTGTTCATCTTGTTAGACAAGGTTGGAGTAAGTTTGTCTTTAGATCGAAGTTAGATCTAAAGAGATTGTAAGAAGGTGCTGGTACTTCAGAAATTCCAGTAAGTAGTGAGTTTGTTGGTTGGATAGTGAGACCCCTTTGATCAAGGGAGAGTGGACGTAGGATATTCAGATCCGAACCACTATAAATACGGTGTTATTTATTGCTTTCTTTAATACCTGTTGTTTATTATTTGTGCTCTTAGAAAAGATTTTCTCTAAAGACATTTTGGTTTTAAAGGCTTCCGCAATTAATCTATCTAGTGGGACCAACACACCACTTGAGGATGAGAAGGAAGCAAAGGAACTCATGATGAAGGGGCATCAAGGAAAGGAATTCAACCACAACTCTTATGAGAGTAAGGGAGGTAATTTTGAGTCTCATGTCCCATAAGCTCCTTTGAGCTCGGTCCGGCATGAGGACCTTAAAAATAGCGGTGAGTGGGAGGCAACCCATTTTTATTTGCTTTTGAGTGTTTTTAGTTATTAGGGTGTTATTTTGAGTCGTAAGTTCTAACCTTTTTGAGTGAGTTGCTTGTATGCCTGTCTCGAGAAAGTTAAGGTATCATGGGGTTATTCAAAAGGGAGGAACTCAAGCAAGGGAGTGTGTTACATTGCCAAGTGCAAAGGGGATTATGCGTATTAGGTAACCCACAACCCCAAACTTAGACCGCTTCACAAGGTCGAAGTTTGGGGGGTGGAGTATTTATATGTTTTATGGCATACATATGCATCGGCGCACTTGAGATGTTTATTTGACATTGCACAGGCGTACACCCTTTCTTTGAGTTGAGTTTGGTTATATATTGTGCCTTGAGATGCTCCTTGAGCTGATATTGCTTTGATTTGCTACTACATATTTCATGCCTATCAATTCTGTTATGCTTGTTGATTGCTATCTTTGAGTGTGAGTATGAGTTAGTGATTTGTGGAGTTGAGTTAGAGTCTGAATTGTGTGAGTGTAGGAGTTAGACTTGATTTGAGAGGGAACTTGTATACTTACGAATCTTTCTTCTGAATACTTGTGTGATAAGAGTGAGAATTCACTAGGACTAGCATGGATGTGAAAGCCATGAGATTTGAGCTTTTAGAGATTAAAATGCATAAATTGATCTCTTCGTTTGTGAGTGGATCGTCACCTTAGAGGATGCTAGAACTTGTGTGTGCTCTCGCTTCTTGATTGTGTCTAGTTTGATATGCCGAAAGTGATTTTAGGCCATCTTTGATTTGATTGAGTCACTTAGCCAAATTTTCCCTACCAATGATATTTATCTCTTGTTAGCCCGTTTGAGCCTTAGTCTATTTATTTGATAGCAAATTTGAACTTATCCAAATTCTTAAACTCTTTTTGTCCCAATTTGAGTGGAGAATAGGAAAAGTGTGAATGAGAAGGGATCGATTTGAGTTGAAAAAGGAGAATTATTAATGCTTGAGTGAAATTGAGAAGAAGGTGTAATGAGATTTTGAGTTGTGGGAAAAACCAAGAATTTGAGAAGGAGCAAAAGGAGCAAAAGAAAAATGAGCTCAGATGTATGTGTGAAAGAGAAAAAAGAGTGAAGTGATTGAAAAAGTGAGAAGAGTTAGAAAAAATATTGAAGTGTTGAGAGTAGTGGAATTGAAAGTGTATTGCATGAAGATGTTTGAAGTATTCTGTTCCTCGTCTCGAAATATTGAAGTTTGATTTTCTATTCTCCATTCACTTGAGTCACTTATCCCATATAGTTACCCCACCTGTCCAAAGAGCCTACATTACAACCTTGATAAAGTCCTTTTTGATTCAGCATGGATTCTAGAGTATGGTCGAAGTTAAGAGTGCTTACAAGCCTATGGCTGTTGATATGTGTGATTGATTGATTGAGTGAGTCCCTTATTATTGATATACACTTGTGAGGGAGTGAAACACATCGTCGATAGCACATCCATGTTTGATCTTAGTGTTTCTTATGGTTATTTCACGATGTATGATGAAGGGGGTGAGTTTATGTGTGAGTGATCGATCTTTAAAGTTTGAGCTCTATTACTTGCATGATATGGTTCTTCGATTCATTCTTAACAATTTCACTTGACTTATTATTTCATTGCTTGGGGACAAGCAATATGGTAAGTTTGGGGGGTTGATTAAGCGTCAAATTGTTATGTTTTATAGCTCAATTTTCCCATGTTTTGTGTATTTTTTATGAGTGTTTAGAGTCATTTGAGTATTATTTTTATAAACTCATTAATTTATCTCTTTGGTGTTCATAGATGGATAGAGGGCGAAAAAGGAGTTCGTAGGACTTTGAATTGGCCAAAACGGACTCCCGGTTGAGGAGATATGAAGATTTTACGAACAAGTGTCCTGTTGCCGAAAAGTACTCGAGCAGAGTCACTCGAGTACTAAGTACTCGACCACTCGAGTATAGTACTCGAGTTGAAGCAGGTCGAGTACTATATACTCGAGCAAACGTGAATTTCGGCCCATGAACGCCCAAATTCGATCACAAACCTATTTATACCCTTTTCCAAGCATATCAACAAATACCAACACATATTTTTACATATTTTGAGCGGGGAGAAAGCTTGGGAAAGAGATTGGAAGAGTTTTATACTTTGTAATCGAGGTTTTAATTTATGAATTCTTAGTTTTAGTATTTCTTTTGAACTTTTTAGATTAATTCTTTCTTTCTTTACTCTTTGAGACGATAAACCCTAGCTTTTTCAGATTATTAGAGATTATTTTGAGACTTTAATTTATTATTTGTTTATGTTCTTCAAATCCATAGTTAATTCAATCATGTTTATGTTCGTTATCATCATTATTTCTTTTGTTCTTTCAATTACCATGTTAGGCTAGAACCCTTGCATGCTTAGGATAGGATGAACTCGTAGAAGTAGGATGTTGATACGTAATTAGGATAACACGTGATGTTTAGTGCTAGTTCTCTTAATTATTGAATTCTTAAAATAAATCCTAGAATTATCTTGGAATTAAGTACAAAAATTGTCAGAGAGAAGACGACCGTATCACTCTTTAATAACGAATAGGCTTAACGATAGGGTTATAGAAGGGGTTTATAATCTACCGGTTTATCTAGGGAGGACGACCATATCACCTTAGGTAAATAAGGGTCTCATTAATTAAGCATAATCCATATAACTTGTTTAGTGGGTTGTGAAGTAGGTTGATATGACGAAGTATTAGGGTTAATTCTTGAGCTTTTAGTCTTTCAATCTGGTGCTAGATTAGGGAAGTTGATTGCCTAGTTTTAGTACACTTAGGATTAATACTTGCACATCACGGTTGTTATAATTATCGTACTAGCTCCGTTAGTATACGTAGGGATACCTATCCTGAGCATCACCATCTCATATTTGCATACACTTAGTTATTTATTCCGTTTAATTCAGTTATTAGAATATAGAGTAGTTTATTATAATTTCCAAACCCCAAACATACACTCATATTAACTACGACGCGTAGATCTTCAGGGCTCTATTCGCATACACACCTTCCCTTGGGTTCGATACTACTTGGTCCCTATACTTGCCCATACTACAGGGATCCCATACTCTTGTGGGGTAACTACTAGTATAGCTAGTATTTTGCGTTCAAGTCAATGTTCCATATGCATCTGCAATTAGATCCATCATGTACGTCATGACTTGCACCAGGCCATAGGTGGCCTACGCTGTCAGCATCACGGGTAGATACCAACAGAATCCAGGTGAGCCTCACTGGATTGCTGTCAAGAATATTCTAAAGTACCTCAGGCGTACTAAAGAACATTTCCTTATCTACGGTGGGCAATCAAAGTTAGTCGTCACCGACTACGCTGATGCTAGTTTCCAATCCGACTGTGATGATTACAAGTTGCAGTCAGGATACGTCTTCACTCTCAATGGAGGTGCGGTGTGTTGGAATAGTTCCAAACAAGCGACAACCGTGGATTCAACAACCGAGGCTGAGTACATTGTTGCGGTAGAGGCTGCTAAAGAGGTTGTCTAGATAAAACAGTTCTTAACTGAACTAGGGGTAGTTCCGAGTGCCAGTAGTCCAATAAAGTTGTATTGTGACAACACTGGTGCAGTTGCGCAAGCAAAGGAACCGAGATCCAACAACAAAAATAAGCATGTACCAAGGTTTTATCACTTGATAAGAGAGATGATCACTAACAAGGAAATAGAGTTAGAACGCATTCCCACAGATGATAATTTGGCTGGCCCATTCACCAAGGCTTTGAGTGTTCATGTACACACTAGACATTTTGATGGTCTAGGGGTTAAACATATGGGTGATTGGCTCTAGTCCAAGTGGGAGATTGTTAGAGACAATCCTTTATAAGGACATAATACTAAGATGATATTCAGTTTATGGTTTAATATTATTGTTTGGTTTAATATTAAATGTATGGTTTTACACTTATCTGACTATTATGTTTGATTGTTTGCATTATTCATATCTGTGTTCCCTTGAATCGATACTGTCATTGAGTGAGTGAGAACTCAGATGACCGAAGTACGATTCTCAATTAGCCCCGATCAAGGATCATCAAGAATGAGATATTGATGATGCAATGGAGATTGGTGTGCGATATGTATTATACTCTATGGAGAGAGTGTAGTAAGTCTCACTTACTACGAGATACTAGGTATCTCATAATGGATGAACAAATACCTTAGAGGGTATTGGTATACCCATCCAAGAAATTGTTTGATGTAATTCCACATATTGTGTCTACGGGTATTTCGGTTAGTGGGAGCGATGTGATACTCCTCAGACTTGAGGTCAATACGCACGACATGTACGGAGTAATGAACATTGACCATGACCGACGCTTTCATCCTCCAAAGGTAGATATGGCATGGATTGGGTTCATCACGAAGTACATGTGCGTGGTAGTTGAGCCAAGAATAGGATTCATTCCTCATTGTGGATTTAAGAGAGAATACTCGTCTTCTCATCATGATTGGATCTAAGACATCGGTCGATGCAAGTCGACTTGGACTTTGTGGCCAAGTGCAACGCAAGTGATCAATTAGTGATTCAAGATAATATGATTAAGTTATTTGAATAGACACTCCATCATGTTCAAGGCTTAATCGAGTATTCGCGAATGAAAGGAAGATATCATAATAGCCTACAGTATTACAGGTAGTTGCAGATTTCCTCGCAACGTACCTCGTATATTGAGAATGTCTGATTTATTATCTAGGGTTCAATTAAGACCGTTAGTTTGACTAATCGCTCAATATATGAGGGCCTATGGGTCACACAACAAGCAATGTCAGTTCGCCGATTATAGTTGGTTGATTAAGTATTATATTAGATATAATATTTAATTTATGAAGAATGTAATAATAATTATATTTGGAATTAATTATTATTATTATTATCTAATTAAATTGGATTTAATTAGATATGAAATCCCAATAATAATATTTGGAATATTATTATACAAGAATAATATATATGGTAAATATATTATTCGTAGGAACATATCTAGAGAAATATAATCTGTAGAGATTATATTTACGGGCTAGGCCCGATATCTTGCTTAAGAATTAAGCTAAGTTAATCTCTATAAATATGTGTCTTATGGGAATTCCTAAACACACAAGAAATATAATTTCTCCATAAAATCTCTTGTTCGAGATTTCCTAGCAAGTTCGTCTCGAGATTCAACGCTGGCACCTCGGTGTGGATCGGTGAATAGCTGTTGCGTGGATACCATATTGGAGGACTCCGCGTACGAAGCTCTGTAAGAATTTTGTTTAATCTTCTTGCAATTAATATGCGATTAATCGTTCGTTGTTGGTGAACTTTATTATTCCGCTGTGCATGTTTACGTGTCTCTAAATTTCAATAGCTTAGTCAAACGTGCTTTAAATATGATTCATACACGCCTATAAATAAAATAATTCTTAAAATTTAACAAAGCTATAGAATAGAAGAAGAATAATACATCTACCCATTGAGAGCCCATTTGTTTGGTGATATAGGATGTTAAATTTTGTGATATATTTTATATCCTATATGTGGGATAATGAGTGATATTACAAATACCACCTTCCAAATGGTATATATAATCAATTATAATTGAGTAATAAAATTGCAGACTTGTCAATTTTACCGGATCTTCGATAAACAAATTAATATGAACAGGGAAAAACAGCCATTATCTCTCATTTTCAAGGTAAACAAACGAGCTTTGAGTAGATTACCCATCCAATAAAATTATATATTCTCTCAGCCCACCAAAATGTGTCGTATTATATGGGCAGGTTTTAAGAAAAAAATAGATAAAGTTAAAATAAAGTATGAATAAAATAATTATTTGTGACTGTTAAGTTAAAGTGATTATTGACAAATAAAGAAAGAACAAACTTTTGGTGAACATACAAATAAAAAAAGTGGACACACTTTTGGCGGACGAAGGGAGTAAAAAATTATAGAATAATAAGAATTTTAAAGAAAATATTATTGAAAACAATCACTTCATCACAAAGCATTCACTTAAATATTTAAGCTTAATTTTGACTTCACTCTTGATTTTTTCAAAACAAACACTAACACACTGAATTGTTTGTGTGTGTATTATTTTTTTTTTTTTTTTTTTGCAATTGGGGCTATTACTGATTACTTCTTGGGGTATTTTCTAAAAATTAAAGTGTATACCATGCACTCAAGTGCACACTAGGACTACTATTGATTCATTTTCACTCAGTAATTTTAAGGATGGATAGATTACCCGGATGATAAATTAAATTTTGGGTGAGTTGTTGAGGCGTACAAAATTGAACCAAATAATATTATGAGGGAGAAGTTCAAATTTTTAACTACCCTCAGTACAAAACAATAATAACATACGTAAGTTCAACAAAAAGTTGAACTTTTGTACCTCATGGTAAATTATTTAAATATTGATTATTATTCCACAAAAAATAAAAATAAAAATTGCGTACTTGAGAAACAATTTCCCTTAGGCTATGTTCTTTTTGGATTTTAAAAATTCAGATTTGAATTTTATATTTAAAATTCTAATATGAGTTTTAAAATTAAGTTTTTGAATATTTAATTCTACAACCCTATAAATTATCTATACAATACTCCTTTACTTTTACATTATAAAGTTGAAATCTACTCTACTCAAAATCCAAGAAAAACACAAATTTTAAAATCAAATGAATTTAAAATAATAAGTTTTAAATTAAAATGGTTCGTGATAAGTTTATCATTAAATTATTTTAAAGTATCAAATATTTGACCAAAAATATCAATAATATCACCAAGAGTATCCATAATTTGGGTTCAATAAAATTTACAACAATTACAATATAATACCACTAACCCAAATTAATGATACTACTGATAAAATTATCGATACTTTGATATAATTTTATAATAAATTTATCATAAACTATTTTTATATAATATTTTACCATTTCAAGAATCCCTAATTTTTAAAAACCTATTTTAAAAAAAAATCAATTAAAATCCAAAAATAAGAAAACCTCGATATTTTTCCAAATAGAATAGGAGTACATAATAATTTTGGTGCTTTTCCAATATTATTATTTAGCTCCCTGGGGGAAGAGCTGGGAAAAAGCACATCACCAACACCAATAGTACAGTGCATAGTTGGACCTTTGTTTGGGTGGTTGGACAAAGAGTCAAGGCCCATACACCAAAAAGAGGACAAAAGTAAACCAAAAACAATTAAGTATAAATTGAATAAAAATTAAATAATAGGAAAAAAAAGTGTCGTAGACCAAAGAGACAAATACAAGTCCAGCATATTCCACGTTGACCCTTGCTCCTCTCGTGGTTTCGCTACAAGACCGGAGTCCTTGTTTGTCATTTCCCCCAATTCTCATGTCTAACATCGTCTTTACAGAGAAAAATAATGACAATCGACCACCTGGCTTTTTTTTCTTTACGTGGGCCCCGTTTCTCCAAAATTTTGAAAACAATGAAAGAGGAGTTGCTAGGTCAGCACACCCCAACTAAAATATTTTCAAATGTCTCTCCCTCTCTTTCTCTTGCCCCAATCTCCTGCTTCGCACCATTCTACACTTGGTTGTACATCTTGACACAAGGGGAATCTTTTCATTTGTAACAAAATACATTACTACCTTGTCCCAAAAAAAAAAAAACAAAATGATTTTACTAAGATAAAATTGACTGTCCCAAAAAAAAAAAAAAAAATCAATTTGTGGGCACTAATGAATTTCATCAAATATCAATTTTAATCATAACTCTCTCTTATGCACTTGATGTATGTTGAATTCACTCAACAGTTGAAACTATTTATACTGAAAAATATGATTTAATTATATTGAAAAATGTGGTTAGATTACACTGAAAATTGATTTTCAATTTAATCAACCTACATTTTTCAGTATAAACAATCTTAAGGGCTTATTTGTTCCGTGATTCACTCGAATAGGACTAGGACTTTCCGACCCCTTTCCCATTCTAGTTAGAGATGTAACATCCAGTTTTTACATCTCATTCTTCATCCACACCTATACATACCTATAAAACCTATAATTACTCACTTATTACCTTTCTCTCACTCAATCATTACCCACATATCAATTTTCTCTCACTCATATTCTCTTTCCTACTTTTATCTTACACATCCTATTTTATGCTTACACATGATTTGATATAATGTAAAATCTCACTCTATCAAAATCTCAAAACAAACACAGAATATAATTTACATTAAAGATTTTATATCTTGTGGATGTAGTCATGACTTTACACGCACACTTAAATCCCGAAACAAATAAGCCCTAACTGTTGAGTGAATGCACCTAATGCATATGAGTGCACACAATTTTAAAGATATGATCTATAACGTTCTCAAAAAAAAAAAAAAATTCAATAATAGTTGTTTGGTGATGCATACACAATCATCGGAAAATTAATGTTATAATAAATAAGTCAATATATAAACAATTTTACTCAAACTTGTCATGCCAGTTTAATCACCCTATTATTAAGGCAACATATAGAGTGTAAAATTTTCACCCAAATAAATTTGGAGCGTATTAGTTATTTTATTCAACTATTAATTTATATTATTAAAGAGTATGGGTTGTTTCATTAAAGAATTTAAATTGTTTTATTAAAGAATATAATTGTTCTCATTAAAAGGTACTCTCTCCGTTCCAAATCAGTTTCACAGTGCACTATTTATCCTTTACAAAGACCTCCAAATTACATCTAATTTCACTAATAATTACACACAAAAATACATTTGCTTTGTTTCATTCACTTAAGTTTAACAATATTTCATCATAAAAAAAATTATTTATTTAAACACTACTAATCAACTTTGATACTAAAGTTTCAAAAAGTTAATTGTAAAAACAGATCTGGAACGGAGGTAGTATTACTTACAAACTTATTCACACTATTCATACTCATCATATATTAATTGGGGTGTATAGAATGATGAAGTGTTGATTTCTATTTAATTTAGCTTATGTGTCAATTTTTAATAAATTTAAATAATATCTGTCATTATTATGTGAAGTTAGAATATTTTTAATGTTTTAAAGTGTCATTTTTCTATTGTTTCGTGTTTAACATTTGTCACTATTTTCATATAGTAATATCGATTCTAATTAAAAAAAAAAATGCAATCATAGTGATTTGAACATTCTATTTCAAGTATGCCTAAGACCAATCAGTACAATTTTGTTTGTTATGGGTAGGATACATTGGGATGGGGATGAATTACCTCCCAATCTTATCTAATTGTGGATGAGGACATCAAATTCCTCATCTATATATACATGATAAAGTATTATATGAAAATAATTTATGATAAACTTATAATAAAATAGTTTTAAAGTATCATTAATTTCATTAGCAATATCATTAATTTTATCAGAAGTATCGTTAATCAGGATCAGTGGTATTATATTGTAATTATTGTAAAAAAAATTGAACTCAAATTAATAGTACTCCTGATGAAATTAATGATACTTCTGATCAAATATTCAATACTTTAAAACAATTTCATAATAAGCTTATTATGAATAATTTTCATATAAAACCTATTCAATATACATACATCTCTAAACCAGGTGGTTTAGCCCACCTGACCACCGGGTTCCTCACTCTAGTGAGTGACCCGGGTTCGATTTCCTTTGCGAACGAATTATGGGAGTTATAAGGTGGCTTGTAAATTTCTTGGAGTATATAGGGAGGCTTGATGAACTATTCTAACTACTAACACCTAACATTTACCGATAAAAAAAAATATACATCTCTATAATACATATATGTATTTTTTTAAACACAATTTAATATAATTATATCATAATTTTTCTTCCACCTACTCCCCCCCCCCCCCCCCCCCCATTTTTATTTCACTTTTTCATTCTATTTCCTACTTAAATACACATATACAAATAATATTAAACTAATAAATAATATTTCATCTGTCCCACAACTACTTTTACGTTTCCCTTATTTGAACATCCCGAAACTATTTTCACACTTCTAAAAAACTCTCTCTCACAAAAACCGATAAAGTAACTTTACTTTATTAAAAATAAACTCATACTTAATCATTTTTCTAAAAAAATGTGTTATCTCCTATTATGCAAGAAGTTTCCGAATGAGGAAGTATATATATACACACATATAAACATGGAGTTAGTATCATGCCAACATGTTTTGGCCGTAAAATTGATTTACAATTAATATTTGTCAATGTTTTATATGCATTTGGTGCACGACATATTCACTCAACAATTAAGATTGTTTGCACTGAAAAATATGGATTGATTACACTAAAAAGTTTTCAATGTTATCGATTTTCAGTGTAATCAACCTACACTTTGCAGTGTAATCCGCCCACACTTTTTCAGTGTAAACAACCTCAACTGTTGAGTGAGTGCATCATGCACTGGGTGCACATGAGACTTACTCTTAATACTTTTATAATAAAATACTAATACCCTTAACATTCCTTAGTAAAACAACTAATATTCTCGAAACATGTTTTATACTGGCGTATATATAGAGTGGAATTGATGCATCATGAATCATTGAAGGGTATTAATTGTTTTCACTGAAAAATATTTTTTATTTTCACTGAAGGGTATTAGTTGTTTTCACTGAAAAGTCTTAGTTTATTTTTATTGAACACCTAATACTTTTCAATGATTTATGTATAAATTATTTTTACTCTATACTTTGTCATTATAATTTTTTTAAGAAAACATGTTTTATAATGAAACTTAATCACACCAGAATTCCTCATAAATATGTATGTATAAGTATACATGCAAGATTTTTTTATTTTTATTTTGAGAAGATCTATGTATGTGCATATACATAACGTACATAAACTTAAAATGCATATACTAATAAAGTTTAATAAATAGACATATTATAATAAATAGAGGGTCATACATTGCAAGAACATGAAAGCAACAAAAATGATATGGGGGAGACGCAGATGATAGAAACCCAGTAACGCACACTCTCTCTCCTAAACTATAGTCTCGGCTCTCTGACTCTCTCCCCCCCCTCCCTCCCCCTCTCTCTCTCTCTCTCTCTCTCGAAAACCGAAAGAAAAACACCTACTTCTACTACTACTCAGCTGCTTCCACCTTCTCCACCTTTTCTCTATGTTATACCTTGTACTTCATCTAAAAAACTCGCTCTGATACACACACAAGAAAATGAGGGTTGGAATTTGGATGTGTTGGTGTTAGGGGTTTCAGCTAAACTCGTAATCATTTTGGGAAAATCTTTTATTTGAAGGAAAATTACTTTGAGATTGTTTGATTTGGGGTAAGGGGTTAGGATGAATCGTGGGATGTAATGGGGGCGGGGTTTTCTCAGGTGTTCCCATGTTTTAGTCCGGCCGGCGGCCCGACCCGGTCCGACTCGGATGTAGCGAATGCGCCACTCGACGAAACCCTCGGCCACTCCTTCTGCTACGTCCGGTCCTCCGCACGATTCATCTCCCCCACTCACTCCGATCGGTTTATTTCGCCCTCCCAGTCCCTCCGCTTCGACGATCCAGCGCCCTCTAAACCGGCCGGTTATCCGGAGACCGGTTTCCGAGCTATATCCGGAGCCTCCGTCAGTGCCAACACCGCGACTCCCATAACTGTCCTCCAACTTGACGATAATTGCAATGATGCCATCGATGCCGCCAACCATCAGCAGAATAGTGTTGCTTACAGCTGCAGCAAGGGTTTTGCCCCCAAGGGTGGCGGCGGCGGAGGCAACAATGTTCTGCCGGGCGGTTTCGAGAGTACGTCGTCGTTTAGTGCCCTGCCCCTGCAGCGGGCGCCACGCGGCGGCGAGCTGCCCTCGGGCCCGCTCGAGCGGGCCTTCTTCATGTCCGGCCCGATTGAGCGTGGGGCCCTCTCCGGGCCTCTGGATGGCGCGGCCACTAGCGACAACAATGGGGGAGTGCCGTTTTCTGCCCCATTGGGGGGAATTTACCACAAGAAGAGGAGGAAGAAGAGCCTTTCCGGAATTCGAAAAGCTCTGTACCGGAACTTCTCTGTGGTGCCTGTGAGGAACTTCATTCACCGGAAGGAGGGCCCACCGGAAGAAGACAGCTGCAGAGAAGCAGCTGAGATTGGATGTGAGAGCAACGTGCAATGGGCGTTGGGGAAGGCAGGGGAGGACCGGGTGCATGTGGTTGTATCGGAGGAGTTAGGTTGGCTGTTTGTTGGAATTTATGATGGGTTTAATGGACCTGATGCACCGGAGTTTCTGATGAGCCATTTGTACAAAGCCATGTATAATGAGTTAGAGGGTTTGTTTTGGGACACAGAAGATGCAGCAGCTGCAGCTTCGGAGAGTGCAGATGTTACCGGGAATTCTTATCCATCGGATGCTAATACTATTAGAGATGATGGCCTTGAGTCAAAAGAAATCAAAGAAGGTGAGGTGGGATCTAAATTGGTTAAGAAAGTGATGTTTGGAGGGGAACAAATTGAAGTTAGAAGGAGGAGATTATGGGAATACTTGGTTGAGGATGATCCCGAAGATGGGCTTGATCTATCGGGTTCTGAAAGATTTGCATTCTCGGTTGATGATGCATTGAGTGTGAACAATGCAGGTTCAGCAGTGAGTAGGAGGTCTTTGTTGTTGACAAAATTGAAAAATGGGTTGTTGAATAGGCATAAGGATAAGGAGGGTAAGAAATTATTTCCTTGGAGGTTTTGGTTGGAGGGGAAACATAAAGGAGTGGAGGAAATGAAGGAGAATAGTGTAGCAGATGATGGGGAGATCGAGGAGCAGAGAACTAATATAGCTGGTAGGAAGAGAAAGATAGGGTTAGTTGATCATGAGTTAGTTTTACGTGCAATGTCCAGAGCGCTTGAAGTGACGGAGCAGGCATATTTAGATATGACCGATAGGGTTCTCGATCGTTATCCAGAACTTGCATTGATGGGTTCTTGTTTGTTGGTTGCGTTGATGAGGGATGAAGATGTGTATGTGATGAATGTTGGGGATAGTCGAGCCATTGTGGCACAGTATGAGTCCGAAGAAGAGGTAAGTTGTGGGGATGATGGGATTAATAGTGAGGGCATAATTGAAGAGCCTGCTGTTGTTAGTCTGAGGGAGAGTAAGGCAGTAAATGAAGCTCGTACTCAACAATCTATGAGTTTGGTGGCATTGCAATTGTCCACTGACCATAGCACAAGCATAGAAGAGGTACGTTTTCATCAGTTCTTTGCATAGAAATTTAGATAATTGAGAAACTTTTCCTGGCATAATATTGATCACTTGCTTTAAGTCTGTACTCATGGAATAATATCTCGCCTCTGCATTCTGAACTAGTTTGAGTAGGAATTTCTTGAACTTCTGTCTGGGGTTTTTAACTGAACATGATGAATATATTAGGAGTAAACTAAGTTAAATGTAGGGAATGTCTCTCCATATATCGTATACGCTAGTTTTTATAATGAGATGCCTTGTCATGGATGAACCTGTCCAGTCTTTTGTCTAACTTATTAACTCTCTCTTTAATGCAAAAAGGATTCTTGAATAGATTTGTTTTCTTACTTAGACCTGTCTCCCTCCTTTTCTTTTTCCAAGTGTACAAACTCCTTGCTGTTTACTTCTCAATCTAGTACCTGAGTTGCTTGCTATCTGGCTGTCAACAAAGATGAAGTCTTAATGGGAGAAATTCCCTTTCTCTTAGTTAGTTCTGGATTAGTTCATTAACGTTGACCTAGAATTTCATATATTAATTCCTTCTTGCTGTTGTTAATTCTCTTTTCCTATTTCAAATTTGCAATATGGCACAATCTGTCAATTTTAGTTTAAGCATGGCAATATTCAATACTTCGGACTACATGTCCATTCATATTTCGTGGGTCCAAGAGTTACCATTGGCCTGACTTTTGTTTAGTGATAAAATTCTTTATGGTACTATGATTTTGTTGTAGAAGTATTTATGGTATGCCCTCGTTCTTTTTGTTGAGTGTTTATGTGCTTCTGGGACCTCTTCTTTCATGATTGCCTTGCTCTGTTGCAACTTGCAAGGGTCTTTCCAGGTTTATTCTGCCTTTTGTAGTCCATGTTAAACTTTAAGCAATAGAAAGCTTGGACTTTTCTTGGACATTAAGATTCTCATTTGTAGCCATTGCTCCATGCTCCTGATTTGTGCTTTAGCTCAACATACCAGAATACTGTTGAATCAATAAGATGTCAAATACCAGAGTACTGCTGTCGGTAGATTAAAATTTTATGTGCTGAAGCTGTCTAATAATAAATAAAAATAGAGATGTACATAGAATTATTAGTAATTAATGTATGTTAGAAATAGTTATGAGGAGGAATTTGATGTGATTGTAGATGTATTAATGTTCTCACAAGCATCATAAATTAAACTGATAAAGTAAAAATCTACCGTGTACTTTCTTCACCCCACAAAGATAGTCCCCTATTCCTTTTCCATTGGTCCTAAAATTATAGTCACATTGCTTGTTAAAAGTGTATTAAATGTTTGTTTCCCTATATACCCCTTGATTATTGTTCTTTGAAATTAACCATTTATATTTATCATCTCTCAACCATCATCATTAAATGAAGCTATAATAGGAATTCCGAATTCCAACCATCAACCAATTTATATAATGATACCCAATGGTCATATAACAAATTAAACTAGTCAAAAGAGTTCACAACTGAAGGTGATATCAATAAATATAAAGAAAAATGATGATAACTGGATCAAAAGACAGTAACTCTCACCATGAACTTTGAACTTGAGAGGTTTTGTCAAGCAAATTGGGCTAAGATCTTGATTGTAGATGGACAGCAGAATTTAGTAAGTCTAAAGAGTTCACAAACTTGAATATATATAAAAAGAAGTGATGATAACTGGATCAAAACTAAAAAAAAAAAAGTATCTCTCACCATCAACTTTAAACTTGAGAGATCTTACTGAGCAAATAGCGTTAAGTCTAAGATCTTTAGTTGATTGTATTCTGTGCTATAAAAAGTTTAAAACTGAATAATTAGAAGAATTTGTGACACTAGACAAAGGAGAAGACTTGTTTCTTCTGTTTCAAAACTCACATGTTTTTTGTGGTTGGTTACCCTCGATCCTTGTCTATTTGGCATACTACTCATCATGGTTCTGAGGTATCAACTAAAATAATAGGCACTAGGGTTGTAAAATAATTTAATCTCGATGAGCTGATCCTGATAAGCTTCATTTAAGGCTCAAACTCTTACTCAAAACAGAGTAAAGATAAGAGCTTGATTAATTGGCTTGTTTACAGTTGAGCCAGAGCTTGAATCGATATAGTGTAGTGTGTAGAGTATGTGATTTAGTTGTTTTTTATATCTTATGCGAACGCAAAATGCAAAATAAAGCTGATGGGCACCATTCACAGTCCACACAGAACCACTGCTGCAGCCAAAATCCAAATAGCATCAATGTGACGAACACTGTAAACACTTAGACATGAGACACCAGAACACATCTCTCTCTCATTTAAAAATAAACTCAGACTGCCATGCACACCCATACACCTGTTTGACTGGGATAATGCTGTGCCTTTTTCTACTGCATTTTGCTACTTTGTCGAACTTATATTATACATGTAACTTATACACGTAACTGATACACACATGGTGAATGATGTTTTGTTATTTACCTTTCTACTTCAAATGGTTCAATAATTTTACATATATCTTAGACTATGATAGCCAAGTGACTAAGGTTGTGGAACATTATTCACAAATTTAGCCACAGGTGCTTGATTAGACTATATACTTATACTCTTAAAAGGACCATTAAACTTGTGAAATTCGGGAATAATACTAATCGACTTAATTCCTCTAGTTTCCCGACAATGTAAATTCAAAGTAGAAAAGCATATCTTTAGGTTGATATAAATTCAAGGAATGATATCAAAGTTTCTACTCTGCTTGAGTTTCTTCAAATAGTATTTTTCTTTTGTTGCTGCTGAAATTGATAGTGCTGAATAACTATTGAATTGCCTTCTAGGATTTCATTATAAAGGTGGGTTACAGATTCATATTAGGAAAAATGATGCTTTTATAAATTTAAAAAATCTGATTAAGATTCATATTAGGAAATGTGATGCTTGTATAAATTTTAAAAAATCTGATTGTTTCACTAGTATTGGATGTGCATATATTGGAGCAATTATAGTATCTAAATTTTCTAATAATAAGAAATATGATTATCGAATATATAACCTTCAAACTTATCCCAGACTTCTAAGAGGAAAGGTGTAATTTTAACCATTTATTAGTGGAATTTATTCCTCTGTAACACTACTGAAGGATCTATAATCCAATGGTACTTTTGATGTGAAGTGTGCATTAGGAGTTTCCTGAATAAAATACAATGATCAATTATCTTGGAGTATGGTGTTTTAAAGGGATTCTCTCTGGTGCAATGCAATGTAATTAAAAGCAAATATGGTTTGCATAACATGTGGGCGATATTTTGGGAGGTCGATTGGGTGGGGGAATAAGGTGATTCATCCAGCTTTGTGTTGGTCCCTTTTGGCTCACAACTTCAAGGATTCAGATAAGGTGTGTAATAGGTAAAATTTAGGGATGCATGGTTGGTTTCAATAATTCAAGTCTTCTTCCACATAAGACGTCATCAGAGATTGGAGTATAATGTTTGTTTGTTTTCCTGTTGGATACCTCATCCTTTTGTTTTTTGTCTATTTATTATTGAATGTAATTTTCGTTTCTTATAAAATAGAAGAGTATAGTTGGCACAGAAGGAAGTTGTAAGTCCCCTGAGTTCTTGTCCAGATTTTCTTTTGCCTCACAGTGATTTATTGCCTGTAAATTTTGCTTTGGTTTCTTATACACCCACCTCCCCACCCTTTCTCTTTGTATTTTTAAATGTTTTTAAGTTAATATTAATTACTTTGAAACCTCAACTTCTTTTGCTTTTTCAGTCGTTTTCTGAATTATCAATTTCAGGAAGTAATTAGAATCAAGAATGAGCACCCAGATGATGGCAATTGCATAGTAAATGACAGAGTTAAAGGTCGTCTTAAAGTTACCCGTGCATTTGGGGCTGGATTCCTCAAACAGGTTCGTCCTTTGAAATCTTAGTCAATGTACCTCAGTCAGTCTGTGAATGCTATGCATCTTTACCACTCTGTGTGTTTTCTGTTGAACTTCTATTGGTTAAACTGCAGTTTTAGTTACATGACCCTTGTAAAGAGGTTTAGCACCTCTAACATAAAAATATCCCTCCGCGTCGTATTATAGTCCAACAATGGTTACGATAGCTTTATTTTATGCATAGATTTAGAGTGTTTTCGAATCATTAGTTCTCAGATAAAGAAACCTTTTCTAGAGAAATGATTGTTCTAACCATTTTCCTTCTTTCATCCTTTGGTTAAACACATGTTGATTCTAGAGAAAATTAAATTATTACACCAGCTTAAGAAATCATTAATTTTTTTAGGACTCGAGCATTATCGAGAAACAACAGGAGTACATGCTGACTACATACTGTGCTTTTCTATGTCTGTTCTCCTTTGGTTCCACTTAGCCCAGCACCTTCCTTGTGATCTCTAGCTCTTCCGTTGTGATTTGTGATCAATCAGTTTTTGTCTCTTGGTCAATTGAACATATTTGTTTTTTCTGAAACGGGCTTTATAGTGTTCTAAAATCTGTTCTTACCTGGTGAGTTCTCCATTTTTTGGGCTTGCATGTTGCTTCATTAATGGTTTGTAATGCATGTTGATGCAGGATAAATGGAATGATGCCTTGTTAGAAATGTTTCGGAACGATTATATTGGCAGTGCACCCTACATCTCATGTTCACCTTCCCTTCGTCACCACAAGCTGTGTCCCAGAGATCAATTTCTGGTGCTTTCATCTGATGGCTTGTATCAGTATTTCAGCAATCAAGAAGTGGTTGCGCATGTGCAGAATTTTATGGAGAGGTTCCCGGATGGAGACCCTGCTCAGCACCTAATAGAGGAGCTTCTGTTCCGTGCTGCCAGAAAAGCTGGTAAATTTTTCACCTTAAGGAAAAAGAAAGATAACATGCAAAACCTACTTCCAACTTGATTATACTTGGCCAAAGTTTTAAATAATGCTGGGCTGTCCATCTTTCTCATACCCTATTCTCACATAACCCTAGTCTCAATCAGGTCCCCACAGCCCCAGCAGTCTTGAACCACCATATCAAACTTTTATCTTTTTTTTTTCTTCTATAAAGATAATCCCTATAGCTCAACTTGATTATGAGACTCACAAAAAATGTTACTAGCATATAGACATCCGACTTGGTATTTGGTTCTTGTTTCCTCATTGATTTTGTCTCCTGGCTGCCTGTAATATGACAATTAAAAAAGACAGTTAATTTTAAGGTGTAATGTGAAATCTTGACAGTTTTCTTCACTCAAAATTTGGTTGTGATGATTGACGAGGCTCTGTTAGCTGTGACAATTCTGATCCATAGTTATATAACCTCTTGTCTGCAGGAATGGACTTTCATGAGCTTCTAGACATACCTCAAGGAGACCGTAGGAAGTACCATGATGATGTAACTGTGATGGTGGTATCCCTTGAAGGAAGAATATGGAAGTCATCAGGCAAGTACCTTTGAAAGAGCATTTAAAATCTGCCAGTTAGTTATCATACAAAGTCCGAATTTGATCATCGCCTGATTGATGATGACGATGATGTGTTGTTGGAAAGCGCCTTCATCTCTGATGGTTTAGAGGATCGTTTGATTATTCAATCAGACAAGAACCTTGTCGTCTGATTCACCGCAAGGTAAACCGACGTGATAACTGCCAACAAGTTCGTTGTCATGTCAAGAAATCTGCTGCTCGTAAAATGTTGAATGAAACCTTTGATAGGGAAATTTTTGTAGTTGCTGCTGTAAACTTGTTTTAGGCAGGAAAAAGAAATCATTCTCTTTTTTGAGATTTTTTTTTTTGGGGGTAAAGATGGGTGGAGAGCATTCTCATTCGTTTCTTCTTCTTCATTTGGTGGGGTTGGTTCCTTTTTTTAAGTTTACCAGCTTTTGACATATGCCGCTTCCCTGCCTTGAAGGTGAAATTTGTAATTCTAGCAACTGGATTCATTCTAAATTACTATTCAAGTTTCGTGGGAAAAAAAAATTCAAATTCAAAAGCTGTGGAAATTGTCTCATCCAGTGTGGAAAATAATACCGTGTGGAAAATACCACATCCAAGAGAAGTCAAGTTTTTTGATTTGACATTAAAACAAAAGTCTTGTCAAGCATTTTTCGGATTTACTTTGGGATAAAATTTCTACTCCTGTGGCTAATTTATTTTTAATACTACTCCACCCATCTCACAAAGATAATTTTACTTTTTATTTTTATTTATTGCACAAAGATAAATTTGTTATTATATTGAAGGTATTATTAAATTTGCATTTTCATCTTTGTTCCCATTTCATAAATCTTGTTACTTATAATTGTCTTAAAAAATGGGTGGTAATAGGGGCTAAATGGTAAAACAAAACAAAAAATTTAATGTTTCAAGTATAATTACTTTCTTTTTTTAATCCATGTAAAAATATATGTAAGCCTATCTTTGTAGGACGAAAAATGTATGTTGTAGATGGAGTTTTGTATAGAACGGTCTTAATACATGAAATGTAGTAATGTTTGAGTTATGCTCTTTTTAAAGGGAAAAATACAAATTGAACCCTGAATTATTGTCTCAGGGAATATAAATTGGGCCTTGAACCATTTTTTGGAACAAATATGACCTTCAACTTTTAAAATTAAAAAAAAAAAGCATGCCTTTACACTAATTAAATGAAATGTTGGGACAATTTCGTCATTTAAGAGACAAACAACATATGAAGAATGTAATTTGAATTGTATGATTGCCTTTTTCTTTTCTTTTTTTATATATTAATGTTAAAAATAGTTTTATGTTTGGATTAAAGGATTAAATGAGATTATTGTGCACATATAAACATCATACCACAATTTATGGTGCAATGTATGAAATGTTGGGTGATTTATAACCTTATAAAGAGGTTGTATTGATTTTTAGTTATATTTTATCCAATTAGCATTCGAGCTATGCATTCGACATCAAGCCACTCTTAGAGTCAACAGACTCCAATTCTCGATTTAAACGCGTATTTTGCAAATGTGGAATTGTGTTGGAATTGAAGAATTCTTGGACCGACGAAAATCCAAGAAGATTTTGGTCATGCCCAAACTGCAATGTCTGTTATTTGTTGAAAGTAATTTACTATTTTTCACAAATTTCAACTTTGTTATTTGTTATTTGCTATTGATTAATGTTTTGTGTTTTTGGTTCAAAGACAAATGGTGCTTGCAAGTTTTTTAAGAGATGTGAAGATGAAATGTGTCAAAGATCCAAGGTGTTAATCCCTCAGTTTCTTAAAAAGTTTGATAAGCTTGAAAATGAAATAAATAATCTTAAGATCAAAGAAATATAACTTGAAGAAGAGTTTAGAAAGCCAAGGTCGTAGAGAGATATTTGAGTTTGGAAGTGGTGGAAGTTGAACAAAATGAAGAAGAATCAATTGTTTTCAATTGATATTATTTTGATGACATGTGTTGTGGTGGCATATCTGCTTTTACCCTACAAACAAAAGAAGATTGAATTTTTGGCTCTTTTGTAAGTTTAATTGTGACTTTTTAATGTATGTGGATTGTGCAATGCAATGTGCTTGTAATGAATTTGTGAATTTGTGAATTTGCACCCATCTTTTGATTTTGTTGTTTTAGGAGGTGTGTCACATATTTTACTATTGATTTTATTGGAATCTATTGTGTAGTGTTTAGTCTTGTGGATTGATGTGAAAAGGCTTGTGCATTGATTTGACAACTCTTGCACAGTGAATTGTCTTGTGTATTAATGCTTTTTAGGGAGTTATCTACCCAAATAGACTTGTACACATGTGATGAGAAACAGTAGGTAGAAAAAACAAATTTTCTTTTCAAGGAGTTATCTTGTCAAGCATATGTACAACCATCATTTTTCTATATAATGCTCAACTAATATATGCCTCCAAATAAGATATTTTCACAAGTTTAAAAATAACAGTACGATGAAATTGAGGCAAGAGGATTTTTTGTATGTCCTGGAGTGGGATGTTAATATTGATACCACATTTGGTGAAGCTTTCTCTGATCAAGCAATGAATGAGAACCTTCAAGCATTTGGAGGGGATAACATCGGCGCTATCCGAATTGCACACTTGGCTGTTAACATCAGTTTCAAGAAGAATTTCAGTTTCAAAGAATGTTAGCAACAAGCTCATAAGCTAAGAAAAATACACTGTGTTTTCTCATGGTTCCTTTCTGTACCTGGGTTTACTTATGATGAGACTAGAAATCGAATCCATGCTGATCCTAACATCTGGCATACCATAATTGGTGTAAGATCTCAGATTTTATATACATAAAAACTCCCTCGAGTTGTTGCTCAAATGTTTGTTCATTTTTTTTATAGACGTCTTATTTTGCTCACGCTTATGCAGTGTATGGTGGTTCGTGTTGGGAGCATTTGAAAGTTTTATTTGGTGATCCATCTGTTTGGCTTGCTCAAACCACTCGACTGGTTGAAATCATCGACATCCCGTCAGATGAAGAGGATAAATCAACGAATATTCAGCCTGCAACCACCGAGATCATTGACCTTGAATATAATTTATATTTTGCTTGTAATTGCACGACTTATTTTATTACGGTCTCGATGCTTTGATGATGTATTTTTCTATTATTTTCAGGGTGTTTTGGAACCTTTTTAATTAAGTTTGAGACGAGTCAAATTTGGAGATGCGAGTGAGTGCAAATGGATCGAGCCAAAGACAAACACGTAGCCCAACATAGGGTCCAATGTAGAATTTCAGCACATGTTTCATATGCTATCAATATTGCATGTAATAAGTCTTACATTCAAGCCGTAGTTAGTGCTCATTTATCAAGACTTAAAGACTATGATCTTTTTGGGTTTTAAGTGGTTTTTAAAAACTAATTTTTGATAACCAGTGATTTTTATAATCCATAGGATTTTTAAAATTTGTGTTCTTTTGTTTTGAGTAGGTTAGGTTTTAACTTTATTATGTAAAAGTAAAGGAGTGTTGTACATGTTATTTTATAGGGTTGTAGGATTAGGATTTCAAAATCTTAATTTTAAAACCCAAACTAAAATAGTTTTGGTTTTCAAAATCCGAATCCAAGTTTTTAAAACCTAAAAAAAACATAGCCTAAAAGTTACATATGTTGATTTAATCCTCCATTTGACTCGAAGACTTTAATTGCATTAAAAGTAGCTCCACTATATAAAGCCATCATCTGGACCAATGGAGGGGGGCAACCTTTGAAAGATAGAGAAACACACAATAATTTATCTATGTTTTGTTTTATTTTTTTTGTCATTTCACTTAGTCATGTTTAGTGGCTAAGTTCTTATTCTAGTTGGATGAGATGTTGAACCTTGAATAATTTGCCTTTTTTTAATTAAGTGGTGACGGTTTTAATTTCATCTCTGTCTCGATTTCTTTGTTATTTGATGTTATGTGATGAATGTTTAATTGATTGATTTATTTGGTCTGACCATCCAAGTTTATTTGTTGATTAATTCTAGCTAAATTACACTTTATAATTCGTAATTGTTATAATCGTGTAATTTGAGTAGCAAATATGACAGAACACCTGAGGGATAGCAAAGTTTAGATTGTATGATTCAGACGTTCCACTTTTATAGTCTAGTTTGTCCTATTATTTTAGTTCATTAATACATTCAGTGAATTGAATCTCGAATACATGTTTGGGTTTATTCATTATAATAGGTTAATTGGAATCGTACCTTCTTATCAATTAAACTTAAGCAATAATTTGGACTAGTTTGGTCATACCACTGGTCTAGGGGCAAGATTCGAGATAGGGCTGAGGTAAACCAAAATTCTTAATTAAATTAGGAGAATTATTCTTGGGGATACTATCCAAGGGCTATATCATTTTTATTTATTGAATTTTTATTTTATTTTCTTGCATTCTAATAGTTATACAACAAATCCAAACCCCCTTCCCCCTCCTTTACTGCTTTCAATACACGAATTTATTCAATTGAGTTAAACAGTTTCTCGTGGATTTGACCCTTGCTTATCCTACTACACTAGTGGATTAGTCGATGTAATTAATACTAATTTGGTGTGTCGGTGACAACCCATCAACTCCACTCCCTCTCCCTTGGCTGCGTAGACCCTCATCTCCCTCTATAAATACCCCTATGCTCCCTCCTTGTGGTCATTTTCTCCCACACTCCAAGAGAAAGAAGAGAAAAAACCCTCTCCCCTCTCCATATAATCCCTTTGGCCAACACTAGAAAAGGGGGGAAGAAAATTCCTTCTTCTCCCATTCTCATCCATAGAAGGCTTCCAAGTTGAAGTATAAAGTTTTCATTGTTGATAGGTTAAACTTTGAAGTCATCTCCAAGAAAATAAGCTCTCCATTCTCCTCTCTTCTTTCAATTTTTCATGAAAGTTGCAATATCATTTCTAACTTAAACTCTTGTTTGTTTTAGCACAATTTCTCCAAGGAGTCTCCTTTCCCTTCAAGTCCAAATAATTCCAAGAGCTAATAAGGCACCTTAGCAAAGAAGTAGTCCCAAAAGATTGGAAACAACCATAACTCTTTCAATATTGTGTTTATATGAACATATGAGCATGCTAGGTTATTTATGTTAGAAATGTTAAAAATATTATGTGAACTATTGTTTTGGATGTTTAAATACATGCTAGAAGAAGTTATTTTGATGTATATTAAGTGGTGAACGTTGTATGGCATGATAGAAGTAAGAATAGAAGTAAGTGTTCATACATGCAAGTTGAAAATCAAAGTTTTAAAGCAGTCTGTTGCTTCTGGAAGAAAACAATTTTTTTTTTTGTAAACTTAAGAGTTTGAATGATTTGTTTCCAGAATATAAAACTAGGATGAGTTAAATTTCAATTTCCATTGGTCTTGTGTTATTTGATATTTTCTTTGATAAGCTATATTAATTTTAAAGAAAGTGTGGCAAACTGCTATGTTTTTCAATTTAGGTAATAAACTATATTTATGGGTTCACGGATGAATTTTATAAAAACTATGTTAATAAACTACATGAAGTTAGCTATATCTATGATTTATTTCATGATTTTTACTTTAGTACAAATAATTTTACAAAATTATTTTTAACACTGCACACCTCCAAAAAGCTACTGACAGTTTTTTAAATCACCTTTTAAAAATAAGTTTAGAACTCATATCTCCTTAAACCAAATGATATGTGACAAATTTTATATGTGATGTACACTTGAGTATGTACCAAATGTATAAATTTCATGATTATTAGATGAGTTTTAAAGTTTATGAAAAATACTTAATATTAGAGAAATGGTGCCCAAAAGAGCAAACTGCTCATCTTGGATTTGTTGTTCTCAAGTTGATTTTTTTATTTAAATGACGTATACTTGATGAGCATGATAAAATAGCAACTTAAAAAAACTAAAAAACTACGTGAATGAATGTACTTTGAATGAATAATATGTTAATTGGTACTCCCCCGTCCTGGTTTATTTTTCCATTTGCCAAAAAGGTCCGTCCCAACTTTATTTTTCCATTTCCCAAAATAGAAATAAAGTGCATTAATTTTTTTAAACTTCACCCCACAAAAAACTAATGTATTCATGTAAATACTACAACTCAACTCTCGCATTAAATTCTGTGTAAAATCAAATGAAAAAATAAAATTGGGACAAAGCAAGTATTATTTTAGATTTATGACAATATGTTTTTAATGTCTATGAGTAGATGAACAAGTGAGAACTTGTAAGTTAGGATTTCAAATACCTAAGTTTTACTAAGAATGACTAGTCTTATCTTTGAATTTGAGGATATGTGTAGTGAACAATGATACTATGAAGGTGATTTGCTATGAGTGTGTTTTATGGTAATTAGATGAATAATTTTACACAAATGTGTATATCCATGTTTTCATGAAGAGCTTGCGTGTCTAGAAAAACGTGTTTAGGAGAATGTTTATGTTAGTGATAGTCATGTTCATGTAATACATGTGTTAAGAGTATTTTGATGTCAAGTTTCATGATTTTCTTAAATTTAAATGTATCACCTAAATTTCAGAAGGTTATATGTATAAAAATCAATCTTTTGATAAATGAATATTTCAAAAAGACAGTCTTCTAAAAATCAAGTATGTGAACATGTTAAATATGTATTGAAATGTTGTTGTAAAGTATCAAATGATTTAAGTATTTTAGTTGATTTATCAAGACTTATTTAACCATGTTTTAAAAAATTTATATATTATGAAGTCTTTTTTAGTAAGAAGTCTAAAGAAAGAAGTTTAAAGTCCCTATTAAACTCATTAATGACCAATTTAATACTAAGAACTCATGTTTGATTTATTGTACGAAGAATTGAGAAAATATCAAAAGAACTTCGTATGTGAAAGACGGTCTGAAGACCCAAAATCCCCAACCGGGAAAAAGTAACGAAAGAACAATTATATGATCAACATGCTTTTTACGAATGCGTAAGAATGAAATAATGACTAAGATATGAAAGAAACTATGCTAGGTAAAGTGCGACACTGGTCAGAGCTCGGATGTCCCAGTAGTCCTTGGGTTCCCGGACTTTACAAGAAGTTTATAGTTTTTCTTAAAAGTTAAGAGGTGGGTGACATTATCTGTATTATTGTTGTTAATTTTATACGAATTGTTGGTATATTTTTGAAGTAAATTAATTAAAACATAAATACACAACATAAGATGTATGAATGACAAGAATATGGATCAGTGAACCTTCCGGTCACAAGATCAAAGGAAGTTATGAACCATCAAAGGGTGCAATACTGTCTTAGCGTACTCAATAGTACGACTAACGTAAGTTGTCATAGTACAGATATGAAAGTTATGAGTCCTAACGTCCCAATTATGTATGGTATGGCTGCCGAGTCATACATTTTTATGAGGAAGTTTATGAACCGCCAAAGGGGGCCATACTGCCTAGGCGTACTCAAAATAGTACGACTAACGTAAGTTGTCATAGTACGGATATGCAAACAAGATAAAACACATTTAAAACACTTTTAGATTCAAACATGGGAAGGGTAAACTATTAACTTTTTAGGATCATACCAATCTGTTTGATGTATTATTAATGAATCTTAAACTTTAATGTTCTTACTTTTGGGTATCAAATGTTTTACAATTAACAAACTCTATTGGTTAATCAATGATTCATGTTTAAGTTCTACTATTAAGGCTAATGTTTCCACTATGTTTAAGTTTTAATGAATGAATTTCTTATTTATGACCATTGTCTTAATAATTGTTTAAATTCTTCTGCTGCAAAGTATCTTTTAAGTTGATCATTTTATATGCAAACAAAAATTTTAAGCTCAGATTTTACGGTGGTTGAGTTCAGAGTGCTAAAGCTCAAGAGCTTGCATTTTGGATTCGGGGCGTTATAAGTAAGTACCTTGATTCTTCTAGTGCCAATTATTGATTTCATGAAATGTATCCGATGTGGTTGTTACAATCCAACGACAAAATATGTGAAGACCCTTGAATTTCTCTCTTAATCACTCTTTGTACTGAGCGTTTGTTAATGGCTTTTATTTTATCCCTCATTTTTTTACTATACGTAAATCGGAAACAACTAAGTGTGGCGCTGTAGTCTCTTATGTTGCACTGCACAAATGCATTTAATACCAATGCTACTCATGTCTCCTAACTAAGCTGTTATGATCGGGGTATATCAGACTAGAGTTGACACCTCCAAGCACGACATGTTGCTTGAAAAAAAAGGGCCCCTGACTCTTTGGTAAACAAGATGACATTCCCCATTTACACATAATACCTTCTTTTTTTTCGAAAAGTGGAACAGCATCTTATCTCTCAAGTCAAATAAACCCCTAATATATTTTATTTTATTTTCATCCAAACCCTTTTAAGTTTCAATATGATTAAATAAGTCCTCATCTAATGAAAATCAAACACATGAACTCTTACCATCAATTTGAGTCATTAATATGAAGTGTTATCACCGTATGTGAATGACTTTGAAAGACAAATAATACGTTAGTGGTAACTTGTTTGAAAGGAAGATTGAAGAATGAGCGTCTATTCTATAAAGTTGTGTTTTGATGGAGGGATTTGGCCTGTGGATTTTAAATTCACAACCTAAATCCACTCTATTAGTTCGGGTAAAATATTCAAATGGATGGATTTCAAATATTTATCTTGGAGAAATTTCAAATATTTAGCAAAATCATGTCATTTGAAATCCATTCATTATCAAATCCCTTGCACTTCAAAGGATTATATTCAAATACAACCTAAAATCATACTCCCTCCGTCCTTTAAAAGTATGCACCATTCTCTGCACGTCATTTAATGCAATATGTCGGAGGATATTTAGGGGTCTTGTGAGGTTCGTTTATGAGTAAAATGATTGTTTATGGTAACGTTTCTATGCATACTTACCATAAACAATCATTTTATTCATGAACGGGCCTCATAAGACCCCTAAATATCCTCCAACATATTGCATTAATTCACGTGTAAAAAATAGTGCATACTTTTAAAGGACAGAGGGAGTATATGATATTTAATCGTGGGTTGGTGTTACAAATCATATGATATTAATTCTTTAAAAAAATCTTTCTTTACTTCACATTGAAATAAAGAAAATCATCTGGCTTTGCAGAAGTATCGAGCAATTTGATTCTACAGAAGAAAGAAGGCTGAGGTTTCACACACAAAGTGCATCCAAAGAGGCCTCCACAAGCAACCAAGATGTGAATGAATGAGATCACCTATTTCTTAGGGATTCATAATACATTGCATGAACATCCTTTTTCTTTCGACAAAGTATAGAGTAAAAATGGTTCATACATAAACCATTGAAAGATTTGAATTGTTTTCACTAAAAAATATTAGTTGTTTAGTGAGAACAAATAAATACTCTTCAATATAAATCACACAAAATAATATTTTTTAAAAAAACAACCAATATTTTTTAATAATTTATGTATAAACCAATTTCACTCTATACATACTCTTTTCGTTAATATTCATGTCAAAACAAAGATGAAGGACGTATAACAATAGGAGACATTACTATTTCTTGGCTCAAATTGATGTCGAGTTTGTGTTTTGATTTTATCCGATTGTAAAGAAAAAAGATTTCCATGTAGAAATAAAGTAGATTGGAAGAGTGGATTATGGGCCTTATTTGATTCCTTTCCTTTTTTCTTATTTTTTTTTTTCATTAAACAAATAAATTTTGAGTAGCATCAGATGCTCCCTATGCAACACTAGTTAGAGATGGTATCCACAACACTCACTAATCATCTCATGCTCGAGCAAAGTATAAAAGCAAATTAAAAGCATAGATCCCCAAGAAAAAACCAACACGGCATTTATTGAGAGTAGATAAGAAGTCTCGAAAGGCAACGACGAGTAGTGGATAACTTATTAACAGAGATTGGCAATAGTAAACGCTAAAGTTGTATAAATTCACCAAGAAGTTGCTCTGTAAATATATGGTTTCCAGGAACTGCTGCTAGTTGCCACCTTTAGTCGTGCATACACTCGATCATACCACAGGTGGATGGAAGGCCCGCGATCTGTCTCCACGCAGTTTTTTGGTTGGAAGAGAGAGATAGAGGGCGCAATCGTCAAAACGCTAGTTAGAAAAGCGAGGGCTGTCATAATTTAGAGTGTTGTCTCCATGGACAACCCCCCTCAAAAGCATGCTCTAGCACATCCTCCATCCGCTTTGCAATTAATATCTGTTGCAACAACATTTATTCCAAAAACAAATCAGATACTCAAATTACTAGTTATAATCTCATTACTCACTTTCATAAAAAAAATTCCTGCTGTAGTAAACAAATACTCCCTCTTGACTCATTTTAATGGCCTTTGCATAAAGGGGAAATTTTTTTTTGACCCAAAATCATTGTATTTTGTACTAATTTAAGAGAATTAAATATCATACTCCAATTTGCCCTTCTACTTGATTGTTGTGAATAATATGCATTAATTAATCAATTTTACTTTAAAGTAGGTAAACAAGAAGGTAAAAATGTCACACATATATTTACTATGTAATGACTTTTTTAATTCGTGTAAAATATTCTTAAACGATAACTGAAACAGGTCAGAGGGAGTAGAATCTAGGTAAACCAACTTTTTAACTTTGATCTTGTTAAAACATATAAATACAAGTTAGATGTGAGAATTAACTTCAAGGAGTATGAAACATACAAACACGAGAGTCAAAATTTACCTCCAGGTTTGAGAGCACGGCTGATGGGACCTCCACCAAGTCTTTTAAGTTCCTCTCTGGTAGAATAACTCTCTTAATCCCATATCGGTGGGCTGCTAAAACCTATATAGAAACAAAAGATATGTGACTAAAGTGCATTGCTGCCTTAATCATTAAAAAATAGACTAAGAAGTAAATTTATTTATTTATGCAGAGCACATCCCCGGCAGAATGCATACCATGTAATTTGTTCTTGCCAAAAGTATAAGTACACCATAACATCAAGAAGCAGGAAAGTGGGTGGTTGAACAAATAAAAGAAACAATTAGCAGTTTCCAGAAATGGTCACCAATGGCTGGAGTTTCCATGAAACTACATATGATTTAAAATTACCATGAATTGGGTTGAACATAGTTTACAAATCAGGGCATATTTCCCAGAATGCTTAAGACCAGGCAAACAAGAAAATGAGGAGACACAGATTTGTATAGACTAGGACTGTCAACTGTAGCTGTGAATATAGCAAGGATATAGTTTTGATATATGGACTCTACAAATAAATAATTCAACAAGTCAAGGTCATGTAAAATGTGAGTCTTTAGAATTGCTCTTCCAGCACTCAGATAAACAGAGTTTTAAAACTTGAGCTTCTCTTAGTTCTCTTGCTCCTCAAAACAGCAGAGATGAAGAATCAGGAGTCGTGACATATAATAAAGGTTTGATGGGTGAACCCAGCATAACATATTTTTATATGGACTTGATGGGTATAATACTGTGTTAAAATATCCTATATTTAACCTGCTGAAATGCAATACAAGCATCTCCTTACCACACCTTGTTCAGATTATAAAACCAATACTCTCACCGCTATAATGAGTCTGTAGAAGAACTGGTTCAGATGATAACTGCCACACAGAACTATTTCACTAGCAGACTAAGAAGTGGCCCGTTACTTTTAGAATAATAATAATTTAAAAAATATATATACCTTATCCTTGATGCCACCTACAGGTAAAACTAAACCACGCAAGGTCATCTCTCCAGTCATTGCTGTATCTGCTCTAACTCTTCTCTGACTGAAGAGTGAAACCAGTGATGTAACAAGAGTCACACCAGCTGAAGGCCCATCCTTTGGTACAGCCCCAGCCGGAAAGTGTATATGAATATCTTTGCCTTCAAGGAGATTGCCATCTTCAGTGGTAACCAATTTAAGTTCCGTTGCTCTTGCTCTAACCTATATATGAAGGACAACCACAAATTCAGTACCCAGATAACGTTACCTGTTTTTTATTTTTGATAGGAAACAGAAATTTTATTGCAAAAGAAAGAAAGGTACAAGGGATGAGAAATCCCTTAGAATAACACAAATAAATGACACTCCACAATTACAAAGCATAACTCCAACTCCTAACTACATCAGAGACAAAACAGCCCTTGAACACCTTATGACTAGAAGCCCAAAGAGCAACTATAAGTTTGATCATATCCCACACCTCCCTAACTAGACTCACTACTGTCTTCAAACAACCTCCTATTATCAACTACATTTAGTTATCCCAAACAATATTTGGACTTAATAGGACCTGGTTTGCAATTTATATCCATAATTTCTTACAGCATATTCTTAATAGTTAAGTAGCAAGTCAATGTTAGTTTATTAAAGTATCATTAATTCCAACAGTCATCATATCTTAAGTGAACTGCAAACCCTAAGTAGCAAGTCAAATTTAGTTTATTGTAGCATCATTAATTCCAACAGGAACACAATCCTAAGTGACCTGCAAACCTCAAGCCAACGTACATTCACAATCATATCAGAACATCTGAATATTAACTAGAACTCCTAAAGACGCCTCCAAAAAACTTCGGACTCTTTGGGAGATGCCAGAATAAAGCACAATTGGGACCTGGTTCTTATATGGCAAATTGTCTATCTGTAAGAACCCAAAAACACACTCCAACAGTCCAACTTCTCGAAGGAATAATTCAGCAAACAAACAACAATACATTCTAAGGTGCATGACAAGAGATGCAGTTAAAGAGAATGGAGATAATTACCCATGTTAGTGCAATTTGTGCTGATTCCTTTATAACATCCCCAAGTTGGCCTGTGAGATGCAAATCACCTTTTCCCACCATTGCAGTAGCCTCAACAAACTGAACCTCCCCCCCGAAAGCTGTCCATACTAGTCCAACAGATACCCCAGGACTAGCAACTCGATCAGCTGCTTCATTGTCATCATATCTAGGGGGCTTCAGCGCACACAGAATAAAATCACTTCTTTAGTTATATTTTTTGAGTGGGGAAGGGGACCAGGGGATTGAATCCCACACTTCATAAAAAATAATAGAACTGTAATGAGATCATGATGAACAAATAATTTTTGAGTTAAGTAATTAACATTTTCAACTCGATTTATACTAATGTCTTCAGGAAGATATTACAACTTACTCCAAGCACTTTCTCCAACATAGCTTCATCCACAATAAAGGGTGAGGTGACCCTGAATGCATTTGATATATCATGCTTGTTAACACCAATTGGAATCACTTCCATTTCCACTTCAGCCTCATCAGCAAGTCTATTTTCTAGTAATGGTGAAGCTAGCCGCTGAACATCTTTGCTCAGTGGCACAGCATGATCTTGTTCAGCAACTCTGACAGCGGCAGAACGAGCTAAGGCAGCCAAGTTCCTCTCCAGGTTACGCACACCAGCTTCTCTAGTATATCTTTGAATGACAAGTTTTACCATAGCCTGGCATAAAATCACAAAATCCAGTATGAAAGGACTCCCCAAAAAATGAATGAATGCCATTACATGCTTCAAGCTTACATAGAAACAAAATATAATTGTACTAGACCTAAAGTTAAAATTTCAGCAATAAAGAAATGACTAATGACATAAATTTGTCCAAAATAATTTAAATAAATTGATGGTTACAGATAGCTGAGAGCATGCATAAATACTAGAATCTGGTAAAGTTTAAAGGAGAGCACCAGTTTAGGGAGAGAGATTATAATCATTACAGTTTCTATCTCAAGTAAACCAGAATACTGCTCTAAACACCAATTAAATTGTTGGCATCACCAACACACTGCCGATAAACCTATGCTTGACTTGATACCATTAAATATAAGCAAAACACGATTCATATATCCAGATGTAATATCATGTTTTAGTGAAACAAATTGCATAATACTTTTATACCTCAGGAACTTGGAGATTTTCAAAGCTCAAGCCATGCTGATCAAGAACTCGTGGAATTAAATGCTGCATTGCTATTCTGAGTTTTTCTTCAGGTGTGTATCCTGGCAATTCAATGACTTCCATCCTGTCTAAGAGTGCTGGCGGAACAGGTTGTACTCTATTCGCAGTAGCCACAAAAATTACCTTTGACAGGTCAAATGGCACATTCAAATAGCTAAAAACTTCAGTCAAGGATCACTATCATACTATGTTTTCCATAAAATTGATGCAAAATAATCATATATTCACTTTATAAAGTTTCACGATGTTAGTGTGACATCAGCATTTTTATGTCTCGCTGCCCATATTTTCAACCCACTTACCCTCTATCCCCCCAAAAATATATGAATAAAGAGATCCACAGGACAAGCCAGATAATGAATACCAAACATGAGGAGAAAGAAAAAAAAGGGAGGGTGAAACGCTAGTGTTATACCAAACCAATTGAAACGGAGTTGTGAGAATCCCAAATGTGTTGAGCATTTATTGAATATACAAATGCTATGATAAGAACAAGATGCATTTTAACTATAGTATTTGTGGGAAAACAAATGCAGAAGCTTATTGGCCACAACATAATCACAAAATTCATTAAAAAACACAGTGGAGGCCGAAGGGATACTGATCATTAAAAGTTCTGTTCTGTTCCGGATCAAGGACCTCAAGCAGCGCTGAAGCTGGATCACCCCGAACATCAGAACCGGTTTTGTCAATCTCATCCAGCAGCATAACTGGATTGCAAACACCTACTCTCTAAGAAAGCCAAAAGAACACTTCAGTTCCCCTCCTGATAAAGTATAACATATAAAAATATCCATACTCAATTCATTAAGGTCTAAAAACAGAATCTTGACAAATAATGGGGACAAAGTCTAAACTTTGAAGCAAGCTAAAATTCCTATACTATGGATAACTGTTTATAAGAAGCATGTTCATAATAGTGAAAATATTTTAGAAACTAAGCAGCAGAATCATCCAACTCAATGACTACAAAACCAGGAACAATTTGCAGCCAAGCCAGGGATCAACTAAGATTCTAGTTGTATTATCATATTGAAGCACACATATATAAATATATAATGGTGCACACGCGCATCATGGAGGTACGGAATTTGATAGACAGCATACAAATTTCAATTGAAATTAATGAAGACTCAGTGGGTGACATTTTAGAAAATTGACAAAAACCATACGAGGGGTAGTGACTTGCTTGGTTGGGATGAGGGATGAATGAATTTTTGTTTGGTTGAACCTCAATACTCATTAATTAGTTTACAATGTTTATGCATGTGGTATAGTTTGGATACTAGTAGAAGAAGGATTTAAAGGCAAGAAGAGAAAGCTGCTCTTTGTCTTCATTCCAAGTTTGCTCGGAAAACATTTTTTTTCCACTGGTAATGGATTATACCATTCTTAAGGAGAAAAGTTCAAGGATGAAGAACCCACTTGACCGACTTACCAATCAAACAGTTTGGGAAAGAGAGGGATAAAGGTATTCCAAAAAGTCTATTCTCTATAAACCATTTTATTGGATCCCCTTACTTATATTGCCCAGTGAGTCACATCTGCTTCTATTCTATTATTAGTTTGTCATGTACCAAATAAACGGCTAGAAAATGGCAATCACAAATTACTAAAATCGCTCATATATCTGAAGCCACATAATCAGGCCAAAGCCCACAAAAAAACCAGTCATAGACATCTTACCTAATCCAGCAAAGCACTTTTTTAAGAAAACGCTACAACCCTATCAGGCTATCACAAAGACAAGATTCTGTAGGATACCTTTAGTCCATCAATAAGACGCCCAGGCATGCTCCCAATATATGTACGCCTATGCCCTCTAATGTCAGCCTCATCTTTTACACCGCCTAGGGATAAGCGGATAAATTTTCTGCCCAAAGCAGCAGCAATTGATGAAGCTAAGGATGTCTTTCCGACACCTGGTGGACCAACAAAACACAATACTGGACCTCTTGCATCTGGTTTGAGCTGCATGACACATGTGATACGTAGTCATGTAATCAACAGCTACACTATGAAATATCAATATAGTGGCAATAAGATGTAACCTTGCGAACGGCTAAATATTCAATAATCCGCTGCTTGACTTTTACTAGACCATAATGGTCAATGTCAAGACGCTCCTTTGCAGCCTTTAAGTCCAACTCTTGTTCTTCACTAGCTTTCTGCCAGGGAAGATCAGCAAGAAGTTCCAGATATACACGAGAGCTATTATATCCAGGTTGCTGAGGCTGCATTTTTTTCAGTCTCCTGTTAAAAAATCAAAACAATGGAATCATGATATATTAATAACCCGTCAATCTTTGGATTATCGCCATGATGATACACTACACATTAACATGTGCCAGAAGCGAGCAGGATATTTTTAATTGAACTCAGAAAAATTATTGGAAATAGAATGAAATGTGCAAGACAAATCGACAGACAAGGATATCTGTGGATATGAATATAATTGTAGACCACTTAGCTACATTAGATCAATCACAACACAAGTAGTTGCCTTGACAAACTAAGCATCTTTTCAGATTGCTGTGGGGTGAGCGTACTTTAAAAGAATTAAATCAAGTGGTTACTTCACCTGAGTGTATTTACAGATGGTGGTTTAAAGAAAGAACTGATACCAAAACTGAATCAAGATCATGAATTAATAGAAAGGTTAGACGCTTATAAGCATATTAATAAAGTTGTACCTTAATTCTCTTTGAGCATGTTTCCAAATATTTGCTGGCATCCCTGCATCTTGCATCTTCCTCTCTAAAGCAGCCACGTCATCCTCTTCGTCATCATTATCACCAAGTTCTTCCTTTATAGCCCTCATCTGGTATATGTCCAAAACCATAGAGACATGCATACCATCAGAATGTATTACATATCAAGTAAGTCCGTGAATACGAGTGGGTTTCCTAAGGATCAGAGGTTAAAAGCCATTTTACATAAAACTCATGGATTGAATCTTGAGTATCCACAACAAGTACACGTATATGGAAATGTCAGCACCCTGTCAGTTAGAGGAAGCTTAAGACCTTTTTTTAATAAAAATGATGCCTTTTACCTGAGTGACCTCATTGTACTACTTAATTAGCATCCTGAAGTAAAGTAACAACATAAGTGGAGCCTGCTAATAAACCTAAGCACTTTAAGTGTGTGCACGAGAGAGAGGGCGAGATAGCTAAAAGTTTTCTCGTCATTTATCAGATTCTTGGAGCCAATAATAAAAGAAATAGAGCTAATCAGTCAAGATAAGATATAATAAGAAATTACATAATTTTTTTCCGGTCAAGATAATAAGATATATGATTTTTTATGAGACAGGATAAGAAGTGGTACAACTCAAGTGGTTAGAGCAACACTACATATATCTTGAGGTCATGGGTTCGAGTCATCATTTGACCTTAAAAAAAAAATCATTTCACGAGGAAAGAGTAAACATATTTGGATTATTTTACGTCAAACTTTCTATTTTCAATGCACAGAATTAAATGCTTAGATGCTTGCCTGCTAGGTAAATGACATTATGCAACATTTACATGCAACCTACAAGCTATGTGTGATGCCACAATCAGCCAAAAAAAGATAAACAATAATCAAAATTAGAGAATCTGAAAGGCAGAAAAGCTTGCTAAGGGTTCATTTTCACAGAAATAACTGAAATCACCTAGTATTACACAAATATGAAATGGCAAACCTGCTGACGGAGGAGAAATTCTTTCTGCGACTTTGACAACTGACCCTCAACCTTTTGCGTAATCTTCTCTGCCACCCGAATTGACTACACAAGGAATACGGAAATAGCATAAGTCATGATACTATAGGATTCTAAAATTTAGAAACCCCATTAGCTGATAGAAATACCTGTAAATGCCTATCAACCAATTCAGTTGCTTTAGAAAGCCTCGCTTTCACGTCAACCGAATCTAACATGGATAACTGTTCTTCAAAGCTAATCTCAAAACTTGCTACAAATATATCAGCCAACTTGTGCACAGGAACTGTCTCCAGGAGAACTTTAGTCCTTCCACCTGTTTTTTGTTTCTAGAAATAGAAATAACTCAAATGAAAGCACATACGTGGGTCTAGCTTTAACTAATCAAGCACCAGTATACCTGCTCAAGAACAGAAATAAGCTCTGTAGCCGTGGCCTTAAATTGCCTGGATAATGCTATGAAATCAGGTTCTTGCTCCACTTGATCCATCTCTGATAATATGACAAGATTGTATTCCATCAGCATCTTGATAAAGCTAGTCGGCTTTCCAAAATGAAATATGATTTTTATGAAAAGATAACTTGTCGGTGACAGATGAGAAATCAAATTCAAATGGATCATTTTGCAACCTAATCAAGATGAAACTAACATATTCCAAGGTGATAATTTATTTTGCATATGTCCACAGAAAGTTAAAGAGGCAACAGCTAGCATTCTCTTCTCATTCAGTTTACATGGATCAGAATTTAAATTCATTTTTAAGGATGTGCAAGCTTGTCAAAGCATGAATATAAACCTTTAAGCCACACCTCTCATCCATTCTCATTTTGGCATTAAGCTAACAATTGATACAGTAAGAGCAATTCTGAATCTTTAAACCATATTAATGAGTAACTATAAACTTTCAACAACTATATCTCAAGCTAGCAGCAAAACAGACTTCATCAGATGCAGTAGTTTCCTAATAATGCATACTATCCACATAAACCAGAGTGGTTTTAAGCCTAATTCAATAATCTCAAAAGGAAAAAGAATAGCAATAATAATAATAATAATAATAATAATAATAATAATAATAAAATCTACTTCTCCCGTAGAAAAACTGTAGAATATTGCTGAAGCCTGAAAGAGGACAAGGAGCAAATTGTTTCATCTCAACTTCTCCCTCAATGGTCTTACCTTCTCCTCTTTAAAACTCATGCAAAGTTCAAACTGACTTCACCACAAATTATGATTCCACAACTTTCAACTTGACAAGCTGACAATATTTGTGTGAAGTATTTCGAGTAAGAAAACGATGGTTCAAGTAATTCAACGTCTAACCAGAAACAGATCACATGCAAGTTGTACTGGTACAACCAAGACAGATTGACTTGATTAACTGCTCTTCACCCCTGATTAGTGTTTTCTAATAATTTTGAAACATTCTAAAATATAATTTATTTTATCAACTCAATAAAAGCTGTTGGGGCATTATTAACAGAAGGTTAAAAAATCAACCAAACCCTTGATTGAGATTTAATGTGGAATCAATTATGGATTTTAGTGGACTAGAGAGGATTCAGTAATGGGGTTCAGTCTTAGTAATGAATTGACAACTGCCTTCATAATTGAACACTTTTTTTCGCAGTAGCACTCATATGAAATTTTCTTCGGTGCAAATGAATGATTTATTTAGTCTTTTCACCCAAGAAGCATATCCCAGTTATTCATCTCTTCAGTTAGTAAAAAAACCAATAAGTAAACAGGATGAACTACTCTAGTTATTCATCTCCGCACATACTAAACATAATGTCTTTGTAGTGTACTTAACTAGCTGAACCTTTTTAATGTTCGTTCCCGGCCATTTATTTCCAGTAGTAAATCAATGGAGCATGCAAGCTATTCAACTCTTCGGGAAAAGAGCAACATAACAGATGAAGTCAGGGAGCCCATTCATTTCCATTTGTGAGCAATTATCCTAACTATCACTAGAAGACAACTAACTCACTCATACGATTCTGCTTCTTCGAGCACCAGTTCAACAACTATGAACTATCAATTTATTATTCCTGAGCATAATTACACAATCACCATATATATTTTAGATAACATGCTTCTTGTCTCTAATTCTTTATCTGCACTTTAATACGAATTTTTTTGACAGGTGCTAACCAACTTTAGTCATATCAAGAGGAGTGATCCTGGCTGTGTAATATGTTCCTCTCGTGCTCAGCTCCTGCACACTGAATCTGCACAGGCCTTCAAGAACAACAATGTAAGTGACCCTTCCACTTGGTTTCTCCACTCCCCTTGACAGGTGTAAAGCTCGGGCAGCAACTCCCCTGTAGAGAAACAAAAAGTAGAACACTTACCAACAAAATTCAGCAATAACAAGAGCCAAACAGACTTCAGCTTTGGTTATATACCTATTATGCCAGTGGATAACTTCCTGTTTATTCTTACCACCGTGCTTGTGGGAGTCGGATGTTTCCTCTTGGGTTTTCGAGCTTCGTTCTCCTAAATTAGTTGTCATCCCTAAAAAGACAGTCCAGGAAACCTCATCATATCATACCACTATAAACATGATACTGCTAGAACTGCAATTAAGACCAAGTCTTAGAAAGATGTTTCTACTTGTTCCAAACAAAACTGAATTGGAAACCCCCTCAATTATAGCGGGTGCAACAATCATACTCCAATCAAACACAAAGAATAAGGTGACTGATACACGATGGTTTTTTAATTAAAAAGAAAAAAAGACTCATCACCTGCAGATGGCAGGGGGCCGGATGACGGAGATTCCACAGCAGCATCACGAACCGGGAGGATACCAATTAGTCCTTTCTCTTCCCTCTGCCACAACTCTTGCTCCACCAGCTTAACGCTAACGGCCAAAATCGTCCAATTCCAATTCAAATAAGATCGCATACACAAAATCACAAATATAATAATCATATCTCGAATTCTGAAGTACCTACCTGCTGGAAGAGGTGCATCGGATACGAATAATAGCACCAGGAAGCAACACTTTGTTACGAAATGGAAGAATTGCGAGTCGACCAGGCAGCTCCACCGATTCCGCCATATTTATGTGTTTCCCCTTTTCGAGAAAAATCAACAACAACGGAATTGTGTGTTTGTGTATGTGTGTGTATGTGTATATTCGTATATCTGATTTTGGTTTTGGGAGGAAAAATCAAAGCTGGGGAAATAGGGAGTAGTGGAGAAGAAAAGTAGCAAGAGGAAAATGGTGGAACGAACTGATGATGGAGGAAGAAGAAGAAGAAGAAGAAAGACGGGAGGTTACGCAATTATAATTATCGTAGAATAGACAACTACAGACTTGCAACTTGCCATGGGGCCCACACAGACTATGGATATTTAGAATTGCTTATTTTGTCGGCTGGGGACGTGTGATCAAAATTTATCAAATAAATTGATAATCCCGCAGTTCAATTCTCTATTGCCATTTTTTTTTAAGAGGAGTGCGATAGGGACTAAAATTGATTTATATATGAATTATTAAATGTATTGATTATTATTATTATTAAAGAGTATTGTGTGTTTTATTGAAGAATATTAGTTTTTTTTTATCGAAAAGTTCTAGTTTGTTTTCACTAACCAACTAAAACTCCTCAGTGTAAACTAGTACTCCCTCCGTCCCCTATTAAACTTCACACTTTTTTATTTGGGACGTCCCACAATAAATTTCACACCCCAAATAAGGAAATAAAACACACTCACAATACCTACTTTAATTCAAAATATTCTTCTCCCATTGGTTGAAAAAGTCAATAAAGCAGTTTTTCTTAAAATCTGTGTCACCCAACCTGTGAAGTTTAATAGGGGACGGAGGGAGTAATACTCTTCATGTACGAATCATTTTCACTCTGTACTTTATTTTTTATGATTCACTTTGTACTTCATTTGCTGAACTTTTAACAAATGAATCCATGATTGTATTGGGTTGTTTGATATTTTTTAAAATTTCACATATCATACATCTAGGGAAAACATTTTTTATTTGGGTACTTATTACTATTAACAAGTGAAATCATATGTTCCACTTTTTATGTTTCACCGTGCGTTCCACAATTTAGATGGATGACACATGGAATTTAAAAATAAATTGATTTTTATTTGGGTAGTTATTATTAGCAAATGAAATTATATGTTCCACCTTTTATATTTCACTTTTTGTTCTATAGTTTGGATGGTTGACACATGGAATTTTAAAAATAAAAAAAAATCCAACGAACCACCATAATGTTAGGTCCATGTGTTAAAAATCCAGCAGGTGGAACACGGATTGGAATTTAAAAAGTAGACCAGAAGAATCAAACTGTTACTATTGGTGCAAATTGTAATGTTAACATTAGATACATCATTCCTTGATAATTGTAAGAATAAGCATCGTAGATAGTTAAAAATAATAGAAACGAAGAATCAAGGCTCACGATTTCTTTAAAACAAACTATGTCCTTCACTCTCGGTGCCAGTGAATCATATGACACTTATTTTTTCAGGATACAACGAATCAACGAGCAACGATATAACACTCTATCTTGCTCAAGACATATTGAAAAGTTGTCTGGCAATTATCACTGGAATAAAAATGAATTTCGAGTACAAAACGAAAGCATGGGGAATATAAGAATTGTCAGAAATAGTATATGTATCTCTCTCAATTCTAGTGTGTTCTTCCTTTTGTCATTTACATCAATATTTGAGGTGCTACTTGTAGCCCTTGAAAATATAATTGTTGGAGCATGACAATAATTAGACACTAATGGTCATCAAATCATAACCGAAATGTTTTGGAACTTCAAAAGAAGTTGTTGTAACCACCATCTAAATAATGAGCAATTATTTCAGATGTAATTGTCACCTAAATAATAAACAATTATTTCAGGTTTTAAATTCAAAATTGTTTTGAATTTATTTCTTCATCTGTTACCAAAGGGAAATAAAACCGAGATAAAACTTTTTGCTTTTCCCTTTTCCAATTTAGGTTACAACAGTTTCGAGAATTAATTTCTTATTCACATATTTTTCAACAATTCCCCACATGAATGTAAATTGATATAGATACCAAAAGGTTTTGGTGATACAAGTCAACGTTAAAAACTTATATATGATAGGTAGTGTTACCCTTTGAACCTTCCTTGTGAAAGTACAATTACTTTACAAGTTGAGTAGTAGATGCTATGTATTTGAACTATCAATTATTTTGTGTAAACGATGGAGCACTTCACTCAAGTTCTTCCTGGAAATTCTCAGTTCTCATGATTATGTTCATTTTGGTCATGAACATCCACCTGGTTCTTGATTAAACGTAAAATTGTGATGTTTTGATGCTCATTTAGTCCATATATTGAGTGTTTTTTTGTGAGTTTTTAGAGTTATTCGAGTATTATTTTCATGAACTCATCAATTTACCTCTTTGATGTGCATGATAGGAAAGAGGACGAAAAATGAAGTTCGTAGGACTTTGAATCGACTCAAACGGACTCCCAGATGATATGATATGAAGGATTTACGAAGAGTATTAGTGTAAGGGATGAAAAGTATCACTTGGCAAAAAGAAAAGGAGAAGCGCTCGACCAAGCCTTTTGGTCAAGCACGAGCCGATCGACCAGGGCAGGTCGAGCGCTATTGGATTGCAGTGAAAAAGAACTGCTTGAGCTGTGGTCGAACATTATCCGCTCGACCAAAGAGAGATCGTGCTCCATCCGTGTGATGGAGGAACAGGCCGCTCGACCAAGGCCAGATCGAGCGCCAGGCGCTCGACCACGATGCCTGGTCGAGCGGCTACGCAAGGTAATTTTAGGAGACGTATAAAAATATTCCCAAACCTTATTTTTACACATCTAGACTCGATTTTCGAAGGAGAAAAGGTTGGGAACATAATTTTGAAGCTTTGGAAAGGTTTTTTAGAGGAGAAACAAAATTTACAACACACGAGATTCACAGAACGATTATTACTTTGAACGATTTAGTTTTCATCTTTTGTTTTTGATACTTTTAGAGATTGAGATTATATTTCCAGATTTTGAGACATACTTTGAGATTGATTTCCAGATTTTGATTGCAATTGAATTCATAGTTAGATATATGTTCTTGAGTTTCTTAATTAATTTGATTATGTATTTGATTATCATAGTTATTGCTTTTGATTCTATTATCAATATGCTTGGCTAAACTCGTGTATGCTTAGGATAGGATGAACTCGTAGAAATTAGGATCTTGGTAGGCGATTAGGATAATTCGTGGTGTGATGAGTTTTAGTTCTCTTAATTGTTAAATTTTTCTAATAAACCCTAGAATAATCAAAGAATTAAGTACGAAAATTATTAATGTGAGGGCGACTGTATCACTCTTTCTCAACGAATAGGCTTAAGGAGAGAGTTTTTAAAGGGGTTTATAATTAACCGGTTTATCTAGGGAGGACGGCTGAATCACCCGAGTTAAATTAGGGCTTAGTAATTAAGCACAACTCATATAATTTGATTAGTGGGTTAGTGAAATTAATTCGTAAAAGTCGAGTATTGGAGCACGATTCCTAGCTTTTGCTTTTACGATCCTTAGTGCTAGATTAGAAAAGTTGATTGCCTAGTTTATTGCACACTTAGGATTTTACTTTGAACACCACGATTATCTTAGTTAAAAATAGGGTAAATCCTAATTGCCTTCATCATTCTCATGTATGCATGCAAAGAAACGGAGACAGATTCAAAACAAGTTCTGAAGAACACAATTTATCACAGAGCATCACACCAAGAAAGAATGTTCGAGTATGATATTTAGGCACAAATTCTCACAGGGTAGGTTATCTACAAAACAATAATTGGAATACTCTAATGTAGATCATGTTTTTTTTTTAACTCAATCAATTAATTGCAACTATTTGCAAAACAGAGAGACTAGTATAATTATTCAGTATACAATCCATAATCTTTTGTCACTAACTGTGTGTGAGATGAAGATGACTTATAAACAACTATTAGATAATACTCGACTCAAATAGAAGGGAAATGTTTTAAGTTTATTAAATTTAACATATTGAAGTTAAGGAGTTCAAGTAAGTTTAATTTTTTTTTTTTGATGCGTCTCAGGGGTTGGTTTACCCCTTACTCTGCCATCTTCGTAGGAGAATAATACTTTAATTTTTATTTACCCCTTTTTTTTACTTTTTTTTTAAAAAAAAAAAAGGTTATTCAACTAATCCTTTCCCCCCCCCCCCCAACCTGTTGGAGTTATATTTTCCCAACACAACCTAACCAACACATTGTCCTCAATGGTTAAAAGTTGGTGTAGCAAAAATTAGAAGATATTACCTGACTCCACAGGAAAGAAAAAAAAACTTGAAGGAAGAAAACCTGAAATACAAACATAAACAAAGAAAAAATTATTTCTAACATTTAGAGTGAGAGCTGTAAATCTAAATCAATCTTTCTCTTTTTAGCACGGTCCCCAAACCAATCTATTTGAGAAGCAATTGAGCTATTATTAAACTCAAAGGCATGAAGTTTCTCAATTAATTGTTCTGGAACATAATCTGATATGAAGAGTTGACGTATCGGCTCTGTCATGAAACCTTGTTGCACTGCAAGATCTAACAAAGTTAGTAATCCATCATAAAAACCATTTATATTTAATATTCCAATAGGTTTTGAATGAATATTTAACGTAACCAAGAAACAATATGAAGAATATCTTCAAAAGTATCAAGTCCATCTGGAAGAGCTATGAAGGCATCAGAGTGTTCCAATAACTTTGGCAACCTTTCAAGTATAGATGAAATTTCTATTTCCTTACCAATTGTATTACCAATAAATCTTTTAACTGCATTGTGAACAATTCCTAGAACTCTAGACCCTCCAAAAGATGCGATTGTTGGATTTTAGAGCCACGAATACCATGTTCGACGCAGCGGAAGAATACGATTCACCAACAACGAATCTGAAACATGGTTGTATAACATAAAACATAAAGGATAAATAATACGTATATAAATCCTTGCAACGATTTGTACGCGGAATCCTCAACTATGGTATCCACGTAACGGCTTTTTACCAACCCGCACCGATATACCAGTGTTGAATCTCGAGACGAACTTGCTAGGAAAATTCCGACTGGAGATTTTATGGAGAAATTATATTTCTTGTGTCTTTTCGGAATTCCCAAATGACACATATTTATATGGATCAACTTGGCTTAATTCTTAAGCAAGATATCGGGCCTAGCCCGTAATATAATCTCTACGGATTATATTTCCCTAGATATGTTCCTACGAATAATATCTTTATCATATCTATTATTCTTGTATAATAATATTCCAAATATTATTATTGAGATTTCATATTTAATTAAATCTAATTTAATTAAATAATAATAATAATTAATTCCAAATATAATTATTATTATATTCTCCATAAATTAAATATTATATCCAATACAATATTTAATCAACCAACTATAATTGGTAAATTGTCATTACTTGTTGTGTGACCCATAGGCCCTCGTATATCAAGCGATTAGTCAAACTAACAGTCTTAATTGAACCCTAGACAATAAATCAGGCATTCTCAATATACGAGGTACGTTGCGAGGAAATCTGCAACTACCTGTAATATTGTGGGCTATTGTGATATCTTCCTTTCATTCACGAATACTCGATTAAGTCTTGAACATGATGAAGTGTATTTTCAAATAACTTAATCATATTATCTCCAATCACTAATTGATCAAGTATATCACACTTAGCCACAAAGTCTAAGTTGATGTGTGTCGGCCGACGACTTAGATCCAATTATGATGAGAAGACGAGTATTCTCTCTAAATCCACATTGGGGAATGAATCTTATTCTTGGCTCAACTACCACGCACATGCATTTCGTGATGAACCCAATCCATGTCATATCTACCCGTGGAAGGGTGCAAGCGTCGGTCATGGTCAAAGTTCACCACTCCACACATGTCGTGCGTATTGACCTCAAGTCAGAGGAGTATAACATCGCTCCCACTAACCGAGACACCCGTAGACACATTATGCGGAATTACATCAAACGGTTTCTCGGATGGGTATACCAATACCCTCTAAGGTATTTGTGCATCCATCATGAGATACCCGGTATCTCGTAGTAAGTGAGATCTTACTTCACTCTCTAAGAGTATGATGTAGATCACACACCAATCTCAATTGCATCATCAATATCCCATTCTTGATGATCCTTGATCGGGGCTATTTGAGAATCATACTTAAGTCATCTGAGTTCTCACTCACTCAATGACAGTTGTGATTCATGAGAACATAAATAAGAATATATGCAAACAATCAAACATCATATTCAGATAAGTGTAACACCATACATTTAATATTAAACCAATAATAATATTAAACTAAATCTGAATATTATCTTAGTATTATGTCCTTTTGATGGATTGTCTCTAGGACACTAACACTAACAATCTCCCACTTGGACTAGAGCCAATCACCTACATGTCTAACCCCTAGACCATCGAATGTCTAGTGTGTATATGAACAATGAAAAGGATTTGCAAGATTATCCTTTATGGGAAATGTTTTAATTTCATTTCTCATATCGATATGATCTCTCGGATCAAATCATAACGCCTCGGTATATGTCTATTTCTGTTATCAGATCTCGGTTCCTTTGCTGATGCAATCACACCAACATTGTCACAATATAACATTATTTGACAACTGGCACTCGGAACTACCCCTAGTTCTTTCAAGAACCTTAAAATCCAGACAGCCTCAAAGGCTTCTGACACAGCAATGTACTTAGCTTCGGTTGTTGAATCTGCGGTGAGATCTTGCTTGGAACTATTCCAACTTACCGCCTCATCATTGAGATTGAATATATAATTTGACTGTGATTTATAATCTTCACAGTCTGACTGGAAACTCGCATCAGCATAGCCCGTGACGACTAGCTCTGACTGGCTACCGTAGATAAGAAAATGTTCTTTAGTACGCCTGAGATACTTCATAACATTCTTGACAGCAATCCGATAAGGCTCACCTGGATTCCGCTGGTATGTACCAGTGATGTTGACAGTGTAGGCCACATCTGGCCTCGTGCAAGTCATGGCGTACATGATGGAACCCAATTGTAGATGCATATGGAGCGTCCTTCATGTGCTCGATATCAGCTTCGCTAGAAGGATAATCCTTCTTCGACAACTTTATCCCATGATTTACTAGTAGAGACCCTCTCTTAGAGTTCTCCATTGCAAAACACTTCAACACCTTATCTACGTAGGTGGATTGTGACAGCCCTACCATCTTCTTGGATCTATCCCTATGGACCTTGATCCCTAAGATGTAGCATGTTTCATCAAGATCCTTCATCATGAAGGTCTTTGATAACTAATATTTCACGGACTGCATTGGCGGGATGTTATTTCCTATAGTCAATATGTCATTGACATATACGACTATAAAGACAATACTCTTCCCGCTGCGTTTACGACAAACACATGGATCTTCCAAATTTCAGATGAAGTCAAAGGATTTGACAGCTTCATCAAATTGGATATTCCAACTCCTAGAAGCTTGCTTCAATCCATAGATGGATCGTTTAAGCTTGCACACAAGATTAGACTTTGGCTTAGATATAAAACCCTCTAATTGAGTCACAAACACTTCCTTATCAATGTTACCATTGAGAAAAGTTGTTTTGACGTCCATCTACCAAAACTCATAATCGTGGTGTGTTGCTATCGCAAGTAAAATTCGAATGGACTTGATCTCAGTAACTGGCGAGAAAGTCTCATCATAGTCAATACCTCGTGTTGATTATAACCTTTCGCCACCAACCTATCTTTATAGGTTTGTACTTTACCATTTGCATCGGTCTTACGCTTGAAGACTCACTTGCAGCCTATGGGTCTAACCCCTTTCTGGCAACTCAATTAAGTCCTAGACTTAATTGGTGTACATCGAGTCCATCTCGGATTTCATGGCTTCATGCCACTTCTCTGAGTCAACATCTAATGTTGTTTCAGTATATGTTCTAGGTTCGTCTTTATCCGGGACCTCCACATCATCATGTTCCTCCACGAGGAACCCATAATACCTAGTGGGTGGATTATGAATCCTAGTCGACTTACGGAGTAGTGGTTGTGTAGGATGTACATTCTGATCGTGAAAATTTTGTGGTGCAGTGACTTCATCGTTGACCGGAGAGTCCTCAAGAGCGACACTTTCAAATGCCTCTTGGGCGGGAGTTTGAACTATGTCATTCTCATTCAGCCCACTTGGAGGTTGTTGCGAAGGCAATGCAACTCCAATTACGCTCCCACTGGCTGAAAGAGGATCACCTAGTGATAAACTTCCACCATGAGAGTCGTTGAATGCTCCCATTGATTCTTTGTCATGTTGCTTTGACAAATCATCAGTCTCTATGTTAATTCGTTGTTCTTAAATCTCTTCAAGTTCTATCTTCTTACAGTTTTGTTCCTTAAAGACGTACTCGTCTTTTAGGACCTTGGCTTGCCTAGAAACAATCACTGGTTGTTTCTCCGGTAGATAGAAATGATATCCTCTTGTCTCTTTAGGATATCCCACAAAATAACCATTTTCACCTTTGGATTCTAACTTATCAGTTAGCATTTTCTTCACAACTGCGGGGCAACCCCACGTTATAACGTGTAGAAAATGTGGCATCTTGCCGTTCCATAGCTCGTATGGAGTCTGCTCAACTGATTTGAACGAAATTCTATTCAGAATGTAGATTGAGGTTTGTAATACGTATCCCCATAAGAATATTGGAAGAGAGGAAAAAACCTCATCATGGACCTTACCATGTCTAACAGGGTTCGGTTTCTCCTTTCGGACACACCGTCCATCTGAGGTGTTCCGGGAGGAGTCCATTGTGACTGGATTCCATGAAGCTTCAAGTAATCCATATATTCATGGCTAAGGTACTCACGTCTTCGATCCAATCGAAGAGTCTTGATACTCTTACGAAGTTGTTTCTCTACTTTGTATATTAAGAACATCATGTCCATAACTCAACAAATGCCTAACAGTTTGAACTATTAGTGAACATGTTTATCTTAACAACAACCATACTTGTTCTAGCAGCTAAAACACCTTGTGTTTTTCTTCTTGGTTGCTAGAACCTTATAGTCTTTCTTCCAATGCCCCTTTCTATTGCAGTGGGGCACACATCCTTGTCTACTCGTTCTTAATTTTGAACTCCACGGCCTTCAGAAAGTTGGGCTTGGAGCCCTCTTAGCCTTACTCATTCGCTTCTTCTCGCCTTTCGGGTCAGAAGAAGTAGAAGCACTCACCGTGAGCACAAGCTTTTCCTTAGCAGTAAAAGGCACAAAAGTCTTAAGCATGTTATGAGGCTCCGACATCGTCGCTTCCGTCTTCTTCATATTAAATTTACTACGAAACTAGAATATGAATCAGGGAGCGACTTGAGGATAGCACATGAGGTGAAATCTTCCCTCCTTTCGCTAATCGACATCTGAACAAATCTCTCATCACTTCATAAATCTCAAATGAGATCTAGAATCAAAGAGATCCTTCAGACGCTTAAGCATCTCGAAGGGATCTATTTTCTCATGTTTGCCTTTGCGATTGCGGAGTCAAGTCGAGCAATCATAACATAGAGCTGGGAAACATCATCTTGATGCATCTTTAAGCCGTAACGTCAAACGTTGCAGCCTCAACTGAACCAGCCTCATGGGTAAAGGGATCGTCGTGTCTAACACGTACTCAATCTCTTCTTGCCTTAGCACCAAACACACGTTTCAGTGCTAGTCCAGAAAAATTTGGCCCAGCCATTTTGTTCGTTTCCAGAACAATTCTCAATGATAAGTTATTCATTTCATCAATTTTAGAGAAATAAAATAAAACTGGAATTAAACATGTAATTCCCATGATCAATATTCAGCAATCAAAATAAACATGGTCTTTTAATTTATTTTGCCTCCATTATTTTCACATACTCAATGACCTCATCGGAAGAGTACGAATTTATATCTAATATAAATTGTAATGGACTAGGATCCACATTCCTACTATTACAATGACTGCTTGGGCTGAACATTGCAACAGTAGAAATGGTAGGTCTCTAAACCAATTGCCTCACGCAATTCCTTGTTGATCGAACCTAGTTCAATCGGATGTCACCTAATTCTCGTTTCTCTGCTTAGGCTGGTGAAACATAATTAAGTTTGTTTACAACCATTAAGCGGCGACAAACATGTCCCTATAAAAGCCCCGTTAGATGTAGATCCGAGCAAAAGACTTGGGCCTTAAATACTCATTGGAACAAAATCTCCGGTTTACTTTTAATTTTAATGGAAGACATCTTTCAATCTAATGAAAAACCATATTTTAGCGAGGAACATTTTAAAGGCGGGTATTAATTGCTTAATTGAGATCCAACATGATAACTACATCACATTTGAGCAATTATTGGGCGCCGTCTACCCAAACATGATAAGTGCGGACAAACATATATTGGGCGTCGTCTACCCAAACATTTAATACGGTCCGACAAATATTGGGTGTCGCCTACCCAAACAATTTAATGCGGGCTATATAACTAATAATGTAAATATCGATTCACATAAGCAGTTATGCAAGTGGGGAGCAACTAATCAAGTTCTCATGCTTTATTTCAAAAAATAAAATTTGCATAAATAAAGCATATAATAAATATTTAGCACATAAATCAAATAAACATGCAAAATATTTAATATTTATAAATAACACGTAAATCAAATAAACGTGCTTAACAATTAATTATCCGTAGGTAAAATATTGTTAAAATTAGAAATATCAACAAGCTCCAAGCTTTTGATCACTTTCTAAAGTCACTTTCAAAATTATTTTGCCCAAAATTATTAAATTTTGGTCCAACCAAAATATTCCCTTATTAATTTCTAGAATTATATTATTCTGGTCTAACCAAACAAAACATTAATATATTTTCCAGAATTTAAAATAAGACCAGGAATTAAATTGCAACTTTACATAAAATCCAGAATTTTTATAAAAGGCCCAAGGGCTAAAATACAATTTTCAGAAAAAAAAAATTGCTAAGAAAAATTCAAGGATCAAAATGTAAATTTCCATAATTAACTTTATTGCATAAAAATCCCTTGGGGAAATCTAATTTCCAAAAGCATGACCCTAATTCATTCACGCTGCCATCAATCAACATTGGCCGCGAGTAATCTTGTCGCCATCCGATCAAATCCTGTCACTGCTTGCCACGCGACGGGTGAGCGGCCTCAATGAGCCCCACCGCATCAGACGCACTCAGGGCTAAGATCGAAAAACGCGATCGGGTCGCCTCTTCCATCATATTCGCGGTCATGCGCACGAGATGGAGAAGGGCTGCCGCAATTACAGAGGTGCGACCGAAAATGCCACCTCGAAAATTAGTTTGGCGCGCAGTCCATCTCCTGATGGTCGACAGACCAATCAGCCACGACCTCACGATGCATATCGTCCCTTGGGGTCACTCACGGGTCCGATCCGGCACTCGCCCAGCGGCGCCGACGTGGCTTACCACGATTATAAGACGTTCTGGTATGACACAGCATCGCCCAGCGATGCCTTGCCATGGACCCTTCCTGTGTTCGATCATCGGCTCTCGCGCTATTCTATGAAGAGACTCGCCCAGAGAGTCCCTCTCGGCGGCGTGAATAACTGAGTCCGATATTAGAAATGTGGCACCATAGCTGAGGGACGCCTAGCGTCCCTGAGTTTTCGGCGAAGAGGCATTACCCATCAAGGATAATTTTATTTTATTAAGTCTGATTTTAAAATTCTAAATTACAAAATCAGATTGTTATTTTATTAACAAAATAAGAATTTCAATCAAAATAAAAAAAAAAATCGATTTAATGGGCAACAACTATTTTGAAAATTCGTATATATTTAACTTACAAACAGTATACATAAAATAATGTATACAACCAAGCCTGGTGCTCTGATACCACTGTTGGATTTTAGAGGCACGAAAACCATGTTCGGCGCAGCGGAAGAATACGATTCACTAACAACAAATCTGAAATATGGTTGTATAACATAAAACATAAAGGATAAATAACACGTATATAAATCCTTACAACGATTTGTACGCGGAATCCTCAACTATGGTATCCACGTAACAGCTTTCTACCAACCCGCACCGATATGTCAGCGTTGAATCTCGAGACGAATTTGCTAGGAAAATTTCGACTGGAGATTTTATGGAGAAATTATATTTCTTGTATTTTTTCGGAATTCCCATATGACACATATTTATAGGGATCAACTTGGCTTAATTCTTAAGCAAGATATCGGGCCTAGCCCGTAATATAATCTTTACGGATTATATTTCCCTAGATATGTTCCTACGAATAATATCTTTACCATATCTATTATTCTTGTATAATAATTAGAGATGTTATTAACCCTAAAAATTGCAGGGTTAGGGCCATGGTTTAAGAGGCCCGTTTAAATTCGGGCCTTTTTGGCCCGACCCTATTAGCCCGCGGGCTAAACGGGCTAGCCCGCCAGCCCGAGCTTTTTTTTTTTTTTTATATTATTTAATAATTTATAAATTATAAGTTATATTATAATAAGTTTAATATCTAAATTCTAATTTATAAGCCCTATCTGCCCTAAATCTAATTTTCATTTCTCACAGCAGTAGCCCGCGCAAGCTGCAAGCGGCAGCCCAGGCCCTATTCAATATTCACCTTCATCTTGATTGAGTGCAAAATTGGCGACGACCGGCGAGACCTGGGAAGGGAAGGAAACCGGCAGCGCATCCCCAGGACCTCCGCAGCGGCGCAACCCCAGACCTAAGCGGCGCAGCCCAGGACCTCAGCGACGCAGCCCCGCGACCTCAGCGATGCAGCCCCACCTGCGGCCTCCACTCAGCCCCACCGCAAGTCACGATGTTGGTCCCGAAACGAGTAAACAGGTGTATGGGGGGGGGGGGGGGGGGGGAAAACACCTGTGATTACAAATTAAAACTTCTTGTAAAACTTATCAGGTTACTTAAGACAGTAGCTCGTCAGTGGACTTGAGGTCTGCTGAGAGTTACTTTGTGAAAGCTTACTGAGAAAATACCTCCACTGAAAGCACAAGACTTTCAGTTGAACTACTATCTAATTAGCTTTCAGTTGCGGATTAGTGAGCCTTTAGAAAACTCGTTTTACTTTGATAAACTTTGAGATTAACACACACTTAGAAAAGCAGATAATAAGAACACAAGGTATAAAGTGGTTCAGAGATGAATCTCCTACGTCCACTGTCCTGATCAAACAGGAGAATTCCTTTCACTTGGAATTCCTTGTGTTATAGTGTCAAGGTGCACTGATCAATTAATCCTCTCTTAGGATGATTGATCACTAGGAAATTCCAGGTCTTAGTTCCCAAAACAAACCAGCTTTCAGACTGATACAACAATCAGCTTACTAACACCACTTAACACTAGCTCTCAACCTAAACACTGAGTAGGGTTTTGAGTAGGGTTTTGGTTCCAACTATTTTGAGATAATCCTTACAAGTTTAGCTCAGGGCTTAGGATTGGATTATCTCTTTCTAAGATTTGGATATAGCTTTTAAGCTTGGTTACAGAAGGTTTGTTATGCTCTCTACAAATGTGAAACACTTGGGAAACAATGATAATTTCGAGTGCTTCTTAGTTGTTATGAATGTAGAGATAGCTTTGATCTTGTGAGTTTCCCGTGCTTGGAAATGTGCACGTCCTTCTGTATTTATAGGCTTCCTTGAAAATCTTCCCGTTGGATTTGAATCTTCTCAAGTAAGTCTTCTTGTATCTGATTGGTTCAAACGGCTCTATTTGAAGCTTTAAGTCTTGTCAAGAAACGGCTGCAAAAACCATGCTTGTTCACCAGCTTTCTGTAGATTGCTAGGTGAAGGACTTTTGGTACTTGTCAGGCTGGGGCAGGTCGGCTGTCAGTAAGTACACTGACGTGTCATCTTCTCATTGGACCTTAAGTCTGCGTGCCCAGATTCTTGTCTTGCTTTAAGGTGGAACTCCTCTGAGAGAACCTTCTTATTCCTTCATTTATTGTAAGCTTCACTGAAATTCATTTTGCCTTGTTCCAATCCAGATTTAACTAACATCTTAAAGTATGATTAGTATTAACAGTACTTTGTTAGTTCTTTATTAGTGGACCTTTGTCCTCTCCTGATAGTTTAGTCTTAGTGAGAATGCACTTAGAAAACATTCAAGACTTAGACTTCTTTCTCAGATCACTTAGTCTTCAGCGGACTTTTACTTTCAGTGGACTTCATCTTCAGCAGACTTCATACTAAAATACACTCTAGTTTTTACTAACTGCACTCCAGTTCTTAACACTTTGAACTGTTTAACTAAACATTAACTCTACTGAATAATTTACTTACAAAACAACTTAGGAGGGACATGTTGGCATCTAATCAAAACATAAGTCTTATACATTTTCCCAACAATTTCCCCCTTTTTGATTATGCTGGAACCTATCTTATTACATATCTTCTTTCAGATGAGGTTCTTCAGATGACATTCAAAGTTCACAGGTTTTGTAAGTAAAACATTCAAGTACATAAGCCTAAATGATAATGAGATATTATCTTGGGCAAAACATCAGTAGAGTTCATTTCATTGAAAAATGATGAAGTACAAATTACATGAAGTCAACTCTAAAAAGTTTCAAACTTAAACACACCTGGGACTTATAAACAAATGCCCAGCAAAAGATACAACTCTAGATAGTTTCAAACAAAGGTTCAAGTCCATATTGTTTGAAGACTCTGATCTTCAGCTCATTCTTCCTCTCCATCATCTCCTTCGAATGTCCTCTGAGTCCAAGATGCTCGCATAAGGATGTCCACTCTTCAGTGATCCTTTCTCTATCAACAACACATGTTGCATCTTGAGGAGGCCAGTAGGTGATTGGCTCAGGGGCCTTCAGAGCTTGATCAGGGAAGGCATCATTCCAAGCATCACTGATCTCGGGATAGAGTTTGGGATAGGCATCAAACAACCATGAGTTGAAGACTTCTTGTGCATTGTCCCTTCCTAACTCTCCACTGACATAAAAGGAATATACAAAGTCCCTTTTAGCAGTCTCCCAAGCATCATTGAGCTTCTTAGGAACCCAGACATCATGGTGAGGAAATCTGTTCTGAGATGGTGTGATCTTGTCCTTCTTCAGTTTGGCAGCCCACTTTAGATAACCACTCCTGAATTTCTTAGAAGTAGTTTTGTCAAAAGTGGCTAGCCTCTCCTTTCTTTTTCTCTCTGCAAGCTCTGCAATGGTCTCCATCTTACCAACCACCTTATCTCTCCTCTCCTGCTGCTGGGCTGTTAGCTTCCTTGCTCTTTCATTCATACCTCCAGCCTCTTTAATTAGCTCAGCGAGCTCTGTGACTTTTGTAGGTGCAGACTTGGGAGGTTCAGAAGATAAGGGTTCAGGGTTGAGAATAGGAAGTACCTGAACTTCATCAGTAGAGGTTGTGGACTTAGCTGCCAACCTCCCTGAGGTTTTTGTCTTTTTGGCAACCTCTGCTGAGAGGGCTTCAGATGCCTTCCTCTTTGTAGTTTCCCCCTTTTTCGCAGCTCTCTCCTCTTTCTCTTTTAAATGCTCCTCCTTGAACTTTGAAAGGTCAGCTGAGGAGGTCTCCTTGCCTTTCTTGGATCCTGCTAACTGCTGAGCTTCAGCTTCAACTCTCTTCAAGGTGCTCTTCACCTGTTGGCCTTTTTCGAAGTCCGGGGTTTCAAGGATAATGTTCATTTTATTCTTGGGATCAGCCTTCATGTCCTTCACACTTATCCTCTTTTCCCCCTTTCCGGCATTAATCATACATTCAGCTACTGTGATGTTGAGCTTCAGTTGATCATGTGCCAATGCCTTCAGCTCAGTTGAGCAGTGATCTACCTCATCTTCAAGTCTTTCCAAAGTAGCCCCAGCAGTCTGCCCAAATTGAACAAACTGCGCAAGCTTTTCATTGATAAGCACATCTGTTTTCTCTTGAGTTGGGAAGTCTTCAGCTGCCTTCTTAAGTACTTCTCCCAGTTTGGCTCCTAGCTCAGCATGCTTGGCCTCGAATTCAGACATCTTAGAGTTCCATAACCCTTCAACCTTTCTAAGAAGGTCAGTTGAGAAGGCCTCCACTGATGACTTCAGGTTGATGGATACGTTCTCTACTGAGTCTTTGAGAAATTTGGTTCTGGCCTCTTCTTCAGTCTTCTCCAGCTTCTTCAGGGCTTCAATGACTAACACACTTTGTCCCTCAACTACATCCAGCACCATCTGCTGAGAGTCTTCAATTTTCAGTGTGAGATTCTGAAGTGATGTAGTTGTGGACTCCATGAGTTCATCAATGTGGTCTGAGAGAATGACCATCTCATCCACCTCCTCTTGTACAATCTCCTGGACCTCTCTGAGCTGAGTTTGAAGAGTTGGAAGGCTTTCTTCTTTGATAGAGTGAACAGCATCACTCAGTGGAGTTAGGTTGACCTCAGCTGAGGGAACTTCAATGGTTTGAGTACCTGCATTGCAAGAAGTGTTAGTATTAACTCCCTCAACCTCACAACCTAGATCTCCTGAAGTCTCTATCTCCATGGGGACTCCCTCCTCCTCACTCTTCTTACTTTCTTCCTCACTTTTCTTTTCAACTGCTATTTTTTCAGCCAATTCACCCTTTACAGGGATGATTGCTCTAATATCTCCTTTCCTCACAGCAGTGATTTCCACCTCCTTTTCTTTTTCACTCTCTTTTTCAACTCCTTCAGTACCAGACACCTCAGTTGACTCTAAAGCCACCACTGAGGGCTGTTGTGGGAGAGCTTCAGTAGACACCTCTACTGAGCCCTCCTTTGGCAAGTTTTGAGCCTCAGTATCCCTTGCCTCGGATACATCCTTGGCTACCTCACCATCACCTTGCCTTAGTGAGGTACCTCCTTCTTGGACAGTTTCTTTCTCCTTCTCTTCCTCCCTTTCTTTTTCTCCTTCTACTTCAGCTATCACCTCAGTTGACTTCTCAATCTTACCACCATCATCCTTCTCCACCTTATCTCCCTTCTTAGCCTCAGCAATCTTTTCCATCACTAGACTCTAAAAAATCTTCTCATCACAGAGAAGTCTAGATTTGGTCATCCCAACAAATTGCATCACCTCCATCTCCTCCTTTTTCCAGTCATCAGCATTGCTGCCTCTGACAGCCAGCAAAATCTCACCCAGTCTCCTGTCTTTGAGCTGGACAAGGAGTCTCAGTCTCAAGAATAATGCTTTCAGGGTGGGGTATTCTTCAAGCTCAGGGTACTTAGACTCTAAAGAGTATGCTACCTCATCCTTGAGAGTATCAAGGAAAGAGTACTCTTCTTCATCGTCTGAAGGAAGGGAAGGGGTAGGGGATCTGCTCTCTGTTGGCTCTTCTGGGATAGACTCCAGTTGAGTTGAATAAATTTCAGGAGGGTTTGGTTCAGATGAGGTTTGAGGTTGGGTTTCAGGTGAGGTTGGGTTTTGGTCAGTGGGGGTTGAGAATGTGGGTTCAGATGGGGTTGAGGGAATGGGTTCAGTAAGGTTTGATGGGGTGGTTTTAGTTGGGGTGGAGATAGGTTCAGTGGGGGTTGTTTGGGATTCACTTAATGGCTTTTGAGAGCCATCAGTGGGGGTTTTGGGTAGTGAGGAGATGCGTTTGGTTTTGGCAGCAGGGGTGCGAGGTTTAGTGGTTTTAGGTTTGACGGGGGTGGGTGCAGGAACATCTGAGTCAGACTCAGTTGAGATTAAGTTAGGGGAGGAGTCAGGGTTACCTGATGAAGATTCATCAGTAGAGTCTGTGACTCTGACTTTCTTTGAGGCACTCTCCTTCTCTGCCTCAGAGGACCTCATGCTTTCCTTCTTAGAGGCTTTCACTGCCTCGACCTTCTTGTGCTGGGCCATCTTGTCACTTAATTTGACCAGCATCCTCTTGAGCTTGGTCTTCTTCCCTTCAGTAGGGTTGGCCTCATCTTCCTCAACTGCCTCTGGGCTCTCCTCAGCAGGCTTGATCATTCTAGTCCCCATGGCCTTTCCAGGTTTGAACAAGGCCTTGAGATTGCTCCATTTCCTGTCTGGAATCCAGTCTACGCCCAGTTCTACATTCTCTATCAGATAAGAAATTTTAGTTGCAAAGTTGAGCTTACTGGATAGCTGGGGAGTTTTGTCAGGTTGGAGTTTAGAGTGCTCCTTGTTCAATGCTCTAAAAAAGAACTGCTACCAATTGTATGGCTTCTCCTTGCTCTCCACTATTGCCTTCATCAACCTGAGCTTTGGCTTGCTCACTTGTTCTGTGCTTTCTTGGTTTCCCAAGATACATTTTCCCACCACTTCACAGAGAACATTATATACTGGTAAGAGTATATTTCTGTTCATTGTTGGACTATACTTGACCTTCCTCTGCATAATGGTATTGACCCATTCTTCCTCTTCATCCGCGATGCAGGTATCTGGATTCGGGCCTTCAGAGGGAAGATTGAATAACTCCTTCAGATCATCACCACTGACACGGATCTCCTTCTTAATCTTTTGGTGTTCAACAATCTCAACATCATCCCTCATCACCTTCTTCTTCCTCTGAAGTATAAGATGAGACCTGATCCTCGAATCAGTGTTGGAGACATTATTGAAGAACTTAAGAACCTGTCTGTCAAAGCAGTTCGTAGGATGAACAGATAGAAATTTCTCTAACCCAGCAGATTTTAACACATCTAGGGCTTCTTTGATATGGGCAAATTCCGGTTTGGTTTCTATCTCTGGATTATCAAAAACCACAATGGGTTCATACCAGAAGTTATCTTTGTTGGTAAGGAAACTGAGATTAAGTTTAGCCATTTGAACAAGAGATGGGAAATTTGCAGAGTGTATAGGATGGATAGTAAATGTATCGCAGAAGAGATAGTAAGTGCTTGCTTGGAAGTGTATTCGAAAAGGTTTACAAGCTGACGTTTGGGGTTTTTATATGAGTGAAGAACGGTGAGATTGAACAAAGAAATCAACGTCTGAGATTGATTGGGTTTGAGATCGTGGATGGTCTAAGAGTTTAGTGGGAAGTTTTTAAGAAATCTTGACGGTTAGAAAAGAACCGTCTAAATGAATGGTATGGATTGAGAGGGTTGGTAGTCGGAAGGTCATATCATCCGGCTTTTAGGGCACGTGAGATAGGTAATTGAAAAAGCATGTCTGACTTGTACCACGCGCATTAAATGCTTGCCATACCAAAATCTCTTCGGAACAGTGAAAAAAGATTTAATTTCCCAGAAAGCACTCATTAGTAAGTTCTTGAAACCAAATAAATAAATATAAAACTAAGAGGCTTTAATTTTGAAAAACACTTAGTATAAACTTGACCTCCACTGAGGTTCGACCTCGTCTGATATTCAAACCTCTTCTGAGATGAGGAGCTTCTTCTGAGAAAGATCCTCTTCTGAATATGAACCTCCACTGAGTTGAAGGTAACTCTACTGAGATTAAATCCTTTCTTTACTCTCCTGGATCTAGGAGTCCAAGCTCCACTGACAACTCTTGGAACCTTGCTTCAGCCAAAGGTTTTGTGAAGATATCAGCCTTCTGCTTGTCAGTGTGGATTTTGAGCATTTTGATGTCCTTCTTCTCCACATGATCTCTGATGAAATGATGCCTTATGTCCACATGTTTGCATCTTGTGTGGAGAACTGGATTTTCTGAAATAGCAATTGCACTATTGTTGTCACAGAAAATAGGGACTTCATTGGCAAAGATATTGTAATCTCTCAGTTATTGTCTTAGCCAAAGGATTTGAGCACAACAACTTCCAGCTGCCATATACTCAGCTTCAGTAGTGCTTGTGGCTACTGAGTTTTGTTTCTTGGAAAACCAAGAAATCAGCTTACTTCCCAAGAATTGACAAGTGCCTGAGGTTGATTTCCTGTCAATTCTACATCCTCCATAATCAGCATCTGAGTATCCTGTGAGTTCCAGATTGTCATCTGAGGGATACCACAATCCCATATTCACAGTACCCTTAAGATATTTGAGAATCCTCTTAGCAGCTTCCAGATGACTTTTCTTGGGGTTGGCTTGATATCTTGCACAAATCCCAACTGCAAAAGTGATATCAGGCCTGCTTGCTGTGAGATACAGTAGAGATCCAATGATGGCTCTGTAATGAGTTTGGTCTACTGATTCTCCATCCTCATCTGGTTCCATTTTGGTGTTGGTGTTGAGTGGAACTCTTGCAACTTTGCTGGTATGGCATCCAAACTTGTTGATCAGCTCCCTTGTGTATTTGGCTTGATTGATGAAGATTCCTTCAGGGGACTGCTTAACTTGAAGTCCTAGGAAGAAATTCATTTCTCCCATCATAGACATCTCAAATTTTCCCTTCATCAGTTGAGAAAACTTCTCACAGAGGATCTGGTTAGGACAACCAAAGATGATATCATCCACATAAATTTGAACCAGCAATGTGTCCTCTCCTTTTGTGATTCTGAAAAGTGTTCTATCAACTCTCCCTTTGATAAAACCATGATCCAAAAGGAATTGTGACAAAGTATCATACCAAGCTCTTGGAGCCTGTTTCAGTCCATATAGAGCTTTCCTCATTCTATATACTTTGTGACTTTCTTCAAAACCTGGGGGTTGCTCCACATAGACTTCTTCATTGAGTACTCCATTCAAGAAGACACTTTTAACATCCATCTGGTACACCTTGAATTTCTTGTGAGCAGCATATGCAAGAAATAACCTTATTGCCTCCAATCTGGCTACTGGAGCAAATGTTTCATCATAGTCAAATCCTTCAACTTGAGAATAGCCCTTTGCAACTAGCCTGGCCTTGTTTCTGACTATGATATCACTCTCATCCTTCTTGTTCTTGAATACCCACTTGGTTCCTATCACATTGCAGTGATATGGTCTGTCCACCAACTCCCAAACTTGATTCCTTGTAAACTGGTTGAGCTCTTCTTGCATGGCAATAATCCAGTTGGAATCTTGAAGTGCTTCTGCTATGGAACTTGGTTCCTGGTTTGATAAGAAACAACAAAACAAAGCACTTTCACCATGAAAACTTCTAGTTTTGACTCCTGAGGAAGGATCACCTAGGATTTGCTCAACAGGGTGATCTGAGAGCCAAGTTCTCCTAGGCTGATGCCCTTCAGTAGAGTTTAACTCTTCTGAAGTTGAGTCACTAGATATTGGAATGAAATCGAATTCAGGAAATAAGACAGAGGGTTGAAGTCCTGAGTCATCATTCAAGGTATTTTCATTCTCAATGGTAATTTCATTGGTTCCCCCTTGAATGATGGGTTCAGTGAATGTCTCAGTTGTGACCACATCTTCATTGACATTGGTTACCTCTTGAACTGGGATAGTGTTCATCAGTTCAGTTACATCTTCAAGAGAGCTCTCAGGTGAGCTTTGAGGAGTGGTCTGATTTTGAGTGTCCTCTTTGAATTGTTGATCATTGAGGTTGTCCCAGGTTGGGATGAATGTATCAACACAATTCTCAGGATATCCTTTTGATTTGATACTCAGTCTAGTTAGCCTTTTGCTTATCACGTCCTCATTCTCCCTACTTCTGGACTCAAAAGTAGATTCATCAAATACCACATGAGGTGTTTCTTCCACAACAAGAGTTCTACAGTTGTGAACTCTGAAAGCTCTACTGATTTGGGAATATCCTAAGAAAATTCCTTCATCAGCTTTGCTATCAAAAGCTTTCAGTTGTGTTTTCCCATTGTTATGAATGAAACACTTGCAACCAAAAATATGAAAGTAAGATACCTGTGGCTTTCTGCCATTCCATAACTCATATGGAGTTTTTCCTTGATGTTTGGTTACCATGGATCTGTTTTGAGTGTGGCAGGCAGTATTAATAGCTTCAGCCCAGAATCTTTTAGGAACCTGAGCTTCAGCTAACATTGTCCTTGCTGCCTCCTTGAGAGTCCTATTTCTTCTTTCAGCTACTCCATTTTGTTGTGGAGTTCTTGCAGCTGATGTCTCATGAGAAATACCTAATTCTTTGTAATAATCAGATATAATAGAATTTATGAATTCAGTGCCCTTATCTGATCTTATCTTTACAATGTTCAGGCTTTTTTCATTGCTAACTTTCTTCAGGAGCTCTGGCAGTCTCAGTTGAGTCTCATTTTTGCTTGCAAGGAATATCACCCATGTGTACCTGGAGAAGTCATCAACAACAACAAGTGTATATTTTCTCCCATTGATACTTACAGGGGTTACTGGACCAAAAAGATCCATATGTAACAGTTGAAGTACTCTGTCAGTAGAGGTTGCTACTTTGCTTTTGAAGGATGCCTTTACTTGCTTTCCCTCCTGACAGGCTTTACAGATATGTTCTTTGTTGTATACTTCATTTGGCATTCCTTCTACCAGTCCATGTCTTGCTATCCTGTTCATCATCTTGAAGTTCAGATGACTTAGCCTTTTGTGCCATAGCCAATTAGTGTCAGTTGAGCTCTTAGCTATAAGACATGCATTTGGTGTGCAAGACTTCCAATCTGCAAGATAAACATTTCCCTTTCTTGACCCAGTTAGTAATACCTGTTGTGAAGATACATTCTTAACAAAACACAGGTTACATGAAAATTCAACATTGTATCCCTTATCACAGAATTGACTTATGGACAGAAGATTATGCTTAAGTCCACTGACAAAGGATACATTGCTTACCCTTACTGAGCCAATAATTAAAGTACCATAACCTTTAGTGGCTCCTTGTGAGTTGTCACCAAAGGTGACTTGTGGACCTTCTTTCTCAACAAATTCTGTCAGGAGATCTTTGTTGCCAGTCATGTGCCTAGAGCATCCACTGTCCAAGTACCAGACTGATGATTTAAGAGCTTCTCCTTTGTTGAGGTCCACTGAGCCCTGCAATCACAGATCAAGCTTTAGGTACCCATTTGGTGTTGGGTCCTACAAGGTCAGCTGTACCTTTCGGAATCCAAATTTGCCTCACAGTTCTAATCACTTTAGATTGGCTAATTTGTCTTCCATAAACATCTACATAGATTGTTATCTCCCTAGGTGCCTTGGGAGTAAACTTTCTATGGGTGTCAGCCTTTGAAGAACAGGAACCTTCTTCATATTCTTTCTTTTTGGCTTGGGTGCACCTGGTCTTGGTTTTTGTTGATAAAGGTATGAAGGACCTTTTCCTTTAGGCACAAAAGGACTAGGTCTTCCATATGAGTCATTCCTTGAGGACTGCTCATGCCTGGGTGTTCTCAGCTGAGGTTGCTTCATCTGTGAAGACCTCGGCTGATAGTACCTCTGCTGAGATCTGGTTTGATAAGTCACCTGAGCCTTTTCATTTGGTTTTGGCTTAGATTGACTTTTCTTTTGAATGATCTCAGCTGGTCTTTTTTCTTTATCCACAGTCTGTGGTTGAAATGTCACAGACTTGACAAAAACTCTCTTTGTGCCACTTGAAGAAGCAACACTCAGAGGACCTTCTGAAGGTTTTGGAATAAAGCCTATCCCACACTTGTTATTAGGATTGGTTTGAAAATTTTGGATATCCTCTATGGCAAGAGAGGGTTTGTTTAGAGCATCAATCCTTTTTAACAAGGTCTCTTCAGATTTTTGTAAGACATCAATTTTCAGGAGAGAATCCTTTATTTGGCTTACCAATTTTAAGTTCTCTTCAGTTAACTTTGTCTTGGATTCATTGAGATCTTTTATCAGTTGATCTCTACCATTTCCTTGACTTCTGAGGGTTTCCACCTCTTTTGTCAGTTCAATGGTAGATTTGGCTGAGTTCAGATCTGCTTGATTCCCAGACTCTATTAACTTGGAGTTTTCACTCAAGAGTTGTTTGTTCTCATCTTGAAGACAGAGACTTGCTTCTTGCAACCTTGAGAAATCAATCATCAATTGTTCCAAAGCGGACTGAAGATTGAGTTCCTCAGTTGACTCTGAGCTTAGCACATGTCATCTTCACTGCTATCAGAGAACAGTTCATCAGGTGACTCCAGATTTTCATCAACATCCCCAGCCATCATGGCTTTCCTTTCTCCATATCTTCTGTCTCTTTTGGCTTGCCTTTCCTTTCTTTCTTTAGTGCTCAGTTGAGGACAGTCATATTGAAAGTGCCCAATCTTCTTGCACTGAAAACACCTGTTGGCATCATCATTCTTTTCTTCAGTGGACTCTCTGGTCTTTGATGATGATCCTTCAGCCTTGGTGTAATTCTTGTATTCCTTCTTCTTCTCCAGCTCAGATGAGTTTTTCTCTCCTTCTCTGGTGGTCTTTTGTGGGTACCTTCTACCTTCCCTGTTATCCCTGTAAAATCTTTTATACTTGCCAAAGCGGCTGTTAAGTTGTTCAAACCTTCTAGCCATCAGGCTGAGTTCCTCCTGCATCTCAGCCTTGCTTTGTGACTTGCTTGCCTTTGTACTCTTCTGAGGCTTTGGGGATTTTGGCTCAGGCTCCTTGGCTTTGAATGCTAATCCCTTCTCAGTTGAGGTCTCATCAGGAGCCCTTTTCCTGTTCAGATCAAACTCATAAGCCTTGAGTTCAGAGAATACCTGTTGCATAGACATGCTGGATAGATCCTTGGTATTCTGCATCATCACAGAGTACACATCCCATCTTGAGGTTAGACCTCTCAGGATCTTTAAGGCAACCTCCCTCTTGGTATAGACTTTACCCAGAGAATTTATCTCATTCATGATGTCTGTGAACCTCCCATCAAGCTGGTCTATGGTCTCAGTGGACTCCATGGTGAACTGCTCATACTTTTGAACAGCTACTGAGAGCTTGTTCTCCTTTATCTTGTCAGTTCCTTCACACATGAGAGCTAGAGTGTCCCATAGTTCCTTTGCAGTCTTGCAGTGGACCACTCTTCCCATTACATAATCTGGAATAGTGGTGTAGAGAATGTTCATGGCTATGAAGTTGAGGTTGTTTCTCCTCCTCTCATCTGCAGTGAAGTTGTCTTCATCTTTGGGCCATTCTTCTCTAGGATCTGCAATAGTTTCAGCTGTAGTTCTAGGGTTAGGTGTCATAAACACAAATGGACCTTTAGTAATAACCCTTAACATTTCATCATGCACACAGGCAAGATGAGCTCTCATTCTGATCTTCCAGAAGTCATAGTTTTCCACTGAGAATTGTGGGAGCTTGTGATGAGACATATGGTTCAAGGGATTAACTCCCATGTTGTTCTCTGCTGGTGGTGCTACCCTAGCTGCATTGTCAGCCATAGTATAACAACAAGTTTATCAAAAGATCAATTCAGGTGACCTTAAAAAAATACCTTTAAGCACAAGGTATACTTAGAACAATGGTCTTTTGAACCACTGCTCTGATACCAATTGTTGGTCTCGAAACGAGTAAACAGGTGTATGGAGGGGGGGGGGGGAGAATACACCTGTGATTACAAATTAAAACTTCTTGTAAAACTTATCAGGTTACTTAAGACAGTAGCTCATCAGTGGACTTGAGGTCTGCTGAGAGTTACTTTGTGAAAGCTTACTAAGATAATACCTCCACTGAAAGCACAAGACTTTCAGTTGAACTACTATCTAATTAGCTTTCAGTTGCGGATTAGTGAGCCCTTAGAAAACTCGTTTTACTTTGATAAACTTTGAGATTAACACACACTTAGGAAAACAGATAATAAGAACACAAGGTATAAAGTGGTTCAGAGGTGAATCTCCTACGTCCACTGTCCTGATCAAACAGGAGAATTCCTTTCACTTGGAATTCCTTGTGTTATAGTGCCAAGGTGCACTGATCAATTAATCCTCTCTTAGGATGATTGATCACTAGGAAATTCCAGGTCCTAGTTCCCAAAACAAACCAATTTTTAGACTGATACAACAATCAGTTTACTAACACCACTTAACACTAGCTCTCCACCTAAACACTGAGTAGGGTTTTGAGTAGGGTTTTGGTTCCAACTATTTTGAGATAATCCTTACAAGTTTAGCTCAGGGCTTAGGATTGGATTATCTCTTTCTAAGATTTGGATATATCTTTTAAGCTTGGTTACAGAAGGTTTGTTATGCTCTCTACAAATGTGAAACACTTGGGAAACAATGATAATCTCGAGTGCTTCTTAGTTGTTATGAATGTAGAGATAGCTTTGATCTTGTGAGTTTCCCGTGCTTGGAAATGTGCACGTCCTTCTGTATTTATAGGCTTCCTTGAAAATCTTCCCGTTGGATTTGAATCTTCTCAAGTAAGTCTTCTTGTATCTGATTGGTTCAAACGGCTCTATTTGAAGTTTTAAGTCTTGTCAAGAAACGGCTGCAAAAACCATGCTTGTTCACCAGCTTTCTGTAGATTGCTAGGTGAAGGACTTTTGGTACTTGTCAGGCTGGGGCAGGTCGGCTGTCAGTAAGTACACTGACGTGTCATCTTCTCATTGGACCTTAAGTCTGCGTGCCCAGATTCTTGTCTTGCTTTAAGGTGGAACTCCTCTGAGAGAACCTTCTTATTCCTTCATTTATGGTAAGCTTCACTGAAATTCATTTTGCCTTGTTCCAATCCAGATTTAACTAACATCTTAAAGTATGATTAGTATTAACAGTACTTTGTTAGTTCTTTATCAGTGGACCTTTGTCCTCTCCTGATAGTTTAGTCTTAGTGAGAATGCACTTAGAAAACATTCAAGACTTAGACTTCTTTCTCAGATCACTTAGTCTTCAGCGGACTTTTACTTTCAGTGGACTTCATCTTCAGCAGACTTCATACTAAAATACACTCTAGTTTTTACTAACTGCACTCCAGTTCTTAACACTTTGAACTGTTTAACTAAACATTAACTCTACTGAATAATTTACTTACAAACCAACTTAGGAGGGACATGTTGGCATCTAATCAAAACATAAGTCTTATACATTTTCCCAACACACGACCTAATTCCTACCATCTCTAATAACTGGGTAAGTGTTTAATTTTTTTGGATAATTGATATTTCCCCATTTTTATTCCTTAGACAGCTTACATATGGTAAATTTAAGATATTTCAGAAATTATCTGTGGGTAGGGCTAGTATTATATTGTAATTAGGGCAGCATTATATATGTGTTTTGAATCAGAGTATTAGTATAAGTTCTCTGTTCTCATATCGTTTCAACTTTTTAAGTGGCATTGTTTTAAAATCTGGCTTCCTGCTCTACTTCTCTAAATGCACGTGTTAGTATACATTCTTAGATTATGTGCTTTGAATGTATTATAGGTTTAATGAATTTATGAACAATATTTAAATTCATTAACATTTTGCCACTATTTTAAATTTTGTGTTGAATTATATTTTTTTCGACATAACCCGTTTGTGGCCCGTTTATCCCGAGGCCCGTTAGGGTTAGGGTTAGGTCTTAATTACTAGAGGCCCGTTAAGAGTGAACCGGATAAGGCCCTAACCCATTTAGCCCGAAGCCCGTTAAGGCCGACCCTATAGGGTTAGGGCTAGCCCGTTTAACATCTCTAATAATAATATTCCAAATATTATTATTGGGATTTCATATTTAATTAAATCTAATTTAATTAAATAATAATAATAATTAATTCCAAATATAATTATTATTATATTCTCCATAAATTAAATATTATATCCAATACAATATTTAATCAACCAACTATAATTGGTAAATTGTCATTACTTGTTGTGTGACCCATATGCCCTCGTATATCGAGCGATTAGTCAAACTAACGGTCTTAATTGAACCCTAGACAATAAATCAGACATTCTCAATATACGAGGTACGTTGCAAGAAAATCTGTAACTACCTGTAATATTGTGGGCTATTGTGATATCTTCCTTTCATTCACGAATACTCGATTAAGTCTTGAACATGATGAAGTGTCTAATCAAATAACTTAATCATATTATCTCCAATCATTAATTGATCAAGTATATCACACTTAACCACAAAGTCTAAGTTGATGTGCATCGGCCGACGACTTAGATCCAATTATGATGAGAAGACGAGTATTCTCTCTAAATCCACATTGAGGAATGAATCCTATTCTTGGCGCAACTACCACGCACATGCATTTTGTGATGAACCCAATCCATGACATATCTACCCGTGGAAGGGTGCAAGCGTCGGTCATGGTCAAAGTTCACCACTCCACACATGTCGTGCGTATTGACCTCAAGTCAGAGGAGTATCACATCGCTCCCACTAACCGAGACACCCGTAGACACATTATGCGAAATTACATCAAACGGTTTCTCGGATGGGTATACCAATACCCTCTAAGGTATCTGTGCATCCATCATGAGATACCCGGTATCTCGTAGTAAGTGAGATCTTACTACACTCTCTAAGAGTATGATGCAGATCGCACACCAATCACAATTGCATCATCAATATTCCATTCTTGATGATCCTTGATCGGGGCTATTTGAGAATCATACTTAAGTCATCTGAGTTCTCACTCACTCAATGACAGTAGTGATTCATGAGAACACAAATAAGAATATATGCAAACAATCAAACATCATATTCAGATAAGTGTAACGCCATACATTTAATATTAAATCAATAATAATATTAAACTAAATCTGAATATTATCTAAGTATTATGTCCTTTTGATGGATTGTCTCTAGGACACTAACACTAACAATCTCCCACTTGGAATAGAGTCAATCACCTACATGTCTAACCCCTAGACCATCAAATGTCTAGTGTGTACATGAACAGTGAAAAGGATTTGCAAGATTATCCATTTCATTTCTCATATCGATATGATCTCTCGGATCAAATCATAACGCCTCGGTACATGCCTATTTCTGTTATCAGATCTCGGTTCCTTTGCTCATGCAATCGCACCAACATTGTCACAATATAACATTATTTGACAACTGGCACTCGGAACTACCCCTAGTTCTTTCAAGAACCTTAAAATCCAGACAGCCTCAAAGGCTTCTGACACAACAATGTACTTAACTTCGGTTGTTGAATCTGCGGTGAGATCTTGCTTGGAACTATTCCAACTTACCGCCTCATCATTGAGATTGAATATATAATTTGACGGTGATTTATAATCTTTACAGTCTGACTGGAAACTCGCATCAGCATAGCCCGTGACGACTAGCTCTGATTGGCTACCGTAGATAAGAAAATGTTCTTTAGTACGCCTGAGGTACTTCATAACATTCTTGACAGCAATCTGGTAAGGCTCACCTGGATTCCACTGGTTGTACCAGTGATGTTGACAACGTAGGCCACATCTGGCCTCGTGCAAGTCATGGCGTACATGATGGAACCCAATTGCAGATGCATATGAAGCGTCCTTCATGTGCTCGATATCAGCTTCGCTAGAAGGATAGTCCTTCTTCGACAACTTTATCCCATGATTTGCTAGTAGAGACCCTCTCTTAGAGTTCTCCATTGCAAAATGTTTCAACACCTTATCTACGTAGGTGGATTGTGACAGCCCTACCATCTTCTTGGATCTATTCCTATGGACCTTGATCCCTAAGATGTAGCATGCTTCACCAAGATCCTTCATCATGAAGGTCTTTGATAACTAATCTTTCACGGACTGCATTGGCGGGATGTTATTTCCTATATTCAATATGTCATTGACATATACGACTATAAAGACAATACTCTTCCCGCTGCGTTTACGACAAACACAAGGATCTTCCAAATTTCAGATGAAGTTAAAGGATTTGACAGCTTCATCAAATTGGATATTCCAACTCCTAGAAGCTTGCTTCATTCCATAGATGGATCGTTTAAGCTTGCACACAAGATTAGACTTTGGCTTAGATATAAAACCCTCTAATTGAGTCACAAACACTTCCTTATCAATGTTACCATTGAGAAAAGTTGTTTTGACGTCCATCTACCAAAACTCATAATCGTGGTGTGCTGCTATCGCAAGTAAAATTCGAATGGACTTGATCTCAGCAACTGGCGAGAAAGTCTCATCATAGTCAATACCTCGTGTTGACTATAACCTTTCACCACCAACCTATCTTTATAGGTTTGTACTTTGCCATTTGCATCGGTCTTACGCTTGAAGACTCACTTGCAACCTATGGGTCTAACCCCTTTCTGGCAACTCAATTAAGTCCTAGACTTAATTGGTATACATCGAGTCCATCTCAGATTTCATGGCTTCATGCCACTTCTCTGAGTCAACATCTAATGTTGCTTCAGTATATGTTCTAGGTTCGTCTTTATCCGGGACCTCCACGTCATCATGTTCCTCCACGAGGAACCCATAATACCTAGTGGGTGGATTACAAATCCTAGTCGACTTACGGAGTAGTGGTTGTGCAGGCTGTACATTCTGATCGTGAAAATTTTGTGGTGCAGCGACATTATCGTTGACCGGAGAGTCCTCAAGAGCGACACTTTCAAATGCCTCTTGGGCGGGAGTTTGAACTATGTCATTCTCATTCAACCCACTTGGAGGTTGTTGTGAAGGCAATGCAACTCCAATTACGCTCCCACTGGCTGAAAGAGGATCACCTAGTGATAAATTTCCACCATGAGAGTCGCTGAATGCTCCCACTGATTCTTTGTCATGTTGCTTTGACAAATCATCAGTCTTTATGTTAATTCGTGGTTCTTGAATCTCTTCAAGTTCTATCTTCTTACGGCTTTGTTCCTTAAAGACGTACTCGTCTTTTAGGACCTTGGCTTGCCTAGAAACAATCACTGGTTGTTTCTCTGGTAGATAGAAATGATATCCTCTTGTCTCTTTAGGATATCCCACAAAATAACCATTTTCACCTTCTATGAGTCGGGGATATCTTCCCATCCATTTTTCTTAAAAATTGGCAAACAGGGTCTTTTAACGTCAGATTCCCAAGACTAAGTGCATATTCTTTTTTGAATTCATCCCATAAATCGATAATGGTTCGTTGCACCATTCCACAAGAATGCGTATAAAGAGTCGATCGAATATTATCCAAAGACTCCTTACTCAGCCCATTCTTAATGAAATCTATCTTATCACATCGATTTCTGGATGCAAATCCTATATTCCTACAACGAGTGTTACAAGTACATCTAGCAAACTTATTGCAAACACCCATTCTTTTAGCTCTTCGTCTTTTAGAATATGAACTTTTACCCAAACCAGCTAAGCGTGGAACAAATGAATTAGGAAATTCACCTCCAAACCTAACCTTTGCTTCAATCAACCAACGTAAATCAACCGGAAGTTTCTTAATCATTAGTAACCTCAACCTCTCACATCGAGCATGATATATTTTAATTACATCATTTTTACCGAAGTAGGGAAAACGTTTATTCAAAGAAGCAATAGTCGCATCCATAGTATCAATTTGAGAGTTTTGTGCAAAGATCAGAGAAACAAAATTAAAGATTTATTCAAATTTCAAGACATTACATAATAATCATAAAAATGCTACTGCCCAAGATAAAACTAAAACTTGTACAGCGAGTGTTATGACAAATAGAGAAAATGCACCAAATTTTTCTCCCTGATAATAGCAACACATGAGCGTGAAAAGGTAAATAATAGTGATGATGGAAAGAAAGAATTTCCACATTTTGGTTGAGTTGATGAAAATTCAAAGAAGTGTGTTCTAGAGATAAGAGTAGAATGAAGTATTTATAGAGTAATTTTTTTAAAATATGGCCGTTTATGATCGTTGGAGAAGATGAGTGGATTATATATTAAAAAATTTAACACAATTTTATGATCGTTATTTTTACAAGGGATTGCCTCGATCCATTTTGAAACATAGTCAACTCCAACTAAAATGTGTTGATAACCAAAAGATGGTGGATTAGAAGGACCCATAAAATCAATTCCCCAACAATCAAACACTTCAAAAATTAAAATAGGATTTAATGGCATCATATTTCTACGAGTTATACCCCCCATTCTCTGACACCTATCACAAGATTTGCAAAATTCATGTGTATCTTTGAAAAGTGTCGGCCAATAAAATCCACACTGTAATATTTTAGAAGCGGTTTTTCTTGATGAAAAGTGCCCACCACAAGCTTCTGAGTGAGAAAAGTTTATTATGCTTTGAATTTCATTATCCGGGACACATCTTCTTATTATTTGGTCAGGATAATATTTAAAAAGATATGGATCATCCCAAAAGAAATTTCTCACCTTCCAAAAAAATTTCTTCTTATCTTGAGCATTCCAATGAATTGAAATTTGACCTCTCGCAAGATTTGACTTGTCGCAAGAAAGTTAGCAATATCCGCAAACCATGGCTCGCTAGATACGGTGAACAATTGTTCATCGGGAAAAGAGTCATTTATGGGGCTTGTCTCAAAAGACGCGTCACATGTAAGCCTAGATAAGTGGTCAGCAACTACATTTTCTACCCCCTTTTTATCTTTAATTATAATATCAAATTCTTGGAGTAAAAGTATCCACCTAATTAACCTGCGCTTTGCATCTTTCTTTTCTAGTAAATATTTTAAAGCTGAATGATCAGTATACACAAGAATAGGGGAACCAACAAGATAAGACCTAAATTTTTCTAGTGCAAATACTACAGCAAGCAATTCTTTTTCAGTGGTAGAATAATTCATTTGAGCATTGTTTAGAGTTTTACTTGCGTAATATATCACATAAGGTTTCTTATATTTTCTCTTTCCTAAAACAGCTCCTACAGCATAATCACTAGCATCACACATAATTTCAAAAGGCAAGGTCCAATCGGGAGGTTGCATAATAGGTGCAGAAGTGAGCATTTCTTTAAGTGTTACAAAAGCTTTTTCACAAGAATCGGTCCATTCGAACACTGCATCTTTTAATAAAAGGTTACATATTGGTCTAGAAATTGTGCTAAAGTTTTTTATGAACCTTCTATAAAAACCCGCATGTCCTAAAATGATCTAATATCTTTAACTGATTTTGGTGTTGGTAAGTTAGCAATTAGATCAATTTTAGATCTGTCAACTTCTATTCCTTTTGATGAAACAATGTGTCCTAATACAATTCCATCAGTTACCATGTAATGACATTTTTCTCAATTAAGAACAAGATTTTTCTCCTCACATCTGGTCAAAACTTTAGCTAAATTTATTAGACAATCATCGAAAGAGTTTCCAAAGACAGAGAAATCATCCATGAAAACTTCGAGAATATGTTCAATCATGTCACTAAAGATGCTTACCATACATCTTTGAAATGTTGCTGGTGCATTACATAATCCAAATGGCATTCTTCGATATGCAAAGGTTCCAAAGGGACATGTAAATGTTGTTTTTTCCTGGTCCTCTAATGAAATTGCAATTTGATTATACCCTGAATATCCATCTAAAAAGCAATAAAACTCATGTCCAGCAATTCTTTCTAAGATTTGATCCATGAAGGGTAGGAGAAAATGATCTTTCCTACTCATTAAATTTAATTTTCTGTAGTCAATGCATACACGCCAACCAGTAACATTCCTAGTTGGATTCAATTCATTGTTATCATTTTTAACTACAGTTACTCCAGATTTCTTAGGCACAACTTGAGTAGGACTTACCCATTTACTATCAGAAATAGAATATATAATGTCATTATCTAGTAGCTAATGACTTCTTTTCTTATAACTTCTTTCATATTAGGATTGAGCCTTCGTTGCATTTGCCTAGAAGGTTTAATATTTTTCTTCTAAATAAATATTATGGTTACAAATCAATGGGCTAATTCCTTTTATGTCAGCTATAGTTCATCCTATTGCATGCTTATGAACTTTTAATACTTCTAACAATTTGTGCTCTTGTTCATTACTTAATTATGAATATATTATTAACGGATATGTATCATTATCACCCAAATAAGCATACTTCAAACTTGATGGTAGAAGCTTCAATTCTAACACTGGTGGTTGAATACTTGATGGAATTGGAGCTTTTTCAGATTTTGACAATTGTTCAAATTTAGGTTTCCATTCATTAACCTCTGAAACCTGTGAGATCTTAAATATAGAAGCAAATTCTGAATTGTCTTCATTAACATAATCACTAGTTATTAGATTTTTCTAAGGGATCAGTAAATGAAGTTATAAAATGTTCAAGAGTGTATTTCTCAATTACATCAATTTCATATGCTTCATCATTATTTTCTGGTTGTTTAGAAATGTTGAAAACATTTAACTCCAATGTCATATTTCCAAAAGAAAGATTTAAAACCCCATTTCTATACCGGGAAGAAGTTACCTTCTTATGACGAAAAACCTAATAAAAGATGAATTGTTCTTTGCAAAACCTCCTCGGCAACGGCGCCAAAAACTTGATAACACCTTAAAGTTGTGCACCCAAGTATAGGTTTGTCTCAAGTAATAAATTTCTCGGAAGTCCGAGTGTCGAACCACAAGGAAGTTTGGAAGAAAATATCAAATAGTTGTATGGTCTTAAGGGTTTATATAATTTGTAAATTACTAGAGCTTTGGGAATTCACTTGAAGTAAAACGCTAGAGTTATATTTAGCTATCTTTGATAACTCAATTGAAATCTAACAATCAAGTGATTTCAATCAGAAGATGATACATTGAACACTTAGAGAACCTTGAAAACTACCTTTAGTTGACTTTAGGAGTATATGAAATCAATTGTTAATGTGTGAAACTAAGCATTCCTTGTGCCAATATGTCTACAACAAATCAAAGCCTCAACAAATCAAAACATTTTTCATAATTCATAAAACAACTAAAGGGATTTATCATTGAAGATCTTTATTGAAAAACTAAGAACAACACTAGTATTCTACCAAAGCTTCATCCCTAGCTCTAGCAAAATATTTAGCTATTCATACTAATACAAACACAACTCATTTTTCTTTGAGAGATACTAGAAAAAAGAAAGATATATTGAAGAAAGTTTGATGCTCAAAATGGTTGCTAAAGAGCCCTTTATATAGGCCACAAGCTAGTGCTTTTCAGGAACTTGTAATCAATTTTGGTGGCCTGCAAATATTGACAATTTAAGCCTTCCAACGATATGAATCTCATCTTGTTCCCTGAATAAGACTTTTAGGCCATTGAATTGTCTTTCCATGAAGACCAAGATTTCGAAAATTGGCTTTATGAGCTGAAAATTATGACCAAAATGGTAGAGTTGTTCAACACTGAAATAAAAAGTCTTGGCAGATTCTGGTGTCAAGTTGAAAACTTCATATCTCCACTTGTATGCATTAAATGGCTTGGGTAATTTTACTGTGTTTATATAGACTTCTCAGTTGATCATTCCAAGTGGTCTAGAGTTATTTGGATATTTTCTCGAATTATGGTGAATACATTTCCAAATTGTGTCCTGTGAAATTTAAAATCTGGAACATTCACATAGATTTTACTTTTCACCCTTGAAGACGATGGTTTTAGCCTTTTGGACCTAAAGACAACTTGTAATAGAATTAGTTAGTGATTCAATGCAACTAGAATTAGATCAATTGGATAAATATATCTCCAATTATGGTTCAAATATGAAAATGTGTCTTCAATTAAAATTCATAAAGTATTTGGACTACAATGTAGTTTTGATTATTTGAGTATAATTGGACCTTAAACTTGCAAGATTGAATAAGTATGAAACTTATAACTTTAGTACATGGTCTTAGGTGTCCAACATCATCAATATCATATCATTTGAATAAATATAACTCAAGTTATGATCTCAAGAATAATCAATACATATACTAGCCATGTTAAATCATGCTTATGTTTTCCATTATTATAGAAAATTAGATATTTAATATTAAACTATAACGTACGAAATTATATATATGAATATGCTACAAATAATATATGATAATACTCAAAACAATACATAAAACAGATATAACATATGTAAAAATAAACACTAACCATAAATCTCCTATAAAAAGAGGCGAGGCCATGAAAGCTACAGGCCTCCGTCACGGACGAAGGAGAAGGCCAGTCCTTAATCACTTATACCTTGGATTCATCAACCTGTATGCCACTTGCAGAAATAAAATACCTAAGGAACAAAACTGATTCCACCCCGAATAAACACTTTCTGGGAGCTACATAGAACTTTTCCATCCGAAAATAACCAAAACAACTCGTAAATGTTGAACGTGCGCCTCCAACGCACGACTGTAGACAAGAATATCATCAAAATATACTACAACACACTTCTCAATAAGTGATCACAAGGTCTAGTTCACAATATACATAAACGTACTTAGAGCATTTGAAAGGCCAAATGGCATCACCAACCATTCAAAAAGACATTCCCCTATTTTGAACGTTGTTTTCCATTCATCCCTCGGGCGTATACGAATTTGATGGTACCCACTGCGAAGGTCCAACTTACTGAAAATAACCGCCCTATAAAGTTGGTCAAGTAAGTCATCCAATTGTGGAATCGAGAATCTGTATCTCACAGAGATTTTGTTTATAACTCTACTATCCACGCATATGCGCCAAGTGTTGTCCTTCTTAGGAATAAGAAGAGCTGGAACCGCACACGGACTCATACTTTGCCTGACCGACCCACGTTGTATGAGTTCTTCCACTTGGCAATGTAACTCGGCGTGCTCCACAGGGCTCATACGATAATGAGGGCGGTTCGGAAGTGACGCCCCAGGAACTAAATCAATATGATGTTGAATATCCCTTAGAGGCGGCAAACCCTGGGGCAATTCCTCAGGAAAGACATCACTGAATTCCTCCAACATAGTACAAAGTAGGGGATGGGGTGACGAGCTCGAATTGGGTGGATCAACCCCCAACAATAGAAAGCAAACAGGGGCATCCACTAATTCCCTGGAAAAAGCAGCCCGTGATAGTAATAATATGGAATCTGGAGATGCAGATTGTTTATACACCGAAGAGTGTAATATAGTTTTAGCTCCCTCAAAGACAAAACTATAAGTGTTTTGATGCCAATCATGAATCACAGATCTATCAAACTGCCACGGTCTACCCAACAATAAATGACAAGGGTCCATCGGGACGACATTGCACCACACCGAATCCCTGTACTTATTACCATTAGATAAATGTACAAGCACATGACGATCAATAATAATAGAGCTACCACATTGAATTCAAACAAGTGTATAAGGAAAAATGTACGGTTCAATAGACAAATTAAGTTTAGTAACCGCATCAGTAGAAATCACATTCTCACATGATCCCGAATCAATAATAAAGTGATAAATCTTACCATTAATTGTGCACGTGGACTCAAAAAGTTGATGGCACTGGTTGTCAGAATCTGGGGCCTTCTTTGGTGCCAAGCATGTCCGACGAAGGACTAGCAAGGGCCCAATATCTCCAGTAACATGCTCCTCTGGAATAGTGTCCGAACCATCAGTGTCGAATACGGGAGGACCGTCATACCCCGATGTCTCCCAATCATCCATCAACAGTGCATGCTGATGCACATGGGGGCACAAAGAGCATCGATGGCCCATTTCACAACAACCGAAACAATGAATTGCAGTATGGCCAGCGTCCGTTGGCTTCCTCGAAGTCGATCCTATCTCGAATATAGATATGACAGAAGAAGGCAAGTGAGTCTGTGGGTTGGGGGAAGGGGTTGGGGGTGTGGACGTTGGACGAAGGGAAAATACTGATGGCCCCGTCGTCCAACGTGAACCCTATTGTTCTAGAAATAAAGCTAGTTGATGCGCCTCAGACACTGATAAAGGATCCAGTAATGTCAACGTCTCCTGGATTGATGACTTCAAGCCACCTTAATATCGAGACATCAATTGTGATTGAGAGTCGCGAACATCGATCCGAGACAGATATTGATAGAATTCCTCTGTATACGCATCCACAGAATGATTGCCCTATCGCAAATTGTGGAGGCGTTGATAAAGAGCACTCTTGTAGTTGTGCGGGAGAAATTCGCGTTCCATGTGCTTGTGAAATTTATCCCATGACACAATCCGGGTTTGCGCTCGCGAATACGGGACAACTTAAGTTGCTGCAACCATGAAGAGGCTCTGTGGCAAAGACGAGTGGCAACCAAAGCCACACGGCGATTGTCTGGAACCGATTTAAAGTCAAGGATATCCTCAACCGTATTGATCCAATCAAAGAAATTTGTACAGGTCGAGACCCCCGTAAACTCAGGAATCTCCAATTTGAAACCAGTCCCCCAACGACGATCATCATCCTCCTGACCATCATGCACGCAAGCAAGGGGCGCAAAAGGATTGACGTTGGAAATAGTCTCGTCCTTATCCGAATCAGAAGGTGTGCGTATCAGATATCTCGGACGCAGTGGATCGCATCTCAGACCAGGATGAAGACCGTTTCGCGCATCCGGTATGTTATTGGAAACTATCAAGCGCAAAGTATCCACATTCACCGTCAACACGACCACTTGATAGGTTAGTTCAGCGACGTTTGCATCTCGTTGAGCATCGGCCTGAATAGCAGCAACATCAACATGGGGTTGGCATTTCGCAGGCATCGTACCCGACACGTGATACCAACTAACATAGCAGAAGTGTAATGAAACGAAAGAGATGAATACCTTGATACTACGTAAACTAGGCGATACTATTAATTCTTATTTCAATATCAAAATTCAACAACCTCAACAAAGTCACAAACGGAAATAAATAGTCTCAGTAAAAAACCCTAAAGCCCATGCAACAAGGTCCAAAATAAAATAAACATAATGGGCCAAAAATCAAGCATAAAATATAAATATCACTTCTTAGGCTTAAACACACAATCATGGGCCTCCAGGAATGAAAGTGATATCACAGCTGCATCAAGTTCTCACTCACTAAATGACAGTATCGATTTAAGGGAACACATATATGAATAATGCAAACAATCAAACATAATATTCAGATAAGTGTAAAGCCATATATTTAATATTAACTTAATCAATAATATTAAACCATAAACTGAATATCATCTTAGTATTATATCCTTAAAGGATTGTCTCTAGGACACTAACACTAACACTATGTACCAAATCTCTATTTGTGTGGTGGTCAAATGTCCCTGCAAATTGAAGTAAGTTAATTTTTAGGAATTCATAGGTTAGGATCTTCTCCAGTGATATTCTTTGCAATCCAAGTCAGTTTGGCAGTTGCAGCTTTCCTGCCAACCTTACTTGGTCCTCCTTTAGCACGAGTAACTGATTTTTGGTTCAGCTAGTGGGACATTCTTTAAATCTTTCCCTTTCCATTCCAGAATTTATTGAAGATTTATTTCCTCTTAAAAAATCAACAGTCTTCTCTGGCTGTAGACTTTGTTTGTAAGGTTTGGTTAGAGACTTCTTCCTTACAAGGTATTTTTCCTTTTTATCTTCATTAGGAACATCTGATTTTCCATAGATGATATTATATGTATAATACATAGTATACATATTGTAAAATAAAAAGAAACTCCACCAAAACCTATCTAATTGCTTCTCGAAAACTGAAACAAACATAAGTATATAGTTGTGCAGCGACCTACTTTTATAATTTACTAGTATAAATTAGAATTGGTGTTAATTTATAATCTATATGTTTATGTTTTCTGACCATTAATCCAATTTCTCCATTTGTAAATAAATTAATGACAAAAACTTGTGTGAACTCTATTTCACGTAAATTCGGGTGTCACGGTTATGTGTACAAACTATTATTGTTATGTGTATTTACTATCAATGTTATGCATATGTGCTATCACTGTTTGAAAAATCAAATATTTATTTTAACAATGATAGTTGATATGCTTAACAGTGATAACAGTGTATTCGCTATCAATGTTTACATAACAGTAATACTTAAAAAAGAAAGTTAATGTAAATGCAAGTGCACTAGAGACCTACTCTAAATTGATGGAGTTTTAATGCGTAATATTCATTTAAAAATTCTTATAGACTATTTCAGTTTATAAAAGTTTGTAGGTTTCAATTGTAATGGACTTGTGTTGGTATATAGAAAAAAAATCATAATGTATTTTATATATTAATTCTTGTTGTGCCCCCGCTATGAAAGATTTCTGGGTCCGTCCCTGGATGATATCAAGTATCGTCTTTTGCTTATCTTCAAACAAGTTCCTAATCATTCTTTGCACAATTTGTTATTCAAGCTCTTGAGTGTGTAATTCTACTTGCTGGGTCTCTTGTTGTTGCTTAACAAACACTTGTACATAATCTTCTAAGTAATCTTTCCAATCGCATGTATTGTACCAATACCTGTCAACTTTCCTTAAGGCCTTTGTTGTAATTGTTGGGTTTTAGAGGCACGTAAACACGTAAATATGCGCAGCAGAATAATAAAGTTCACCAACAACGAACAATTAATCGCATAATAAATTTGCAAGAATATTAAATGGAATTCTTACAGAGCTTCGTACGTGGAATCCTCCACTATGGTATCCACGCAATAACTATTCACCAATCTGCACCGAGGTGCCAGTGTTGAATCTCGAGGCGAACTTGCTAGGAAAACTCGAGTTAGAGATATTATGGAGAAATTATATTTCTTGTGTGATGGTCCCGTTTTCAAAGGGCAAAATGGGAATTCAGGAGCAATTTTTTTTTTAAAACCTTTTTGCTTAGAGAGTTCAGCAAGAGTGAAGAGTTCTCAAGTCACTGCATTGCTAAGAGGCTGAGCTACACAGTCAGTGAGAAGACTGGAAGGCTCATGCTCTTAGCAACACAGTGACTCGAGAGGTTACACTTCAAGACACTGCTCTGCTTAGAGGCTGAGCTACCAAGTCAGTGAGAAGGCTTGGAGGCTTATGCTCTAAGCAAGGCAGTGACTCGAGATACTGAACTCTCGAGTGCGTTGCCTGAACTGGTCAGTGAGATGGATTTTCCCTGACCTGAATGATTACTAAAGATTTCTTTTAACAATGCTCTTAGTGAGCAGATTTTCACAACACTTTAGTAAATACATTTAAGATAAGTACGCTCAGTTTAACGTGGTTCAGAGACTCAAGCTCTTACATCCACGACCTGATTTAACAGGAAATCCACTAATTGGGATTCTTGTTTTTAACGTGCCAAGGTGCACACAACACTGGACTCACGCCACTCCCTGGGCTGCCTCTCCTCACAAACTAACTTCCACCAACAAACCTAACTAGAGGGTTTTGGTTTCAGTTGGGTTTCTCCAACTAGGCGAGGTTTTCCTTTACAATGAGTTAGCCTAAAGCTAAGATTAGGAAAACCTCTCTAAGCTATGAGTTACAAGCTGAACACTCATTTGTGTATATCTACGAACTCTAAAGTTCAGTGTACAAGATGTGAATCGTGCCTCCTTATAACTCCCAATAAAATGCACTAAACACTCTCACCTTCACAACTCGTAGGTGTTGATTTTTCTTACTTCACACAAACTTCAAACCGCAGCTATGAGCTTGTATTTATATTGTGGATTCAAATGTAACCGTTGGATGAAATTACATTTGAATCCATACAATTAATGGTTTCAACCACTTTTCTTGGAATGCGGCCTTGTCAGTGTCAGAGTTGCTGCTTTGTGCTGATTGGTCCACGTGGGCTGGATTCAACGGATCTTTGACTCAATGGGTTGACCAAGACCCACTGACTTTAGGTAGCTTCCTCCTTCACTGACTGATGATCTTCAGTGGACTGAACGTCTTTAGTGTAGTTGTCCTTCAGAGACTGTTTGAAGATCACTCCAAGAAGTTTGTCATAAGGCTGAATGACAAACTTCCCTGACCACAGTAGCCTGACTCCTTCAGGGCCTACTTGGTGCAGCACTGATCCTCTTGATCATGCTCTTCACTGAGTTGTCCACCTGACTTGGCTTAGATCAGCCAGGTTTGTACTCGGTGGGACATACTTCAGGCTTCTCTTCTAATTCAGGTCACTGCATGTCTTCAGTTAGTTCTCTGGGTGTCATCTTGATTTCCTCAGGCTGTGTTGCTGAGTTCCCCCTCGCTGAGTTCCCCCTCAACTGAGTTATTCTCAACTGACAGCCTATTCTACTGAGAGCTAACCTAGCCTGACCTGAAACTAAAGATACAATCCTAACTGCTTTCAAACCTATTACATGTTGTTTTGGAAAATCATCAAAACTAAAACATATCCAAACATTGTGTATTTAGGAATTCTCATAAGACACTTATTTATAGGGATCAACTTGGCTTAATTCCTAAGAAAGATATCGGGCATAACCCGTAAATATAATCTCTATGGATTATATTTTCCCAGATATGTTCCTACGAATAATATATTTACCATATCTATTATTCTTGTATAATAATATTCCAAATATTATTATTGAGATTTCATATTTAATTAAATCCAATTTAAGTAAATAATAATAATAATAATTAGTTATGAATATAATTATTATTATATTCTCCATAATTAAATATTATAGCTAATATAATACTTTAATCAACCAACTATAATTGGTGAACTGACATTGCTTATTGTGTGACCCATAGGCTCTCGTATATCGAGCGATTAGTCAAACTAACGGTCTTAATTGAACCCTAGACAATAAATTAGACATTCTCAATATACGAGGTATGTTGCAAGGAAATTTGCAACTACCTGTAATACTGTAGGCTATTGTGATATCTTCCTTTCATTCGTGAATACTCGATTAAACCTTGAACATGATGAAGTGTATATTTAAATAACTTAATAATATTATCTCAAATCACTAATTGATCATACCTGTCGCACTTACCACAAAGTCCTAGTCAACGTGCGCTGGCCGATATCTTAGATCCAATTATGATGAGAAGACGAGTATTCTCTCTTAAATCCACATTAAGGAATGAATCCTATTCTTGGCTCAACTACCACGCACATGTACATCGGGATGAACTCAATTCATGCCATATCTACCCTTGGAGGGTGCAAGCGTCGGTCATGGTCAAAGTTCATCACTCCACAAATATCGTGCGTATTGACCTCAAGTTAGAGGAGTATCACATCGCTCCCACTAGCCGAGACACCCATACAAATTATGTGGAATTACATCAAACAATTTCTCGGATGGGTATACCAATACCCTCTAAGGTATTTGTGCATCCATTATGAGATACCTAGTATCTCGTAGTAAGTGAGATCTTACTACACTCTCATAGAGTATAATGCAAATTGCACACCAATCTCCATTGCATCATCAATATCCCATTCTTGATGATCCCTGATCAGGGCTATTTGAGAATCGTACTTAAGTCATCTGAGTTCTCACTCACTCAATGACAGTATCGATTCAAAGGAACACAGATATGAATAATGCAAACAATCAAACATAATATTCAGATAAGTGTAAAGCCATACATCCAATATTAACTCAATCAATAATATTAAACTATAAACTGAATACCATCTTAGTATTATGTCCCAAAGGATTGTCTCTAGGAGACTAACATTAACAGTAATAACATTTTCCTTCAAATTCTTTGATGATTTTCCATAACACTCTAGTTTCTTTTGAAAGTAGTCTTTTTCTTTCTTTAGCTCAGTAATTTTCTTGTTCTTTAATTCAATTTCTCTCTTGTAGACTATACAGTTTGTAAGTCTATAGATGGCTTCATCAAATAGTTCCTCATAAGTCATAACTAATCTTCAAGTAATCAAATTCCTCTTCAAATCATTAATCTTGGATAACTTATTTTCAACTTTTTCAATTTTCATAAGTAGTTCCTTGACATTTTTCTTGAGTTTTTTATTTTCAGCCTTTAGATCATCATGATCACTCTTGATGAATACAATTCCTCAAAATTTTTATGGACAATATGAATCATATCACTGAGAGAATCCTTAACAATTTAGCCCCGTCTGGTTTACGAGATTGGATTGGACTAGATGAGATTGGATTAGATGGGATTGCATTAGATGTAATTGGACTAGGTCAGATTTTTTTTTTTACATATGTTTGCATTGTCGGATTGTATTATTTTTTATATTTTTATGTTAAAAGTAATTTTATATTAAATACCCAAAATTATCCTTAATCTTGTGCTGTTTTATTTCCATTCCTTCCTCATCAAACCAAAATCGGTAAAAAAAAATGATTAGGGTTTCCTCACGCTCATCTCCATCAGCCATTCGAATCCGGTTGGCTGTCGACTGGTTTCACTCCACCGCTGCCTGGTTCCGCTCCGCCATCGCATCTCTCCACCTCTCAGCCTCCGAGTTTGATTTTCTGCTGCCTTTCTCCATCAGCGTATTGAGTCTCTGTCGTCGCATCTCTCTGGTTCTCCACCGACTTTCTCTACTTCTCTGTCGGTTGTCTTCTTTCCCCACCTCCATTGGCCTTTTCATCACGTAAGCCCCTATTCACCGCTTGATTCATTACCCGAATTATTGAGGTCTCTCTCTCTCTCTCTTTCTCTCTCTCCGTTCTTTAAATATATGTAATTCTTGATATGTGTTTTGTGCAGACTGTCCGATTATATCCTTTAGTTATTCTTCAATTTGATGGGAATTCTTCTTCTTTTGGTTGATTTTTTACTTTTATTTTGCAAATTATTCAATGATTGTAGTCTTCGATCATTGACTAAGATTACAAAAATGAGGTCGAGTGACTTCGGTATTAAGCCATTAGGATAGGGGAAGATAACAACTAATATGTGAGTTAAGAGAAACAAAGTCTATTTATGATGAAACTAAACTCTGTTTTTTGTCACTGTGGTTCGAAATTATAGGTTTAATTTTTTTTAATTTAAAAACACAATATATCTTCATTTATAAGGTCACTGGTGGGTCCATATTGTCTATATGCATTGCATATTTAGAAATATAAATGTATAACTCCACCTTATGGTAGCTGCTATTAGTATCCCATGTGAAAGAGTATGTGTCTGTTGGTCCCAAAAATATTATTTGCGGAAAGCATTTTATAATTAATTTTAAGAAAAATCTCTTTTAAATTGCTAAAATAAATTATGCAGAAAATTAAAGAACAATTAATAAAAGAGACTCGAGAATTTTTATAGTGGTTCGGATATAATGATCCTACGTTCACTCTCCCTTTCTCCAAAGGGGTCTCACTCACCAACAACCTTACTTACTACTGGAATTGAGAAGTACCAGCTCATTCGTACAACTTACAACAACCTTTCAATGTGGTGAATAGGTTGAGTAATAATTCCAACTAGAATTCCTAAAAGAGTAGATATATTTGTATGAACAAGGTGGTGTATGGTGTGTTCGTGTGTTTCTCTATCTTTTGTGCTCTCTTGCCCGTGTTTCTTGTATTGAACTCATCACCATGCACTCCTATTTATAGGTGTTAAATAACTAGCCGTTGGAAGCTAGAAATTCAAACATCTACAAATAAAGAAATATAATCAATCATCTTGATTGATTGGTTAACTTCTTCTTTGATTGATTCTTCTTTGATCTACAACCAATCTTCATTGATATCAGTTGACTTCCCTTTCTTGATTCTTCTTATCTTTGGATCACAAGATCTTCTTGGTAGAGCAGTCTGGTAGAGCTCATCTGGTAGAGTAGTCTGGTACACCTCTTCTTGTCTACCTCATCTGGTCCTCTACCTCACCTAGTCCTCTACCTCATCTGGTCATCTACCTCATCTGGTCTTCTACCTCATCTGGTCCTCTGGTCCTCTACCTCATCTTGTCCCAACCTCATCTTGTCTCGACCTCATCTTGTCCAAGACTCCTCTAGTCCAAGACTCCTCTTGTCCAAGGCTCCTCTTGTCCAAGGCTCCTCTTGTCCAAGACTCCTCTTATCTGGAACTCCTCTTGTCCGGGACTTCTCTTGTCTGGAACTTCTCTTGTCTGGAACTCCTCTTGCCCGGGACTTTTATTGTCTTGTCTAATTCCCTTCCCCCTTAGCCTAAGACCTATTCTAGTCCTAGACTAGTCTGCAGCTGACTAACATGTCCAGCTGCTCCTATTACAAGTTCTTGTTTTAACATATTCAAAACATCTAATATATATCCCAACATGTCTTCTCTATATCTATCATGCCAACCTTTATTTAGGATATTTTGATTTTTGAGCTCTATTTTTATTTTTTTAATCTTCTATTTCAAATGTACATTACATATAAAACAGCCAAACTAGGGACAATGCATATGTCCATCCCTATTTAAATTTAACATTTTCTCAGCATTCGAGCTATGCATTCATCATCAAGTTAGTCGATAGATTCCACACAGTCCAATCCCAAGAATAAACATGTATTTTGCAAATGTGGAATTGAGTTGAAACTAAAGAATTCTCAGACCGATGAGAATCTTGGAAAAAGATTTTGGTCATGCCTAAAATACAATGTAATGTTTGTCATTTGGTGATTATGTTATGTTATTTTTCACAAATTCCACCCATGTTATTTGTTGTTGATGATTGATTTGTGTTTTTTTGTCATAGACACTTGGAGATTGCAAGTTTTTTAAGTGGTGTGATGATAAAATATGTCCAAGATACAAGGTGTTAATCCCTCGGTTCCTAAAAAAGTTTGATAAGCTTGAAAATGAAATAAATAACCTTAAGATCATAGACAACTTGAAGCAGAGTTAAGAAAGACTAAGGTCGTGGAGAGATCCTTGAGTTCAGAATTGGTTGAATTGAAGAACAAGCACACAGAGGAGATGAACAAAATGAAGAAGAATAAATTAATTTCACTTGACATTATTATGATGATATGTGTTGTGGTGGCATATCTAGTAGGACCCTACATAGGAAAGAAGAACGGGTTTTGGCTCTCTTGTAGCTTAATTGTGACTTTTTAATATATCTTAATTTATTAGACATATGTACATGGATTTGGCCCTGCAAGGGTAATGACAATTGTGATATTATTTTTTTAATCTGGATGTGTGTCACGTGTTTTGCCATTGGTTTTTTGAAAGTTATTGTGCATTTATTTGGCATCTCTTACGTGTGAACTATCTTGTGCGTCGTTGTTATTCAAATAACTCTTGTATACTTTGTATTTTTTGGAATCTCTTGTGCATTGATTAGTACGTTGTGTTGATAAGAAAATACTTCTAAGCAAAAATAAAATATTTGTGCAGTGAGTTGTTCAGAACCAGTTAGCAGAAAATGAAATAATATTTTCCTCGAATTCATCTTGTCAATACTCCTGCACACATGTGACTATCATTTTTCTATATCCAAGTAAGATAGATGACAGATATCCAAGCTAAATATTTTCTTCTATTTCAAAAATCATAGAATGGCGAGGTTGAGGCAAGAAGATTTCTTGTATGGGTTGGAGTGGGATGCTACCGTTGATACCACATTTGTAGAAGCTCTCTCTGATCAAGCAATGAATGAGAACTTTCAAGCAACTGGAGGAGAAAACACCGATGTTATCCGAGCTGCACAACTTGTTGACATTTGTTTCAAGAAGAGATTCAGCTTCAAGAAATGTTGGCATCAAGCTCATAAGCTGCGAATGAGGCACCGTATTATCTCATAGTTGCTTTCTGTACCTGGTGTTACTTATGATGAGTCTACAAACTGAAGGAGACACTGTGTTTTCTCATGGTTGCTTTCTCATGGTTAACATATTTAATTGGGACTAACTTACTAGTCCTAGCCAATCATGTGAACCAAACACAGCCTTAAAGAACTTGATGAGGATAATACCTCTACATCTTTAGCCATTAGACAAATGAGAGCCTCATTATCTTCAGAGTCTATAGATTCACACTCTTCAGTTGACTTTGAAGAAAAGGGACTTGCTTCTTGATCTTTGTTGAACTCTGAAAGCAGTGCCCTTATTCTTTCCTTGTCAAACTTTATCTTATTCTCTATCTTACAACTTTCTCCACCTCTGTGTACTTCTTGGTTTCAGGATATGGGCAATCTTTGATAATATATTTTGGTTTCCTCCAATTGTAACACAGATAAGTTGAGTTAGTATTATTTGATTTTGTAACCTTACCTTCTAGATGTGTCTTAGATGGGCTCTTCTTCCAATTTGTTCTCCTAGCAAATTTCTTGAACTGCTTAATTAGAAGTGTTATCTCTTCAGACTCATCATCTAAGTCTGCAACAGGGAGAGATTCTGCAGCTACCAAAGCTGTAACTTTTGAGATAGATGATTCTTTATCCTTCCTCCTGTCAATATCAAATTCATAATGTTTAAAGTCATAAAACAGTTCAAAAGTAGAAATCTAAGATAGATCTTTTGATTCTCTCATAGCTACAACTTTCATTTCCCACTCAGATGGAAGTGCTCTCAGTACTTTCATATTCATTTTCCTCTGTGAGTACTCTTTTCCAAGTGATTCAAGCTCTTTTTGTTTAGAAAAACTCTTAAGTTTCTTCAATTCATTTTGTTCATGCAATGTTCGTAGGCAATAATATACAATATTATGCATTTTCTCATCATCAAAATCAAAATAAGAGAAACTAAGGAAAAATATCCTAACAGCTGATTGAAGATCTTCAGGAAACTATCTTCATGAACTTTGCCGTCTTTAGGGAACTTGTCAGACTTCTCAAGGTCCTCTGTAGCCTATCTCCTTCAGGATCTATGAGGCACAACACTAATATTCAGAATCATGCTCTTCACTGAGTAGTCCACTGACCAACATAGAAAGATCAGGTTTATACTCAATGGAACTTCATTTAAGATTATCTTCAGGTCTTCAGGATTCCTAACTCCAGTTGAGTTCACGCTCACTTGAGTACTTGTAAAGTGAAAAGTGACTAACCTATCTTGAAGCTTTACAAGACACAATCATGACTGGACATTTCCTATTATAAGTGTAGGATCAAGCGCTTGCCACTAGACTAAAAGCTCGGACTTGTAGTAAGGTGCTACTTTATTTCCTTTAACCCCATCTAATTGCAGCGCCACAAGTCGAAAAGCCTCCGCCGGACTTGGCGCACCAGACCGTTATCGCGCCCGACTCGGCTGGGAGATGCTGGACTCTTCGCCCAACAACAAGCCATTTTGAAAATCATCAAAACCTAAATACCCCAATGTTGGGAGATGTTTTAGTTTTGATGATTTTCCAAAACAACATGTAATAGGTTTGAAAGCAGTCAGGATAGTATCTTTTATTTCAGGTCAGGCTAGATTAGCTTTCAGTAGAATAGGCTATTCAGTTGAGGGGGAACTCAGCAACACAGCCTGAAGATATCAAGATGACACCCAGAAGAACTGACTGAAGTCATGCTTGCAACCTGAACCAGAAGAAAAGCCTGAAGGATGTCCCACTGAGTGTAAACCAGTCTGATCTAAGCTAAGTCAGGTGGACCACTCAGTGAAGAGCATGATCAGGAGGATCAGTGCTGCACCAAGTAGGCCCTGAATGAGTCAGACTACGGTGGTCAGGGAAGTTTGTCATTCAGCCTTATGACAAACTTCTTGGAAATGATCTTCAAACAGTCTCTAAAGGACAACTACACTGAAGACGTTCAGTCCACTGAAGATCATCAGTCAGTGAAGGAGGAAGCTACCTAAAGTCAGTGGGTCTTGGTCAACCCACTGAGTCAAAGATCCGTGAATCCAGGCCACGTGGACCAATCAGCACAAGGCAGCAACTCTGACACTGACAAAGGCCGAATTCCAAGAAAAGTGGTTGAAACCATTAAATGTTGGATTCAAATGTATCTTCCCTCCAACGGATACATTTGAATCCTCATTATAAATACAAGCTCATAGCTTCGTTGTAAAGTGTATTGTATTGTGTGAAAGAAGAAAATAAACACCTACAAGCTGTGAGGGTGTGTTAGTTGTTAGGGAGTCATAAGGAAGTGTTACACACCCACGACACTGACCTTTAGGGTTATCACTTATATTTATTGAGTGTCAAGCTTGTAACTCATAGCTTAGAGAGGTTTTCCTAATCCTAGCTTAAGGCTAACACATTGTAAGGGAAAACCTCACATAGTTGGAGAAACCAAACCGAAACCAAAACCCTCTAGTTAGGTTTGTTGGGAGTAAGTTGTCAGTGAGAAAGGAGGGGCAGCCCAGGGAGTGGCGTGAGTCCAGTTGTAAGTGCACCTTGGCACATTAAAAACAAGAATCCTGAGATAGTGGATTTCCTGTTAAATCAGGCCGTAGATGTAAGAGCTTGAGTCTCTGAACTACGTTAAACCAAGTGTTAAATCATTACGTACTTACTAAAGGTTTTGTTATTTCCACTCACTGAGTGTAGTTTGAAAGAAAGAAGTTAGCCAAGTATTTAAGTCAGGGAGAATCTATCTCACTGACAAACTTAAGCAAACACTCGAGAGTTCAGTCTCTCGAGTCACTGCCTTGTTAAGAGACTGAGTCTTCAAGTCACCACACTGACTTGACCACTCTGACTCGTAGCAACGCAGTGACTTGAGGCTTTTCGCACTGAGCTCAGCACGCGCTCGAGAGCTCAGTCTCTCGAGTCACTGCCTTGTTGAGAGCCTGAGCCTTCAAGTCTCATCACTGACTTGATAGCTCTGACTCTCAGCAACGCAGTGACTTGAGTATTTCGTCACTGAGCTCATTCATGTTGCGTTGTATGGTTTAAAAAAAAATTGTTTGCTCCTGAATTCCCATTTTGCCCTTCGAAAACGGGACCATCAATTGGTATCAGAGCGGGTTATTCATATGACCACTGATCCAGTTTTGTTAAGAAAAATGGTCAACCGAACAGATCTTAAATGTTTTAAACTATGGGAATTCCTGCATATTTCAAACTATTACTTAAATTCTGACAATATTCTTGTAATAGAAAATCATCTGGTTAGAAGTTTTGGAATCATCAAAAAGGGGGAAATTGTTGGGATATGTTTTAGTTTTGATGATTTTCCAAAACAACATGTAATAGGTTTGAAAGCAGTCAGGATAGTATCTTTTATTTCAGGTCAGGCTAGATTAGCTTTCAGTAGAATAGGTTGTTCAGTTGAGGGGGAACTCAGTGAGGGGGAACTCAGCAACACAGCCTGAAGATATCAAGATGACACCCAGAAGAACTGACTGAAGTCATGCTTGCAACCTGAACCAGAAGAAAAGCCTGAAGGATGTCCCACTGAGTGTAAACCAGGCTGATCTAAGCTAAGTCAGGTGGACCACTCAGTGAAGAGCATGATCAGGAGGATCAGTGCTGCACCAAGTAGGCCCTGAAGGAGTCAGACTACTGTGGTCAGGGAAGTTTGTCATTCAGCCTTATGACAAACTTCTTGGAAATGATCTTCAAACAGTCTCTGAAGGACAACTACACTGAAGACGTTCAGTCCACTGAAGATCATCAGTCAGTGAAGGAGGAAGCTACCTAAAGTCAGTGGGTCTTGGTCAACCCACTGAGTCAAAGATCCGTGAATCCAGGCCACGTGGACCAATCAGCACAAGGCAGCAACTCTGACACTGACAAAGGTCGAATTCCAAGAAAAGTGGTTGAAACCATTAAATGTTGGATTCAAATGTATCTTCCCTCCAACGGATACATTTGAATCCTCATTATAAATACAAGCTCATAGCTTCGTTGTAAAGTGTGTTGTATTGTGTGAAAGAAGAAAATAAACACCTACAAGCTGTGAGGGTGTGTTAGTTGTTAGGGAGTCATAAGGAAGTGTTACATACCCACGACACTGACCTTTAGGGTTATCACTTATATTTATTGAGTGTCAAGCTTGTAACTCATAGCTTAGAGAGGTTTTCCCAATCCTAGCTTAAGGCTAACATATTGTAAGGGAAAACCTCACATAGTTGGAGAAACCAAACCGAAACAAAAACCCTCTAGTTAGGTTTGTTGGGAGTAAGTTGTCAGTGAGAAAGGAGGGGCAGCCCAGGGAGTGGCGTGAGTCCAGTTGTAAGTGCACCTAGGCACGTTAAAAATAAAAGAATCCTGAGATAGTGGATTTCCTATTAAATCAGGCCGTGGATGTAAGAGCTTGAGTCTCTGAACCACGTTAAACCAAGTGTTAAATCATTACGTACTTGCTAAAGGTTTTGTTATTTCCACTCACTGAGTGTAGTTTGAAAGAAAGAAGTTAGCCAAGTATTTAAGTCAGGGAGAATCTATCTCACTGACAAACTTAAGCAAACACTCGAGAGTTCAGTCCTTCGAGTCACTGCCTTGTTACGAGACTGAGTCTTCAAGTCACCACACTGACTTGACCACTCTGACGCGTAGCAATGCAGTGACTTGAGGCTTTTCGCACTGAACTCAGCACGCGCTCGAGAGCTCAGTCTCTCGAGTCACTGCCTTGTTGAGAGCCTGAGCCTTCAAGTCTCATCACTGACTTGATAGCTCTGACTCTCAGCAATGCAGTGACTTGAGTATTTCGTTACTGAGCTCATTCATGTTGCGTTGTATGGTTTAAAAAAAAATTGTTTGCTCCTGAATTCCCATTTTGCCCTTCGAAAACGGGACCATCAATTGGTATCAGAGCGGGTTGTTCACATGACCACTGATCCAGTTTTGTTAAGAAAAATGGTCAACCGAATAGATCTTAAATGTTTTAAACTATGGGAATTCCTGCATATTTCAAACTATTACTTAAATTCTGACAATATTCTTGTAATAGAAAATCATCTGGTTAGAAGTTTTGGAATCATCAAAAAGGGGGAAATTGTTGGGATATGTTTTAGTTTTGATGATTTTCCAAAACAACATGTAATAGGTTTGAAAGCAGTCAGGATAATATTTTTTATTTCAGGTCAGGCTAGATTAGCTTTTAGTAGAATAGGCTGTTCAGTTGAGGGGGAACTCAGCAACACAGCCTGAAGATATCAAGATGACACCCAGAAGAACTGACTGAAGTCATGCTTGCAACCTGAACCAGAAGAAAAGCCTGAAGGATGTCCCACTGAGTGTAAACCAGGCTGATCTAAGCTAAGTCAGGTGGACCACTCAGTGAAGAGCATGATCAGGAGGATCAGTGCTGCACCAAGTAGGCCCTGAAGGAGTCAGACTACTGTGGTCAGGGAAGTTTGTCATTTAGCCTTATGACAAACTTCTTGGAAATGATCTTCAAACAGTCTCTGAAGGACAACTACACTGAAGACGTTCAGTCCACTGAAGATCATCAGTCAGTGAAGGAGGAAGCTACCTAAAGTCAGTGGGTCTTGGTCAACCCACTGAGTCAAAGATCCGTGAATCCAGGCCACGTGGACCAATCAGCACAAGGCAGCAACTCTGACACTGACAAAGGCTGAATTCCAAGAAAAGTGGTTGAAATCATTAAATGTTGGATTCAAATGTATCTTCCCTCCAACGGATACATTTGAATCCTCATTATAAATACAAGTTCATAGCTTCGTTGTAAAGTGTGTTGTATTGTGTGAAAGAAGAAAATAAACACCTACAAGCTGTGAGGGTGTGTTAGTTGTTAGGGAGTCATAAGGAAGTGTTACACACCCACGACACTGACCTTTAGGGTTATCACTTATATTTATTGAGTGTCAAGCTTGTAACTCATAGCTTAGAGAGGTTTTCCCAATCCTAGCTTAAGGCTAACACATTGTAAGGGAAAACCTCACATAGTTGGAGAAACCAAACCGAAACCAAAACCCTCTAGTTAGGTTTGTTGGGAGTAAGTTGTCAGTGAGAAAGGAGGGGCAGCCCAGGGAGTGGCGTGAGTCCAGTTGTAAGTGCACCTTGGCACGTTAAAAACAAGAATCCTGAGATAGTGGATTTCCTGTTAAATCAGGCCGTGGATGTAAGAGCTTGAGTCTCTGAACCACGTTAAACCAAGTGTTAAATCATTACGTACTTGCTAAAGGTTTTGTTATTTCCACTCACTGAGTGTAGTTTGAAAGAAAGAAGTTAGCCAAGTATTTAAGTCAGGGAGAATCTATCTCACTGACAAACTTAAGCAAACACTCGAGAGTTCAGTCTCTCGAGTCACTGCCTTGTTACGAGACTGAGTCTTCAAGTCACCACACTGACTTGACCACTCTGACTCGTAGCAACGCAGTGACTTGAGGCTTTTCGCACTGAACTCAGCACGCGCTCGAGAGCTCAGTCTCTCGAGTCACTGCCTTGTTGAGAGCCTGAGCCTTCAAGTCTCATTACTAACTTGATAGCTCTGACTCTCAGCAACGCAGTGACTTGAGTATTTCGTCACTGAGCTCATTCATGTTGCGTTGTATGGTTTAAAAAAAAATTGTTTGCTCCTGAATTCCCATTTTGCCCTTCGAAAACGGGACCATCACCCAACAGTATGAATTATTTCTTCATGAACAACAGATGATTGTGTACAAACCACATATACCTCAAGGCAATGACGAACATACACCTCTTCTCCTCCTCCTCCTCCTCCTCCTCCATCGAATCCAACACTAATTCTACCCAATCCTCTAGTATCCCCTCCGCACCCAGTAAACACCTATTTCCCAAAACCGTCTCACCCAATCACAATCCCTTACACATGTTTCACGGTCTCAATGTCTGCCCCACAACGTGCATACTAGTTCAACATCAATGAACCTACTTACCAAATTTATACTAGTAAGGAGTATGCAATGTACCCTCCATATAAAATGTTGGATTTTCAAGATTACTTTGAATTTCCACTCTTACCCACTGCTTTGCCACCCATCACTTGTGTCACCCTCTACCTTACGCTTCATAACATCAAAATAGCCCAAATTCATTGAGTGCACCCCATCCTTGGTGAATCTTCATGCTTTGGGATCTTCTTAGTCAAAAAGACCAATTGGAATAACTCCAATTATGGATGTATCTTGCTCAGAGAATATGGAGGTAACCTTAACATATCCCATCTTCTTTCTCTCTCCTCAAAATAACTCACACACAAGCAAGTTACTAGGGTGGTCACCACTTTTAGTGATAATTATAGGTGAACCCCCATCATAGAGCTACGGGTCCTCCCAAACATTAAGGCTCTGTTTGGTTAGGGATGGTGGTGGGTGGGATGAGGATGGAAATGGAAAAAGGTGGATGGGGTAATTCAGCGAATAGTAAATATTTGTTTGGTTCGGGATGGAAAAATAAAGTTGGATGAAACTTTATGTCAAATAAAAAATGATGTTGTAATATTTTATTACTATTAGTGGGTGATATAATGACTGAGTGAAAGAAAAGTAGGAGAGATGATAAGAAAAAATATGAGAGGGATTGAATGAGTAAGAAAATGTGAGTGAGAGAAAAGTGATATGATTGTATAGAGTTATATGAAGATATTTGTATAGATATAATATAGGGGGGATATGTATATGGATGTGGAATGGGATGTGCTCATTCAAAATCAGATGGGATGAGAGATGACCCTATCCATAACCAAACATAGCCTAATAGATTGTCTATTTCCAACAACCCGAAACATGCCCTCCTGTCACAGTTTTCTTCCTTCCAGAATACTTTTTCAAGTATAGCTCGAAGCATAGCCCATATTTGCTGAAAGGAAATCTGCCCATGGAAAATACAGGGCTTTCAGCACCTGTGATAGCAATAAAAATCATCCTGGATCAACCTTCATCCCTGTTTTTTCAATAGAGCTCTATTGAACACTGCCAAGTCCCTGATATCGAGCCCACCATGTTATTTAGGCCTACAAAGAAACTTCCTTCAACTAATGCACCCTATGCTCCTCCTCCTTCTAACCCCACAAGAAATGAGAAATCACCATCTCAATCTTCCTAATAATCTTATCAAGAATTTTGAAACATGTCATTAAGTAAGTGGCGATGGATTGCACCACTGATCTAACCAAAGTCAACTTTCCTGCCTGTGAAAGAGTTCCACTTTTCCGGTCTTTAATTTTCTGCGTAATTGTTGAAATATCATACACACATGCACACATGCATGATTTGCATGCATGCATACATGCACACATCACACATAAACCGTTCCAACTAACTTGTATTCATGTGTGCGGTTCACTCATCCATAAGTCCTTGATGCAAAGTTAGTTGTAACAGAATTTAGTTAGTTTTAGATGCTTCCAGAAGAAATCTTGAATTGTATATATATAGCTTACATTGTAACATATTTCATATGAATAATACACTCACTTTTCACAAGCCTATTCTCTGTATTGTTTCCATTCTAAATTCGATCTCAACATTGATGAAGATTAAAGATGCTAAGTGTGAGATTCATGGTAGTTTCAACATGGTATCAGAGCTAGTTTGATCCATGGCTAGAGGACGCAATAATCCGGCGGCGGCGCCGCCTAATGTTTGGCAAAATGCATTTGCCACAGATCGAGATGAAGAAACAGAAAGGGAGAAATCCATACCTCCGAAATATATTGTGCACGGCTCGGAGCATCCTGGATTGGTGCTCGTCTCTCAGCCTCTCAATGGATCGAACTTTACTTCTTGGCAGAAGTCCATGCTGATTGCTTTAGGTGCAAAGTCAAAATTAGGATTCATAGATGGAAGCATTGAAACTCCACCAAGGAACACAACTGAGTTTGCATTATGGAAGAAAGTAGATTGCCTAGTTGTTGGTTGGCTCTTGAGTTCAATCAGCAAGGAGTTGTATAACACATTTGTATCAGCAAAGTCAGCTCATAGCCTATGGAATGATATATGTGAGCGGTTTAGTGCAGCAAATGGAACGAAATTCTTCCATTTGCAGAGAAGAATTAACACACTGAAGCAAGGTCATGATGTTGTGGCAGTGTTTTATGGCAAGATGAAGGAGATATGGGATGAATTAGATGACTTTGATCAAGTCATAGGGTGCACATGTGGAAACTGTAGCTGTGATGTGGATGCTCAACTATATGTGAAGAGTTCCAGACTAAGGCTCACTCAATTTTTGATGGGGTTGAATGAGTGCTATGAACAAACTGTGAATCAGATTATGATGATGGATCCTTTACCATCACTGAACAAGGCTTACTCTATTGTGGTTAGAATTGAGCAACAGAAACAGATCTTAGGTGGATACTCTGATGGAGGCTCGAACACAAATGGTTCTGGTTCAGTTCAATCTGCCATGTACTCCAAAACTATGGCACACACATACAGAGGAAAGACAGATTACAGATCCAAGGAGGACAAAGACTCAATGATATGCTCACATTGTGGAAGGAAGAGACATGATGTTTCAACATGCTTCAAGCTGCATGGCTATCCTGAATGGTTCACAAAGAAGCAGGATGGCAGACATCCAAATAGACAAGATGAAAGGAAAGAAGGAGTGCACTATAGCCAAACAACAGACTCTGGCAAACATTCATCACAAGGAGCTTCTTCTGATATAGCTGCTATAATACAGCAAGAGGTAGCAAGATATTTGAGCATCAAACCTGAAGGTCACACACATGCAAACTTTGTGGAATATGGAGGTACAACTGTTACTGAAATTTCAGGATCCACACTCATGCTTGATAATGAGGTGAAGGGGACATGGATTTTTGATACTGGTGCAAGTAGGCACATTTGCTATGAACCTAACTCTTTTCATAAACCTTTGATCACACTTGAAACCCCTATAACAGTCCTTCTTCCTGATGGTAGCAAACAACTTGTTACTCAATCAGGAACTGTTACATTGACCAAAAACTTAACACTCTCTAATGTGTTATATGTGCCTTCTTTCAAATACAACCTGTTATCTGTACCATACATACTTGATAACACACACCTAATATGCACCTTTACTTCTACCTTATGCCATTTGCAGGACCCCAAGAGTGAAGCTGTACTGGCAACTGGGAAGCTATTTGGAAGGTTGTACATTCTTCAGCCTTTAATTCCCACTGTTACACCTGGTTTTCTTTATCAATCTATTGTTGCTAGTAGTGTCTCTATTGAAACTTGGCATAAAAGACTTGGACATGCTTCTTTTGATGTAATAAAGCACATTGATGCAGTTACTCTCAATAAAACAGACACTATTTCCATATCTGATCCTTGTGATGTGTGTCATGTAGCTAAACAGACTAGATTGTCCTTTCCTAGTCATACTATACAAACTTCTTCATCTTTTGACCTTATACATGCTGACATATGGGGACCCTATAACCATCCTTCACTCACAAATACACCTTACTTCCTTACCTTAGTGGATGATTTCTCAAGAGCCATCTGGATATACCTACTACCAAACAAAGCCAAAGCTATACATGTACTAACTGACTTCTTGAAAATGGTACAAACACAGTTCAAAACCATACCAAAGGCCATTCAAATAGATAATGGCACTGAATTCTTAAGCAATGAATGCCAAAAACTTTTCCAAAATCTTCGAATGTTACATCAGAAATCCTGTACCTATACTCCACAACAGAATGGAGTTGTTGAAAGGAAACATAGACAGCTACTGAATATTGCCAGAGCTCTTATGTTTGAATCCAAACTTCCATTATCATTCTGGCCCTACTCAATTCTTCATGCAACATACCTTATAAACAAACTACCATCTTCCCTCCTAGAATGGTCTTCTCCCTTCACTATCCTATACCAAAAACCCACTACTTATGACAGATTAAGGACTTTTGGTTGTCTTGCTTTTGCCACTGACATACATCCTTCTAAATCTAAATTTTCCCCCAGAGCAATCAAATCAGTGTTTCTTGGCTATGAATCAGGTTTTAAAGGATATAAACTCTATGATCTCACTGATCATTCAATCTTTGTTTCTAGAGATGTTCAATTCTTTGAACATATCTTTCCCTTCTGTCATGATCAATCTACACCTTTGGAATCCTTGGAATCCTTTTCTCAAGCATTCAGTCCAGACACTTCATCTCCATCACCATCCACTATTCCTATTCCTAATATTACAGACACATCTTCACCTAAACATACCAGAACTAGAATAATCAATTCTCCTTCCTGGTTGAATGATTATGTTTCAATATGTACACTTTCAAATTCCTGCCCAGAAGCCAACCAGCAACACTCAGGTATTTCTGCATCTAATTCTCATATTTCAGATACCTGTTTGACCACTTTTTCTTCTTATAATTACTCCCCTGAGTACATGTGTTTTCTGACCAATATTCATCAGTCCAAGGAACCTTCTACTTATCATCAGGCTCTGGGTGATCCTAATTGGGATCTTGCAATGACTGATGAACTTATTGCCCTTGAAAAGAATGACACATGAGAGTTAGTTGATTGTCCCAGAAATAAAACTCCCATTGGCTGTAAATGGGTCTATAAATTGAAGCTTAAGCCAGATGGCACCATTGATAGATATAAGGCTAGATTGGTGGCAAAGGGTTATCATCAAGTGTGTGAGGTAGATTATGAGGACAGCTTTTCACCTGTTGCAAAGTTGGTCACTATCAGATTTCTCGTTGCTTTTGCTACTGGAAAAGGATGGCCATTGTCCCAGTTGGACATCAACAATGCATTCCTACATGGCCATCTTACAGATGAGGTATATATGGAGCCTCCACTTGGTTACTCTAAGGCCTTACCTGGACAGGTGTGCAGACTGAAGAAGAGTTTATATGGCCTGAAACAGGCCTCTAGAGAATGGAACACAGAATTTTGCAAAACTCTCCTTGAATATGGTTTTAAGCAATCTATTTTTGATCATTGCTTATTCACTTTACAAGCTGAGGACTATTTTTTGGGCCTATTGGTATATGTTGATGATGTACTGATTACAGGTTCTTCTTTACAGCAGATAGACTCTCTTAAAGCTCACCTACATTCTGTGTTTACTATTAAGGATCTGGGATTTGCTAAACATTTTCTTGGGGTGGAAATTGCTAGAGGAAGTGATGGAACTTACCTCTCTCAACACAAGTACATACATGATATATTATCTGATACTGGTCTTGATTGTTGCAAGCCTTCTCCCTTACCATTTCAACCTGGACTCCATCTCACTTCTACAGGTGGTTCACCTCTGCATGATGCTGAACAATATAAGAGGCTTGTGGGTAGACTATTGTATCTTAACTTCACACGGCCTGACATCACATACTCGGTTCAACAGCTTAGTCAATTTGTTAACTCTCCTAAGACTTCACACTGGGATGCAGCTCTACAGCTAGTACGATATCTTAAAGGAACCTTGGATTACAAACTTTTCTACTCCTCTCACACTCACTTTAGCATTCATGGGTACAGAGATGCTGATTGGGGGTCTTGTCTTGACACTAGGAGGTCACTTACAGGATATTGCATCTATCTTGGATCTTGTCTCATATCATGGAAGACTAAGAAACAAAACACGGTGTCACGGTCTTCTGCAGAGGCCGAATATAGAGCTTTGGCAACTACGGCTCTAGAATTGCAATGGATATCCTATCTTGCTACTGATTTTCTCCTTGAATCTTCCCTTCCAATCGAGTTGTGGTGTGATAGTAAAGCTGCTAAACACATAGCTGAGAATCCAGTCTTTCATGAGAGAACCAAACACATTGACATCGATTGTCACATAGTTCGAGATCTCTATAAGCAAGGAGTTATTAGTCTTCATCATGTGTGCTCTAATCTACAACTTGCGGATGTTTTCACTAAGGGTCTTCATGGTCCGTCTTTCTTGAATTTTCGTTCCAAGCTGAAGCTGGTTCATTTCGACCCCGCTTCATCTTGAGGAGGGGGTGTTGAAGTATCATACACACATGCACACATGCGTGATTTGCATGCATGCATACATGCACACATCACACATAAACTGTTCCAACTAACTTGTATTCATGTGTGCAGTTCACTCATCCATAAGTCCTTGATGCAAAGTTAGTTGTAACAGAATTTAGTTAGTTTTAGATGCTTCCAGAAGAAATCTTGAATTGTATATATATAGCTTACATTGTAACAGATTTCATATGAATAATACACTCACTTTTCACAAGCCTATTCTCTGTATTGTTTCCATTCTAAATTCGATCTCAACATTGATGAAGATTAAAGATGCTAAGTGTGAGATTCGTGGTAGTTTCAACAGTAATCGTGTTCACTAGTGCACTGGAAACAACACTCTTTGATCTCCACACCCTTGTTGGAATACCACGTATACCATATGTTGTTCAACCCTTCTAACCCCCAAGATTTGGGCCAGCCCCATCCTCTCTCCACCGAAATGTCCCCACCAAACATAATATCTTATTTAGTTTGATTGTCAGCCCTGATACTCCTTCATAGTTCACTAGAATATATTTTGTAAGATCTCATCTCCTTTAATTATGGGATGGGTTTAAGGGGGTGATTTGAATTTTGTAATAAATTCACTATATATGTAATAATAATAAAAAAAATTTAGCAACGATAATAATAATAATTTAAAATAGATTCACATAATATTTGTATTTCATTCTGGATTGTATAAAATGATATTATAAAACAAGAGTTATATACTTTAAAACTTTTTAAAATAAAAAAAAAATAGTCTGGCCCCGCTTTATAAAATAAAATTTGTACAGTTTAAGAGTTTTAACAACAAATTTACATAAGAAACCTTTTGATGCCTTTAAATATTAAGAATACATATATATTATTATAATAAATTGAGTATTGCTCCTTTAAAATGTAATCCAAGATACTTATTTGCTAATGCTCAATGTGTTGCATCTTGCAATTAACATTTCGTAGAAATTCATTTTTCTATGGAAAAAGAAAAGTTTATATAAAAAACATTAGCTTATAGAATAAAAGAATATTAATTAGTATATTTACTGTTCAACATAAAAAGTAATACATTAAATATATGAACTAACCATTTTCATTATATTAATTCTTTTCTTGGATCCTATATACATATATATATATATTATACTTGGTATCCGGCTCATTGACGTTCACTAGCGGGGATCTCATTTCAAGCTAGAGCTTAGCTCTGTATGGACTGACCCATCTCAGGAATTGATCCCACTTAGTGGGTTTCGAACCTGAGACCTATAGAGCATTACACTCCTAAATCTCAAGCTCTCACCACTAGATCAACCTCTGGGGGTTGGATCCTGTATATATTATATGACCAATTAAAAAATGGCGCATTTTTATATGCAGCAGTTGCACTGTGCACTCACTCAACAGTTGAAGTTGTTTACATTGAAAAGTATAGGTTGATTATATTAAAAAAAATATGATTAAATTACACTAATCTTATCATATTTTTCAGTGTAATCAAATTCTACTTTTCATGGCACAATACATCAAGTGCACAAGAGAGTTACTCTTAAAATATTAGTTAAAATTGTTATTATCTACCCCTTCTTTCGGTCTAAGCGAACTTGCCTGAAAACTCACTTTATGGACGTAAATTTAAAGGCAAAGTTGACGTCATTCTGAACAAGTGCAAAATATGGTAAGGGTCCAAATTTATTTGGAGTATAATATATTTATTTTATTGGTATGTGGTTAATTATATAATGAAATTAAATAGGAAGAGGTGTCGAATTTGAAGTCGATAAGCACAGGCCCATATGATGGATCACAAGGTCGTTGGCTGGTGAAGAAAAGTAGTGGCTGTCGGTGCCTTCTATTGGATGGGATTAGGCGCAGGTTATTTGCACTAGTCTATCCTACCCAGATTAACACACTAATTCTTGGAGAAATACACTACCCTTTTATTTCAAAATATCCTTTTGATATCTATACACTACCCAAAATTAACACATAATTTCGGAAATAAAGAACGAAAAAGCAAGGGCTACCTGCAACTATGTATGATTGTGTATGATTCGCATCTTATTTTTCGATTTGATGAAAAAAAATCTTCGATTACTGTTTTTCGAAAAATTTTGTCGAAATATTGTCTAGATTTCGAAAAATTTAGCCGAAATATTGTCTAAATTTCGAATTTTTTTGCTGAAATTCGTGTTCGGTAAAAATTTTCGAAAATCAGACGGAGTTTCTACTGGAATTTTGAAAATTGTACAAATTTTCTCATTTTTTTTCCGAAATTTTTCATAAATTTCGAAAAAAAATTCCGAAATTGTGTATCAGTTTTGGCAAATCAGTTATGAAAATTGAAGTCGCGATTTTTCAAAAATTTAACACTCAATATGATCAACCAACTACAACATTATCACACCCATTCAATTTAACATTCTCAAACAACAAATAAATGCATAAAAAACATTCCAAATACAATAAACATCATTATATTCAAGATTTTAAAAACCTAACTTTACAAAAAAATTATGAACACTTATATATGTGTGATTAGGACTTGGGGTATTCACCATCTTGAGTACATAGACGTTCAACAAACCATACAATACACAAATTTTCGTTCGTGATTCAACAAATTCATGGAGTTCAAAGTTTCATTCATTTTTGTCGAAAATTTGAGTGATTTTCGACCAAAATTGTAGAAAAACTGAGAAGAGTATTTACTACATTAATTTTGGAGGAAATTCATTGAAGGACATTATTGACATTTTGTATAATTATTATGATATGGTAGTATCTTTAACCAAGAGGCTAGTGCTAATAACCGTGGCCATGGGATTAATGGGATCAAACCAAATCCAGCCATAGGAATTGGATTAATTGACCACCATTTTAAACCTTGTGTTTGTGTGGGATCCCTTATTTTATCTCATATTATCTACTTCTCTATCTACATATCTACAATATGTTAATATTTATAATATATACACAACTGATCAATCATAGCATATGTTGTCAGTCTGTCACACTGAATATATTTAATGAATTGAAGAAAAATAATAATTAAATAATAAAACTTTAAACTACATATAATTTTTATTTAAAAATAAATGTTGTGTGATATTTTTATTATGTGGACCAGTAATTGATAAGAATTTATTGAAATTCATATGTTTGGACTTTTTTTTTTTAAAGTACTCTCTCTTTTTGTTTTTTGTTTTTTGTTTTTTATGGTGGCATTCTCCTACAAATTTTTATTCAGAATAGCTTAAGATCAGCTCGATCTGCGACCCCAGCTATTGAGATTGACTTGATCAAACTTTTGTTATTTGAGTTACGAACTTGATCAAACTTTTGTGGCATAGTCTTAGGTGAATAGTATAATTTAAGTGTATTTTTTAAAAAGTTATCTCTATTATTACTGAAATTATCTCTATTATTATTGAAAAATGCATTTAATAAAGAGTAACTTTAAGTAATAACAGAGGTAATTTTTCAGTAATATATAGTAAGAGTAACTTATCTGGAATACACGGTTGCACGGTGCATAAGAAATTTCCTCAACTTTTGTTGTATTTGGGTTTCTTAACGGTAGTCCGACCCCTGACAATATTATATGAAAATAGTTCATGATAAATTTATCATGAAACTATATTAAAATATCGAATATTTGATCAGGAGTATTGATAATTTCACCAGGAGAATCATTAATCTGGGTCGGTGATATTATATTGTAATTGTTGCAAATTTTCTTTAACCCAAATTAATGATACTCCTGGTGAGATTATCGATACTTCTTATCAAATATTTGATACTTTAATACAATTTCATGATAAGCTAATCATAAATCATTTTCATATAAAACTTACCCAGACCCATTTGATTGATATATGGTTTTATGGCTCTAGATTTTTCTTTTCCTTGAATATATCTCTATTATTATTTAACGAATACCAACTTTCTCCAAGAATAAGATAAAATGCAAGTGTTCTGATTGGGATGGTCTCACCCGTGAATACTCTATTTTTAGTGTCACTATTATCATATGAAGTGTTACTCTTTAAAAAAAAAATACTTGAATGATACTAAGAAAGAGAGTTCATGTGTAATGGATATAAACGGTTACACCTTGGAAGATCAAGTTTGCTTCCTCCATGGTCCAACAAAATTTATTTCTTTTATCAGGCAAATGATAACTCAAATTCATAACCTCACAATAGGAATAGTGGAACTCTAATCACTTAAGTTATGTCGTCATATTCCAACACACCTGGAAAATATGTAACAACAAATTAATCTTGGGTCCTAGTGCTCTTTGTGCAAGGGGTGAAGGAGGATAACCCTTACCATACCAAGTCAACCAAAGAAATATTCATATTGCATGGTTTGAATTTTGGAACAATAATAGTCATCTTGCATTGCATGCATAGCTGCACAAATATAAAAAACTAGTCGACGTTGACAATGCATGGAATCAATACGTGCATGAATTCAAGTTTGTAGAAAAATGATCATCACGCATGGGTACTTGTTGACTTAGTATGTTGGATTAGTTAAATAATACCTCTATCCAAAGAAAAATGTAGTACTAGTTATCATTAAAATAAGAATATTTCACATCTTTCTATATTTATTAAAAATATTATGATATAGAGAATAAATAAGGTTACCTACCCTTCTATTTTTTTTGTTGCCAGTACACTCCACTAAAAAAATATTCGATTTTTTACAAGAAAAATATCAAGTATTTCGGAATTTTTTTTTTAACATTATTTTGGTGGAGTGTATTAATAAAAGAAGGGACTATATTTAACCTGTCCTTTGTAATAGGTTCATCGGCCATATGGGTGGTGTTCTTTATTTGCCCATTTAGTGCCACTTGCTTTCATTTAGGCCTTGTTTATTGGGCCCAATGTTTTGTCATGGGCGATTAGTTTTCTTTGTATTTTCCTTTCTCTTTTATAATATTATCTCATTTTCCAAAGGTTATGTAACAAGGTAGGTGATTTGCATAGATAACTGATATAGATTGTCATTGTAAGTTTCTATTGACCAAAAAAAAGCTTCTCTTGTAAAAAAAAATGTTTCTTGGTAAAATATTATCCATCTGTTGACTATTGACAATCGATATTTTAAATTATTATCTAATAACACTGAAAGTAATTTAAGTCTACATTAATTGAAGATTCAATTGATCAAATGTTAAATCTAAAAGACTAAGTACTAATTTTTAGTTAGACTCAATAAACTTTAAGTCAAACGACCAATCATTGAAACAGTGGCAAACTCAATATGGTGATATGGGGGTACAGTCGTACCCCCATTTGTGTCTTTATATATATATATATATATATATATATATATATTGTAGGAGGAACGAGAAACTATAATTGCAGGCTGGCACATTTAAGACATTAAATTTTAATTTTTGCACGTTTGAGAACAAATTGACCTGAAACATCCCAATACAAGCTAAAATTTCACGAGTTGCTCTCATGTTGAGTTCAAAAGTTTTTCATTCTTTTACTAATTAATTAGTAAATTATGTTCATCTCATTTAACACGATCACACAAAATATATCATCACACCTAAGGACATCTCATTAAACTGTTTAAAACAAAGTTAACATAAACTAATTTAACACTGTGAGATTTATGGATTCGAATCACCATTTAACTGATAAAAGAATAATAACAAAAAAAAAAATTAATTCTATATAAATTAATGACATTTTGACTCAATTTCAATTTAATCATGGCTTTCAATATTTTTATGTAAATTCACCAATTTTTAATTGTTTCAATTCAATCCACAATTTATATTTTTATTACAACTGGAAAAATTATATCATAATTTAAAAATATGTATTAAATTGAAACAATTAAAGAGGTGGCGAATTTACACAAATATGTCGAAAGTTACGATTAAAATGATATTTGGATCAAATATTTTGAATTAATATAGAATCAAACCCTAAAAGAAACACATGAACCCATTGAAAATAAAGTTGGAGAATTGAGTATTAATTGAAGAGAGAGATGGAAGTCATCGGTAAACATAAACAAATACTTTTTAGAAAATTGCCCAACTGCATATACATCAAATATTCCTTATCCTAGAGGAAAAGAAATAAATCTTGTGAAAATACAGGGGAATAATGAATATCAAATAATTCCCAGTTCTATTTAATATAGGTAAAATATGGTAGCTGTTGCTTGATATACGTATTTGATCAGTCAACTCAGATACCTCTCCACAACACCAATCAAACTTGATCCATCCCATTAAAGTGAGGTAATTTGACAACAAAAGTGATCTGATTGCACACTTGACACCCCTCAATCAGAAACCCATAGAAGTTTCCGGGCCGGAGCTGGAGGAGCTAATCCCGGTATATCTCGAATATCTTTGTTATTTGGGTTCACAATCTGAAAGTCAACCCGATTAACGTCTCAGAAAAGCCGGATATACAAGCAACATGATAATGAACTAAATGGAAAACAGATCATTTTGCACTGCTAATTCAATTTGTAACAGTAGCTGTCAAAGCATTACAGAAAACTGATCGAATAAACTGTTATTCTATCTAGAGCTGCAATCATGATGCATATCAAGACTTCCAAAGTATAGTATGAGAACTGAGACATTCTTTGATGACTACTCCCTTCATCCAAAAGAATTGGTTCACGTACTATATTAGTCCGTCCACAATAAATAGACCACTTTCTTAAAATGACAACATTACCATTATTTACACCCTTTAACATACCTTTATTTACACACATTGCCATTGAGCCCCACACAATTTTTGTAATTCAAATAGGATTGTAAGTGGTTTGACTACAATACCCTTACTTTTTTTACACTTCACATCAACTTTCTTAAAACCCATGCAAAAAGCTACAAGGCCGATTCTTCTGGACTGAAGGAGTATTTCTGAAGAATAGCATGGCCATACCATTTGACAGACAATCATGATACCCAAAAACATGGAAGCTCATCTCCTATCTCAGTCTTTGATTTGATTTCAGATTTCTTAAACTCCTTTTTTCATTTCCATACACTAAGATCATGATCTTCATAACGAGCCCATCACCGCCTTTACACAATATTACATTTTGGAGCTTCCAAGTTATATTTCGAAAGCATAGAGGTCAGATTCAGACCTGATCACCCCCCCCCCCCCCCCCCCAGGTAAGGGTGATGGTTCATTAGTTTAGTCCTTTTCTGTTTTCTTGTCATACACTAATTTGTGGCATTCTATTGTTATTGCATTGGGGTGTTACTTTGCATGAGTCATTAATTTCTTCTCGTTGTGCCAAGTGAGAAAAACCAGAGAACAGTTTAATTAAGAACACAATAAGAAAACGAAGAATAAACAGGCACCGGACCTTCACTATGATGATAGATATGACACCAATGACGATAAGGAAAAGGAGGGCCATGATACACCGGTCAGTTGCAACCTAAATAACAACATAATGTTAGGAATCCTGTATAATGACAATAAATAGACATATTTTAGAGAGATGTTTATCAAAGATATTGACCTGCCTACCGATTTCCTTGACTAGTTGTGAGGCCTTCTTGATGGAAAAATGGATGGAGTCCAGCTCATTAACAATTCTGCTCATTTGATCAGTCTAAAAGCACATGAATATGGGAAGGTTAATTGGCAAATTTCAGATTAAGAAATCACTTGAATCCTGAATAACTTGTTCAAAACACACACCTGAGCTTTGAGTGCTGCAGCAGTCTCGGTTCCAACATCAATGGTATCATGGACAACCTAAAAAAAAACATGCATCGATCATGTTTAGGAGTTATGAGTAGTAGCTTTAAAATATTTTTCTTGCATCTGCATCCTATATATACCTCATGAAAGTAAGCAGTACACATTCCGAATACTGACATATATCTGCATGTGCCTAGGGAGGTGTGTAATGTGTTGTCTGACTAATTTCTAAGAGACCAGTGAGAGGGAACTTAAAAATAGGTTTTTTTTTTTTACCCTTCTCAAATATTAGAAAAGACAAGAAAAATCAAGGTAAAATTGTTAGCCTAATTGCTGTCAGTCAAGCCAACTCTTTGCATGTCAGTTTTTTGGCACAAGAACACCAAATCATAGATAAACAATGATAATAAAGATAGTGAGTGTTTTCCTCCATTTAATATTATTATCAGAACTGGGAAAAGGAATTTGCTATCACGAATCACCTAGCAAGAGAAGTGGTGAATTGTCCTACAAGACACAAGAATCCAGATATGCGTTTAATTGTACCTTTTTTGCTCTGTCAATTGCTTGGTCAGTATCATCCATCATCCGATTTCCATGATCAAATAGCTGCTCATTTGTCATGTCTGCAAATCACATTTTGTTTTAAATGGAATTCTATTATGTGCCAACCAAAAGCTGTAAATGGCAACTTTATCAAAGATAAAGTGGAGATGTCAAGCAAGTTGTTTTAAAAACAGAGGAAGATGGAAGAAGAAATTGTAAGAAAACAATTTTTTTTTTAAGAAATCGCATAGTTAATTGTTACATCACCTAGAATCAATCAATTCAAGGCAAGCTAAGAAATCAAATAAAAAAATTGACAATTTGGACATTAAGAAACATGAGCAGAAAGTTAACATTTGATTGATGGTGCTTACTTGAAGCAAGAAGCACATTCTCTTCTGGAAAACCTTCAGCTGGGCCCTCAAAGAGATCCACTCGCTTGTTTTCAAGATTACTTGCATACCTGCAGCATCACCAAAAAAAACTGTTAAGTTGCATGCGATTGAGTGCCTCGATTCTATGTCATATTTTGATCTATCTCAATGGCATATATTGACTTTATGATAGCTATCTCATATTGAGTTACCTTATTTCAAATAAATCAAGTATGTATAAGCAACAGTGAAACACAGAAGAAACAGAACAGACATCATGAACAGGTTTAGTGTATATTTGTTAACAGATCAAGGGTTCTTATATAAATATATATGTGTGTGTAAACTTGCATCCTATAAATTGATGCTTTTTCAGCTGCAGTCTGCAGACAGCAAAAGCCTAAGTAAAAAAAAAAAAAAAAAAAAAAACTAGACCAAGTATTATCAATTCAACTAGGTAACAGGTCTTAGATTTTGCTGCATCTCAAAAAATGGTGCCCACTATTAGATGTTTACCACAAAGACATTTGTAAAAATAATATTAACAAAGAACATAGCAGAAGAAGCCAATTTGAAGTTGCAAAAGAATGGGGGAAATGGTTTTTGAAGGAGCAAAGAGGAAGGATTCATTAACCTTCAATGCAAAGTCCTGAACTCATGCAACCAACTCAAAAATATCATAAGTTTCTGGCTTGGGTGATAAAATAATTGCCTCTAAAACTTAAACCAATATTCCATTATTTTAGTTAAATTTCCATACATGACACAACAGATACATATCTTCATAGCATAGAGACATCTTGCAGATATCTCAATTCTGAATCCTATCGGATAGCGATCCCATAGGTTTTTGGTGGGACCATTTTCTTTCAGACTCAACTATGTTTTCATGAAGCAGAAAGCGAAAAAAATAAAAACAGAGGAATTAGGCCAAGTGAAAAGAGAACATAATGATTGATGCTGTAAAACTACCAAAAAAAAAAAAACTTATAAAATCACATGCTCCATAACTATATTCTGATTATTCCTTAGGCACTTACTGTTTCTTGAGAGCAACATAAGAGTTCAACTCTTTGATCTGCACAAGGAATAGAGGTTTAAGAGATATAAAGAAAGGCAAAGGTTATTTTGTGACACGTACACACGCAAAATTTGCAAAAAAGAAGTGTTTACCATTGATTGTTTTTTCTCATTGAGCATCTTGTTTGTGTCAGGATCATTTTTGTAGTCTGAGTCCTTCACCTCTCGGTCAAAGTCTTTAATAAGCCTGGAGAGAGAAGAAATATCATTTCAAATTTATGATTCTGCATGTGTGAATAAATCCAGGCATGATCTGTTGGGATTATGAGGGTGCTACAAGACACTCTGTAGCCAATATTTTAGCAACCTATAAGATAACCAAGTGGCATCCCACGTGATTATTGATATTTTATCTTTGTTAGTCGATTTTTTTTTTTTTTTTCCATTTATAAAGCTACCAGCATCCAAATGCACCAAGCCTAATTGCCTTTTATAGAAAGATTTTGTAAACTTTAAATACAAATTGTTGCAGCTTAACGTAGGAACATATTTAATTGAAGTACAATTTTCGGGGACACAATATAACATTGCGAGTTCTGGCAAAACAATTCTACATTTCTAAACATAAGATCATCTTCATCCATAGAAGTGTTCCAGAATTAATACTTTTGAAGGTCAACTTTTTAACAATTAAATTCATCTCATTTCACTTATCATAAGCCCACTAACAATAATGTCATTTGAGTTCTCAGAGACTTAAAACAGCATTATGTCTTATATCCATAATGAGTCATGGTACACAATAAGAATTCAAAGTTCTAATCATCCCGCATCATTATACTTAAAATTATTCTAAGTTGAATCGCATGATAATACATTTTTTAACAACCCAAGTGCTTACTTCTAGAGGGATTTACAAGTGATATGAAGCAAGTACTTTCGACAAAGTTCAATTATCTACCATATTAAAATGTAATTCTAGAAAATATAATGGGTTTTACAGCATGTTTGGACACTTTTCTCAATTCAAATGGAAGAAATTGCCACTCTACATCTAACTTAGGTTTACATCAAGCTCAAATGGGCAGCCAAAACTTCAACAGATGATTAGTTGCACGTCTATTCCGTAATGATGTTAAATAATTACTTCCGACATGGAGAAGAAATGAGACCGTCGAAGTTGATTCAACCAAATATTGGAAAAAGTGTTCACCCTTTTGTAGGTGACAATGACGATATGCGAACAAGAAAAAAACAATTTCCCAACAGCATCCAACCCTGATATTCATTAACCATTCTATTAGAAACACCTTCATACATCAATGGTCCACTTTGTTACTGTGCCTAATTCAAGGTCTAACTAAAACACACTCGAGAAGATCTAACTGAAAACACATAATTAGATGTTAGTAAAGCACATTCCTAACAAGAGCTAATTCAGAAAGCTCACTTGCACTCACAGACAACAAAACAACAATAACAAAAAGCTAAGGAGCAAATCAAATACCTCTTACAATCGCGCATCTTATCGGTGAGTTCCTCCAGCTGCCTGCTCTGCCGGCTGGAGTCCTTAATCTTCTCCAATTTTTGGAATCCATTCCTTTTACAACGCAATCAACAATAATCAATACACGAAATGCTTAAAAATTGCAAAAAAAAAAAAAAAAACGGTTTTAACAAGTGGCATACAAATAAAACCACAAAATACAAATGTCAACACATTTATCTGCAATCTGTCACCCTTCCAGATACATATAGATAATCAAACGGAAAAGGGAAACAACTTACGAAAGAGCTCGAAATATATCTGAAATCTGGCCCTCGATCTCCGCGAGCTCTTCGCTCACCATTTCTCCAGAGAGTCAAGAACCGGAATCCAAGTCAAAGATCTCACGACAAATATTTTCACCAGGAAAAAAATGATTACCCCAATCAACCCAGGGTTGAAGATGGATCAAATTACCGCATTAATGGGGATGGATGCAATGCGAGTACTGGATGGATCTGATTGAAATTGAAATTGAAATTTTCAGAGGAGGAGAGAGGCATCTGCTATTAGCTGGCGCTCTCGCAATTTACAAACATTTCCGTCATTGTTTAAATTTCTCTCTCTCTCTCATCCAAAATTATTAATAATTTAGTTTTATATATATATATATATATATATATATATATATATATATATATATATATATATATATTTTTGACGTATTTATGATTGAATGAGCGGTCGTCACCATCACTACTCTTTCATCATAATTATAATTATAGGAATTAGTATTAGTTCATCCGTGACATGCACGATGTAAGATATTTATCAATATATATGGTAAATATAATTTATTATAAATAATTATTCACAAATATTTTATGGATATAATATCTATAGAATAACTCATATTAAAAAATTCATCGATCCTGGTAGGGTCGGGTCTAATGAATTTTCCCCAAATTCTTGCGCAAGACTAATTTCAGGATTTTCCCTCTCAATTTGTGTTATTATATGAGCAAATGTATGTTATTGTAAAAAAAAATATGTGTTATTATCATACTAAATGTTGTTTTTTCACATATATTCATTTGTTTTTACATAAATAATTTTTTTTCCAAACAATATAAGGGCAAAATGTGTTTGCTATCAGAACAAATATTGATTTTTCACAAATATTTATTTATTTTTATAGAAATAACTATTTTGTCCATATAATAACGATGTAAATTAGTAAAAAATGTGTTACTACATGAAACAATATACTTAGATTTAAGGGGATGATGAATAAACTAAAAAACACAAATTTGTTATTATAAAAACACATTTTGTCATTTTAGTAACACGCGTTTGCCCACATAGTAACACAAACTGAGAGCAAATGTGTGTTGTACATGCAAATATTTATTTGTCCTTACATAATATTATGTCCTTATAGTAATACATTTATTGAAAGATGTATTACTGCATGAACAAAATAGAACCAATATGAAAACAATATACCTAGATTTAAATGGATGTAAAATAAATTAAGAAACACATATATGTTGTTATAAAATGCATGTTTGTCCTTATAGTTACTATAAAGTACAAATATTTCTTGTTTTAAAATCTAGTAACAAACATTTTGCCCGTATACTAACATATGTATGCTCATATAGAAACACAAACTAGGAGCAAATGTGTGTTACTGTAAGAGCAAATGAGGGTTATTATACGTACAAATATTTATTTTTCCTTAGAAAAAATATATATCTTTATAGTAACACATGTAAAGTATTAAAAGATGTTAGGATATAGATTAGATGTTTTGACGATGTTAAAACAAGAACTTGTAATAGGACTAGCTGAACCTGTTAGCCAGTTACAGATTAGTCTAAGTCTAGAATAGGTCTTTGGTTAAGGGGGAAGAAATATGTGTAGACCAGATGAGGTGTTCAGACCAGAGCAGACGAGTCACCAGAGCAGAAGAGGAGTCTACCAGAGGAGTCTGACCAGAGGAGTCTGCCAGAGGAGTCTGACCAGAGGAGTCTGCCAGAAGACCTCTCCCAGATGAGGTTCAGTGCAGAAATGTCACCAGACCAGAAGACCCCAGACCAGACGAGTGCTGACCAGATGAGGGAGACGGGTTAGTTCACCCACATGGAGGCTGCGTGTAATCTGGAGACAAGGAAATCTAGGAGTTCTATGATGGAGAATAAGGCATTTTGGAGAGTCAACTGATATGAGGATTGATTGATTGATTGGTATCAATCTTAAAAGATCCAATCAAGGAGGAGATCAATCAATCAATATAATCAATCTTTGATTGATTATATCCCTCCAATTATGGTTGTTTGAATTGCTAGCTCTCCAGCGGCTAGTTGATTCTCACAACTATAAATAGGAGTGTTTTGGTTGAGTTCATTAGAGACAAGAGTCGGGCAAGAGCACACAAAGACACACGAACTCTCACCATACACTTACCTTATTTATACAAGTATTATCTACTCTTTTAGGAGTTCTAGTTGGAATTTTTACTCAACCTATTCATCATATAGAAAGATTGTTGTAAGTTGTACGAAGGAGTTGGTACTTCGCAATTCCAGTGGTTCATGAGTAAGTTGGTTGGAGAGAAAGTTCCCTTTGGAGAAAGGGAGAGTGGACGTAGGACAAGTTGGTCCGAACCACTATAAATCCTTGGTGTTCTTTATTTTCTGCACTTTAATTTCTAGTACTATCTTTTAAAAGGTTTTCTTAAAAATACTTCAAAACGCTTTCCGCTGGATAACATTTTTGGGACCAACAAAAGATGTGTTATTACATGAATAAAATAGTACCAACACAAGACAATAAATCTAGATTTAAAGAGAAGAGAAATAACTTAAAAAAATACATATTTGCTCTTATAAAAACACATATTTATTTTTATAGTTACTATAATGTTGATGGGCGAATGACTTGAAGCGATTTTACTAACTTCTACTAGTCGCTTACCCGCAAGCGGACGGGTTCACTGAAGTATTAGCAAGTATAACGACCAAGTATATCGAACCCAAGGGAAAGTGTGTATGTCGAATAGATCCCCGAAGATGTACGCGTCGTAGTTAATATGAGTAACATGTTTTTGGATTTTTTGAAAATTATTAATTTGAAACTAAATTAAACTACTTAATCTAAAGAACAAATTAAACGAATTAACTAAGGGTGTTTTTCTAATGATGAGTGATGATGCTTAGGATAAGAATCCCTACGTATACTAACGGAGCAGGTACATAATCAAAGTAATCGTGACAAACAAGAATTAACCTAAGTAAAAGCTTGTAGGATTAAAGCTCAAGATTCTAAACCTTAATTCTTTATCCTAACAAACGACCTCACTAATCCACTAACAAGTTAATAGACCGTGCTTAATTAATGAGACCCTAATTTAACTATTGGTGATGCGGTCGTCCTCCATAGCTAAACTGGCAAGTGAATTAACCTTTTCTAAACCCTCTTGTTAAGACTACTAATTGTTATCGAGTGATGCGGTCGTCCTCTCTCTAACACTTTCGTACTAAATTTAAAGGTGAAGTTAAGATTAATTATGAGAATTCATTAATTAAGAAAATTAAAACTAACGTCACAAATTACCCTAATTACGTACCCACATCCTACTTCTACGAGTTCATCCTAACCTAAGCATACAAGGGTTTTAGCTAGACATGGTTTTAACGAACATAATAGCAATAAAAGAAACAACGAACATAAACATAATGAATTGAACGAAGAAAATAATAAACATAATCTAGGGTTTGAAAGAAAGAAATTCTAAAAACTGAAATTAAATTAATTAAACGAAGTCTAAAGTATTTAACGTAATAGAACTGAAGAAAAGAAACGAAGAAACAAAATTAAACGAAGAATTCGTAAGAAAAACCTCAACAATACGTAAGTAAAGCTTGCTCGTTCTTCTCCTCTTTCTCTCTCTAAAAACTAAGTCTAAAACTAATGTGTTTCGTGGATTATGATGTGTTCTCCTCAAAAAACGAGTTTGGAGAGGTATATATAAGCAACGGGTCGAAACGGGAACTCGTGGGCCAAAAATACGCATCCGGAGGCGAAAATACGTGGTTGCTCGAGCAAAACGCTCGAGCAGTTCCGCTCGAGTGATTCGCTCGAGCGCTGAAAATGTTCTGTAAGTTTTTGGTCATTCGAGCAAAACGCTCGAGCATTTCCGCTCGAGCAAAACGCTCGAGTGGTTTTCAGCAGCAGTACACTTGTTCGTAAAATCTTCATATCTCCTCAACCGGGAGTCCGTTTTGGCCGATTCAAAGTCCTACGAACTCCTCTTTTCGCCCTCTATCCATCTATGAAATCCAAAAAGACAAATTAATGAGTTTATAAAAATGATACTCATTTGACTCCAAATACTCATCAAAAACACTCAAAACATAGGCAAATCGGGCACCAAAACATAACAATTTCACGCCTAATCAACCCCCCCAAACTTACCATATTGCTTGTCCTCAAGCAATGAAATAATAAGTCAAGTGAAATTGTTAGGAATGAGTCAAAGAATCAAATCATGCAAGCAAATGAACTCGAGCTTCAAAGGTCAATCACACGTATACTCACTCACCTTCCTTCATCATACTCATGCAATAACAACAAGAAACACCAAGATCAAACATGGACGTGCACTCAACGATGTGTTTCACTCCCTCACAAGTGTATAACAGTGTTTAAGGGACTCACTCAATCAATCAATCACACATATTGGCAGCCATAGGCTTGTAAGCACTCTCAACTCCGACCATACTCTAGAAATCAATGCCGAATCAAAAAGGGTTTTTCTCAATGTTGTAATGTCGGCTCTTTGGACAGGTGGGATAACAATATGGGTTAGTGACTTAAGTGAATGGAGAATAGAAGGTCAAACTTTGGCACTTCGAGATTAGGAACAGACTACTTCAAACATATTCAATCAACACTCTTTCAATTCCACTTCTCTCAACACTTCAATCTTTTCTTTCTCACTCTTTTCACTTTTTTTTTTCAATCACTTTTTTTTTCTTTTTCGCACAACACATGAGCTCATTTTTTTCTTTTGCTCATTCTCAATTTTTTTTCTCTTTTTCCCACATCTCATAACTTCATCACACCTTCTTCTCATATTCACTCAACAAACAACCTTTTCCTTTTTCACTCAATTCACTCCCTTCACATTCACACTTTCCTATTCTCCACTCAAATTGGGATAAAAAGGCTTAGGAATTGGAATAGTGTTCATATGTGCTAGCAAATAAAATAGGCTTTAGGCTCAAAGGGGCTAACAAGGGATCAATGTCATTGGTAAGGAAATTTTTGGCTAAGTGACTCAATAAAATCAAAGATGGCCTAAGATCCTATTCGGCATATCAAACTAGACACAATCAAGAAGCAAGAACACACACAAGTTCTGGCATCCTCTAAGGTGATGATTCACTCACAAACGAAGAGATCAAATTATGCATTTAAATCTCGTAAGGCTCAACTCTCACGGTTTTCACATCCATGCTAGTCTAGTGCACTCTCACTCTCATCACACGAATACTCAAAAGAAAAATTCACAAGCATACAAGTTCTTTCTCAAATCAGCTCAAACTCAAACACTCACACAAAAGAATTTCTAACTCACCCTTACTACTCACTCTACTCATCAAATCATACTCAAAGATAGCAATCAATAAGCATAAGATGATTGATAGGCATGAAATATGCAATAGCGAGTCAAATCAAAATCACCCCAAGGAGTATTTCAACAAACCAATAATCAATCAAACTCAACTCAAAGATAAGGGCGTGCATACATGTGCAATGTAACAAGAAACATAAAAAATAAAAAAAACTCCACCCCCCCAAACTTCGACCTTGCTAGAGGTCTAAGTTTGGGGTTGTGGGTTACCTCAACCAAATAATTCCGTTTCTCTCACTAGCTTTGCACACTTCCTTGTCTCAAGTTGGTTCCTTCAATCTGAGTAACTCCATGATACCTTTACTCCTTTAGAGACAAGCCTACAAACAACTCACCAAATACGAGGTTAAACATACGACTCAAAATAACTCCCTAATAACTAAAAAAATACTCAAAGCAAATAAATAAAAAAATAATGGGTTGCCTCCCATTCAGCGCTATTTTTAAGGTCCTCATGCCGGACCAAGCTCAAAGGAGCTTATGGGACACCATACTAAAAAATACCTCCCTTACTCTCATAAGAGTGGTGTTTGAACTCCTTTCCTTGATGTCCCTCCATCATGAGTTCCTTTCCTCTTTTCTCATTCCCAAGTGTTATGGGTCTCAACTCCTTCTTTCCTTTATCTGGAGGAGTCTTACCAAACAAGTTCTTGAATTTTGACTTCTTCTTCTCAACTCCTCCTTTTCCCTCTAACTGGACCACGTCCACTTTCTTCACCTCTTCATCCTTCAACTTCTTCACTTTATCCCTATCAAAAGAACCGAGATCATAATGCTCATGGGTTAAATAATCAAGTGAAGGACTAACCAAATCATGAATATGAGAAGGATTAGGGATAGGAGGTGTGTCTTCAACACGAGGATCAATGGCATCCATGCAATACAAGCTCTCATCCTCCTTCGGGTGCTTCATGGCTTCATATAGGGAGATCTTCACTTCTTGATCATCAACCTTCAGCGTAATCTTCCCATTTGCCACATCTAGCACCATCCCCGCCGTAGCTAAGAACGGTCTTCCCAAGATCAGGGGCACGTGCTCATCTTCCTCCATCTCTAGCACTACAAAGTCGGCTGGAAAAATGTGATCTCCAACTCTCACTAGGACGTCTTCAACCACACCTTGAGGTCTAGTAATAGACCGGTCGGCAAGTTGAAGCGTCATCATTATGGGTTGAAGTTCAACACCTTCCAACTTCTTGAAAAGCGACAGTGGCATCAAATTAATGCTCACCCCGAGGTCGCACAACGCTCCCTTCTTGATCCCGTTCCCAATATCACATAGGATTGTGAAGCTCCCGGGATCCTTCAGCTTCGGTGGAAGCGCCTTGTGCACTAATGCACTCACCTCGTGGTTCAGCTGCACCAACTTCGGCTCATCCACTCGCCGTCTTTTCGCGATCAAGTCCTTCAAAAACTTCGCATAGTGCGACATCTGTTCCAAAGCATCATAAAAAAGAATATTAATATGCAATTGTTTAAAAATATCAAGGAACTTAGCGAATTTCTCATCAAGCGTTTTCTTCATAAAGCGTTGTGGATACGGGACGGGTATCACAAATTTGGGTACCCCCCATTCATCTCGCTCGGTCACTTTCACTTTCTCCCTTGCTTCCTTTACTTTCTTCCACTTTGGAACTCTCTCAACCTCCTCTCTTTCCTTTCCCTTCTGGGACTCATCCATATCTTCATGCCTCTCAATCCCTTCACTTTCAATCCCTTTCTCAACTTGGGGCGTCTCAGAATCAGCAGGCATCTGAGGCACTTCATAGTTGGTTCCACTTCTAAGCTGGATCGCCTTGCAATGCTCTTTCGGGTTCCCCTCCGGCATTCTATTCACTGACTTTGCAATCTGACTCATCTGGAACTCTAAAGAAGTGAACCTTCGATTGTTCTCTTGTTGAGTTCTAGTCCACTCAACGTTCATCTTCTGGAGCTCTTGATCACGATGATCACCCTTCTTGTGCAACTCCTTCACATCGTACTCCAAGGATGACAACCGCTTGCTCCCTTCCTCCACCTTCTGAAGGATCGCTCTCAACATCTCCTCGGTTGATGCACCGCCTTCTCCACCAGGAGGTTTAGACCCCGGATCAACACCTGCAGGAACAGTAACACCAGCTTTTGGGTTAGCATAAGAAAAGTTCTCATTCTTCCTCCATGTGTTTTGAGGAGGCTGCTGGCCTCCTTGAACTCCTTGTGTGTTCCTCCATTGATTTTGAGGCGGCTGTGGGCCTGGAGGTGCAAATGGCTGACCATAAGGAGGTCTTCCAAACTGATTTCCACCTTGGTAGCCATTCTGATTGTAATACGGACCTCCCATGTAATTGGCTACCTCTTGCTGCCCACTTGGTTGGTCTACTCTCTCATTCTCCACTGCATGCTCTCCAACCAAATTCTTCCCCAACTCGAGGTTGTTTATCTTCTCCATCATGGCCATCAATAGCCTTCTCGTTCCTTCTCCCTCTTCAACCTGATGCACCATCTGAAAATCTGCATCCACACCCCAAGCACCGGCATTCGTGACAATGTTGTCCACAATCTCCCTACACCTCTCTATGCCTTGGTTCAAGAATGCTCCGCCCGCACAGGCGTCTAAATGGTCTTGCCCCGCCTTGTTGGCACCACTATAGAAGAACGCCATAATGTCTCCCTCATTGTACCCGTGCTGCGGGCATTCAATCAGCATGTTTGAGTATCTCTCCCACGCTTGGCGTAAATCCTCTCCAGACTTCTGGCGAAAGGACGAGATCTCAATTCTAGCCATGATCGTCCTAGATGGAGGGTAGAATCGCTCGAGCTCGGCCCAAGTGGTAATACCTCCCCGCGGAAGCGTATTATCGTACCACTCCTTGGCTATTCCCGTCAATGAGAATGGGAACAGCCTAAGCCTCTTGGCATCTTCAGACATGCCATTATAATTAAATGTTGAGGCTATCATGAGAAAGCTCCTCAAGTGAGTGTGAGGGTTCTCCTTCCCGATCACCCCTTTGAACTGATTCTCGGTAAGCAGCTTTAAAATCCCCGGGGATATCGAGAAGTTGTTCGCCTCAACAGGAGGTAAAGCCACTCCATCATAGTACCGCTGTGGCTGTGCTGCAAACCTCCCTCGAATAGCCATATTGTGATCTATGTTCTGAGGAACGTGTTGAGGATTAGCAGCTGGTACGGGTACTTGTTGGGGTGGTGGTTGGTAAACAGGTGGTTGGTTGTAGACAGGAGGTGGATGATATGGATATGGTGGGTAAGGATAAGGTGGGTATGGGTAATGTTGGTATACTGGGTTGTTAAAAGGGTTATTTGGGTTTTGTGGGTAAGCAGGGTTGTTATGAGGATTATGGACAAGGTTCTGAGCTGGATTCCCTACGTTTTGTGTATCCGGGTTTAGGCTCTGGCTATCCCCTAATGGAATTTGATTCTGGCTACCACTAACTCCAGTGCCTTCAACTCGGTCTACTGCCTGATTGAAATCGTTGGCAGCATCGTCCAACTCATTATTGATATCCATTGGTTCCTTTCCTAAGTCGGCAGCGTTCATCCTTCTCAAGAAGGCTCGGTTCCTTCTGGCTATTGTCTCAGGGTCCAACGGTATTCTCTCTTCGCTCGTATTGCCTTGTGAGCGTGTTTTCATAAACCTGACACACTAGCAGAAGGATCAAAACGCAACTGCCCAATGAATGGAAATAAAATTAAAAACAGAAAATAAATCACCCACTACTAACTACTAAGCTATCTACAAGTCCTATTCAAAAGGCATATAACGCTATCCCCGGCAAGCGATTTTACTAACTTCTACTAGTCGCTTACCCGCAAGCGGACGGGTTCACTGAAGTATTAGCAAGTATAACGACCAAGTATATCGAACCCAAGGGAAAGTGTGTATGTCGAATAGATCCCCGAAGATGTACGCGTCGTAGTTAATATGAGTAACATGTTTTTGGATTTTTTGAAAATTATTAATTTGAAACTAAATTAAACTACTTAATCTAAAGAACAAATTAAACGAATTAACTAAGGGTGTTTTTCTAATGATGAGTGATGATGCTTAGGATAAGAATCCCTACGTATACTAACGGAGCATGTACATAATCAAAGTAATCGTGACAAACAAGAATTAACCTAAGTAAAAGCTTGTAGGATTAAAGCTCAAGATTCTAAACCTTAATTCTTTATCCTAACAAACGACCTCACTAATCCACTAACAAGTTAATAGACCGTGCTTAATTAATGAGACCCTAATTTAACTATTGGTGATGCGGTCGTCCTCCATAGCTAAACTGGCAAGTGAATTAACCTTTTCTAAACCCTCTTGTTAAGACTACTAATTGTTATCGAGTGATGCGGTCGTCCTCTCTCTAACACTTTCGTACTAAATTTAAAGGTGAAGTTAAGATTAATTATGAGAATTCATTAATTAAGAAAATTAACACTAACGTCACAAATTACCCTAATTACGTACCCACATCCTACTTCTACGAGTTCATCCTAACCTAAGCATACAAGGGTTTTAGCTAGACATGGTTTTAACGAACATAATAGCAATAAAAGAAACAACGAACATAAACATAATGAATTGAACGAAGAAAATAATAAATATAATCTAGGGTTTGAAAGAAAGAAATTCTAAAAACTGAAATTAAATTAATTAAACGAAGTCTAAAGTATTTAACGTAATAGAATTGAAGAAAAGAAACAAAGAAACAAAATTAAACGAAGAATTCGTAAGAAAAACCTCAACAATACGTAAGTAAAGCTTGCTCGTTCTTCTCCTCTTTCTCTCTCTAAAAACTAAGTCTAAAACTAATGTGTTTCGTGGATTATGATGTGTTCTCCTAAAAAAACGAGTTTGGAGAGGTATATATAAGCAACGGGTCGAAACAGGAACTCGTGGGCCAAAAATACGCATCCGGAGGCGAAAATACGTGGTTGCTCGAGCAAAACGCTCGAGCAGTTCCGCTCGAGCGCTGAAAATGTTCTGTAAGTTTTTGGTCATTCGAGCAAAACGCTCGAGCATTTCCGCTCGAGCAAAACGCTCGAGTGGTTTTCAGCAGCAGTACACTTGTTCGTAAAATCTTCATATCTCCTCAACCGGGAGTCCGTTTTGGCCGATTCAAAGTCCTACGAACTCCTCTTTTCGCCCTCTATCCATATATGAAATCCAAAGAGACAAATTAATGAGTTTATAAAAATGATACTCATTTGACTCCAAATACTCATAAAAAACACTCAAAACATAGGCAAATCGGGCACCAAAACATAACAATTTCACGCCTAATCAGCGAACATCAATTATTGTGGAGCGAACAAGGATTAATGATTAAATTAAGAAAATCAAGTTGGAGTGCACAAATCAGTCCAGGAGGTGTATAACATGACGAACAACTTCAGTGACGAACAACATACTGGCGAACAGGTTTTGAGACCCGAGACCATATATGAACGTTCCATCAGATCACTGACGACGAACAACATTATCAATAGGCGGTGCATCAACCAGCCTAAGAGGTGTATGATGACGAACAAAGAACTAAGATCCCAAAGCCTATCTCAACCAGATGCATAGGCAAACAACTTCTGAGCCATAACCTCAAAAGGCGAACAACTTTTGTTGAAAGACCAATTTGGACCAATCATACCAACCATGACGAACAAGAATGAGTTTGAGATAAGACCAAAGAAGACTTTGTAGCTAAGATTCAACTTAGATAAGGTCAAAGGACACTTGTCAAGCATGCACGCTAGGAAGTCCAAGAGTCTTGGACACCTCCTACTTGCTAGTCTCTATAAATAGTTGTTCTCCAACTAAGAAATACAAGTTCAAATTCACAAATACTCCCAAAAAACACACAAACACACCTAAATGTACAGACATACGAAATAAATACAGATTAAACTCTCGTATTTATGATTTTACGACCCGAACCTTCGATTTATAATTTACGGTGATAATCAATCACACGTTCTTGTTTGATGATCCCAAATCGAACTAAAACAGTCACTAATCCTCCCGATTAAATTCGATCACCAACAATTTGGTGCTAGAAGGAGAGTTTGAACCTTCGGTTAAGTGTGATTAATCAAGAACTTCAAGTTTAAAAACTTGAAGATTTGAAGAAATCCTCAAAAAATTCTTGAAGATTCAAACAAAAGTGTTCTTGGTGTTCTTCAATATTAAATTTGAAGACTCAAAGATTGAGAAGATAATTCAAATCAGGATGTCTCAATCTAAAAAAAACAAGTTTCACGTCAATCAAGGAGAGCTTCTCCCACTCCCCTTTTTTCCTTGTCTTTTTTATTTTTAAAACCTATGTCTTCTCAATCGAGCAACATATAAAGTACAACATTTTATTTTTTTTAAGGACTAGTAACACACATTTGTCTTTACATTAACACAATTTTGGAGCGAATATCCTTAAGTGAGTCTTGCATGGATTTTTTTCTGTAAAATTAGTTTGTCCCGGCCTGACACATTTAGGATCTGTGAATTTCTGACCTGAATCGACCCATGACCCTCAAATTTAGTATATTTTGCCTATTTTAGATATATTTCACATGTAAAATATTTCACAAGAGTGTTCATCGTCATTATCTATATCTATTCCTATAGATACATATATATAAAAAATTAATGTGTCATAGTTTAATTTAATAATTTATTTATTAAATAAATAATAACAGTAACTAACATTAATTGATACAATAGTGAATTGATATATAGCATTGAATGTAGTTTGAAATTTGAAAAAAAAATCCAAATAACAACTAGTTAGTTGTGAAATTTTTTAGAATACTCATTTTCAATTTTTTTAAATTTATTTAACCATTCCAACTTAAAAAAATTTATCGTATCCACTTTACTATAAAAATAAATTATAGTATACACTTGAATTTTAATTTATTTAGATTAAGTTTTTCTCCAAAAAAATTCACTACTATAAAACTCTTTTTAATATAAAACATAACAGTGCCTAGGACAAGTGGTGGGCAAGGAAGTGAAAAAATTTCCTCTATCGGTTAAAACCACCATCCTTCAATATTTTTTCTTTTTTCCCCTTTTTTTCTTCTTAATATATAATTATTTTTTGATATTGAACACAATAGTGCCCAATCCTAGTGGTTAGAGATGTAAACAAGTCGAACCACGTCATATGCCATCAAGCTCGAGCTCAGTCCGTTTAACTTTGTATAGCTCCCCATCCTTCAATAATTTTTCCCTTTTCTCCTTCTTTCCTTAGTATACTGTTGTTTTTGGATATTAAACACAAAAGTTCACAGTCCAAGTGGTTAGAGATGTAAACAAGATATCTGAATAGCAGAAGAGATATTACTTTAAAATAAAGGACTTTTAGACATAATTATATAAATTCAAGTGGAGGAGGATATTACCAATCAGTTGATGCCTCAAGAAGTAGTCTCTTGTATACTTGTTAAGAGTCAGTTGACCTTCCATGTTCAGCTGATTTCTTGTAGACCTTTTAAGTTCATCTTTTATCAGTTTAGTTGATTTTTACCTGTATGTTAATGCACATATAAAGCATGTATTGTCAAGAGTTAAGAGTTCATACCAGATCGATTGATGTTGTAACCAGTTGATTACATCAACAAAGTTTGATCAGCTGAAGTTCCCTCTTGAACCTTGCCCAATTGATACATTAACTCTTGCCTAACTCTTCTGCATCTAACACTATCTTTTCCATCCCGATGTTCTTCTTCTCCACATGATCACTTATGAAGTGATGTCTTATGTCTACATGCTTACATCTGGTGTGAAGAACATGATTCAGAGTTATGACAATGACATCATTACTATCACAGAAGATGGGAATCTTTTTGGTATTGATGTGCTAGTCCCACAGCTGTTGACTGGTCTAGAGCAGTTGAGAACAACAACTACCAATTGCCATATATGTACTCTGCCTCTAGGTGGAAGTTGTTACTGATGTTTGCTTCTTGGAGAACTAGAAGATCAACTTACTTCCAATAAACTGGCATGTACCCGGAGTTGATTTCCTAGCTATTCTGCATCCACCATAATGAAAATCTGAATAACCACTTAGTTCAAAGTTGTCATCAGTTGGGTACTAGAAGCCAAAGTTGATGGCACCCTTAAGATACTTCAATATCTTCTTAGCTGATTCAGGATTACTTTTCGTGGGATTAGCCTGGAATCTTGCACATACCTAAACTGCAAAAGTGATATCAGGTCTGATGACAGTGAGGTATAATAAAGATCCAATAAGTGCTCTATACTCAGTCTAATTAACACTTGGTCCAGCTTCATCAAAATCCATGGCGAAATTTATCATAACAGGAATTTTTGCCTCTTTGTTGGTTCCTATTCCAAATTTCTCAATCATATCAATACCCTTATATAGGCACAACAAAAAATACCTATGTGGCATTCCTCACTTATTCTAATTCCAACACCCTTGACTCCTCATTGTGTCAATGTGTACATTCCATCTTGGTCATCGATTTATCTCATTCCATGTTTCATCTCATCCATTGATCCATGCCATTTTTTCCTATAAATTTGGTTTTTATCATCCTCATTTTTCATTCTTGGTCCTATCATTCCTTCTTTCTTCTCCTTTTGCGTACCGTCCAATTATATTGTCGGCTTATTATTTTCGGGGTGCCGTATGATCAAGTCTATACGTTTGCTATTTATCTTGGGGAATTCTTTCCGGTGTTTTATTCTGAGTGATCATTTGGTCGAGTATGCTCGGTTATTTTTTATTTTTTTGGGTATTTTTATTTTTTCGTTTGTAATTGTAGGATAAAATTATTCGTCACGTGTCTTGTGCCAACGAAATTGGATGTAATGATTTTCTTTTGCGTTCAAATTCTAATGGATTCATATTGTTTAATAGTTTTCTTCATTCTTATATTTGATGTTGGTGTTTTTGAGACTTATTGCACTCTACTAATTTGTGATGTTCATCCATATCATTCGACTGATCAACTATACTTTATTTACTATCATGTACTCGACCAAAAAAAAATATCGATCTGTTTCTTATTGTAGTTGGCATCATCGATCATGACACCTTGCCGGGTTTGTCTCGACTATCTTCTACACGGATCGAGAATGGATCATCCGAGGTCTCACAAACAATAACCTTCTTGGTTTGAAGTTGTTGTGGTTGCCAGTTTTTTTTCCTTGCTGATCTCGTAATTTGCATTGTCGTGGCAAGTTGTACATCATAATAAATCTTGTGGCAAACCCGTTTAATGTACATTTGTGTTTTTCAGATTTTATCAATGGGTGTTCTTGCTTTGTGTTATTGGGAATCCTTTGATAAAAAATTCCCTTAGATTTCTACTGCTATGCCCATAATTAGGGTGATTTGCTTGAAAGTAGTTGTTGTTGATTAATTAAGGCTGCATAAATAGGATTTAATTAAAATTAAATTCTATGCACCATTATATTTTGTCCAATCAATTGTAATTATATCTCACAATTAGGATTTAATTTGAATTAATGGTGTATTCTTATATAGAGGAAGATTATTGGGATGATGTTAGATTGTTTTAAACTTATATAGGTTATAAACTTTTTGACAATTTGGATTTCGTCTTGCAGGATTAATTTTTGTTGCCCAACTTGATTATTTTAATGTAAGGATTGTATATGTTATATTCGTTTGACAGTCATAATTTTTGGATTATGAATTGCATTGTTTATTTGGTGCTTTGTGAATAATTAGGTAATTGGTTTGGAGGTAATGGTTATCGAAGAAGCTGTGGAGAGGCACTAGAAACAAGAATACTTAAGCCTGCTGTGGAGAGCCCAGAGGCAGTTGAGGAGGAAGAAGCTGACCCTGCTGAAGGGAAGAAAACCAAACTGAAGAGAAGGCTGGTTAAACTAAGTGATAAGATGGCCCAACACAAGGAGGCTGAGGCAGAAAAAGCTTCTAAGAAGGAGAATAAGAGGTTGATGGTCCCGTTTTCGAAGAGCAAAATGGGAATTCAGGAGCAAATTTTTTTTTTTTTAAACCTTGCGTTGCGCTCTGAAAGAGTTCAGTGAAGGAATACTCAAGTCACTGCGTTGCTGAGAGTCAGAGCTATCAAGTCAGAGGTGAGACTTGAAAGCTCAGGCTCTCAACAAGGCAGTGACTCGAGAGACTGAACTCTCGAGTGCCTTGCCTGATTTAGTCAGTGAGATGGAATCTCCCTGACCTGAATGCTTAGCTAAAGTTCCTTTTTAAACAATGCTCTCAGTGAGCAGATTTTCGCAATACTTTAGAAGAAAAGACATTCCAGATAATAACACTTGGTTTAACGTGGTTCGGAGACTCAAGCTCTTACATCCACGACCTGATTTAATAGGAAATCCACTCCTTTGGATTCTTGTTTTTAACGTGCCAAGGTGCACTTACAACTGGACTCACGCCCCTCCACGGAGCTGCCTCTCCTTACAAACAACTTACTCCCAACAAACCTAACTAGAGGGTTTTGGTTTCGGTTTGGTTTTCTCCAACTAGGTGAGGTTTTCCCTTACAATGTGTTAGCCTTAAAGCTAGGATTAGGAAAACCTCTCTAAGCTATGAGTTACAAGCTGAACACTCAGATAATATATGTGAAGACCCTAATGGTCAGTGTTCTAGGTGTAAGATGTGCTTCCTTATATCTCCCTTTGAAACGCACAAAAACTCTCACACCCTCACAGCTCGTAGGTGTAGATTTTCTCCTCTCACACACACTTCAATCCGCAGCTGGAAGCTTGTATTTATAATGGGGATTCAAATGTATCCGTTGGAGGGAAGATACATTTGAATCCAACATTTAATGGTTTCAACCACTTTTCTTGGAATTCGGCCTTTGTCAGTGTCAGAGTTGCTGCCTCGTGCTGATTGGTCCACGTGGCCTGAATTCACGGATCTTTGACTCAGTGGGTTGACCAAGACCCACTGACTTTAGGTGGCTTTCTCCTTCACTGACTCTGATCTTCAATGGACTGACTCGTCCTCAGTGCAGTTGTCCTTCAGGGACTGTTTGAAGATCACTCCAAGAAGTTTGTCATAAGGCTGAATGACAAACTTCCCTGACCACAGTAGCCTGACTCCTTCAGGCCTACTTGGTGCAGCACTGATCCTCCTGATCAGGCTCTTCACTGAGTGGTCCATCAGACTTGGCTTAGATCAGCCTGACTTGCACTCAGTGGGACTTCCTTCAGGCTTCTCCATTGGTTCAGGTTGATGGCATGTCTTCAGTCAGCTCTTCTGGTTGTCATCTTGATATCTTCAGGCTGTGTTGAGAAGTTCCCCCTCGCTGAGTTCCCCCTCAACTGAGCAACCTATTCTACTGAGAGCTAACCTAGCCTGACCTGATCTAAAGGATACTATCCTGACTGCTTTCAAACCTATTACATGTTGTTTTGGAAAATCATCAAAACTAAACATATCCCAACAATTTCCCCCTTTTTGATGATTCCAAAACTTCTAACCAAATGATTTTCTATTACAAGAATAATGTCAGAACATAAGTAATAGTTTGAAATATGCAGGAATTCCCATAGTTTAACACGTTTAAGATCTGTTCGGTTGACCATTTTTCTTAACAAAACTGGATCAGTGGTCATGTGAACAACCCGCTCTGATACCAATTGATGGTCCCGTTTTCGAAGGGCAAAATGGGAATTCAGGAGCAAAATTTTTTTTTTAAAACCTTGCGTTGCGCTCTGAAAGAGTTCAGTGAAGGAATACTCAAGTCACTGCGTTGCTGAGAGTCAGAGCTATCAAGTCAGAGGTGAGACTTGAAAGCTCAGGCTCTCAACAAGGCAGTGACTCGAGAGACTGAACTCTCGAGTGCCTTGCCTGATTTAGTCAGTGAGATGGAATCTCCCTGACCTGAATGCTTAGCTAAAGTTCCTTTTTAAACAATGCTCTCAGTGAGCAGATTTTCGCAATACTTTAGAAGAAAAGACATTCCAGATAATAACACTTGGTTTAACGTGGTTCGGAGACTCAAGCTCTTACATCCACGACCTGATTTAACAGGAAATCCACTCCTTTGGATTCTTGTTTTTAACGTGCCAAGGTGCACTTACAACTGGACTCACGCCCCTCCACGGAGCTGCCTCTCCTTACAAACAACTTACTCCCAACAAACCTAACTAGAGGGTTTTGGTTTCGGTTTGGTTTTCTCCAACTAGGTGAGGTTTTCCCTTACAATGTGTTAGCCTTAAAGCTAGGATTAGAAAAACCTCTCTAAGCTATGAGTTACAAGCTGAACACTCAGATAATATATGTGAAGACCCTAATGGTCAGTGTTCTAGGTGTAAGATGTGCTTCCTTATATCTCCCTTTGAAACGCACAAAAACTCTCACACCCTCACAGCTCGTAGGTGTAGATTTTCTCCTCTCACACACACTTCAATCCGCAGCTGGAAGCTTGTATTTATAATGGGGATTCAAATGTATCTGTTGGAGGGAAGATACATTTGAATCCAACATTTAATGGTTTCAACCACTTTTCTTGGAATTCGGCCTTTGTCAGTGTCAGAGTTGCTGCCTCGTGCTGATTGGTCCACGTGGCCTGAATTCACGGATCTTTGACTCAGTGGGTTGACCAAGACCCACTGACTTTAGGTGGCTTTCTCCTTCACTGACTCTGATCTTCAATGGACTGACTCGTCCTCAGTGCAGTTGTCCTTCAGGGACTGTTTGAAGATCACTCCAAGAAGTTTGTCATAAGGCTGAATGACAAACTTCCCTGACCACAGTAGCCTGACTCCTTCAGGCCTACTTGGTGCAGCACTGATCCTCCTGATCAGGCTCTTCACTGAGTGGTCCATCAGACTTGGCTTAGATCAGCCTGACTTGCACTCAGTGGGACTTCCTTCAGGCTTCTCCATTGGTTCAGGTTGATGGCATGTCTTCAGTCAGCTCTTCTGGTTGTCATCTTGATATCTTCAGGCTGTGTTGAGAAGTTCCCCCTCGCTGAGTTCCCCCTCAACTGAGCAACCTATTCTACTGAGAGCTAACCTAGCCTGACCTGATCTAAAGGATACTATCCTGACTGCTTTCAAACCTATTACATGTTGTTTTGGAAATTCATCAAAACTAAACATATCCCAACAATTTCCCCCTTTTTGATGATTCCAAAACTTCTAACCAAATGATTTTCTATTACAAGAATAATGTCAGAACATAAGTAATAGTTTGAAATATGCAGGAATTCCCATAGTTTAACACGTTTAAGATCTGTTCGGTTGACCATTTTTCTTAACAAAACTGGATCAGTGGTCATGTGAACAACCCGCTCTGATACCAATTGATGGTCCCGTTTTCGAAGGGCAAAATGGGAATTCAGGTGCAAATTTTTTTTTTTTAAAACCTTGCGTTGCGCTCTGAAAGAGTTCAGTGAAGGAATACTCAAGTCACTGCGTTGCTGAGAGTCAGAGCTATCAAGTCAGAGGTGAGACTTGAAAGCTCAGGCTCTCAACAAGGCAGTGACTCGAGAGACTGAACTCTCGAGTGCCTTGCCTGATTTAGTCAGTGAGATGGAATCTCCCTGACCTGAATGCTTAGCTAAAGTTCCTTTTTAAACAATGCTCTCAGTGAGCAGATTTTCGCAATACTTTAGAAGAAAAGACATTCCAGATAATAACACTTGGTTTAACGTGGTTCGGAGACTCAAGCTCTTACATCCACGGCCTGATTTAACAGGAAATCCACTCCTTTGGATTCTTGTTTTTAACGTGCCAAGGTGCACTTACAACTGGACTCACGCCCCTCCACGGAGCTGCCTCTCCTTACAAACAACTTACTCCCAACAAACCTAACTAGAGGGTTTTGGTTTCGGTTTGGTTTTCTCCAACTAGGTGAGGTTTTCCCTTACAATGTGTTAGCCTTAAAGCTAGGATTAGGAAAACCTCTCTAAGCTATGAGTTACAAGCTGAACACTCAGATAATATATGTGAAGACCCTAATGGTCAGTGTTCTAGGTGTAAGATGTGCTTCCTTATATCTCCCTTTGAAACGCACAAAAACTCTCACACCCTCACAGCTCGTAGGTGTAGATTTTCTCCTCTCACACACACTTCAATCCGCAGCTGGAAGCTTGTATTTATAATGGGGATTCAAATGTATCCGTTGGAGGGAAGATACATTTGAATCCAACATTTAATGGTTTCAACCACTTTTCTTGGAATTCGGCCTTTGTCAGTGTCAGAGTTGCTGCCTCGTGCTGATTGGTCCACGTGGCCTGAATTCACGGATCTTTGACTCAGTGGGTTGACCAAGACCCACTGACTTTAGGTGGCTTTCTCCTTCACTGACTCTGATCTTCAATGGACTGACTCGTCCTCAGTGCAGTTGTCCTTCAGGGACTGTTTGAAGATCACTCCAAGAAGTTTGTCATAAGGCTGAATGACAAACTTCCCTGACCACAGTAGCCTGACTCCTTCAGGCCTACTTGGTGCAGCACTGATCCTCCTGATCAGGCTCTTCACTGAGTGGTCCATCAGACTTGGCTTAGATCAGCCTGACTTGCACTCAGTGGGACTTCCTTCAGGCTTCTCCATTGGTTCAGGTTGATGGCATGTCTTCAGTCAGCTCTTCTGGTTGTCATCTTGATATCTTCAGGCTGTGTTGAGAAGTTCCCCCTCGCTGAGTTCCCCCTCAACTGAGCAACCTATTCTACTGAGAGCTAACCTAGCCTGACCTGATCTAAAGGATACTATCCTGACTGCTTTCAAACCTATTACATGTTGTTTTGGAAAATCATCAAAACTAAACATATCCCAACAGAGGTCTACTGAGGCAGTGAAGGAGAGTGCCTCAAAGAAAGCTAGAGTCACAAACTCCACTGATGAATCCTCATCAGGTAACCCTGACTCTTCTCCTACTGTGATCTCAACTGAGTCTGACTCAGATGCCCCTGCCCCTATCCCCATCAAACCCAAAACCAAACCTCGCACCTCCGCCAAAACCAAACGCATCTCCAAAATAACTAAAATCCCCACTGAAGGCTCTCAACAGCCTGAAAGTGGATCCCAACCCACCACCCCATCTGAAGCAACCTCAACCCCCTCTGAACCCATCCCTTCAACCCCCACTGAACAAAATCCTACCTCTACTGAAACCCAACCTCACACCTCATCTGAACCGAACCCTCCTGAAACACACACAACTCACCTGGAGTCTATCCCAGAGGAGCCAACAGATACCAGATCCCCTACCCCTTTGATTAGGCGTGAAATTGTTATGTTTTGGTGCCCGATTTGCCCATGTTTTGAGTGTTTTCGATTAGTGTTTGGAGTCAAATGAGTATGATTTTTATAAAATCATTAATTTGTCTCTTTGGTTTTCATAGATGGATAGAGGGCGAAAATAGGAGTTCGTAGGACTTTGAATCGGCCAAAACGGACTCCCAGTTGAGGAGATATGAAGATTTTACGAACAAGTGACGGATGCTGAAAAGTGCTCGACCACATAGGCTCGAGCGCCCCGCTCGAGCACAAGAAATGCACGACCACTTTAGCTCGAGCGACCCGCTCGAGCAGGTCTGCTCGAGCGCCTCCAAGGCATTTTTTCCAGATTTCGTTTTTTGGCCCATGAGAGCCCATTTCGACCCGGTGCCTATATATACCTCTTCCAAACTCGTTTTAAACGACCACCAGATCCCCGAACGCACTACATCACTTTTACATAGAATTTTTAGAGAGAGAAGGAAGAGAAGAGACGAACAAGTTTAATTTTACGATTTTGAGGTTTTTGCTTACGAATTCACGTTACGATTTCCCGTTTTAGTTTCGTTTCTTAATAACTTTTGTTCTTTAATACGTTGAGACCTCGTTTTGTCAATTAATTTCAGTATTCTTTTATATCTTAAAACCCCAGTTTATGTTCGATCGTTCTTCGTTTTAATTACCATGTTCATGTTCGTAACTTGTCTAATTGTTATTGTTTACGTTAAATCTATGTCTAGCTAAAACCCTTGCATGCTTAGGGTAGGATGAACTCGTAGAAGTAGGTTGTGGGTACGTAATTAGAGTAACTCGTGACGTTAGTTTTTAATTCTCTTGGTTAATGAATTCTTAAAATTAATCTAGACTTCGCTCTTGAATTTTGTTCGAAAGGTGTTAGAGAGAGGACGACCGTATCACTCAATAACGATTAGTAGTCTTAACGAGAGGGTTTAGAAAGGGTTAATTCATCTACCTGTTTAGCGAAGGAGGACGACCGCATCACCTTAGTTAAATTAGGGTCTCATTAATTAAGCGCTATCTATTAACTTGTTAGTGGATTAGTGAAGTCGATTGCTAGGATAAAGTATTAGGGTTAGAAATCTTGAGCTTTCATTCTACGATCTTTTACTTAGGTTAATTCTTGTTTGTCACGATTACTTTGATTATGTACCTGCTCCGTTAGTATACGTAGGGATTCCTATCCTGAGCATCACCATCTCATACTTGCATACACACCTTAGATACTTAGTTTAATTTTCCTTTTGCATTCGTAGAGTAATTTAGTTTAGACTTAATTCTTTTAATTTTCAATCCCCAAACATACACTCATATTAACTACGACGCGTAGATCTTCAGGGATCTATTCGCATACACACTTTCCCTTAGGTTCGATAATACTTGGTCCCTATACTTGCCACTACTACAGTGAACCCGTACTCTTGCGGGGAAGCTACTAGTAGAAAGCTAGAGTATATTCGCTTCAAGTCAATGGCGCCGTTGCCGGGGATGGCGTTGTATGTCTTTTGAATAGGACTTGTCGATAGCTTAGTAGTTAGTAGTGAGTGACTTATTTTCTGTTTATTTTTATTTGTTCAGCAGTTGCGTTTTGATCCTTTTGCTAGTGTTTCAGGTTTATGAAAACACGCTCACAAGATAATACGGGCGAAGAAAGAATCCTGTCAGACCCTGAGACGATAGCCAGAAGGAACCGAGCTTTCTTGAGAAGAATGAGTACTGCTGGAGACAAAGACAACATGAATCTGGATGGAGATGGGGACTTAGACAAAATAGCTGCAGAGTATACTGTTTTAGTGGAGCAGACGGTTGGAGTTGAGAGCAGTAACCAGCAAAAACCCATAGGGGAAGCTCAGAACCAACTCCCAAACCCGCAAAACTCAATCAACTCTACACATACACAACCCCAAAACCAGAATTATCCACCAAAACCCACAGCAACCATTTAACAACCCTGCTTACCCACCAAATAATCACCCTTACCCTTACCCTTATCCACCATACCCGTATCCTCATTACCCATACCCACCACCACCTGCTTACAACCAACCACCAGTTTACCAACCACCACCACCCCAACAAGTACCAGTACCTGCTGCTAATCCTCAACACGTTCCTCAGAACGTAGATCATAATATGGCCATTCGAGGGAGGTTTGCAGTGCAGCCACAGTGGTATTATGATGGAGTGGCATTGCCTCCTGTTGAGGCAAATAGTTTCTCTATTTCCCCAGGAATTCTAAAGCTGCTGACCGAGAATCAGTTCAAGGGGGTGATCGGGAAGGAGAATCCACACACTCACCTGAGGAGTTTTCTCATGATAGCATCTACTTTCAATTACAATGGCATGTCTGAAGATGCCAAGAGGCTTAGGCTGTTCCCATTCTCATTGACGGGAATAGCTAAAGAGTGGTACGATAATACGCTCCCGCGGGGAGGTGTTACCACTTGGGCCGAGCTCGAGCGTCGGTTCCTCGAGCGATTCTACCCTCCATCTAGGACGATCAAGGCTAGAATTGAGATCTCGTCCTTTCGCCAGAAGTCTGGAGAAGATTTACGCCAAGCGTGGGAGAGATACTCAAACATGCTGATTGAGTGCCCGCAGCATGGGTACAACGAGGGATACATTATGGCATTCTTCTATAGTGGTGCCAACAAGGCGGGGCAAGATCATTTAGACACCTGTGCGGGAGGAGCATTCCTGAATCAAGGCATAGAGAGGTGTAGAGAGATCGTGGACAACATTGTCACGAATGCCGGTGCTTGGGGTGTGGATGCAGATTTTCAGAGAGTGCATCAGGTTGAAGAGGGAGAAGGAACGAGAAGGCTATTGATGGCCATGATGGAGAAGATCAACAACCTCGAGTTGGGGAAGAGTTTGGTTGGAGAGCATGCAGTAGAGAATGATAGAGTAGACCAACCAAGTGGACAGCAAGAGGTAGCCAATTACATGGGAGGTCCTTATTACAATCAGAATGGCTACCAAGGTGGTAACCAATATGGAAGGTCCTCTTATGGCCAACCATTTGTACCTCCAGGCCCACAGCCACTTCAAAATCAATGGAGGAACACACAAGGAGTTCAAGGAGGCCAGCAGCCTCCTCAAAACACATGGAGGAAGAATGAGAACTTTTCTTATGCTAACCCAAAAGCTGGTATTACTGTTCCTGCAGGTGTTGATCCGGGGTCTAATCCTCCGGGTGGAGAAGGCGGTGCATCAACCGAGGAGATGTTGAGAGTGATCCTACAGAAGGTGGAGGAAGGAAGTAAGAGATTGTCATCCTTGGAGCACGATGTGAAGGAGCTGCATAAGAAAGACGATCATCGAGATCAAGAGCTCCAGAAGATGAAAGTTGAGTGGACTAGAACTCAACAAGAGAACAATCGAAGGTTCACTTCTTTAGAGTTCCAGATGAGCCAGATTGCAAAATCAGTGAATAGAATGCCGGAGGGAAACCAGAAAGAGCATTGCAAGGCGATCCAGCTTAGAAGTGGAACTAATTATGAAGGTCCTCAGATGCCTGCTGATTCTGAGACGCCCCAAGTTGAGAAGGGGATTGAAAGTGAAGGGATTGAGAAGCATAAAGATGTGGATGAGTCTCATCAGAGCAAAGAGCTGGAAGAGGAAGGCATTGAGAAAGTTGAGAGAGTTCCTAAGTGGAGGAAGACAAAGGAAGTAAGGGAGAAAGTGAAAGAAACAGAAAGAGATGAATGGGGGGTACCCAAATCTGTGATACCCGGCCCATATCCACAGCGCTTCATGAAAAAGAAGCTTGATGAAAAATTTGCAAAATTTCTTGATGTTTTTAAACAACTGCATATTAATATTCCCTTTTATGATGCTTTGGAACAGATGCCGCATTATGCAAAGTTTCTGAAGGACTTGATTGCGAAAAGACGGCGAGTGGATGAGCCGAAGTTGGTGCAGTTGAACCACAAAGTGAGTGCACTAGTGCACAAGGTGCTGCCCCCAAAGCTGAAGGATCCCGGGAGTTTCACGATCCTATGTGATATCGGGAATGGAGTTAAGAAGGGAGCGTTGTGCGACCTTGGAGCGAGCATCAATCTCATGCCCTTGTCGCTTTTCAAGAAGTTGGAAGGTGGAGAACTTCAATCCACAATGATGACGCTTCAACTTGCCGATCGGTCTATTACTAGACCTCAAGGTGTGGTTGAAGACGTCCTCGTGAGAGTTGGAGATCACATTTTTTCAGCCGACTTTGTAGTGCTTGAGATGGAGGAAGATGAGCACGTGCCCCTGATCTTGGGAAGACCGTTCTTAGCCACGGCGGGGATGGTGCTAGACGTGGCAAATGGGAAGATTACGTTGAAGGTTGATGATCAAGAAGTGAAGATCTCCCTATATGAAGCCATGAAGCACCCGAAGGAGGAGGAGAGTTTGTATTGCATGGATGCAATTGATCCTCGTGTTGAAGACACACCTTCTATCCCTAATCTTTCTCATACTCATGATTTTGTTAGTCCTTCACGTGATTATTTAACCCATGAGCATTATGATCTTGATTATTTGATAGGGATAAAGTGAAGAAGTTGAAGGATGAAGCGGTGAAGAAAGTGGACGTGGTCCAGCTAGAGGGAAAAGGAGGAGCTAAGAAGAAGAAGTCAAAATTCAAGAACTTGTTTGGTAAGACTCCTTCAGATAAAGGAAAGAAGGAGTTGAGACCCATAACACTTGGGAATGAGAAGAGAGCAAAAGGGCTCATGATGGTGGGGCATCAAGGAAAGGAGTTCAAACACCACTCTTATGAGAGTGGGGGAGGTAAATTTGAGTATGATGTCCCATAAGCTCCTTTGAGCTTGGTCCGGCATGAGGACCTTAAAAATAGCGCTGAATGGGAGGCAACCCATTATTTTTTTAATTATTTGCTTTGTTTTTAGTTATTAGGGAGTTATTTTGAGTAGTATGTTTAACCTCGTATTTGATTGAGTTGCTTGTAGGCTTGTCTCTAAAGGAGTAAAGGTATCATGGAGTTATTCAGATTGAAGGAACCAACTTGAGACAAGGGAGTGTGCAAAGCTATTGAGAGAAACTGAATTGTTTGGTTGAGGTAACCCACAACCCCAAACTTAGACCTCTAGCAAGGTCGAAGTTTGGGGGGTGGAGTTTTTTTTATGTTTCTTGTTAAATTGCACATGCATGCACGCCCTTATCTTTGAGTTGAGTTTGATTGATTATTGGTTTGTTGAGATACTCCTTGGGGTGATTTTGATTTGACTCGCTATTACATATTTCATGCCTATCAACTACCTTCTACTTGTTGATTGCTATCTTTGAGTATGACTTGATGAGTAGAGTGAGTTGTAAGGGTGAGTTAGAAATTCTTTTGTGTGAGTGTTTGAGTTTGAGCTGATTTGAGAGAGAACTTGTATGCTTATGAATTTTTCTTTTGAGTACTTGTGTGATGAGAGTGAGAATGCACTAGGACTAGCATGGATGTGAAAGCCGTGAGCTTTTGAGCCTTATGAGATTTTGATGCATTAATTAATCTCTTCGTTTGTGAGTGGATCATCACCTTATAGGATGCTAGAACTTGTGTGTGCTCTTGCTTCTTGATTGTGTCTAGTTTGATATGCCGAATGTGATCTTAGGCCATCTTTGATTTGAATGAGTCACTTAGCCAAAAATTTTCCTTACCATTGATATTTGTCCCTTGTTAGCCCCGTTGAGCCTAAAGCCTATTTTACTTGCTAGCACATATGAACACTATTCCAATTCCTAAGCCTTTTTGTCCCAATTTGAGTGGAGAATAGGAAAGTGTGAATGTGAAGGGAGTGAATTGAGTTGAAAAAGGAAAAGGTTGTTTGTTGAGTGAATATGAGAAGAAGGTGTAATGAAGTTTTGAGTTGTGGGAAAAAGAAAAAATTTGAGAATGAGCAAAAGGAAAAAATGAGCTCATGTGTTTGTGCGAAAAAGAAAAAAAAGTGAAGTGATTGAAAAAAAAAATGAAAGAGTGAGAAAGAAAAAAAATTTGAAGTGTTGAGAGAATTGGAATTGAAAGGGTGTTGATTGAACATGTTTGAAGTAGTCTGTTCCTTATCTCGAAGTGCCAAAGTTTGATTTTCTATTCTCCATTCACTTTAGTCACCTTACCGTATATTGTTATCCCACCCGTCCAAAGAGCCTACATTACAACCTTGAGAAAAGTCCTTTTTGATTCGGCATTGATTTCTAGAGTACGGTCGAAGTTAAGAGCACTTACAAGCCTATGGCTGCCGATATGAGTGATTGATTGTTTGAGTGAGTCCTTTAATCATTGATATACACTTGTGAGAGAGTGAAACACATCGTTGAGTGCACATCCATGCTTGATCTTGGTGGTTCTTGTTGTTGTTGCATGAGTATGATAAAAGAAAGTGAGTGAGTATACGGGTGATTGACTTTTAAAGCTCGAGTTCATTTACTAGCATGATTTGATTCTTTGACTCATTCCTAACAATTTCACTTGACTTATTATTTCGTTGCTTGAGGACAAGCAACATGGTAAGTTTGGGGGGGTTGATTAGGCGTGAAATTGTTATGTTTTGGTGCCCGATTTGCCCATGTTTTGAGTGTTTTCGATTAGTGTTTGGAGTCAAATGAGTATCATTTTTATAAAATCATTAATTTGTCTCTTTGGTTTTCATAGATGGATAGAGGGCGAAAAGAGGAGTTCGTAGGACTTTGAATCGGCCAAAACGGACTCCCAATTGAGGAGATATGAAGATTTTACGAACAAGTGACGGATGCTGAAAAGTGCTCGACCACATAGGCTCGAGCGCCCCGCTCGAGCACAAGAACTGCACGACCACTTTAGCTCAAGCGACCCGCTCGAGCGGGTCTGCTCGAGCGCCTCCAAGGCATTTTTTCAAGATTTCGTTTTTTGGCCCATGAGAGCCCGTTTCGACCCGGTGCCTATATATACCTCTTCCAAACTCGTTTTAAACGACCACCAGATCCCCGAACGCACTACATCACTTTTATATAGAATTTTTAGAGAGAGAAGGAAGAGAAGAGACGAACAAGTTTAATTTTACGATTTTGAGGTTTTTACTTACGAATTCACGTTACGATTTCCCGTTTTAGTTTCGTTTCTTAATAACTTTTGTTCTTTAATACGTTGAGACCTCGTTTTGTCAATTAATTTCAGTATTCTTTTATATCTTAAAACCCCAGTTTATGTTCGATCGTTCTTCATTTTAATTACCATGTTCATGTTCGTATCTTGTCTAATTGTTATTGTTTACGTTAAATCTATGTCTAGCTAAAACCCTTGCATGCTTAGGGTAGGATGAACTCGTAGAAGTAGGTTGTGGGTACGTAATTAGAGTAACTCGTGACGTTAGTTTTTAATTCTCTTGGTTAATGAATTCTTAAAATTAATCTAGACTTCGCTCTTGAATTTTGTTCGAAAGGTGTTAGAGAGAGGACGACCGCATCACTCAATAACGATTAGTAGTCTTAACGAGAGGGTTTAGAAAGGGTTAATTCATCTACCTGTTTAGCGAAGGAGGACGACCGCATCACCTTAGTTAAATTAGGGTCTCATTAATTAAGCGCTATCTATTAACTTGTTAGTGGATTAGTGAAGTCGATTGCTAGGATAAAGTATTAGGGTTAGAAATCTTGAGCTTTCATTCTACGATCTTTTACTTAGGTTAATTCTTGTTTGTCACGATTACTTTGATTATGTACCTGCTCCGTTAGTATACGTAGGGATTCCTATCCTGAGCATCACCATCTCATACTTGCATACACACCTTAGATACTTAGTTTAATTTTCCTTTTGCATTCGTAGAGTAATTTAGTTTAGACTTAATTCTTTTAATTTTCAATCCCCAAACATACATTCATATTAACTACGACGCGTAGATCTTCAGGGATCTATTCGCATACACACTTTCCCTTGGGTTCGATAATACTTGGTCCCTATACTTGCCACTACTACAATGAACCCGTACTCTTGCGAGGAAGCTACTAGTAGAAAGCTAGTGTATATTCGGTTCAAGTCACCCTTCCCTTCCTTCAGACGATGAAGAAGAGTACTCATTCTTAGACACTCTTAAGGATGAGGTAGCCTACTCTTTGGAGTCTAAAGCATTATTCTTGAGACTGAGACTCCTTGTCCAGCTCAAAGACAGAAGATTGGGTGAAATTTTATTGGCTGTCAGAGGCAGCAATGCAGATGACTGGAAGAAGGAGGAGGTGGAAGTGATGCAATTTGCTGGAATGACCAAAACCAGACTTCTCTGTGATGAGAAGATTTTTTAGAGTCTGGTTATGGACAAAATAGCTGAGGCAAGAAAGGCAGATGCAGGTGAGAAGGTTGATGGAGGTGAGAAAGAGAAGCCAATTGAGGTTTTAGCTGAAGAAGGAGCTGAGATTGTGAAAGCTATTGAGACAGGAGATAAAGAGAAGGAGAAAGAGAAGGAGGAGGAGAAGGAGAAGAAAAGTGAACAAGGAGGAGGTACTTCACCTAGGCAAAGTGATGGTGAAGTAGCCAAGGATGTATCCATGGCAAGGGATATTGAGGCACAAAATTTGCCACAGGAGAGCTCAGTAGAGGTGTCTACTGAAGTTCTCCCACAACAGCCCTTAGTGGTGACTAAGGAGTCAGCTGAGGTGTCTGGAAATGTTGGAGTTGAAAATGAAAAAGAAAAAGAAAAAGAAAAAGAAACTGAGGTTGAGATAACTGGAGATGTAAGTGGTGAGATTAGAGCAATCATCCCTGTAAAGGGTGAATTGACTGAAAAAATCTAGTTGAAAAAGAGAGAGAAAGTGAGAAGAGAGAGGAGGAGGGAGTACCAATGGAAGTAGATGCTTCAGGAGATTTAGGATGTGAGGCTGAGGGGGAAAGAGCTAACCTTGTTTGTCATGCAGGTATTCAAACTGATGAGGTTCCCCCAGTAAAGGTCAACCTAAATCCTCTGAAAGATGCTGTTCATTCACTCCAAGAAGAAAGCCTTCCTTCTCTCCAAGCACAGCTGAGGGATGTCCAGGAGATAGTGCAAGAAGAAGTGGATGAGATGGTCATCCTCTTAGACCATGTTGATGAACTCATGGAATCCACCACAACATCACTCCAAAATCTTACTCTTAAAGTTGAAGATTCTCAGCAGATGGTGATTGATGTTGTTGAAGGACAGAGCGTGCTTGTCATAGAAGCTTTGAAGAAGCTGGAGCAGAAGGAGGAAGAGGCCAGAACTCAATTTCTTAAAGACTCAGTGGAGAATGTCTCCATCAACCTAAAGTCCTCAGTAGAGGCTTTCTCAGCGGACCTACTTGGGAAGGTTGAAGGGTTGTGGAACTCAAAGCTGTCAGAATTCGAGGCCAAACACGAGGATCTTGGAGCTAAGCTGGGTGAAGTCCTGAAGAAGGCGGCAGAGGACTTCCCAACCCAGGAGAGAACAAATGTTTTGATAGATGAGAAGTTGGCTCAGTTTGTGAACTTTGGGCAAACGGCTGGAGCAACTTTGGAAAGACTGGAGGATGAAGTTGATCATTGCTCAACTGAGTTGAAGGCCTTAGCTCATGATCAGCTGAAGCTCAACATCACTGTGGCCGAATGTATGATTAATGCCGGAAAGGGGGAAAAGAGGATAAGCGCTAAAGATATGAAGCTGGACCCCAAGAAAAAAATGAAGATTATCCTTGAGACCCCTGACTTTGAGAAAGGCCAACAAGTGAAGAGCACATTGAATAAGGTGGATGCTGAGGCTCAGAAGATTGCAGAATCCAAGAAAGGGAAGGAAACCCCATCTGAGGACCTGTCAAAGTTTAAGAAAGCTCATCTGATGGAAAAAGAAGAGAGAGCTGCACAGAAGGGGGAAACTACCAAGAGGAAGACAACTGACATCCTCTCAGCTGAGGTGGCCAAGAAGACCAGAACCTCAGGGAGGTTGGCAGCTAAGTCCACTAGCTCATCTGAAGAAGTTGAGGTACTCCCCATTCTTAACCCTGAACCTCTTTCATCTGAACCTCCTAAATCTGCCCCCACGAGAGTCACAGAGCTCACTGAGCTTATCAAAGAGGCTGGAGGGATGAATGAGAGAGCACAAAAGCTGGCTGCTCAACAACAAGAAAGGAGGGACAAGGTGGTTGGAAAGATGGAGACCATAACTAAGATGGCAGAAAGGAAGAGGAAGGAGAGGCCAACCACTTTTGATAAGACTACTTCCAAGAAGTTTAGGAATAGTCATAAAAAATGGGCTGCTAAGCTCAAGAAAGATTAAATCATTCCCTCAAAGGCCAAGTTTCCTCACCATGATGCATGGGTGCCTAAGAAGCTCAATGATGCATGGGAAACTGCTAAAAGGGAATTTGTGTATTCCTATTATGTCAGTGGAGAACTGGGAAAAGACAATGTGCAAGAAGTCTTCAACTCATGGATGTTTGAAGTCTACCCAAAGCTCTTTTCTGCCATCATGGAAGCTTGGAATGATAAATTCCCTGATCAAGCATTGAAGGCCCCTGAGCAAATCATCTACTGGCCTCCTCAAGATGCAACTGGAGCTGTGGTTAGAGATCGAATCACAGAAGAATGGGTGTCCTTATGCGAGCAACTGGGTCTCAAGGGTCACTCAAAAGAAGTCATGGAGAGGAAGAATGAGCTGAAGATCCGAGTCTTCAAGCAATATGGACTGGAGCCTTTGTTTGAATCCATTTGAAGAAGCTAAGTGTTTTGTACTGGGCATTTATTTATAAGTCCCAGATGTTTTTAAGTTTGAATTTTTGTAAGTAGACTTCATGTAATCTGTACTTCACTATTTATCATGAAAGGAAACTCTACTGATGTTTTTGCCCAAGATAATATCTCATTATCATTTAGGCTTATGTACTTGAATGTTTTTACTTACAAAATCCTTGAACTTTTATGTCATCTGAAGAACCTCATCTGAATGAAGATATGTAATAAGATAGGTTCCGGCATAATAAAAAATGGGGAAATTGTTGGGAAAATGTATAAGACTTAGTTTTTTTATTAGATGCCAAAATGTTCCTCCTAAGTTGATTTGTAAGTAAAATGTTCAGTAGAGTTAGTATTTAGTTAAACAGTTCAACTGTTAGGGAACTAAAGTGCAGTTAGTAATTTCTAGAGTGTATTGAAGAATGAAGTCTGCTGAAGTCAAAGTCTGCTGAAGACGAAGTCTGCTGAAGTCAAGTGATCTGAGAAATAGTCTAAGTCTTGAATGTTTTCTAAGTGCATTCTCACTAAGACTAAAACCATCAGGAGAGGACCAAGGTCCACTGATGAGAACTAACAAAGCATATTCAATGCTAAACATATTAAAAGTTGTTAGTTAATCTGGTTGGAACAAGGCAAAATGAATTTTAGTGAAGTATACAATAAATGAAGGAATAAGAAGGTTCTCTCAGAGGAGTTCCACCTTAAAGCAAGACAAGAAACTCGGCAAGCAGACTAAAGGTCCAATGAGAAGATGACACGTCGGTGTACTTTACTGACAGTCGACCTGCTCCAGACTGACAAGTACCAAAAGTCTTTCCCTAGCTATCTACAGAAAGTTGGTGAACAGGCATGGTCTTTCAGCCGTTTCTTGACAAGACTTAAAGCTTCAAATAGAGCTGTTTGAGCCAATCAGATATAAGAAGATTTACTTGAGAAGATTCAAATCCAACAGGAATATTTTCAAGGAAGCCTATAAATACAGAAGGACATGCTCATTTCTATGCACGGGAAACTCACAAGATCAAAGCTATCTCTACATTCATAACAACCAGAAGCACTCGAAATTACCTTTGTTTCCCAAGTGTTTCACATTTGTAGAGAGCCTAACAAACCTTCTGTAACCAAGCTTAAAAGCTATATCCAAATCTTAGAAAGAGATAATCCAATCCTAAGCCTTGAGCTAAATTTGTAAGGATTATCTCAAAATAGTTGGAACCAAAACCCTACTCAATGTTTAGGTTGAGAGCTAGTGTTAAGTGGTGTTAGTAAGCTGATTGTTGTATCAGTCTGAAAGCTGGTTTGTTTTGGGAACTAGGACCTGGAATTTCCTAGTGATCAATCATCCTAAGAGAGGATTAGTTGATCAGTGCACCTTGGCACTATAACACAAGGAATTCCAAGTGAAAGGAATTCTCCTGTTTGATCAGGACAGTGGACGTAGGAGATTCTTCTCTGAACCACTTTATATCTTGTGTACTTACTTTCTGCTATTTCCCAAGTGTGTGTTAATCTCTAGTTTATCAAAGTAAAACGAGTTTTCTAAAGGGCTCACTAATCCGCATCTGAAAGCTAATTAGATAGTGTTTCAACTGAAAGTCTCGAGCTTTCAGTGGAGGTATTATCTCAGCAAGCTTTCACAAAGTAACTCTCTGCAGACCTCAAGTCCACTGACGAGCTACTGTCTTAAGTAACCTGATAAGTTTTACAAGAAGTTTTAATTTGTAACCACGGGTGTATTCCCCCCCCCATACACCTGTTTACTCGTTTCGGGACCAACATATATTAAGTGTAGTTTGGTTTTGTTAATGCACATTGATAGTCTAAGATATAGTTTTCACAATTTTGCTAATTCTTTGTCTTGGATAATACATTGCTAATTTATCTATGGGTATGTGTTGCTAATTGATTTTGTTGGGCGCAGAGTCCAGCATCTCCCAGCCGAGTCGGGCACGATAACGGTCTGATGCGCCAAGTCCGGCGGAGGCTATTTGACCCGTGGAGCTGCAACTAGATGGGGTTAAAGGAAATAAAATTGCACCTCACTACAAGTTCGGAATTTTAGTCTAGTGACAAACGCTTGATCCTACAATTGGTATTAGAGCACAGGTCACGGGTTCGAATATCCTGGAAGGCATTTGTTAGCAAGGGGATGGCAGATGCTGGTGGGGATTATTGGGCGCATAGTCCAGCATCTCCCAGCCGAGTCGGGCACGATAACGACCCGGTGCACCAAGTCCGGTGGAGGCTATTCGACCCGTGGCGCTACAGCTAGATGAAGTTAAAGGAAATAAAGTAGCACCTCACTACAAGTCCGGGCTTTTAGTCTAATGACAAGCGCTTGATCCTACATATTTTTTTATTAATATTGAACAAAATATTGGTGATTTAAATTGCCATATATTCCGGATAGCTAGATATTTTTTCTTTAAGTAATTTAATTGGTTATTACCCTAAAAATTTATATATGTGTCCAAAGTTACGTAAAATGTATCAAGTGTAACAATTGTTGTTATAGATTATATTATTGTGTATTTTTGTAGTCATGAAAATCCAAGTTTGAGTGATTGGTCCTAAGTAATCCAAAAACGAAATTCTAATTTGCTCATAGGTCCCATTTTTTTATCCAAATAATTACACTTTGCTATGCTTATTGTGCATTGATAATATTTGTCGTATATTCAACATATTGCTGGTTGTTTGCATTGGATCATGCTAAATCATGTAAAGTTGATAGAGAATATGTATTATGTACCATTTGTACATTGTTTTCTTTATTATTCCCTTTAATTAGAATTTAATATTTCTTAATATTAAATTCCCTTTAATATTGGTTAAGCCTCATAATTATGATTTAATTTGAATTAAAATTGTATTCTTATATAAATGAAGATTTATACATAGTATGATAATAAATTGTTGTAGATTGATATATGTTGTTAACTTTTCGGTATTTTTAGTTTGGTCCTGCGGTCATGAATTTAGCAAACAACTTGACTATCTTAACGTTAAAATTGTACATATCAAATTTATTTGACATTTTTAACTTTTGGATTACGAGTTTCATTGTTTAATTTGTGTGTAATTAATTTATTTGTTGGATAAGGATGGATGTGTAGCGACTTAGTGTAACATTTCTGGCTATGTGTGATTACTTCTAGTAGCATTGGCTACAAAAAATGACTTCTCTATAATTTGACTCTATTCAACACAATTGACACTTAAGTCAGAAGACTCTTTGGTCAATTTTTGAACAAAATCATATGATAAATCAGTTGAGTTACTTTGAGCTTGGAAAAACCTCTGGATTTCTACTTATAGTTTTGTGTTTTCTTCTTCCAGTTTATGAGGTAGAAATTATAACTCAAAGCTTGGGAAATCAGCTGAGGGAAACCATAACTCTAGTGCCCTGACTTGTTACAGTTATAACAAGTATCATTTCTTGATCTTCTTGGACTGACTTCTCTTCTCTTGTCAGGTGACTTATATATTTTCTTTTTTGTTATTTCTCCTGACTTTTTTTCCTTGCTATCGAATGACCTTTGATAGCTCCTGGATCTCTCACCCTTAGTACTCTTCTAGTGCTTCTTGTACTTGCCATATTTGGAACTCATCTTGTCAAAACTCTTAGTGAGCAACACCAATTGTTCTTTTAAGCTCATGTCATTTTCAGTTGATTCCTTTTCACATGTGTTAGGAGCAGTTGAGAATGCTACCGTCTTAGGTCCTGAAGTTAAAGTGGCTTCATCTTCATTGTGTTTTTCTTGTATATCAAATTCATGAAATTTCAATAGAGAGTAAAGTATGATGATTCATGGTGTTTAGATATTTTGTATCTTTGATGACTATCACTTTTACTCCCCATCTGCTGGTTAGAGATTTTAAGATCTTGTTATTAATCTCTTTTTCTGTATAATATTTTCTCAAGGTGTTGGCTTTATTGATTTTGTTAGTAAGCCTTATATCCAATTGATATATAATCTCATCTGGCTTCATCTTGAAGGTGTCAAGGGAATGAAGAACTACCTGAAGCTTGTTCTCCTTAGCCTGTCCAGTCCTTTCACATAGTAAAGCTAACTTATCTAATATTTCCTTAGTTGTTGTAGATTTTTTTACCTTTTCAATGATCTCCTTACTAAGAGTCTCAATGATCTTATTTCTGGCCACTTAATCAAGGTTGAAAGTTTTCTCTCATTATTATTCAATTCACTCTTTGTTTTAAGCACTCTCTGCCTTGGTGCCAAACCATCCGTACTGATCTCTGTCTAAGTTCTTGACTTGAACGCAAAATACTAGCTATACTAGTAGTTACCCCATAAGAGTATGAGTTCCTTGTAATATTGACAAGTATAGGGACCAAGTATATCGTACCCAAGGGAAGGTATGTATGCGAATAGAGCCCTGAAGATCTACGCATCGTAGTTAATATGAGTGGATGTTCAGTTTTCGGAAATGGGTTAAACTACTCTAAAGTCTACTTCTATTAATTCAAATAATGAAATCAAATAAATAACTCAGGTTTTAATCAAATACGAGATGGTGATGCTTAGAATAGGAATCCCTACGTATACTAACAGAGCTGGTACGATAAATAAAATAACCGTGATGTGCAAGTATTAATCCTAAGTGTACTAAAACTAGGCAATCAACTTCCCTAATCTAGCACCAGATTGAAAGACTAAAAGCTCAAGAATTAACCCTAACACTTCGTCATATCAACCTACTTCACAACCCACTAAACAAGTTATATGGATTATGCTTAATTAATGAGACCCTTATTTACCCAAGGTGATACGGTCGTCCTCCCTAGATAAATCGATAAATTATAAACCCCTTCTATAACCCTATCGTTAAGCCTACTCGTTATCAAAGAGTGATAAGATTGTCCTCTCTCTAATAATTTTCGTACTTACTTCCAAGATAATTCTAGGGTTTATTTTAAGAATTCAATTAATTAAGAGAACTAGCACTAAACATCACGAATTATCCTAATTATGTACCAACATCCTACTTCTACGAGTTCATCCTACCTTAAGCATGCAAGGGTTCTAGCCTAACATGGTAATTGAAGTAACGAAAACAATCACAATAACGATGAACATTTGCATAATTAAATAATCAAAAGAATTGGAAAGCATAAACAAAAGAATATCTCAAAATCTCAATAAATCTGGTAAAGTAGGGTTTAGAAGTCTCAAAGGTTCAAGAACGAAAGAATTAAATGAAAAGATTCAAAAGAAGTAGCTAAACTAGGAATTCGTAAATCAAAACCTCGATTACAAGTGTGTAACTCTCCAAAATCTCTCTACCAAGCTCTAAGTATGCAAAAATATGAAACAGGATCAAAGGGTGTCCAAAAACGAGCTTGAGACCGGGTATTTATAAGCAACGGGCCGAAAACGGGTGAAAAAGGCCAAAATCATGCATGTTCGAGTGGTGGTCGAGCGAATGGACCTCTTTCCAGAGTCTTCAGTGCGCTCGACCCCTCATTGGTCGAGCGGGGGCGTTCGACCTCATGTGGTCGAATGGTGCACGATGTCAAATGATACACTTGGTCGAGCAGTGGCGCTCGACCTCAGCCTGGTCGAGCGCCTCCTCTTCCAGAGCTAACAATGCGCTCGACCCTCCTCTTACTCGAGCGGTGGTGCTCGAGCATCTCCAACTTTGAGCCAAGTGATACTTTTCTTTGCACGAACTAATACCTTTTGTATTTCTTCCATATCTTCTCATCCGGGCATCCGTTTGAGTCGATTCAAAGTCCTACGAACTCCATTCTTCGCCCTCTATCCATCTATGAGCACCAAAGAGGTAAATTCATCAGTTTATGAAAATAGTACTCAATTGACTCTAAATACTCATCGAATTTACTCAAAACACGGGCAAAACGAGCTATAAATCATAACAATTTCATGCCTAATCAGTTCTCCTAGTATCTATAGGTGTCCGATAGAATTTTAGTGGACCTTCTGTAAGCAAATCTGGCATACGGTCATGAATGACTCCCAAATAATTCTCCATTCCCAACATCTAATAACCATAATCCTCTATCATGAACTCAGGCAACTTTTTGCTCTTCTTGTAAAGAGTTATCTTTACCTGTAAAAAATGTTAGCACACAAATATATATATATATATATATATATATATATATATATATGTGTGTGTGTGTGTGTGTATATATATATATATATATATATATATATATATCACAAGAAAATAAAAAAACCTGCCTTAGTGGCTACCAGAAGCTTTTCAAAGCAGTGGGTTGATAAGTCGGATTTATTGTGTAATTATGTGCTTATTTTAACTATATTTTGGATTTTATTTCACTATTCTTTTGTAATTATCTGACTTGTATTAGTTTGGTCTCGCTTGCTTTGATGTTGTGTTTTCGATGAATTTTTAGATGTTTAACATAATTTTAATAAATAAGGGTGGGAATAGGTCAGGCTACCCGGCAGGGGCCTAAGGCTCGGTCTATTAAAGCCCAACTCGGCTCGTTTAATAAATGGGGCAGACTCAGACTTTTTTTAAAAACTATTTATTTAAATAGGTCAGGCTTGGGCTTTTTTGTAAGCCTTTTAAGCCCAACAGGCCGGCCTATTCAACGATATTAATATATATATATATATATGTATGTAATACAATATATAATAATACAATACATATATAATATAATAAAATAAATATTCAATATATATACATGTAAGAATATTACTAAATATAAATTAAAATATTATTTGAATTTGTTATTATGCTATTATTTGATAATTCTTTGGCAAATTGCTTTTATTCTTCATTTTAAGATTTAAAGTGTTAATGGTTATGATTTAATAATAGTATAATTATTGAATATAATTTTGTAAACATGATTAAAAAGACCCCTAAAAGGCTTTCAGGTCAGACCTATTTATTAAAAAAGTCAGGCCAAAGCTCTGAAAAAAGCCTTTGACAGTTAATAGGCCAGGCTTAGGCCCAAAGATTAAATAGCAGGTTTAGGCCGCCCAACGAGAAGCCAAGCTCGGCTCGGCCTATTTATAAAGCTTGAAATGAACCAAATTAGGATATGTGAGCGAGTGTAAATGGATCAGATTGAAGGTGAATACGTAGCCCAATATGGGGGGTCTTAGAGTTGAATTTCAGCACATGTTTTACATGAGAGTTGAATTTGTATGCAAGAATTTCTACATTCAAGTGTTAAAAAGTGATCATTTATCGTGCCTAAAGACCTGTCTACGATCAAGCCTAGGAATTTTCCTCATGATGATTCAGTCCACTAATAGGCTCGAAGACTTTAACTGCATTTAAGTTAGCTCTTCTATATAAAGGCGTGTATGAACTTGTGGAACATAACAACTTTGAGGAGAGAAACAAACACACAATAATCTTACCGATGTTTAGTCTTTTTTTTTTTGTTATTTCACTTAGCCAATGTTAAGTTTTCATGTTAGTTCGAGGATTTGTGGAACCCTAAAATGATTTAATTAATTTTATCTAGTTATGATTTTTTGCTTTTACTCGATTACTTTGCTATATAGATATATGTTATGTATGTTCTTTTAGTTAATTTATTTGGTTTGGTCATCCGCATTAATTAATTAGTTGGTTCTAGCTAGATTACCGTTATAATCCATAATTTTATAATTGTGTAATTGAAGTAGCAAATAAAACAGAACACTACATGGATAACAATTATTTTATTGTATGAAATGAGTGTCTTGTGTTCATAGTCTAATTCATCCTATTATTTTGACACATTAATGCATGCAATAAGTTGAACCTCGAATACAAGGGCGAATGCACTTAGGGGCAAGGCGGGGCAAGTGCTCTACCTGAATTTTAGGAATCATATATATATATATATACGGGCCACACTCTTACTAATTTATATTTCTCTTGTTATTTTTAGTTTGTTAATTACTCCTTTATTATTTTACTTTCAATAAATATATATAAAAAATTGCTACAAAATTTTCGTAGTGGAATTGTCTACGATTTGCCTACAAAATTTAATAATTATGTAAACACCTTAATTCTTCAACCTACATACAATTTACCTACGAAATCAATTTTTTAGGTTTAATTATCAACAAGTAATTTGCCTAAAAAAATGTACCCACAAATAATTTGTCTAAAAAAATTCTATAGGTAAATTCTTTGTAGGTAAGGAATGAAAATGTTTATATAATTATAAATTTTTGTAGATAATTTCGTAGGCAATCCCCATTGTTAGAAATTTCGTAACTATATTGACAATTTCCATAGCAATTTTATATTTTCTTGTAGTGAAATTATTGCGTTGATACGATTCACAACCTAATACAATTTATCACACGCTCATTTTGAAGTATTAAAGCGCCAGTCTCAAAATATGATTTGTATCACTATGAAACTGTCATATGCAAGACCTACCCTACTTTATAATAACTGAATTCTTACTATTAAATTGGAGATTAATTGTAAATTTATTTTCATATTTAAATTTCTTTTTATTTGTTTTCATTATAATTGTGTGCCCTCCCTTAATTTGATTCATGCGTTCGCCACTGATCGAATTCATGTTTTGGAGTTATTTATTTGAATAAGTTAATTGGGGGTCGTACCTTCTGATTAATTAAACTTAAGAAATAAATCGCCAAGTTTGGTCGTACCACTAATTTAGGGACAAGATTCGAGTATAGTTAAGAATTTCATATACTTTTGATTAAGTTAATTGAATTGTTTATCAATTTCACTTATTTGATTTCATTACTTACTTTTATTTGTAGCAATTTATTTATTCGCACATTTTTCTTAGTAATAATTCAATCAACCTCCGACCCCTTATTACTTTCAATACACGAATTTATTCAATTAAGTAATACTAGTCCTCTTGTATTTGACTCTTTGCTTATTCTACTACACTAGTGGAATAACTGAGGTAATGATACATTTTTGGTGTGCCGACGACAATCTCCATGGTCACCCAGAACTCATGCCCACAAACTGTTGGTCCCGGTACAAGACTGAGGAATACGTGTATTGGGGGGGATACACGTATAGCAATTTTTCAACCTTAAAAACTGTCTGAGTCCCCTTTACTCAGAGTGGTAAAGAACTAGGAGCTGATAACACACCTACTGACTACACTTGGTGCGGGTCAGTTGGCTAACTATCAGTTCAAGTCCAGTGCGGAAATGTTTGAGCCCTGATAGTTTAAAGTCTTGTTTAGTTTGCTTTCTGAAAAACTTGTTTTACTCAATTCTGAATAGTGTTTAGTAGGGCAGTGCTCCTTTTGAGGATCAGGCTGATTGATTCAGGCCTGATAAACCGAATGCAATGAATGAACAAGTAATATGGCAGGTATGCACAATATCAAAGCAATAAGAACACATCAAGTTTAACGTGGTTTATAGTCTCAAGCTCCTACGTCCACGGCCTGACTTAACAGGAAATCCACTAAAGGGATTCTTATTTTTAACGTGCCAAGGTGCACCAAGATCAGCTAACCTCACTGATCTATACAACCCCACTTACTAACACACTAACTGACTTACTCCCAACAAGCCTAACTTAGGGTTTTGGTTTCAGTTTGGATTCCAACTAGGTTGAGATTATCCTTACAAGGCAAAACTATGCTAAGGATTGGATAATCTCACTAAGCTTAAGATAATGCTATTTAGCTCTTGGAATACAGAATAACTCTCGGTTGCTGAGAAACACTTGGGAAATTTAAGTGGTTTCGAGTGCTTCTCTTAAAGGCTGAATGCTTTGAATGCTTGAGAGTTTGAGTAATTTCTGGCTTGGAAATTTCCCGTAACCTTGAATGGGTTCAAGGTCTTCTGTATTTATAGGTGATTTGAAAAACTATCCGTTGGAGAGATAGCCTTCTAGTCATCTATGTAGAGTGGCTTCAAACGGAAATATCTTCATGCAGCAGCCGTCCTTGCATGGATTTGGTATTTGCATTAAATGCACATTAAATGCTTGCCCGTTGAATATACAGTCTGAATTCAGTCTTCATGTCAGGTTCCGTACGTGCGTGTCCTCTCGGATTGGTCCACGTCATCAGGTTGGTGAGAATGTCAGAACTTATTCCTGAGCTTCAGGCTTGTCTTATTAAGTTCATTTTGTCTTGAGCCCACCGGTCTTATCCTGACGCTGAAATTCCTTTTGCATTGCTTGGCTCTACTCCAAGTCTTCCCATAAACTCATTGATATCCTGTTCCCTTCAGGATTGAGTTAGTAATGACCTCCGGGTCATACTCTTCATCACTGACACTTACTCAGCCAGCTTAGAGGACTGCCATAAGTTCAGGATGGTGCTCTTCGTCTTCAGGCTCTTAGTCTTGATTGTCACCAGTGAGTTCTCCTCTCACTGAGTACCTGTGAAGTGTAAAATGACTAAGTACAAATCCTAACCAAGACTAGCCTGACACAGACAGAATAAGGCAAACATCTTTTCAGGGGCTTTGGGATCTGAATCAAAACTGACAATGTCCCAACAATTTCCCCCTTTTTGATGATGTCAAAACACTGAAAAGATCCTAAAAAAAACACTTAGAGGAAATAAAGATAATCCTATCTATAAGATAAGTCAGTGTTAGAGCAGTTCTTGATAAAGTACAGAATTTAAACAACAGCCAAAAAGACAATGAGTTTTTGTCTGTGGGCAAAAGTAATAGACTTCATTGATAGATGTGGAAATGGTTACAATGAATCTAATCTATTACATAGAAGTCTGTGAGCACCTAGACTAATCTCATTTCAGGTTTGAGTCCATATCCTGCATAGACTCTTGCCTTCAGCTCATCAAATCTTCAACACCTCCATCATGATGGCCTTTGTGTCATGCTTTTGAGTTCTAGGAACTAAGGGAGGAGCTCGAATGGTGAACTCAGGAGCCTTCACTTGGACTTGAGCTGCATCAGCCTCCTCCAAGATCTTTTGGAATAACTCAGGATGGTTATCCATCATGTAGTCAGTGAAGTGGGCATTAATGTCATCAGTGTCGCCCCACTTCTTCACAACGTACCACAATCTAACAAACTCATCCCTTGCATCAATCCAAAACTCCTTCAATGCCTCTGAGACGAACTCATCGACAAAAGCTTCCCTTACTCCTGATTCTGGCCTACTGACTTGAAGAATTGTTGACTTCCTAACTGTTGGCTTCTTCCTGTACTTCCTAGGCTCAGGCTTCGCCTTCTTCCTTCTTAGCAAGCTGATCACTGCATCATCCAGTTCTCGTTGTTGAAGTTCAGTGATATCAGTCAGCTTCTCAACCTTCTTTTCCAAGATGCGCATCTTCTCCTTCTGAGCAAATTCAGCTCTGCGCATAGCCTCAGATTTCTCAGAATGATCTCCCCATGCTTCAGCACATAACTCCGCCACCAACTCCCCTGAGTAAGTGATGGGATTCTTCCTTGAGCTCATGGGAGAAGATCTCTGAACTGGCTCAGGTTGTTTTGAAGGTTCATCAGCCTTTGCCTTTGCTGCCTCCGCCCTCAGCCTGGCAACAACTACCTCTCCTTCCTTCTCCACTGCTGCCAACCTCGCTGACTTCCTCAACCTCAGCACATTCCCTTCAGGATTTGCTTCAGGATCGGCTAGAACAATTTCGCCTTGGTTGACTGCCTCAGATGCCTCAGGGCGGGATCTTTTCTTCTTTTTTTTCCCCTTTTTGGCATCATCATTGGCCTCTGATGGGAATGCGTCAGATCCGCTGTTGATTACGAAGGAGGCTAGGGAATGGACATCATTAATTCCCTCCTTCAATAATTCAACTCCCATCGAGATACCAGTTCCTGCAAAAGATACAGAACTGATTGCAGCTTAGACCTTCTTCTGAAAGACCTCCATGGAGAGTTGGAGTCTTTGTTCAGCCTTCTCAATCTTCTTCTCCACCTGAGCGGATCGCTCATCTGCCTGGGACAGTCTCTCGGCAATGTCCCTCGAAGTCTGAGCAATGCGTTCTGACTCCAGCTCAAACTTTGACGCTGAGCCAGAAATGGCCTGAGTGAATAGTGTTCCAGCCTGAACTGCAAGCTTCTCCACAGCCTGATTGAGATCGTCCTTCCTTTACTCATCCTTCTCAGCCAACTGCTTCAAGGTCTGCCTTAGCATCTTCTTAGAGCACTTCCGTTCATTCCTCACTGACTTGGCCGCGTCAGTCATCGTTCTCTTTAACAAAATCAGCTCCCTGTTGGCAAGGGTGTTGTAAGCTGACTTTGTCCACCTGATGTGTTTTGCCAGGGCCTTGGAGTCTTCTTCTTTCTCAGCTCGTAGCCTCATTACTTCCTCCTGAAGTTCAGCTAGATTTTCTGTGGTTTTCTCCTGCTTGACCTCCACTATGCTTGTGAATTCAGCACGGCCGACCCCAGTTATTATCACATCTTCATCATCAACGGCCTCATCAGTGATTTGTTGCTTTCCCTTGTCAGCCCCTGCGGCATCAGTCCCTTCTTCAAGGTACACTGAAGGCAGTTGTGAAGTAGTCATAGCCGCCCGCTCAGGCTCAGCTAAGATAACTTGAACCTTAGGAACTTGTCCCTCGGAACTGAGAGTCTCCTTGGATGCCTCAACATCTTCCTCTCTTGTCTCAGGGCAGGGAATCCCTTCATCGACAGATGTCTCATTGGCAGCTGAGATGTTCAAAGCATCCTCAGCCACTGGTCCACCCTTGGCACCAGTGTCCCTTTCACCTTCCCCCTGAGCCTGAGGCTCAGAGATCATCTCATCAACTTCCTTCGCAGTCTCCTCCACTGCCTTCTCCATAGCTCCACCCTGAGCCTCATCATCCTCATCATCGTTCTCTTCTTCAGACAGGATGTCAGCCTTGCTCTTGGACATCATATCAGCCACCAACTGCTTCAGGTTGTCGAAGTTAAGAAGTTGAAGCCAGCTAGTTAGTCCAAAGAAAGAGCAAATCTTGGCTTCCTCAGACTCCCAGTGCTCCCAGCCACGGGCGTCCACTAGTAAATGTTGCTCCTGCATGTTTGATTATTTGAAATCCAACCAAACCTTGAGCTCAATCACATACGCTAGCAGCTCATTGTACTTATACAGCCCAGGCCAGCACTTACCTGCCCATTCTGTGGCATTCCCCCTGAGAGTGTTCCCCAGAATCCCTCCTGCCATATGTTCATCTAACTCCTCCTCCTCCACTTCGAGGAATTCATCCTCTTCAGTTGAAATGGATTTGGGACAGTCTTTGGGATTGGGGTATGAGGGAAAGTCTGTGGGGTTTGGATGATTTGGCTCGGCTGACTGATCAGGCTCATTCGTAGGTGAAATTGATGGCACTGACTCAGTAGGATGATTTGTCTCTGAGGTTTGAGGTGTTTCACTGGGTTGAGAAGTAGGGTCAAGGTTGGAAGGTGTTTGGGTTTCAGGGTGTGGGGGTGTTTGAGTGGGTACTGTCTCAGGCTGCAACAACTCAGCCGTCTCGACAGATTTTCTCACTTCCTCCAAGTCAGAGGCTCCAGGAGAGCTTGACTTCTCCCTCTCACTCACCTCAGGCAGCTTCTTAGCAGTGGACTTTTTGGGTCCCTTCCTAAGCCTCTTCAAGGGCCTCTCTCCCAGATCACCCTCCTTCCTGACGTCATCGTCAGTTCCCTCAGCCTCAGACCCGGCCTTCTTGGGATTAGACTCAGTCCCTGATTTCGTGCTCTTCCCTGACAGCACGACCCTTACCTTCTTCCTTTTCTCAGCCTTTTCCACCTCAGGCTGCTCCACATCCTCAGCTGCTACCTCCTCCTCACCTTCCTTACTACTCTCAAGGAGGTCATCTACCCTTTCAATGAGACTGGTAGCCACTCTCTTGGCCTTACCAGCTGACTTTTTGGCCTGACCCTTTGCTTTCGCATTGGGATCAGTCAGCCCTAGCACTGAATAGGTATCACTCAGTGAGGAAAACATTACCTTCTTTGAGGAGAGACAATCCTCAAAGCCGAAGGTATACCCATGGCAGGCATGAGCTATCAGGATGGACATCCTCGTTCTGAACGACAAGATGGCACTGGCGGAAATATGCTTCTTCTCCTCATCTCGCTTTAGCTTGTCCAACCCGGCCTGATGGAGTTGATCAAGGAAGAACTGCTCCCAGTTCGCTTCCACTCCATCAACAATCGCTCCCATGAGTCTCAGCTTGGGCTGACTCAACTGCTCGTGAGAGCCAGTTGCACCCATCACAATCTTGGACACCAAATCCACCAGAGCTCTGTACTAAGGTTTTAGCGTATTCTTGTTCTGACGAGCCTTGAACTCTGATGACCCAGATTTGGTCCATTTCCCAAGAAGTTCTCCCTCCGAGTTCTCCTTATACGTCTTTGGGTTGATGCCTGAGAATGGCAACTTGAAGGCTTCCCTCACCGCCCTCCTGATGTCAATAGTGACCACCTCTGAGTTGTAAAGAGGTTCGCCGTCGCCGTCCTTCTCTCCCGTCGGCTTAAGCGCAGTCACCTTCGTGTATATTTCCCCCTTCCGTAAGAACATATTTAAGTATGCTTCCACAACTGTTCTTGGGAGCACAGAAATGGGGCGGGTGGTGAAGTATGTTTCCAACCCAGCATTGGAAATCCACTTGAATACGGGTTTGATTTCCTCAACTGTAAGACAGATACCTTCCATGGAGATGACTTGCTCCATGTGTATCAGCTTGTTCTCGACAATGTCTATGATCTTATCAGTTGTCCAGTTGGAATCAAGAAATGCCATTGTTTTGAAAGGAAGAGATTTTTCGAAATTTCTGTGTTTGAGCAAGAGAAAACTCAGTGTGCAGATGTGAGTTGTGTTTGCGTAAGAACCTCAAATGGCACTCTTGATTGATAATATTAAGTCAGTTACTCAAACGTGGGGTTGAGATTAATTCCTGAATTCGAAAGGTTTTGAAATGAGGGGCCAGGATTAATCTCAGCTTCAATCAAAACCCCATGTCAGTCATATTCCGTATAAAACGGACACGTATATGAAAAAGTAACTGTAGCATTAAATTCTCCGTGCGCGTGGGTTTAAATATGAAAATGCGCGCTTTTAATGAAAACAGAATGCATTTAATAAAGATTTTCAGGACGAAGGACTCAGGGAGACGCTTGAAATTCACAAGAGTCAGGTTAGAACTCATACCTATCAGAGAGACATTGTAGCACCCTGATACCTCGCTGAGTCGAGTCTGGCCTGAGTTCCCCCTAGAACCCTACACTGACTGCTCTCCCGGATCTAAGAGCCCTAACTCCACTGACAGTTCCATAAACCTTGCTTCAGCCAGAGGCTTAGTCAAGATGTCAGCTCTTTGCCTGTCAGTGTGAATCTTCTCCATCCTAATATCTTTCTTCTCCACATGATCTCGAATGAAGTGATGCCTAATATCCACATGCTTGCACCTTGTGTGAAGCACTGGGTTCTGAGTAATTGCTATTGCACTATTGTTGTCACAATAGATTGGAACCTGATTAGCAAATACTTGGTAGTCCCTCAACTGTTGCCTCAACCACAAAATCTGAGCACAACAACTACCTGCAGCCATATACTCAGCCTCAGTTGTGGATGTAGCCACTGAATTCTGCTTCTTACTAAACCACGAGATCAACTTACTCCCCAAAAACTGACATGTCCCTGAGGTTGATTTCCTATCAATCCTACAACCTCCATAATCCGCATCTGAATAACCTGTCAGTTCTAAATTGTCATCTGAAGGATACCATAGTCCCATATTGACTGTCCTTTTCAAATACTTAAGTATCCTCTTAGCAGCCTCCAAATGACTTCTCTTGGGATCAGACTGATACCTAGCACACACACCAACTGCAAATGTAATGCCAGGCCTACTTGCAGCCAGGTACAACAAAGAACCTATCAACCCTAGATACTCAGTCTGATTTACTGAAGTCCCTTCAGTGTCAGGATCCATCTTCCAATTTGTGTTCATAGGGATCCTGGCTGGATTGCTGTTCTGAACATCAAACTTTTGAATCAAGTCTCTTGTATACTTGGCCTGATTTATGAAGATACCTTGATCAGTCTGCTTGCCCTGCAATCCTAAGAAGAAATTCATCTCTCCCATCATGGACATCTCAAATTTACCAGTCATCAACTTAGAGAATTTCTCACAGAGCTAATGATTTGGTGATCCAAATATTATGTCATCCACATAAATCTGGACCAAGAGAATGTCATCACCTTCAGTGATCCTGAACAATGTCCTATCCACAGTTCCCTTCTTGAACCCATGGTCTGTCAGGAATTGAGAGAGGGTATCATACCAAGCTCTTGGTGCTTGCTTAAGTCCATAAAGTGCTTTCTTCAAATGGTATACTCTATCTCCAACCTCAAACCCGGGAAGTTGTTCAACATATACCTCTTCATTGAGTACACCATTCAGGAAGGCACTCTTGACATCCATTTGATACACCTTGAACTTCTTATATGTTGCGTATGCAAGGAACAACCTGATAGCTTCCAACCTAGTCACTGGAGCAAAAGTCTCATCATAGTCTATTCCCTCAGATTGACAATACCCTTTTGCAACCAGTCTAGCCTTGTTCCTTACCACAACACCAATCTCATCCTTCTTGTTCTTAAAGACCCACTTGGTACCAATCACACCTTGATGCCTAGGTCTATCTACCAGTTCCCACACCTGATTCCTTGTGAACTGATTCAACTCCTCTTGCATGGCAATGATCCAGTTCGAGTCAGTGAGAGCTTCTTCAATGTTCTGAGGCTCTTGCTTAGAGAGAAAGCAACAGAACAATGCACTCTCACCATGGAACCGTCTGGTCCTGACTCCCTCAGTTGGATAACCAATGATTTGATCAATGGGGTGATCCTCTAACCATGTTCTTTTGCCAGGAGTTGTGAAGTACCTGCAATGTTAGTGTCTACAGGCTCATAAAATTCAGGAAATTGAACAGAAGGGGATGATCCTCAGTCTATACCAAAGGGATTAACAAGCTCAATGTCAGGGACATTGATTCCCCCTTGATTAGGTGACTCAGGAACCGTCTCAGCTGCGACAGCATCTTCATTGACGGTGCTTACCTCAGGTTGAGCCTGTTCCTCAGTCTGAGGCTCAACAATCCCTGGTGTGCTGGGCTTAGGAGTGGCACCTGATTCATCATCATGATCATCGTCATCATCCCACCTTGGAATTGGCACAGTTTTGACCTCTGGATCAGGTTGATTTTTTAAGCTCAGTCTTGTCATACTCCTTGTGACCTCCTCAGTGTCAGGATTCAACACCTTTGCCCTAGACTCATTGGCAGATTCATCAAAGACAACATGAGGTGATTCTTCCACAACAAGGGTCCTACAATTGTAAACCCTGAAGGCTTTACTAACTTCAGAATATCCTAAGAATATTCCTTCATCAGATTTGCTATCAAAGGCTTTCAATTGGGTCTTCCCATTGTTGAGGATGAAACACTTACAACCAAATACATAAAAATAAGAAATACAAGGTTTCCTTTTGTTCCATGTCTCATATGGGGTCTGAGCATGTTGTTTGTTCAGCATGGATCTGTTCTGAGTGTAGCATGCAGTGTTGATTGCCTCAGCCCAGAATTTCTTGGGCAATCCTGACTCAGCCAGCATGGTCCTTGCAGCTTCCTTCAGTGTCCTGTTCCTCCTTTCAGCGACACCATTCTGTTGTGGGGTTCTAGCTGCAGAAGTCTCATGAGCTATACCAAGTTCATTACAAAAGTCAGAAATATATGAATTTATAAACTCAGTGCCCTTGTCAGATCTGATCTTAGTAATGGACTGATTCTTCTCATTGCTGAGTCTTCTGAGCAACTCTGGAAGCTTCACCTGTGTTTCCTTCTTATTCAACAAGAAAATAACCAAAGTATATCTAGAATAATCATCAATAACCACAAGGGTATACTTTCTACCATTCATGCTCACGGGTGTTATGGGACCAAATAAATCCATGTGCAAGAGCTGAAGAATTCTGTCAGTGGAATAAGAAGTTTTCTCTTTGAATGATGCTCCGACCTGCTTCCCTTCCTGACAAGCTTTGCACACATGATCTTTGCTAAAAACTTCATTAGGTAGACCATCAACAAGTGACTGTCTAGAAATTTTGTTAAGAATCTTGAAGTTCAGATGGCTTAATCTTTTATGCCATAACCAACTGATCTCTAGAGAGCTTTTAGCAACAAAACAAGTATTAGGAATAATGCTACTCCAATCAGCGAGATAAACGTTACCTTTCCTTATACCTGATAGAAGCACTTGTGTTGATTTGTCCTTGACTGAACATATATTCGATGAGAACTCAACACTGAACCCTTTGTCACAGAATTGACTTACTGGCAGCAGGTTATGCTTCAGTCCTTCCACAAAGGACACATTTTCCACTCTGACTGTACCTATAATTAGAACACCAAAACCTTTAGTAACACCTTTTGAGTTATCACCAAAGGTTACCTGTGGACCATCTTTAGCTTGATATTCTTGGAGAAGACTCTTCATTCCAGTCATGTGCCTTGAGCAACCACTGTCTAGGTACCAAACAGCTTTGATTGAGTCTCCTCTCCTCTTGTTGTGATCCACAGCCGCCTGCAAGCAATTCAGACTTTAGGTACCCATTGGGTGTTGGGTCCTATTGTGTCAGCTGTACCCTTCGGGATCCAGACTTGCTTAACAACCCTGATTGCCTCAGAGTGGTAAATCTGTCTCCCTGAAACATCAACATACACAACTTTCTTCTTCTTTGCCTGAGAGGAAGACGGTGTATGAGTGCTAGACTTAGGCTTCACAGGAGCCTGAGTGGGTGCCTTTTGGGATGGCTTCCTGTTCTTCCTATGTCTGGGTGCAGCAGGTCTTGGGCCTTGTTCTTGATAAGGGCCATGTGTTCTATTCCCCCTAGGCAAGTGAGGGAATGAAAAACAGTTAAAAGCCTCAGGATGCCAAAACCACGGGGGTGTCATCATATTTGGCCTTCCCTGTTGGTATTGTCAAGCATGATGGTACCCTCGCTGATCAGTCTGAGGGCTCTTGGCCTGAGTCTTCCTCTGCTTTCGCTGAGGCTTTCCCTGGCCTGAGCTCTCAGGGGCTTCCTTAGATTGCTTTGCCTTTCCCTTGGGTTTTGGCTTAGCTACCTTAGGAGCAACCCTGACTGTGTCAACGGTTTCCTTGCCCTTATCAGTTTGACGGGCCTGGAGCACAACCTTAGGTGTACTCTGGCCTGCCTGAACAAATACCCTCTCAGTGTTGCTCCCTGAAGCAACATGAGACTGACCTTGTGAGAATTTCTTAGGAACATATCCAAGTCCCTTTTTCTCATTCCCAAGCATCTGGCTGCTATTTATTTCCTCTCTAGCCACTGAGGATTTATTCATTGCTGCAACCTTTTTCTTGAGAGAGTCCTCACTCTTTTTCAGGATTTCATGTCTGGTAAAGAGGTCATCAAACTTACTCTTAAGTACTTTCAGTTCTTCCTTCCTGACCAGCTCTTCCTCAGCCAGTTCCTTCAGAATCTTCTCTCTTGGAAGACGCTCAGTATTGATCATATCAATTTCCTGAGTTAGTCTCACAATCTGAGCTGATTCTTTAAGATCAGACTGAGTGAGTTGTTCATTCAGGTTTTGAACCTCAGTACTCAATTTCTTGTTCTCCTCTACCAAGTAGACATTAGTTTCCTGCAGTCTGGAGAAATCAACCATCAATTGATCAAGGTAGATCTGAAGGTTCATTTCTCTAACTGACTCTGAGCTAAGCTCAGGATTTTGACCAGTGTAAGAAGCACAAACAGAGTTTGATGTTACCTCAGGCTCATCCCTAGCCATCAGATAGACATCATCGTACTCGTCATCTGAGAAGAGTTCAGGTGACCTTTCAGCAGGACCGTCAGAGTCTGTTGCATCTTCAGCGACCATTGCTCTCCGATCAGTAGACCTTAGATCCCTCGTGGCTCTCCTTTCCTCTCTCTCCCTTGCACTCAGCTCCGGGCAGTCGTACTGATAGTGACCAATCTTGTTACAGTTGTAACATGCTATCTGCTCGCTTACTCTTTCTTTCCTTGGTTCTGGGTTCCTCCTTGAGTCAGGTTCCCTGGTTCTCGGTGAGCTTTCAGACTTGGTTGGATATCTATCATCGCGAGTACGTCTCTGTTCGTCTCTTCTTTCAGGCTTTGGTTCAGAATATCTCCTTTCATCACCATGTTCTCTCCTCTGGTCAGTGTTCCTTCGCTCTTCATATCTCCTTGAGCTTTGGTGGGTTCCTTCAGGTTTCATGTCACGTGAGTCCTGATAAAACTTTGTATAACGACCAAACTTGGAATTGAGCTTGTCAAATCGTCTGGCCATCAGGCTGTACTCCTCAGCGAGTTCTTCCCTGCTCATCTCCATCAGTGACTTTGATGAAGAATTTGGTGAGGGATCAACAGGTTCAGACCTGGCCTTGAACGCCACACTTTTCTCAGGAGTTTTCTCCTTCACTTCCTCTTCTGACTGAACTTTCTTCTTTCTTTTGTTAAGATCAAATTCAAGTGCTTTGAGCTCTGAAAAAAGTAAAGCAGAAGTTATGTTACTCATATCCTGAGTGTTCTTAAACATAATTACACAGTTATCCCATCTCTCAGGAAGGGCATTCAGGATCTTTGAAGCAACATCTCTCCTTGGGACATCCTTGTCCAGCATCACCAACTCATTCATCAACTTGATGAATCTAGACTCCATTTGATCTATGCTCTCGTCAGGCAGCATCTCGAACGCCTCGAATTTCTGAATGGCAATGTTTCTCTTGTTCTCCTTGATCTTTTCAGATCCCTCACACATCCTTGTCAGCTCATCCCAAACCTCCTTTGCCGTCTTTAAGTTCATCAGCCTAGCTGACTCCTCGAAGGGCACCGTATGCAAGATGATGTTTCTGGCGACATTGTCAAGCCCCATCATCTTGATCTCATCAGTGGTCATATCCTTCATTTCCTTAGGAATAGGTACACCAATATCGAGATCATCATATCCTCTCCCTCTGGTATTAGGGACAGTGATTTTGATCGGTCCTTCCCTGAGTACACGCGACATCTGGTCATGGATGGCATCTAGATGTGCTTCTAATCTGAACTTCCAATAGACAAAGTTAGACACAGAGAATTCAGGTAACGAAGCTTCAAGTCTCCTCGAAGTCATGATGATGCAAGTTTTATGAAAAGCAAACTCAGATCTGTTCAGTGACCACCAACAGTTTCTCCTCTGAAACTATTAGTATTCAAAGTCAGTGGTCTTTTGAACCACTGCTCTGATACCACTTGTTGGTCCCGGTACAAGACTGAGGAATACGTGTATGGGGGGGATACACGTATACCAATTTTTCAACCTTAAAAACTAACTGAGTCCCCTTTACTCAGAGTGGTAAAGAACTAGGAGCTGATAACACACCTACTGACTACACTTGGTGCGGGTCAGTTGGTTAACTATCAGTTCAAGTTCAGTGCGGAAATGTTTGAGCCCTGATAGTTTAAAGTCTTGTTTAGTTTGCTTTCTGAAAAACTTGTTTTACTCAATTTTGAATAGTGTTTAGTAGGGCAGTGCTCCTTTTGAGGATCAGGCTGATTGATTCAGGCCTGATAAATCGAATGCAATGAATGAACAAGTAATATGGCAGGTATGCACAATATCAAAGCAATAAGAACACAACAAGTTTAACGTGGTTCAGAGTCTCAAGCTCCTACGTCCACGGCCTGACTTAACAGGAAATCCACTCAAGGGATTCTTGTTTTTAACGTGCCAAGGTGCACCAAGATCAGCTAACCTCACTGATCTATACAACCCCACTTACTAACACACTAACTGACTTACTCCCAACAAGCCTAACTTAGGGTTTTGGTTTCAGTTTGGATTCCAACTAGGTTGAGATTATCCTTACAAGGCAAAACTATGCTAAGGATTGGATAATCTCACTAAGCTTAAGATAATGCTATTTAGCTCTTGGAATACAGAATAACTCTCGGTTGCTGAGAAACACTTGGGAAATTTAAGTGGTTTCGAGTGCTTCTCTTAAAGGCTGAATGCTTTGAATGCTTGAGAGTTTGAGTAATTTCTGGCTTGGAAATTTCCCGTAACCTTGAATGGGTTCAAGGTCTTCTGTATTTATAGGTGATTTGAAAAACTATCCGTTGGAGAGATAGCCTTCTAGTCATCTATGTAGAGTGGCTTCAAACGGACATATCTTCATGCAGCAGCCGTCCTTGCATGGATTTGGTATTTGCATTAAATGCACATTAAATGCTTGCCCGTTGAATATACAGTCTGAATTCAGTCTTCATGTCAGGTTCCGTACGTGCGTGTCCTTCTCGGATTGGTCCACGTCATCAGGTTGGTGAGAATGTCAGAACTTATTCCTGAGCTTCAGGCTTGTCTTATTAAGTTCATTTTGTCTTGAGCCCACCGGTCTTGTCCTGACGCTGAAATTTCTTTTGCATTGCTTGGCTCTACTCCAAGTCTTCCCATAAACTCATTGATATCCTGTTTCCTTCAGGATTGAGTTAGTAATGACCTCCGCGTCATACTCTTCATCACTGACACTTACTCAGCCAGCTTAGAGGACTGCCATAAGTTCAGGATGGTGCTCTTCGTCTTCAGGCTCTTAGTCTTGATTGTCACCAGTGAGTTCTCCTCTCACTGAGTACCTGTGAAGTGTAAAATGACTAAGTACAAATCCTAACCAAGACTAGCCTGACACAGACAGAATAAGGCAAACATCTTTTCAGGAGCTTTGGGATCTTAATCAAAACTGACAATGTCCCAACACAAACTTCTCCCTAAAAATAAATACAGGTAATATGACTCCACTTTGTTTAAATTCTATCTTATGTGATTAGTCATTTTATATTGTACACTTGTGCTAGAGACTATCATATATTTAGATGTGGGGGATATACTGTGTATTTTGGTGGTTGAATTTCCATATTTTGTTGAATTGAATCTAATAAAATGAAAAGGGTAGGGTATAATTAATAAAAAAAATTGGGATAAAATGAAGAATTTTATTGATCTTTATGATTGAATGATGAAAATGTGCAATATTTGATACAATAGTTGTTTATATGAGGTTTTTTTTAGCCTAAAAGAGCAATATATCTATATCATGCTCCATTTTTTCTTTGTTGCTATGAGTGATCAAACATGATGTGTACATGAGATCACATATTGGATTCATGCATTGGAATGATAAGAACACTTAGGGTTAAGCGTCTTGATAGCCTTTTCTTTGAAACTATTTTACATATTATTTTTTTCCACTAGTTTGCCCATTTGAGCTTATGACCTATTTCTTGTTTGAACACATAAATAATAAGCTTATATCCCTTCAACGGTCTGTAGCCCGTTCTTCTACCCAGGTCGAATTCCGCGCCATTACCACTGTTGCTGAAGTTCAGTGGACTAAGTTTGTCCTTTTTTAACTTCATGTCTCGGTGTCTCCTATGCCATTCATCAATAGTAATAACATTTGGTGCCACATACCTAAGTTCGAATCCTGTATTTTATTAAAGGATGAACCTCATTGCTATTGATTATTATTATATTCAAGATCTAGTTCAGACGTCTCAACTACGACTATCACGTGTTTCTTCGGCTAATCAACTAACTGATACACTCACCAAACCTCTCACCCGGGCTTGGTTGCAACTTCTTATATCCAAGATTGGTGTCACTAATAGTGCTACATCTTGAGGGGGTGTGTTAGGATATTATACATTAATTACTTATGTCGTATCCCACGTCGAGTTATGTAAAAACTTTAAATCTATTGTACTGTATTTATTTACTATATACTCCGTCCGTCCCAATTTTGATTACCTATTTCAAAATGACTCAATTTTTAAAAAAATATTTGTTTATTAATACTTTTGAGTATAAAATAGCTTTTTAGGAATTGCTTATTTAATACTTTTGAGTATAAAATAGCTTTTTAAGGGTTGAGTTTGAAAAAGTGGTATTGCTTTTTGTCATTTTAAAAAATGGGTAAACAAAAAGAAACCTTCCTTTTTGAGGTTTTTATGTAAACAAAATTGGGACGGAGGGAGTATCTGAATAAATTATGTTTTCTACTCAATGATCCCTACATCTAGAATTGAGGAATTCAACCTCGAAACCAAATTGAGATACATTTAAATTAGAGTAGGTTTCTTGATTGTACAATTCAAATACATTTTTTAACAATAACTAGTTTTATACCACGTGCGTTGCACGTTTCATGTAAATAGTTAATTATATATATCTAAAAAGACCTTGCACCTTGATGCATTGTGGCATGTGGATTTAATTAAATTAAACTAACTTATATATTTAGAAAGATTCAATGCACAATTTGACATCCGATCTTACAGTACTAAATAGATTTAGCTTATGTCAAAGGCACTCTTGCACTTTATAGTGCTCACCTAAGAATTTTTATGTAAGAAATACAGTGATTAATGCATACTCATTAAATTGACAGGTTTCTTCCTTCGTTCTCAAAAATCAATTAGGTGAATGTGTAAAAATATAATTATTATACACAATTAAATATGAAGATTGATGATCATCATTCAGGTACAAAAGGAAGAGTAATACATAAAATAAGATACTCCACCTGCATCAGCCGACCACAGCCAAAAATTCTCCATCCACTCTGGTCTCTACACTGCTGATAGGTGTCCATATTTTTTTTTCTCACTCAACATAAGCACATCCAATAATATGTTTCTCTTTATGGACATCGACACTTTTTTTTCGCTGATCATCGTCCATAGCCACCTTTTTACCTTTGTGTGTCTTCTAACTTGGTCTTCACTCCAACTTAATTTTAGACTACTATGAAGGCTTTGCTGAACAAATTTTTTTTTTTTATGAAATTTACTTCAAGATGGGAATGATCAATATCTACGAACAAGCTTGAGAAAGAGTGTTGAAATTTAGTTTAGGAGATCTTATCATGATTTGCAATGGATTTTAGTGATAGAATAATTTTTACACTCCTATTGAAAATTATGCTGATTTTTACATATTCTCCTCAAATAATGCAGATTTAATTTTTCCAGATATCTGTTCTAAATTAAGCTGACTCTCAATTTCTCTCAATAATCAGGCACAACATTCAAAATTAATAGTCCAACACTTAGATTAATAATAGCGCTGCTGGTATTAAGGCAGTTTAATAAAATTATCTTGTAAATTCATGGGATACTCTACAATCAAAGAATACACTTCTCCATTGGTTTCAACTGCTTGAATCATGTGTCTGTTTGTAACATATTTCTCAATTGAGACTCATCCTAAAACTTTAAGACTGCGTTTGTTTCGAGATTCACCCGGATATGATTAAGACTTTGCGATATGTCTCATTCGAGTTAAATATTTAAAATACAGTTTTTCAAATCTTATACTCAATCCACACTTAAAATACTTATAAATCTATTATAAATCTTCCCTATACAATCATTACTTTTATCTCACTTCACTCATTTTTTTTCTACTTTACCTCACCCAATACATTAAAATAATACAACATCAACCACTATTAAATATTGACTACATAAAGCAAAATCTCATCCTACAAAAATTCTCAAACAAACACATATTTTTACTATTCATAAAAAAATTCATATCAAATGGTTTAAAGTCATGATTTCTCATGTACACCTTAATCCTAAAACAAAAGTAGCCTAAAGCTTTTAGATACGTATTGCTACACCTTACAAAAGTAGCCCTTCATATATCCTACTTTTACTGTATTTGTAGGTGCAAAACTTTTCACTTATCTCCAATATCATAATATTTATCCAAAGAATATACAAAAGAAAAAAAAAAACTTTAGAAGAGATATTAGCTTAAGAATTAAAATAAGCACACAAGATATCAATCCCTTGAAAAAGCTAAGCAGGAGTCAAGGATTCCAAAGTGAAAGAGAAATAACAAATAAATAATAATTTAAAAACCAAATTGTGTGACTTACTCAACTGCCAATAATCATAAGAGGTACATGCAGGACCCCGAACTATTACTCAAAATACCAATTAAAGTTTTTTTAGGTTCAAATAAGTCCCTCAACTTTTAAAAGCAAATAAACCCTTTAACAATTAAGCTAAAAGCAAATCAACCCTTCTTTAAAAAATAAAATACAATAGATGTTTTTTATAACCTATTAACCAAGATCCATCACCATACTTCCCACGCCTTAAACCCAAAATTAAGGGTTGCACAAATCTTCTTTCAATCATAATTTCTTCTTGTGCTTTCGTTTACATTATTATAACTTTCCCCAAGCCAAGGTCTCAAATATACTGAAATTCTTCTCACAATACTAATTATTTAACAAATGCCACCTACAAAATGATATTGATGAAACAAGTGCAGAAATATTGGAGATACCGGTGGAGCTTAGTGTAGGCCTTTTCCATTATTGTCATTGCCACCTATTTATGTTGCGGAATCATTCCCCAAAAGAACTATAAAAAGATTGAAATCATGTCTCTATTTTCCGTGAAACCATAGTTTGCTAGCTCTTTAGACATGAGGGTTTCATTGTTCCAATTTGAAAACTTGAAGGGTTTATTTGATCCTAAAATTACTTACTTATACTGCGAGTAATACTTTAGAGTTTAAGGTCATATATATACCTTTTCCCTAATCATAATAGTCAACAGAAATACAGCCACACATCAGTTGAAGACTTTCCATCCCCAAGAAACAACAATGCATATCATATTATAATTATCATAAATTTAATTGTTAATGATATATATATATATATATATATATATATATATATATATATATATATATATATATATACCTGCTGTTTCACCAAATGCCTCCTCCAATCTTCTAGACAAGAGACATCGCCACAAGATAAACAAGAATAATTTCAATAGGTTCTCCTACTGAATTTTCCCTGAATTCACAACATGATACAACACAACACCAATTTTAGAACATGTTCTTGCTATAGTCTATACAATAGTTTGGAGGGGAGAAATATCAATGAACCATTAAATAACATATATACAAGATAAATTATGTTGACAAGATAATGAATAAAAATTTTGTTTCTCATGAGAGAGAGAGAGAGAGAAACACGAGAAAAAAGAAATTTATTAGATACACGATAACATACCAACTAATCATTTTTTCAGAACCTTGACTTAAAATGGGCAATAGCGTACACATATTACTGCCTCTTTAATCAAAACACAAAAAATTAAAGTTACATAAAATATATTCACACACACACATCAAATTGCAGTGTGAGATTAAATATTTTGATCAATTCAACCATAAAAGACAACATACAACTTGTCATCAAGTAAATGAATCTGTAGCTAAACTTTTACCAGTGTTTCAAATCATCAGCTGAGGTAAGTAGCTCAGGATCAAAGAAGAAATAGATTCAATATATATGCTTGAAATGTGAAAGTAGGGTAAAACTGAACTATTTAAAATTTAATGCCATCTGGAGTGTGTGATCCTACAAATCCAGAAATATAGCTCAAAGACAAACTGCACAGAGGGTGATTCGATAATTGGATAGAAATACTAATAATATATTCACAAGAAATCAACACAATAAATTGAATTTGATAAAAAAAGAAAAAAGATCTGAATGAAGCTTCTTCTTTTTAAACTTGGGAGAGATCTTAGGAAAAAAATAATGTAGTTAGATGGAGGGACAACAATCTTAAGCAATTTGATTAGAAAATATGAAATCAAGTCGGATCTATGCTAAAGCAAAAGAATTACACTGGTTACCATCTGCTCAAACATGGCATGTCCAAAAGTATGAGAGTTGATATAAAAATAATCTTGTTCCATAAGAGAAAGCCTTACTTTGTCATGTAACTTCAACCGCTCCTGAATATCCACTATTGCCTATAAAGAAAATAAACAAAAATAAAGATAAGACCTCAAGGCATATAATATACTATACAAGAAAACACCCAAGTGACAATCATATTTTGGCTAGCTTAAAACAATGACTATGACAAATTTCTATTATCTAAGATCCATCCTATACATATCCCTTTGAAGGTGCATTTAGATGCAAAAATGGGTAAGTCACTTTCTCATAGGTTGGTATCACATGGGTATTCACACTTCATATAAAATATATTATGTGGTTATACATATGATGAAGTATTTCACCGTTGAGTGCTTAGGCGATAAAGTTGTCCTAGTTGTATATTCGCGAAAACACTTTATGATCTAGTCCTCAATTTAACTGTGCAGACAAAAATTTCTCCATAAAATCTTACAAATATTCATTTATATAATTGATTTTATCAATCCAAATCAGCTATATTAATACTAATGATATTTTAATATAATATTTAAAACCAAAACCATCAGAAAATAAAAAACCTATATATAGGTTAAATTGCTCAAAACCAGAGCCTCTAAGACTTGAGTTTAAGGAAAAAAGAGCTCACGAGGGCACACACATCACCCACGAACCCTTTATCTGATCTCATCATTGTGTAAGAACACCGTTAAAGGCCTCACCACTTTCATCTCTGCTTTGGAGTATGGCTCGTAGCCGTCACACCATCCTCTGTAAGGTTTCAAGACTGTTTTGAAGATCATCATCAAAGTGGGAATGTAAGAAAAACCAATTGAGAGACCAGTAGTGGATTGAGACATAAAAAAATTGATATAGTAACACACAAAAATGTATTAAAAAAGAAAACAAACAATTTCTCCACTATTTTCAACAATAGGTGAGCATACTATCTTCCAGCGAACAGAGAGACATTTGGAATCTCATTTAAGATTGAAAAAATAACAGGGTAAAATGTCGTCGCAAAAGTGCGTGAAGAGTTAGAAGGCTTAGCACCCAAACCCGTGTTACTCGAACAAGAACATACACCATTTTCGTTGGAATAGTCACTGATTCCGAACAGGAAATTATAGGCACCCAAACCCATAAATTCTTAATTTTGGCAATCCACACAATAGAGGATTCAAATAAAAAAATAATACGAAATCAAATCACCAAACCCATAAAAGAACATGACATATTTTACAACAACTATTGTTGAGGTGCAAATAGGGAAAGGCTTACAACAGAGTATGGTGCCCTAGGCTTCATAATAACATCGATTTTGGCGCGGAACCATGGGCTGGTGGAGCAACAGTGAAGCCCGAAGAAGGCCAGGATGGTTGCATAGATTTTTTCGTAGTGGGGGACGTAGTCAAACTCTCAAACAGAAGAAGGTGAACGGACATAGGATTGTAACGTAAACTGATGTTAAAATCAAGGCTAAAACCGGAAGAAACTTAAATTAGGAGGGGTAAAACGGTCTAAAAATGATTTACAAACCTAAGCCACTTTTATAAGTATTATAGATATAGATTATAGATTACTGAAAAGTGAAGTTATTTTTATTTACACCTTTAAAATACATTTGAGTTATACAACACACCTATTGCATGTAAGTGTTTGCCTTTAAATTAAACTGGCCCCATAACTAATTCAAAATCTTCACAAACGTAACCAAAATTTCAAAATAAATTTGAAGATCGTCAATCTTCTTGGCGTCATTCACTTGAAAAACTTTCTTCGGAGACTTCTCTAAATAATAATTTCTTAACAAATATTTGTATAAGATAACTATATTATAAATTACGGTAAAGCTATTTGGGCAGATTCTGCCCAGACAGAAAAGGTCATAATTGTAATTATGCATTTAATTACCCTTTAATTACTGCAGCTAAATGACTTGTCTACCCTTAAAACTTTTCAATCCAAACCCTAATTGTAGCCGGCCGAAAATTTCAAAATTTCAAATTTGAATTTGAAACTCTAATCTCTCTCCACTTATCTAATCTCTCTCCACTTAAATACATTTTTAATATCTCAAGATATTCTCTCCCACCTCTATCAGTTTATTTCTTCCATTTCCATTTTCTCTCAAAATTTTCAGAATCTTTCGTTCAATCATGCATTATTCAGTACGTGGACGCAAGAAATATTATGTGGTATTCAAGGGTACTCGTGTTGGGATCTATACGAGTTGGGAGGATTGTGCACCTCAAGTGTTAGGTTACAAAGACAGCTTGTATCGTTCATTTAAAACTGAAGGTGAAGCAATACACGCATACAAAAAGTTTTTTAAGGAAAAAGCAGTAGAAGAAAAAGTTGTGGTGGAGGAATTTGAAGAGTCTTCGAAGAATAATTTATTTAAGAGGAAGACGATGATAGTCGAAGAAAAGGCTGAAGAGGAAGAGGTTGTGACTGGCGTGGATGCTACCAACACAACTTGGGCAGACTACAAGTGGTGTTTGTTTGCAGGAATTTTTATTTTTGTTGTGGGTTTTGTGTGTGGTTGTGTTTTCACTTGAGAATTTTATTCTAGAGAGGTTTTAGGGTTTTGTGTGAGTGAAATTGTGTTTTGTTAGGGTTCTTATAAGTTATGTAATTTATTTCATTAATCAATGAATTTTTTATTTGATTATGAACTTAGCCTATGTAATTTGATTCTTATAAGTTATGTAATTTATTTCATTAATCAATGAAAGTTTTGTTGTATATAAATGTTAGCGGAAAAACTTTGATTCTTATAAGTTATGTAATTTATTTTCATTAACAAATGAAAGTTTTGTTGTATATAAATGTTATTCGGAAAAACTTGAATGAAAAGTGTTGTTAATCACTTCGAAATAAAAAAATCTGAAAATTATTACGTTGTAAAATTTAACCAATTAAAAAAAAATTAGACAATTTTGTTTAATAAAAAAATTGACTGCATTTAAGATGAACATTGTTATATGCAGGGGTATTTTTCACATTGATATATATATATGTCTAAATCATCTTTTAATATATTCACTTTTACAGATAATTGTTTTATTTCATAAAAATATATTTTATTTCAAGAATATACTAGAGGAACATAAATAAAAAGTAAGTAAAAAAAATCACGGTTTTAAAACACATAATATTTCATTGATAACATTATAACATAGGCATAACATAATAGTTCCAATGTGTTCCTAGCAGGCAACACAAGGAATGGTACCACACTTCAACAAAATACAAAAAAAAAAAAAAAAAAGGAAACTTCAACCCAAAAACCAAAATCAAACACCAAAAACCAACATCAAACCCATGAAAACAACATTTAATCACCACCCTGGCTAGGATTAACTTGAGCATTGGCACTAGTTTCACTTGCACTTGCATCGGCGGTTGTGTCGGAGAGGACGATGATAGGAACATTGGATGGTGGCTTACAGGCTTCGAGAAACACGTCATTAATATTCAGCAATGGATCTTCCTCAAGAATCAAACTGCTCAAGAACTCCTTATTGCAGTGAGCCATCATCCGCTTGAAAAACATAAACACATCACTTTTAAGCGCATCGTGCTGGGCTTTCGAGTACTGGTACATTGCCTCCAAACTTCTTGGTGATGGAGGAACAATCCATTCCCTACGGCTAATTGGCTGCTTACTAGGAGTACGCGGCATTTTTTTAAGTTCTTAATTATGTTGAAAAGGAGTGAAGTGAGTAGATTAACTCACAATAGATTAGTATTTAAAGAGTAAATTGTTGTTTCGAATTCCCTTATTGCATGCGTTGGTTTTGGAAACTACAAACCATAATTGTGGTATTTACTCTACGGTTTTTAAGTGGGGGATGTGGATGGTTTGTGTGAGGTAGTGGATACTTCCATGATGCCTTTTGAAACTATATTGTTATGGTTACGCACCTAATAATTTCAGTAATAAATTTGCATAAATAAGGAATACCCTAATAATATTACTCACTTCACTGATTAATAATACTCGTTCAATGGAAAAGTATTACTGTTTTCATTGATTAATATTACTTGTTTTACAGAAAAGTATTGCTCTTTCAAATCATTAATATTACTCGTTTTATAGAAATGTATGTCTGTAAATAATACACCTTACACGTGTATTCGCGATAAATTATCCTAATAATATTACACATATCACTGATTAATATTACTTGCTTTACAAAAAAAGTATTACTCTTTTGATAGATTAGTATTACTCATATTTTCAAATCCTATTATCCGACTTTTCCGATTCCATCATCATTAGTTGTGGTTAGAATGGAAATTAAATATGGGCGGTTGGAACTACAAAATCATTAGTAGGGTATTCGGACGGTTTGTGTGAGAGGTAGTGGACCATTCCATGAATATCAAACTTTTAATCAATTTTTGTTTTTTTATTGGTACGGTTAGTTTTGTTTTATTCTATTCCAAAATTTATTTTAAATAAAATTCAATTAAAAGAGTAATACTTAAATAATAAATTACATTCAAGGTCAAATAAAAATAAGTAAAGTATTATTCCTTTCACTCATTAATATTACTTGTTTTGAAGAGAAGTAGTATTCCTTTCACTCATTAACCCTAAACCCTAAACCCTATAGTATTACTTGTTTTATAGTAAAGTAGTATTCGTTTCACTCATTAATATTACTTGTTTTGAAGAAAAGTAGTATTCGTTTCACTCATTAATATTACTTGTTTTGAAGAAAAGTAGTATTCCTTTCACTCATTAATATTACTTGTTTTATAGTAAAGTAGTATTCCTTTCACTCACTAATATGACTTGTTTTGAAGAGAAGTAGTATTCCTTTCACTCATTAACCCTAAACCCTAAACCCTAAACCCTATAGTATTACTTGTTTTATAGTAAAGTAGTATTCCTTTCACTCATTAATATTAATTGTTTTATAGTAAAGTAGTATTCCTTTCACTCATTAATATTACTTGTTTTATAGTAAAGTAGTATTCCTTTCACTCATTAACCCTAAACCCTAAACCCTAAACCCTATAGTATTACTTGTTTTATAGTAAAGTAGTATTCCTTTCACTCATTAATATTAATTGTTTTATAGTAAAGTAGTATTCCTTTCACTCATTAATATTACTTGTTTTATAGTAAAGTAGTATTCCTTTCACTCATTAACCCTAAACCCTAAACCCTAAACCCTAAACCCTAAACCCTAAACCCTATAGTATTACTTGTTTTATAGTAAAGTAGTATTCCTTTCACGCATTAATATTAATTGTTTTATAGTAAAGTAGTATTCCTTTCACTCATTAACCCTAAACCCTAAACCCTAAACCCTATAGTATTACTTGTTTTGAAGAAAAGTAGTATTCCTTTCACTCATTAATATTACTTGTTTTTGAAGAGAAGTAGCATTCCTTTCACTCATTAATATTACTTGTTTTGAAGAAAAGTAGTATTCCTTTCACTCATTAACCCTAAACCCTAAACCCTATAGTATTACTTGTTTTATAGTAAAGTAGTATTCCTTTCACTCATTAATATGACTTGTTTTGAAGAGAAGTAGTATTCCTTTCACTCATTAACCCTAAACCCTAAACCCTAAACCCTATAGTATTACTTGTTTTATAGTAAAGTAGTATTCCTTTCACTCATTAATATTAATTGTTTTATAGTAAAGTAGTATTTCTTTCACTCATTAATATTACTTGTTTTATAGTAAAGTAGTATTCCTTTCACTCATTAACCCTAAACCCTAAACCCTATAGTATTACTTGTTTTGAAGAAAAGTAGTATTCCTTTCACTCATTAATATTACTTGTTTTGAAGAGAAGTAGCATTCCTTTCACTCATTAATATTACTTGTTTTGAAGAAAAGTAGTATTCATTTCACTCATTAACCCTAAACCCTAAACCCTATAGTATTACTTGTTTTATAGTAAAGTAGTATTCCTTTCACTCATTAATATTACTTGTTTTGAAGAAAAGTAGTATTCGTTTCACTCATTAATATTACTTGTTTTGGGGTATCTCCATCAGGGTTACTTTCATTTGTTTGCTCATTTGTTTGTTCCGAAACAGGATTCCAATTTATAACCTCATTCTTCAATTCCAAGAGCTTCTCTTTAAGAAAATCCATCTTTTCTAAGCTTCCCATGGCTGCATCGGCACATTCTTGAAAATGCTTTTCGACTTCTTGAAATCTCTTGTACTCATTTGTCATGTGTGGGTACCCTCCTTCAAAGAAAATCGTAGAATGTCTTCTCAGAACATCCTTTCTCCATCTTTGCAAAATGTACCTATCATTATAATTTTTTTTTTTGAAATATTAGACTTATTACATGGTATACGTCAAAAATAAAATTAGAGATAATTTAAAGTGTACCTCTCGTGAATAAGCTGGATATCCTTAAGAGTCATCACCTTCATTATATGACAACAAATTAGTCCCTTAAATTCAAAGCGCTTGCATTGACACTTTATGTATTGTCCAATTTCACGGTATTCAACCTTATACGTGAAATCCTTCCTAATGAAATTTCGAATGCATTTCTCGGTCACATAAAAAATTTCAACACCAACCTCAACCACATCATCATCTTCAGGTGGTGAAATTATATTACAATACATTATTTGCCCGATTTCCTTTTGAAATTCCTCGAAGATAGCATTTGTGTAGACATTTCGAACCTGAGCCTCCCAACGATAAAATGTTATGCATTTTTTCACCTTATTTTTTTAATCAAAATCAGCCATAAATTCCTTCTGAATTTTTTGCCAATTGCCACTTCATATTGTTCCATGAATTCCTTCAAAGTGCATCTCGAGTGAATGAAATCGTCAAAATATGCATGCATACCTTCACTTCGTTGCGTTGAAATCATACCCGCCCAAAAAATATGGTTCAAGTATACAGGAACCCATCTATCCCTTTCAGCATACAACTCTTGAAGCCACTGTTTGTTTTGAAGACCATACTTCACCAAAAATTCAGCCCAACTAGCCTCAAAACTTTGAATGGTAGTACTATCATATATAATCCCTTTGAATTCAATTGTTGCATTGTTATACTCGGGAATACCCTTGAATTTCAAAGACAACTTCGACAAGATATGCCACAAACAATATCGATGGACGGTGTTTGGTAAGATCTCCCTTACAGCAATTTTGATGCTCTCGCACTGATCAGTGATTATTGCTTTCGGATAAACCATATCCATAGCCTCAATCCAGTTAGAAAAAAGCCACTTAAATGATTCAGAATCTTCTCGAGTTACTAAAGCACAACCTAGCAATATAGAGTGTCCATGATGATTAACTCCTACAAAGGCTCCAAATGGCATTTCATACCTATTGACTAAATAAGTAGTATCAAAGCTAACAACATCATGAAAATCTTCATAAGCCGCTCGGCTCCTAGGGTGAATCCACAAAACATTTCGTAATCTACCCTCATCATCAATATCCATCGTATAAAAAAAATTATTATCAAGACGTTGCAATCGAGAGAAAAGCTTACGAATAGCCTCTGCATCACCTTCACCTAACCTCAATCTTCGTCTCGCATGTATGAAGTTCCGACAGTCTTTCGGAAGACATCCGATATTTGCAGGACCTCCAGCCTGCACTTCACACAATCGGATGTTCTTGCATGGCCTAATACCGGCTATATCATTGGCCTCCAACTGCCTCCCCATGTGTACACCAATTTTTCTATGAGCCGGCATTAAGATCGACGTATTAGGATCAAGATCATGATTATGGGTTGTAATTATTTTTGAAACCACCCACTGACCATCATCTTGCTTTATTGCATTGAGTCTTGCGGGACATCCAACTCTTTTTGAGATCTTTTGATCCGAAGGTAATCTTGATTTATCACACGCCATAAAAGCAAATTTGTTTTTGCTCAAAACTCTCTTCAACACACTAAAACCACATTTGCGTGCATGTTCTTGGTATGCTTCGAGGAGGCTCTCATAGCTATCGTAAAACATGCCTACGGATGGCCCATCTATCTCCGCATCTTCTTCCCTATTGGACCCTTCTTCAATGTTTTCATTTTCATCTTCATCATCACTTCCAAATAGTTGATAAAAAATATTGGAGAATGGATCGCCGCCATTAACATTATCGGTGCTCATTTTTTTTTTTTTTCGAAACAAAGTTGGGAAGATAGTAGCTTGAAGATGGAAATTACAAATTTTTTAATATGATAACGGGCAAAAATTAATGGTGGCAACGATAACATGTATTGAATTTAGTCCTTAGAATGTGAAAGGTTTTTTTGGGGGTTTAAACTTACAGTTTTTATTAATTATTAGTTTGGGCGCTAATCAATTCCCGCTTAAGAATGTTTTGGCGCTAATCCTTGGCGGTTAGTAGAAGAGTGGCGGTAATATTGGAGCCAAAAATAAATAATGGGCATAACAATAATTAAGATAATTAATTCCAATTTTTTCTTTTTTTTTTTTAATTCTGCCCAGGGCAGAATCTGCCCATTTAGCACTGCCCTATAAATTAACCTGGGGTTAGATATTTTCAACAATAATCAGACCAATGAACATAGTAATGGCTCTCAACTCAACGTTTACTTTAATTTTGAGGGCCCTTTCTGCAATTTGAATAATCTAAAGCATAATGGATTTTTAAAAAAGTAAAACGGCCTCTTTGGCGCCTTTCAACTTCCAAAATTCTGTTATTAATGATTGAGAATTCTTGTCCTGTGAAAAATGATGAAATGTTGGATAGAATATGAAATGAAATGAATTTAAATTAAATTGTAATACAATGATCACTTATCTTCTAGTTTTGTTTAATTCTTTTTCAGGAAAATATGACAAAATATCATTTTTTCAATTTTCGTATGTAAAAGTGCCACCATTTTTTCTTTTGTAAAAATGCCCCGCACGATCCTTGTGCGACTCTACACGACCCTTGTGCGACCATTTTAGATGACATCTTTACAAAAAAATAAAAAATGTTGGGTGATATTTTTGCTAACGAAAATTAGAAGGTGACATTTTGTCACATTTCCCTTTTTTTATTAGTGAAATGAATTTCATATATGGCTCTTGCGATTTTTTTTTTCTAAATGATTTTTACTCACCACATAATTTTAGATGTACATATTATTTTTGTACTAAAAGTGACAAACTAGCTAATGCTGATAATAATTAATAATGAAGGACTTTGAACTATTTTCCACTCTCCCATGATAATATCATGAGAGAGAAGTTAAAAGGAGTGGTTGATGTGTTGAAAGGGATGATAATAGGAATGTTGACAGTAGTAGTAATAAATGACACGAGTACATTCATTTTAATTGTATCATGTGATTGGGATTAAAAATGATTATTATAACCATTAATCTTGAGTGAATTGTTCAACTGACTTTTTATTTTGATCTTTATAGAGAAAAAAGCTTTACATTGATGATTTCTTGTTTATATTTAAAATAATAACATTATTTAAACTTTTATTTAAGAGAATACATGGATGAAAAATTTGTATGCTTCTTTACGCGTGGTATAAGCCATTCCAACAAAAAAAAAAAAAAGAAAGAAAAAGGAAAAAAAGATAAAAGAGGGAGCCTTAATTATTTTTAGCAAAAATCAAAATATTGTATCAATGCACTTATTTTCCATTTCTTTCCCATCCTTTTTTCTGGAGTTCTCGAGTAAATTTATGAGATTTTTGGTTGAAGAGTGTAGAGATGTGAAAAACGGAAAAAAAAAAAAAAGTAACATTTGTACTCCCCCGTCCCTCTAAAGCATGATCGTTTGTTTTAATAGATATTAAAAAAATATAGATAAAATAAACAAAGTAAGAATATTTTTGATGTATTGTGTGATTCATTTATAAGCTAAGTTGGTTGTTTGTGATGTGAAATAATTAAGTAATTGTTGAATAATGAAAAAAAAAATTGTTGAAAAAAAAACATAGAACCATACTTAATTCAATTTCTCATTTGGAAAATCTCTTACTGAGAAATAATTTTTGTTAGCTGTGGAATAAATTCTTTTAATTATTTTATATACACTCCTTCAATTTATGATCCGAATTTAAAAAAAAAAAATCAAATTTAATGAGTAATGAGTAAGTTATACTCCCACTTAATTTGAACGATTATCAAAAGTATATTATGGTCCCATCCAAGAATTGGTCAAGAAAAAGTTGCAGTTGAAATTAATAATTAATAATTAATAATCATTACCTCCTCTATTTGTGAATCTCCTCTCTCCTACGTGGCATGTCCCATCATTAATTATTTCAAAATCCTGCAATCACATGACTTCTCTTCTTAACTTCCTATTCCGTTAACTTCCTATATTAACTTCCTATTTTATTAATATTAACTTCCTATTTTATTAATTCTATTAACTTCTATTTTAAAAATTCTAAATTACTTAAATTAAATTAAAAACTACCACCTTTAAATTAATCCACTCTCACTCACTCCTATTTTTTTATATCTCCGAAAAACTCCACATTTATCTATAATGCACGCATATATATATATATATATATATATATATATATATATATATATATATATATATATATATATATTGTGAATCTCTCCACCTCTTTCAATCCTTTATTTCAAAATTCTACAATTCTATAACTTTATAATATTTTTGGTAATATTATATATCCTATATTTAAATTCATACCCCCTATTCACTTATGTTTACTATATAAATCACATTTTTTAATTTGCATGAGTTAGTTAGAATAATTTATTATGTTTTTAATTACAAATTGATATTTTAATTAAATTAAAAAAATATTATACTTTGATTGAATTAATATTTAAAATATTTCATTTTAACACTTATATATATATATATATATATATATATATATATATATATATATAATATCAACCCGCGTAATACGCGGGGATCTGGGCTAGTTAATAATAATTATAAAGTGAATTTATGAGACGTGGATCATAAAGCTACATTCCCCCCACTCTCTCTCTCTCTCTCTAACCCAACAATTATATTTCCATTTTCCATTTTCCACTCACTTAACAAACTCCACAAAGGAAATGTCTGCCAATATCTACAGAAATGGCAGCGCCTTACCAAAAGGAGGTGCTGCTATCAAGTTTGACAATTATAATTCCAAATCCTCTTTCAAGTCAAAGGTGCGGCCTTCTTCTACTCTTCGTCGGAGCATCCCCCGAGATGATTCCACAAGTAAGTTTTTCCGTAATGTTGATTCTTTCTCGTCGTAATGCTTATATTCTACTTATTTTTTTGGATTGGCCATAAGGCTTAGTGCAATTTACTGCGTTACTGGACAAGAATTACAAAAGTTGATCTCGGAATTCTTGCATTGACTATTGGTCAATTTGGCGTTTTCTATAGTCTGTTTTCTGTTATAATGTATGTTGATGGTTCTGTTGGAATGCAACACCATTTTTCTGCAATCAAATTATTGTAATGGTGCCACAGTATAGCCTCTAAATTAGTTGTGATTATTAGTTATGATGGTTTCAGAAAAAGTTCTAAAGTGGGAGACGGATCGGCTTGAAAAGGGTAGGATTTGCTAAGTGTGGAGGATATTCCCTTGTGATTTAACTGAAAGTACATGCCTTTAATGCTGTTATGGCTGCTTCCCCCTTTCTTTTTGGTCTCTCTCTCTCATGAATGCTCTCTGTGCTGATTCAGATAAATATGGCAAGTTTCCTTTTCCAGCCCATTTTTCATAACTGCAATGAACTTTCCCTTGATGTAACTTGTTAGCCACTAGGTTGAACATTTTTTATTTTATGCATCTTTGATTGTAGTATGACTTTTTCTATTGAGGTTGAAGAGTTATACATCTAAACATAGCTCTTGTAAATTGTAATAGTTTCCGGGAGAGTGCGAGTTGCAGTTAGATTACGGCCTCGAAATGCAGAAGAGATGGTCGCAGATGCTGATTTTGCTGATTGTGTTGAATTACAACCAGAGGTACTATCATATAATTACTATCATTAGGGTACCATTTACGGATTTAATTGCTTCAGGATTATAATACGATTAAGGTCAGAACTTTTTGCGTGCATCTCAATTGTTGTTTTTCTTGGCTTTATTTCAGCTCAAACGGTTAAAACATCGGAAAAACAATTGGGATTCTGATACTTATGAGTTTGATGAAGTTTTAACAGAGTTTGCATCACAGAAGCGTGTATATGAAGTTGTGGCAAGACCTGTAGTTGAGGTAATTAGAAGCTTGACTTATTTGTTGATTCTCATTATTGTTCGTGACTCCATTTGCTTCCAATATCACGGATCTTGTGCTGTTGTGTGGAAGAAGTTCTTTTCTTTCATATTAATTTTTTCTGAGTATCTCCATAATTTCCTCCAGGCTCAGGTAGTGGAGGTTGGCAATGTTGTCATTTTAAAAATTCGATTTTATCAGTTTAGCAGTTCACTTCTCATCACTCAGTAACTTGATTACACTTCCTCTAACTAATAAAACTTTTTATTTCCTATATATGTTCTTAGCCTGGTTATGTATGTAGCATATTTTAATTACTTTGCACCTCAAAGTTATATACTTCAGTTTACTACTCTTTGAATAAAAATCTTTCTTCATTGAGTTATTGTGCTGCTCTAGTGAAACTTAACACCTTTCATCATATGGATATCTGAATTTCTTTTGGTTTATGTAAAGTGTTAGTTTGTTTCTACGTGGTCTTCATCCAGTATGGACCTCAAAATATGCAACCTTCTGATTTAAAATATAAATTGCATTAATGTTGTTTCCTGCAGAGTGTTTTAGAGGGATACAACGGAACGGTGATGGCGTATGGGCAGACTGGTACTGGAAAAACCTACACTCTTGGACGACTCGGAGAAGAAGATGCTTCTGATCGTGGAATAATGTTACGTGCAATGGAGGATATATTGGCAGAAGTATCACCTGAGAATGATCTAATCTCGGTTTCTTATTTGCAGGTTTTGTTTTCTATGAATATTTTCATCATTTCAATCGGCAGTACTTGTTATTTATCTATTTTCCGGAGTTCAGTTTCAAGTTTATTTAAGTCAGAATATTATTGAATCATCAGTTTTATGGTCCTCCTTCTTTACATTTAGTGCAGCTTTACATGGAAATGATACAAGACCTTCTTAATCCATCTAATGACAATATAGCTATTGTGGAAGATCCAAAAAGTGGAGATGTTTCACTACCTGGGGCAACTTTGGTAGAAATTAGAGATCATAAAAGTTTTGTGGAATTACTGCAATTGGGGGAAGCTCATAGGTTCGCTGCAAATACAAAATTTAATACAGAATCCTCACGCAGTCATGCCATTCTAATGGTGAATAACATACAGTTCTGTTTTGTGATTTTTTCCCCATCAATTTGTGATACACACAAGACATTGACTACACATTTTATGACTATTGTATGTGGGCTTTTCTTTCTTTGCAGGTACATGTAAAGAGATCTGTGAAAGGAAAAAACTCTTCTTTGTTAAATGAAAATGGTAACATGACCACAGTGGGTAAAACATTGAAGCCTCCCATTATACGCAAAAGCAAGCTGGTTATTGTGGACCTTGCTGGTTCTGAGCGCATTGACAAGTCAGGTATTGTATGTGATATCGATTCAGTTGCATAGTATTGGAAAGTCATTGAAATAATACGATAAACCTTTTGACTGTGAAAGTAGGGGGAAAGGGCTTTGACTATAAACTTCTGACCTATGCATGATTTCACAAGTTCTTCAAAAGAGGCTGTGTTTTTTATGCTTGCATTGGCACCTTTTATGTCCTGAATCCAAATTATGACTTTTGATGTGTTCACCAAGTTTGCACAAAATATGGGTTGACTGAATCAATGTCTTTTATGATGTCAGACTCATTGATCTCGCACTTCCTTATAAAAATGTGGACATTGTGAAGAAGTATTTTTGTTTTCCCAGTTTACCTGGTTTAAATTCTTTTTTATAAATAAGCCATATTTTTAAAAGGAAAAAGAATACATTGTCTCAATACAATCAGAAACACAAAGGAAAGAAAGATGGTGATCTTTTAAAATAAATAAATCCCAGACCAAGCCACAAGTGGAAAGTGAATGGGAAAACTACTGTTGGCCTTGTTAAGACCTCTTCATGGTAAAAGCCATAGGTAACATGCGTATCTAAAGTAATCTTGATTCTTTGCCATATAATCACTATCAACAAACACGAAAAGGAATGACTGAGTCTGAGCTGAATTCCCCTAATAAGTAGTGGAGTGAATACTCCTAAAACCTCATATCTAAAAGTCGTGAATTCTTTATCGTCTTTCTTACAAGGAGGATTTTATTTCTTCTGTAAATTACCTCCTGGTTTCCCGCATCAGTGTATTTACTTCATTCTTGTATTGTAGAGTTGGATGTATCATTTTCTAATTAGGTTAGATACTTAGTGATGCTCTCCCTTGTGTACCTTTTCTTAGCTGCACAAATCATACTAAACATTCATTTTATTATAGTGGTTCTTCATTGGTTTTATTCCAAGTATTCAAAGAATGTATTCGTTGTCATGTTTATGCTTGAGTCTCTAATCTCCACTTCTGACAGTCATTTATCACCATCTGACAGGGAGTGAGGGTCATACAATGGAGGAAGCTAAGTCCATCAATCTCTCTCTGAGTGCACTAGGAAAGTGTATTAATGCATTGGCAGAGAACAGTGCTCATGTTCCTGTTCGCGACTCAAAACTCACAAGATTGCTTCGAGATTCTTTTGGAGGTGATAATTTGCGTAAAATAAAGTTTCTATTATAAAATCATATTGCGAAGTGCAAATTTACCACAATAGAATAGAAAAGCTAAAAGATCTTCCTTCCATTATATCTTTTGTCATCCCTCTGCCCCTATGCACTCTTAGATTTAATTCTGATGGAGAACATGTGCTGTTATTATCAAGTCCAAATGAATTTTGTTGAAGTTATAAAATTTTTATGATAACTTGGTACTTGTTATATAATCTTGATGCTGAAGTGTACATCTTTCCACCCTATGTGTTTTTTTTTTGTTGAATCGAATTGTATCAAAAATATAATACACACATTCAAGATTTATATAATATAATATATTGCTACAAGACAAAGGTCAATGAATTTTCTGTCCCCAATTCCTTGTTATGTTTGCTTATAGTTTGCTGTTAATGTGGCCAAGTGTTGTGATTACATTGCCAGGATTGTGTAACAGTGCAATCAACAATGAGAATTGGATTACATTTTCAGATTGTTAGATTGCATGAGAATTGGTAGAAAGTTGTATTTTTATATTTCCTTTGCAAAATGAAGAGGCATACAGTCTGAAGATATTTTGTTAAGCTTATATAGATGCAGAAGATATCTGTATCTATGAGTAAGTTCATTAGTTTGTTAGTAACAAGCAGTTGTGTGAAAAATAACAATCGTTATCATGTTCCGAGGAGGCTTCAGATGGTCCAACTGTTCCAGATTATCTTACATGCATATGATTGGAACCGCCTTAGATCTTACAGTGCTGTGGCTGTAGATTTTTTCCAATTAAAATTTAAGATCCAACCCTGAAAAAACCTGTGAGATCCGCTCTAATGCCAGGATTTTATGACATGTTGTTAATATTCAATTCTCAGGTACAGCTAGAACCTCGTTGATTATTACTATTGGTCCATCACCACGCCACCGAGGAGAGACATCTAGTACAATCATGTTTGGACAACGGGTGAATTGAACTTTATGCTGCATTTGTTTTAGAAAATGAGTATTTAAATTTAGTTTTTATCTATTTATAATTTACCATTTTTAGAGTTACCTCTGGTTGTTTTAGAACTGCTTCAAGTCAATGTTTTCATACTTCAAGAAATGAAGTACGGAACTTTGAAAAGACATTGTTGTGAAAATACTAGCGAAACACTACCTATTGGGTGAAAGACGAGTTTCAATCTAGTCTTCTATTATTTTGGTTGTTATAGATGTATTTGTTGTTACTATGTTATTTTTTGCAGGCTATGAAGGTCGAGAATATGCTAAAAATCAAAGAGGAATTTGATTATAAAAGTTTATCAAGGAGACTTGAAACACAATTAGACAAACTAATCGCAGAACATGAAAGGCAGCAAAAAGCATTTGCCGACGAGGTTGAAAGGATAGCTTTGGAGGCTCAGCAGCGTGTCGCTGAGATGGAACAAACCTTTGCTGATGCATTGGAGGTATGTGAATGCATTGTAATGCAAGTGATACCTGGGTGAAAAATAAAGTGAAATTATCTTATCCATCTTAATGCCAATAGTTAGAATTCTATTTGAGAAATAGTCTCTCTCCTTTGGTAATGTGCTAAATATAATATGTATCATACAACAAAGATATTATATATGGTTTCTAAACGTTCAAATGCCAAAATTTGGTGACCTAGAATTTACAAATAAGCTAGTCGATGCTCGAATGATGCCCATTTTTGGATTTTTTTTCGTGGATTAAATGAAAAATAAGTCACGGCCTTTTCACGTATTTTCAATTACAACATATATGTTTTTGGAGGGAGTCTTGTGTAAGACTATCTCATTCATGTGGTAGATCTCCACCTTAGTATTTGGGTCATGCTTTCCTTTACATGATTGTTTGGGCCCCCATTAGCCAATGGGTTATAATAGTATTAGTATATGGATCCGTCTCATGTATGAGACCGTCTCATACAAGTTTTTGTCATGTTAATTAAAATCCGCAATTTGATATTTCAAATTGTTGCAATTCTATCACATTACTATTTTCTGGTAAGTCTGGTGGAAGTGGCAGTTTATGAAATTTAAAAAAAATAAAATGTTTGATTAAATTGAAACAATAATAGAAGGTCGTGAATATATTTGCAATTTTTTTAATGATTAGGCTGCCACATCAACATAAGTCGCTGGAAAATAGTTATATAATATAATTGCAAAATTTTAAAAGTCTTATGTATCAAATTTTGAATTTTAAACATTTGTTGTAATTAAAAAAAGGCACAAAAAATCGTGATTTTTTGTGCAATTAATCGTTGTTTTGTTTATGACTGATCAGTGAAGTGCTAAAGCTGAAATTATATAGGTCTTTATCATTGTTCCTGTTTGAATCTGATCGGACTTGCACCTGGAATCTATTAAGTGTGGTTGTTTCTTTTAGAAGGAGAAACTTAAGTCTCAGAAAGACTATGTGGAGTCAGTAAATAGGCTTGAGGAACAATTAGCTGGAAAACAAGAGAAGCATGGACAGCGAGAAGTAAAATTTTGGCCATCTGATGATGGCATTGATCAGAAATCAAAATCAAACACAGAGGTATTGCAGACTTATTTTCATACATAAGAAGGAAGGAGCTTTAATGTGGTGCTGTTGGTTGTAACAATCAAGGTTGAAGACTAAATGCTAAGCCACTACTTCTACAAATAATTATATAGTTGATGCTAAAATGAGTACCTTAATATAACGATCTGGTGATAACGTTTCATGAACTTTTGTCCCTTGTGATGATTAAATTTCATAATACAGAGGATTTATTTTTCTAATGAAATTACCCACTTCATTATTTTGGTTTTCTTACAAACATCCAAAGCTTAGAATTACTCTAGTACAATGTCTTTGACTGATTTTTTTGCTTATGGTTTCATAATTGACAAAGTAGTTTTTGCTTTTGTGCTTCCGTATCTTTTCATTCTCCGAATACAAGTTATTATAAATGCCATTATTATCCGCCTTCAATTCTTGGTTTCATATTTTTGAAAGTATTTAAAGTGAAATTGGTGAAGTGCATATGTTAAAAACAGTTATCTAATTAAAGTTTTAGCGAGTTCGTGAAAATTTGCCAATTATCTGTGAATTTGTTGTTAAATATACTACTTTCATATCTGTTGACCTGCAGCCTCAAGTGCTGTTTGCTTCCAGTGAAGTTGGAGAGTTGAAATTGAAGCTTCGAAATGAAATTCTTTTACGCAAAGCTGCAGATGCTGAAGTTGATAATCTAAAAAATCAATTGAATCACTGGAAAAGCAGCGAGGTGTTTGTTGTTGAATCCAAACGATTTTTTTTTTGTTGCTCAATAGCTTGGCTTCTAAGTTCTGATAAAGAGTTGCACCATTAGGCTGCCAGAAATGCTGAAGTCTTAAAGCTCCGTAAGTTGCTGGAGGACGAGGAATGTGAAAAGGCAAAACTTGAAGATGAAATTGAAATACTTCAAAGTCAGCTACTGCAAATAAGTTTGGAAGCAGACCAGGTAACTAGTGTGAGAAACCATTCTGTGGAAAGTCGATAACAAATAAACAAAATCTGGAATCAGTGATGAATTTCCCCAGCTAACCAAATACAGAAATTTCATCTTCCGACTATCTCCCTTTTTTCTGGGGATCATCATTATTTATGTTCCCAAACTTTGTTTTTTGTTTTATGTTGTCATTTTCTTATTACTTTCTTTTCGGGCAAAAGTTGGGGACTGTATGAAGGTGAGATTTTTGTAGAGTTCTCAGAACTGCCCTAACTGCCCTTTTTTGTTTTGGTGGGTTGAACAAACATCAATCGACACACCCTCTCTCTCTCTCTTGGGGGGTGGGCCAGTGTAAGCTTTTCTTAGTGAGACATAAATTGGCTACATGACATTACTAAGGAACATTAAAGATGGATTAATAACTCAACAATTTTTACTTCAATGGTGATAGTTTGCGTAGGTTTGTTTTTGTTTTCTGTGTCATTATTCTCTAGCACTATGGTATGAGCTGGATCTTGTGGGGGGTTTGCTAAAAAGAGCATGTTATATATTTTCTGCACAATGAAGTATCATCTTTGTTCTCACTTTGTAGTTAAGAAGAAATCTTTGTAAAGATCTGAGTGGAGAAGTATCTAGATCCCTGGACTCTACCAGCCCGCAGGTCAAGCATCAACATCTAGGAGAGTCTGGTGGTGGAGAAAAAGCATCAATGGTGAAGCTCTTTGAACAAGGTGGCCGAACAAATGCATTTTTTCTGAAAATTTAATTCCTATAGTAATTCTTTGCTCTTCAATATTTTTATTGCTGACATATACCGTGCTGCAACAGTGGGACTGCACAAAATATTGTCATTACTTGAATCAGAAGATGCAGATGTACGCATTCATGCGGTGAAAGTAGTTGCCAATCTTGCAGCAGAAGGTATGATCTAAATCACTGCAGCATTCCTTCATGTATTCATACTGTGTTCTGCTTCGGTTCTCAGTTGGGCCTCATTATATTATTAATTAACTTAGGAATTAAATATATGTCCTTGGGCTTGTTGCATTGATGGAAGCATCTTCGTTTACGTACCAGTTCTTAAGTTTGGGGTTTATCCTTGGATCTTGATTATTGTTACGACATAGGCTGGGAATAACTATGTATTATTGGTACCTTTGTTAATCTTTCTTATCTCTGTGTTTTTTGTTTAATTGTAAGTTATTCGATATAATTTTGTAACACCCTTATCTCTATCTATCACATCCTCTTCTTGTGCTTCTTCTGTTTACTTTTCCTAATCTGTGAAGTTCTCTCCTTTCACATTGCTGACTGATATCCACTTTATCATCTTTCCTGAATATTCAGAGTCAAATCAGGGAAGGATTGTTGAGGCTGGTGGGCTTACATCCTTGCTTGCACTCCTGAGAAGTTCCAATGATGAGACAATTCATAGAGTTGCAGCTGGGGCTTTAGCAAATCTTGCAATGAATGGTAATTTTCCATTCAGTATACCTGAAATCACATTTACTTTGGAAGATTCTTTTTTATCTTTATCCTATATGTTTAATATGTGATGGTACTGTGGTGGGCAGAAACAAATCAGGAACTCATAATGATGCAAGGGGGCATAAGCTTGTTGTCTCTTACAGCAGCCAAGGCAGAGGATCCTCAGACTCTCCGCATGGTTGCTGGAGCAATTGCTAATCTTTGTGGCAATGGTCAGTAACCATGATTCAACTTTCTATTTATAGAATAACACTCCTGTATGCCTGTTGTACGGTTCGCCTGATAACAATTACTCCTTTTAGTGAAATCAACTGATGCTAACAAACTACCACCTTTTAGTAAAACAACTAATACCATTTAAAAATCCACTCGAGTTGCACGATGCATACAAGTTTTGTCCTATTTATATATTGAGGATTGATGCCCTAGGACGGTATCTGGGCATCTGAAGGAATGTACCAGAAATGGAGTCTATTGAAAGTTCTGTGAATTTGGTTATGCAGTTACTGTCCTTGTTAGTTCCTAATATGTTGCACAAAATATCTTTGCCACATCTGCTATTGTTTCGTTCTCGCATGGAGCTGTTTTCAGCTAAAACAATTTCTCATAATTATATGACCATTGTGTTTTCCCAGTTGATTCTCTAAGATGATTCGTAAGTATGATTATCTCCACATGCAATAGGCCTTTCTCTATATGCGTCTATGCGCTTTAATAGACTGCTAAACTTGGCCTTGAATGCCTATCTCTTTTGCTGTTAATTAAGAATTTGCAATAAAAGGTCATGTTGTCAGTCATTTGAAAATTATGAGACCCAGCTATGAAACGGAAGCTGGAATCCAGTTTTTTCTGTTGCTAAAAAGTAAAATCTGCATATTACATTTTCAGATAAGTTGCAAATTAAGCTAAGAGCTGAAGGTGGTATTAGAGCTCTATTGGGGATGGTTAGGTGCAGACATCCGGATGTTCTTGCTCAAGTTGCTCGTGGAATTGCAAACTTTGCAAAATGCGAGTCTAGGGCATCCACTCAAGGTGAAGTACTCTCACTCCTTTCTCTCTCCTAAGTTATAATTATGCGTCCAACTGTACACTTTTACTCACAGTTTTGTCTTACTGATTATATCCAATTGGGTGCTGTAATTTTTTTTTTTTTTTTTTTATGTTTGTTGGGAAATTTCTCAATCATTGATTGCTTATTTTAGCTAAAAGTTTGTGTTTGTCCCACGTGCATTTGACAATTTTCCTATGACAAATTTGCGTAGCCTTCCAACTTGCAATTTTTTAGTTTGGGCAACTGCATTTGGTCTTTTTAGCATAATTTTAAGATGGATGTGCAGAGATTTGATAGAATAAATAATTAATGCATTAGACATGTACATAAGTGATCTTTAGATCCTCTTGTACAGAAAAGTAGATTCTAAAGGGGAATGCTATGGCCTGAAAAGACTTTGAAAAAGTATTGAAAAAATATGCTATATCTAAATATAAGTGATAACACTTGTTGGTCGAACACGATGGGGAGACATTATCCCCATCCCAGGCTTAGTTTGAAGATATTCTGTTTGGTGGCTGCAAAGTGGATAAACCATTATTGTTTTCTCAACTTCGGCTTAAAGAAATGCCTTTACCACCCTTTCAGATTTCTCATTAGACCGAGTTTCTTCTTATTTATTCTCATTTACCAGTTCATGGGAATGAATGTAATAAGATTTGAAACAAGAGTGTAGGCACATGCCGACCCATTTGACCTGCACTCTTATATACTGGGAATTTTCTTATTATTTTAGCACTATAACTATGGGGGTAGCAATTATGTTTACGGGCTGACAAATTTATTTGGTAAATTTAGTCCCCTAAAATTTAATTTTCACACATTTAGGCCGAATTGACTTGAAACACGTGACAAATTAGCCCGAATTGAGGGGTTTTGGGCTAATTTGGCCAAAATGTGCATAGATTAAAATAAAATGGCCTCAACGTGTTAGTCCACAAACATATTACCCCCTAAGTTACGGGCTTAATTTTTTTATTCCCATTATATTCTGCTTCGTTGTACATTTGCACTCATTCTCTATAAATCTACATTACACATGCATAAATATCTATATGGCTTGTTTTTTGTTGCAGGGACTAAGAGTGGGAGATCAGTCCTAATTGATGATGGCGCTCTTCCATGGATTGTACAAAATGCTAATAATGAAGCCTCACCAATCAGGCGCCACATTGAGCTAGCACTTTGCCATTTAGCTCAACATGGTAAAACCTATTTTAAGACATTGAGATGATATCAATTTTGGTTCCTTAATTTTTTCTTTTTTCAGTGCTGGTCCCCTCCTTTCACTCAATATCAAGTTTCATCTTGAAAGTATACTTACACTCCATATTTAGTTGACTGTCTTTTTACCGATGAAATCAACTATTTGAGGGTGCTAATTGTAGCATTTAATTCCCTTTGATGTTTTCTTAATTACATTTAAGTAAAAAACGTTACAAGTTATTACATGTAGCACCCTCAACCAGCGATAGGCTATAATGCGAGAGTAAAACTGTACTTTGACGATCAAATTTAATAGTGAGTGAAAGTGGGGAACTAAAACTGAAATAATGTAAAACTTAGGGAGCAATGTTATTAACCCTAAAACTTTTTCCTTGTATGAAGATGAGATTACTAGATTTATGGTACCTAGATTTCTTGATTATAGAGGTGAATGCAAGGGACATGATCAACGGAGGTGCATTGTGGGAGCTTGTTCGTGTATCACGGGATTGTTCACGGGAGGATATAAAGGCCCTCGCACTACGAACGCTCAAGTCCAGTTCCAGTTTCCAAGCTGAGTTGAAGAGGTTAAGGATTGATCATGGGTGAAGTTATGCAGAAAGAAAGATTGGCATTTCAGGATAACTTAGCTTAACAATATTAGAGAGAGAAAAAAATTTGAAAAATGTGAAGATGGTTGGTTGATGACAGGAAAGTCTTTGGGTTTCAGTTACTGTTTTTATAGTTAGTTATTTATCTAGTTCAAATTCCTCATTTATTTTTCTTCCTCTTCCTTCACTGGTCTTTGTAGTTGTACATAGAATTAGAGGTAAGCTGAGAACTTTATTGTATTTTTGTATATTTGAGTTCCGTCTTGTTCACAGCTGTTTACATGGCACGTATATTCATTGTATTGAATAATTTGTGGTGATAAATTCTTGTGTGAGTCATAATATATTACAGGTTGTTTTCATGTGTTTTAAGTTATTACAGTATTAGAGTGTTTGACTGAGTTTATAAGCTCCTTAAAACAACTTATAAGTTGTTTAGAAGTTTATAAACACTACAATATATTTGACAAAGAGTATGTATAGAGTGAAATTGGTTTATATATGAATCACTGAAGGGTATTAGTTGTTTACACTGAAGAGTATTAATTATTTTTATTGAAGAGTATTACTGGTTTACACTGAAGAGTATTAGTTAATTTTACTGAACAACTAAGACTCTTTAGTGTAAATCAGTAATACTCTTTAGTAAAAATAACTAATACCCTTCAGTGATTTATGTATAAATCAGTTTCACTCTATACTTTGTCTTTGACAAAATAAGATGTTTAAAAGGATCATAAAATAAGTTTCTAACAGCTTATAAGTTGCAATAAAAATAAGTTGAGATTTCTCAACTTATAATTCTAACCATCTCATCCCACATTGAAACCACTCCACCCACCTTAACATAAAAAAATATATATTTTATTTTATATTAAAAATTAAAGTTAAAAATATTTATTGTAAATTCTCAAATATCTTATAAATTGTATTAATCAAACACTTTAACAATTTATAAGTTACTTAAAAATTACATCTTTTAAACTTTTAAAACAATTTATAAAATGTTACTCCCTCCGTCCCAGTTTTGTTTTCCCATCTGCCAAAAAGGTCCGTTCCAATTTTGTTTTCTCATCCCTAAGATGGAAACTACTTTATTAATTTTTATACTACATTATTCACCATTCATCATTTCCAATGCTATTTTATTTATTCAAATACTAATATTCAACTCTCGCATTAAACTGCGAGCATAGTCAAACGGAAAAACAAAATTGGGACGGAGGGAGTAATTTTTATGAGATGTTTCAAATAAATTTAGACGCTACATTTATATATATATTTCCAAACAATATAAGCCAAGGCTACTGTCCACTGATTGTGTTTCTGTGTACAAGCAAACTCTTTCTTTTAAAATGATAATTACATCGACAATAAGATAGTATTCGATAAAAATATATCAATTAATAATTAAAATGAAATATTCATCTAATATTTAAAATGAAATATTCAGTGAGTTAGATGGATTCGTCTTTTAATTTAAGCTTTGACTTGTTTATTAGTGAGTGGAGCTCGAATTTAGCTATCATCAAATATACGATGATTTTTTTTTTTAGCTTAATCGAATCAATACGAGCTTAATAATATAAATAAAGAATTAGATTATTGATAAATTAAGTACAAAAAATAAAATTGGATGGTAAATTATGAGTTCTCCGAATTAGTTGGTCTTTGGACCAAATACTGAATATAAGCAAAATTTATACTCCCTCCGTCCCTTTTTAACTGTCCCATTTTATCCAAAATTGTGTCCCTTTTTAATTGTCACTCCACTAATATCAATGCATTTTTTACCTACCTTTTCTAACAATACCCCTATTAAATTGTAATATTAACCATCATTTTGTAATAAATGAGAATAATAAATAAGGGTATAAGTGTCTTTTGATACCCTAATAAATGAGAAAATTGGTATGTGTGAATGGATAAAATGAGACAGATAATAAGGGACGGAGAGAGTATATTTTTAAAAAGTGTTAATTGCAAATATATATATATATATATATATATATATATATATATATATATATATATATATATATGTGTGTGTGTGTGTATATAAAAATTCAGGAACTTTTGATTTTTATCAATTACAAAATAATCTTTTACTCTTTGCAATTTAATATACCATTTTTTAACTTTTGCAATTTAATGCATTTGATAATTCTTCAACAACAATTAAATAATATGGCTACTGAATATGGCACATGGAGTCCATGTAGATTCCAACAAATAAAATCTTATTTAAAAAATAACATTTTAAAAATACATTTTTAACTTTAGAAACATAAATTAAAAGATTTTTCTAAAGACATTGTTTTCATTTTTTGAAAATGGTACTATTTTTTGGCACCAACGAGAATATTTATATGACATTTCTGGCACAGATGTCATTTAATTCTTGTTGAAAAATAACCAGATTTTTTAAATTGCAAAACTTAAAAATAATTGTAATCAATAAGATATATTAAGGTCATGATTTTTTTCCAATTGACCTATATATTATCTATTAAATTTTATAATTTATTTTAATTTAATTACATACTTTATATTTATTATATATATTTAGTGTGAAAATTATAAATTAAAATAATACTACTCATTATAATTATAATGAGCTAGCTTACATGCTTATTAATGAGCTAATACATCAAATACTATTTTTTCATTTACCAACGAGTTATATGCATAAAGTTAAAAATTTTGGGAGCATATATAACTATGCCAAGTGGTATCAACCGGCTAGTAATTAAAATGATTTATTTCTTATTCATCCTCCCTATAAAGACTAGTACCAAGATGGATATATGACAATAAAATGTAAGGACTCCCTCTCTCTCTAAAATGGCGTTAAGGGTAGTTGTGGTTCTGGTGATTATTGCCGCAGTTCTAGCTTTGTCATTAAATCTCCTGCCAGTAAAAGACTTATACAAGGAAGTAAGGAGTCTCACCCCAAATTCAAAGTTGTACGTTGATAAAAGATTCTGCGCAGGTTTAAATTGAAGAAAACATTAGAAACAAAGCTATATAACATTCTAAGTCTAATGAATCTAGTCATTTTTGTATTTGTTGTAGAAATAATTATGGGTTGAGAAACACATGGTCTTGATGTGGAAAGCCTTTGATTAATTTCCAACTGAGCAAACCCATATGACACATAATAGGCAGATTTGTTTTTAGCCTAGTTTTGTAAAATTCAAATGTACGTACTTTTAAGAATTTATTTCTACTGTTACTGAAAAATTATTCTTTCTATTTTTTAAAAGTACATTTAATAAAAGATAATTTTTCAGTAATAAAAATGGATGAGTTACAAGAATTAAAAAAAAAGAAAAGAAAACCATAATTTGAAGATATTGATTTATGAGTGCTATAAATCCAGTATATTTATTAAACCAAATCTAAAAGATTTGATGTGAACATTACTAATGGACTTATAACCTAAACATGCTTTAGGTTTAGACTAGATTTAATCTATTATAAATAGAGCATTGTACTCAGTATTGTACACTGACTTGACACGCCCCCAGACGTAATCGTTATCGACGAACTGGGTGAACAAATTCGTGTCTCTATTTTACGCTCTCGATTTACAACATGTTATCAGTACGAGTACTCTACCCAATTAGATTATTAAAATTTCCGCCAAGTTATAACTAGGCAGCAAGAATTTTTCGTGGGTATAATTCCTTCTAATTAAATCAACACGTTCTTGCGCATATATTATTCACGTCTAACCAATCCCCAATCTCAAGCTGTTGTTCAAATTCTTCGCAAAGAAATAATCTAGCTTCCGGTTTTCTGGAAAACTCCTCCACATTAATTAAGCCCATGCCCCACCACTTTCTTGTTCGCAACCTGTTCGAGCAAATGATTCACCCTTGAGGAATGAAAATCATGGATGGAAATTTGAGAATTATTTGCGTATGTGGATTTTGGATCGCATCTTACGGGGATGTGCAATTTGAATGTCGTTGTTCCGATTACCGATGCAAAATCCTTCAATTTTAAAGGTTTGGAAGAGGCGATTGGAGAAGGATTCGTTGTGAATTTTTTATCTATATGTGCTATGTTTTTATGTGCACTTAAAATATTTTATTGCATCGATAATTACTGTGTTTGTAATTTAATTGGAAAAAAAAATTAATTTAATTTGGGCCTGAAGCCCACTTTAGGGGCTGAAATTATTTTTGGGCCTATCCTATTGAATTCTTTTGAGCCTGAAACTCCAATTTTATGGGCTGTAATTAATTTATTTATTGGGCAATTGGAATTTATTATTTATTTCGGCCTCATATAATTTTGATAGTATTTTTTTTGTGCCCTCAAATTAATTTATCAAGTTTCAAAAAATACTTGAAAAATTAAAAAGTAATAACTCTTGCATATTAATTAAGCTTGAAATTTTTTGGAATTAATTTTAATATTAGTTCTCAATAAATTTATTATTTTATGTGCTTAATTGCTATATGCGCATGCATTTATGATTTAATTATCTTGCATGCATTATTACTTTTGCACATAGTCCCCATTTATAGTCCGTTTATATTGCCTGGGTAGGCGACACCTAGTACTTGTCGGACCGTAGATTATATTTTGGGTAGACGACGCCCAATTCTTGCTTCTATGTGCTCTAGAGTAATAAAATAAATCCATATTTATCTGTTGTCAATAAATTGGTCACAATACTCACCATGCCACTTTAAAAATTGTAGTGTATAATGTCTGATATTACCAAAAGAGAATTCGCTGAGCTTGCTCTTGATGGTAGTAATTATCTGACATTGGCGCTAGATGTTGAGATCCATCTAGCCTCAATTGAGTTAAGCAGGGCTATTGTCGATGATTCAGAATCAACTAACGCCCAAAAGGCGAGAGCTTTGATTTTCCTTAGATATCATCTTAATCAGGACCTGAAAAATGAATATCTCATTGAGAAAGACCCCGGAACGTTGTGGAAGTCCTTGAAGGACCGTTTCCAACAATAAAATGATATACTCCTCCCTCAGGCTCAATACGATTGGTTGAACCTCCGTTTCCAGGACTTTAAGTCTGTGACGGAGTACAACTCATCCCTACATCGTATTGTATCTCAGTTAAAACTATGCAAGCAAGATATAACTGAGGCCGAGTTGATCCAGAAGACTCTATCAACTTTCCACGCTAGCAACCTTGTACTCCAGCAGCAGTACAGGGATAAGAACTACACTGTACACTCTGAGCTAATTTCTGCACTTTTAGTGGCAGAAAAGCACAACCAACTCCTTATGAAAAATCATAACTCGAGACCGGTTGGCTCACAAGCAGTGCCCGAAGCACATGCTATAGCTCAATGTAGTACAAGGGGTCGCAAACGTGGAAGGGAGAGATGAAGTAAACGAACTCGTAGCAAAGACCGAGGTCGTAGTAAATCCGGTGGTTCAGGTACCTCGAAAGATAATCAAGCTCAGGCTCGTGGAAAGGCTGCACCTAACACGAATCCTGCTCCACAAAAATCTGGCACTCAAGATAAGATTGAGCAGTCCTGCTACAAATGCAGATGCAAAGGCCATTGATCTCGCACATGTCGTACTCTCAAATATTTGGTTGAGGCTTATCAAAAGCAGCAGAAGGACGACAAGGGGAAGGTCCCTAAAGTCGAATCTTACCATGACAGCCTGCCTAAAGCAGAATCTGACCATGACAACGACAATCTCTTGGGGCATAGAGCTCAAAGACTATGGAGACAATGAGTGATTGCAATATTTGATCATATTAGTACTTTGTTTTTTGTTTAGACCATTTGTTTTTGGATCCTGTCTTTCAGATATTTTATTTTTCATGGTTGATATGACATTTATGATTTAGCTTTGATATGTTTACCTTAATATATGTTATCCGTTGAATTTATTTGGATATTGCTATTCTCATACATGGCCTGTAAACATATAAGCTATTAGGTTTAAGCCTTTTTCCTCTGGCATGATGGATACAAATTGTGATTTATGTTTGGTAGATAGCGCCACCACACACACAATCTTAAGAGATAGGAAGTATTTTCATAACTTGATAGAAAAGAGAGGAGTGTAACCACGATAGCCAATGATAATATTATGATAGTGGGCTCCGGAAGAGCTTCCATCGTCCTCCCCATGGGTACCGAACTCATAATCGATAATGCTTTATTGTGTCCACAATCTAAGCGTACCCTACTCAGTTTTAAAGATATAAGATCTAATGGCTATCACATAGAAACCGAAACTGGGAATAATAAGGAATACCTTTTGATGACTATTACTCAAGGTAGCCGTAAACAAGTTATTGAAAAACTTCCCTCCTTCTCTTCCGGGTTGTACTATTCCTACATCCGGTCGTCTAATCTCCATCTAGCCATGAGTATAAAATTTCACGGCTCGAACTCTTTTAAATTATGGCATCAGCGGTTAGGTCATCCAGAATAAACTATGATACGTAGGATTCTATTGAATATTATTGGTCATAATATTTTGAATAATAAAATCCCTCCTGTTGATGAATTTATATGTGATGCATGTTTTAAGGGTAAATTAATAGTGCGCCCGTCGCGCACCAAAGTGAGACTTGAGTCTCCGATTTTCCTTTAACGGATTCAGGGAGACATTTGTGGACCGATTCACCCAGCATCAGGACCATTTTGGTATTTCATGGTCCTAATTGATGCCTCCAATAGGTGGACATATGCCTGTTTGTTGTATACCCGCAATCAATCTTTTGCAAAGCTCATTGCGAAAACTATTGAGCTTCGTGCTCAGTTCCCAGATTATCCAATAAAATCGATTCGCATGGATAATGCTGCTGAGTTTACCTCAAAAGCCTTTACAGATTACTGTATGGCTCTGGGAATTAAAGTGGAGCACTCTGTCCCCTACGTCCACACCTAAAATGGTCTTGCTAAAGCGCTAATAAAACGTATCAAACTTATCGCTAGACCATTACTCATGAACTCTAAATTACCCACTTCATGCTGGGGGCATGCATCACACCTGATACAAATCCATCCAACTGCATATAATGATCATTCCCCCTACAGTTAGTGCGTGGGAAAGAACCTAGCATTTTCCATCTGCGTATTTTTGGATGTGCGGTATATGTTCCGATAACATTACCGAAGCGTACCTCTATGGGCCCATAAAGGAAGCTAGGTATTTACATTGGATTTGACTCTCCATCTATCGTGAAATACCTAGAACCTTTATCCGGAGATCAATTAACGGCCCAGTTCGCTGACTGCACGTTCGATGAAGATCACTTTCTGGCATTAGGGGGAGATCCGAATTCAAAATTGAATGAATGCCGGGAGCTTACGTGGAACGCAAGTAATCTTCAGTATCTAGATCCACGCACTAGTCAATCATTAACTTGCAAATTTTAGCAAACAATCTGCCAAACGCGTTCACTGATCATAAATGTGTAACTAAATCGCATATACCTGCAGTAAATGCTCCCCAAAGGGTTGAGATCCCAAGCAAATCAAACATACATGCCCCCACACGCCAGAAGTGTAAAGGACCTACAACAAATACAAAGACACCTAAAAGAAAGGCTAGCAAAACTGGTCAGCCGAATGTGAAATCTCTAGAAGAGATTCGTCTAGAAAACTCAAAGTCTCCAGAAGAGATTCGTCCAGAAGACAAGCATCCTAGTAATGAAGCACGTACACAAAATATTCAACGCACTAGGACCCGGGAACAACCAGACCTAGATACACTGGGAAATGAAGAAGGTCTGGTTGACATAAACGTTGAAGTCTCTACGAATTTTATAGATACAAGAGAAACATATAATAGAAATATTATTGTCGTCGATGATACATTTGCAGCGACAATTGCTCTTTCCGTTATAAATAACAATCTAGATCCATAACCCAAAACTATCGCTGAGTGCCGGAAGCACTCCGATTGGGTAAAATGAAAAGAGGCAATTGAAGCAGAGCTCGCATCGCTAAATAAAAGAAAAGTATCTGGCTCTATCATTCGTACACCCGCGCGCGCTATCCCTGTACGATATAAATGGGTTTTTGTACGGAAAAAAATAGAACAATACTGTGGAGAGATACAAAGCGAGGCTAGTAGCTCAAGGGTTTTCGCAGAGACCCGGTATTGATTTCGATCAAACCTATTCTCCCGTAGTGGATGCAATAACGTTCCACTACTTAATATCTTTGACAGTTAAATTAAATCTCTAGATGAGATTGATGGATGTTATAACCGCATATTTATACAGATCACTAGATGCCGACATCTATATGAAAATCCCCGATGGATTTGAGATTCCCCAGATGAGGAATGATGAAAAAATCGCAGTATGTATAACATAAAACTGCAGAAGTCGTTGTACGACCTAAAGCAATCAGGTCTCATGTGGTACAACCGACTTAATAAATTCCTCCAGAAGAAGGGATACACGATTGGTATAGCTTTTCCATGCGTATTCACGAAGAAATCGCAAGGTGGTTTTTGCATCATATCTGTATATGTTGATGATCTAAATATAATCGGAACATGCAAAGAGATTGAAGAAGCCAATTCGATCTTGAAAGCTGAATTTGAAATGAAAGTCTTGGGTAAAACCAAGTATTGCCTCGGCCTGCAGATCGAGCATGGTATGGATTGAGTTCATCACAAAGTGCATGTGCATGGTAGTTGAGCCAAGAATAAGATTCATTCCTCAATATGGATTTAAGAGAGAATACTCGTCTTCTCATCATAATTTAATCTAAGATATCGGCCGGTGCACGTCGACTTGGACTTTGTGGCCAAGTGCGACACGAATGATCAATTAGTGATTCGAGATAATATGATTAAGTTATTTAAATAGACACTTCATCATGTTCAAGGCTTAATCGAGTATTCGCGTATGAAAGGAAGATATCACAATAGCCTACAGTATTACAGGTAGTTGTAGATTTCCTCGCAACGTACCTCGTATATTGAGAATGTCTGATTTATTGTCTAGGGTTCAATTAAGACCATTAGTTTGGAATCTCAATATGAAATTCCAATAATAATATTTGGAATGTTATTATAAAAGAATAATAAGATATGATAAATATATTATTCGTAGGAACATATCTGGGGAAATATAATCCGTAGATATTATATTTACGGGCTAGGTCCGATATCTTGCTTAGGAGTTAATACCTATAAATATGTGTCTTATGGGAATTCCTAAACACACAAGAAATATAATTTCTCCATAAAATCTCTAGCTCGAGTTTTCCTAGCAAATTCGTCTCGAGATTCAACGCTGGCACCTCGGTGCGCATTGGTGAATAGCTGTTGCGTGGATACCATAGTGGAGGATTCCGCATACGAAGCGCTATAAGATTTCTTGTTTAAGATATCTCGTATTTAATTATGCAATTAATTGTTCGTTGTTGGTGAATGATTATTCCGCTGTGCATGTTTTATGTGCGTGCACCAACGAGCAGGTGAGCTTCTGACCAAGGTCGAGAATAGGGGCTGGGCTTGGCCCGAACCGACGGTGGTAGCCTTGGAAGCGGCGGCCTAAGTTTCAGTCGACAGGAAGGGACGACGGCGCTTTGACTATCTCACTGCTAGGGCCTCTGGTGAACAAGTGCTCAACGTGCAGGAAGAGGGTTGAATTGACTGGGTTCCGGTGCATGTGCAGAACGTCGTGTGCGAGGTTAAGGTCTCTTATGGTAGCGCTCGTGCAACGGAAAGAGGAGGGGCGATGGTGCTGCTTCGCGAGCGGCGGCCCTGGTGGTGCGGCCACGGCGGCGCGAGGTCGCCAGAAAGGAAAAGAGGGTGGTGGATGTGTCGCACACTTTCTGGCAGACGTTGGATGATTCTTGTTTACTTGGATGCTTCACGTGCAACCATGAAAGAGTATGGCGGCTGGAATATGCTATCAATGGTGGCTGTTAATTTTCGTCCAAGCAATATATAATTCTAGGTCAGCTGCTTGATTCCTTCAAACACACGAAAATTTTTGCTGCCTCGGGTGACCTTCGGACCTTATTTGACTAGCGCACATGATTGATTAATGACGCTAATAAATTAGCAATCAAAAGCCCAAAACTGATCATTCGTGCGTAAACTCCGATGAAAGTGTTTAGAAATCTACCGATAGTAATTGGGTAGAGTATTCGTGTTGATAACGTGTTGTAAAATAAAGAGCGGAAACAAGAATACATATTTGTTTACCCAGTTCGTCATGAATGACTACATCTGGGGGCGTACCAAGTCAGAAGTTTTCCACTATATTTCTGTGTGTATACAATACGGAGTACAGGGATGTATTTATAATATGTAAACCCTAATCAAAACCCTAAAACCTATTTAGGTTACTTGGCCCATAAGTAGTGTCCACACCAAATCTTCTAAATTTACAACAACTATAACATTATATAATACAATCTATTTAAAAAATATGACTATCAGTCGATATTAAGTTTAAAAGAAGAACACACACCAGAGATAACCTTAAATTTTTTCTTGAAAGTCTTCACCCGTCAATTTGCAATACATAGACAATAAACATAATATCGTCAAGATAGAAGAAGAGAGAAAGAAAACAGAGTTTATATGAAAAAAAATATCTTTAAAAATAAACTAATCGCCGAATATTAGCAATTAAACATTTATGTGTGGATAAATAATCGAGGAATAACACTAAAATATTGAGAAAAAACAAAAAACAAAGAAGGAATAAGCAAAAAATATAGAGTTTGAAATAATGAAATTGCAAATAATCAAGAATCTTTTAGAAGAAAGATACATATATTTTTAATTCATGTTATATGCAAATAAATATTCAAATTTCATAATGATTCATAGTTAGCTTAATTGATAAACATAATAAAAAAATTTCATGTGGTCTTTGGTTCAAAACCAACTAAATCCAATTTTTTTATTAGACTTCTTCTTATGAAATGTCATATGAATGACACATAGGATAAAATGATATGCAATCATGTCATGTAAGACTGGAATTCCTCAGTATTCGAGACATAGGCTAAATCAACCACAAAATAACACTTCAGCAATCTCAAACTCAATATTAGTATAATAGAAGACTGGTTTATTCACTATTTGCGCTCAATATTACATTTTTCATGAAAGAGTTACATTTTATGATAACCAATATTATTTGTTTACCTCTGCAATATATATTTGCTATGTAGAAAAAAAATATTGTTTCATTTTTTCAGCGACAAATTTAACACAATATTACATTAAAAAATAATAGTATTACAAATTATATTAAACAATATTACATTAAAAAATACACTAAACCATACATTTAACCTCTTTTTCCTGTGAACTTTTTTTTTTTTTAACTCAAAATATTGTCATTGGACTATACTCTTCTTTCTAATCAAATTATCCACCACTTTATCACCTCATCTGTTGACTTATATATTTTTCTTACACATTTCTATTTTTTCACCCGCCAACATTGGCAGACCCAATTGAGTGATATGGTATACAATGGCACTTGCGAGAGAGGAAAAAAAAACTGTATAGGGTTTCATGAAGAAGAAATTGAAATGGGCCTAATAAAAAGACCTCTGCGTAAATTCCAATTGAACTCCAAAATGAGCGGTAGGATTTATTAACTTCCAACTAATTAAAAAGATAAAAAAAAAAAAAAATGACATCGAATAACTCTGTTAGACAAAAATATTACTCTTCCCCTCCACTAAAAGTATGCAGTTTGGTATAAACTTGTATACACTGTATTATTGGGAGGATATATAATTGAGCTTATTTTATTATGTTTTTGGAAAGTTTGTTCTCAGTTTTGATGGATAAGTCGAGCATTAAATGACAACATAGAGTGAAATTCACATCCAACATACAAATCTCGATCAACTACTTTGAGAATTTCATTGGGATTCCTCCATATTTGAAAAGGTAACCCCCGAACCATTACCAGAATCAACTTCCATAACCATTGTGTGATTCATACCATAACCACTACTACTAGAACCAACTTCAATTGTGTGAAGCATACCGAGTGGTTCGATCTCGATTAGTTAATCATAACTGGTACCACCAACAATTTCAAAGCCCACATATGCATTTGAATGATAGTACTCAAGAGTATAAACAAAATCAACATTCCAACGGTGTTCGGTATGACACCCCCAGGGCCGATCCTAGGTATTATATGACCTAAGTCGAAATATAAAACTAGGCCTCCTAAAATTCATTTGTAAAATTTTTTTTGTTCTACTTTTTTTCTTTCATACACCAAATTTGAGCTCAAATGATTTATTAGAACTAAATATTTATTGATATTTTCATTTGGACTTTGAGTTGAGTCTTAATTTTTTACATTGATTGTTTTGCTATTGGTATCAAAATATATATTTTTGGAGACATCTATCGTACGATAGAAGAATAAAACTAAAATTAAAAAAAATATATAAAAATCATAAATTATTATTTATCAACCAGGACAAAAGTAAAAATTAGGCAAAAAAATTTATGAACTTGAGTTCACTTGAACTCGATTTTCAAATATCACTATTACGTATGAGTGTGAATATTGACTAACTATTACGCATACACACTATCATAGTTTAAAAATCAAGCTCATTTTTAAACAATGATAAATGATATGTATAATAGTGATAGTGTGCATATTTAACAGTGGTACTTGCAAATGAGAGTTCACGTGAGTTCGGATTCACAAGAGACATACTAAAAAAATTATCACATATATAAATATAGATAATAATTAGAAAAGTTGAGATATGATTCTTAAATATTTTGACACATTATAATCAATGAATATTACTCCAAGTGCCAAGTATTAATTATATTTTATGATAATAATAATATCTTAATTTTTTATAATTTGTGAAATAGATTTTTTTTAATGTGCTATTAAAGATTTGCATAAAATATCAATTATTTGTTATTGGGTAGATTAATTCATATCTGGTCCCTTCAGGAATTTGAAAAGGTCAATCCACTGTATCTATATATTAATTTTGTATACAATAATTTCTATAAGAAGAATACATATATGTATATAAATAAATATGCACATATATATATATATATATATATACATAAGAAATTGGGCCCCTAAAATTGTTAAAATTTTTGGGCTCGGAGTCCATTGACTCTTCTGCCTCAACAAAGGAGCGACTGATTAGTGTGATATTTGTTTGAAATTCGTGTACTTAAATTGCTTATTTTAATCGGATTTCTTGCATTTATTTACATTAATTGTCTCATTGTGCTTAATTGTGGAGAAATATATTTGTGATTTATTTTGTAGAAAATTGAACATTTTTGGAGCAAACAATGTGCTAATTGAAATCGATCGAGAAAAGAAGTCGAGGAAAAGAAATGAATTGGGTCGAGAAGTGAAAGTTGCTGCCCAAATGAATAAATTCGGCCCATTTACCTTGAATATCTGCTGCCCATTAATTAAATTATGGAACCCATTTAGGCAGCCCAAGAATAACAATTAAATGAGAATTGTTGAGGGAATTCACTTGAAAAGGGAGAAAGAAGCAACTCACGTGAACAATGAAAAGGGTGTAGGAGGAATCTTGCTATGCGGGGCCCGCGTCCATTTTTAGAAAAGAAAAGCTGCTGGGTCCCATGTTCTTTTAGCTGGAAATTGGAGATTAGAGAGCCACCACATCGCCGGAAATGGAAAAGAGTTAGAGTTGCTATAAAATTCTCAGCACCTTTGTCAAGAAAACGTGTTTCATTTATGGCCCAAGATCGAGCACTTGTGCTCGACCGAAATTGATCGAGTGACGCCAAGTTTCTGTTGTTAGTCAAGCCTATGCCGAGATAAAGCTGAGTCAAGGCCGAATCATGAGCGAGTCAACCGAGTTGAGGCCTATTTGCACTGAAATTGACTGAGTTTGACCGAGTCAAGGGCGAGTCAACTCGGCAGATGGGTAAAGATGCGAAAATTCATGTTTTTTCAAGGATTTAATTGCAATTTCGTCCCAATACCCTCATTCCACACTTTAAATACCATTTTTCATCAGATTTAACACCACCACAAGAGAGCTTTAGAATCCTAATTCCTCTAGAATAGTTTTCTTTCATTTTTTTATTTTATTTTCTTTTCATTTTTCTTTTGCATTTCTTTAAATTCCTAGCATAGTTTAGACTAGATTAAGCTTTCAAACTGAGTGTTATTTTCATTTCATGTAAGGTTTCTCAAGTATTGTAGCTAAATCAACTTATAGAGGTGACTTCTTTCCTTAATTTCATTTCCTTTTGGCTTAATTTTCATGTTTATGGATTATTGTTTTTTATTTCATATGAGTTTGTTTGATATGATGCTTGGTTAATTTTCTTGTGTTTGGATTTACATGGGCAATTGAATATTTGGTTTGATTTGTGATATCTATTCCCAAAAGAACCCATCAAAACTACTCGATAGCTTTAGGAGTATGGAATCGATTTGACTTTCTTCACTTTGTCCGGCACCAAAAAACTCGAGTTTTTCAAATTCACGCCTAAATTTGAGAACATGATCCCTTACAAGTGTTCCCTTCACCATTTCCTTCGTGAGCTTCTCACGAATGATGAACAGATTCGCCATGGGGTTCTGATGTTGAAACATATCTTCAAGGCTAGGCTATTCATGATATCAACATCCGCTTCAATGCCTTCATGAATGCGTTTCAAATCTTCAGACATAAATGTCAAGATAATGCGTTTCATGTGCTCATTGGAATGCTTCCAATCATCGAATACTGTCCTCTCCCCATTACTTGACTTATCATTAGGTTTCTTGGGTACGTCAACGCTAAATATCCAATAGTGTTCTTGCGCAGGTAGGACCATATTCATGTTACGTTTCCAATCAACATAGTTCTCACCAACAAGTTTGTTATCTTTAAGTATACTAAACAGTGGATTAAAAGGTTGCGACATGATGAACTGAGAATAAAACATACATTCATATCAATATCTAGAAAAATACGAAATTATCACATAATTCGATCACATCAATTATATTGAAACCTTAAAACAATATAATCATGCATCAGCCAACATCTCGAAACAATTTAAATGCGCCACGAGGGGTGGTCTATACATTTAAATACATTCAAGCGGATCACAAACTTAAAAGTTACAAATCCTTAATGCAAAATTAATAGTTGGCTCCCACTTTGACCACATAGAAATTGACAGGGACTCCGAGGGGAGTAAGTTAATATCAATTTCCTATGCCTAAGTAATAACCATAATTAAATACAGGATTATTATTTCACTTTGAGCAAGCCACTCGGGGTGAGGGTCAATACCGCCACTAGTAATAATCCACAATCATCCTTTCAGAATTTATTCATGTGAAATCCGTTCTTTTGGCCGATCCGAGGGGGAAATGTATTCCAAAAGAACTTCACAAATAAATAAATTATGGAGGCCAAATTAATCCAATTTTAATATCCGGAATAAAATTGCGATTAAATAAACATACTTAGTAATTTTCGAAAGTAAGATTTTTTTTGGACAATTAAATTCATGCAAACACATATTAACAAATAATAATAAGTGCACGAAGTAAAACATCCATCAAAACAAAATTAAACACATTGGAGCACTCAAATCCAATTGTCACGGTTTAATTTTTTCACGTCTTGATGCGAAAAAATCGGTTGGGTCTTCCAATATCAATAGGTTGATTGTTTCGCTCCTGTATCTTCCAAAAGGAAAAAAGATCTCTGTGTGGAAATTATCGAGTAAAATCGTTGCAATTGATGTTCGATCCCGAAGAGAAGGAATAACTTTGTCGAACTTTTTTCTACTTGCCCCCCTTAATCAAATTTTCTCTTTTTGTTTGGAATTGGTATAGCTGCGGATTCTTGTTGTTTTCGTCGTTCGTCTCAACACGCTCCCACTCGAACAGCAACACTTCATCAAACACAGCATCGTTTGGGGTTCGGGACGACGTTTAAAATCACACGAAAGAAAAAGGGAGAACCGAAAAATTCGCCCTACTTGATCACCGGTGGGAGATGCTTTCAAGTAATTTAAATAACTAAGGAAAAAGAAAATATCTATGCTCTTGATTTTTCCAACACATGGAATTATATACTTGAGGATGAAATAATCACCACCTATTTATAATTAGGAGTGGCCGAATTTTTATGGTTATTTGGGCCTTGGAGAAAATCTTTTCTTAGGCTCTAAGAAATCTTGAATATATCTCATATATTCTGTTGGGACATTGTCAGTTTTGATTAAGATCCCAAAACCCCTGAAAAGATGATTGCCTTAATCTGTCTTTGTCAGGCTAGTCTTGGTTAGGATTAGTACTTAGTCATTTTACACTTCACAGGTACTCAGTGAGAGGAGAACTCACTGGAGACAATCAAGACTCAGAGCCTGAAGACGAAGAGCACCATCCTGAACTTATGGCAGTCCTCTAAGCTGGCTGAGTAAGTGTCAGTGATGAAGAGTATGACACTGAGGTCATTACTAACTCAGTCCTGAAGGGAACAGGATGTCACTGAGTTAATGGGAAGACTTGGAGTAGAGCCAAGCAATGCAAAAGGAATTTCAGCGTCAGGACAAGACTGGTGGGCTCAAGACAAAATGAACTTAATAAGACAAGCCTGAAGCCCAGGAATAAGTTCTGACATTCTCACCAACCTGATGACGTGGACCAATCCGAGAAGGACACGCACGTACGGAACCTGACATGAAGACTGAATTCATACTGCATATTCAACGGGCAAGCATTCAATACGCATTTAATGCAAATACCAAATCCATGCAAGGACGGCTGCTGCATGAAGATATGTCCGTTTGAAGCCACTTTACATAGATGACTCGAAGGCTATCTCTCCAACGGATAGTTTTTCAAATCACCTATAAATACAGAAGACCTTGATCCCATTCAAGGTTACGGGAAATTTCCAAGCCAGAAATTACTCAAACTCTCAAGCATTCAAAAGCATTCAACCATTAAGAGAAGCACTCGAAACCTTCTAAATTTCCCAAATGTTTCTCAGCAATTGAGAGTTATTCTGTATTCCAAGAACTAATTAGAATTATCTTAAGCTTAGAGAGATTATCCAATCCTTAGCATAGCTTTGCCTTGTAAGGATAATCTCAACTTAGTTGGAATCCAACTGAAACCAAAACCCTAAGTTAGGCTTGTTGGGAGTAAGTCAGTTAGAGTGTTAGTAAGTGGAGTTGTATAGATCAGTGAGGATAGCTGGTCTTGGTGCACCTTGGCACGTTAAAAACAAGAATCCCTTGAGTGGATTTCCTGTTAAGTCAGGCCGTGGACGTAGGAGCTTGAGTCTCTGAACCACGTTAAACTCCTTGTGTTCTTACTGCTTTGATATTGTGCATACTTGCTATATTACTTGTTCATTCATTGCATTCAAGTTTATCAGGTCTGAATCAATCAGGCTGATCTTCAAAAGAGCACTGCCCTACTAAACACTTTTCAGATTTGTGTAAAACAAGTTTTTCAGAAAGCAAACTAAACAAGACTTTAAACTTTCAGGGCTCAAACATTTCCGCACTGAACTTGAACTGATAGTTAGCCAACTGACCCGCACCAAGTGTAGTCAGTAGGTATATTATCAGCTCCTAGTTCTTTACCACTCTGAGTAAAGGGGACTCAGTCAGTTTTAAGTTTAAAAAATTGGTATACGTGTATTCCCCTCCCCCATACACGTATTCCTCAGTCTTGTACCGGGACCAACAAGTGGTATCAAAGCAGTGGTTCGAAAGACCGCTGACTTTAAATACTAATAGTTTCAAAGGAGAAACTGTTGGTGGTCACTGAACAGATCTGAGTTTGCTTTTCATAAAACTTGTATCATCATGACTTCGAGGAGACTTGAAGCTTCGTTACCTGAATTCTCTGTGTCTAACTTTGTCTATTGGAAGTTCAGATTAGAAGCACATCTAGATGCCATCCATGACCAGATGCCGCGTGTACTCAGGGAGGGACCGATCAAGATCACTATTCCTAACGTCAGAGGACTGGGATATGAGGATCTTGCGATTGGCGTGCAGGTTCCTAAAGAAAGGAAAGACATGACCAACGATGAAATCAAGATGGTGGGACTTGACAACGTCGCCAGAAACATCATCTTGCACACGGTGCCCTTCGAGGAGTCAGCTAGGCTGATGAACTTAAAGACGACAAAGGAGGTCTGGGATGAGCTGACAAGGATGTGTGAGGGATTTGAAAAGATCAAGGAGAACAAGAGAAACATTGCCATTCAGAAATTCGAGGCGTTCGAGATGCTGCCTGACGAGAGCATAGATCAAATGGAGTCTAGATTCATCAAGTTGATGAATGAGTTGGTGATGCTGGACAAGGATGTCCCAAGAAGAGATGTTGCTTCAAAAATCCTGAATGCCCATCCTGAGAGATGGGACAACAGTGTAATTATGCTTAAGAACACTCAGGATATGAGTAACATAACTTCTGCTTTACTTTTTTCAGAGCTCAAAGCACTTGAATTCGACCTTAACAAAAGAAAGAAGAAAGTACAGTCAGAAGAGGAAGTGAAGGAGAAAACTCCCGAGAAAAGTGTGGCGTTCAAGGCCAGATCTGAACCTGTTGAGCCCTCATCAAACTCTTCATCAAAGTCACTGATGGAGATGAGCAGAGAAGAACTCGCTGAAGAGTACAGCCTGATGGCCAGACGATTCGACAAGCTCAATTCCAGGTTTGGTCGTTATAAAAAGTTTTATCAGGACTCACGTGACAGGAAACCTGAAGGAACCCACCAAAGCTCAAGGAGATATGAGGAGCGAAGGAATACTGACCAGAGGAGAGAACGTGGTGATGAAATGAGATATTCTGAACCAAAACCTGAAAGAAGAGACGAACAGAGACGTACTCGCGATGATAGATATCCAACCAAGACTGAAAGCTCACCAAGAACCAGGGAACCTAACTCAAGGAGGAACCCTGAACCAAGAAAAGAAAGAGTAAGTGAGCAGGTAGCATGTTACAACTGTAACAAGATTGGTCACTATCAGTACGACTGCCCGGAGCTGAGTGCAAGGGAGAGAGAGGAAAGGAGAGCCACTAGGGACCTAAGATCTGCTGATCGGAGAGCGATGGTCGCTGAAGATGCAACAGATTCTGACGGTCCTGCTGAAAGGTCACCTGAACTCTTCTCAGATGACGAGTACGATGATGTCTGTCTGATGGCTAGGGATGAGCCTGAGGTAACATCAAATTCTGTTTGTGCTTCTTACACTGGTCAAAATCCTGAGCTTAGCTCAGAGTCAGTTAGAGAAATGAACATTCAGATCTGTCTTGATCAATTGATGGTTGATTTCTCCAGACTGCAGGAAACTAATGTCTTCTTGGTAGAGGAGAACAAGAAATTGAGTACTGAAGTTCAAAACCTGAATGAACAACTTACTCAGTCTGATCTTAAAGAATCAGCTCAAATTGTGAGACTAACTCAGGAGATTGATTTAATCAATGCTGAGCGTCTTCCAAGAGAGAAGATTCTGAAGGAACTGGCTGAGGAAGAGCTGGTCAGGAAGGAAGAACTGAAAGTACTTAAGAGTAAGTTTGATGACCTCTTTACCAGACATGAAATCCTGAAAAAGAGTGAGGACTCTCTCAAGAAAAAGGTTGCAGCAATGAATAAATCCTCAGTGGCTAGAGAGGAAATAAATAGCAACCAGATACTTGGGAACAAGAAAAAGGGACTTGGATATGTTCCTGAGAAATCCTCACAAGGTCAGTCTCATGTTGCTTCAGGGAGCAACACTGAGAGGGTATTTGTTCAGACAGGCCAGAGTGCACCTAAGGTTGTGCTCCAGACCCGTCAAACTGATAAGGGCAAGGAAACCGTTGACACAGTCAGGATTGCTCCTAAGGTAGCTAAGCCAAAACCCAAGGGAAAGGCAAAGCAACCTACGGAAGCCCCTGAGAGCTCAGGTCAGGGAAAACCTCAGCGAAAGCAGAGGAAGACTCAGGCCAAGAGCCCTCAGACTGGTCAGCAAGGGTACCATCATGCTTGGCAATACCAACAGGGAAGGCCAAACATGATGACACCCCCGTGGTTTTGGCATCCTGAGGCCTTTAACTGTTTTCCATTCCCTCACTTGCCTAGGGGGAATAGAAATCAGGGTCCTTATCAAGAACAAGGCCCAAGACCTGCTGCACCCAGACCTAGGAAGAACAGGAAGCCAGCCCAAAAGGCACCCACTCAGGCTCCTGTGAAGCCTAAGTCTAACACTCATACACCATCTTCCTCTAAGGCAAAGAAGAAGAAAGTTGTGTATGTCGATATTTCAGGGAGACAGATTTACCACTCTGAGGCAATCAGGGTTGTGAAGCAAGTCTGGATCCCGAAGGGTACAACTGACACAATAGGACCCAACACCCAATGGGTACCTAAAGCCTGATTTGCTTGCAGGCGGCTGTGGATCACAACAAGAGGAGAGGAGACTCAATCAAAGCTGTTTGGTACCTAGACAGTGGTTGCTCAAGGCACATGACTGGAATGAAGAGTCTTCTCCAAGAGTATCAAGCTAAAGATGGTCCACAGGTAACCTTTGGTGATAACTCAAAAGGTGTTACTAAAGGTTTTGGTGTTCTAATTATAGGTACAGTCAGAGTGGAAAATGTGTCCTTTGTGGAAGGACTGAAGCATAACCTGCTGTCAGTAAGTCAATTCTGTGACAAAGGGTTCAGTGTTGAGTTTTCATCGAATACATGTTCAGTCAAGGACAAATCAACACAGGTGCTTCTATCAGGTATAAGGAAAGGTAATGTTTATCTCGCTGATTGGAGCAGCACTATTCCTAATACTTGTCTTGTTGCTAAAAGCTCTCTAGAGCTCAGTTGGTTATGGCATAAAAGATTAAGCCACCTGAACTTCAAGATTCTTAACAAAATTTCTAAACAGTCACTTGTTGATGGTCTACCTAATGAAGTTTTTAGCAAAGATCACGTGTGCAAAGCTTGTCAGGAAGGGAAGCAGGTCAGAGCGTCATTCAAAGAGAAAGCCTCTTATTCCACTGACAGGATACTTCAGCTCTTGCACATGGATTTATTTGGTCCCATAACACCTGTGAGTATGAATGGTAGAAATTATACCCTTGTGGTTATTGATGATTATTCTAGATATACTTGGGTTATTTTCTTGTTAAATAAGAAGGAAACACAGGTGAAGCTTCCAGAGTTGCTCAGGAGACTCAGCAATGAGAAGAATCAGTCCATTACTAAGATCAGATCTGACAAGGGCACTGAATTTATAAATTCATATATTTCTGACTTCTGTAATGAACTTGGTATAGCTCATGAGACTTCTGCAGCTAGAACCCCACAACAGAATGGTGTCGCTGAAAGAAGGAACAGGACACTGAAGGAGGCTGCAAGGACCATGCTGGCTGAGTCAGGATTGCCCAAGAAATTCTGGGCTGAGGCAATCAACACTGCATGCTATACTCAGAACAGATCCATGCTGAACAAACAACATGCTCAGACCCCATATGAGACATGGAACAAAAGGAAACCTCATATTTCTTATTTTCATGTATCTGGTTGTAAGTGCTTCATCCTCAACAATGGGAAGACCCAGTTGAAAGCCTTTGATAGCAAATCTAATGAAGGAATATTCTTAGGATATTCTGAAGTTAGTAAAGCCTTCAGGGTTTACAATTGTAGGACCCTAGTTGTGGAAGAATCACACTCATGTTGTCTTTGATGAATCTGCTAATGAGTCTAGGGCAAATGTGTTGAATCCTGACACTGAGGAGGTCATAAGGAGTGTGACAAGGCTGAGCTTGAAGAATCAACTTGATCCCAAGATCAAGACTGTGCCAATTCCGAGATGGGATGATGATGACGATCAGGATGATGAATCAGGTGCCACTCCTAAGCCCAGCACATCAGGGATTGTTGAGCCTCAGACTGAGGAACATGCTCAACCTGAGGTAAGCACCATCTATGAAGATGCTGTTGCAGCTGAGATGGTTCCTGAGTCACCTCATCAAGGGGGAATCAATGTTCCTGACATTGAACTTATTAATCCCTTTGGCATAGACTCAGGATCATCCCCTTCTGTTCAATTTCCTGAATTTTATGAGCCTGTAGACACTAACATTGCAGGTACTTCAGGAACAACTTCCGGCAAGAGAACATGGCTAGAAGATCATCCCATTGATCAAATCATTGGTGATCCAACTGAGGGAGTCAGGACCAGACGGTTCCATGGTGAGAGTACATTGTTCTGTTGCTTTCTCTCTGAGCAAGAGCCTCAGAACATTGAAGAAGCTCTCACTGACTCGAACTGGATCATTGCCATGCAAGAGGAGTTGAATCAGTTCACAAGGAATCAGGTTTGGGAACTGGTAGATAGACCTAGGCATCAAGGCGTAATTGGTACCAAGTGGGTCTTTAAGAACAAGAAGGATGAGAATGGTGTTGTGGTAAGGAACAAGGCTAGACTGGTTGCAAAAGGGTATTGTCAGTCTGAAGGAATAGACTATGATGAGACTTTTGCTCCAGTGGCTAGGTTGGAAGCTATCAGGTTGTTCCTTGCATATGCAACATACAAGAAGTTCAAGGTGTATCAAATGGATGTCAAGAGTGCCTTCCTGAATGGTGTACTCAATGAAGAGGTATATGTTGAACAACCTCCCGGGTTTGAGGTTGGAGATAGAGTATACCATTTGAAGAAAGCACTCTATGGACTTAAGCAAGCACCAAGAGCTTGGTATGATACCCTCTCTCAATTCCTGACAGACCATGGGTTCAAGAAGGGAACTGTGGATAGGACATTGTTCAGGATCACTGAAGGTGATGACATTCTCTTGGTCCAGATTTATGTGGATGACATAATATTTGGATCACCAAATCATCAACTCTGTGAGAAATTCTCTAAGTTGATGACTGGTAAATTTGAGATGTCCAAGATGGGAGAGATGAACTTCTTCTTAGGATTGCAGGTCAAGCAGACTGATCAAGGTATATTCATTAATCAGGCCAAGTATACAAGAGACTTGATTCATAAGTTTGGTGTTCAGAACAGCAATCCAGCTAGGATCCCAATGAACATAAATTGGAAGATGGATCCTGACACTGAAGGGACTTCAGTAAATCAGACTGAGTATCGTGGGCTGATAGGTTCTTTATTGTACCTGACTGCAAGTAGGCCTGATATTACGTTTGCAGTTGGTGTGTGTGCTAGGTATCAGTGTGATCCCAAGAGAAGTCATTTGGAGGCTGCTAAGAGGATACTTAAGTATTTGAAAAGAACTGTCAATATGGGACTATGGTATCCTTCAGATGACAACTTCGAACTGACAGGTTATTCAGATGCAGATTATGGAGGTTGTAGGATTGATAGGAAGTCAACCTCAGGGACATGTCAGTTTTTGGGAAGTAAGTTGATCTCATGGTTTAGTAAGAAGCAGAATTCAGTGGCGACATCCACGACTGAGGCTGAGTATACGGCTGCAGGTAGTTGTTGCGCTCAGATTTTATGGTTGAGGCAACAGTTGAGGGACTACCAAGTGTTTACTAATCAGGTTCCAATCTATTGTGATAACAATAGTGCTATAGCAATTACTCAAAACCCAGTGCTTCACACAAGGTGAAAACATGTGGATATTAGACACCACTTCATTCGAGATCATGTGGAGAAGAAAGATATTAGGATGGAGAAGATTCACACTGACAGGCAAAGAGCTGACATCTTGACTAAGCCTCTGGCTGAAGCAAGGTTTATGGAACTGTCAGTAGAGTTAGGACTCTTAGATCCGGGAGAGCAGTCAGTATAGGGTTCTAGGGGGAACTCAGGCCAGACTCGACTCAGCGAGGTATCAGGGTGCTACAATGTCTCCCTGACAGGTATGAGTTCTAACCTGACTCTTGTGAATTTCAAGCGTCTCCCTGAGTCCTCCGTCCTGAAAATCTTTATTAAATGCATTCCGTTCTCATTAAAAGCGCGCCTTTTCATATTTAAACCCACGCGCACGGAGCATTTAATGCTACAGTTACTTTTTCATATACGTGTCCGTTTTATACGGAATATGACTGACATGGGGTTTAATTGAAGCTGAGATTAATCCTGGCCTCTCATTTCAAAACCTTTCGAATTCAGGGATCAATCTCAACCCCACGTTTGAGTAACTGACTTAGTCTTATCAATCAAGAGTGCCATTTGAGGTTTTTACGCAAACACAACGCACAATCTGCACACTGAGTTTTCTCTTGCTCAAACACAGATAATTCTTTCGAAAAATCTCTTCTTTTCAAAACAATGGCATTCCTCGATTCCAACTGGACAACCGACAAGATCGTAGATGTTGTCGAAAAGAAACTGGTACACATGGAGCAAGTCATCTCCATGGAAGGTATCTGTCTTACGGTTGAGGAAATCAAACCCGTATTTAAATGGATTTCCGATGCCAGGTTGGAAACATACTTCACCACCCGCCCCATTTCCTTGCTCCCAAGAACAGTGGTGGAAGCCTATTTAAATATGTTCTTAAGGAAGGGGGAGATCTTTACAAAGGTGACTGCGCTTAAGCCGACGGGAGAGAAGGACGGCGACGGCGAACCCCTCTACAACTCAGAGGAAGTCACTTTCGGTGTCAGGAGGGCGGTGAGGGAAGTCTTTAAGTTGCCTTTCATAGGCATTAACTCAAGAACCTACAAGGAGAACTCAGAGGGAGAGCTTCTTGCGAAATGGACCAAGTCAGGGTCATCGGAGTTCAAGGCTCGTCAAAATAAGAATACTCTGAAGCCCGAGTACAGAGCGCTGGTGGACTTGGTGTCCAAGTTAGTAATGGGAGCAACTGGCTCTCACGAGCAGTTGAGTCTGCCCAAGCTGAGGCTCATGGGGGCAATTGCTGATGGAGTGGAAGCGAACTGGGAGCAGTTTTTCCTCGATCAACTCCATCAGGCAGGATTGGACAAGCTTACGCGGGACGAGGAGAAGAAGCACATTTCCGTCAGTGCCATCTTGCCATTTGGCACGAGGATGTCCATCCTGATTGCTCATGCTTGCCATGGGTATACCTTCGACTTTGAGGACAGTCTCTCCTCAAAGAAGGTAATGTTTTCCTCACTGAGTGATACCTATTCAGTGCTAGGGCTGACTGATCCCAATGCGAAAGTAAAGGGTCAGGGTAAAAAGCCAGCTGGTAAGGCCAAGAGAGTGGCAACCAGTCTCATTGAACGGGTAGATGAGCTCCTTGAGAGGAGTAAGGAGGGTGAGGAGGTTGCAGCTGAGGAGATGGAGCAGCCGGAGGTGACCGCGGCTGAGAAGAAGAGGGTGAAAATAGTGCTGTCAGGGAAGAGCACGAAATCTGGGACTGAGTCTGATCCCAAGAAGGCCGGGTCTGAGGCTGAGGGAACTGACGATGACGTCAGAAAGGAGGGTGCTCAGGGAGAGAGGCCCCTGAAGAGGCTTAGGAAGGGAATAAGAAAATCCCCTGCTAAGAAGCTACCTGAGGTGAGTGAGAGGGAGAAGTCAAGCTCTCCTGGAGCCTCTGACTTGGAGGAAGTGAGAAAGACTGTCGAGACGGCTGAGTCGTTGCAGCCTGAGACAACACCCACTCAAACACCCCCACACTCTGAAACCCAAACACCTTCCATCCCTGACCCCACACCTCAAACTCCCCAACCCCCCAAACCTCAGAGCCAAACCGTCCTACTGAGTCAGCGCCTTCAACTTCACACATAAATAAGCCTGACCAGTCAGCCAAGCCGAACCTTCCAAACCCCTCAGATTTTCCCTCATACCCCAATCCCAAAGACTGTCCCAAATCCATTTCAGCTGAGGAGGATGAGTTCCTTGAATTGGAGGATGAGGAGTTAGATGAGCACATGGCAGGAGGGATTCTGGAGAACACGCTCAGGGGGAACGCCACAGAATGGGCAGGAAAGTGCTGGCCTGGGCTATACAAGTACACTGAGCTGCTGGCGTATGTGATTGAGCTCAAGGTTTGGTTGGACTTCAAACAATCAAACATGCAGGAGCAACATATGCTGGTGGATGCACGTGGCTGGGAGCACTGGGAGGCGGAAGAAGCCAAGATTTGCTCGTTCTTTGGACTTACTAGCTGGCTTCAACTCTTAAACTTTGACAACCTGAAGCAGCTAGTGGCTGAAATGATGTCCAAGAGCAAGATTGACCTCCTATCTGATGACGAGAAGGATGGTGATGAGGATGATGAAGGAGCTCAGGGTGGAGACCTGGAGAAGGCAGTGGAGGAAACTGCACAGGAAGTTGATGAGATGAACTCTGAGCCTCAGGCTCAGGGGGAAGGTGATAAGAACACTGGTGCCAAGGGTGGACCAGTAGCTGAGGATGTTGTGAACATCTCAGCTGCCAATGAGACATCTGTCAATGAAGGGATTCCCTGCCCTGAGACAAGAGAGGAAGATGTTGAGGCATTCAAGGAGACTCTCAGTTCCGAGGGACTTGCTCCTAAGGTTCAAGATAGCTTAGCTGAGCCTGAGGAGGCGGCTATGACTACTTCACAACTGCCTTCAGTGCACCTTGAAGAAGGAACTGATGCTGCAGGGGCTGACAAGGGAAAGCAGCCAATCACTGATGTGGCCGTTGATGATGAGGATGTGATCATAACCGGGGTCGGACGTGCTGAATTCACAAGCATAGTAGAGGTCAAGCAGGAGAAAACCTCAGAAAATCTAGCTGAACTTCAGGAGGAGGTAATGAGGCTACGAGCTGAGAAGGAAGAAGACTCCAAGGCCCTGGCGAAGCACATCAGGTGGACAAAGTCAGCTTACAACACCCTTGCTAACGGGGAGCTGATTTTGTTAAAGAAAACGATGACTGACACGACCAAGTCAGTGAGGAATGAGAGGAAGCGCACCAAGAAGATGCTTAGGAACACTCTCAAGAAGCTTGAAGAGAGGGATACGATCAGGGACTAGAAGATGAATCAGGCAGTGGACAGGCTTGCAGTTCAGACTGGAGCTATTTTCACTCAGGCCTTGAAGGACTCAGCGTCCAAACTGGAGCTGGAGTCAGGGAGGATGGATCGCACCTCTCAGTCAGTGGCAGACACTTTGGCAAAGGCCACTGAGGAATCGGCAAAGATACTAACTGAGGCTAGCAGAGTCAGCGGTGAGTCCTTGAAGGTGGAGGAAAGGATCACCAAGGCTGAACAAAGACTCCAACTCTCCATGGAGGTCTTTGAGAAGAAAGTCAATGCTGCTATCAGTTCAGTTTCTTTTGCGGGCACTGGGATTGCCACGGGAGTTGAGATGCTGAAGGAGGGCGTATTGGAAGTTCAATCCTTAGCCTCTTTTGTTATCAACAGTGGAGCTGAGTCACTCCCATCCCTGGCCAACGATGATGCCAAAAAGGGGGAAAAGAAGAAGAAAAGATCCCGCCCTGAGGCATCGGAGGCAGTCAATCAAGGTGAAACCGTTCTAGCTGACCCTGAAGCCAATCCTGAAGGAAACATTTTAAGGGTGAGGAAGTCAGCTAGGTTAGCGGCGGTGGAAAAGGAAGGAGGGAAAATTGTTGCCAAGCTGAGAGAGGAGGCAACAAAGGCAAAGGCTAATGAACCTTCCAAGCAACAACCTGAGCCAGTTCAGAGGTCGTCTCCCATGAGCTCAAGGAAGAATCCCATCACTTATTCAGGTGAGTTGGTTGCGGAGCTATGTGCTGAAGCATGGGGAGATCAATCTGAAAAATCTGAGGCTATGCGCAGAGCTGAAATTGCTCAGAAGGAGAAGATGCGCATCTTGGAGAAGAAGGTTGAGAAGCTAACTGATATCACTGAGCTTCAACAAAGGGAATTAGATGATGCAGTGATCAGTCTGCTTAGGAGGAAGAAGGCGAAGCCTGAGCCCAGGAAGTACAGGAAGAAGCCAACAGTTAGGAAATCAACAATTCTTCAAGTCAGAAGGCCAGAATCAGGAGCAAGGGAAGCTTTTGTTGATGAGTTCGTCTTAGAGACATTGAAGGAGTTTTGGACTGATGCAAGGGATGAATTTGTTAGATTGTGGTTTGTTGTGAAGAAGTGGGGCGACACTGACGATATCAATGCCCACTTCACTGACTACATGATGGACAATCATCCTGAGCTATTCCAGAAGATCTTGGAGGAGGCTGAGGCAGCTCAAGTTCAAGTGAAGGCTCCTGAGTTCACCATTCGAGCTCCTCCCTTGGTTCCTGGAACTCAAAAGCATGATACAAAGGCCATTATGATGGAAGTATTAAAGATAGCCAAAGCTGAAGGGTACGTGAATCAACCTGGAAGACTTGACGAGCTGAAGGCAAGAGTTTATGCAGGATATGGACTCAAGCCTGAAATGAGATTAGTCTAGGTGTTCACAGGCTTCTTTGTAATAGATTAGATTCATTGTAATCATTTCCACATCAATCAATGAAATCTATTACTTTTGCCCACAGACAAAAACTCATTGTCTTTTTGGCTGTTGTTTAAAATTCTGTACTTTATCAAGAATTCCTCTAACACTGTCTTATCTTATAGATAGGTTTATCTTGTTTCCTCTAAGTGTTTTGAGGATCTTTTCAGTGTTTTGGCATCATCAAAAAGGGGGAAACTGTTGGGACATTGTCAGTTTTGATTAAGATCCCAAAGCCCCTGAAAAGATGATTGCCTTAATCTGTCTTTGTCAGGCTAGTCTTGGTTAGGATTAGTACTTAGTCATTTTACACTTCACAGGTACTCAGTGAGAGGAGAACTCACTGGAGACAATCAAGACTCAGAGCCTGAAGACGAAGAGCACCATCCTGAACTTATAGCAGTCCTCTAAGCTGGCTGAGTAAGTGTCAGTGATGAAGAGTATGACACTGAGGTCATTACTAACTCAGTCCTGAAGGGAACAGGATGTCACTGAGTTAATGGGAAGACTTGGAGTAGAGCCAAGCAATGCAAAAGGAATTTCAGCGTCAGGACATGTTGGTCCCACTAGATAGATTAATTGCGGAAGCCTTTATAGCCAAAATGTCTTTAGAGAAAATCTTTTCTAAGAGCACAAATAATAAACAACAGGTATTAAAGAAAGCAATAAATAACACCGTATATATAGTGGTTCGGATCTGAATATCCTACGTCCACTCTCCCTTGATCAAAGGGGTCTCACTATCCAACCAACAAACTCACTACTTACTGGAATTTCCGAAGTACCAGCACCTTCTTACAATCTCTTTAGATCTAACTTCGATCTAAAGACAAACTTACTCCAACCTTGTCTAACAAGATGAACAGGTTGAGTATATAAACTCCTTACGAGTTGGATGAGTAATTAAGAACAAAGTGAGTGCAAATGCGTAGTGATCAAGAAGCTTAGTATGCTATGTGCGTGTGTAGAGTCTCTAGAGCTTTTTCTTGAACTGCACTCTTGTATATATAGAGGGGATTAGGGCTAGCCGTTGGAGGGCTAATCCAATCAGATCCTCTATATAAGGAAGCCTCAATCAATCAATTCCCTAATTGATTGATTGGGTTGGTGGGATCCTTGGATTGATTATCTTCAAATACTTTCCAATCCTGATCTTGTTGACTTGATTTGAATCACCAACGGTCAATAGCTTCCTCTGCCTAACTCTGATTCTCTCCAGAGAAGGCAGGATCAGACACCAGGCAACCTCGGTGTCTTCTGGTCCTCATCTGGTCAAGAACCAGAATACTCAGTAGAGTCAGGGGATCAAACTAAGCATCTTTTGTTCTACCAGACTCGTCTGGTCCGGACTCGTCTGGTCTGGGGAAGGTCCTCTGCCTCTGGTCATATCTCATCTGGTGAAGTCTTCTGGTGGAGTCCTCTGGTGAAGTCCTCTGGAGGGGTCTTCTGGTGACTCTTCTGGTGAAGTCTTCTGGTCTGGCAGTTCCCCCTAGACTAAGTCCTAATCTAGATCATCATCTGGCTAACAGGTCCAGATGGTCCTATTACATCTTCTGGTTTGTTTTAACTCATCAAAACTAACAATTTTTATCCTAACAATTTCCCCCTTTTTGATGGAGTTAAAACACTACCAGAACTGATCAAGAATACTAAACTTGAGCAAGAAAACATATAAAGGATAAGACCCTAGAATAGATCTTATCAGACAAACAATTAAGACAACAAGAGGTTGTCTTTAGAGCAGGGAAGATATGAGATTTTCATTGATAATAAGGACAAAGAAGAGTACAGATTACAATGCATTTCTGGTCCTATTCTAAGCATATCTTCTGTTGTCTTTGGGCACCAGAAACCAGTCAAGAAACCTGTCTTGAATGGCCTTCAACTCTGCAGAAGATGATGGGGTGAAGTTTGCCAACACCTTGGTCTTGTACAGTTTCTTCAGCTCAGCCCAATCAACCTGGTCTCCTGCCATTGGAGTGTTGAGAAAATGGAACTCAGGAGCAGTGACTTCCAGGTTGAATTCAATAGTTGAATCCATCAACTGCTTGTACAGATCTGCATCATATGCCTGCATCCAAGAATGGAAGGTCCTGTTGATGAGAGCATCATCCTCTGGTGGAGGTCTCTGGATGTAATGTTGAATGAACCAGAGAGTCTTGGCTTCTCTCCATTTTTCTATCAGAGGCACAGGAACAGTTGAGTCAAAAGACCCTTCTGTCCTGAGAGGGAGGATGTTCATGACTTCAACAGGCCCTTTTCTCTTCTGGCTGGATCCACTAGCACCAGGAGTGATGCCAGCTTCTCTGTTCTTCTTATTTTGCCTTCTAACATATCGGAGCCTCTGCTCTTCATCTATGTTTTTCCTAATCCTTGCTTGCCTCTCTTCAGGCGACTCTTCCTTGAATCTCTTCTCTGTTTCTTCAACCACAGATTCAAGGAAACTCTTCTTTACTTTCCTTTTCTTCCTCTTAGCAGGTCCAGAGATGGAAATTGGATCCTGCTCTGCTTCAGACTCCTCTTCTGCAGTAAGCTGCTTAGCCATGGAAAGGGATTTGAGCTCTTCCTTCTTCTTCTTCTGCAACTCAGCCTGGGCCAATGTATTCTCCAGCAGGTCCAGACGAGCTCCATGGCTGAAGAGAGTTTCATTTGTGGTCTTCGCCAGATCAGTTCTGGCCTTCTCTTCCCCCTTTTTAACTTCATCAAGGAGGGGCTCCACTACCTGCCTTATAAGATCAGGCAAGGCAGTGTTGGAGGAAGAGTGAAGATCACGAAGCTGCTTGGCTTCCTCCAGATAGGCTTTAGACTCTGCAACAAGTCTCTCTTGCTTCTCCAACATCTCCTGGAGGGAGTCCTTCAGCTTTGCAGTCTGAATCATCTGGCTGGCCATCTCCACCTTGAGAACAGAGACTGGCCTCAACTGCTCCAGCACGTGCTCCTGGAGCTGCTTCTGGCTGTGCATGACATCTAGCTTGACAAATAAGCCATTAGCCTTGAAGGAAGCTTTTACCTCTGCCAGAGTGGACTTGATCTGCTTCAGGAAGATTCTCCTCTCATGCTTGATCTGGTGCTCTATCATAGCAGGGGCCATATGTTGAATTGCTTTGGAAAAGCGCCCTATCTGCATGATCTGCTCGTTGAAGAAAGCCTTCATCTTCTGGAGCACAGCAGGAGACATCTCAAAGTCCTCCTCGTCTGAATATAGCTCAGGAGGGAAAGTGAAATGAGGACCAAAGTTGTAGGAGAAGCCCTCTGGAGTGAGCATAACTCCTCTCTGGATAAGGAGAGTCTTGATGAGGATCTTGGCCGCTTCTGGTGTCTCCAACTCTGCCGGGTTTTGAATATTTAGCTTCTTCTGCAGCTCAATCTCCCAAGCAGTGAAGGAAGATGGAGACATCTCCTCTAGCAAAAGCATGAGATCTTCAACATCCTGGAGTCTAGCCATACTCCAAACCTTGGCATCAGTCAGATCTGCCAGGAGGGGTGAGTGCTCCAACAAAATTGGAAATTGCTCTCTTAGCCAGAGCTGAGCACTCACACTCATACTCTGCCTGGTGGGGCCCATCTCAACAGAAGAGAAAAAGAAGGGTTTGGGCCCAGAGGCAGAGGAGGAAGGTGCTAAGTGAGCAGGCTCAAGTGAAGCTTCCTCATCTTCACTATCATCGCTTGTTAAACAGGTTGGAGAGGGGGGAGGGGCAGGGAATCCCAGAGCCATAGCAATGGTTGGGTCCTGATCTGTATGGGTTTGGGGAGGGTTAGGATTTTGTGAAGAAGAGGTGGTAGGAATGGGTTGTTCTGCACCAGAAGATGAAGGAATATCTGGTACAGAATGTGTAGGAGGTGTTTGGGAGGTAGAAGTGTTTGGAGGGGGGATGTCTGCACCAGAAGAGGTTGAGGGTACCTCTGGTGCAGAAGGTGGGGGAGAGGGATCTGTGGGAAGATGTGTTTGGGAAATTGGGGGAGAGGGTGTTTGGGTAGGAATGACAGAGGGAGTATAGACAGGGGTATCTGGGCTGATCTGCTCTGGTGGAACAAAAGGGTTACCAGAGGCAGAAGGGGTTTGGGGTATATTATCTGGGGGAGAGGTAGAAGGGGAAACAAGATTAATGGGGGAAGAAGATGGAATGGAGGGATTTACCTCTGCTGGGTCAAAACCAGCAGGTATAACAGTCTCTGGAGTATCCTCCATCATCTGGGAGGCCTCATCAATGGCCTTCTCCAAGGCCTCTCCAAGATCAGATCCAGAATCAGGATCTTGAAGAATAGCTCTCTTGGCCTTGGATTTCCTCACAAGAGGCACATCCTCGTCTTCATCTTCCTCCTCTGATGGCTCATCCACCAGAAGGGTTGTCTTGGCCTTCCTGCTAGTTTTAGACTTCTTAGCAGAGCCTCTCCTGGCCTCCTCTGGCCGCTTCCTCTTGGCTGCTCCAGCCTTCTTAACTGCTTTATCATCATCACCCTTCTTCTTAAGCACATCAAGAAGGGGAATCTGGTCCTCCTCTGAGGAACCAGAAAAGGAAACGGTCGACGAACCAGTTGCTTCAGAAGCTTTCTTAAGGCTCTTCTGATTCTGCTGCTTTCTCTGCCCCTTTGGAGGTGAAGGAATAGATTGAATAGGAGGGGCAGGGATGACTTGCTCCCCATCAGAGTCGGCATGGCCGTGGAGAGGACCATCCTTGGAGAAGAGGATCTTGGACTTGTGATAACTGTGGCACCAAGAAAACTTCCACTTCTTCTCTGGAAGGAGAGAATCCAGAATGAGAGTTAACTTAGTCCCCAAAGAGACATTTGCAGTAAAGAAAAACTGCAACTCCCCTGGCTTGGAAGGACAAGGCTCCTTCTTCACCTTCAGCCTGTTCTTCCTCAACACATCCCAAAAGAACTCTGCCCAATTACACTGCACACCATCATATAAAGCCCTCATCACACACATCCTACCATTGAAAATGGCATCTGTGCTGTGATTTTCACACATAAGCACCTTCACCACGATATCGAACAACACCTTGAACTTCTGCCGTAAATGCTTATCCACAAAGCCCTTTGTGATGTTCTGGCAAGACGAACGAGCAAAAATATTGAAGGATCCAACAATATCATCCTCCTTGTACGTCAATGGATCTACTCCCACCGCAGAAATGTTCTCGAACAAAGCGCAGAAGTCGTGCTTAGAAAATACCAAATCGTCTTCATCAATCTTCGAAGAAAAGTAATCCCCATGAATCTTCATACGAACCAACAACTGGGCTGCATAACCGTCAAGAGTACGAAAATCCTTGGGAACAGTGGAGATCAACTTCTCCACCCCAGCTCTCTGGAACATCTCCAGAACCGACAACACAACTGGGTTCTTGGTGGTATAGAAGTCCACCACCATCTCCGTCTTTAACTTCTTCATCATCAGGACATGATCAAAATTGCACGGAGGGGCCATTACTGTGAAAGAGAGAGAGAGAGAGAAAATGCTTTGCAGAGAGAGAGGTTAGGGTTTGAGAGTAAGAAAACGTGAAAGGACAGATTGAAAGGAAATTTGAATTAAATAGGGTAATACGCGTGGCTAGATTATTAAATGAAGTGTGAACGCGTGTAATTTTAAAATTTAATTGAGGAAACAAAATCAATTTTAGCATTGATTGGCATTTTGCACAGTGATTAAATCCGATGGCCACGATGAAAGGCAAGATACGGATTTAATCTGGTGCGTTGGCATAGTCATTGGGACGGGGCATAAAGGGGTTTTGAGGCAGTCAAGAGAAAAAGCAAAATGATTGCCTAGCCCCTATACCCTAGTCTTAAATACACTCCGAAGTTGAAAGGTTTTGAGTGTACTTACTAATTTGAAAAGTGTATCCCAATGATCAGAGGCCAGAGAAGTAAAACCATACCTGTCACCTGATATTGTAACCAGATGAAACCACAGCTACATCTCCTCTGATGGAGCTCATCTGGTCCTGGTCAGAGAAGATTTTGGACATTTGACTCAACACCTTATCTGGGACAAGTGTCACCTGGTGCATACCTCATCTGGTACATTCACTGAAATGTCTAATCTGCAGGTATGTTGGTTTAAGAGAATAAATGAATATGCAAAAAAGTAGAAATAAAGGATACTTCTCTGATGTTCCCCCTAAAGCAAATCTGTCTTTGGATCCAACAATCCTAATTCAAAGGCTAACTCTCTGAATCTGGTCTCAGCCAAAGGCTTGGTTAAGATATCTGCTCTCTGCTTCTCTGTTGCAATCTTTTCCATCCTTATATCTCCCTTCTCAACATGATCTCTGATAAAATGATGCCTTATATCAACATGTTTACACCTGGTATGAAGAACTGGATTCTGGGTAATTGCAATGGCACTATTACTATCACAGAATATAGGAATATCCTTGGCTCTAATCTGGTAGTCCCTAAGTTGTTGACTAATCCAAAGTAGTTGAGAACAACAGCTCCCTGCAGCCATGTACTCTGCTTCTGTTGTTGATGTAGCAACTGAAGTCTGCTTCTTGGAAAACCAGGATACCAATTTATTCCCTAAAAATTGGCATGTTCCACTTGTAGATTTCCTATCTATTCTGCATCCACCATAGTCTGAATCTGAATAACCACTCAATTCTAAATTGTCATCTGCAGGATACCATAAGCCTAAGTTCACTGTTCCCTTGAGATATTTCAAAATCTTCCTTGCTGCTTCCAAGTGACTTTTCTTGGGGTTAGCTTGAAATCTGGCACAAACTCCAACAGGAAAGGTAATATCTGGTCTGCTTGCAGTCAGGTACAAAAGAGAACCAATAAGTGCTCTGTACTGAGTCTGGTCCACACTCTCTCCAGACTCATCTGGATCCATGTTGAAATTTGTCATCATAGGGATCTTGGCTGCTTTGCTAGATCCTACTCCAAATTTCTCTAACATGTTTCTGGTGTACTTTGCTTGATTAATAAAGATTCCCTTCTCTGATTGCTTAACCTGCAAACCTAAAAAGTAATTCATTTCACCCATCATGGACATCTCAAACTGACTCTGCATGAGTTCACCAAACTTCTCACACATCTTCTTGTTAGGGGATCCAAATATAATGTCATCAACATATATTTGGACCAGAAGGATGTCCTTTCCTTCTTCTTTCCTAAACAAGGTCCTATCAATCTTACCCTTAGTAAAACCATTGTCCAGAAGAGATTGAGATAGAGTGTCATACCATGCTCTGGGTGCCTGCTTCAGCCCATAAAATGCTTTCTTAAGCTTAAACACCTTGTCACCTTGTTCAAAACCAGGAGGTTGTTCCACATACACTTCCTCAATGAGAATCCCATTAAGAAAGGCAGATTTCACATCCATCTGGTATACTTTGAACTTCATGTGAGCAGCATATGCTAAGAACAATCTGATGGCTTCTAGTCTGGCAACAGGAGCAAATGTCTCATCATAGTCTATTCCTTCAGACTGAGAATAGCCCTGGGCCACTAGCCTTGCCTTGTTCCTAGTAATGACATCATTCTCATCTTTCTTATTCTTGAAAACCCACTTAGTGCCTATCACCTTTTGATGTCTTGGTCTGTCTACCAGCTCCCAAATATCCTGTCTGGTGAATTGATTCAACTCCTCCTGCATAGCAACAATCCAATTTGAATCTTTCAGTGCCTCCTTGATGTTCTTAGGCTCAATCAAGGACACATAGCAACTGAATAAGGCAGCTAAGTTAAGAGTTCTTCTAGTCTGGACACCCTTAGTTGGATCTCCAAGAATTAGGTCATTGGGGTGATCAACCAGGGTCCTCCTTCCTGTGGTCTTGCCTGGTTGATCATCTTCTGCAGTACCTTGGTGACTATCACCACCTGCAGAAGAGCTTCCCCCTACAGGAGTTCCAACCTCTTCTGGTTCTGCTCCTTGTGAAGGCTGCTGCTTCAGAGAACCAGGAGAAGGGTCATCATCTGAATCTGAATCTGAATCAAGAACAGGTGGATTGACTTTGATAACTCTGGGTGTAGTCTGATTCTGGGTCTCATCAGAAGACTTAGATTCCACCTTGAACTCAAAAGTAGATTCATAAAAAACAAAATGAGGTGTTTCCTCCACACAAAGTGAATTCTTATTAAAAACTCTAAAAGCTTTACTGGTGCTGGAATATCCTAAAAATATTCCATCAGCCACTTTAGCATCAAAGGTTCTTAATTTAGATTTCCCATTGTCATGGATGAAACACTTACATCAAAAAACATGAAAATATGAAACAGATGGGGTTTTACCTTTCCATACCTCATATGGAGTCTTATTATGTCTCTGGGCAATCAGGCATCTGTTCTGAGTGTAGCAAGCTGTATTGATGGCCTCTGCCCAAAATCTCTGTGGAGTGTTGTATTCTGCCAGAAGTGTTCTTGCAGCTTCTTTGAGGGTCCTATTCCTCCTTTCTGCAACTCCATTTTGTTGGGGTGTTCTGGCAGCAGATGTCTCATGAAAAATCCCATGATCCTTGCAGTAATCTGCAATGTGTGAATTCAAAAACTCTGTTCCTTTGTCACTTCTGATTCTGACTATGCTCTGGTTCTGCTCATTCTGAATCTGCTTGAAGAACTCTGGCAGCTTAGTCATAGTTTCATTTTTCTTAAACAAGAACACTACCCAAGTGTATCTTGAAAAGTCATCTACTATCACTAAGGTGTACTTCCTTCCACTGAAACTAAGAGGAGAAACAGGTCCAAACAGGTCCATGTGAAGTAGTTGAAGTACTCTGGTTGTGGTTGTGCTCTGGACATCCTTAAAGGAAGTCTTGGGTTGTTTACCCTTCTGGCATGAACCACAAACCTGATCCTTCTTAAACACTTCATTAGGAAGACCTCGAATGAGACCTTTTCTGGCAATCTTATTCAGTGTTTTGAAGTTAAGATGACACAATCTCTTGTGCTAAATCCAGCTATTCTCTGCAGATCCTTTTGCAACTAGGCAAGCATTTCTTGGGCAACTGTTAAAATCTGCAAGATAAATGTTACCCTTCCTCAAGCCTATTAGCAAAATATCATTATAATCAGAAGAGAAAACAGTGCATGAATCACTAGAAAACTTCACTGAGTATCCCTTGTCACAGAATTGGGATACTGAAAGCAGATTATGCTTGAGTCCTTCTACGTAGTAAACTTCATCTACAGATACTCCATTGAAGATCAACTTTCCAACTCCTCTGGTGACGCCATAGTTGTTGTCACCAAACATCACTCTTGGTCCATTCAGTGGCTTGAAATCTTGGAGATTATCTTTCTGGAAGGTCATGTGCTTGGAACATCCACTATCAATGTACCAGACATGGTTGCTTGAAAATCCTTTCTCCAATGGACTCTTATCTTCCTGCAGAGAAATCAATTAGGTCCCCTACTAGTGCTGGGTCCTGATTGGTTAGTTGCAGGTTTTGTAGGAATCCATAGATAAAGATCATCCCTTGATGGATGAGGAGATCTTATCTTCATTCCAAATCTATCTACCAGCACATGTCCTCTGACAATGACATATTGAGCTACTGGTCTGATAAGGACACCTTTCCTATAAACAGGTCTGGTGTACCTTTTCTCAAATCTGGCCTTTGGAATGGCCTGCCTCAAAGACATGGTCTTAAAGGTCTGGTTGTACGGGTACATCCTAGAAGAACCATCTCTGGTGTCATAACTACCCAGATCAGTTGGTTTTCTATAGATGGGTCTGGAAGACCTCCTCTGGTTCTGATAATTAGACTTGCTCTGGTGATTATAGTTCCTTTGAGTATACCTATTCTGGAATTGATTCCTCTGAGAAAATTGTCTCTGGGGTACCTGGTTCTGTTGAACATTGTTCCTTCTCTGGTAGTTATTACTCTGATTGGTATTCCCCTTCCTTGAGTGTTTCCTTTGAGGTCCCCTAATCTGTTTAGGTTCCCTTTGAGGATTTCTCTGGGGTCCTCCAATTTGAGTAATTCCTACTCCTTGGGACTCATTGTTCACAGAACCATCAATCTTTAATGATTCCCCTTTTTGACACTTATTTTCTAGCATCTTCTCTTCCAGAACAGTCAACTCTTCTGGACCATATGTAATGTGATTAACAGAGTGATTCCTTTTCCAGTCAGGATTGTGAACCACCTTGTAACCATTACCAGTTAAGTCTTTATCATCCCAGATTTCTACCAATTTACCAGCTCTTACAGACTTGTCTTTATTATAAAAGTATTTATGAGTTTTAGAGGAAATTCCAGAATATCCTAAACCACTCTTATCACAGATGCGCTGAGAAGACTCTGATATGATAGATACAACAGATGGTATCTTAGGAGCTTTTCTGGGCATAGGTATCTCCTCTATGTTGTGAGCAACTTGTTTTCCCTTGATAAGAGTCTGGTATTTGGAATCCAACTGAAACCAAAACCCTAAGTTAGGCTTGTTGGGAGTAAGTCAGTTAGAGTGTTAGTAAGTGGAGTTGTATAGATCAGTGAGGATAGCTGGTCTTGGTGCACCTTGGCACGTTAAAAACAAGAATCCCTTGAGTGGATTTCCTGTTAAGTCAGGCCGTGGACGTAGGAGCTTGAGTCTCTGAACCACGTTAAACTCCTTGTGTTCTTACTGCTTTGATATTGTGCATACTTGCTATATTACTTGTTCATTCATTGCATTCAAGTTTATCAGGTCTGAATCAATCAGGTTGATCTTCAAAAGAGCACTGCCCTACTAAACACTTTTCAGATTTGTGTAAAACAAGTTTTTCAGAAAGCAAACTAAACAAGACTTTAAACTTTCAGGGCTCAAACATTTCCGCACTGAACTTGAACTGATAGTTAGCCAACTGACCCGCACCAAGTGTAGTCAGTAGGTATATTATCAGCTCCTAGTTCTTTACCACTCTGAGTAAAGGGGACTCAGTCAGTTTTAAGTTTAAAAAATTGGTATACGTGTATTCACCCCATACACGTATTCCTCAGTCTTGTACCGGGACCAACATATTCTTTTCTCCATAGTAAAATATTCCACAAAAATCTCACACACCTAATTAACTTGATATTTTCGAAAATAATAGGGAAATAAACCAAGATTTGGATCTTCTTGAATATATGAGATAATCTTGTATTCCAAGAATACTTATCTTCCATAATATCTTTCCAAGAAAATCAACAAAATCTAATTTCTCCTAACAACCATATTTTCGAAAAATATAAAGAAAAATCAGCATAATTATTTTCTTTTTATTTTAATCACATTATCATTATTGGGCTACTTAATGAGCTACTTGAGGGGCCTTTAAGGAGAATTAAGATTGGACCTCCTAATGGACTTCTGCATTTCAATATTGAGCCCCAATATAATTCAATCCATTAATATTAATTATTACCACTAATTAATTAATATTGCACTATTCATCTTAATCCATATTACGAAAATATGGGCTCCCGGTTATTATTTCCCGCGTTTAAGATTATCAAGTCCATTAATTAATTAAGCTTCTGAATAGCTCTAAATTAATTAATATATTTCACCCTGGAGTAAATACAACTCAACATTATTATCCGTACCGAAGAAACTATTAGGATAAAAATTGTTAGTTTTGATGAGTTAAAACAAACCAGAAGATGTAATAGGACCATCTGGACCTGTTAGCCAGATGATGATCTAGATTAGGACTTAGTCTAGGGGGAACTGCCAGACCAGAAGACTTCACCAGAAGAGTCATCAGAAGACCCCTCCAGAGGACTTCACCAGAGGACTCCACCAGAAGACTTCACCAGATGAGACTGACCAGAGGCAGAGGACATTCCCCAGACCAGACGAGTCCGAACCAGACGAGTCTGGTAGAACAAAAGATGCTCAGTTTGATCCCCTGACTCTACTGAGTATTCTGGTTCTTGACCAGATGAGGACCAGAAGACACCGAGGTTGCCTGGTGTCTGGTCCTGCCTTCTCTGGAGAGAATCAGAGTTAGGCAGAGGAAGCTATTGACCGTTGGTGATTCAAATCAAGTCAACAAGATCAGGATTGGAAAGTATTTGAAGATAATCAATCCAAGGATCCCACCAACCCAATCAATCAATTAGGGAATTGATTGATTGAGGCTTCCTTATATAGAGGATCTGATTGGATTAGCCCTCCAACGGCTAGCCCTAATCCCCTCTATATATACAAGAGTGCAGTTCAAGAAAAAGCGCTAGAGACTCTACACGCGCACATAGCATTCTAAGCTTCTTGATCACTACGCATTTGCACTCACTTTGCTCTTAATTACTCATCCAACTCGTAAGGAGTTTATATACTCAACCTATTCATCTTGTTAGACAAGGTTGGAGTAAGTTTGTCTTTAGATCGAAGTTAGATCTAAAGAGATTGTAAGAAGGTGCTGGTACTTCGGAAATTCCAGTGAGTAGTGAGTTTGTTGGTTGGATAGTGAGACCCCTTTGATCAAGGGAGAGTGGACGTAGGATATTCAGATCCGAACCACTATAAATACGGTGTTATTTATTGCTTTCTTTAATACCTGTTGTTTATTATTTGTGCTCTTAGAAAAGATTTTCTCTAAAGACATTTTGGTTATAAAGGCTTCCGCAATTAATCTATCTAGTGGGACCAACAAGTGGTATCAGAGCAGTGTGTCCAACGACCACTGCTTTGTAAAGCTTTTGGTGGTCACCGGGCAGATCCATTGCTCTTAAAGTGCTTTTGTTAAAGTTCTTTTTATTTCTCAAATTTATTTAAAATGTCTGCAAAATCTTCTTATAAGAGTCGCAAATTGCCAGAGTTCTCATTTGAGGACTATAGCCACTGGAGCTTCATGATGAGTAATCATCTGGGAGCTATCCACCACCGCATGTTAGATGTGGTAGAGAGTGGCCCCATTAAATTTTACTGGACTCCTATTGATAGTGGCAGGTCAGAGTCCAGAGAAGAAACTAGCGACGCTACAGAGGATAGAGTTCCCAGACAACGAATCCTCAAAAAGAAAGAAGAACTTGACAACGATGAGAGAAAGCTACATAACCTGGACCAGGTGGCAAGAACCGAGATTATCAACACTCTCACCAAGGAGGTTATAGAGAAGGTCAGAACCTGTGTCACTGCGAAGGAGATGTGGGAAAAACTTGCACTTCTCTGCGAGGGAACAGAGAAGATTAAAGATAACAAGCTCCAGGCTGTTCAACACTCGTTTGATACGTTCAAAATGAAACCAGACGAGACCATAGACCAGCTGGACATGCGCCTCACAAACCTCCTAAACAAGGCTAGTGCCTTAGGTAAGACCTACTCTGAAAAAGAAATTAATAGCAAAATCTTGCGTTCACTAACAAGCAGGTGGAGAATCAAAGTTACTGTGATCAAGGACAACAAGGATCTCAATACTCTGGATCATCATCTTCTGCTGTCTGATCTCAAAGCTTACGAATATAATCTTCAAGAGGAGGATCAAACAGAAGAGGTTTCCTCTTCTGGCCAGAAAGGAGTTGCATTCTCTTCAACTCTCAAGCCTGATGTAAAGCCAAAGGAGTCTACTGCAGATGACTTGAGCCTCAAGGAGCAGGTAGCACTCCTAACTCGTAAATTAGATAAAATGAGTTCAAAGTATGGCAGGTACAAAAGGCATTGGAAGGAGTCTACCAGAGACTGGAAGAGTCCTTTCAAGCCTGCAGAGAAGGAGAAGACATCTGGAGACTCAAGGGAGACCAGATTCAGAACTCCAGAGAGGAGGAGAAATGACAACCCTGGCAGCTCTGGGAGATCAGATTATCAGAGGAAGGATGGTAGCTCTGGCAGACCTGACTACCAGAGGAGAGAGAGTAGTCCAGCCAGATCAGACTACAACCAGAGGAGGAGAGAGCCAAGCCCTAGTCCCAGAGGAGACAATGCCTGCTACACATGCAACAAGACTGGTCACTACAGTTATGATTGTCCTCAGCTTACTCCTAGGGAAAGAGAAGAGAAAAGAATCAAGAGAGATAGGAGATATGCAGATAAGAGAGCATTGCTGGCAGAAGCAGAGGAGGAGGATACTAGCTCCAGTTCTTCTTCTTCTGACTTTGGATCAGATGATGATGTGTGTCTCATGGCAGACATCACTGAGGTAAATGAAACTACTCTAGTTTTATCAAATTCCAAATGTACTGAATCCTCTAATTCATCTGGTAACTCCAGAGAGTCTGATATGCAACAAATGCTATCAGATCTCCAAAATTGTGTCCAACTTTGTCAAAAACTTGAGAAAGAGAATGGTAGGCTCAGAGCTGAAGTTCAATCACTCTCTCATGAGCACAAATCCACCAGAGAACTCATGAAAGATCATTCCAAAGAAGTCTCTGAGCTTCAGGATAAGATCACAGAAAGAGATACTCTGGTAGATCAACTCATGAAAGAAAGGACCTCTCAAGAAGATGAGATAAATGAACTCAGAGCCAAATACCAGACTCTTATCAAGGGAAAACAAGTTGCTCACAACATAGAGGAGATACCTATGCCCAGAGAAGCTCCTAAGATACCATCTGTTGTATCTATCATATCAGAGTCTTCTCAGCGCATCTGTGATAAGAGTGGTTTAGGATATTCTGGAATTTCCTCTAAAACTCATAAATACTTTTATAATAAAGACAAGTCTGTAAGAGCTGGTAAATTGGTAGAAATCTGGGATGATAAAGACTTAACTGGTAATGGTTACAAGGTGGTTCACAATCCTGACTGGAAAAGGAATCACTCTGTTAATCACATTACATATGGTCCAGAAGAGTTGACTGTTCTGGAAGAGAAGATGCTAGAAAATAAGTGTCAAAAAGGGGAATCATTAAAGATTGATGGTTCTGTGAACAATGAGTCCCAAGGAGTAGGAATTACTCAAATTGGAGGACCCCAGAGAAATCCTCAAAGGGAACCTAAACAGATTAGGGGACCTCAAAGGAAACACTCAAGGAAGGGGAATACCAATCAGAGTAATAACTACCAGAGAAGGAACAATGTTCAACAGAACCAGGTACCCCAGAGACAATTTTCTCAGAGGAATCAATTCCAGAATAGGTATACTCAAAGGAACTATAATCACCAGAGCAAGTCTAATTATCAGAACCAGAGGAGGTCTTCCAGACCCATCTATAGAAAACCAACTGATCTGGGTAGTTATGACACCAGAGATGGTTCTTCTAGGATGTACCCGTACAACCAGACCTTTAAGACCATATCTTTGAGGCAGGCCATTCCAAAGGCCAGATTTGAGAAAAGGTACACCAGACCTGTTTATAGGAAAGGTGTCCTTATCAGACCAGTAGCTCAATATGTCATTGTCAGAGGACATGTGCTGGTAGATAGATTTGGAATGAAGATAAGATCTCCTCATCCATCAAGGGATGATCTTTATCTATGGATTCCTACAAAACCTGCAACTAACCAATCAGGACCCAGCACTAGTAGGGGACCTAATTGATTTCTCTGCAGGAAGATAAGAGTCCATTGGAGAAAGGATTTTCAAGCAACCATGTCTGGTACATTGATAGTGGATGTTCCAAGCACATGACCTTCCAGAAAGATAATCTCCAAGATTTCAAGCCACTGAATGGACCAAGAGTGATGTTTGGTGACAACAACTATGGCGTCACCAGAGGAGTTGGAAAGTTGATCTTCAATGGAGTATCTGTAGATGAAGTTTACTACGTAGAAGGACTCAAGCATAATCTGCTTTCAGTATCCCAATTCTGTGACAAGGGATACTCAGTGAAGTTTTCTAGTGATTCATGCACTGTTTTCTCTTCTGATTATAATGATATTTTGCTAATAGGCTTGAGGAAGGGTAACAATTATCTTGCAGATTTTAACAGTTGCCCAAGAAATGCTTGCCTAGTTGCAAAAGGATCTGCAGAGAATAGCTAGATTTGGCACAAGAGATTGTGTCATCTTAACTTCAAAACACTGAATAAGATTGCCAGAAAAGGTCTCATTCGAGGTCTTCCTAATGAAGTGTTTAAGAAGGATCAGGTTTGTGGTTCATGCCAGAAGGGTAAACAACCCAAGACTTCCGTTAAGGATGTCCAGAGCACAACCACAACCAGAGTACTTCAACTACTTCACATGGACCTGTTTGGACCTGTTTCTCCTCTTAGTTTCAGTGGAAGGAAGTACACCTTAGTGATAGTAGATGACTTTTCAAGATACACTTGGGTAGTGTTCTTGTTTAAGAAAAATGAAACTATGACTAAGCTGCCAGAGTTCTTCAAGCAGATTCAGAATGAGCAGAACCAGAGCATAGTCAGAATCAGAAGTGACAAAGGAATAAAGTTTTTGAATTCACACATTGCAGATTACTGCAAGGATCATGGGATTTTTCATGAGACATCTGCTGCCAGAACACCCCAACAAAATGGAGTTGCAGAAAGGAGGAATAGGACCCTCAAAGAAGCTGCAAGAACACTTCTGGCAGAATACAACACTCCACAGAGATTTTGGGTAGAGGCCATCAATACAGCTTGCTACACTCAGAACAGATGCCTGATTGCCCAGAGACATAATAAGACTCCATATGAGGTATGGAAAGGTAAAACCCCATCTGTTTCATATTTTCATGTTTTTTGATGTAAGTGTTTCATCCATGACAATGGGAAATCTAAATTAAGAACCTTTGATGCTAAAGTGGCTGATGGAATATTTTTAGGATATTCCAGCACCAGTAAAGCTTTTAGAGTTTTTAATAAGAATTCACTTTGTGTGGAGGAAACACCTCATGTTGTTTTTGATGAATCTACTTTTGAGTTCAAGGTGGAATCTAAGTCTTCTGATGAGACCCAGAATCAGACTACACCCAGAGTTATCAAAGTCAATCCACCTGTTCTTGATTCAGATTCAGATTCAGATGATGACCCTTCTCCTGGTTCTCTGAAGCAGCAGCCTTCACAAGGAGCAGAACCAGAAGAGGTTGGAACTCCTGTAGGGGGAAGCTCTTCTGCAGGTGGTGATAGTCCCCAAGGTACTACAGAAGATGATCAACCAGGCAAGACCACGGGAAGGAGGACCCTGGTTGATCACCCCAATGACCTAATTCTTGGAGATCCAACTAAGGGTGTCCAGACTAGAAGAACTCTTAACTTAGCTGCCTTATTCAGTTGCTATGTGTCCTTGATTGAGCCTAAGAACATCAAGGAGGCACTGAAAGATTCAAATTGGATTGTTGCTATGCAGGAGGAGTTGAATCAATTCACCAGACAGGATGTTTGGGAGCTGGTAGACAGACCAAGACATCAAAAGGTGATAGGCACTAAGTGGGTTTTCAAGAATAAGAAAGATGAGAATGATGTCATTACTAGGAACAAGACAAGGCTAGTGGCCCAGGGCTATTCTCAGTCTGAAGGAATAGACTATGATGAGACATTTGCTCCTGTTGCCAGACTAGAAGCCATCAGATTGTTCTTAGCATATGCTGCTCATATGAAGTTCAAAGTATACCAGATGGATGTGAAATCTGCCTTTCTTAATGGGATTCTCATTGAGGAAGTGTATGTGGAACAACCTCCTGGTTTTGAACAAGGTGACAAGGTGTTTAAGCTTAAGAAAGCTCTTTATGGGCTGAAGCAGGCACCCAGAGCATGGTATGACACTCTATCTCAATTTCTTCTGGACAATGGTTTTACTAAGGGTAAGATTGATAGAACCTTGTTTAGGAAAGAAGAAGGAAAGGACATCCTTCTGGTCCAAATATATGTTGATGACATTATATTTGGATCCCCTAACAAGAAGATGTGTGAGAAGTTTGGTGAACTCATGCAGAGTCAGTTTGAGATGTCCATGATGGGTGAAATGAATTACTTTTTAGGTTTGCAGGTTAAGCAATCAGAGAAGGGAATTTTTATTAATCAAGCAAAGTACACCAGAAACATGTTAGAGAAATTTGGAGTAGGATCTAGCAAAGCAGCCAAGATCCCTATGATGACAAATTTTAACATGGATCCAGATGAGTCTGGAGAGAGTGTGGACCAGACTCAGTACAGAGCACTTATTGGTTCTCTTTTGTATCTGACTGCAAGCAGACCAGATATTACCTTTGCTGTTGGAGTTTGTGCCAGATTTCAAGCTAATCCCAAGAAAAGTCACTTGGAAGCAGCAAGGAAGATTTTGAAATATCTTAAGGGAACAGTGAACTTAGGCTTATGGTATCCTGCAGATGACAACTTGGAATTGAGTGGATATTCGGATTCAGACTATGGTGGATGCAGAATAGATAGGAAATCTACAAGTGGAACATGCCAATTTCTAGAGAATAAATTGGTATCCTGGTTTTCTAAGAAGCAGACTTATGTTGCTACATCAACAACAGAAGCAGAGTACATGGCCGCAGGGAGCTGTTGTTCTCAACTACTTTGGATTAGTCAACAACTTAGGGACTACCAGATTAGAGCCAAGGATATTCCTATATTCTGTGATAGTAATAGTGCCATTGCAATTACCCAGAATCCAGTTCTTCATACCAGGTGTAAACATGTTGATATAAGGCATCATTTTATCAGAGATCATGTTGAGAAGGGAGATATAAGGATGGAAAAGATTGCAACAGAGAAGCAGAGAGCAGATATTTTAACCAAGCCTTTGGCTGAGACCAGATTCAGAGAGTTAGCCTTTGAGTTGGGTTTGTTGGATCCAGAGACAGATTTGATTTAGGGGGAACATCAGAGAAGTATCCTTTATTTCTACTTTTTTGCATATTCATTTATTCTCTTAAACCAACATACCTGCAGATTAGACATTTCAGAGAATGTACCAGATGAGGTATGCACCAGGTGACACTTGTCCCAGATAAGGTGTTGAGTCAAATGTCCAAAATCTTCTCTGACCAGGACCAGATGAGCTCCATCAGAGGAGATGTAGCTGTGGTTTCATCTGGTTACAATATCAGGTGACAGGTATGGTTTTACTTCTCTGGCCTCTGATCATTGGGATACACTTTTAAAATTAGTAAGTACACTCAAAACCTTTCAACTTCGGAGTGTATTTAAGACTAGGGTATAGGGCCTAGGCAATAATTTCTCTTTTTCTCTTGACTGCCACAAAACCCCTTTATGCCCCGTCCCAATGACTATGCCAACGCACCAGATTAAATTTGTATCTTGCCTTACTTTGTGGCCATCGGATTTAATCACTGTGCAAAATGTCAATCAATGCTAAAATTGATTTTGTTTCCTCAATTAAATTCGAAATTACACGCGTTCACATTTCATTTAATAATCTAGCCACACGTATTACCCTATTTAATTCAAATTTCCTTTCAATTTGTCCTTTCACGTTTTCTTACTCTCAAACCCTAACCTCTCTCTCTGCAAAGCATTTTCTCTCTCTCTCTTTCTTTCACAGTAATGGCCCCTCCGTGCAATTTTGATCATGTCCTGATGATGAAGAAGTTAAAGACGGAGATGGTGGTGGACTTCTATACCACCAAGAACCCAGTTGTGCTGTCGGTTCTGGAGATGTTCCAGAGAGCTGGGGTGGAGAAGTTGATCTCCACTGTTCCCAAGGATTTTCGTACTCTTGACGGTTATACGGCCCAGTTGTTGGTTCGTATGAAGATTCATGGGGATTACTTTTCTTCGAAGATTGATGAAGACGATTTGGTATTTTCTAAGCACGACTTCTGCGCTTTGTTCGAGAACATTTCTGCGGTGGGAGTGGATCCATTGACGTACAAGGAGGATGATATTGTTGGATCCTTCAATATTTTTGCTCGTTCATCTTGCCAGAACATCACAAAGGGCTTTGTGGATAAGCATTTACGGCAGAAGTTCAAGGTGTTGTTCGATATCGTGGTGAAGGTGCTTATGTGTGAAAATCACAGCACAGATGCCATTTTCAATGGTAGGATATGTGTGATGAGGGCTTTATATGATGGTGTGCAGTGTAATTGGGCGGAGTTCTTCTGGGATGTGTTGAGGAAGAACAGGCTGAAGGTGAAGAAGGAGCCTTGTCCTTCCAAGCCAGGGGAGTTGCAGTTTTTCTTTACTGCAAATGTCTCTTTGGGGACTAAGTTAACTCTCATTCTGGATTCTCTCCTTCCAGAGAAGAAGTGGAAGTCTTCTTGGTGCCACAGTTATCACAAGTCCAAGATCCTCTTCTCCAAGGATGGTCCTCTCCACGGCCATGCCGACTCTGATGGGGAGCAAGCCATCCCTGCCCCTCCTATTCAATCTATTCCTTCACCTCCAAAGGGGCAGAGAAAGCAGCAGAAGCAGAAGAGCCTTAAGAAAGCTTCTGAAGCAACTGGTTCTTCGATCGTTGCCTTTTCTGGTTCCTCAGAGGAGGACCAGATTCCCCTTCTTGATATGCTTAAGAAGAAGGGTGATGATGATAAAGCAGTTAAGAAGGCTGGAGCAGCCAAGAGGAAGCGGCCAGAGGAGGCCAGGAGAGGCTCTGCTAAGAAGTCTAAAACTAGCAGGAAGGACAAGACAACCCTTCTGGTGGATGAGCCATCAGAGGAGGAAGATGAAGACGAGGATGTGCCTCTTGTGAGGAAATCTAAGGCCAAGAGAGCTATTCTTCAAGATCCTGATTCTGGATCTGATCTTGGAGAGGCCTTGGAGAAGGCCATTGATGAGGCCTCCCAGATGATGGAGGATACTCCAGAGACTGTTATACCTGCTGGTTTTGACCCAGCAGAGGTAAATCCCTCCATTCCATCTTCTTCCCCCATTAATCTTGTTTCCTCTTCTACCTCTCCCCCAGATAATATACCCTAAACCCCTTCTGCCTCTGGTAACCCTTTTGTTCCACCAGAGCAGATCATCCCAGATACCCCTGTCTACACTCCCTCTACCATTCCTACCCAAACACCCTCTCCCCCATTTTCCCAAACACATCTTCCCACAGATCCCTCTCCCCCACCTTCTGCACCAGAGGTACCCTCAACCTCTTCTAGTGCAGACATCCCCCCTCCAAACACTTCTACCTCCCAGACACCTCCTACACACTCTGTACCAGATATTCCTTCCTCTTCTGGTGCAGAACAACCCATTCCTACCACCTCTACTTCACAAATTCCTAACCCTCCCCAAACCCATACAGATCAGGACCCAACCATTGCTATGGCTCTGGGATTCCCTGCCCCTCCCCCCTCTCCAACCTGTTTAACAAGCGATGATAGTGAAGATGAGGAAGCTTCACTTGAGCCTGCTCACTTAGCACCTTCCTCCTCTGCCTCTGGGCCCAAACCCTTCTTTTTCTCTTCTGTTGAGATGGGCCCAATCAGGCAGAGTATGAGTGTGAGTGCTCAGCTCTGGCTAAGAGAGCAATTTCCAATTTTGTTGGAGCACTCACCCCTCCTGGCAGATCTGACTGATGCCAAGGTTTGGAGTATGGCTAGACTCCAGGATGTTGAAGATCTCATGCTTCTGCTAGAGGAGATGTCTCCATCTACCTTCACTGCTTGGGAGATTGAGCTGAAGAAGAAGCTAAATATTCAAAACCCGGCAGAGTTGGAGACACCAGAAGCGGCCAAGATCCTCTTCAAGACTCTCCTTATCCAGAGAGGAGTTATGCTCACTCCAGAGGGCTTCTCCTACAACTTTGGTCCTCATTTCACTTTCCCTCCTGAGCTATATTCAGACGAGGAGGACTTTGAGATGTCTCCTGCTGTGCTCCAGAAGATGAAGGCTTTCTTCAACGAGCAGATCATGCAGATAGGGCGCTTTTCCAAAGCAATTCAACATATGGCCCCTGCTATGATAGAGCACCAGATCAAGCATGAGAGGAGAATCTTTCTGAAGCAGTTAAAGTCTTCTCTGGCAGAGGTAAAAGCTTCCTTCAAGGCTAATGGCTTATTTGTCAAGCTAGATGTCATGCACAGCCAGAAGCAGCTCCAGGAGCACGTGCTGGAGCAGTTGAGGCCAGTCTCTGTTCTCAAGGTGGAGATGGCCAGCCAGATGATTCAAACTGCAAAGCTGAAAGACTCCCTCCAGGAGATGTTGGAGAAGCAGGAAAGACTTGTTGCAGAGTCTAAAGCCTATCTGGAGGAAGCCAAGCAGCTTTGTGATCTTCACTCTTCCTCCAACACTGCCTTGCCTGATCTTATAAGGCAGGTAGTGGAGCCCCTCCTTGATGAAGTTAAAAAGGGGGAAGAGAAGGCCAGAACTGATCTGGCGAAGACCACAAATGAAACTCTCTTCAGCCATGGAGCTCGTCTGGACCTGCTGGAGAATACATTGGCCCAGGCTGAGTTGCAGAAGAAGAAGAAGGAAGAGCTCAAATCCCATTCCATGGCTAAGCAGCTTGCTGCAGAAGAGGAGTCTGAAGCAGAGCAGGATCCAATTTCCATCTCTGGACCTGCTAAGTGGAAGATAAGGAAAGTAAAGAAGAGTTTCCTTGAATCTGTGGTTGAAGAAGCAGAGAAGAGATTCAAGGAAGAGTCGCCTGAAGAGAGGCAAGCAAGGATTAGGAAAAACATAGATAAAGAGCAGAGGCTCCGATATGTTAGAAGGCAAAATAAGAAGAACAGAGAAGCTGGCATCACTCCTGGTGCTAGTGGATCCAGCCAGAAGAGAAAAGGGCCTGTTGAAGTCATGAACATCCTCCCTCTCAGGACAGAAGGGTCTTTTGACTCAACTGTTCCTGTGCCTCTGATAGAAAAATGGAAAGAAGCCATGACTCTCTGGTTCATTCAACATTACATCCAGAGACCTCCACCAGAGGATGATGCTCTCATCAATAGGACCTTCCATTCTTGGATGCAGGCATATGATGCAGATCTGTACAAGCAGTTGATGGATTCAACTATTGAATTCAACCTGGAAGTCACTGCTCCTGAGTTCCATTTTCTCAACACTCCAATGGCAGGAGACCAGGTTGATTGGGCTGAGCTGAAGAAACTGTACAAGACCAAGGTGTTGGCAAACTTCACCCCATCATCTTCTGCAGAGTTGAAGGCCATTCAAGACAGGTTTCTTGACTGGTTTCTGGTGCCCAAAGACAACAGAAGATATGCTTAGAATAGGACCAGAAATGCATTGTAATCTGTACTCTTCTTTGTCCTTATTATCAATGAAAATCTCATATCTTCCCTGCTCTAAAGACAACCTCTTGTTGTCTTAATTGTTTGCCTGATAAGATCTATTCTAAGGTCTTATCCTTTATATGTTTTCTTGCTCAAGTTTAGTATTCTTGATCAGTTCTGGTAGTGTTTTAACTCCATCAAAAAGGGGGAAATTGTTAGGATAAAAATTATTAGTTTTGATGAGTTAAAACAAACCAGAAGATGTAATAGGACCATCTGGACCTGTTAGCCAGATGATGATCTAGATTAGGACTTAGTCTAGGGGGAACTGCCAGACCAGAAGACTTCACCAGAAGAGTCATCAGAAGACCCCTCCAGAGGACTTCACCAGAGGACTCCACCAGAAGACTTCACCAGATGAGACTGACCAGAGGTAGAGGACATTCCCCAGACCAGACGAGTCCGGACCAGACGAGTCTGGTAGAACAAAAGATGCTCAGTTTGATCCCCTGACTCTACTGAGTATTCTGGTTCTTGACCAGATGAGGACCAGAAGACACCGAGGTTGCCTGGTGTCTGGTCCTGCCTTCTCTGGAGAGAATCAGAGTTAGGCAGAGGAAGCTATTGACCGTTGGTGATTCAAATCAAGTCAACAAGATCAGGATTGGAAAGTATTTGAAGATAATCAATCCAAGGATCCCACCAACCCAATCAATCAATTAGGGAATTGATTGATTGAGGCTTCCTTATATAGAGGATCTGATTGGATTAGCCCTCCAACGGCTAGCCCTAATCCCCTCTATATATACAAGAGTGCAGTTCAAGAAAAAGCGCTAGAGACTCTACACGCGCACATAGCATTCTAAGCTTCTTGATCACTACGCATTTGCACTCACTTTGCTCTTAATTACTCATCCAACTCGTAAGGAGTTTATATACTCAACCTGTTCATCTTGTTAGACAAGGTTGGAGTAAGTTTGTCTTTAGATCGAAGTTAGATCTAAAGAGATTGTAAGAAGGTGCTGGTACTTCGGAAATTCCAGTGAGTAGTGAGTTTGTTGGTTGGATAGTGAGACCCCTTTGATCAAGGGAGAGTGGACGTAGGATATTCAGATCCGAACCACTATAAATACGGTGTTATTTATTGCTTTCTTTAATACCTGTTGTTTATTATTTGTGCTCTTAGAAAAGATTTTCTCTAAAGACATTTTGGTTATAAAGGCTTCCGCAATTAATCTATCTAGTGGGACCAACAGAAACTAATTCTTCACTTGCAAGTTTTGGTACGATAAAACTTCTGAGCCCACCAAGGGGACTAATCACAAGAGCTGTACCCGCACGCGTTTCTCCGTATTAAATCTTAGCAATCATCGTATGATTAATATTACTGCCCAAGATACAAAGTTCGAAGTCACAATGATTCTCACCCAACATGAATCAAAGCAGTAACCATTAAGCACACACGGTCCTATTTAAGTGATGGAGATTAAGAAATCAACAACCACTGAGGTCTAATTCTTCACATTTCAGAACATAAGAATTTATCCTCGCTGTAGGTCCTCTTCAACACATACTAAATGTGCTAGTGCAATCTCCTAGTCAAGACAGAACAATCTGAGACTTACACATCGACCTTTCACGGCGGATTGTTCAATTCCACCTAGGTCGTGAAAATGTACGTTTAGTTACAAGGAAACGATTAATGTTGTCTTCCGTGATCGGGTATCACCACATTAACTACAATGTAACTAGTACTATTATGAACTATTTGCAATAAATATTCAACATTCAATCATATCTAAAGCATATGCGATAAAAGAATTATTCTCATAAAATGAGTGTTTGATACACGAGTTATACAAAGTAAAAGCATACTTTCACGTATAACTCCAACACTCTCATATCCTCTCTGCTGGTCGAGCTGGCCCTGCATGCTTTCAATTGCTTTTCTCATGGAGGCGAGCTTTTCAAAGGATCCCCCCTAACTTGGAGGCTGTTCGGCGAGCAGAGGTGCGTGACCATCTGTTCGCCGCAGTCCCTCGCTTGGCATGGAAACCCCCTGGGTTGGCCTCCTGGGATTGGGCTTTGTGTCTGGGCCAAGGCGACCAAAAGCTGACCTAGTCAGCCTCTCGTGGACTGACTGGCGAGCAGGTGCAGCGGCTGGGCGAGCTATTTCGACTATTGGATGCATCTCAGCTGCTCCCCGGCAGTGGCGACCTAATCTCTCCAGAGCACTTTGACGTGCGCCCCGACTCACCCCTACAACCGGATTTTGGGTTGAACCCCCCTGACTGGTGGCCTCAGCGAGCTGTTTATCCTTGCCTTTTGCCCTACGAGCCTGGGCGCTGTCTGCTTAATTTAAATTGTCTCCCCTGGCCTTCTTCTGTTCTCGAGTCTTTGTGGGGCTATGCCTTGCTCGTACATAAGAGGGGTCCAGTTGGACCTGTTGTCTTTGTAGGGCCTGGAGCATTGCTATTGTCCGTGCCAATTCATCTGGATTGCGGGAAAAAACGTTCAGCTCAGGCGGCATCAATTGACGAGCAATTGTGGTTCGATTCTCTTGCTCATTTCTGCTCGTTCCTGCTCGCCTACCAGCCTGGGACATCCAGGAGTGTGAGTCCCTTGTTATATGTTGGGAGTGTTGTGTTTCACGTGATTGAGGCATCTTCAGTGGATGTATCAAGTATTATTTCTTAGTTCTTTGATGAAGAACACCAAGAACAACAAGAACACTTTTCTTCAAAAATTCAAAATTAAGTCCAAAGTTTTTGTGTAATCTCTCTGTATTCAATGAATCGAAGGTTCGACACCCTCCTTCTAGTGCCAATTTGTTGAAGATCGTTTCTAATCTCGAAGATTAGTGGCTATTTTTGATGATTAATTGATCACCAAACAATTACGTGTGATTGATTACTAACATAATTAGTGAATACGAAATTTTAGGTTTAGGTTTGGTAAGAATGTTTATAAGCATACGTGATAAATTTGATCGTAAGATAAATGAGCTGCTTTAGAATCGTAGGCGAAGTTTGGACGTGTATAATAATTTGTACCTTTTTTCTTATTAACTTGAAAAAATCTAAGTATTTATAGACATTTTCCTAGCAGGAGGTGTCATGACCTTTGGCCTACCAAGCCTGCATGCACGCCAACTGGGCTTTGACTAATTTGACCTTATCTAAACTAAATTCTATCCTTATCTGCTGGACTTGCTCGCAGTCAAGAGTTGATCGTCCTATTGGACTTGTCCTTGAGGTGTCTTTAGCTTGATTCTGTTGGTCTTTGGTCTTGTTAAAGTGTAGCTTTGGCATTGCGGTTGGATCTGGTCGGCAGAGTGTTGATTGTGCTTGCTTGGTTTGCTCGAATTTCTATAGCTTTTGATCGGATTCTGTTCGCTCATTTCATCTTTGCATATTATGCAGGATTTGTTCGCCAGATACCTTGTTAAGTCTTGATCTTGGGTTAATTTCGTCTTAATCCACGGGTGTTTTGTGCTAATCTTGATCGCCCAAATAGTGATTCTGCTCGCCTATCAACAACACTCACTGTTCTTCATTTAAAAAAGTCATCCAAACCAAAGTTTGCAAGATTCCCAAAAATCTTGAAAATGGCCGATCAGACTGCTGGAGAGGGCACCTCTAACCCGGTCCCTCAAAATGAGGCCACTGTGGCCACCACCACACCGATAAGGCAAACATGGGACATTCCTATCATCCCCAACAACTTCCAGACCCCCGAGCAGGTGGAGACCTTCATTGAGGAACTCCAGCGAAAAGCTCGGGAGATGAGACAGGAGCTCGACATACATGTCACTCCTGTCCCAAAGAGAAAAAATCCACCCTGGGCAAACTACCCCGAAAAAAGACCTACGTGGTTCTAAGCGAGAGCCACGAAGGAACTCGCCGACCAGAGAGGTCAGGAGGATCAGACACCCGATCCATTTTTAGCCGCCTAGGAGGCGAATCATGGGCGCAATCCGCCCTTGAGTCCGAGTCGGAGACCTTCACAAGGTCTTCGAAATATCCAGCCCCAACGAAGGGAGCACAGGTTGAGGCCACTGAGGCACGCCGCCCACCAGCGCGCAGGCAGCTCGAGGGGGCACAAAGCTCACCCGCCACCAACATAGAGCGACATGTCTTAGCCCACGAACGCTTAGGCCCCGAGGTCACCCTCCGTGCCAAGGGCAGCCAGGCAGCCGTCATCGCCACTCTCCAGTGATGCTTAAGCGTAATAGAGAATAAGATGGAGAGCAAGGACTCTCCGTCTACAAGATCCAACCTCGGGAGGGAACCCCTTTCTGTGGAAATCAAGGAGGCCTACGTCCAGACGAAGGCCACTCCTTACCAAATCCCCATATACGAGGGAAGGATGGATCCAGAGACTCATCTGAGTAAATACCGGATTTACATGATGGGCCGAGGTGCAACCGACGATACGAAGTATCGCTTATTCCCCCTTACCTTGGGCAAGTTAGCGCACAAGTGGTACATCAACCTGCCCTCCCGTTCCATCACAAGCTTTGCCGACCTGAGCGACAAATTCATCACCTACTTCGTGGCTAAGATAGCCAGGCCCGAAGGATGCCATAGGTTGATGAACATCAAGCAAGTGGACAACGAGTCCAACGAGGCGTACGTCGACCGCATCGATGAAATCATCCTCACAGGGGAACCCGTCAGTGACGAGCTCGCCCTTCACTCTACTCTCAATGGTTTTGCTGCGCTCTTCCCCATGTTCAAGCACTTGTCCAAGAAACTCCCAACGACATATGCCGAATCCAAGGGAAAAACCAGAGAGATGATCACCCGCCAGAAGCTTCTGGCGCAGAGGATGGGAACCCCCAAGGCTGAGGCCACGACCCCGTCCCCAAAAGCTGGAGTAGGGGAAAAGCCCAAAGCCTCCCTCTAATACAGGAGAAACCCATCTGCACTGGGCCAGACGGGGGGCAAGGCACCGGGCACATTCAAGAGATGGGCCAACGAGACGGACGAGCAGCTGCTCCAAGTTTTAGCCCAAACCTCGGCATACATTTTAACGCCATTCAGCACGACGACTTGCTGACCAAGCCGAAGGTCGTCCACAATAGAGGACGTGTCGACAGGGAAAAATGGTGCGCCTACCATGATGCTGTGAGGCACAATACCAGTGAATGTTGAGACCTCCTTCGATAACTATGGAAGTTGTTCGAGGACGGGAAGCTCAACAACTTCATCAAGAAGCCGGCAAACCCAGCCCCCCACAACCCTGATCAGAACAGGGGGTAGCCCCATCAGCAAAGGCCACCAGTGCTGAGATAAGCCCCTCCCATTGCACATGTCGAAGACGAAGAGAACAACGACGAAGAGGATGATGTCCCTCCACTCCGGACTGGGGGACGCGTGAACATGCTCCAGGGGGGAGGAGCCCTTGGAGGCCTTATCCCGATCTCGTCTATGTCGAACCGTAAAAGGAAGGCCGAGAACATGACATTTGAGAATGTCCACGCAATCTCCCCTCCGGAGCCAACTATATCCAAAACTTCTGTGATCACCTTCACTAATGCTGATCGGGAAGGGGCTCTCTGCCAAACGAATGATGCCCTCATCATCTCTACCAAGATCCTTGACATCACCGTAGATCGTCTACTGGTGGACAATGATTACTTCTGCAACATCATCTTCAAGTCGGCCCTCGACAAGATGGGTAGTTTCGCGGCATACATTAAGTCGTTCGATACCGTGCTCTGGGGCTTCGGAGATACCGCCGTCCAAGCCTATGGGAGAATCAAGCTATCCGTGGAGCTCGTCTGCCAAGAGAAGGAAGAGACACAAATAACTGGGCAATTAGACTTTGTAATAGTTGATCAGCCAAATATCTATAATGGCTTCCTAGGTCGTCCCTTCCTTGAAACTTTTGAGGCAGTTGCCTCGTCCTACTTTTACTGTATCAAGTTCCACACTACGGAGAGCTTAGTTGGCACGGTAAAAGGGGACTAGAAAATGGCTAGAAAATATTTGAACTACTCGTGCCTCTTTTTGAATTCCGCATTCAGTTTCAACGTTAATGTTATCTCGAGCCTCAACTTAGTGCCAATCCAAGAAGCTGAGGCCGAGACTCCAATGGAAATAGATCATGACCTCATCCAAGTCCTTGACAACCCTATGGAACCCAGAATCAACTTTGAGCTAATAGTGGTCAAATTCGACCCATGAGGCGAATACCTGGATCCCAGAGAGACCGCCGCCATAGAGGAGTTGGAAAGAGTCTTCATGGACCCGGCCCGGCCTAGTGTCGAAGTATCAATGGGGACCAACATCCCATCAGATTTAAGGATTGAGATCCTTAAATTCATGAAGAAGAGTAGTGACGTCTTTGCTTGGGATAATAGCGACATGGTCGACATTGACCCAAAGCATGCCTGCCACCACTTAAAGATTGACCCCAAAAAAAAGTCAGTCGCTCAGAAGAGAAGAAAGTTTGGACCCGAGAAGTACGAAGCCCTAGGCGACAACGCCAGAAAGCTTCTCAAGAACAAACTGATCGAGCCGGCACAAGACAAGCCACCATGGGTCTCAAATCCCATCCTCGTCAAGAAGGTGAAAGGCGCCTGGAGGCTTTGTATCAACTTCACGGATTTAAACTCAGTATGCCGTAAGGACCACTTCCCGATGCCGCATATAGACCACTTAGTGGACAGCGCGGCGGACCACGAGATGATGTCCTTCATGGATGCCTTTGCCTGCTACCACCAGATCCCAATGGCCGCCGAGGACGTCAAATACACTTCTTTTCACACTGAAAATAACATGTACTTATTGTTGGTCCCGATACAAGACTGATGAATACATGTATAGAGGGGGGGGGGGGGAATACACGTATACCAATTTTTCAACTTATAACCTTGCTGAGTCCCCTTTACTCAGAGTGATAAAGAACTGAGAGCTAATAATCTCCCCACTGACTACACTTAGTGCGGGTCAGTTGGCTGACTATCAATTCGAGTTCAGTGCAGAAATGCGTGAGCCCTGATAGTTTAAAGTCTTGTTTAGTTTGCTTTCTGAAAACTTGATTACTCAATTCCAAAATAGTGATTAGTAGGGCAGTGCTCTAGTTTGATGATCAAGCTGATTGATTCAGCTTGATAAAACCAAAACGCTATGAATGAACAAGTAAAATGACAAGTAAGCACAATATCAAAGCAGTAAGAACACATGGAGTTTAACGTGGTTCAGAGACTCAAGCTCCTACGTCCACGACCTGATTTAACAGGAAATCCACTCAAGGGATTCTTGTTTTTAACGTGCCAAGGTGCACCAAGATTAGCTACCTCACTGACCTATACAAACTCCTCCAACTAACTCACTAACTTAACTTACTACCAACAAACCTAACTTAGGGTTTTGGTTTCAGTTTGGATTCCAACTAGGTTGTGATTATCCTTACAAGACAAAGCTATGCTAAGGATTGGATAATCACTCTAAGCTTAAGATATTGCTAATACGCTCTTTGGAATACATAATAACTCTCAGATACTAGGAAACACTTGGGAAATTTAACTGGTTTCGAGTGCTTCTTCTAAACACTGAATGCTTTGAATGCTTGAGAGTTTGAGTAATTTCTGGCTTGAAAATTTCCCGTAACCTTGAATGGGTTCAAGGCCTTCTGTATTTATAGGTGATTTGAAAACTATCCGTTGGAAGAGATAGCCTTCTGGTCATCTATGTAGAGTAGCTCAAACGGACATATTTCGCATGCATCAGCCGTCCTTGCATGGATTAGGTAACTTGCATTTAATGCTTACCCGTTGAATATGCAGTCTGAAGTCAGTCTTCGTGTCAGGTTCCGTACATGCATGTCCTTCCCGGATTGGTCCACATCATCAGGTTGGTGAGAATGTCAGAACTTATTCCTGGGCTTCAGACTTGTCTTATTAAGTTCTTTTTGTCTCGAGCACAATGGTCTTATCCTGATACTGACATTCCTTTTGCATTGCTTGGCTCTACTCCAAGTCTTTCCCATAAACTCAGTATCAACCTGTTCCCTTCAGCACTGAGTTAGTAATAACCTCAGGGTCATACTCTTCATCACTGAAGCTTACTCAGCCAGCTTAGAAGACTGCCATAAGTTCAAGATGGTGCTCTTCGTCCTCAGGCTCTTGTCTTGATTGTCATCAGTGAGTTCTCCTCTCACTGAGTACCTGTGAAGTGTAAAAAGACTAAGTGCAAAACCTAACCAAGACTAGCCTGACAAAGACAACAAAGACAACTCATCTTTTTCGGGGCTTTGGGATCTTAATCAAAACTGACCATGTCCCAACAATTTCCCTCTTTTTGATGATGCCAAAACACTGAAAAGATCCTCAAAAGACTTAGAGGAAATACAAAATCCTATCTATAAGATAAGTCAGTGTTAGAGCAGTTCTTGATAAAGTACAAAATTTAAATAATAGCCAAAAAGACAATGAGTTTTTGTCTGTGGGTAAAGTAATAGATTTCATTGAATGATATGGAAATGATTACAATGAATCTAATCTATTAAAAGGAAAGAATGTGAACCACTAGACTAATCTCATCTCCGGTTCGAGTCCATAACCAGCGTAGACTCTAAGCTTCAATTCCTCAACTCTCTTAACCTAATTCACATAACCTTTGGCTTTTGCAATCTTCAACATTTCAGTCATTATGGCCTTCGTATCATGCTTTCCAGTCCCAAGTACAAGAGGGGGAGGTCGTGTAACGAACTCAGGAGCTTTCACTTAAACTTGAGCTGCTTCAGCCTCCTCCAAGATCTTTTGGATCAGCTCAGGATGATTGTCCATCATGTAGTCAGTGAAGTGGGTATTGATGTCTTCAGAGTCGCCCCACTTCTTCACCACGTACCATAACTTAACAAATTCATCCCTTGCATCAGCCCATAACTCCTTTAATGCCTCTGAGATGAACTCATCGACATAAGCTTTCCTCTGACCTGATTCCGGCCTTCTGACCTGCAGTATTGTTGACTTCCTAGCTGTTGGCCTCTTCCTGTACTTTCTAGGATCAGGCTTCGCCTTCTTTCTCCTAAGCAAACTGATCACTGCATCGTCAAGTTCTCGTTGTTGAATGTCAGTCAGATCAGTCAGCTTCTCCACCTTCCTCTCCAAGATGCGCATCTTCTCCTTTTGAGCAATATCAGCCCTGCGCTCAGCCTCAGACTTCTCAGAGGGAGTTCCCCATACCTCAGCGCACAGCTCCGCCACGGTCTCCACAGAGTAAGTGATGGAATTTTTCCTAGTGTGAACTTGGGGTGACTTCTGAGTTGCCTCAACCGGTTTGGAAAGTTGGAGTTCTTTAGAAGGTTCATTAGCCTTTGCCCTCTTTGCAGCCTCAGCCCTTAGCTTTGCAGCTTCAGACTCATCTTTAGCCTCAGCCGCTGCCAGCCTTGCTGACTTCCTCACTCTGAGCACATTCCCCATAGGGTTTGCCTCTGGATCTGCCTCAACCGTTTCACCTAGGTTGACTGCCTCAGATGCCTCAGGGCGGGATCTTTTCCTCTTCTTTTCCTCCTTTTTGGCATCATCATTGGCCTGGGATGGGAGTGCTTCTGCTCCACTGTTGATGACGAAAGAGGCTAAAGATTGAACTTCCAAAATGCTCTCTTTCAGCATTTCAACTCCCGTGGCAATCCCAGTGCCTGCATAAGAGACTGAACTGATAGCAACTTTCAATTTCTTCTCAAAGACCTCCATGTTGTGTTGGAGACTTTGTTCAGCCTTAGTGATCCTTTCCTCCACCTTCAAGGACTCACCGCTGACCCTGCTAGCTTCAGCCAGTATCTTTGCCGACTCATCAGTGGCCTTGGCCAAAATCTCCGCAACGGACTGAGAGGTTTGATCTATCTTCCCTGACTCCAGATCCAGCTTGGATGCTGAGTCATTCATGGCCTGAGTGAAGAGCGCTCCAGCCTGAACCGCAAACCTCTCCACTGCCTGATTAAATTTTTCTTCTCTGAGAGCATCCCTCTCCTCAAGTTGCTTGAGAGTCTGCCTTAGCATTTTCTTTGTACGTTTCCTCTCACTCCTCACTGACTTGGCCGTGTCAGTCATTGTCCTCTTCAACAAAGTTAGCTCCTTGTTTGCAAGGGTGTTGTATGCTGACTTCGTCCACCTGATGTGCTTAGCCAGGGCCTTGGCTTCTTCCTCCTTCTCAGCGCGTAGCTTCATTACTTCCTCCTGAAGCTCAACTAGATTCTCTGTAATATTTTCTTTCTTCACTTCGACTATGCTAGTGAATTCAGCGCGTCCGACCCCAGTAATAAGCACATCTTTGTCTTCATCAATGACCTCGTTAGTGGCAGACTGTTTTCCCTTGTCAGTCCCTGCATCGTCAGTCCCCTTTTCAGGGTGCACTGAAGGCAGTTGAGAAGAAGTCATAGCCGCCTGCTCAGGCTCAGCTAAGCTATCTTTAACTTTGGGAACAAGTCCCTCAGAACTAGGAGTCTCCTTTGACGCCTCAACATCACCCTCCTTTGTCTCAGGGCAGGGAATCCCTTCATCGACAGATGTCTCATCGGTGGCTGAGATGTTCTCAACATCCCCAGCCATTGGTCCACCCTTGGCACCAATGTCTTTATCACCTTCCCCCTGAGTCTGAGAATCAGGGATCATAGGATCCATCTCTCTTGCTGTCTCCTCCACAGCCTTCTCCACTGCCCCATCCTGGGCATCCCCATCATCATCATCCTTATCCTCCTCTCCATCAAATCGGATGTCAGCCTCCGTTCTAGACATCCTGTCAGCCACCAGCTGCTTTAGATTTTCAAAATTCAAGAGTTGAAGCTAGTTGGTAAGCCCAAAGAAGGTACACAACCTTGCTTCCTCAGTCTCCCAGTGCTCCCAGCTACGAGCATCCACCAACATATGTTGCTCCTGCATGTTGGACTGTTTAAAGTCCAATCATACCTTTAGCTCCACAACATTAGCGAGAAGCTCCTTGTATCTGTTCAACCTGGGCCAGCACTTAGCTGCCCACTCCGTGGCATTCCCCCTCAGGGTGTTCTCCAACATTCCTCCCACCAAGTGTGCATCCAGCTCCTCCTCCTCCTGCATCTCAAGGAAGTCATCCTCTTCAGTTGGCAAGGTTTTGGGGCAATCTTTGGGGTTGGGGTATTTGGGAAAATCTTCAGGGTTAGGGATAGATGGGTCTGAGGGCTGGTCAGGCTCATGTATGGGTGAGGTTATTGGCTCTGACTCAGGTGGGTTAGAAAGATTGGCAGGTGGGGGTGTTTGTGGCTGATGGGGTGTGGGGTCAGGGTTGGTTTGGGGGGGGTTGGTTCAGGGTGTTTGGGTGATTGGGTAGGGTTGATCTCAGGCTGCAAAATCTCAGCCGTCTCGATCGTTGTTCTTACTACTTCCAAGTCAGAGGCTCTAGGAGAGCTTGACTCCTCCCTCTCACTCACTACCAGAAGGCCCTTTACTGGGGACTTTTTGAGTCCCTTCTTTAAACGTTTCAGTGGCCTCGTGCCGTGATCCTTCTCCTTCATGACATCATCGTCAGTTCCCTCAGCCTCAGATTCGGCTCTCTTGGGATCTGACTCAGTCCCTTGCCTGGTGCTCTTCCCTGATAGCACCACCCTTGCTTTCTTCTTCTCAACCTTCTCCACTACAGGCTGGGCCTCAACACGCTCAGAGGCACTCTCCTCTTCTGCCTCCTTGCTCCTTTCAAAGAGCTCATCCACTTTCTCAATGAGGCTGGTTACCACCTTTCTGGCCTTCCCAGCTGGCTTTTTAGCCTGACCCTTTGCCTTAGCATTGGGATCAGTCAGTCCTAGAATCGAGTAAGTATCACTCAGAGAAGTAAACATTACCTTCTTAGAGGAAAGACTGTCCTCCATGTCGAAGGTGTACCCATGGCAGACATGAGCAATCAGGATGGACATCCTTGTTCCAAAGGGAAGGATTGCACCGACGGAAATGTGCTTCTTGTCATCATCCCTCTTCAGTTTGTCCAGCGCAGCCTGATTGATTTGATCAAGGAAGAACTGCTCCCAGTTTGCCTCCACGCCATCAACAATGACTCCCATGATCCTCAGCTTGGGCAGGCTCAGCTGCTCATGTGAGCCTGTGGATCCCATCACCACCTTCGACACTAAGTCCACAAGAGCCCTGTACTCAGACTTCAAGGTGCTCTTGTTCTGACGTGCTCTGAATTCAGATGAGCCCGTCTTCGTCCATTTTCCCAAGAGCTCTCCTTCGGAATTCTCTTTGTAAACCCTGGGGTTGATGCCTGAAGATGGCAACTTATAGACCTCCCCGACCGCCCTCCTTAATTCAATATCGACTTCTTCCGTACTGTAAAAGGGCTCGCCGTCGTCATCTTTCTCTCCTGTCGGCTTCAGAACTGTTACCCTGGTAAAGAGTTCCCCCTTTCACAGAAATAGGTTGAAGTAGGCTTCTACGACTGCTTTCGGAAGCATAGAGATAGGGCGCATGGTGAAATATGTTTCCAACCCAACTTTGGAGATCCAGTTGAAAACTGGTTTGATCTCCTCGACATTAAGACATATACCTTCCATGGAGATGACTTGCTCCATGTGTACCAGTTTGTTGTCGACAACATCCTCAAGCTTATCTGTTGTCCAGTTGGAGTTAAGGCATGCCATTGATTTTGAAAGAGATTTTTAAAAAATCTGTGTGTTTGAGCAAGAGAATACTCAGTGTGCAGAAGTGCTTTGTGTTTGCATAAAAACCTCAAATGGCATCCTTGATTGATTAGAACAAGCCAGTTACTCAGAAGTGGGGTTGAGATTAATTCCTGAATTTGAAAGGTTTCGAAATGAAAGGCCAGGATTAATCTCAGCATCAATCAATTACCCATGTCAGTCATATTCCGTATAAAATGGACACGTATATGAAAAAGTAACTGAAGCATTAAATGCTCCACTGCGCGTGGGTTTAAATATGAAAAGACACGCTTTTAATGAAAACGGAATACCTTTAATAAAGATTTTCAGGACGAAGGACTCAGAGAGATGCTTGAAATTCACAGTAGTCAGGATAGAACTCATACCTTTCAGGGAGACATTGTAGCACCCTGATACCTCGCTGAGTCGAGTCTGGCCTGAGTTCCCCCTAAATCCTATACTGACTGCTCTCCTGGATCTAACAGTCCTAACTCCACTGACAATTCCATAAACCTTGCTTCAGCCAAAGGCTTAGTCAAGATGTCAGCTCTCTGCCTGTCAGTGTGAATTTTCTCCATCCTAATATCCTTTTTCTCCACATGATCTCGAATGAAGTGATGCATAATATCCACATGCTTGCACCTTGTGTGAAGCACTGAGTTCTGAGTAATTGCTATAGCACTATTGTAGTCACAATAGATTGGAACCTCATTAGCAAACACTTGGTAGTCTCCCAATTGTTGCCTCAACCATAAAATCTGAGCACAACAACTACCTGCAGCCATATACTCAGCCTCAGTTGTGGATGTTGCCATTGAATTCTACTTCTTACTAAACCACGAGATCAACTTACTTCCCAAAAACTGACATGTCCCTGAGGTTGATTTCCCATCAATCCTACAACCTCCATAATCTGCATCTGAATAACCTGTCAGTTCTAAGTTGTCATCTGAAGGATACCATAGTCCCATATTGACTGTCCACTTCAAATACTTAAGTATCCTCTTAGCAGCCTCCAAATGACTCCTTTTGGGATCAGACTGATACCTAGCACACACACCAACTGCAAACGTAATGTCAGGCCTACTTGCAGTCAGGTACAACAACGAACCTATCAACCCTCGATACTCAGTCTGATTTACTGAAGTTCCTTCAGTATCAGGATCCATCTTCCAATTTGTGTTCATAGGGATCCTGGTTAGATTGCTGTTCTGAACACCAAACTTTTGAATCAAGTCCCTTGTATAATTGGCCTGATTAATGAAGATACCTTGATCAGTCTGCTTGACCTGCAATCCTAGAAAGAAGTTCATCTCTCCCATCATTGACATATCAAATTTACCAGTCATCAACTTAGAGAATTTCTCACAGAGCTGATGATTTGGTGATCCAAATATTATTTCATCCACATAAATCTGGACCAAGAGAATGTCATCACCTTCAGTGATCATGAACAATGTCCTAACCAAAGTTCCCTTCTTGAACCAATGGTCTGTCAGGAATTGAGAGAGGGTATCATACCAAGCTCTTGGTGCTTGCTTAAGTCCATAAAGTGCTTTCTTCAAATGGTGTACTCTATCTCTAACCTCAAACCTGAGAGGTTGTTCAACATATACCTCTTCATTGAGTACACCATTCAGGAAGACACTCTTGACATCCATTTGATACACCTTAAACTTCTTGTATGTTGCATAAGCAAGAAACAACCTGATAGCTTCCAACTAACCACTGGAGCAAAAGTCTCATCATAGTCTATCCCTTCAGACTGACAATATCCCTTTGCCACCAGTCTAGCCTTGTTCCTTACTACAACACCATTCTTATCCTTCTTGTTCTTAAAGACCCACTTAGTACCAATAACACTTTGGTGCCTAGGTCTATCTACCAGTTCCCAAACCTGATTCCTTGTGAACTGATTCAACTCCTCTTGCATGGCTATGATCCAGTTCGAGTTAGTGAGAGCTTCTTAATGTTCTGAGGCTCTTGCTCAGAGAGAAAGCAACAGAATAGTACACTCTCACCATTGAACCATCTGGTCCTGACTCCATCAGTTGGATCACCAATGACTTGATCAATGGGATGATCCTCTAGCCATGTTCTCTTGCCTGGAGTTGTTCCCGAAGTACCTGCAATGTTAGTGTCTACAGGCTCATAAAATTCAGGAAATTGAACAGATGGGAATGAACCTGAGTCTATACCAAAGGGATTAATAAGTTCAATGTCAGGAAAGTTGATTCCCCATTGATGAGGTGACTCAGGAACCGTCTCAGCTGCGACCGCATCTTCATAGACGGTACTTACCTCAGGTTGAGCCTGTCCCTCAGTCTGAGGCTCAACTATCCCTGATGTGTTGGGCTTAGGAGTGGTTCTTGGTTCATCATCCTGATCATCGTCTTCATCCCATCTTGGAATTGTCACAGTTTTAACCTTTGGATAAGGTTGATTCTTTAAGCTCAGCCTTGTCACTCTCCTAGTGACCTCCTCAGTGTCAGGATTCAACACTCTTACCCTAGACTCATTAGGAGATTCATCAAACACAACATGCGGTGATTCTTCCACAATAAGGGTCCTACAATTGTAAACCCTGAATGCTTTACTAACTTCAGAATATCCTAAGAATATTCCATCATCAGATTTGCTATCAAAAGCTTTCAATTGGGTCTTCCTATTGTTGAGGATGAAGCACTTACAACTAAATATATGAAAGTAAGAGATACGAGGCTTCCTCTTATTCCATGTCTCATATGGGGTCTGAGCATGTTGTTGGTTCAGCATGGATCTATTCTGAGTGTAGCATGCAGTGTTGATTGCCTCAGCCCAAAATTTCTTGGGCAATCCTGACTCAGCCAGCATGGTCCTGGCAGCTTCATTCAGTGTCATGTTCCTCCTTTCAGCGACACCATTCTGTTGTGGGGTTCTAGCTGCAGAAGTCTCATGAGCTATACCAAGTTCATTACAAAAGTCAGAAATATATGAATTTATAAATTCAGTGCCCTTGTCAGATCTGATCTTAATAATGGACTGATTCTTCTCATTGCTGAGCCTTCTGAGCAACTCAGGAAGCTTCACCTGTGTTTCCTTCTTATTCAACAAGAAAATAACCCAAGTATATCTAGAATAATCATCAATAACCACAAGGGTATATTTCCTACCATTCATACTCACAGGTGTTATGGGACCAAATAAATCCATGTGCAAGAGCTGAAGAATCCTGTCAGTGGAGAATGTAGTTTTTTCTTTGAATGATGCTCTGACCTGCTTCCCCTCCTGACAAGCTTTGCACACATGATCTTTGCTAAAAACTTCATTAGGTAGACCTTCAACAAGTGATTGTCTAGAAATTTTGGTAAAAATCTTGAAGTTCAGGTGGCTTAATCGTTTATTCCATAACCAACTGAGCTCTAGAGAGCTTTTAGCAATAAAACAAGTATTAGGAATAGTGCTGCTCCAATCAGCGAGATAAACGTTACCTTTCCTGATACCTGATAGAAGCACTTGTGTTGATTTGTCCTTGACTAAACATATATTCGATGAGAACACAACACTTAAACCCTTGTCATAGAACTGACTTACTGACAATAGGTTATGCTTCAGTCCTTCCACAAAGGACACGTTTTCCACTCTGATTGTACCTATAGTCAATGTTGGTCCCACTAAGTAGATATATTGCGGAAGCTTTAAAGGTTATGTCTTTAGCAAAGTCCTTTTACAGAAGCACAATAAATAAACAAGACAATACCTAAAGAGAGCAGTAAATAGACCAGATTTATAGTGGTTTGGATTAGAAGATCCTACGTCCACTCTCTCTTTTCAACAAAGGGGCCTCACTAACCAACCAACAAACACACTTGCGTATTGGAATTGAGAAGTACCAGTTCCTTCTTATAAACCCTTTAGATCTAACTTCGATTTAAAGTCTACAGCCTTCAACCTTTTCTTAGAGATGAACATGTTGAGATCCAATTACTCCTTTTTTAGTATATATGAAAGTATGAATAATTAGAGTGCTAAGTGCGTGATAAAACTAAGGTTTGGAATATGACTTCGTGCGCGTAAGATTCTAGAGCCTTTCTTTGAGTCTGCACTCTTGTATTTATAGAGGTGATTAGGAATTAGTCGTTGGAGAGCTAATCTAACCAGATCCCTATTTAAGGAAGCTTTCAATCAATCAATTCCCTAATTGATTGATTGGGTTGGTGGGATCCTTGGATTTATTGACTTCAAAACTTTTCAATCCGATCTTGTTGACTTTGATTTGAATCACCAACGGTCAAATGCTTCCAATGCCTAACTCTGATTCTTTCAAGAGAAGGCAGGACCAGACACCAGGCAACCTCAATGTCTTCTGGTCTAGAGTTGGTTAAGAAACAAATTACTCAGGAGAATCAGGAGATAATTCTGAGCATCTTTTGTTTCACCAGACTCATCTGGTCCAGACTCGTCTGGTCTTGGGAAGGTCCTCTGCCTCTGGTCAGTCTCCTCTGATGAAGTCTTCTGGTGGAGTCCTCTGGTGAAGTCCTCTGGAAGGTCTTCTGGTAGGTCTTCTGGTGACTCTTCTGGTAAAGTCTTCTGGTCTGGCAGTTTCCCCTAGACTAAGTTCTAATCTAGTTCCTCATCTGGCTAACAGGTCTAGATGGTCCTATTACATCTTCTGGTTTGTTTTAACTCTTCAAAACTAACAACTTTTATCCTAACAATTTCCCCCTTTTTGATGGAGTTAAAACACAACCAGAACTGATCAAAAATAAAATACTTAAGCATAAAAATAATAAAAGGATAAAACCTTAGAATAGATCTTATCAGGCAAACAAGAAGACAACAAGGAGTTATCTTTTAGAAAGAGAAGATATGATCTATTAATAATAAGGATAAAAGGATTACAGATTACATTAAGTTCAGAATCCTATTCTAGGCATATCTTCTGTTCTCTTTAGGCACCAGAAACCAGTCGAAGAATCTGTCTTGGATGGCCTTCAGCTCAACAGAAGATGTTGGAGTGAAATTCGCCAACACCTTGGTCTTGTATAATCTCTTCAATTCTGCCCAATCAACCTGGTCCCCAACCATTGGAGTGTTGAGGTAGTGAAACTCAGGGGCAGTCACCTCCAGGTTGAACTCTATGGTTGAATCCATTAGCTTCTTGTACAGATCAGCATCATAGGCCTTCATCCAGGAGTGAAAGGTTCTGTTGATGAGAGCATCATCCTCTGGTGGAGGCCTTTGGATGTAGTGCTGGATAAACCATAAGGTCTTTGCTTCTCTCCACTTCTCTATCAGAGGAACAGGCGTAGTAGAGTCAAAATACCCTTATGTCCTGAGTGGCAAAATCTCCATCACTTCGACAGGAGCCTTCCTTCTCTGGCTGGATCCACTGGCACCAGAAGGAACACCAGCTTCTCTGGTCTTCTTGTTCTGCCTCCTAACATATCAGAGCCCCTGCTCTTCATCTATGTTCTTTATTATCCTTGCTTTCCTCTATTCAGGCGTCTCTTCCTTGAATCTCTTCTCTGCTTCTTCAACAACAGATTCAAGGAAGCTCTTCTTCACTTTCCTTATCTTCCTCTTGGCAGGACCAGAAATTGAGATAGGATCCTGCTCTGCATCTGTGGACTGCTCTTCTGCCGCCAGCTGCTTTGCCATGGTAAGAGATTTCAACTCTTCTATCTTCTTCTTCTGCAGCTCAGCCTGGGCCAGAGTGTTCTCCAGCAGGTCCAGACGAGCACCATGGCTAAATAGGGTCTCAAGAGTGGTCTTCACCAGATCAGTTCTGGCCTGCTCTTCCCTCTTTTTAACTTCATCAAAGAGGGGCTGCACCCCCTGCCTTATGAGATCAGGCAAGGCAGTAGAGGAGGAAGAGTGAAGATCACGTAGCTGTCTGGCCTCCTCCAGGTAGGCTTTAGATTCAGCAACTAGTCCCTCCTGCTTGGCTAGCATCTCCTGGAGTGAATCCTTGAGTTTTGCAGTCTCCAACATCTGAGAAACCAGTTCAACTTTAAGCACAGAAACTGGTCGCATCTGGTCCAGAACATACTGCTGAATCTGCCTCTGGCTCTCATGCACATCCATCTTCAGGTAGAGACAGTCAGACTTGAATGTAGCTTTAGCAGAGGTAAAGACAGTCTTGATCTGCTTCAGGAATTTCCTTCTCTCATCCTTGATCTGGTGCTCAACCAGAGCAGGCGCTAGATGCTGCATTGCCTTGGAGAATCTGCCGATCTGCTGGATTTGCTCATTAAAGAACAGCTTCATCTTTTGGAGGACAACATGAGTGACATCAAAGTCTTCTTCATCAGAGTAGAGCTCTGAAGGAAATGTGAAGTGAGGGCCAAATTTGTACGAGGGGCCCTCTGGGGAGATCATCACTCCCTGCTGGATCAGCAAGGTGCGGATCAACACCTTGGCTGCTTCTGGGGTCTCAAGTTCAGTAGGATTCTGGATGTTAAGCTTCCTCTTGAGATCAATATCCCAGGCAGTGAATGTAGATGGACTCATTTCTTCAAGCAATAACATCAGGTCCTCTACGTCCTCTAGTATGGCCTTGCTCCAGACTTTGGCGTCAGTCAGATCCGCCAAAAGTTGTAAGTGCTCCAATAGGATAGGGAAATACTCTCTTAGCCAGAGCTGAGCACTTACACTTATACTCTGCCTAATGGGACCCATTTCTGCAGATGAGAAAGTAAAGGGTTTGGGCCCAGAGGCAGAGGAGGATGGTGCTAAGTTTTCAGGCTCATGTGAAGCATCCTTATCTTCACTATCATTGCTAGATAGGCATGTGGGAGAGGAGGGAGGGGCAGGGAATCCCATTGCCAAGGAAACAGAGGGGTCTTGTTCAGTGTGAGATTGGGGAGGGGTAGGGATTTGTGAGGTAGAGATTGAGGGAATTGGTTGCTCTGCACCAGAAGAGGTTGATGGGACCTCTGGTACAGGAGCTGGGATAGGAATTTGTGAGGTGGAAGAGGGTGGAAGGGGTTGTTCTGCACCAGAGGAGGTTGATGGGACCTCTGGTACAGTGGCTGGGGGAGAGGGGTGTGTGGGGAGAGGTATTTGTGAGGAAGGGGGAGAGGGGGTTTGAGTGGGAATGGTGGAGGGAGTGTATATGGGGGTATCAGGTAATGTCTGCTCTGGTGAAGGGATGGGGGCACCAGGAGCAGGGGAGGGGTTTAGTGTATGGGTTTCTGGGGGAGAAGTAGTGGGGGTAACAAGGTTAACAGGGGTAGAAGAGGGGATAGATGGGTTTACCTCAATCGCTTGCTCTAGTGCATCTCCAAGATCAGAACCAGAGTCTGACTCTTGAAGAATGACCCTCTTGGCCTTGGACTTCTTTACCAGAGGAACCTCCTCCTCTGATTCCTCGTCGTCTAGTGGCTCATCCACCAGCAGAGTTTTCTTTCCCCTTCTTGAAGATCTGGGCTTCTTAGCAGAGGCTTTCCTGGAAACATCCTCTGGCCTCTGCTTCGTCTTGGCTGCTCCTGCCTTCTGTGTAGCCTCATTTGAACCCTTCTTCTTCAATGCAGCTTGAAGAGGGATCTGGTCATCATCTGATGAACCAGAGAACGCCACAGTTGAAGAACTAGTCGCCTCAGCCTTCTTCTTCTGGCTCTTCTTTGTCTTCTGCCCCTTAGCAGGCGAAGGCATTGCTTGGAGAGGAGGGGCAGGGATGGCTTGTTCTCCATCAGAATCGGCATGGCCATGGAGAGGGCCATCCTTGGAGAACAGGATCTTGGACTTGTGATAAGCTTTGCACCAAGAATCCTTCCATTTTTTCTCTGGAAACAGAGAGTCCAAGATCAGGGTCAGCTTCGTCCCTAAAGACACATTTGCAGTTAAGCAGAACTGCAACTCCCCAGGCTTTGAAGGGCACTCCTCCTTCTTCACCTTCACCCGGTTCTTCCTCAACACTCCCCAGAAAAACTCTGCCCAGTTACACTTCACTCCATCAAACAAGGCCCTCATAACACAGAGCCTGCCAGTGAAGATGGCATCTGTGTTATGGCTCTCACACATCAAGATCTTGACCACAATGTCAAACAAGATCTTGTACTTCTGCCTCAAGTGCTTATCCAAAAACCCCTTGGTCAAATTCTGGCATGAACTCTTGGCAAAAAGCTTGAAAGACTCCAACGCCTTGTCTTTCTTGTAAGTCAATGGGTCTACTCCTTCAGCAGAAATATTCTCGAACAGTCGGCAAAAGTCATGCTTTGAGAATACCACATCCTCCTTGTCGATCTTGGAGGAAATATGGTCATCGTGGATCTTCATGCGAACTAGGAACTGGGCTGCATATCCATCCAAGGTCCTGAAATTCCTTGGAATTGTTGAGATTAGCTTCTCCACCCCTGCTTTCTGGAGAAGTTCCAGGATGGCCAATGCCGCTGGGTTCTTGGTTGTATAGAAATCAACCACCATCTCTGACTTCATCTTTTTCATCACATAATCGTGATCAAAGTTGCACAAGGGAGCCATGTCTGTAAGAGGAATTTGAGAGAGAGAGAGAGAGAGAAAAACTTGCAGAGAAAGATTAGGGTTTGAGAGTAAGAAATTGTGAAAGGACAGATTGAAAAAGTTTTGGTTTAAATAGGGCAAGACGCGTGGCTTGAACAATTAATGAAGTGTGAACGCGTGTAAAATCAAATTTAAATTAGGGAACAAAATCAATTTTTAAATTGATTGACATTTTGCACAATTATTAAATCTGACGGCCAGGATTAAAAGACAAGTTACAGATTTAATATGGTGCGTGGGCATGGTCATTGGGACTGGGATCGAGGGAGGTTTGTGGCAGTCAAGATAAAAAGCGAAATGATTGCCTAGGCCCTCTACCCTAGTCTTAAATACACTCTGAAGATGAAACGTTTTAAGTGTAGTTACTAATTTGAAAAGTGTATCCCAATGATCAGAGGCCAGAGAAGTAAATACATACCTGTCACCTGGTATTGTAACCAGATGATACCATGGTTAGTCTGGTGTTACATCTCATCTGATGAAAACTCATCTGGTTCTGGTCAGATTAGACTCCGAATTTCTCTGGAATCAGTCTCTGCACCTCATCTGGGATGTACCTCACCTGGTACCGACCTCATCTGGTACATACCTCATCTGGAGATGTAACTTCCCTGGTATATCTAACCTGTAGGCATGTTAGTTTGAAGACATAATAAAGTATGTAATAGAATGAAACAAAGGATACTTATCTTATGTTCCCCCTAAACCAAATCTGTCTTTGGATCTAATAATCCTAACTCAAAAGCTAACGCTCTGAATCTGGTTCCAGCCAAAGGCTTAGTCAGAATATCTGCTCTCTGCTTCTCTGTTGCAATCTTTTCCATCCTTATATCTCCCTTCTCAACATGGTCTCTTATGAAGTGATGCCTTATATCAACATGTTTGCATCTGGTATGAAGAACTGGATTCTGGGTGATTGCTATTGCACTATTACTATCACAGAAGATTGGAATATCCTTAGCTCTAATCTGGTAGTCCCTTAGTTGCTGACTAATCCAGAGTAGTTGAGAACAATAGCTTCCTGCGGCCATATACTCTGCTTCTGTTGTTGATGTAGCAACTGAAGTCTGCTTCTTTGAAAACCAAGATACCAATTTATTCCCTAAAAATTGGCATGTTCCACTTGTAGACTTCCTATCTATTCTGCACCCACCATAATCTGAATCCGAATAACCACTTAACTCTAAGATATTTCAATATCTTCCTAGCTGCTTCCAAGTGACTTTTCTTAGGATTAGCTTGAAATCTGGCACACACACCAACATCAAAGGTTATATCTAGTCTGCTTGCAGTCAGGTACATAAGAGAACCAATAAGTGCCATGTACTGAGTCTGGTCCACACTTTCTCCAGACTCATCTGGATCCATGTTGAAATTTGTCATCATAGGAATCTTGGCTGCTTTGCTAGATCCTATTCCAAATTTCTATAACAAGTTTTTGATGTACTTTGCCTGATTTATGAAGATTCCCTTCTCTGATTGCTTTACCTGCAGACCTAAGAAATAATTCATCTCACCCATCATAGACATTTCAAACTGACTCTGCATGAGTTCACCAAACTTCTCACACAACTTCTTGTTAGGGGATCCAAATATAATATCATCAACATATATTTGGACCAGAAGGATGTCCTTTCCTTCTTCTTTCCTAAACAAGGTCCTGTCAATCTTACCCTTAGTAAAACCATTGTCCAAAAGAAACTGAGATAGAGTGTCATACCATGCTCTGGGTGCCTACTTTAGCCCATAAAGAGCTTTCTTAAGCTTAAACACCTTGTCACCTTGTTCAAAACCAGAAGGTTGCTCCACATACACTTCCTCAATGAGAATCCCATTAAGAAATGCAGATTTTACATCCATCTGGTATACTTTGAACTTCATGTGAACAACATATGCTAGAAACAATTTGATGGCTTCTAGTCTGGCAACAGGAGCAAAAGTCTCATCATAGTCTATTCCTTCAGACTGAGAATAGCCCTGAGCCACTAGCCTTTCCTTGTTCCTAGTAATGACATCATTATCATCTTTCTTATTTTTGAAAACCCACTTAGTGCTTATCACCTTTTGATGTCTTGGTGTGTCTACCAGCTCCCAAACATCCTGCCTGGTGAATTGATTCAACTCCTCTTGCATAGCAACAATCCAATTTGAATCTTTCAGTGCCTCTTTGATGTTCTTGGGCTCAAGCAAGGACACATAGCAACTGAATAAGGCAGCTAAGTTAAGAGTTCTCCTAGTCTGGACACCCTTAGCTGGATCTCCAATTATTAGGTCATTGGGGTGATCAACCAGGGTCCTCCAACACGTTGTCTTACCTGGTTGACCATCTGCTGCAGTACCTTGGTGATTATCACCAACTGCAGGAGAGCTTCCCCCTACAGGAGTTCCAACTTCTCCTGGTTCTGTTCCCTGTGAAGGCTTCTGCTTCAGAGAACCAGAAGATGGGTCATCATTTGAATCTGAATCTGAGTCAAGAACAGGTGGATTGACTTTGATTACTCTGGGAGTAGTCTGATTCTGTGTCTCATCAAAAACAACATGAGGTGTTTCCTCCACACAAAGTGAATTCTTATTAAAAACTCTAAATGCTTTACTGGTGTTGGAATATCCTAAAAATATTCAATCTGCCACTTTAGCATCAAAAGTTTTTAATTTGGATTTCCCATTGTCATGAATGAAACACTTACATCCAAAAACATAAAAATATGAAACAGATGGGGTTTTACCTTTCCATACCTCATATGGATCTTACTATGTCTCTGGGCAATTAGGCATCTGTTCTGAGTATAACAGGCTATGTTGATAGCTTCTACCCAAAACCTCTGTGGTGTGTTGTACTCTGCTTGAAGAGTCCTTGCAGCTTCCTTTAGGGTTCTATTCCTCCTTTCTACTACTCCATTCTGTTGGGGTGTTCTGGCAGCATATGTCTCATGAAAAATACCATGTTCCTTGCAATACTCTGCAATGTGTGAATTCAAAAACTCTATCCCTTTGTCACTTCTGATCCTGACTATGCTCTGGTTCTGCTCATTCTGAATCTGTTTGAAGAACTCCGGCAGCTTAGTGATAGTTTTATTTTTCTTAAATAAGAACACTACCCATGTGTATCTTGAAAAGTCATCTACTATCACCAAGGTGTACTTCCTTCCACTGAAACTAAGAGGAGAAACAGGTCCAAATAGGTCCATGTGAAGTAGTTGAAGTACTCTGGTTGTGGTTGTGCTCTGGACATCCTTAAAGGAGGTCTTGGGTTGTTTACCCTTCTGGCAAAAACCACAAACCTGATCCTTCTTAAACACCTCAATAGGAAGGCCTCGAATTAGACCTTTTCTGGCAATCTTGTTCAGTGTTTTGAAGTTAAGATGGCTCAATCTCTTGTGCCACAACCAGCTATCTTCTGCAGATCCTTTAGCAACCAGGCAAGCATTTCTTGGGCAACTGCTAAAATCTGCAAGATAAATGTTACCCTTCCTCAAGCCTATAAGCAAGATATCATTATAATCAGAAGAAAAGACAGTGCATGAATCACTAGAAAACTTCACTGAGTATCCCTTGTCACAAAATTGGGATACTGAAAGCAGATTATGCTTGAGTCCTTCAACATAGTAGACTTCATCTACAGATACATCATTAAAGGTCAACTTTCCAACGCCTCTGGTGACTCCATAGTTGTTGTCACCAAACATCACTAGAGAATTAATGTTGCACTCCCGTCCTATCCCGAACCGAATCAGGGCTTCTATTAGACTCTATAATTCCCCGTGTTAAAGATATCGCACGTCCATTAATTATTAAAGCTTCTGACCGCTTTAATTAATTAACATCTATTATTCCTTGAGTAGTACCACTCAACCTTGTTGTCGTACGGATTAAATCCACCTGCAGGGTTTAATACGACAATCCTTTATGAGTTTCCTCAAGGGGACGTCATCAACCTGGATCACCAGGACACGGTGCCCTAATGCCAATAAATAGACATCGTGCAAACGATGTCACTACCCAAAATACATAGTGCATTGAATCTAACAAGATTCTCACCCATAGTAAATCAAAGTAGTGAACAAGCGCTCCACATATCTAGATATCACAATTAGGGTTAAGAATTACAAGAGTCACCAAGACCTTTAGTTCTTCATAACAGTCAGAATAGAAGAACATGTCTTAACTGTGATCCATTCAATACGACATAGCGTACTAGTATGAACTAATGGCCAAGACAAGCCACTAACAAGTTCATACTACAACTTATACCAATAGTTATGTCCAGAACTATCTTAGTTGTGAATACTGTTTATATCTTATAAGGAACTGACAATGTGATCTTCTGTGTGACTACAAACCCACCACATTATCTACAATATAAGATAAATAGACATACAAGTAATACAAGCAATTAATAAGATTGCAATAATGTGAAAAACCATTTATTTCAGATAATAAGGAAATTGAATATATCCATAAAAGCCCAACAAAAGTTTGCTTTACAGTATACACCAACAAGGAACAACCTGATAGCTTCCAACCTAGCCACTGGAGCAAAAGTCTCATCATAGTCTATTCCTTCAGACTGACAATACCCTTTTGCAACCAGTCTAGCCTTGTTCCTTACCACAACACCATTCTCATCCTTCTTGTTCTTAAAGATCCACTTGGTACCAATTACGCCTTGATGCCTAGGTATATCTACCAGTTCCCAAACCTGATTCCTTGTGAACTGATTCAACTCCTCTTGCATGGCAATGATCCAGTTCGAGTCAGTGAGAGCTTCTTCAATGTTCTGAGGCTCTTGCTCAGAGAGAAAGCAACAGAACAATGCACTCTCACCATGGAACCGTCTGGTCCTGACTCCCTCAGTTGGATCACCAATGATTTGATCAATGGGATGATCTTCTAGCCATGTTCTCTTGCCAGGAGTTGTTCCTGAAGTACCTGCAATGTTAGTGTCTACAGGCTCATAAAATTCAGGAAATTGAACAGAAGAGGATGATCCTGAGTCTATACCAAAGGGATTAATAAGTTCAATGTTAGGAACATTGATTCCCCCTTGATGAGATGACCAGGAACCGTCTCAGCTGCAACAGCATCTTCATAGACGGTGCTTACTTCAGGTTGAACCTGTTCCTCAGTCTGATGCTCAACAATCCCTGATGTGCTGGGCTTATGAGTGGCACCTGATTCATCATCCTGATCGTCATCATCATCCCATCTCGGAATTGGACAGTCTTGATCTTGGGATCAGGTTGATTCTTCAAGCTCAGCCTTGTCACACTCCTTGTGACCTCCTCAGTGTCAGGATTCAACATCTTTGCCCTAGACTCATTAGCAGATTCATCAAAGACAACATGAGGTGATTCTTCAACAACAAGGGTCCTACAATTGTAAACCCTGAAGGCTTTACTAACTTCAGAATATCCTAAGAATATTCCTTCATCAGATTTGCTATCAAAGGCTTTCAACTGGGTCTTCCCATTGTTGAGGATGAAGCACTTACAACCAAATACATGAAAATAAGAAATACGAGGTTTCCTTTTGTTCCATGTCTCATATAGGGTCTGTGCATGTTGCTTGTTCAGCATGGAACTGTTCTGAGTGTAGCATGCAGTGTTGATTGCCTCAGCCCAGAATTTCTTGGGCAATCCTGACTCAGCCAGCATGGTCCTTGCAGCCTCCTTCAGTGTCATGTTCCTCCTTTCAGCGACACCATTCTGTTGTGGGGTTCTAGCTGCAGAAGTCTCATGAGCTATACCAAGTTCATTACAGAAGTCAGAAATATATGAATTTATAAATTCAGTGCCCTTGTCAGATCTGATCTTAGTAATGGGCTGATTCTTCTCATTGCTGAGTCTCCTGAGCAACTCTGGAAGCTTCACCTGTGTTTCCTTCTTATTTAACAAGAAAATAACCCAAGTATATCTAGAATAATCATCAATAACCACAAGGGTATACTTTCTACCATTCATACTCATAGGTGTTATGGGACCAAATAAATCCATGTGCAAGAGCTGAAGTATCCTGTCAGTGGAATAAGAAGCTTTTTGTTTGAATGATGCTCTGACCTGCTTCCCTTCCTGACAAGCTTTGCACACGTGATCTTTGCTAAAAACTTCATTAGGTAGACCATCAACAAGTGACTGTCTAGAAATTTTGTTAAGAATCTTGAAGTTCAGGTGGCTTAATCTTTTATGCCATAACCAACTGAGCTCTAGAGAGCTTTTAGCAACAAGACAAGTATTAGGAATAGTGCTGCTCCAATCAGCGAGATAAACATTACCTTTCCTTATACCTGATAGAAGCACCTGTGTTGATTTGTCCTTGACTGAACATGTATTCGATGAAAACTCAACACTGAACCCTTTGTCACAGAATTGACTTACTGACAGCAGGTTATGCTTCAGTCCTTCCACAAAGGACACATTTTCCACTCTGACTGTACCTATAATTAGAACACCAAAACCTTTAGTAACACCTTTTGAGTTATCACCAAAGGTTACCTGTGGACCATCTTTATCTTGATATTCTTGGAGAAGACTCTTCATTCCAGTCACGTGCCTTGAGCAACCACTGTCTAGGTACCAAACAGCTTTGATTGAGTCTCCTCTCCTCTTGTTGTGATCCACAGCCGCCTGCAAGCAAATCAGGCTTTAGGTACCCATTGGGTGTTGGGTCCTATCGTGTCAGCTGTACCCTTCGGGATCCAGACTTGCTTCACAACCCTGATTACCTCAGAGTGGTAAATCTGTCTCCCTGAAACATCAACATACACAACTTTCTTCTTCTTTGCCTGAGAGGAAGATGGTGTATGGGTGCTAGACTTAGGCTTCACAGGAGCCTGAGTGGGTGCCTTTTGGGCTGGCTTCCTGTTCTTCCTAGGTCTGGGTGTAGTAGGTCTTGGGCCTTGTTCTTGATAAGGACCCTGATTTCTATTCCCCCTAGGCAAGTGAGGGAATGGAAAGCAGTTAAAGGCCTCAGGATGCCAAAACCACGGGGGTGTCATCATATTTGGCCTTCCCTGTTGGTATTGCCAAGCATGATGGTACCCTCGCTGACCAGTCTGAGGGCTCTTGGCTTGAGTCTTCCTCTGCTTTCGCTGAGGTTTTCCCTGGCCTGAGCTCTCAGGGGCTTCCGTAGGTTGCTTTGCCTTTCCCTTGGGTTTTGGCTTAGCTACCTTAGGAGCAACCCTGACTGTGTCAACGGTTTCCTTGCCCTTATCAGTTTGACGGGCCTGGAGCACAACCTTAGGTGCACTCTGGCCTGTCTGAACAAATACCCTCTCAGTGTTACTTCCTGAAGCAACATGAGACTGACCTTGTGAGGATTTCTCAGGAACATATCCAAGTCCCTTTTTCTTGTTCCCAAGTATCTGGTTGCTATTTATTTCCTCTCTAGTCACTGAGGATTTATTCATTGCTGCAACCTTTTTCTTGAGAGAGTCCTCACTCTTTTTCAGGATTTCATGTCTGGTAAAGAGGTCATCAAACTTACTCTTAAGTACTTTCAGTTCTTCCTTCCTGACCAGCTCTTCCTCAGCCAATTCCTTCAGAATCTTCTCTCTTGGAAGACGCTCAGCATTGATTAAATCAATCTCCTGAGTTAGTCTCACAATTTGAGCTGATTCTTTAAGATCAGACTGAGTGAGTTGTTCATTCAGGTTTTAAACTTCAGTACTCAATTTCTTGTTCTCCTCAACCAAGAAGACATTAGTTTCCTGCAGTCTGGAGAAATCAACCATTAATTGATCAAGACAGATCTGAAGGTTCATTTCTCTAACTGACTCTGAGCTAAGCTCAGGATTTTGACCAGTGTAAGAAGCACAAACATAATTTGATGTTACCTCAGGCTCATCCCTAGCCATCAGACAGACATCATCGTACTCGTCATCTGAGAAGAGTTCAGGTGACCTTTCAGCAGGACCGTCAGAATCTGTTGCATCTTCAGCGACCATCGCTCTCCGATCAGCAGATCTTAGATCCCTAGTGGCTCTCCTTTCCTCTCTCTCCCTCGCACTCAGCTCCGGGCAGTCGTACTGATAGTGACCAATCTTGTTACAGTTGTAACATGCTACCTGCTCACTCACTCTTTCTTTTCTCGGTTCGGGGTTCCTCCTTGAGTCAGGTTCCCTGGTTCTTGGTGAGCTTTCAGTCTTTGTTGGATATCTATCATCGCGAGTACGTCTCTGTTCGTCTCTTCTTTCAGGTTTTAGTTTAGAATATCTCCTTTCATCACCACGTTCTCTCCCCTGGTCAGTATTCCTTCGCTCCTCATATCTCCTTGAGCTTTGGTGGGTTCCTTCAGGTTTCCTGTCACGTGAGTCCTGATAAAACTTTTTATAATGACCAAACCTGGAATTGAGCTTGTCAAATCGTCTGGCCATCAGGCTGTACTCCTCAGCGAGTTCTTCCCTGCTCATCTCCATCAGTGACTTTGATGAAGAGTTTGATGAGGGCTCAACAGGTTCAGACCTGGCCTTGAACGCCACACTTTTCTCAGGAGTTTTCTCCTTCACTTCCTCTTCTGACTGAACTTTCTTCTTTCTTTTGTTAAGATCGAATTCAAGCGCTTTGAGCTCTGAAAAAAGTAAATCAGAAGTTATGTTACTCATGTCCTGAGTGTTCTTAAGCATAATTACACTGTTGTCCCATCTCTCAGGAAGGGCATTCAGGATCTTTGAAGCAACATCTCTCCTTGGGACATCCTTGTCCAGCATCACCAACTAATTCATCAACTTGATGAATCTAGACTCCATTTGATCTATGCTCTCGTCAGGCAGCATCTCGAACGCCTCCCATTTCTGAATGGCAATGTTTCTCTTGTTCTCCTTGATCTTTTCAGATCCCTCACACATCCTTGTCAGCTCATCCCAGACCTCCTTTGCCGTCTTTAAGTTCATCAGCCTAGCTGACTCCTCGAAGGGCACCGTGTGCAAGATGATGTTTCTGGCGACGTTGTCAAGTCCCACCATCTTGATTTCATCGTTGGTCATGTCTTTCCTTTCTTTAGGAACCTGCACGCCAATCGCAAGATCCTCATATCCCAGTCCTCTGACGTTAGGAATAGTGATCTTGATCGGTCCCTCCCTTAGTACACGCGGCATCTGGTCATGGATGGCATCTAGATGTGCTTCTAATTTGAACTTCCAATAGACAAAGTTAGACACAGAGAATTCAGATAACGAAGCTTCAAGTCTCCTCGAAGTCATGATGATGCAAGTTTTATGAAAAGCAAACTCAGATCTGTTCAGTGACCACCAACAGTTTCTCCTCTGAAACTATTAGTATTCAAAGTCAGTGGTCTTTCGAACCACTGCTCTGATACCACTTGTTGGTCCCGGTACAAGACTGAGGAATACGTGTATGGGGGGAATACACGTATACCAATTTTTCAACCTTAAAACTGACTGAGTCCCCTTTGCTCAGAGTGGTAAAGAACTAGGAGCTGATAACACACCTACTGACTACACTTGGTGCGGGTCAGTTGGCTAACTATCAGTTCAAGTTCAGTGCGGAAATGTTTGAGCCCTGAAAGTTTAAAGTCTTGTTTAGTTTGCTTTCTGAAAAACTTGTTTTACTCAAACCTGAAAAGTGTTTAGTAGGGCAGTGCTCTTTTGAAGATCAGCCTGATTGATTCAGGCCTGATAAACTTGAATGCAATGAATGAACAAATAATATGGCAAGTATGCACAATATCAAAGCAGTAAGAACACAAGGAGTTTAACGTGGTTCAGAGTCTCAAGCTCCTACGTCCACGGCCTGACTTAACAGGAAATCCACTCAAGGGATTCTTGTTTTTAACGTGCCAAGGTGCACCAAGACCAGCTATCCTCACTGATCTATACAACTCCACTTACTAACACTCTAACTGACTTACTCCCAACAAGCCTAACTTAGGGTTTTGGTTTCAGTTTGGATTCCAACTAGGTTGAGATTATCCTTACAAGGCAAAGCTATGCTAAGGATTGGATAATCTCTCTAAGCTTAAGATAATTCTAATTAGCTCTTGGAATACAGAATAACTCTCAATTGCTGAGAAACACTTGGGAAATTTAGAAGGTTTCGAGTGCATCTCTTAAGGGTTGAATGCTTTGAATACTTGAGAGTTTGAGTAATTTCTGGCTTGGAAATTTCCCGTAACCTTGAATGTGTTCAAGGTCTTCTGTATTTATAGGTGATTTGAAAAACTATCTGTTGGTCCCAAAAAGGTTATCCAGCGGAAAGCGTTTTTAAGTTAATTTTAATGAAAACCCGTTTACAAAAGAAAGTGCTAGAATTGAAATGCAGAAATTTAAAGTGCAGAAAAGTAGAGAACACCGGATTTATAGTGGTTCGGACCAACTTGTCCTACGTCCACTCTCCCTTTCTTCAAAGGGGTCTTTCTCACTCTCCAACTTACTTACTCACTTACTTACTGGAATTGCGAAGTACCAGCTCCTTCGTACAACTTACAACAACCTTATCTAACAAGATGAACAGGTTGAGTAATAATCCAACTAAACTCCTAATAGAGTGTATATAAACTTGTATAAACAAGGTGAGTGATTGGAAGAGTTCGTGTGTTCTTGGTGTGCTCTCGCGCGACTCTTGTATGTTGAACTAATCCAAGCACTCCTATTTATAGTTGTAGGAATTAACTAGCCGTTGGGAACTAGCAATTCAAACAACCATAATTGGAGGAATATAATCAATCAAAGATTGATTATATGATTGATTAGTTGACTTCAATCAATCAATCAAACAATCAGATCCTCCATCAGTTGACTTCCAGATTGTCTTCTTCTCCATCAATGATCTCAAAAATCTCCTTGTCTCCAGATTACTAAGATGCTTCTGGTAGGTGAACTAATCTGTCTCTCTCATCTGGTCTGGTCTGGGGTCTTCTGGTCCTCATTCTGGGAGAGGTCTTCTGGGGAGTCCTCTGGTGAAGTCCTCTGGTGGGGTCTTCTGGTCCTCCTCTGGCCAGGCTCCTCTGGCAGACTCCTCTGGTCAGACTCCTCTGGTCCAAGCTCATCTGGTCAGACTCCTCTGGTCAGACTCCTCTGGACCTCATCTGCTCTGGCGACTCTTCTGCTCTGGTGACTCTTCTGCTCTGGTGACTCTTCTGCTCTGGACATCTCATCTGGTCACCTCTCATCTAGTCACCTCATCTGGTACCTTCTCTGGTCACCTTCTCTGGTCTGCACAGATTTCTTCCCCCTTAACCAAAGACCTATTCTAGACCAAGACTTATCTGTAGCTGACTAACAGGTTCAGCTAGTCCTATTACAAGTTCTTGTTTTAACATCCTCAAAACATCTAATCTATATCCCAACAATTTCCCCCTTTTTGATGATGTTAAAACTGTAAGAACTTTAAATAAAACAAGACAAGAAAATATTGAAACATCTAAATAGAGATTCTAGCAGGCTGGGTCAACTGATCTTCCCCCTCAAAGTATGCTCAGCTGATATTGGGGCAAAACATCAGCTGGTCTTCTTATGTATCTGCAGGCATTCAACTTTTTGGTACCCTTCTGGGTCCAGGGGGGTTAGCACAATTTTTAGGAAGCCACAAGAATAGATCATCCCTTCTTGAATCAGGTGATCTTATCTTTCTTCTATACATATCAACAAAAACACACTGAACATAAGAAGCTTCGACATGGTTATTTCTTCTAGAGGCTCTTCTTCTCTTATGAGCTTGTCCAGTAGAAGAAGTAACTTGTCTTAAAGAAACAGACTTGAAATTCTTTTGATAAGGATAAGTTTTACTAGAACCATTAAAGGTTCCAGCTGGTCTGGCAGATAACTTGAAAGTCCTCTGCAGGTGAGTAGGAGTCATCTGGTTCTGCCTCTTTTGAGAAGATCCAGATTGTCTTCTACTCTGCTGGCCTGGCTGAGGTCTTTTATTCTGGGTATAGCCCTTCTTAAAATTCCTCCTCTGCCTTTTGGGTTTTTGAGTTTTAGGACTCATCTGCCCATTAGGCTGAGTTGCCTGGTCAGCTGGCCTTTTACCCTTATCAATAAAATTACTAGTCTGTTCTTCTTTCTGAACATGTGAGGATTCAGGTTTGGAATAACCAAGGCCTGTTTTATCATGCTCTCTTTGAGATGAGGCAGCTATATGAGACACAGCATTGTTTGCTATAGTCAGCTGCTCCAGTCTCAGCTTGAGCTTGTCCTCACTATCTTTTACAATTTTGTTTTGATGGAAGAGTTCATCGAACTTAGCTTCCAGCAGAGTATATTCATTATCTTTCTCAATGTTTTCAGCAAGCAACTTTTCTATTAGCTTAGTTTGTTCATCACATCTGGTTTTCAAGTCAGTGGACTCTTCTACCAGAGTTTGAACTTGTTCAGCTGGTAGATCAGCTGGGTTGTTAAAACCTTGTGAAAGCTTCTGATTTTCTGCTTTCAACTTTGTGTTCTTTTCTTCCAACTTTTGACAAAGTTGTATCAAAGTTTGGAGATCTAATAGCATTTTCTGCATATCAGACTCCTCTGATTGTTCAGAAAACGAAGAATAAGAAGAAGAAGAGGGAGTTTGATTGCATACCTCGTCTGTCATAAGACAAACCTCTTCGTCTGGTCCAAAATTAGATGATGAACCAGAAGTGGATACCTCATCTTCCTCCTCTGCTAAGCTTCTTTTGGAGTACCTCCTGGTGTCTCTCTTACTGCATCTCTTTGAGCCCATTTCTGCAAAATTTGTTAGCACAACAAATATTTGGGTTTTCAAAAAAATGGATCTGCCCTGGTGACCACCGAGATAATTTCAAAACAGTGGTCTGTAGGACATACTGCTCTGATACCACTTGTTGGTCCCAAAAAGTTTATCCAGCAGAAAGCGTTTTTAAGTTAATTTTAATGAAAACCCGTTTACAAAAGAAAGTGCTAGAATTGAAATGCAGAAATTTAAAGTGCAGAAAAGTAGAGAACACCAGATTTATAGTGGTTCGGACCAACTTGTCCTACGTCCACTCTCCCTTTCTTCAAAGGGGTCTTTCTCACTCTCCAACTTACTTACTCACTTACTTACTGGAATTGTGAAGTACCAGCTCCTTCGTACAACTTACAACAACCTTATCTAACAAGATGAACAGGTTGAGTAATAATCCAACTAAACTCCTAATAGAGTGTATATAAACTTGTATAAACAAGGTGAGTGATTGGAAGAGTTCGTGTGTTCTTGGTGTGCTCTCGCGCGACTCTTGTATGTTGAACTAATCCAAGCACTCCTATTTATAGTTGTAGGAATTAACTAGCCGTTGGGAACTAGCAATTCAAACAACCATAATTGGAGGAATATAATCAATCAAAGATTGATTATATGATTGATTAGTTGACTTCAATCAATCAATCAAACAATCAGATCCTCCATCAGTTGACTTCCAGATTGTCTTCTTCTCCATCAATGATCTCAAAAATCTCCTTGTCTCCAGATTACTAAGATGCTTCTGGTAGGTGAACTAATCTGTCTCTCTCATCTGGTCTGGTCTGGGGTCTTCTGGTCCTCATTCTGGGAGAGGTCTTCTGGGGAGTCCTCTGGTGAAGTCCTCTGGTGGGGTCTTCTGGTCCTCCTCTGGCCAGGCTCCTCTGGCAGACTCCTCTGGTCAGACTCCTCTGGTCCAAGCTCATCTGGTCAGACTCCTCTGGTCAGACTCCTCTGGACCTCATCTGCTCTGGCGACTCTTCTGCTCTGGTGACTCTTCTGCTCTGGACATCTCATCTGGTCACCTCTCATCTAGTCACCTCATCTGGTACCTTCTCTGGTCACCTTCTCTGGTCTGCACAGATTTCTTCCCCCTTAACCAAAGACCTATTCTAGACCAAGACTTATCTGTAGCTGACTAACAGGTTCAGCTAGTCCTATTACAAGTTCTTGTTTTAACATCCTCAAAACATCTAATCTATATCCCAACAATTTCCCCCTTTTTGATGATGTTAAAACTGTAAGAACTTTAAATAAAACAAGACAAGAAAATATTGAAACATCTAAATAGAGATTCTAGCAGGCTGGGTCAACTGATCTTCCCCCTCAAAGTATGCTCAGCTGATATTGGGGCAAAACATCAGCTGGTCTTCTTATGTATCTGCAGGCATTCAACTTTTTGGTACCCTTCTGGGTCCAGGGGGGTTAGCACAATTTTTAGGAAGCCACAAGAATAGATCATCCCTTCTTGAATCAGGTGATCTTATCTTTCTTCTATACATATCAACAAAAACACACTGAACATAAGAAGCTTCGACATGGTTATTTCTTCTAGAGGCTCTTCTTCTCTTATGAGCTTGTCCAGTAGAAGAAGTAACTTGTCTTAAAGAAACAGACTTGAAATTCTTTTGATAAGGATAAGTTTTACTAGAACCATTAAAGGTTCCAGCTGGTCTGGCAGATGACTTGAAAGTCCTCTGCAGGTGAGTAGGAGTCATCTGGTTCTGCCTCTTTTGAGAAGATCCAGATTGTCTTCTACTCTGCTGGCCTGGCTGAGGTCTTTTATTCTGGGTATAGCCCTTCTTAAAATTCCTCCTCTGCCTTTTGGGTTTTTGAGTTTTAGGACTCATCTGCCCATTAGGCTGAGTTGCCTGGTCAGCTGGCCTTTTACCCTTATCAATAAAATTACTAGTCTGTTCTTCTTTCTGAACATGTGAGGATTCAGGTTTGGAATAACCAAGGCCTGTTTTATCATGCTCTCTTTGAGATGAGGCAGCTATATGAGACACAGCATTGTTTGCTATAGTCAGCTGCTCCAGTCTCAGCTTGAGCTTGTCCTCACTATCTTTTACAATTTTGTTTTGATGGAAGAGTTCATCGAACTTAGCTTCCAGCAGAGTATATTCATTATCTTTCTCAATGTTTTCAGCAAGCAACTTTTCTATTAGCTTAGTTTGTTCATCACATCTGGTTTTCAAGTCAGTGGACTCTTCTACCAGAGTTTGAACTTGTTCAGCTGGTAGATCAGCTGGGTTGTTAAAACCTTGTGAAAGCTTCTGATTTTCTGCTTTCAACTTTGTGTTCTTTTCTTCCAACTTTTGACAAAGTTGTATCAAAGTTTGGAGATCTAATAGCATTTTCTGCATATCAGACTCCTCTGATTGTTCAGAAAACGAAGAATAAGAAGAAGAAGAGGGAGTTTGATTGCATACCTCGTCTGTCATAAGACAAACCTCTTCGTCTGGTCCAAAATTAGATGATGAACCAGAAGTGGATACCTCATCTTCCTCCTCTGCTAAGCTTCTTTTGGAGTACCTCCTGGTGTCTCTCTTACTGCATCTCTTTGAGCCCATTTCTGCAAAATTTGTTAGCACAACAAATATTTGGGTTTTCAAAAAAATGGATCTGCCCTGGTGACCACCGAGATAATTTCAAAACAGTGGTCTGTAGGACATACTGCTCTGATACCACTTGTTGGTCCCAAAAAGGTTATCCAGCAGAAAGCGTTTTTAAGTTAATTTTAATGAAAACCCGTTTACAAAAGAAAGTGCTAGAATTGAAATGCAGAAATTTAAAGTGCAGAAAAGTAGAGAACACCAGATTTATAGTGGTTCGGACCAACTTGTCCTACGTCCACTCTCCCTTTCTTCAAAGGGGTCTTTCTCACTCTCCAACTTACTTACTCACTTACTTACTGGAATTGTGAAGTACCAGCTCCTTCGTACAACTTACAACAACCTTATCTAACAAGATGAACAGGTTGAGTAATAATCCAACTAAACTCCTAATAGAGTGTATATAAACTTGTATAAACAAGGTGAGTGATTGGAAGAGTTCGTGTGTTCTTGGTGTGCTCTCGCGCGACTCTTGTATGTTGAACTAATCCAAGCACTCCTATTTATAGTTGTAGGAATTAACTAGCCGTTGGGAACTAGCAATTCAAACAACCATAATTGGAGGAATATAATCAATCAAAGATTGATTATATGATTGATTAGTTGACTTCAATCAATCAATCAAACAATCAGATCCTCCATCAGTTGACTTCCAGATTGCCTTCTTCTCCATCAATGATCTCAAAAATCTCCTTGTCTCCAGATTACTAAGATGCTTCTGGTAGGTGAACTAATCCGTCTCTCTCATCTGGTCTGGTCTGGGGTCTTCTGGTCCTCATTCTGGGAGAGGTCTTCTGGGGAGTCCTCTGGTGAAGTCCTCTGGTGGGGTCTTCTGGTCCTCCTCTGGCCAGGCTCCTCTGGCAGACTCCTCTGGTCAGACTCCTCTGGTCCAAGCTCATCTGGTCAGACTCCTCTGGTCAGACTCCTCTGGACCTCATCTGCTCTGGCGACTCTTCTGCTCTGGTGACTCTTCTGCTCTGGTGACTCTTCTGCTCTGGACATCTCATCTGGTCACCTCTCATCTGGTCACCTCATCTGGTACCTTCTCTGGTCACCTTCTCTGGTCTGCACAGATTTCTTCCCCCTTAACCAAAGACCTATTCTAGACCAAGACTAATCTGTAGCTGACTAACAGGTTCAGCTAGTCCTATTACAAGTTCTTGTTTTAACATCCTCAAAACATCTAATCTATATCCCAACACTATCCGTTGGAGAGATAGCCTTTCTTGTCAACTATGTAGAGTGGCTTCAAATGGACATATCTTCATGCAGCAGCCATCCTTGCATGGATTTGGTATTTGCATTAAATGCACATTGAATGCTTGCCCGTTGAATATGCAGTCTGAATTCAGTCTTCATGTCAGGTTCCGTACGTGCGTGTCCTTCTCGGATTGGTCCACGTCATCAGGTTGGTGAGAATGTCAGAACTTATTCCTGAGCTTCAGGCTTGTCTTATTAAGTTCATTTTGTCTTGAGCCCACCAGTCTTGTCCTGACGCTGAAATTCCTTTTGCATTGCTTGGCTCTACTCAAAGTCTTCCCATTAACTCAGTGACATCCTGTTCCCTTCAGGACTGAGTTAGTAATGACCTCAGGGTCATACTCTTCATCACTGACACTTACTCAGCCAGCTTAGAGGGCTGCCATAAGTTCAGGATGGTGCTCTTCGTCTTCAGGCTCTGAGTCTTGATTGTCTCCAGTGAGTTCTCCTCTCACTGAGTTCCTGTGAAGTGTAAAATGACTAAGTACTAATCCTTACCAAGACTAGCCTGACAAAGACAGATTAAGACAATCATCTTTTCAGGGGCTTTGGGATCTTAATCAAAACTGACAATGTCCCAACATAACACTATTCCAGTTCCTAAGCCTTTTTGTCCCAATTTGAGTGGAGAATAGGAAAAGTGTGAATGTGAAGGGATTGAATTGAGTTGAGAAAGGAAAATGTTGTTGTTGAGTGAATATGAGAAGAAGGTGTGATGGAATTTGAGTTGTGGGAAAGAGAAAAAAATTGAGAATGAGCAAAAAAAAAAAGAAAAAAAATGAGCTCATGTGTTTATGCGGAAAAGAAAAAAAAAGTGATTGAAAAAAAAAAGTGAAAGGAGTTAGAAAGAAAAAAATTGAAGTGTTGAGAGTAGTGGAATTGAAAATGTGAGGATTGAAAATATTTGAAGTGGTCTGTTCCTAATCTCGAAGTACCGAAGTTTGATTTTATATTCTTCATTCACTTGAGTCACTTTACCATATTGTTATCCCACCTGTCCAAAGAGCCTACATTACAACCTTGAGAAAAGTCCTTTTTGATTCGGCATTAATTTCTAGAGTATGGTCGGAGTTAAGAGTGCTTACAAGCGTATGGCTGCCAATATGTGTGATTGATTGTTTGAGTGAGTCCCTTTATCATTGATATACACTTGTGAGAGAGTGAAACACATCGTAGAGTGCACATCCATGTTTGATTTTGGTGATTCTTGCTGTTGTTGCATGAGTATGATGAGGGAAGGTGAGTGAGTATACTTGTGATTGATCTTTGAAGCTCGAATTCATTTACTTGCATGATTTGATTTGTTGACTCATTCCTAACAATTTCACTTGAATTATTATTTCGTTGCTTGAGGACAATCAACATGGTAAGTTTGGGGGGTTGATTAGGCGTGAAATTACCATGATTCGTCACTCGAAATGCCCTAGTTTTGGTTGATTTTGTTGAGTATTTAGAGTCAATTGCGTATCATTTTCATAAACTAATGAATTTGTCTCTTTGATGCTCATAGATGAATAGAGGGCGAAAACAGGAGTTCGTAGGACTTTGAATCGACTCAAACGGATGCCCGGATTAGAAGATATCGAAGAAATACGAAAAGTATTAGTTCGAGGGAGCAAAAGTATCATTGGAGTGCACAAGCTAGAGGAGCTCGAGCACTAGCGCTCGAGCAGTCGTGCATAGCGCACGGGAGGATGCAACTCGTGCACAAGTGAACGAGTACTCGTGCATAGCGCACGAGCAAGAGAGTCAGTCGTGCACTAGTGCACGAGCTAGGCTGGTCGTGCGTTTTTGGCTCTCTGGACGTTTTGAAGTGCTCGAGTTGAAGGAGCTCGTGCACTAGTGCACGAGCAAGCGCGGAATTTTGGCCCACGAGATCCCGACTCGACCCGTTGCTTATATATACCTCCCCGAACACGTTTTAAGGAGATTACACACGAATTATCACATACCAAATCACTTTTAGGCTTAGTTTTTAGAGAGAGAAAGAGGAGCAAGCTTTAATTTTACGTTTTGAGGTTTTTCTTTACGAATTCACATAACGGTTTTACTTTTTAGTTTAGTTTCTTCATACCTTTGTTATTGAACACGTTTAAATTTCGTCTTATTAATTTAATTTCAGTTCTTAAATTTATTTTCTTTCAAAACCCTAGTTCATGCTTTCTAATTTTTCAATTCAATTCATCATGTTTATGTTCTTTACTTCGTCAATTGTTCTTGTTTACGTAAAACCCATGTCTAGCTAAAACCCCTGCATGCTTGGGGTAGGATGAACTCGTAGAAGTAGGTTGTGGGTACGTAATTAGGGTAACTTGTGACGTTAGGTTTTAATTCTCTTAATTAATGAATTCTTAAAATTAATTTTAACTTTCCTTTTGATTTTAGTTCGAAAAGTGTTAGAGAGAGGACGACCGCATCACTCTTTAACAACTAATAGACTTAACTAGAGAATTTAGAAGAGGTTAATTCATCTACCGGTTTAGCTATGAAGGACGGCCGTATCACCATTAGTTAAATTAGGGTCACATTAATTAAGCACAATCTATTAACTTATTAGTGGATTAGTGAAGTCGAGTGTTAGGGTAAAGTATTAGGGTTTAGAATCTTGAGCTTTCATCTTGCATTCTTTTACTTAGGTTATTTCTTGCGCGTCACAGTTATTTTGATTATGTACCTGCTCCGTTAGTATACGTAGGGATTCCTATCCTGAGCATCACCATCACATACTTGCATACAAACCTTAGTTAATTCGTCCTATTTAGTATTTTAGTTTATTTTAATTTCAATTAATCTTTCAAAAAAATCCAAAAAACATTTCACTCATATTAACTACGACGCGTAGATCTTCAGGGATCTATTTCGCATACATACCTTCCCTTGGGTTCGATAATACTTGGTCCCTGTACTTGCCTATACTACAGTGAACCCGTACTCTTGCGGGGAAGCTACTAGTAAAAGCTAGTATTTTCGATTCAAGTCATCTGGTCAGTCTTCTCTGATGAAGTCTTCTGGTGGAGTCCTCTGGTGAAGTCCTCTGGAAGGTCTTCTGGTGACTCTTCTGGTGAAGTCTCCTGGTCTGACAGTTCCCCCTAGACTAAGTCCTAATCTAGTTCCTCATCTGGCTAACATGTCCAGATGGTCCTATTACATCTTCTGGTTTGTTTTAACTCTTCAAAACTAACAACTTTTATCCTAACAGTCAAGACACCAAAACCCTTAGTAACATCTTTTGAGTTATCACCAAAGGTTACCTGTGGACCATCTCTAGCTTAAAATTCTTGGGGAAGACTCTTTATTCCAGTCATATGCCTTGAGCATCCGCTGTCTAGGTACCAAACAACTTTATTTGAGTCTCCTCTCCTCTTGTTGTGATCCACAGCCGCCTGCAAGAAAATTAGGCTTTAGGTACCCATTGGGTGTTGGGTCCTATTGTGTCAGCTGTACCCTTCAGGATCCAGACTAGCTTAACTACCCTGATTGCCTAAGAGTGGTAAATCTGTCTCCCTGAAACATCAACATACACAACTTTCTTCTTCTTTGCCTGAGAGGAAGATGGTGTATGAGTGCTAGACTTAGGTTTCACAGGAGCCTGAGTGGGTGCCTTTTGGGCTTGCTTTCTGTTTTTCCTAGGTCTGGGTGCAGTAGGTCTTGGGCCTTGTTCTTGATAAGGACCCTGTGTTCTATTCCCCCTAGGTAAGTGAGGGAATGGAAAACAGTTAAAGGCCTCAGGATGCCAAAACCATGGGGGTGTCATCATGTTTCGCCTTCCCTGTTGGTATTGCCAAGCATGATGGTACCCTCACTGACCAGTCTGAGGGCTCTTGGCCTGAGTCTTCCTCTGCTTTCGCTGAGGCTTTCTCTGGCCTGAGCTCTCAGGGACCTCCTTTGGTTACTTTGCCTTTCCCTTGGGTTTTGGCTTAGCAACCTTGGGGGCAACCCTGACTAAGTCAACAGTTTCCTTGCCTTTATTAGTTTGACGGGCCTGAAGTACAACCTTAGGTGCACTCTGGCCTGCCTGAACAAATACCCTCTCAGTGTTGCTCCCTGAAGCAACATGAGACTGACCTTGTGAGGATTTCTTTGGAACATAACCAAGTCCCTTTTTCTCGTTCCCAAGCATCTGGTTGCTATTTAATTATTTCTGCAACCTTTTGCTTGAGTGAGTCCTCACTCTTTTTCAGGATTTCATGTCTGGCAAAGAGGTCATCAAACTTACTCTTAAGTACTTTCAGTTCTTCCTTCCTGACCAACTCTTCATCAACCAGTTCTTTCAGAATTTTCTCTCTTGGGATACGCTCAGCATTGATCAAATCAATTTCCTGAGTTAGTCTCACAATCTGAGCAGATTCTTTAAGATCAGACTGAGTAAGCTGATCATTCAGGCTCTGGACCTCAGTACTCAATTTCTTGTTCTCCTCTACCAAGAAGACATTAGTTTCCTGCAATCTGGAGAAATCAACCATCAATTGATCCAGACAGGTCTGAAGGTTCATTTCTCTGACTGACTCTGAGCTAAGCTCAGGATTTTGACCATTGTAGGAACCACATACATAGTTAGATGTTACCTCAGATTCCTCCCTTGCCATAAGGCAGACATCATCGTACTCATCGTCAGAAAAGAATTCAGGCGACCTCTCCTCAGGACCATCCAAGTCAGTTGCATCCTCGGTGAGCATGGCTCTCCGGTCAGCAAGTCTCTGGTCTCTCTTGGCCCTCCTGTCCTCTCTTTCCCTTGCACTCAGTTTCGGACAATCATACTGATAGTGCCCGCTCTTGTTACAGTTGTAACATGTTGCTTGCTCATCTCCTCTTTCTTTCCTAGGTTCAGGGTTCCTCCTTGAGTCAGGTTCCCTCTATCTTGATGAGCTTTCAGCCTTCCCTGAGTGCTTGTCATCATGAGTACGTCTCTGTTCATCTCTACGATCGGGCTTTGGATCTAAATATCTTCTTTCATCGCCACGATCTCTCCTCTGGTCAGTGTTTCTCCTTTCCTCATATCTCCTCGAGCTTTGGTGGGTTCCTTCAGGTTTCCTGTCACGTGAGTCCTGATAAAATTTCTTATAACGACCAAACCTGGAATTAAGCTTCTCAAAGCGTCTGGCCATCAGGCTGTACTCCTCAGCAAACTCTTCCTTGCTCATCTCCATCAGTGACTTTGATAAAGACTCACCAGGTTTAGACCTGGCCTTGAACACCACACTTTTCTCAGGAGTTTTCTCTTTCTCTTCCTCTTCCTGCTGAACTTTCTTCTTTCTTTTGTTGAGATCATATTCCAGTGCTTTGTGCTCTGAAAAAAGTAAAGCAGAAGTTATGTTACTCATATCCTGAGTGTTCTTAAGCATGATTACACTGCTGTCCCATCTCTCAGGAAGGGCATTCAGGATCTTTGAAGCAACATCTCTCTTAGGGACATCCTTGTCCAGCATCACCAACTCATTCATCAACTTGATGAATCTTGACTCCATCTGATCGATAGTCTCATCAGGCAGCATCTCGAACGCTTCAAACTTCTGAATGACAATATTTCTCTTGTTCTCCTTTATCTTTTCTGACCCCTCGTACATCCTGGTCAGCTCATCCCAAACCTCCTTTGCCCGTCTTTAAGTTCATCAGCCTTGTTGACTCCTCATAAGGTACCGTATGCAAAATGATGTTCCTGGCCACATTGTCCAGTCCCACCATCTTGATTTCGTCATTGGTCATATCTTTCCTTTCCTTAGGAACCATAGTGATCTTAATCGGTCCTTTCCTGAGAACACGCGTCATTTGGTCATGGATGGCATCAAGATGCGCTTCTAGTCTGAACTTCCAATAGACAAAGTTAGACACAGAGAATTCAGGTAACGAAGCCTCAAGTCTCCTCGAAGTCATGATTATGCAAGTTTTATGAAAAGCAAACTCAGATCTGTTCTGTGACCACCAACAGTTTCTCCTCTGAAACTATTAGTATTCAAAGTCAGTGGTCTTTTGAACCACTGCTCTGATACCACTTGTTGGTCCCGGTACAAGACTGATGAATACGTGTATGGTGGGAATACACGTATACCAATTTTTCAACTTATAACCTTGCTGAGTCCCATTTACTCAAGAGTGATAAAGAACTGAGAGTTGATAATCTCCCCACTGACTACACTTAGTGCGGGTCAGTTGGCTGACTATCAATTCGAGTTCAGTGTGGAAATGTGTGAGCCCTGATAGTTTAAAGTCTAGTTTAGTTTGCTTTCTAAAAACTTGATTACTCAATTCTGAAATAGTGATTAGTAGGGAAGTGCTCTAGTTTGATGATCAGGCTGATTGATTCAGCTTGATAAAACCAAAACGCTATGAATGAACAAGTAAAATGAAAAGTAAGCACAATATCAAAGCAGTAAGAACACAGGGAGTTTAACGTGGTTCAGAGACTCAAGCTCCTACGTCCACGCCCTGATTTAATAGGAAATCCACTCAAGGGATTCTTATTTTTAACGTGCCAAGGTGCACCAAGATCAGCTACCTCACTGACCTATACAAACTCCTCCAACTAACTCACTAACTTAACTTACTACCAACAAACCAAACTTAGGGTTTTGGTTTCAGTTTGGATTCCAACTAGGTTGTGATTATCCTTATAAGACAAAGCTATGCTAAGGATTGGATAATCACTCTAAGCTTAAGATATTGCTAATACGCTCTTTGGAATATAGAATAACTCTCATATACTAAGAAACACTTGGGAAATTTAACTGGTTTTGAGTGCTTCTTATAAAGACTGAATGTTTTGAATGCTTGAGAGTTTGAGTAATTTTTGGCTTGGAAATTTCCCGTAACCTTGAATGGGTTCAAGGCCTTCTGTATTTATAGGTGATTTGAAAACTATCCGTTGGAAGAGATAGCCTTCTGGTCATCTATGTAGAGTGGCTCAAACGGACATATTTCCCATGCATCAGCCATCCTTGCATGGATTAGGGAACTTGTATTTAATGCACCATTTAATGCTTGCCCGTTGAATATGCAGTCTGAAGTCAGTCTTCGTGTCAAGTTCCGTACGTGCGTGTCCTTCCCGGATTGGGCCACGTCATCAGGTTGATGAGAATGTCAAAACTTATTCTTGGGCTTCAGACTTGTCTTATTAAGTTCTTTTTGTCTCGAGCACAACGGTCTTGTCCTGACAATTACATTCCTTTTACATTGCTTGTCTCTACTCCAAGTCTTTCCCATAAACTCAGTATCAACCTGTTCCCTTCAGGACTGAGTTAGTAATAACCTCAGGGTCTTACTCTTCATCACTGAAGCTTACTGATCAGCCAGCTTAGAAAACTGCCATAAGTTCAGGATGGTGCTCTTCGTCCTCAGGCTCTTGTCTTGATTGTCATCAGTGAGTTCTCCTCTCACTGAGTACCTGTGAAGTGTAAAAGACTAAGTGCAAAACCTAACCAAGACTAGCCTGACAAAGACAACAAAGGCAACTCATCTTTTCGGGGGCTTTGGGATCTTAATCAAAACTGACCATGTCCCAACACTCATGGACGAGGATGCCTTTCAGATTGAAGAATGCCGGGGCAACATACCAAAGGTTAGTGAAAACCATGTTCGCCAACCAAATAGGAAAAATAATGGAGGTCTATATCGACAATATCGTGGTCAAGAGCATGAAGAAGGAAGACCACCTCCGGGACCTCGCCGAGGCTTTCACAATCCTGAGAGCTTACAACATGAAGCTCAACCCGAAGAAATACCACTTCGGCGTTAGTAAGGGAAATTTTTTTGGCCACATTGTCAGTCAGAGGGGCATCGAGGCTAACCCGTCCAAAATCAAGGTGATCTTTGACATGACGGAGCCAAAGACGGTATGCCAAGTTCAGGTGCTGATTGGACGATTGGCCGCGCTAAACAGGTTCATTTCGAGGCTAGGCGACAAGAGCAAGCCATTCTTTTCCACCATCAAAGACAAAAAGTTCTCTTGGAATAGAGAGAGTCAATTGGCGTTCATCAAGCTAAAGGAGTACCTAGCCAATCCCAAGATCTTGGTCAAACCAATACCAGACAGAAGCTCTTCCTCTATCTAGCCACATTCGACAGCGCTCTGAGCGCCGTGTTGGTATGGGCCGAGGGGCAAGACTACTTGCTAATATACTACATAAGCAAAGTTCTGCATGGGGCCAAGGTCAGATACTCCCCGTTGGAAAAAAATTGCCTATGCTTTAGTAATGAGCGTTAGGAAGTTGAGGCCTTATTTCTTTGATCATCAAGTCGAGGTCTTGACAACCCTCCATCTTCGGCAAGTGCTACATCGTCCAGACACTATTGGGCGCCTGATCAAATGGTCCCTGGAAGTATCTCAGTACGGGCTCCCTTATGCACCCAGAACAGCCATCAAGGGCCAGATACTCGCCGACTTCATCATGGAATTGATGTATCCTCTACACCCGTCCAAGATAAACTACCCGGCTTGGAAGCTATACGTGGACGGCTCCTCGACAAGCTCATGTGTCGGGGTGGGGACGGGGCCGGATGGCCAATGTTTCACCAATGCCATCAGATTCTAATTCTAGGCCACGAACAACAAGACGGAGTACGAGTCTCTCATCAGCGGCCTCGACCTAGCCATCACTGTCGGGGTTCGAAGACTTAACATCTTCATGGACTCACTTTTGGTGGTGAACCAGTTGACAGGGGAGTACGAGGTGCGAGACGAGAAGATGATCAAATACTACGAGCATGTCGTCAAGCTATGCAAGAAGTTCACCAGGTCTACATCGAGCAGATCCTAAGGGAACAAAATTTGTAGGCAGACACTCTATCAAAGCTAGCCACATTGGAAGATGCATCCGACCTCTCTAACATCAATCTAACTAAGCTCCATGCCCCCTCCATAAGCCAACAACTAGTGGCTCCAGTTGAGGACGAGATACCAAACTGGATGATGTCAATACTAGCGTACCTGAAGGACGACACCCTACCAAAAGACCGTGTTCAATCTCGACAACTGGAGCTTAGGGCGACGAGGTACACGGTCGTCAATAACCAGCTGTACAAGAGAAGTTTCACCTTACCCCTCCTTAAGTGTATCACCCCGAAGTAAGGGAAGCTCATTTTCGACACGATCCACAGTGGAATCTATGGAAATCACGCCGGGGGGCAGTCCTTGTACCACAAAACCTTGAGGCAGGGATACTTTTAGATTAGCATGCGTCAAGACGCGATCGCCTATGCCAAATCCTGTCATCAATGCCAAACCGTGGCTCCAATCATCAAGGTGGCACCGGAGAACCTCACGTCGATGTTCAGCCCTTGGTCATTCGCCCAATGGGGAATAGACCTCATAGGGTCCAATACCCACAGCGTCGAGGAGGAGGAGGTTTGTCGTGGTCGCGATGGACTACTTCACCAAATGGGTTGAGGCAGAGGCTCTGACCACCATTGACCAGGCACAGATCATCAAGTTTATTGGTCCCGGTACAAGACTGAGTGATACGTGTATGAGGGGAGGGGGGGAGAGGAATACACGTATACAAATTTTTCTGACTTCCAAACTGACTGAGTCCCCTTAACTCAGAGTGATGTAGAACACTGAGTAGATAATCCACCTACTAACAACACTGAGTGCAAGTCAGTTGGATAACTATCTACTTATGTTCAGTGCGGAATTTGTGAGCCCTGAAAGTTTATAGTCTTGTTTTAGTTTGCTTACTGAAAACTTGTTTTCTTTCTTAAGAAGTCGTGGTTAGAAGGGCAGTGCTCAGTTTAATGATATGGCTGATTGATTCAGGCCTGATAAACAATACAATGAATGGCTTAGCCAAATGAATAATTAAGAGCAATAATCAAAGCAATAAAGGCACCGGGAGTTTAACGTGGTTCAGAGACTCAAGCTCCTACGTTCACGGTCTTGATTGAAGAGGAGGATCCATTAAGGATTGACTTGTTTTTAACGTGCCAAGGTGCACCAAGATCAGCTTCACGTACTGACCCTTACAAACTCCTTCTAACTCACTCACTTAACTTCCACCAATAAACCTGACTAGAGGGCTTTGGTTTCAGTTTGGTTTCCAACTAAGGTTGTGATTATCCTTACAAGACAAGGCTATGCTAAGGATGAATAATCACACTAAGCTTAAGAAATAACTTGGTTTGCTCAGTGGAATACAGAATAACTCTCTAACTAGAAACACTTGGGAAATCTAAGAGGTTTTGAGTGCTTCTTTTAATGCTGAATGCTTTGTACGCTGAGAGTTTGAGTAATTTCTTGGCTTCAAAATTTCCCGTAACCTTGCTTGAGTCCAAGGTCTTCTGTATTTATAGGCAACTTTGAAAAACTATCCGTTGGAAGAGATATCCTTCTAGGTTGTCTTCTTGTAGGATTTGTTCAATGGATATATCTCCCATGCAGCAGCCGTCCTTGCATAGATTTGGAAATTGTATTTAATTCTTGCCCTTTGAAAATATGCAGGAATGTCAGGTTCAAGTCAGTGTCCGTACATGACCTGGCACTTTCTGATTGGTCCACGTCATCAGGTAGGTGAGAATGCCAGAACTCATTCTTCATTTCAGTCTTGTCTTTACTGAGTTCAGGTTTATCCTCATCTACGTACATTTCCCAGTGCTGACATTCCTTTTTGGCTTGCTTGGATCCTACTCCAAGTCTTTTCTCAATACTTAGTGCGATCCTGTTCCCTATATGACTGAGTTAGCAATGATCTCAGGATCATGCTCTTCATCTTGACACTTACTCAGTCAGCTTAGATGAACTGTCATAAGCTCAGGATGGTGTTCTTGTGTCTTCAAGCTTCAGTCTTGATTGTCATCAATGAGTACTCCTCTCATTGAGTTCCTGTGAAATGTAAAATATACTAACTTACAAACCTAACCAAGACTAGCCTGACTATTACAAACACTTAGGCAAGTCATCTTTTCAGGGGCTTTGGGATCAACTCAAAACTGACATTGTCCCAATAATTTTCCCCTTTTGATGATGCCAAAATACTGAAAAGATCCTCAAAACAATTAGAGGAAGTAAAGTCCTATTCTATAAGACAAAGTCAGTGTTAGAGTAGTTCTTGATAAAGTACAAAAATTAAATAACAGCCAAAAAGATAATGAGTTTTTATCTGTGGGCAAAGTAATAGATTTCATTGATAATATGTTTCAGTGAGTATAATGATCTTAATCTATTACAACAATTTAGGGTACAACTAGATTTTTCTCATCTCAGGTTGAAGTCCATAGCCATTGTAGACTTTGTCCTTCAGCTCATCTAATCTATCTAGCTGGTTTAGATACCTCTCAGCCTTAGCAATCTTGAAGACCTCAGCCATGATTGCCTTTGAGTCATCGTCTTTTCCGTTTTCCTGGAGTGGTGGTGGGCGAGTAAGGTACTCAGGGGCCTTGATTTGAACTCTGGCAGTATCAGCCTCCTCCAAGATACCTTTCAAGAGTTCAGGGTGGTTGTCGGACATGAAGTCTATGAAGTGGGCATCAATATCTTCAGTGTCATCCCATTTCTTCACAATATACCACAGCCTGATGAACTCATCCCAGACATCCAGCCAAAACTCCTTCAGCTTATCTGAAATGAAATCTTAAATAAGTGCAACCTTCTATGTAGGCTCCTCAGGCTTCTGCATAGATAAAAGGCTTGTCTTCCTTACTGTTGGCCTCTTTCTGTACTTCCTTGGCTCAGGTTTCGTCTTCTTCCTCCTTAGCAGACTGCTCAGTGATATCAGTCAGCTTTTCCACCTTCTTCTCCAAGATCCGAACCTTCTCCTTCTGAGCAATTTCAGCTCTGCACTGAGCCTCACTCTTCTCAGGGGCAGCTCCCCAAGCTTCCTCACATAACTCCGCGACCTTGTCAGCGTCGTAAGTGATTGAATTATTTCTGGTGTTAACTGGTGAGCGCTCTGAACTTTATTGGATAGGTGGCAAGAAAGGAATAGTAAGTGAAGGGTCCTTAGCCTTTGCCTCAACCTCAATTCTGGCTGACTTCCTCGGTGTACTCAACACCACTTCATTCTTCTTAGCCTCCGATGCCTCAGGGAGAGATCTTTTCTTCACTCTTTCCCCTTTTTTTGGCATCATCCTTGGCAAGCGGAGGTGGGAGTGCTTCTTTAATGGCTTCTTCTCCTAAGTTGATAACGAAGGCAGTTAAGGACTGGACTTCCTTAACTCCTTCCTTCAGCAACTCCACTCCCGTTGCAATTCCTGACCCCGCGAAGGACACACTAGCAATTCTGGCCTTCAGCTTCTTCTCAAATATCTCCATGTTGGTTTGAAGGCTTTGCTCAGTGCATGCTAGTCTGGATTCCATCTTCGCTTACTCTTCTAGGACCTAAGCAGACTTTGCTGAAATCTTTTCAGATTTCTGAGCAATCTTGGCAGATTCCTGAGTCACCTTGGCTGACTTCTGAGCGATCCGTTCTGACTCCAAAGCCATCTTGGATGCTGCTGAGTTGAGTGCCTCAGTGAGGAGTGTTGCAACCTAATTTGCCAAGTGCTCTACTGCCTTCACCATTCTCGCATCGTGCTCATCTCGAAGAATAGTCAATGAAGTATCCAGCAGCTTCTTCATCGTTTTCCTTTCAGCCTTGACGGATGAGATGGTGGACAACATTATCTTCTTCAAACTCTTCACCTCAGAGTTGGCCATCGTTTTGAGCGCAGACTTCACCCACCTCAACTGTTTTTGAATCCCCTTGTCCTTGGCATCGGCCTGAGCCTTTATCAGTACCACTTCCTGCTGCAGCTCAGCAAGATTCTCAGTTGTCTTCTCTTGCTTGACTTGTACTAAGCTGGTGAAGTTGGCTCCCCCAGTTCCAGTTATGATAACATCAGTGTCATCATCCTAAGCTCCGTCAGGCTGTGGCTGGTCTCCCTGGTCAGCCCCTGCGTCTTCAGTCCCCTCTTCAGGGTGCACTGAAGGCATTTTTGGAGAAGTCATAGCTGCCTACTCAGGCTCAGCTACACTTACTCGAACTTCGGGAACAAGTCCCTCAGAACTATGAGTCACCTTTGATGCCTCTACAACATCCTCCTTTGTCTCAGGGTAGGGAGTCCCGTCATTGACTGTTGTATCATCGGCGGCTGAGATGTTCACAACATCCTCAGTGACTGGTCCACCCTTGGCACCAGTCTCTTTCTCACCTTCCCCCTGAGCCTGAGGCTCAGAGCTCATCTCATCCAGCTCTTTGGCAGTCTCATCTACCAAATCTCCAACAGCTCCTCCACCCTGACCATCTTCAGGGCCACCATCACCTTCATCATCAGATCCCTTCTTATCCTTTTCAGGAGTATCAAGGAACTTAGACTTTTCAGCTCGTCTGGCAATCATCCTGGCAACCAGCTCCCTGACTGCCTCCATCTCCAGCAACTCCAGGTAACTAGTTATTTCGAAGTAGCTGGTCATGCGAGCCTTCTCTGAGCACCAAAAATCTCATCCCTTCAGCTCAACCAGCATCCGCCGCTCCACCATATTTGCCTGCTTGTACTCCAGCCAGACTTTGAGATCTACCATCATCTCTCACAGCTCAGGATAGTTGTTCAGCAAAGGAAAACTTCTTACCACCCAGTTCTCACCCTTCCCTTTGATAGAATCAAAGAAAAGAAGAGATGTGATATCCTCAGACTCCTCATCCTCTTCAGCTTCCTCGATGATGAGTTCCAACTCAGGGTCTAAGTCCTTCAGATCCTTTGATGTGACTGGGAAATCCTCAGGATTGAGTAGGTTGGATTCAGGTTAGGAGTCAGGCTCAGTGGTGTTTGGAATATTTGGCTCTGACTGGGGTAGGGGTAGGCCAGTGTTTAGATGGATAGGTTCAGTGGGGTTTGAGGTGGCTTGAGGTTCAGAGGTGTTGGGGAGATCAGGTTGGAGAATCTCAGCAGTATCAGTGGTCTCCCTTACATGATCTAAGTCAGAGGCTTGTGGAGAGCTTGACTTCTCCCTGACTGGGCTGACCTCCTTCAGCGCCTTTGCAGGGGACTTCTTAGGTCCCTTCCTTAGCCTCTTCAGGGGCCTTAACTCCTTCTCTCCACTCCCCGTCCTAACTTCATCGTCAGTCTCCTCAGCCTCTGAAGCGGCACTCTTGGAGACCTTCTCAGTCCCCTTCTTCAGTCCCTTAGCCGTGGCCTTGGACTTCAGAACAACTGTCAATTTGGCCCTCTTCTCCTCCAGGGCCTTATCCTTCACCTCTTTCTCAGCCTCTCTCTCCGCAGCAATCTCTGCCTTAGCATCCTTGCTCTTCTCAAAGAGCTCATCCACCCTCTCCAGGAGATTAGTGACGACGGCCTTCTTCTTGCCACCAGTCTTCTTCCTCTGACCCTTCAGCAGGGCATTAGGGTCAGGCATGCCCAAAATGGCGTAAGTATCAGCCTCAGTGGAGAACATGACCTTCTTGGGAGAAAGGTCATCCTCCAAGTCGAACGTACATCCCTGACAAGATTCAGAGATGAGCAGAGACAGCCTGGTCCCAAATGGAAGAATAACACCCACAGATATGTGCTTTCTATCCACATCCTTCTTCAACTTGTCCAGCGCAGCCTGACTCAACTGGTCAAGGAAGTATTACTCCCAGTTGGCCTCCACACCATCTACCAAAGCTCCCATCACCCTCAGCTTTGGCAAACTTAACTGCTCATGGGACCCAACTGTGCCCATGATCATCTTCGACACCACATCGATCATGGCACGATATTTGGACTTGAGGGTGTCCTTGTGTTGTCTCGCCCTGAACTCATAAGAGCTTGACTTCGTCCACTCCTTCAGGAGCTCTCCTTCCTTGTTCTCCTTGTATGTCTTTGGGTTGATACCGGAGCATGGAAGTCCAAACACTTCCTTCACCGCCTTGCGCAGATCAATATTGCACATCTCCTCATTGTAAAGCTCTTCACCGTCCTCGTTCTTCTCCCCAGTAGGCACCAAAACAGTAACCCTTGTGAACAATTCCCCCTTGCAAGTGAAGAGGTTCAGGTATGCCTCCACAACTGCCTTTGGAAGCACAGAGGTGGGTTTTTTCGTGAAGTATTTCTCCATTCTGGCCTTGGTGATCCAATCGCAGACGGGTTGGATCTTCTTCACATTCGAGCACGCTCCTTCCATGGTGATTATATGCTCCATATTCACCAACTTGTTCTAGACAATATCGGAGATGTCATCAGTAAACCAGGTGGTGTCAAGAAAAGCCATTGAGATTTCTGGTGTTTGAGAAATTTGCAAAGAAAAGTTTGAATTGAAAGAAAAATCAGTGTGCAGTGTGAGATTGAGTTTGCTTAAATTTCTCAAATGACTTTTCTAATTAATATGACAAAGTCAGTTACTCAGACGTGGGGTTGAGATTAATCTTGAATTCGATTGGATCTTGAAATGAAGGGCTAAGATTAATCTCAGTACAATCATTTACCCAAGTCAGTCATATTCTATATAAAACGGACACGTATATGAAAAAGTAACTGCACGCATTAAATGCTCCGACTCGTATGGGTTTAAATATCAAAAGGCGCGTTTTAATGAAAACAGAATGCATTTAATGAAAATTTTCAGGACGAAGGACTCAGTGAGACGCTTCAACTTCACAAAGGTCAGGATTGAACTCATACCTGTCAAGAAGACATTGTAGCACCCTGATACCTCACTGAGTCGAGTCTAGCCTGAGTTCCCCCTAGATCCTATACTGACTGCTCTCCCGAATCTTAGAGACTTAACTCCACTGATAGTTCCATAAATCTTGCTTTAGCCAAAGGCTTAGTCAAGATGTCAGCTCTCTGCTTGTCAGTGTGAATTTTCTCCATCCTGATGTCCTTCTTCTCTACATGATCTCGTATGAAGTGATGCTTAATATCCACATGCTTGCACCTTATGTGAAGCACTGGGTTCTGAGTGATTGCTATAGAACTATTGTTGTCACAATAGATTGAAACCTCATTGGCAAACACTTGGTAGTCTCTCAATTGTTGCCTCAACCATAAAATATGTGCACAACAACTACCTGCAACCATATACTCAGCCTCAGTTGTGGATGTCGCCACTGAATTATGCGTCTTGTTGAACCACGAGATCAACTTACTCCCCAAAAACTGACCTGTCACTGAGGTGGATTTCCTATCAATCCTACAACCTCCATAATCTGCATCTGAATAACCAGTCAGTTCTAAGTTGTCATATGAAGGCTAGCATAGTCCCATGTTGGTTGTCCTTTTCAAATACTTAAGTATCCTCTTAGAAGCCTCCAAATGACTTCTCTTGGGGTTAGACTGATACCTAGCACACACACCAACTGCAAAAGTAATGTCAGGCCTACTTGCAGTCAGGTACAACAAAGATCTAATCAGCCCTCGATACTCAGTCTGGTTCACTGAAGTTCCTTCAGTGTCAGGATCTATCTTCCAATTTGTGTTCATTGAGATCCTAGCCGGATTGCAATTCTGAACTCCAAACTTCTGAATCAAGTCTCTTGTATACTTGGCCTGATTAATGAAAGTCCCTTGATCAGTCTGTTTGACCTGCAATCCTAAAAAGAAGTTCATCTCTCCCATCATTGACATCTCAAATTTACCAGTCATCAACTTAGAGAATTTCTCACAGAGCTGATGATTTGGTGATCCAAATATTATGCCATCCACATAAATCTGGACCAAGAGAATGTCACCACCTTCAGTGATCCTGAACAACGTCCTATCCACGGTTCCCTTTCTAAACCCATGGTCAGTCAGGAATGAGAAGAGGGTATCATACCAAGCTCTAGAAGCTTGCTTAAGTCCATAGAGTGCTTTCTTCAAATGGTATACTCTATCTCCAACCTCAAACCCGGGAGGTTGTTCAACATATACCTCTTCATTGAGTACACCATTCAGGAATGCACTCTTGCCGTCCATTTGATACACCATAAACTTCTTATATGTTGCATATGCGAGGAACAACCTGATAGCTTCCAACCTAGCCACTGGAGCAAAAGCCTCATCATAATCTATTCCTCCAAACTGACAATACCCCTTTGCAACCAGCCTTGCCTTGTTCCTCACTACAACACCATTCTCATCCTTCTTGTTCTTGAAGATCCATTTGGTACCAATCACACCTTGATGCCTAGGTTTTTCTACCAGTTCCCAAACCTGATTTCTTGTGAACTGATTCAACTCCTCTTGCATGGCCATGATTCAGTTCGAGTCAGTGAGAGCATCTTCAATGCTCTGAGGCTCTTGCTCAAAGAGAAAACAAAGAACATTGCCCTCTCACCATGGAACCGCCTGGTCCTGACTCCCCCAGTTGGATCACCAATGACCTGGCTAATGGGATGACTCTCTAGCCATGTTCTCTTACCTGGAGTTGTTCCTGAAGTACCTGCAATGTTAGTGTCTACAGGTTCATAGAATTCAGGATATTGAACAGAAGGGTATGATCCCGAGTCTATACCAAAGGGATTTATAAGCTCAATGTCAGGGACATTGATTCCCCCTTGATGAGGTGACTCAGGAGCCGTCTCAGCTGCGACCGTATCTTCATCGATAGTACTTACCTCAGGTTGAGCCTGTTCCTCAGTCTGAGGCTCAACTAACCCTGATGCACTGGGCTTAGGAGTGGCCCTTGTATCATCATCCCAATCATCGTCATCATCCCATCTTGTAATTGGCACGATTTTGACCTTTGGATCAGGTTGATTCTTCAAGCTCAGCCTTGTCACTCTCCTTGTGACCTCCTCAGTGTCAGGATCTAACACTCTTACCTTAGACTCGGTGACAGATTCATCAAACACAACATGTGGTGATTCCTCCACAACAAGGGTCCTACAGTTGTAATCCCTGAAAGCTTTACTAACTTCAGAATATCCCAAGAATATTCCTTCATCAGATTTGCTATCAAAGGCTTTTAACTGGGTCTTCCCATTGTTGAGGATGAAGCACTTGCAACCAAATATATGGAAGTAAGAGATACATGTCTTCTTCTTGTTCCATGTCCCATATGGGGTCTGTGCATGTTGTTTGTTCAGCATGGATCTATTCTGAGTGTAGCATGCAGTGTTTCTTGGGCAATCCTGACTTAGCCAACATGGTCCTGACAGCTTCTTTCAGTGTCCTGTTCTTCCTTTCAACAACACCGTTTTGTTGTGGGGTTGTAGTTGTAGAAGTCTCATGAGCAATACCAAGTTCATTACAGAAATCAGAAATATATGAATTTATAAACTCAGTGCCCTTGTCAGATCTAATCTTAGTAATGGACTGATTCTTCTCATTGCTGAGTCTCCTGAGCAACTCTGGAAGCTTCACCTGTGTCTCCTTCTTATTCAACAAGAAAATAACTTAAGTATATCTAGAATAATCATCAATAACCACAAGGGTATACTTCCTACCATTCATACTCACAGGTGTTAAAGGGCCAAACAAATCCATGTGCAAAAGCTGAAGAACCCTGTCAGTGGAGAAGGAAGCTTTCTCTTTAAATGACGCTCTGACCTGCTTCCCTTCCTAACATGCTTTGCACACATGGTCCTTGCTAAAAACTTCATTAGGTAAACCTTCAACAAGTGAAAGTCTAGAGATTATGTTAAGAATCTTGAAGTTCAGGTGGTTTAATCGTTTATGCCATAACCAACTGAGCTCAGATGAGCTTTTAGCAACAAAACAAGTATTAGGAACAGTGCTGCTCCAATCAGCTAAATAAACTTTACCTTTCCTGATACCTGATAGAAGCACTTGTGTTGATTTGTCCTTGACTGAACATATATTCGATGAAAACTCAACACCGAAACCTTTGTCACAGAACTGGCTTACTGACAAGAGGTTGTGCTTCAGTCCTTCAACATAGGACACATTCTCCACTCTGACTGTACATATTTTCAAGACACCAAACCCTTTAGTAAAACCTTTTGAATTATCACCAAAGGTTACCTGTGGACCATCCTTAGCTTGAAACTCTTGGAGAAGACTCTTCATTCCAGTCATGTGCCTTGAGCAACCAATATCTAGGTACCAAACAACTTTGATTGAGTCTTCTCTCCTTTTGTTGTGGTCCACAGCCGCCTGCAAATAGATCAGGCTTTAGGTACCCATTGGGTGTTGGGTCCTATTGTGTCAGCTGTACCTTTCGGGATCTAGACCTACCTTACTACCCTGATTGCCTCAGAGTGGTAGATCTGTCTCCCTGAAACATCCACATACACTACTTTCTTCTTCTTAGCCTGAGAAGAAGATGGTGTATGAGTGTCAGGCTTAGGCTTCACAGGAGCTTGAGTGGATGCCTTTTGGGCTGGCTTCATGTTCTTCCTAGGCCTTGGTGCAGCTGGTCTTGAGGTTTGTCCCTGATTGGGCCTTGCTTTTGGTTCCCCCTAGGCAAGTCAGGGAATTGAAAGCAGTTATAGGCTTCAAGATGCCAAAACCATGGAGGTGCTATCATGCCTGGTCTTCCTTGAGGGTATTGCCATGCATGATAATACCCCTGTTGAGCAGTCTGAGTGCTCTTGACCTGAGTCTTCCTCGGCTTATGCTGAGGTTTCTTCTGACCTGAGCTCTCAGGGGCCTCCTTTGGTTGCTCAGACTTTCCCTTGGGTTTTGGCTTAGCAACTTTTGGGGCTACCCTGACTATCTCAGCAGTTTACTTACCCTTATCAGTTTTGCGGGCTTCGAATACAACTTTCTTTGTACCCTTGCCTGCCTGGACAAACACTCTCTCAGTGTTGCTCCTTGAAGCAACATGAGATTGACCTTGTGAGGATTTCTTAGGGACATATCCAAGCCCTTTTTTCTCATTCCCAAGCATCTGGCTGCTATTTATTTCCTCTCTAGCCACTGAGGATTTATTCATTGCTGCAACCTTCTGCTTAAGAGAGTCCTCACTCTTTTTCAGGATTTCATGTCTGGTAAAGAGGTCATCAAACTTGCTCCTGAGTACTTTTAGTTCTTCCTTCCTAACCAGCTCTTCATTAGCCAGTTCTTTCAGAATCTTCTCTCTTGGAAGATGCTCAGCATTGATCATGTCAATTTCCTGAGTTAGTCTCACAATCTGAGCTGACTCTTTCAAATCTGACTGAGTGAGTTGATCATTCAGGTTTTGAACCTCAATACTCAGTTTCTAGTTCTCCTCTACCAAGAAGACATTAGTTTCCTATAGCCTGGAGAAATCAACCATCAATTGATCTAAGCAGATCTGAAGGTTCATTTCCCTAGATGACTCTGAGCTTGGCTCAGGATTTCTACCACTATTTGAACCACACACAGAATTTGAAGTTACCTCGGGCTCCGCTCTAGTCATAAGGCACAAGTCATCGTACTCCTCATCGGAAAAGAGTTCAGACGACCTCTCCTCAGGACCATCCGAGTATGTAGCTTCCTCAGCGAGCATAGCTCTCCGGTCAGCATACCTCTGGTCTCTCTTGGCCCTCCTGTCCTCTCTTTCCCGTGCACTCAGCTCTGGGTAATCATATTAATAGTGCCCACTCTTGTTACAGTTGTAACATGCTGCTTGCTCATCTCCTCTCTCATTTCTTGGCTCAGGGTTCCTTCTTGAGTCAGGTTCCCTTTGTCTAGATGAGCTTTCAGTCTTTCCTGAGTGCCTATCATCACGAGTACGTCTCTATTCATCTCTGCAATCGGGCTTTGGGTTTGACTCTCTCCTTTCATCACCACGATCACGTCTTGGTTCAGTATTCCTTCTTTCCTCATATCTTCGAGAACTTTGGTGGCTTTCTTCAGGTTTCCTGTCACGAGTATCCTGATAATATTTTTTATAATGACCAAACCTGGAATTAAGCTTTTCAAAGTATCTGGCCATCAGGATGTACTCCTCAGCAAGCTCTTCTTTGCTCATCTCCATCAGTGACTTTGATGAAGACTCGACAGGTTCTGACTTGGCTTTGAACGTCACACTTTTCTCAGGTGTTCTCTCTTTCTCTTTAGGCTGTACTTTCTTCTTTCTCTTGTTCAGATCATATTCCAAAGCTTTGAGTTCTGAAAAAAGTAAAGCTGAAGTTATATTACTCATATCCTGAGTGTTTTTCAACATAATGACACTATTATCCCATCTCTCAGGAAGAGCATTTAGGATTTTAGAAGCAACTTCTCTTTTGGGAACATCTTTTCCCAACATCACCAACTCATTCATCATCTTGATGAATCATGACTCCATTTGATCAATAGTTTTGTCAGGCAGCATCTCGAACTCTTCAAACTTCTGAATGACAATATTGTTCTTATTCTCCTTTATCTTTTCTAAGCCCTCGCACATGCTGGTCAGCTCATCCTAGACCTCCTTTGCCATCTTTAAATTCATCAGTCTCGCCGACTCCTCGAACGGTACCGTATAAAGAATAATGTTCCTGGCTACGTTGTCCAGTCCCACCATCTTGATCTCATCATTGATCATATCCTTCCTCTCCTTAGGAACCTGTACGCCAATGTCGAGATCATCATATCCCAGTCCTCTAACATTTGGAATGGTGATCTTGATCGGTCCATCCCTGATAACTCGTGGCATTTGGTCATGGATGACATCAAGATGTGCCTCAAGCCTGAACTTCCAGTAGACAAAGTTAGACATAGAGAATTCAGGCAATGAAGCTTCAAGTCTCCTCGAAGTCATGATGATGCAAGTTTTCTTAAAAGCAAACTCAGATCTGTTCAGTGACCACCAACAGTTTCTCCTCTAAAACTATTAGTATTCAAAGTCAGTAGTCTTTTGAACCACTGCTCTGATACCACTTGTTGGTCCCGGTACAAGACTGAGTGATACGTGTATGGGGGGAATACATGTACACAAATTTTTCTGACTTCCAAACTGACTGAGTCCCCTTAACTCAGAGTGATGTAGAATACTGAGTAGATAATCCACCTACTAACAGCACTGAGTGCAAGTCAGTTGGATAACTATCTACTTATGTTCAGTGCAGAATGTGTGAGCCCTGAAAGTTTATAGTCTTATTTTAGTTTGATTACTGAAAACTTATTTTCTTTCTTAAGAAGCCGTGGTTAGAAGGGCAGTGCTCGGTTTAATGATCTGGCTGATTGATTCAGGCCTGATAAACAATGCAATGAATGGCTTAACCAAATGAACAATTAAGAGCAATAATCAAACCAATAAAGGCACAGGGAGTTTAACGTGGTTCAGAGACTCAAGCTCCTACGTCCACGGTCCTGATTGAAGAGGAGAATCCATTAAGGATTGACTTGTTTTTAACGTGCCAAGGTGCACCAAGATCAGCTTCACTTACTGACCCTTACAAACTCCTTCTAACTCACTCACTTAACTTTCACCAACAAACCTGACTAGAGGGTTTTGGTTTCAGTTTGGTTTCCAACTAAGGTTGTGATTATCCTTACAAGACAAGGCTATGCTAAGGATGGATAATCACTCTAAGCTTAAGATATAACTTGGTTTGCTCAGTGGAATACAGAATAACTTTCTAACTAGAAACACTTGGGAAATTTAAGAGGTTTCGAGTGCTTCTTTTAATGTTGAATGCTTTGTACGCTGAGAGTTTGAGTAATTTCTTGGCTTCGAAATTTCCCGTAACCTTGTTGGAGTCCAAGGTCTTCTGTATTTATAGGCAACTTTGAAAAACTATCCGTTGGAAGAGATAGCCTTCTAGGTTGTCTTCTCGTAGGATTTGTTCAACGGATATATCTCCCATGCAGCAGTCGTCCTTGCATAGATTTGGAAATTGCATTTAATGCTTGCCCGTTGAAAATATGCAGGGATGTCAGGTTCAAGTCAGTGTCCGTACATGACCTGGCGCTTTCTGATTGTTCCACGTCATCAGGTAGGTGAGAATGTCAGAACTCATTCTTCATTTTAGTCTTGTCTTTACTGAGTTCAGGTTTGTCCTCATCTACGTACATTTCCCTGCGCTGATATTCCTTTTTGGCTTGCTTGGATCCTACTCCAAGTCTTTTCTCAATACTCAGTGCGATCATGTTCCCTACAGAACTGAGTTAGCAATGATCTCAGGATCATGCTCTTCATCCTGACACTTACTCAGCCAGCTTAGATGAACTGTCAAAAGCTCAGGATGGTGCTCTTGTGTCTTCAGGCTTCAGTCTTGATTGTCATCAATGAGTACTCCTCTCATTGAGTTCCTGTGAAATGTAAAATATACTAACTTACAAACCTAACCAAGACTAGCCTGACTATTACACACACTTAGGCAAGTCATCTTTTCAGGGGCTTTGGGATCAACTAAAAATTGACATTGTCCCAACAAAGTTCATATGGAGAAACATCATATGCCGATTTGGTTTTCCTCAAATGATTACTTTCGACAACGGAAAACAGTTCGACAGTTTGGAAGTGATGAAATTCTATGAAAAATGGAATATCAAAAGAAATTTCTCCACACTGTACCATCTGCAATCCAACGGGCAAAACGAGGCAATCAACAAAATCCTCAAGCATACGATCAAAGCGAAGTTGGACGAGGCCAGGGGAAAATGTACAGACTGCCTACCAGAAGTCCTTCGGTCCTATAGGATGATATCAAGAAACTCGACGGGCGAGTCTCCTTTCGCTCTAGCTTTTAGAACCGAAGTCGTCATCCTTTCCAAGATCATAGTACCAAGCTATCGGACTTCACAAGTCATCACGAAAGAAAATGACAAGGCCAGAAGGGCCGACCTAGATGTGCTAGAAGAAATAAGATTTTCATCTGCTCTGAGGAACGGAGATTACAAGAGGAAGTCAGAAAAATTCTTCAACTCCAAAGTCAGGGTCAGACAATTCTCCGTCGGCAACCTCATCCTAAAGAAGATCCAACCCAACTCAAAAGTCCCCCTCGGCCCAAATTGGGAGGGCCCATTCCGAGTTGCAAAATTCTTGGCAAACGGGGCATATGAGCTAGAACGCCTAGACGGCATCCCAGATCAATACCCCTGGAACACCATCAACCTCAAAAAATACTACCAATAAACCAGTTTTGTAACTTTTTTATTGGAATAAATAAAGTCTGGTCCTTCTTTTTCCAAGCCAACTCTCCGATTGCGGCACAAAACCCCTTCTCTAGGTCATGCCTGGATTAGGGCACAGAGACGAGGTCGAGGTCTAACCCTTGGCCGAAGCAGAAACAAAGTCTCTATACGAGGTCATGCTTCATATGGGGCACAAAGTCCTGAAATGAGACTCGTGCTCGTCCAGGACTTAACCCCATCCAAGGGCCATACCTGGAGGGATAAAAGACCCTTACCGAGGAAACACCTCAGAGGGCAGAAGCCCTAGGTCGAACAAGATCTCGACCTAGGAACATAAGAATTTTTAAGGGGTCAAGCCTCCCAAGAGCACAAGACCATAGAATGGAAAATGAAGAATAACCACTAGTAGGGATATGGGCGGAGTCTCGCTCATTAAAGAGAGTTGTAGATTCATAAAAAAAAGAGGAGAGGAGCCTTGACTTTCTATTAGATTAGTCAAGCGCGCTAGTTGCAATCAAACTAAACTAAAGCAAGAAGTGATAAAGTGGACTTTGAGAAAGAAGGACAACTATTTAGATTCGTTTCTTAGTAAAGGCGCGTTAGCGCATCCATTTTCTTGCTCGTTAGCGGCTTTCATTTTCAATAAAATAAAGGACGTTTAGGCTTTTCTAATAAGAAAGGGCCTTTCCTTTCAAATGACAACTGCCTCTTCTTGCTGCGAGGGCACTGGTCCTGTAGTGGTGGCATATGCGCATAGGGTACTTCCAACAGATGATCCTAACTATAATTCCTCAAATGTTGACTCTGAAAGGTCTGAAAGATGGGGCTGAATGGCACAAGTCAAGTGGTTCGGTTAGTTCAAAGGGTCACGTCGCACATAGGAATCGCTTCACAAAAGTGGCGGGATTGGTAGGGTATCGGTTAGAAGTACGTGGACGGGCAGCTTCATTCCAAGGGAACGGGGTGGGCATCACGACGACATACGTCGTGATAACATAAAGTCCCCAGACGAGACGAGACGAGATCTCAAAAGGGCAAAAATTCTCATCGAGTAAAAGTCTCCCAAAGAATTCTAGACATCTGAGGCGAGCATTAATAGCAAGACCTTTTCAGGCAGTCATGTTACACCCAGACTCTTTAAGGGGCCAAGCCTCCCTAGAGCACTAAGCCCAATTACGAGGTCACACTTCGTAATGGCATAAAAGTCCCCGAACGAGACTAGATCTCACAGAGACGAAAGACTCCCGACGAGGTCAAACTCATAGGCGAGCGCTAACATACAAGTCTTCTAAGGCGGTATAGTTAAAGATGAAAGTAAAAGATGGGGTCAAACCTCGCAATTAGTCCCAACCCTTGACGAGGCAAGACCTCGGGGGGAATTGGCAAGAAATGGGTCCAAGGTACTTTCCATCTCGTCAATTTAAATGCGATAAACAAGAAAGTAGTCGAGATATCCATTTCAAAATTGGGGCCAATTAAGTTGTTTATCTTACCTTTCTCATTATCCAGTTTTTAAATTGGTCGAGACAAAGAAAGGAAATACAAGCGGAGAACTCAAAGAACACAAGTAATGATGAAATATTGAAAAAGGCTTGATCATTGATAAATATTAAAAGAGTACATGAGATGGCCCCTTGGGAAAATTACATCAGGGGAACAAAGCACAGAAACAAGAAAGGTCTATCCTACTCGGCAGTGGAGGGGATAGTCTCATCGGCAATAGAGGCTTTTTCATCAGCAATCAGGCCGTTTGGGAGGTCTCGGCATCGGCGGCAGCAACAGGGGTGCCAGTAATGGCTCCTCCATCGGCAGGGGCGGGTTGATCTTCTTCTTCGCCCCTATCTTCGGGAGATTCTGGAGGGCCCTCTCCCGGCATCAAGAGCCGAGAGCGATCCGGCCACCAGCTCAGGTCGATCCCCATCTCCTTCTCAAGATCGAGATAGCCGACATAAATGTTCCCGTGGAGAGGATGGGAAAGGACGTAGTCGTGGAAGAACTGGGCCAACTCGTCGAGAGGACGCCCGACCTTATGCAGCACCCGGAGCGAGTCCGAGATAGCCAAATAGTATGAGTAATTGGTGGTTTGGGTCGGGTCGCTCAAGGCGTCGTATTCCTCCGGAGAGAGGGACAGTTTCTTCTTAAACTCCTCGACCATCTCCTTGGCCGAAGTAAGCTCATTCCGGATCTGGGCCACCTCCTAGCCAGCTTTCTAGGCCTCGACCTCCGCTGCTAGGGCTCTCTCCTCGGCCTCTTGCCGCCTATTCTCCACCGTCGCTATCTCCTCAGCCAGTTTGGCCGAGGCCTCCGCTACTCGGCACAACTTCTCCTTGAGGAGAACGTTCTTCTCCTCCTCACCCCGAACCTTAGCCGAGAGGATAGCCACCTCGGCTGTGGCCCTCTTCCCCACCTCGACTGTGGCCTCCAGCAGCACGTGCTTGGCCTCCATCGCCTTGAGGGCCGCCTCATGTCTCTCCTTCGCCGAGGAGGCATGGACGACCTCTTTCTCTTTCTGAGTGAGAGCGGCGCTCATCACCAAGGCTGCTTTCAGCATCATCGCCTGATACCACTGTTGGGTTTTAGAGGCACGAACACCATGTTCAGCGCAGCGGAAGAACATGATTCACCAACAACGAATCTAAAATATGGTTGTATAACATAAACATAAAAGGATAAATAACACGTATATAAATCCTTACAGCGATTTGTACGTGGAATCCTCAACTATGGTATCCACGTAACGACTTTCTACCAACCCGCACCGATATGCCAGCGTTGAATCTCGAGACGAATTTGCTAGGAAAATTCCAACTAGAGATTTTATGGAGAAATTATATTTCTTCTATCACATTCTGAATTCTCATAGGACACATATTTATAGGGATTACCTTAGCTTAATTCTTAAGCAAGATATCGGGCATAGCCCATAATATAATCTCTACGGATTATATTTCCCTAGATATGTTCCTACGAACAATATCTTTACTACATCTATTATTCTTGTATAATAATATTCCAAATATTATTATTGGAATTTCATATTTAATTAAATCCAATTTAATTAAATAATAATAATAATTAATTTCAAATATAATTATTATTATATTCTCCATGAATTAAATAGTGTATCTAATACAATATTTAATCAACCAACTATAATTGGTAAATTATCATTACTTGTTGTGTGACCCATAGGCCCTCGTATATCGAGCGATTAGTCAAACTAACGGTCTTAATTGAACCCTAGACAATAAATCAGACGTTCTCAATATACGAGGTACGTTGCGAGGAAATCTGCAACTACATGTAATACTGTAGGCTATTGTGATATGTTCCTTTCATTCGCGAATACCCGATTAAGTCTTGAACATGATGAAGTGTCTATTCTAATAACTTAATCATATTATCTCAAATCACTAATTGATCAAGTATATCACACTTAGCCACAAAGTCTAAGTTGATGCGCGTCGGCCGATGACTTAGATCCAATTATGATGAGAACACGAGTATTCTCTCTAAATCCACATTGAGGAATGAATCCTATTATTGGCTCAACTACTACGTACATGTATTTCGTGATGAACCCAATCAATGTCATATCTTCCCGTGGAAGGGTGCAAGCGTCAGTCATGGTCAAAGTTTATCACTCCACACATGTCGTGCGTATTGACCTCAAGTCAGAGGAGTATCACATCGCTCCCACTAACCGAGACACCCGTAGACACATTATGTGGAATTACATCAAACGGTTTCTCGGATGGGTATACCAATACCCTCTAAGGTATCTGTGCATCCATCATGAGATACCCAGTATCTCGTAGTAAGTGAGATCTTACTACACTCTCTAAGAGTATGATGCAGATCGCACACCAATTTCAATTGCATCATCAATATCTCATTCTTGATTATCCTTGATCGGGGCTATTTGAGAATCATACTTAAGTCATCTGAGTTATCACTCACTCAATGACAGTAGTGATTCATGGGAACACAAATAAGAATATATGCAAACAATCAAACATCATATTCAGATAAGTGTAACGTCATATATTTAATATTAAACCTAACACTAATATCAAACCAAATTTGAATATTATCTTAGTATTATATCCTTTTGATGGATTATCTCTAGGACACTAACACTAACAAGGTAGAGGTTGGAATTCCCATTAATGCTGGTCGTGGCACCGTCCAGCTCCAAATCCCAGGCCCGGGGGATGACCCGCATCGTCTACCTAAGGCAGGCGGGAAGTGACTCGAAGTCACGAGCAAACTTGGACCCCACGAAGTCCAAGACTTGGGCCGAGGGATTAGGATCGTCCTCCATGCTACTGGAAAAAGCAAACAAGAGTTAGCATCAGAAGGAAAGGTACACTTGAAAAATAAAGGGCGACGAAGCAAAAGGTCAACCATGCTATGCGATCGTGGTCTCGTCCCAGGTAGGACCGGTCGGGCATCTCTCCCGGCATCCACCTCGGGCTACTGGCTACGCCCGTCACTGCACCTTCATCAAGGCAGGTTTTCTTCGGAGGCGGAGAGTCATCCACCTCGACAACCTCGCGGTCATCGGCGTCTAGAATCCTCTTAGATGGGGGTGTAGGAGGTATCTCCCCGGCATTGGGGGCAATAATGGTCACTGTCGGGAGAACCACGGTGGTGGGAACCTCCACCGGCTCCCTAGGAGGGGCTGGAGGGACCAGGGACCTTTTCGACCCCTTCTTTTTCTTGCCGACAAGGGCTTTCATCCGGGCCAAAGGGTCGGACATCTCCATAATCAGCTCGGGCGGGCAAGCCGGGTAGAGGGGATAGTCGCCTACAAGATGAGCAAAAGAGAGATTAGGAGAGGTATCCTCTTCAGGCTAAGAAAGTATTGACTAAAACAAACACTTACAAGAGGGTTGCTGGAGGTGCCGAGGGTAACAGAAAACCCGGGATTTAAGTTGTTTCTTCTCGGCAAGCAAGGTCTGGTAATGCCGCTCACGGTGGTCCACCAGATCAACCTTGACAAGGACAAGACGGAAATCAAATGGAAGCTCCTCCCTCCTAGGCACCAAGTAACCTGCAAACAAGTGAAATATTAGATCAGTACAAGACGAGCAAGGTAGTTTTCAAGAACTTACTATCTTGCTTATTCGCGAATTTGTTGGGGATGTGCACATCAACATTGCCCCGACCAGATTTCCACCTTCCCGACACCCAGAACCAATGCTCGTCCTTGATGTGCACTTTGGTCGGCAAATCAAAGATAAATTTCTCATGGTGATGCTTGACGTGGACGATTCCATGATTTTTGGGCTCTTTCGCCAAGCTGTACAAATACTTCATCTCCCCGGCTGTCGGCATGTGATATGAACGGTCAAGGCCGAAGAGGACGAGGGTGCCAATCAAGGCGCGCCATGAATTAACACTGAACTGGAGGGCGGCTAGCCCCCAGGCGTTTAAAAGATTGGTGACGGCCGGGTGGAGCGGGAAGCGAAGACCCGCATCCATGATGTTGTAGGACACAACCACCATCCCCTGTGGAGGCTGATCGGCCCTCTCGTCCTTGTCCGGGACACAGAAGTGTAAGTCGATGGGGACTTGAAAGGTCCTTCGCCAGTCTTTGAGATTTCTCTCGGTGACCATATTTTGAATCTCATTCCAGTAGAACTTTATCTTGTAGGGTTCAAGAATTGGAACGCCTCGCGCCTTAGACGATCATAGGGGTGCGATGCCATGTAGTAATCGTATATGAAATCTGGCCCCGGTCCCGATCGCATATCCATGAAGGCCGCCCATAACTTGTAGCCCTTTTCAATCTCCTCGACCCTCTTTTTCTGAAGGCTAAGTCCTCCGCCCGCTTTGCCGCGACTTCAGCCTCTTCCCTCTCGGTTCGGTCATGGGCCTCGAGGTCTTGAAAGATGCGGCTCGCCTCGGCAGGAAGGTCTTGGCCGGAAGGCTTATTTGCCCTACCGTCGTGGGCGGGGATGTCACTGGAGAAGGGTGTCCCTCCGCCAGGGGCATGCGAAGGTGCCCCTGCCACCGCGGGCGCACTATCAAAAACCCCATCTAACCCGTCGTCATCAGACAGCGAAAAGGGATTCCTCCCACAAAGCCCCCTCTGCAAATGCAGCCGGAGCTCGCCGACCCCATGTCCGGCGCCGGAGGAGGAAGCTCCTTGATCCATTTTATGCTTTTGAAAGAGAATAAAAAAAGGAAATGATTCGAAACTTACCAAAAGAAATCTGGTGGTCGCATGAACGAAATCGCTAGAAAAATCGCGCAAGAAAGATGCTCGAGATATTAGGAGAATTCTAAGCGGGAAGTAAGATTTTTGAAATGAAGAGCTTCACCCTAATTTTTTAGGAAACGGAGGGGTCAATAAGCAATTATCCATCCCCAGCCGCGGGGGTCGAGGCGAGAGGTAACTAAAGTTCAGGGACTACGAAGTAAATGCGTCCGCACACTTGCGAGTCGGGACCAGGCACTACCCTTCGAAGGAGCGCATTCAGCCCCAATGCGCACGTTCCCAAGAAGGGCATAATCATTGCCTATAAATAAGGCAGCCCGTCTAGGGCAGACGAAATGCCCATTCCCTAGGGGATTTCCCATTACTCTTGTCTGACCATCAACATTCCGTGACGAGGGCAAATATCCATCCATCCAGCCCACCTCGATGCTCACAGAGGTTTCGACTCGTCCCAAGGGTACCTCGGAACAAGTCGTGGGGAAATTATTGTGTGCAGAATAATCCCCGTGTGACGAGGCTATACCAAAGGAAGGTGTCTCAGGTTATAGCCAAGCAGCTAAAGGGAAGATGACAGATGTCCCAAGGGCCTACTCACTCAATCTCCGCCTCGGCATCCAGGTCCTGGCAGGAGAAGGATTGTTGCTTGTCAAGCCTCGGCCTCGGCCAATGGTGAGGATCCTGGGCAGTGTATATGACTCCACCTCGGCATGAAGGCCGAGGTTAGAAGAGTCGGCCAGCCTCGGCTAACCCCAAAGGCAGGTACGGTCCCACATACCAGTGTTCGCCTGGGATGAAGACAAGTGAAGGGTCTGGCAAGGCACAAAAGAAGAAAGCAATCCACCTCGGCATAAGGGCAGACGAGGAGTCCACGTGTTTGGTCTTATCTTAAGAAGAGCCAACTCCAGACGCCATCAGACAATCATTCCCCTTCAAGTACGAGGAACAGTAAATCGGCATCTACTCCAGAGGGACAGACCATACTTATGGCAGGAAATCTCACGATCGTAGGAAGAAGTACAAACAACTTTCCACGTGGCCGTTTCCCATTGTGCCGAGCTCACCTACTCAAAGGGTCTCAGCCCATGCATCGAAACTAGGGCCAGCCCGATCATTTAATGATGGACTGTCCAAATTAAGCTAGGTCAGCCCAAGGGCATGTCCTTGGGCTATAAATACTTGCTCATTAGCAATAAATACACATCTACCACTTCAAGCCCAAGTCTACACAAAGACTTGACAAATCCTCTCGCATTTATTGCTTTCTGTTATCATTTATTACTAAAGGCCTCAAACCATTAATATATTTTTCTCGTTTAAATCTCTAAGTTCGTTATTCGACCCAAAAGCCACATTAACCGTATTAAGTTACATATTTCGAGTAACATCTATAAAATAGTTTTTCTTAAAACTTGTGTCCACACAAGTGTGAATATTAATAAGGGACGGAGGAAGTATGTTTTAATAATTAAAATGACACGTAACAAATTATGAGGGACTGACATGTGGAAACTATTTGGGTAGGGAGATCCTATAAGATTGACTTTATTTGCACAACAAAGAAGCACCATATGTGAACGAGATTCTGCTGACATGATATTTGTTTCGGAAAAAAGGAAAAGGAGATTATGCAAACGGGGTATTTTTAAATTAGGGAGAGGAAAATTTCCTTTGAACCATAATTTTTCTTTATTAACCATAGTTAACTTGAAATAATTATTAGTTAAATTAACAGAGCACTCAGGGATCATCTAGCTAACTAGGGTGGTAAACGAATCAAACTATTTTGGTTCAATTTATTATTTGTATTCGAAATTCGGTATTCGTATTTAAAATTTTATAATTCAATTTCGAGTACAAATTATTCTTTTATTCGATTAGTTATCAAATACAAATTCAAAACTTATGATATTCGATTCGATATTTATAAATATTCGGTTAACTATAAATTATACTCCCTCCGTCCCGGTCTAAGCGTCTCATTTCTTTTGGTTGAATGATTTAAGAAAGTGTATTTGTTTATTAATATATGGTAGAAAAGTAATGAATAGTGTTGAAAAGTAATGAATAGTATTTAATAAAGTAATGAATAGTGTTGAAAAGTTGATTGAATTAGTGGCATTTTTTGTAATATTGTGTAAATTTGAAGGTTAAAGTTTATATGCAGTAGAGTGTTGCTTTTTCCATTTATGGAATGAGACACTTAGTGTGGGACAAACAAAAAAGGAAAGTGAGACACTTAGAGTGGGACGGAGGGAATATCATAATAGTATTAATATTTGTTTATATAAATTTAAGCCCATTATAAGTATATCTAAATAATAACCCTTATGACTTTATTAAAAAAATAAGTTTGAGTTGCAAATTCGAAGGAAGATTTGATGCTCGTCATTTATTTATTAAAGTTTTCTTTTCATGAATTTAATAGTTAATATTTTTTATTTTATTTAGGTACTTGATTATATTATGAAACTTTTAAGTTTATAGTATTTTTTTTAAAACGTGTTTGAGAAAAATTCGATTCGAGTATTCGCTTTGAGTATTCGTATATTTTCTTATAATTCGATATGAGTTTTAAATCAAATATAAATAGCATTTATTATTCGAAAAATATTTAATTCGAATTCGATATTCGAAATAATTTCACAAATACGAATTCAAAACAAGTGATATTTGATTCGATTCGATTAGTTTACCACCCTACATGTAATAAGAAATTAATGTTGCACTATTATAGTGTGTTTTTCTTTTCAGTGCGTGACTATTTTTAAAATATGATAAAATTACCTTAAATTAGTTTTTTTTTTTTTTTTTTTTTTTTTTTTGCAATTTACGTACCGGGGTCAAAACCTGAGACCACACACTCTCTCTGTTCTTCCCCAAACCTTTTATTTTGGACATTTTAATTAGAGCTTCTTATTACCTTAAATAGAAAGTTATATCCCTGTGATCATAAACATCTTCCCCTAATTAAGTTGAACTTTATTATGTCATTTGTCACACAATTATCGAGAAAAAAAGTTATTTGGTCCCATAACTTATCAAGTGTCCAATTTTGGTCCCAAAAAATTTGACTCTTCAATTTTGGTCCTATAACTCCTAGGGATTGTCCCTTTATAGTCCCATTTTCTTTAAAAATACAAAAATGGTGCCCTTTTTTGTCATACTCAACTCACATTTTGCCTGAATTTGGGCCTTTACGGTACCCTCGAAGATGTATCCGCAAAACGATATATTTTTTTTGTTTTCTATTTTTTAATCATTTTTTCCATATCACTAATATGTGGTTGAAAAATGGACAATTCATAGGAGTTATGGGACCAAAATTAAAGAGTCAAATTTTTTGGGACTAAAATCGGACGCTCGATAAGTTATGGGACCAAAAAGAAATTTCTCAGCAAGAATGGGACCAAAATTAGGCAAACCGTAGAAACTATGGGACCAAAATTGAAGAGTCAAAATTTTTGGGACCAAAAAACTTTTATTCTCCACAATTATCTATAAAGTAAGAAGTATTTGTGTAGTTTATCACTACTCAAGGTCTATGGTAAATTTGGTCCCATAAAATTTAATTATCTCACCTTCTTTTTTAATTTTTTTTCTTTTGTAAATTTGGTTCTTTTCATTAATTTTTGGGATCAAAACTGTTAACTATATATTCTTTTAGGGCTAAACCGACATTTTCTTGGGACCAAAAATATCGAATAAAATTATAGAAACAAAAAATTTCAAAAAAGGACCATTAATTTTGCAAATCACCTATGCTCATGGGATCGCAAGTGTAATTCACTCTCACATCTCAACTAACCAATACTACACATTTTATACTTATATTCTTTTAACTTGTGTGCAAAAGGCAAATAAGAAGCTTTGAAAGGAAGTCTGTGCAACCTCCGTCAAACTGGATATATAATAATTAATTAAATATTGGAATAATCGTTGAACAGGGTTATAAATAATTAAACAAATTCTAGCTAGTTGTAACTTGGTAATCAGCTTCTTTTTTTTTTTTTTTTTCTCTACTATTTTAATCAAGTAGATACAAGAAAAATACATTGTAAATTTGTAATGCCATATGACATTGTTTGGTAAAAGCAGAAATTATTATATTCTGCCGCGTTTAGCCAGCAGCATATGCATATATGTGTTCAATTTTATTTTCCCAATCATGCACAATACTATAAATACACAATTTTAATCAACTTGGTTAATCAAACCTAGAAGAAAATCCAATATTTCCAAAAATTCCAGAATGGCATTGGGAGCTTTGTTGATGACCTTGATCGTTGCAACGGCCGTTGCTCCAGGTCTGGCGTCTGAATATACGGTAGGGGGTAAAGACGGCGGTTGGAATAGAAACGTCAATTTCACTTCGTGGGCCGACCAATACGACTTCCGCATCGGCGACTCCCTCGGTATGTATTTCTTTGGGAACCTTGAAATTTTTAATTTAATTAATCATTTAAGTTACTCCCTCTATCCCCTCTTAATTTTCAGAGGTGGGTGGATACATTTTTTAAGAAAAATTGTTTTATTGACTTAATTTTTTTACCAATGAATGAAAAATATTTTGAAATAACGATTTCCTAAATCTATTTTATCAAAAAGTTGCGGGACAATTTGTGATTTAAACTTTTAAGTTAGCCTTGTTAATATAGTATATGATATATGTGTTAATCCGCGGTGCAGTGTTCATGTACGACCCGAAGGTGCACAATGTGGTAAAGGTGAATGCAACCGAATTCAAAAGTTGCACCTATTCATCCAAGGTTTTGGCAACTGGAATGGACGCCATTCCTCTTGCTACGCCAGGGAAGAAGTGGTACATCAGTGGCGTCGACGGGGATTGCGCCGCCGGGCTGAAGCTCGTCATCACCGTATCCCCAGCCGACGGACCATCCCCGTCCCCGATGCCGGGATCTTCGACTCCACCACCGGGTACTTCCGCCGCCGGTGAAGTGTCTCCCCTCAAGTCTTATGTGTGGATGCTTGTGGTTATGCTTGCCTATATGGTCATGGCTTAATTAGTAGCTACATGAGGGTTTCTCAATTCATTTGATTTCGTATCATCTATTTTCTGTTTTATTTAATTTTATGGTTTTAATTATGTTGTGTTTCTGCATCATGAATCAAACATGATGCAAGTATTATTTGATTGAATCTGTAACCAGACTGTTTCACTATGTTATGGAAATAAAGATGAGAGTACCGACATTATTTAAAAAAAAAAGAATTTCGATGAACTTTGCAACGATAAATTCATTGCAAAATATTGTTTGCGACAACATAACAATGAAATTTTCACCGTCGCAGAAAACATGGTCACCGACAGCAAACAGACATATGTCCACCTAGTGGAGACATCAATTAGGACCATGAAATACTGAAATGATCCTGATGCTGGGTGAATCGGTCCACAAATGTCTCCCTGAATCCGTTCAAAGACAACTAGAGACTCTAGTCCCACTTTGGTGCGCGACGAGTGCACTATTAATTTACCCTTAGAACATGTATCACATATAAATTCATCAACATGAGGGATTCTATTATTCGAAATATTATGACCAATGAAGTTAGATAGAATCCTACGTATCATAGTTTGTTCTGGATGACCTAACCGCTGATGCCATAATTTAAAGAGTTCGGGTCATGAAATTTCATACTCATGGCTAGATGGAGATTAGACGGCCGGATGTAGGAATAGTACAATCCGGAAGAGAAGGAGGGAAGTTTTTCTATAACTTGTTTACGGCTACCTCGAGTAATAGTCATCAAAAGGTATTCATTATTATTCTCAGTTTCAGTTTCAATGTGATAGCCATTAGATCTTATATCTTTAAAACTGAGCAGGGTACGCTTAGATTGTGGAAACAATAAAGCATTATCAATTATGAGTTCGGTACTCATGGGGAGGACAATGGAAGTTCTTCCGGAGCCCACTATCATAGTATTATCATTGGCTATCGTAGTTACACTCCCCTTACGTTCTACCAAGTTATGAAAATACTTCTTATCTCTTAAGATTGTGTGTGTGGTGGCGCTATGTACCAAACATAAATCACAATTTGAATCCATCATGCTAGAGGAAAAAAGCCCAAACCTAATAGCTGATATTTTTACAAGCCATGTATAAGAATAGCAATATCCAAATAAATTTGACGGATAGCATTAAGGTAAACACATCAAAGTTAAATCACAAATATCATATTATCCATAAAATAAAATATCCAAAAGACAGGATCCAAAATATAAATTGTTTTAACCAAAAAGTACTAAAATAATCAAATACTCAAATCACTCATTGTCTCCAAAGTCTTTGAGCTCTATGCCCAAAAGATCGTCGTTGTTATAGTCAAAGTCTGCTTTAGGCAGACTGGCATGGTGAGATTCAACTTTAGGAGTCTTCCCCTTGTCGTCCTTCTGCTGCTTTTGATAAGCATCAACCAAGTGTTTGGGAGTGCGACACGTGCGAGACCAATGGCCTTTGCATCCGCATCTGTAACAGGACTGCTCAACCTTATCTTGAGTGCCAGATTTTTTAGGAGCGGGATTCGTGTTAGATGTAGCCTTTCCACGAGCCTGAGCTTGATTGTCTTTCGAGGTACCTGGACCACCGGATTTACTTCGAGCCTTTGCCACGAGTTCGTTTACTTCCTCTCCCCCTTCCACGCTTGCGACCACTTGTACTGCCTTGAGCTATAGCATGTGCTTCAGGCACAGCCAACCGATCTCAAGTTATGATTTTGCATAAGGAGTTGGTTGTGCTTTTCTACCACTAGAAGTGCAGAAATTAGCTCAGAGTGTACAGTGTAGTTCTTAGCCCTGTACTGCTGCTGGAGTACAAGGTTGCTAGCGTGGAAAGTTGATAGAGTCTTCTGGATCAACTCGGCCTCCGTTATAGCTTGCTTGCATAGCTTTAACTGAAATACAATACGATGTAGGACTGAGTTTTACTCCGTCACAGACTTAAAGTCCTGGAAACTAAGGTTCAACCAATTGTATTGAGCCTGAGGGAGGAGTATATCGTTTTGTTGTTGGAAACGATCCTTCAGGGACTTCCACAATGTTCCGGGGTCTCTCTTAGTGAGATATTCATTTTTCAGGTCCTGATTAAGATGATGCCTGAGAAAAATCAAGGCTTTCGCCTTCTGGGCATCAGTTGATTTTGAATCATCGACAATAGCACCACTTAAATTAGTTGAGGCTAGATGGATCTCGACATCTAGCGCCCATGTTAGATAATTACTACCATTAAGAGCAAGCTCAGCGAATCCTCTTTTGGTAATATCAGACATTATACGCTACAATTTTTAAAGTGACATGGTAAGAAATGTGACCAAATTTATTGACAACGGAGAAATAAGGATTTATTTGATTATTCTAGGGCACATAGAAGCAAGAATTGGGCGCCGTCTACCCAAAATATAAATTACGGTCTGACAAATATCGGGTGCCGCCTACTTGGGCAATCTATGCGGACTATAATATGGGGATTATGTGCAAAAATAATAATGCATGCAAGATAATAAAATCATAGAAGCATGCGCATATATAAATCAAGCACATTAGATAACAAATTTTTTTTATTGGAAACTAATATTAAAATTGATTCCAAAAATTTTCGAGCTTAATTAATATGCAAGAATTATTACCTTTAAATTTTTCAAGTATTTTTCGAAAACTTGATAAAATAATTTGAGGGCACAAAAATATTTTCAAAATTATATGAGGCCCAAATAATATAATAAAATTCAATAGCTCAATAAATTGATTTTAACCCATAAAATTGGAGCTTCAGGTCCAAAGTATTAAATAAAATAGGCCCAAAAGAATTTATCCTAGCTCCTGGGCTTCAGGCCCAAAACACAAAAAACAAAATTTCGTTGAGTGTGGCCCAAACGAGTTGGGCCATTTAAGGCCCAAAATAATGAGGGCATCGCAGGATTGGGAGGGCGGAGGAGGCAAACGCCGCTGGCAGCTTCGGGTGGAGCCATGGAGGCAGCCATGGGCGGCTGCGCGCCACTGCGAGGCGACGCGGCCTTCGGTCGTGGTTGCCCGGCGGAGCGCGGTGCTCAGCCGTCGCTCGACGCTCGGGGCCGATAGGGGCACACGGTTGTACGAAGCCAGGCCGCGGCGCAGCAGGGCTCGACGCCCGACGGCTCCCAGTGAGGTCACGTACAGGGCGGTCGTGCGGGTGCGGCGATGAGCGTGCGAGCGCGACGGGTGCACATGGCTGCGGGCGTGCGAAGGGCGCGACGGTGGGTGCGGCAGCGGGCGCGCGGGCGTGGCGCGCAGCGGCAGCCATGCTTGTTTTAATTAATAATTTTTTTCTTGATTTGATCCAATTAATTGCAAATACAATAATAATTGATGCAATAATTCAAGTGCACATAAAAATATAATACGCATGGATCAAAGAATTCGATACGACAATTAATAATTACGCAAATGAGAAAATTAATTTAGATCCGTGCCGATTAGCCTTGGGCAGAGTCTCGTGCTGATAACATGTTGTAAATTGAGAGCATAAAGTAGAGACGCAAATTTGTTCACCAAGTTCGTCGATAATGACTACGTCTGGGGGCGTAACAAGCCAGGAGTTTCACTAATATGTGTGTGTATGCATGTATACAATACTGAGTACAATGATCTATTTATAATAGAAAAGACCTAGTTTAAACCTAAAACCCGTTTAGGTTATAAGTCCATTAGTAATGTCCACATCAAATATTCTAGATTTGGTATAATAAATCTGCTGGATTTATAACAGTTTTTATGTAATTTTAATGAATTTATGAACAATGTTTATATTCATTAACATTTTATTGCCACTAATATAAATTTGGTGTTGAATTTTATTTTTTTCGACATAACCCGTTTGTAGCCCGTTTAGCCCGAGACTAGCTAGGGTTAGGGTTAGATCTTATTTATTAGAGGTCGGTTAAGAGTGAACCGGATAAAGCCCTAACCCGTTTAGCCCGAAGCCCGTTAGAACCGGCCCTATAGGATCAGGATTAGCCTGACATCCATTGATGACACAAATAGGAACCTCGCGACAAATAAAATACTCCAAGGACCCAGCATGGGCGAACCCACCCTTAGCCCCCACTGGGTTAGGGCCCAGGGCAAGGTTCATAAATGGCCCAGATTATTTGCATTATCCTCTTTGGTAGATACACTAATTGGATGAATACAATATCAAATTTCTATTTTTTGAAATTCGTTCAATTTTTCGAACATTTTTTCCAAACATAATGAAATGCACAATATTCCCGTAACGAAAATGAAATGCACAATATTTCGAAGAAAAAAAAATCAATTTTTTGTTTGTTTTCGGAATTATTTTTCTTCAAATATTTCAATTTTTCAGAAAAATAGGTTATTTATTAATCCGAATAGTGACTTTACAAAAGAGGTTAGTGCAAATAACCGTGACCTTTATAAATACCCATATTACTACTGCTAAAAAAAATTTCTAGCCCAAGGCAAGATTCATAAAACTCCAACTACACTTTGTTAGGCAAATCATTTTCACTAGTACGAAAATTTACTTAGTAACCCAAACCACTTATTAAATTAAATACACACATATATAAAGATGAAAGAATTGTCTACGAAATTTTCAAATAAAATAATTAAACAATACACACATATATATGTGTGTGTATAGGGATACTTTTGTAATATATTATATAAGATTAAGCGCTTAGTTACCACTAGACTACTGGACCTTTAACACGCCTGACTCTGCTGGAAGATGCTGGACTCCTCGCCCAACAACCCCCCCCCCCCCCCTCCAGCATCTGCCAGTCCTTATGGCCAACAAATGTCTTCCACTGGGATTCGAACCCGTGACTTGTGCTCTGATACCAATTGTAAGATCAAGCGCTTGCCACTAGACTTAAAGTCCGGACTTTTAGTGAGGTGCTACTTTATTTCCTTTAATCTCATATCTAGCTGCAGTGCCATGGGTCGAATAGCCTCCACCAAACTTAGTGCACCGGACCTTTATCGCGTCCAACTCGGCTGGGAGATGCTGGACTTCGCGCCCAACATATTATATATAAAATATACCCAAAATAGGTAAATACTAAAAAAATTACGGATTGTGGCCGAATTAGGTTAAAATTCGTGGATCCAAATTTTTCAAAATAGATTCGCATATAGTTGGTTTCAAGATTTTCGCTCTCAATTTGTGTTACTGTATGGGTAAGCGTGATGTTACTGTAAAGGTAAAATATGTGTTTCCAGTCCTTAACAAAATAAACATTAGTACTTTATAATAGGACAAATATGTGTTTTTATAAGAATGAATATGTGTTTCTTAATTTATTCCTCGTATATCCTTTTAAAAGTAGGTATGTTGTTTATGCTAATACTTATTTTGTTCATGTAGTAACGCATATTTCAATATCTTACTACTCCACTTGATAGAGATGCATATTAAAAGAGAGATATATAATAGTATAGATATAATTAGTATGAAAAAAAGAGATAAGTGTTTTAGTTTGTAGGATGTAATAAACTATATAGTATAAAAATTGGGTAGCCTATTACAATCGGGTCAATATTATGTTTATATTGTCTATCAAACAACCTACTAAAATAATAAAGGTCATACATAATATGGCCGTAATATGCAGTGACGGAGTCAGGATTTTTTTCTGAGGAGGGGGGGCAGTTTTTTTTTTTTTTTTTTTAAGTTTTGATTGTTTCGACTCAGACAAAGCGACATAGTACAATATAAAGTCAATTTTTTACTGTGTCATGCATTATGTATATATAAATTAATTTTTTACTGTGTCATGCATTATGTATATATAAATTAATTTGTTCATTGGGTAAATTAATATAAATATGTATTAGAGCCGTTTTTGACAATGTTAAAAAAACTAGAGTCAATTTTGATATTAGAAGTACTTTATGTATTGGGGACCAATTTTGATGATGTTTCAAAATTAATTTTATTACATTTAGACTTCATTTATTTAATATGATTATGTACATTATAAGCTTATAACATTCAATATGAATTGGTTTTTTTTTTTTTAAGCTTCAATAGGAATTAGTAGATGTTGCTTAATTCAAAAAGTTAATAGATAAATTGAAAAAAGAAAGAGGCAGTACATGGAAAAGTTAACAAATAAATCGAAAACAAAAAAAATTAATGAAAAGCTCAAGAGTGTTCGAACTCTGGTCATCTAATCTAATCTAATTCTAATCTAATATAAGAAGGGGGCAAATATATGCCTTTTGGGCATTAACCGCTGACGCAATGTCTTATTGAATTATATGTTTTGAAATACATTTATAACAAAAAAATCTTAAAATTCCGGGGACCCAGTGACCTCCGCCTTGAGTGCCTCCGCCTATGGTAATATATTTCTTTAAGGAGAAACAAATATTTGTACATAAAATAATGGGAGAAAAGCAAAATTGCCATTTTTTGTAAGGTCAAAATATTTTTTGCCCAACTTTTTTAAAAAAATGTTTTTTTTACTCCGAAAAGGTTGGCAAGAGATTGACAAATGGTTGGCACAACCGTTTGCCAACCTTTTGCCAACTGTTTGCCAACTTTTTAAGGGCAAAAAACATCTTTTTTACAAAAGGGGGCAAAAATCAAGTGCCCGGTTAAATTTTGGGTACTTTTGTATATTTTCACTAAAATAATACACATTTGTTCTTACAAGAACACACATTTGTTTCCAGTTTGTATAATTATATGGGCAAACACGTCTTACTACAAGGACAAAGTGTGTTTTAATATGAACAAATTAACATGTGTTCATTTATTCATCATCCCTTTAAATTCAGGTATATAATGTTTCATATAGTAACACATTTTTTTCTACTTTACAAGTGTTATTGTATGAAAAAAAAAATTCCATAAAAATAAATAAATACCTGTGAAAAACTAATATTTGTTCTTATAATAATACACATTTTGCTCTTATATTATATGAAAAAATATTTATTTCTGTAAAAATAAATGAATATATGTGAAAAAAAAAACAACATTTAGTCTGATAGAGTACATTTTGCGCTTATAGTAACACACGTTTAGCCGTATAGTAACACAAACTGAGAGTGAAAATTCTGAATTTAGTGGAATTATATTAAAGTATCGAATATATGACCAAAAGTATCGATAATTTCACTAGAAGTATCATTATTTTGGGTCGGTGGTAATTATGTTGGATAGGGATTTAAACCAAATCCGTCCTCTATCTTTTCACCTTTATCAAAATGGTCCTCTATTTATTTGCTTTATCAATTTAGTCCTGTATCTATTCAAGTTTCGCCAAAATGATCCTAATTGGCCTAAAAATGTACAAAACCTCACCGTTTTGGTCCTATATTTTTTTTTTACCAATTTAGTCTTGTATCAATTTACATTCTCCAATTAGGTCCTAATTGAACGCATAAAGCATAAAACTATTTTTCACCAAATTAGGACCAATTTGGCGAAACTTGAAGAAATATAGGACTAAATTGATAAAATAATAAATAAATGACTATTTAGATAAACGTGAAAAGATAGATGATGAATTTGATTTAATCCCATCAAAATAATATGGGAGTTTCTTGGGGTTTATAAGGATGAACAAGTTCTCCATTGGTATGATATATTTTTAGGAAGACTCAAAAATAAATTTGTGCAGGCTAGCTCGTTCCAAAACGGACAATATCATACCAATGCAGAGGTGGAGGTCCATCGGGGGCCATAATTATGTTATCAGAACCATGTTCCCAGGTGAATCGGTGTGGAGGAGTTTTCCGGTGTCAAACGGAAAAAAAAAATATGAACCTAGTTAAACAACTGGGTGTATATGCAAAGCTGGCCACCGCTAGTGCCACATTGAAAAAAAAAAAAAAACCACATCATAGGTTTCCCCCAAAAAAACTAGTGCGCATGACTATTGGCATTTTATGTTTTATGCGTTCAATTAGGACCTAATTGGAGAAATGTGAATTGATACAGGACTAAATTGGTAAAGAAAATAAATATAGGACCAAAACGGTGAGGTTTTGTACATTTTTAGGCCAATTAGGATCATTTTGGCGAAACTTGAATAGATACAGGACTAAATTGATAAAGCAAATAAATAGATGACCATTTTGATAAAGGTGAAAAGATAGAGGACGGGTTTGGTTTAAATCCCTTTTATGTTGTAATTGTTGTAATTTTTCTAGACATGATGAGATTATGGATACTTCTGATCAAATAATCGATACTTTAAAACAGTTTCATAATAAACTTATCATCAACCATTTTCATAAAAAATTACTTTAGTAATCAGCTTTTTAAATTTTTGTCTCTCTTTCCTACCCTGAATCAAGTAGATACAAGCACCTGTCAAAAAAAATAAAAAATAAAAATCACGTAGATACAAGCAAGGATACATTGTAATGCCATTTTACATCGTTAGAATTGAGGATATAACTAGGAGCATAAAAATAATATTCTGCCGCGTTTAGCCGGCCGCATACGCATATTCGTTCAATTAATTTTTTTTTTTTCCCATATAATTGGCAATACTATAAATACACAATTTTAATCAACTTGGTTAATCAAACCTAGAAGAAAATCCAATATTTCCAAAAATTCCAGAATGGCATTGGTAGCTTTGTTGATGACCTTGATCGTTGCAACGGCCGTTGCTCCAGGTCTGGCGTCTGAATATACGGTAGGGGGTAAAGACGGCGGTTGGAATAGAAACGTCAATTTCACTTCGTGGGCCGACCAATACGACTTTCGCGTCGGCGACTCCCTCAGTATGTGTTAATTTTTATTTTTGTGTTTAACGAAATAACGTGTGTAATATAGATTGTATGTAATTCGACCAAGTAGAATAGTCCAGTGTCAATAGTTTAAGTCATAACTTTATTAATTAAAAAAAAAACTGATTATAAAATTCATCGATTAATCAAGAAAATATCTCGAAATTGAGTGTATAAATAAATAAATGAATAGAATATAATTAGATTGAATTCTGTGTCACAATATTAATTTATGTATACACATATAATATTATGTGAATGATATATACGATAACTATTACTGTGAATAAAAATTTATTAATACTTTATGTTGAAAAAACTAATATTTTAGTGAAAATAACTAATACAATTTCAACTAATATCTTTAGTGAAGACACCTTTAGAGTTGATATATTTAGTGCAATTCACTGATACTCTTCAAACAAGTTTCACCGTGAATATAAATGTCTCAATGTGAATACCACTTAATACCGGGAATATAAAGGTCTCAATGTGAATACCACTTAATATCTTGTCAATGTATACAAATTTGTGTCTCCTTTGATCATGCAGTTATAAAGGTCTCACCACCAAAGGACATTATTATAATTAAATTCGACCTAGCGGTGTAAGACAATTATTTATAAGATTTTGAATTGGATCGAACCAAAGTTCTCAATGCACAAATTTTATGAAAATTTAATGTTAAAAGTCTCCAGCCTTAATCTAAAGCTCACATGGGTATATTCAAATTAGAGTATAATTTGAATTTGTTCGTCATTACACCTTCTCACATGAAAACATTTGATTGTCTTAATGAGTTAATTGCAAAACTAATTTTCCAATTGCAATTTGGATAGCTATGCTCAAAATGGTCGTCATTAATGCAGTTTTGGTCTCATGTTTAAATAATGAGTTAACGGCAAAACTTGTTCCTCGAAAGAATTTCCTATAAAGCTAATTTTACAATCATCATGAGTTCCATCAATTAAACTTGACGGTAATTTCAAACAGGACTACAACTATTTTGCTACGAGACCAGTTTGCAATTAACCGTATCTTAGCTAACAGTTAGTTACCTGAGTTTAAATTAAAATTCCGTACATAACTTTCTAGCAAAATAGGTTTAATCTCAAAATTAATTTTTTTATCAGATTCAATCCCAATTTTTCGGACAAGGTCATTTTTGGTCCAATTGTTTGAAAAAACCGATACGTTGTCGTTTTGAAGTTTGAAATTAGTGATTTCCAAGCAAAAGAGCTGATGTGATGTTCAAGTGTGCTAATTATATATTCATATATTTTTTTTAGGATATTATTATACCTCACGTATATTTAATTTTAACACGTAAATATCAGCCAAATCAATTTCATCTCCAGAAATCTCCATGCCACTCAATGAGAAAAACAATGTTGTTTTGTTTTTTCAGGGCAATTTGAAACCAAAATTGGATCTTGATAGTGAAATAGTGACTAAATCTCATTATAAGAAATAATAAAAAAGAAATACTTACAAAATTTGTAAATATTGCTACGAATTTTTCAACCAAAAATTTTGTTATGGGAATCGCCTACAATTTACCTACAAAATAATTTGCCTACGGAGATTTCGTAGGCAAATTGTGTGTGGATAAATTTATGTATGCAAATGACTTGTAGGTAATTAATTAACTGTGAATTTTATTTTGTACAAATATTAATTTCGTAGGAAAATTATTTTTAGGTTGAAAAATGAAGATATCTATATGATTATAAAAATAGTGGACAACCTCCATTGTGAAATTTATTTGTTGAAAAATTCCTAGACTATTCTTTATTTTCTTATAGTGTCTATAAAAAAAAAAAAATTGGGACTAAATTTATGTTGTCAAAAAATTATGAGATAATTTGTGATTGACAAAGTATAATGTGAAAATGGTTCATACATAAATTATTGAAGAGTATTAATTGGTTTTACTAAAGAGTATTAGTTGTTTTAACTGAAGTATATCAGTTATTTTCACTAAAGAATATTAATTGTATATTGAAAACAAACTAAGACTCTTCAGTGAAGACATGTGATACTCTTCATTGAAACAACTGATACTCTTTAATGGAAACAACTAATACTCTTTAAGACCATGTTTATCCATGTCCGGCCACAACCGAGTCATCAAATATAAAATTCATTTCTGACTCCACCTATACATTTTACACCACAACTCAAACTCATCTTTTTTTCACATTTTATTCATAACCACCACAACCACAACCAACATTTAATAAATTATTTCTTTTATAATAAAGTAATTATATCTATTATTAATTTTTTATAATATTTACACAATATTAAAAAATTAATAACTATAATAAAAAATTACCATACACTTAAAAAAATTACAACATTCAATAATAAAATTAAACTTAAAAAAAAAACTAAAATACAACTAAAAATAAATAAACAAAATTACAAATAAATGCGTAAATTACAACAAAGCAAAATATACAAATTACATATTTAATCATCAGCGCTGAATTTTTGTCATATATGCTTTAGAAGAGAAAAAAATTAGGAGAAGAGAAAATGGAGTGTATGAATTTGTGATACAAATTGATTTCTATTTATAGAGAATTTAATTTTATGAATTTTGTTTTTTTACTAAGTAGATAAGTGAAAATCGAAAATTATCTAAATAAAATATGATCGTAAAAACTGGTCATGTGGCATGCTTAGATTTTTTGGGATAAAAAATACCCCACCAAGCTTTGGTTGTTCTTAATTGTTAGACCACCGTGGTCATGGAGTTAGTATCCAATTTTTTTTTTTTTGTCATTTAGCGTCACGCCCTGTGTGTTGGGAGACCGATACCGATAAACATGGTTTAATGATTTATATATGAACCAACTTCACCCCATACATATATACTCTTTGTGATTTAAACTTTTAAGTTAGCCTTGTTAATATAGTATATGATATCTGTGTTAATCCGCGGTGCAGTGTTCATGTACGACCCCAAGATTCACAATGTGGTAAAGGTGAATGCAACCGAATTCAAAAGTTGCACCTATTCATCCAAGGTTTTGGCAACTGGAATGGACGCCATTCCTCTTGCTACGCCAGGGAAGAAGTGGTACATCAGTGGCGTCGACGGGGATTGCGCCGCCGGGTTGAAGCTCGTCGTCACCGTATCCGCGGCCGAAGGACCATCCCCGTCCCCAATGCCGGGATCTTCGACTCCGCCACCGGGTACTTCCGCCGCCGGTGAAGTGTCTCCCCTCAAGTCTTATGTGTGGATGCTTGTGGTTATGCTTGCCTATATGGTCATGGCTTAATTTGTCGATTTCGTATCATTTATTTTCTGTATTTTTACTTAATTTGGTGGTTTTATTTATAGGCAAGTTTGTGTTGTGCTTCGGCATCATAAATTAGTGTATCTGTAACCGGATGCATGCTTTGACTATGTCATGGAAATAAAAGATGAGATCAGCTGATTTAAACTTTATTTGTTGTTACATATACATAGGACCTATATATAACCCATAACTCAGGAATTTAAATCGCAAATGGTCAGCTCGCATAACTTTATGAAAAAATAAATTTAGTGTTAGACAGAGTTTTATATTAAAAAAGTAATTCTTATTATTTTATTTTGTTAAAAAGTTATGGAACGGGTTATGATTTAAAATCTATTACTCAGTCTTTACTAAATTTGTTCACAATATAGAATTGATATTATTACATTCACTCAATAATATTATTACTCTTATAAATAAATATCATAACATTTTACACTGTAATATTAGTTTACAAGGCTATTGATATTAGTAAATGAATGTTATAAAAGTAGGTCTGGTATGAGATAATGAGAATGAGTGTAACTATGACATTGACTCATTAACGGTTTGATAGAGGAAGATGTTAATTTGTGTGGTCTCATGCCATTAGACAGTCGCATACAAGTTTTTGCCATATTATAAAATTAATTAATGAATGTAATAGTGTTAATTACATACTATAAACAAGTTTTACGAGAGTGTTTATGATAATTTATTATAGTTCACCATGCATATATATATATATATATATATTTTTATCTTAGCTCCGTCCGTGGGTAAGAATGGGGAAAGATGAAAAAAACCTTAAAAAGATTGACCGAATAAATTAGGAGTTGGTCTTGTGTAACCAACTTTATAGTGGATTTGTTTTACTACTAATACTAATACGTTATATTAAAAATAATTAATATATTTTAATGAAACAACCAACCTGAAATTTGTTCACAAGAAATTTGAAGTAACACTACAAAAAAAATTGTTTAAAGATGGATTTTGGGACAAATTTCTCGTCTCAAAACAAAATTTGAAATGAATTTGAGACAGAAAAATGTTTTGTCACTAAAGCAGGTGTCTGCCCATATATATGACTCCTAGTACGGCTCAGATGGATTTCTTCTTGTGTTAAATAGGTTCAGATAATATTATAGTCGATAGTTGTGCATGTTTATCGATATGTCATATTGGTTCTTGTCATGTTTCCAATAATATATGTTTGTCTAATGTGTTGGTTGTTCCACGTATTACCGAAAACTCGCTTTCCGTCAGAAAGTTGTACCATTCATAATCGAGGAACAATTGCAAGAACAAGGAGCTTTGAACTAGCACTACTACACATTTGAACTTAAAGAGCTCTTCTTGGACAGCCTTTAAAAAAACCGCTCTTCAAAACATAATTTGGAGAGCGGTTTAAAAAATTATAATTAAAAAAGGAAAAAGAAAAGAAAAGACAGCGGTTTTTAACCGCTGTCCAAGATTTAAACTTGGACAGCGCTTAATAACCGCTGTGTAAGTGGGCAGGAGATAAGACAACGGTTTTGAGTGAACTTTGTAGGACAGCGGTTAGAAACCGCTTTCCAATCCTTTGCCCCTTTGACCCATTTATACTCGTCGTCTTCCAGATCTAAAATAGAAAATATCAGTCGCGACTCGAGAGCCCTTCCCCTACCCTCTCCCTCCCCCACCCCCCCCACCCCCTCCGCCGCCGCAAGCTGCCTCCGCCTACGCAAGCCGTCTCGCGAATCACTCTCCTTCTGAATTTGGTTATGTTCTTCAAAGCAAGAAGGTTTCTCCAACGTGAGTACTACTTTGAAATACAGTATTTCTGCATTCTCAATGTTTGATGAAATGCTTGAATTGGTCCCTATACTCTCCCAAATGATGATATCTATCTTGCCTTACCTTGCGTATATGTTGATTTCTACCTTTAACTAATACCTAAATTTGAGTATTTTAGTTGTTGATTATGGAATTTGATGTTGATTTTAATATCCCCTATATTATACTAATAGGGAGTTTATGCTGATGATGTGTCGTCTTTAGAAGCATTTGGATGATGTGTCGCGTTCTTATGAAGTGAGTAATATATTGTAGTGATGTGTTATAATTTTATTGGTTGTCATTGAATATGTGGCATACATGTGTCATGTTAATATAGAGTCCAATTAAAAAAAGGTACTAACATAGATTTGAACCTAGGACCTCTTACATAATTTTTATATTACTTACCAACTAAGCCACTATACAAATCTTTGCATGCTTTGAATAACTACTTTCTACATTCCTTAAATTTATATGGTGTTGCAGTTTTTTATTTTTAAGGATGAGGGAAGAAGTCAAAATCTACTTTTACATTATTATTAATTTTACATAAAATGTCCAGTCTACATATTGTTGATATGTTTATACTTTAAAATCAACTTTATCAAAATTTACTCATCAATCTACATAGTATCAAAATACACTTTATATTTTTTTTTAAAGATTTATAAGATTTAGATTCAAATCTACATTTCAATAAAAATATCAATCTACATAGTATTAAAATACACTAATTTTTATAAATATGTAAAAGATTTAGACTTCAAACCTACATTTGAATAAACGTGAAAATGTTAATTGGTGCGGTCAATCGTGAGATCTTTTTACATATAAATTTTGGCAAAGTAATATATGAACAATTTTCACCGTGAAATACATTTGAAGGGTATAAGTTATTTTATTAAATAATATTAGTTATTTTCATTAAAGATATTAGTTGTTTTCACTAAAGTAATATTTGGTAAAATTTATTAGTTGTTTAACTATAATGTATTAGTGAATTGTTGTTCATGGTAATAGTTAGCGTGAATATTCACATAATACCTTCTCATAATTCTTTTATATCAAATATATAATTTTATAATTATATGATATATTTTAATACTTCATATATTTTTTGTCAATTGAAAAGTATTTAATCAATTTATATTTACTACTCTCTTCGTCCCATAATCGATTGACCATTTGCTCAAAAAAAAATTTAATACTAGATTGTACATTACAAAAAATAATTAAAACAAAATAAGCCTTTTTTTTAATTATTCCCTCCCAACATCTTAAAAATACATCACATGTCATTACTTTTACCCATAAAGAAACATCTACTATAACCACAAAGTAAAAAGAATTGAAATATTCTTACTTGGGTTTTTCTTAAATCAGACACCCTATCGAGTTGCCTGATATCAGGTATAGTTTATAATTATGCCACGTGTCATCGCACTGTGTCGCACTGACCTGCTACCTATTGAGTTAAGATTTTTTTTTAAATTTAATTTTTATATTGTAAATTTTAATTTACTACTATGCCCTTTTCAAATTATATTACCTAAATTAATAACATTTATCCATATATAATTTTTTTTATTAAATATCATGTATTAATTAATTAAAACCAAAGAAAATTAATTAATTAAACCAAAGAATAGAAATGTAAGACGATAGAAGAAAGAATTTGGGGATACTGCAAAGCCACGTCCACTGCTCCGTGTGTCACCGTCTGCCATCGCCGCTCCCATCTCACCGCCAGCCGCCGCCGTTCCCATCTCATCGCCAGCCGCCAATAGTTTTTGTAGGGCTTTCCGTTCATCTAACAATCAATTTGCGTTTTGCTTTCCGTTCATCCACCGGATGAAGACAGGTCTCTCTAACCAGACGGCGGTCGCGACGCTAGGCTCACGTACAGCCGCCGCTCAAACCGCCACTTCCATTGCCGTTTACAATTCCTTGTGCACATTGATTCTGGATTGTTGAGCAATCCCATGTAAGCTTTCAATTGCATCTATTTTTTTCTTTGGATTTTCTTGCAATTTTTTCATGAATTAATTATAAAATTTGTTGGGAATAATTGAATTTCAGTGTTGTTGGTTTAAATCCTTTGAGTGAGCAGATTCACAGCATTTTAGAGATGATCTTTTGCATCAAAAGCTTTCTTTGATATGTCAATTATTAAAAATATGAGTTCAATTGAGGCTATGAAGACCCATTGGCTGGTGAGTTTTGGTACATATCAACACACGATATGATATGCTAACAATGTTGGCAATGAGCTGCTAAACCTTTGTTTTTCTTCTATTCAGTTGTTCATTATCCTATTCAACTATCATTTTTGGTCTTGAATTATGGATATTAGTAGGAAATGTCTTGTGAACATATTCCTTATATACTTCTTGAAACTCAAAATACTCAATTTTCTCTCTTAGAGAGTTTAATATTGATGAACACGAGGATTTGAGTAGCATAAATGGACCTTGTGGTAGCTTGTCTGATTCCCCTCATAGAGCCTAGCATTATTCATATATTGATTGGAAAAATACATATTATTTTACTGAAATATATACCGTAAAATGAAATAGAACCCCTCTGTAATGGTACCATGTTTTAATATTTATCTCTTTCTAAGAGAAAAAATGGTTAGGGGAAAAAAGTTATAAGATTTCCTTAACTTGATATGCATGTTGTAGTTAATAAGGAATGAGTAGTTCGCTATGAATACGAGATAGGGAGAAATTATATGTGCATTATCTAGAGTTATGCAGTTGGAAATTGGATGTTCTGTCGATGTGACATAAAACTGTGATGAAATTTTGATGACATGTGCTCAATTTTGCTCTATGCAATAGAAAGTAATCTTCAGACAGTTGAGATAATTAGCTACACAGGAACTTAAATTATGTTATTAACAGAGGCCTTTTCATGGTTAAGAGAACACCCTAAATTGATTTAGTCCCAGTCGTCTTCATAGCTGCTACCCCAAATCCCTAACTTGATTAATTGCTTATATAGTATGTGTGTTGTGAGCTAGGATTTTATTTTGGTTGTAAATGTGTGAGACATATGAGAGGAAGGGCTGTTATGAAGCAATGTGTAACTGCAACAGTGAGCACTGGATATTATTATGTGTCTGCTGTTGAGGAAATGGAGGGAGAAAGGTGAGTTGCGACTTGGCTGCTGACAACTTCTTTGATTCTTTCATGTATTGATTCAGGCAATTTCTTTGCCATATATATGATGATTTCCACAATTGTAGTGATAGTGTCTCAATCCTGGATCTCTCTCTCTCTCAGTCCCACGATTATTTCACACCTTCATTATTTATCTCCCGTGAGTAGGGTTGTATTTATACATTATGTCAATTTTTTATATTATATATACTACTTGCGATGTTAATCTAATTCACATTCATATTATCATTATTTATGTTAGATTAATCAATGAGTATAAGCAGAAAGTTGAAACATAGATCACTGATTTTTTACAAAAGTTTTGTCCATCATTGATAAACATCTCATTTCCTCAATCTCAACCCTGGATGTCCTATTGTACTACTACAAGATGTGAGCAGGGTTAATTGTAATATGACTTACTAAATTCAATTTAACAAAATTTAATTATAATATCCTCCACTTTTGCAGGAAATGGGATCACTATAAGTATCTTGCTAAGTTCAAAATTGGTAATGATAGAAAAGAACCTTCTGATGAGGCGATCAAAGCATATGAGGTAGTATCTTTATCAATCATATCATATGTCATGTTTGTTCAACCTAAGAACGCATATAATTCATTTTGTTTTTCTTCATTTTTAGGTTGTCTAATTAAATTTGAGTTTTGATGTGATATATGGTTTAATCTTTAGGATATGCTAGCTCCACAAGGATTGTGTTTTAGAATGAAGAGTGGATTATGTAAGCAGTTGAGAAGAAGTGAATGCAGAAGAAGGGTTATTTAAATAAAAAAAATTGGTTTATTCGAGAAGCAGATGAATTGAGCTCCAACAAGTTGTTACTGAAAGTGGAATAATTGGGAGGAAAAAACCTTCTATAAGTGGCCCGTGTGTTTTTACAGAGAGAAGCCATCTTCCATGGCCTGTGGTTGAGATGAGGGATGCAGGAGTGGACGCGTGAACTGCTAGAAAAAAACCAATTTCTATTTGTAAAATGATGTAATTTTCATTTGTAGTCTTGCCATTTTAGGTTGAATTAGTTTTATATTTTCATTTTTAGCCTTATGCTTAATTTTTGTCTAAATTAAGTTATTAAAAGTCAATATTATGTCTACAGAGGCCACACCAAACAGATGAGAGGGGTGGAAATCACCACCACTTTAATTTTTTAATTTTTTTTACCTTCATATTTTACAATTCCAACTGCCATACCCCAAAATATTATAATCACACCTCATTTTCTAAACATACCCTATTAAAATTTAAAATTTAACATATATGTAAAACACCCACCATCGCATGCTCGTTACCACAATTATAATATGAAATATGCATACAAAAATAAATAAAAGCATTAATATATTAAAAAATATATAATGCCTTATGTGTTGTTATACATGAACGTGTATGTTATATACACTAATGAACCCGTACCTCCTATGCGAGCACTGCATATCTTCTCATCACCCTATTTTAGATATTGAAAAAGTACTTAGTGCATTTCGAATGCAATACTTATCGAATAAATAAAGTTGAACAATTATTAATTTTATCACACACTTACATTAACAACGACTGAAGAAATTATGCAGTGCTCGTCAATCAAATTCAGTTCCACTCTCAGTCTTAGTTTTTATTGTATAGTACAATCTAAAAGATTGGTAATTAATTTCTTAAAAAAAATCTCGATTTAGCTAGAAATTCAAATAACGACGTGACACTGTTATAAAGGAAAACATGTCGCTGCGAACATTAATGACTATATGTATATCAAACACCTATCGTTGCATGCTCGTTATCACCATTACAATATGAAATATATATGCATTAAAAAAGCATTAAGATATTAGAAAATTGTATAACGACTTGTATGTCACTATAACTAAATGTGTATTGTTATGTTAATTGAGGGTGTGTCGTTTTGTAACAAGGGGTTTCCTTTGAACTGAAAGAACAATAAAAATAAACTAATATAAAGCTAATCTATGGTAGAAATCGAAGTTTTAACAAGAAAATGCAAGGAAAATGCCAAGGTATCACTTGAGTCTCTCTCTTTGAAGATGCCCCTGGATTCTGAAGTAAATCATATGTGGATTTCTCTCATCCTTTTGTATATCCAACGAGCTCAAAAAATCCAAAGTTAACTAGGTGTAGACCGTGTAGTCTCCAAGGGTGAATCATTACTTAATTTCTCATAAAATCCTTCCATCCCTGCTTTCACAAACATAGTCTTCGCATCCTTTAGAAGCCCCATTGCTTGCATGGTGTCTTTATCCAGAATTCTTATTTTTACAATAGTTCCTACAAACGTTTTCCATTTTGTGGCTACACGTTTCCATCTATCCCTAATATTCACATCAAAGTGAGCGGGAATTTTATTTGGTCCTGACCTCGCCTCGATCTCTCTTAACTCATCATCAGAAATTTCCCGAGTAAAGTTTATATTTCCTGCAAATAATAACAATGATCAATACCTCTTCTATCTAATCTAGTCTAAAGAAATCAAGACAAACATGATAAACAATTCTATTCAACATCTTATCCATCAAACTAAAAATATTAGCACAAATAATTGAAGACCCTACGAATCAACACTTCTCCTCTTTCCAAAGCATTAACCTTTATGAGTTCTCACAATTTCCACCAATAATTCACACATAAAGCTTTCCTGAGAATTTCACAAATCTACTATACATGTAGCATAACAATTCCAAGCATTGGTCATGCACGAAATCTCACATAAGCATTTCACCATAGATTCTCAAATTAAGAACACAATTTCTCCACTCAACAATTAGACTCTGCCACCAAGAATAAGCATCATTCTAGCATAATTCTCCAAAGTTTTCCTAAATTCTTCAATTTCTCAAGTTACAAGCACAAATTCAGCATTAATTCAAGTTACCATCACTTATAAACAATATCGGACTTCACACTTGGTAGAAACTAGCAATATATATATATATATATATATATATATATATATATATATATATATATAGTAAGAAATTCTAAAAAAATCGAAAATTTCCTTCACTTGCAAAATGTCTTCCATTCTATCCAAATTTACTCAACATAAAATCAAATTGGCATAGAGTTGAGTTACCCATCATATATAATCACAAAGTAACACAACTCATGTAATAAATTGGAAAGAAATAAACAAACCCTCAACTCTTACAGATTTTCAAATTTAAGGGCATGACTCAAGAAAAATTTTATTTCTTAAAAAAATTCACTAAATATTCACAAAATTGAAGTAAATATGAGTCCTCTCTCACATATAACATCAAATAACCCACTCATTGAAAGAAAATATTTGAATATTTAAGATCGCTAAGTATGACTTTTTAGTTCTATGACTCGATCTGCACGTCCTCACTTCAGATCATTAATCACCTTAAGTTATCCACAAATCATGTCTTAGATATTAAATATTTAGCAAATATCAACAATTTACCCACTCTATGCACAAGAAATAATTTTCTTTTTAATAAGGATAAGATATACAATTTTTTGTTCAAGGTTGTCATCATTCTAGAACATAAATTAAAAACTTAGCAATCCTAAGTCATCAAGTTGTGATCTCAACTTTCAAGAAACTATCATTCACTTAACAAAGCTCAAATTATCAAGATTATTATGCACATTTTATTAATTAATCATTCCGTAATCTAAGAAATTGAATTTCTACCCAATATATAACCATGACGAATACCAAATATATAAACATCACAATCATTCCAACTAGTTCATACCAAACTAGAATTTTTGAACTAATCTCTCTCAAATATGCACAAGATTTTTGTAAATTTAACCCCAAGTACACAAAATTAAGTGTTGGTTAAGAATGAGTCATTTTATCCATCAAACAACTAGTATTCGATCAAAATAACACCAAATTTTACGTATTTACCCACTACCATTCTCAAGATGAACACATTTTAGAATAGAAACATACACTCACCAAGTATTTGTGGTAGGTCTTCAAAGATTATTCTCTCTTAAAGCAAGAAATAGGAATATTTCTGATGAGCCCATGCGCCAATCATATAGTACTCTAAAATTCAGAGTCTAAGAGTTCAGATTTCATGCCCTTTTCAAATTAAACAGGTGCAATAAAAAAAACTACCAAGATCATATGGTGACTCTGAATACAATATCACCAGTCAAAGGGTAAGAATTTATAATTATTCTAGCAAGAAATCAAGTGATGTAAATGGATGAAGAAAAGTCAAACAACAAACTTGATTTAATAATTCAGCAACGAGACTTCAAACAATTCAGCAACAAAAAAAATATATATATCAAACTCCCACAGTTGCAGTAAAATCACGACTCGTTCTCTTTGACCGAACAATTTTTTACAACTAATTTTATTTCAAAGTTCTTTTAGGCATTTCATCAAACAATTTAAAAGCATAAATCAATGTAAACCTAATTTAATCATATTTTCTCACATTCACCTTAGAAACAACAATTCAGAGAACTAACCTTTAATCTCGATGGCTATGGAAGGCTAAGAAGCATCTGGAATCGGACACAAGATTTTTTTTTATCAAAATCGTGTCGAAGCAGCAGCACTGGTTAACTAAGCAAGCAAGGGGGGCGAACGTAGCAAGAGCGAGTAGAAAGAATGGTGAATTAGCGGCGATGGTCGTAGCTTTGTAACGGCGGTAATTATTTGAAGAACTTGGACTGGAGAACGTAAATGATGAATGCAGATGTGAACAAATGTGAATTTTAAAAGATAAGAGATTTAAATGGATGATTTTTTTAATAGAAATTAAATAAGGATAAATTTGTAAATCAATAATTATAGATTTTTAAATTATTAAATTTAATATAATAATGTAATAATACGACACTACTCGATAGTACTCGACATAACTCGATAGAAAATTAGATGATTAAACTCAACAGGTTGTAGGTCATCAATTTTAAACCATTAGATTTTATTAGATTTAAGATCTGATGGTTTATAAACCGTACCTGATATCAGGCAACTCGACAGGGTGACTGACCTAAGAAAACCCCTTCTTACTTTATGCCTTCAAATACTAAGAAACAATTTTTACATTAAATCTCATGCCAAATGCTAATGAATAATCATGTATAAAATGAAGTATTTTTACATTAATATATATATATATATATATATATATATATATTTTACAGGTGTATCACAAGAATCCGCGTATTACGCGGGGGTTAATCTAGTGGAATTATATTCTATAGATTGTTAGAGTGATTGAGATATATGATGAGTTTTGATCTGGATCTGATCAGTTTACAGTATATAAATATACCATGTTTGTGTTTAATGATGATGATAGAGGCTAGTTTACTTCCCTTACTTTACTTTACTTTACTTTACTATGTGTATAAGATTGTTTTTTATAATTTGGTATCTGGCTTATTCGAGGGACCAATCTCACCGTCAAGTTGATTGAATAGAGTTTTGATGGTAAAAAGAATGTGTTCGATGATGTGCGTTCATGAATTTGAGTTTGAGTTATTTGTTGTAGGCACTAGATTTCAGGCTCACGTTTCAGCCCATATTCAATTTAGATTTAGGAAGCTTTTAGTATCTCGATTACTCTTAGACTATAAATAAATAAATACAGTATAATTTGCCATAAATTTGTTATGATGAATACGTGCCGTTTTCTTCATGGGACCGTGGAGGTTTTTCTGCCATAATAGAAGCAATATTAATTGTATTATTATTCAATATTAATTGTCATTAAGTCTAATTAATACGATAAATTAATAATAGGGCATTTTAAGAAATGCCAGCTGCTGTCCTCATCCGTTTAAGAAATTAGGCACATAACTTTCATTATAAAAAACCATATCAATCCCCTCTATTTTTTGTTCAAACCATTACACAAAGTGATGGAAATCCTCGCGTATTATGAATTACAACATAATGTATCATCAATTCTCTTTACTTATGATTTCAGTCAGGAAAAGTTTATCTTCAGAGGTGCAATTCCTCAAACTCATCATCATCATCAACAACAGAGAACAACAAGTCCGAAAGTTAATTTTTAATATATGGACGCGTAAGTTAATTTTTAATATAATAATTTGTTTTGTACTTTTATAATTATGTATATGTAATCTATTTTTATTTTTATTGTATAATAATAATAGTGTGATGAAACTGTATCGGAGTCACCTTCCGAGTACTCAAGACTCAAGGACCTTTAATAAGGTGGACTGGAAAGAAATCAAGGTAAAGTTACTTAAAAAATTTGTCAAATTAATAGAAAATAATCGTAATTGTAGTATGTGATTATATATAATTGTTAATCAACAGGTTTTGAGGCAACGAGATAACGTGTGTTGCTACATTGAAGATATAATCATCACTTCCCAGACGACCATTCCTTAAGAAGTAAGTCGATTTATTGATTTATTTAAATTATTATTGATTGAATAAAAGTTCGTACAATATATCTAATTAAATTTTTAATGTTTGTAGTTTGTATATGAACATCTGCTCGCTTGTTACTCCATGAGAAGAATGGACAAATGGAAATTAGATTGGACGGAGTATTTGTACAAACAATTCTTGTATTCTATGTCATTACAGTATAACTTTTGGTAGCATGCATGTAACTTATATATTAATTTCTGATGATATATATATTTCATAATTTTTGTATATTAAATTGATTTGTATGTTTATTTAATTGGTGTTTTGGTGTTGGACGTGTATATATATATGTGTGGTATAAGATTAATTTGTTTGTATGAATAGGTTTTCTTAAAATGTAAAAAAATTATACATAAAAAAAGAAAAAAAAAAGCATGAAATTCGGAAAAAAAAAAAACAAAACAAAAATTAAAAAAGCCCATAGACAGCGGTTGATAACCGCTGTCTAAGTAAGGGACATTGGACAGCGGTTTTGAAAAGCTGTCTAAGTGGTTTACTTTGGACAACGGTTTTTAACCGCTGTCTAAGTGCCTATTTTAGACAGTGCTTTATCAACCTCTCTCTAAGACTTGGATAGCTCTTTCTTGGAAAGCGTTTTCAACCGTTGTTTAAGTGCAAATCTAACTGCTATCTAAGACCTTATATGTACTAGTGGAGGCAATCTAGACATTCAAGCAAAAGCCCATATTTATTAATTATGAGGTATAAGCCAGTGATCAACCTCTTTGTATCCATGTTCAGGACAAGATGATGACCCAGCTGACTGAAAAATTGATAAGGCCAGAGAGGTCGCTCAAGGAGATGATTGCTAAGAACATGAGTACAACCTTCAGATGTTAAAAGCCTATCTTGAGGAAGCCCAGGAGCTTAAAGACTCAATCTACTACTTCTGTTGATTCCCAATCAGATCCAACAAACATTTCAGCCCCTTGTTGATGATATTAAATTTGGGTGAGAGGAATTCAGAACTGAAATATCAGTAAAGGTGGGGAAAACCTCAACTGTCTTGGTGGATGTGGACAGGAGAGTAGGCACTCTTAAGAACTTTACTGTTGAAAGACAGATCAGACAAAAAAGGAAGCAAGATCAAATATAAAAAATTACGGCTCAAAGAATGGTTGAAGAAGGAGAACCAGTTGATGAGACGGCTAAGTAAAAGAGGAAAATCAAACCACTTCTGGAAGAAGCCATGAGAGTAGAGGGTAAAGAAACAAATGTTCAGAAACAACCGATGATTCAAAATGCTACAGATGAAGAGCAGTGGAGGAGATATGAAAGGAGGCAGAGGAAGATGGGAAAATAAACTAGCATAGGCCGGGAGAACCAGTCGAGTCTAACATGCACTTTATGCTACCTTATAGAACTGAAATGTCCTCCGAGGCTGATGAATGAAAGGAGGTGGGCCAAAGGGAACTTTATCATTTCCTTCTACATTTGCAAAACTCTTGGAGATGAGGACGGTGTGAATGTGATCATCCATTCATACATGAAAGAGAAGTATTCTGAGTTGTACATGAAATTGATGGAAAATGGTTGAGTATAATCTTGCACCTAATTTTGAAGGCATTGATATTCCCCAGACGGTCTCTTGTGAAATCAACTAGATTGAGATAATTAAGAAGATTGTTTCACACTTATATAATTCTATAAGCAGAGCCGAAATCAGATGTTGAGTACAAAGATGTATATGATTGCTTGTATGGTTGGATGAGCATACGACTGAAGATGCAACTGAGTGTTGAAAGTAGAACTGTCAAAATGGGCCAGTGGGGCGGAGCAAGCTAAAACCTGTCTTTTTGCAAGGCGATTCGGGTGTAGGGGGTGGGGGTGGGGGTGGGGGAGGGGGGGCAGAAATTTGGTCGCGGGAATTGGCGGGCCGGCCCACTTTTAATTTTTTTAATATATTTTTAATTTTTATTTTTTTTTAATTTTAGAAAATATAATTTAAAAGCTCTAATACATAATTTTTATCAAAATCAAATATAATCAAACAATTTATCTTGATAACTATCACTATAAAATTATTAAAAGAAATTTTATTTTACAAGTAAAGTTCATTATTCTTTAATTAGAAAAATAATTTTCTACAAATTGATGTTTACAATGTATTAGCGATAATAATTCATAAAAACATATTCTTACAATTTATATTCATCACCTATGAACACAAATTTTACAAAATAGTCCTAAAAATAATACTATAATAGTTAACAATGTACAAAAAATGTAAAATTTTATTTTTAAAGAATAAACATTTTTTAAGTTGGCCCGGCTCGCCCCAACCCGCCTCCAATACACCAAAGCCCGCAGCCCAAATGAGCCAACCTATTTAGGTCCGTTTCTAAATGGGCTTAGAAATCCTTAATACAACCCTCATTTTATATATGGCGGGGCAGGTCGGTCCAATGGGCCCAACCCACTTTGACAGCTCTAGTTGGAAGTTAGCTGGTAAGAGCTCATTTTAATATATAATTATCTATCATTATCAATAAAAGTTCCTATTTTTGTCAGCAAGAAACTTTTTGTTGTAGCTAGGTGACTTATGCATGAGATCTATTTTAAGATTTCAATCTGTGTGCTTTAATGCTTATTTCATTTCAGTTCTTAATGGTTTTAACATCAACAAAAAAGGAAAAATTATTAGGATAAAATTTGTTTAGAAGTTTTGAAGATATTAAAACTGAGAATTTGTAATAGGATCAGGTGAGTGTATTAGTCAGTTGAAGATAGTATAGATCTTGAACAAATATCTGATTAACAGAGTATCCTTCGAAGAGGATCGGATAAAAAAAACTTGAAGATTAAAAGACCTAAAAGACTATCTGAAGAAAGGCTAAGTCAGGGAAGTTGAAATCGAAGATCAGCTGACCAGAAGAGAATATTAGTTGACCTTCTTGATCTTGTACCTTCTGCATACATATTTATTAGTAGTCTAAATTTGACGGGTTGCACTATCAATTCTTTGATTCTTCTAGCAGGTCATAATTTCCTATCTCCGAGTTCTTGAAACCTTTTGGCATAAATGTGATCTCCAAACCTGCGGCCACCTCACAGTCTAAACCTTCTACCTGTCCTTGCTCTTTATGTTACCAGACCAAGCCACAACAATCACTTCATCTGCCTCCTGCTTAGGTTCCACCCCTTACCCTAACACCATCTCATCCAATGCAGACTCGAGCTAAGCCAGGGATCTTTAAGCTTCGACATACTGCTAACTATGTCCAAACAACTATTTTTGTTGATCTTTTTGTCGTAAGTGAGCCATGTGGTATGAAATTAGCTTTAAAGTTATCTGAGTAGGTTACAACAATAGATGAATAGATTTCGACGCTTCATTTGAATAAAACGTGGGATCTTGTGCCTCGTCTATTAGGCATAAATATAGTTAGTTCTAAGTAGATTTTTCGTACTAAGTTCTTGGTGGATGGCGGCTTCCCAGTTTTGACTACACTTATACATTCACCCTCGTTGTGCATACCTCAACATGTTCTCTATGGATTCATCAACTGGATGTAAAAAATGCTTTTCTTCATGGAATTTTAAAGAAGCCTATTTATATGGAACAACTCCAGGTTTTTTGGATCTTCATTTCCCGAAAAAAAGGCACCTCAAGCAGACTTCATGTGCCTCAATGACTTTGTTTTAAGCATTTTCTTTTTTTTGTTGTCGTGTAGATTCATCTCTATTTATCTTTATTTGTGAGACTTCTATTTTTTATCTCCTTGTCTATGTTGATAATTTTGTCCTAACAAAGAATTCCACATTGTTGTTATCATCCTTCATTGCTCATTTGCACCATGAATTTGCAACGAAGGATCTTTGCAAATTAAATTATTTCGTGGGGCTTGAAGTTACATGCATATTTTTTAATCAAGCAAATGATGCTTGTGACATTCTTCTACGAGTTGATCTTGAGGACTTCAAACCCATCTCCACACCTTTGTTTTCAAGTTGTCATTTTTCTTGTGATTACACAATGTTTTTTAATTCCATGCTTTATATTGGTTGGAGCTCTTTAATATCTCACGATCACTCACCCTTGCCTTTCATTTATTGTTAATCTTATTAGTCAGCATCTATAGAAGCCTACTATTGATCATTCTCAAGCAGTTAAGCGTATTATTCGCTATGTCAAAAGCACTCTTACTTTTGTTATGTCGTTCTCTTATTGATCAACAACATCTCTAGTCGGGTATTCTGATCAGATTAGGCCCGTTGTGTGGAAATCTGGTATCATGGAGTGCCAAGAAACAACCCACAATCTCTCATTCTAGTTGTGAGTCGGAGTATCACACCTCTTGCAATTGTAACTCCAAAATGACTTCGACATCTATGTGTTGATTCTCCTAATCTTTCTCTACTTTAATGTGGCAACAACAATGCAATTTTACACAGTCAAAATCCAAGTGCTCACAAGCGAGTGAAGCATATTGATATTTCAGTGAGTTCGTTTCAATGGCAAACTTAATTGTCATTTTTATCTCTTATTAAACTACAAATAGAAGATATCTTTACAAGGGCTCTTTCATGCCCCTTGTTTGAATTCTTTTGTGGTGTTCACCCCACGTCTTGCTTGAAGGGGTGGGGGTAATTGCAAGAGATGCTATTGAGAAATCGTGCTGCTAAAGTTTAGGAATTTTATTTATTCTTGTTGACTCCATAGATTAATAGGAAATGTCATGTTCATTGTAATCTTGTATATCCCTGTTATACTAATAGGGAGTTCATTTTGTCTATGTGTCGCTTTGTAATTCATTTGTCCTGTATAAGGCTTTGACCCCTAAACCACATGAGTACAATTAATAATGTTTACCACTGAAGCCAAACTAAGAAGCTATATAAAATTAAATTATCTATTGTGTTACTTAAGTCTATAAAAACATATTAGAAATTTTATTGCAATTGTACCAATTTACATGTTATTTAATTATTTTTTAGGATATCCTATATTTATGTTAATAATCCAAAACAAGTAACTTAAGTATATGTATTTTATGTATTATCATTGAATTAATTAATTGAACTAAAAATTATATATATATTTTGGGATTATAAATTTGTACATCTTGTAACTTAGCCCAACTCTGAATTTGGTCCACAACAAATATACGTTTTGAAATCGATCCCGTAAGTTTGGATTTTTTTTAAATTGGTCCTTTGACCTGATATAGCCGATTACACATCCGGTTACCACCACAGTGGAAATTAATTTTCGTTTTTCTTTATTTTTTTAGTGCCACGTCAATATTTTTTTTAGTGTGATGGTATTTTTCGAACGGATCTAGTCGGACAAAATTCGGATCGGGTCGATCTTCTTTAATTTTATTTTTGCTTTTAAATTCAATCCCAAATCTCACACACACACACCATGTACTGTTCATCTTCTCCAAATATCCCAAAACTACACACGCACGCAATGTCTTCAGAAATCCAAAATCTCACAAGTTCAAATCATAAACCATTCTTCTCCAAATAATTAGTTCTCCCTTAATAAAACAGATCAAAATTTAAAAGAAAATTGTAATACATTAATTAAACTAGTATTTCTCTCGTGCGATGCACGGCTAGTAAATTTTTAGGTCTTATTTGAAACCGTCTTACAATAAAATAGAATATAAATTGAACATGGCGCATTAATATTTTGAAAGGAACAAATTGTTAATATGTGTTAGTTTGTTGTCTCATTTTGAAACCATTCCGCACAGATTTTTTAGCGCAATTTTCATATTTATATATTAAAAAAATTTGTAATGAAATTTTATATATGGAGAAAATCTTTTTTTTACTTATACAATAGTCTCCTAATTTATAAATAAATTTACCATTCAATTATGAATAAATAAATATGTAATAAGCTTAACATTAAATAGTTTTAGAGTATCATTAATCTCATCAGAAGCATCATTAAACCTGTCAGGGGTATCATTAGTCTGAGTTCAAGAAAATTTAACCCCTAATGAGATTAATCATACTCCTGATGAGATTAATGATATTTTAAAATTGTTTAATAATAAGATTATCATGAACTATTTTCATATAATATTTTGCCCCCATGGAATACATCTTTTTCAATGTCGTGTGAATTAACATTAACTCTTTCTAAAATAATTATTCATAGAAAGAGGATATTGAGTAATAAAATCTAAATTTTTTATTGAAGAGGTTTTACTTTTATGTGACTAATTACCATGTATATACCTTCATTTTATATATAACGATTCTAAAATAATTTATAAAAAATCATAACGTTTTTATATTTTTATCTTAAGTTCATATATCAATATAAAAATAACAAAGTATAGAGTGAAAATAGTTCATATATGAATCATTGAAGAATATTAGTTGCTTTCACTAAATTGTATTAGTTGTTTTTACTGAAAAATATTATTGGTTTACACTGAAGGGTCTTAGTTGTTCAGTGAAAACAAACTAAAACACTTCAGTGAAAATAACTAATACCCTACAGTAAAAACAACTAATATTTTTCAGTAAAAATAATTAATACCCTTCAATGATTTATATATGAACCAATTTTCCTCTTTATATACTCTATACAAATGGTTTAATTATTGACAAATTGAGTGGTTAGTATTTTAAATTGCACAATCACCAGTAAAAATAAAAGATATTGCCCAATTTTTTTTTTTTTTTTTTTTTTTGTGTATCTTAAAAATAAATTTGAAAGATATATCAACTCAATGACTAATATAGGTCTATCGGCCCATTAAGAATAAATTAGTACTGTCATCCATGCAATACATGGTTTCTAATTACATTAATGTAGATTTAATATCATTTTATTTTAATAAAAAAAAAAGACTTTTTATATGTGCACGCCACTTTCCAATTTCATTTTTAAATTACCATGTATATCTAATATCAAAATATTTGGAGGACAAATTTAATTAATTGGTGGAGCCGTGGAGCATGTTAATAGACCATTTATTTTTTACACAAGATTCACTAATTGAAGAATGTGAATTATCAAATAAAATATGCAATTAATAAAAGCTAAAAAGTGACTACCAAACGTTCCAACTTCCAACTTCCCAGCAAAATTAAAGAGTTGTTATTATTGGCCGCCATTCATTGAGCAGTGTGCAGAGGTGAAACTGATTGGCACGCCCATAGGAAAGCCAGCATTAAATACATTTTTATTTAGATTTTCTAAAGTTAGTAAGTGAAAATGAGCGGGAAAAATTGATTTTCTAAATATAGCAGACTTTGCTATTTTTATATATACTAGTGATAACTAGTATTAACCCCGCGATTTTCGCGGATTTTGATAAAAAAATATTAAATTTATTTTTAAGAACATCATATATATATGTTTTTATTAATTTGGTTATTTAATTATTAATTATTAATTTTTGACAAATGTATTTGTTTTTTGGCATATCATAATCGGACTTTATTTGATCCATAATTTATAAAATTTGGCCTAAATTGGACAAAATAAAAAAAGAGTGTCTTAGTTTTGCAAGTTTGTAAGGATATTGTCCTAATTTTGCAAGTTCGTAAAGATATTATCTCAATCTTGCAAGCTCGTAAAAAGAGTGTCCCAATTGAACTAATACTCGTAAAAATAGTGTCCTAAATAACAAAAAAAAAAAATCCGTTATAGCCAATTTAGTTGATGGTAATGAAGAATATTCATTTTAATTTAAAGAACATTGGTTTGTTAAAGTAAAGTGGATCTAAAAATAATTATAAAGTGGTTCATATATGAAATAAATTAATTCCAAAACATACTCTCAATACTAATATTTTAATGTTAAAACACGTAATACAAATTGAATTGGCTTAACTACGAATTGAATTGTACACAATAAATCATACCTTATAATTTAGGGTTAATTTCATATAAATTCACCACCTTTATGTTTAGTATCAATTTAATCACGAACTTTTAGATTTTTGTAAAAAAACACAACCTTTGACATTGTTGCAATTTAATACACATTTTTTCTCTTCCGGCCGGCAATCGATGACGTGGCTTGTCGGAGCGTGTGTCATCTTGCCACGTAGGATTACACACATTTACTTTATTTATTTTTTAAATCCACATCACAAGTAACACTTACAATTTAAATAACACCTTTTTACTTAAAATTAATATAGCAACCAAATAAATTAAACAACAACCAACATAAATTATATGTAATAAATCTCTTTACGTTCTTAGTTTTTGAGATTTATTTGGTTGTTATATTAATTTTAAGTAGAAAGATATTATTTAAATGGTAAGCGTTACTTATAATATGGATTTAAAATATAAATAAAATAAGCATGTATAATCCTACAAGGCAAGATGATACGCGCTACGGCGAGCCATGTCATTGGTTGTCGGCCGGAATAAAAAAACGTGTATTAAATTGCAACAGTGTCAAAGATTGTATTTTTTTACAAAAATCTAAAAGTTCGTGATTAAATTGATACTAAGTATAAAGGTTGTGAATTTATATGAAATTAACCCTATAATTTATAACTAAATTAACTCATATAAATAAAAAACAATTATTTTTTTGCAAGTTCGTAAATATATTTTCTCAATTTCGCAAGCCCGCAAAAATAGTGTCCTATTTTTGCAAACAATCATAAGGTAGTATCCTAAAATAACAAAATTTCTCTTATAATCAATATATTTTAGAAAAGCAAGATTTAGAAATAAAAAACATAGTGTCAAGTCGTTCTGTCTTTAAATAAACTTTTTAATATGTGAATACTATCAAAGTTAATGGATGAAACAAAAGTAATAGATGAAAAAAAATTAAAGGACCATAAAATTAATAGATGGAACAAAATTGCAAAAAAAAAAAAAAAAGGACCAAAAAGTTGCAAAAATTTGCAAAAAGTTTGATGCCATGATTCCGTTATATATACACACACACACACACATTTATATATATATATATATATATATATATATATATATATATATGTGTGTGTGTGTGTGTGTGTGTGTGTGTGTGTAAAAAGTTAGAGGACCATAAAATTAATGGATGGAACATAACAGAAATATATATATATATATATATATATATATATATATATATATATATATAAATTAAGGACAAAAAATGAATGTGGACCAAAACTACTCTCCTGTTTGTACATATACTTCAATTGTAACTCGGATACTATTCTTACATATTGACATCATATAAAAAAAATCATCAACAAAGTATAGGTGACCTCAACTCAAACGACATCACGTGAATAAAAAAATATAAATACACAAATATAAAAATAGAGACAGATGTATGCAAAAGATCGGAAAATTTAAATTTTAGGTCCTATGAGAACAACGGGTTTACAACAATGGTGCTTTTTATATATTTCATGTCCCGTAGTTTTTTTTTTTTTCAAATTTGGTCCCATATATAATTACTGGTAAGTCCCAAAAGAATGCATAAGTTGCAATTTTGGTCCAACAAAATTCTATTTCCAGTCCAATTTGCAAGAAAAAAAAAGACCAAAAAGGAATGTGGAGAAAAATTATTACATATTTGTACATATACTTCCATTATAACTCGCCTACTATCTGTACAAACTGATGTCATACCAAAAAAATCACTAACAAAGTATAGACGACATTCAAGTTAGACAACATCACGCAAATAAAAAAATACAAATCTCCAAATATAAAGATAGAGACGGATATAAAAATCTTAAATGCGGGAATCTTAAATTTTGGTCCCATGAGAATAGGCGGTTCGCAACAATGATCCTTCTTTAGATATCTTAGGTCCCATAATTTTTCCCAAATTTGGTCCCATAAATAGTTGTAGTGAAGTCCCAAAAGAATGCATAAGTTGCAATTATGGTCACAAAAAATTGTAGCCTCAATTAGTAAAATTAATGGATGACAACAAATCTGAAAAAAAAAATACACACATAGAAAAAAAAAGGATAAAAAAGGAGTGTGGACCAAAATTATTACATATTTGCACATATAATTCTTTTATAACTCGACTACTATTTGCACATACTGACCCCATTTCAAAATATTACATTTTAAGTACAGAGGGCACTCAAGGTAAACAATATCACGCAAATAAAAAAATATAAATCTCCAAGTATAAATCTTCAAGAGTAAGACAACAAAGTTGCCAAAAGGAATATTTAGAAAAACATGTTGCTATAAGTTATTGTTTTATTTAGTATTGTAGGACTAATTTTGGATAACAATAAAAGTAATCATAGTATGCTAGGACTAATTTCAAATTTGATAAAAGTTAACTTAACAGACTTTAGTGTCATATAGATACATTAGGAGTATTTAAAAAAAAAACACGATAATAAACATTGAAGGACAAATTCTGGAATTAATAATACCATATTTTTTTTAAAAAAAATTGAACATAAGTGAATAGTGATGAATAATTTTTTTTACTTAACCCAACATTGCAATATTAAAACAAATTATAATTGAATTTACAAATTTCAAATTAAAGCAAAATCGTGAGATCTAAAAAAAAAGTAATGGATTATTTTAGGACTAATTATTCAAACATGGATTTTCATGATTCCAAGTTTAATGCAACAAAGTTTCCAATTAGTAAGATAACCATTTAAATAAATTTTAGAAAAACACACTAAACGATAAATTCGTTGATATTACTTCATCTTTTTAAGTATTAGACACACTTTATAAGAAAATATCCATCAATCCCTCTCCCAAAATTAATAATATATGATCCAAGACAAAGAAATAGAAACATGTTGAAACCATGCCATAGACTATCAATGTGCAATAACTACACCAAACTACACTTATTACATTATATGTAGCATAGTACCAAATTAGAATTTTTAGGAGGATACCCAATAATAAAATTTTAAAATTAGTAGTTTATGATTCAAGGCAAAGAAATAGCAACAAATATCCAAAAGGCAACATATGTTTATTAATAATTATGTACCATAGGACCAACTTCATGTACAACTACACAAAAGTACAATTAATTAGAGTTAATTATCTAAAGATGAATTTTCAACGTTGCAGGACCTAATTCAGAATTTCGGGAAGTCATACAATTATATAATTTAAAATAATAATTGCTAAACATAGATTATCAATGTACAAAAAAATTTAGGACCATTTCCGACAATTACGTCCACCCAGCTGAAACTACTCTAATGTAATAATTTCTACACAAGAGCTAATATCCATCCATCCATCAGCCAAAATTAGTAGTGTATGATTCAAGGTAAAGAAATAGCAACATGTTGAAACCATGTCATAGATTATCAATGTGCGATAATTACACCAAACTACACTTATTACATTTTATGTACCATAGAACCAAATTATAATTTTTAGGAGGATACCCAATTATATAATTTTAAATTAGTAATGTATGATTCAAGACAAAGAAATAGAAACATGTTGAAACCATGCCATAGATTATCAATGTACAATAACTACACCAAATTACACTCATTATATTTATTATACTATAGGACCAATTTACAATTTGTAGGATGTTATCCAATTATATAATTTAAAATAATAATTGCTACACATAGATTATCAATGTACAAAAAAAAGTTAGGACCATTTTCGAAAATTACTCTAAAACTTCTCTAATAATTTTAGGACCATTTTCGATTTTTTTAGGATATTTCCAAAACTAATCTAATGTAATAGTTGCTACAAAAGAGCTAATATCCATCCATCCGTCAATCAAAATTAGAAGTGTATGATTCAAGGTCCAAAATTAGTCATGTACTTTAAATAGAAGCTAGACTCATGATTAAGTAATAGGCCTTTAGGCATATAATTAGTCTTTATATTTGAGTACTAATTAGCTGCCATTCATACTTTTTATATTGTGATTTTATATTAACATAAAGCTAAGCCATGTGATCACGTTGCCCAAGACTATAAATTTCCTAATGCATTAAGACACATTACATAGCAGTCGCACGTGCATAGTCACATGATATTCGGTTTTTTTATGGGTGCATAATTTAGGTGATTATTACTTCTACAATACAAAATTCAATTAAAATAATTTTCTTACTTACATAAATTAAGGTACAAAATCATGCATGTACAAATAAACTGAGCATTACTCGCTCTGACTTAATATAGTATATATTTTTTTTTTAATTGAGGTACAAAGCCCTAGATTATGCTAGCTCCCAAACTCAGCTTTATCCTAACAAATAATATCCATTAACTTAATTATACACCAAAATGAAGAACAAAATTCTAGGCCAATTAAGGGCACTTTCTACCCATTATCAATATTAAACATAAGTGAATAGCAACAATTAGGCAAATTAAAAAAAAAAATAGTGTATGGCTATAAATATGCAACAACCACATCAAATTACACTTATTACTTTCTATGAAACATAGGACCAAATTCGAATTTTTAGGAGGATACCCAATTATACAATTTTAAAATTAGTAGTTTATGATTCAAGGCAAAGAAATAACAACATGTTGAAACCATGCCATAAAGTATCAATGTGTAATAACTACACCAAACTACACTTAATACATTTTATGTACCATAGGACCAAATTAGAATTTGTAGGATGATATCCAATTATATAATTTAAAATAATAATTGCTACACATAAATTATTAATGTACAAAAAATTTAGGACCATTTTCGAAAATTACTCTAAAACTACTCCAATAATTTTAGTACCATTTCCGAAAATTTTAGAATATTTCCGAAAATGAGAAACTACTCTAATAATGTAGTCTCTTTTTTAATCCGTTGAGATTACTATATATTTTTAAATATTAAACATAAGTGAATAACAATAGTTAGACAAATTAAAATTAGTAGTGTATGATTCAGGGCAAAGAAATAGCAACATGTTGAAACCATGCCATAGACTATCAATGTGCAATAACTACACTTATTACATTCTATGTACCATAAGACCAATTTACAATTTGTAGGATGATATCCAATTATATAATTTAAAATAATAATTGCTACACATAGATTATCAATGTACACGAAATTTTAGGACAATTTCCGAAAATTACTCTAAAACTACTCTAATAATTTTAGGACCATTTTCGAAAATTTTAAGGCAATTTATTATCATCCTATGCATGTGCCCCCCTACATTCAAGATTAGAATACTAAATCAAATTAAATCATAATAATGAGACATAAAAATTGGGCGGAATTAGTAATCAACAAAAATTAGAAATTGTGCATTCATGGAGATGTATTTAACACCATTCAATAGTATTTAACACCATTTAAGAGTATTCAAATGATAATTGTACAATACTCATTCAACAATAACTCATTTTTCAAATATCACACCACAATTAATTTATCAGGACATGGAAAGAATAAAGTGTAGCAAATCATCTTAATTATTCTTAAAGTAGCAGAAAATCTATAGGCAAAATTTAAGATTTCCCAATTACGATTTTCAAATAATCAAATTGTACATTAATTTATATGTCTAGTGAGTTATTCCTCCCATATCATCATCGAGTATACCTCCATAACTTTCTACGTACATAATTGAATCATTTTAACCAATTAACTCTTTAAAAAAATTATATATTTTATAGGTACTTGAGTAATTGAGTTTAAGTTTGTCTCTAAAATTTATGTGAATCTTGTATGAGGACCTTTCATAAAATTTGCGTGCAACTAATGAAAAATTTAGTATATACTCTTAAATAAAAATGAATACTCTGAAAATAAAACTGATACCTTTCAAATTAATATAAAATTACTTTTCAACTAAAAGCATCTTTTCTTCCGGAGTATACTTTTTGAATGATGATTTCATATAAATTGTGATAAAATATTGTCTGCAACGTTTAAGTATGATAAAAGAAGAAGTATAAAATCACACAATTACACCTCGAGACTTGATTTTGTATAGTACTCATAACTATCGCAAGAATTATTATAACTACTTTTTTTTTTAATTTTGAAAACGAATAATCATAACTACTTAAGAAACACTTTTCCTATTGTAACCCATGAAACACTTTTCCTATTGTAACCCATGCTTAATTTTTGTATCATAATTAATTATATAATTATTATATGTTTAGATAAATAATTCTAAAATGATATATGGTAAGACCAACTGATTGGTAGGAATTTACCAACTTGAGAATAAATTAGTAGATTGAATTTCGTTAAATAATCTAATAAAAAAAACAACTTACTAATCAACCAAATACAAATGTTTTTCTCTTGCAATTGCTGAACATGACAAGATCCAAACAACTTAGTCTTCTTCACAATCATTTTCATCATAATTATTTTATACATATTGTATCTGGTGAATTATCTGTTTAATACATTTCGTGGAGAAAATGAACGGCACAATTCGGTCCCTGATACATGTTCAATAATGCTAATTAATTTTTGGAACATATCGACTATTTTCTTTTTTAAATTTCAGCGAGAATATGATCAAGAATTCGCGGAGAATAAGAAAAAAAGTGTGAAATGCACTAAAAATCAAATGCACCAACATCAAATACAACAATGGAGAAAAAGAGACAACACAAATCAACTGCTTTTTAACGAAAACAATAACTATACAAAGGAAAATCGTCGGCACAAGCCACGCATCGAATACTTCTATGATACATATATAAAAAAAAATAAACGGACAAAGATGCTTGATCATACGATACACCCGAAATAAAATGCCGGAAAAAAACTCTCAAATGAAAACCTCGTACGGCGGGAGCACACGAACACCAAAATGGCAAAAAACGAATAAAAATCCTACATAGAAAATAGAAGGGTAGGAAAAGAGAAAACAAACAAAGAAGAAGATGATCACAAATGAAAATGAGGAGGACAAAAGACCAATTTATAGAAAAAAAAATGGGGATCAATGTACGGACGAGATAAAATGAGTAAAAACGGAAGGCCAAGATGGAATGGACACCTTGACTCAATGAGGAGCCAAGGATTGAGAAATGGGAGTGGATGGGAGGTGCCACATAAGCATTTTTTTGCTTCCACTATATAAGGGTATTGATTCTACCCGTGCGGCTGAAATTAGTTACAATACTTTTAACTACGATAATATCTAATTGGGCTTCTCTACGGTCAGAAAAGGTGTTCGCCCTTCCTGACGTTAGTGAACCAATAAAAGATTGACACATCATTTAGTTTCGCTCAGTTAGATATAGCTTCGCCATGGATGAATTAATTAATTTTATAATAAAAAATATATAAAATTATCAAAGTATCCTCATTATTTTTATAAAAATAAATATTTATTTTATTTATAATTTTAATTATGTGTAAAATATTTTATTTATGGGATAAGTTCATTTTTGGTACCCAGTTTGTTTTTTTCGGAATATAAACCATGCTTTCAAGTAATATAAAACTATGCTTAAAATTATTTTAAATAATATTTAATTAACCTAAAACATCTCTTCTACAACTAATACCGTCCAGAGCCATTTACCTCAGGGATGAAGATATGTGGTGCTGGATAAAGAGATCGGGTTCTTCAATGGTGGTTGCCCCTCTCTATTTTTCAAAAAAAAATCATCATAATTTAGCATCCCTATGTTTTTAATTGCAACAAAATATGGAAGTATCATCGTCCATCCCCCGCCTCCACCCCACCCCACCCCACCCAATCATCTTTGTCCCCCAACAGTTTCTCTACAACTCATGGAAAGAGCAAAAAACAAATGAGGAGGTGCAATCAATAATTGTAAATAAATTTATGATGGTAGAAAAATTAATTGAGATCTAAATTAGAACACTTTAATTATTAGGTATAAAATATTAGAGGGGCGAATTCATGCTGGCAACACATAGAAAGCATGAATCATGTTTAGTTATTCCAAAGAATGACTGGGGAAGAAAGTGATTGGGTGGGGTGGGGTGGACAGCGGGTTGGGGGGGATATTTTAGGTTTAATAAAAATTATTTTAAAATAACTTTATATTATATATTTAAAAAGTTGTATATACTTGAAATAATTACATTTTCTCCTTCTAAATTAGCTATTTTGACAATCAATTGATGATCTACAGACTATATAACCTAATTTGAGGGTGGAAAAATAAATTTCGGTGATCAATTTTGAGAGTAAGTGAAAATGGGGTAGTAATTCTGCAAAATAAATAACTTTCTGCAAAGTGTAATTATTAGATCAAAATATTTTACGTTGGATCAATGATCCAATGGTATTGAAAGGGTTCACTGACGTCAGGAAGGGCAAAACCTTCCCTGGCCGTAGAAATATTCTACCTAATTATACATTACAAAACATAAAAACTCTTTTTTTTTAAATCTCTGACTATTTTTTTACGCCATCTCAAATATACTCTTGACGAAATTTATAATATTCCCGATATAAATATTTAATAATTTAAAATAATTTTTGTTGTTAAACTATTTTGAACTATTATAGTATATAACCTACTATTGATATATAATTTTTTTTGGAATTGTCACATTAATACTTTAGCAGATGTGATTATTAATCTGTATTGCATAATAACATGAGACTATATTACATAAATTTAGTATTTAATTAAAATACTTCAAACATTAATCCACAATTTTTTTTAAATACTAACTGTTTAATTATAAAAAACCAAAATAAACAAAGAGTATAATACTCCTTCCATTTTAAAATACATATCCTTTTAGTATTTTGTATCTTTTACAAAATAAATGTTATTTTAGTGTTTTAAACACTTTTCAATGTATATAAAGTAGTCTATAGGTTTTTTTGAACTAATGAATTTTTTTTTAGTCTATAGTAGTCTTTTTTTGCAGGTATCCAATCGTCTGATTAACAATTTTTCATATTTGATTTTTGATATATAAATAAAAATATTGTTATTTATAAGCAAAAAATAATTTTACAATATAATCTTAATAACACACAGATGAAATTAAAAATAAAAGATTAAGACAAATTTAACAAGAATAAGTATCTCAAGTCACGGGAAAAAATATTTTTTAAGGACTGTAAGTTTGTGGATGGCAAAGGACTGTAAGTTTGTGGATGGCAAAATAGGGAACATAACTTTTAAGATTGTACTTAAGGACAATAATTTTTAAAATTCACAAATTGAGGTTAAATCATCCCAAATAAATCAAATTCAGACTATGCTACATGGCCCGATTAGGCTAAATTTGATTTAAAATTTGGGCTAATTAACATGGTTTGATCTGGCTGGGGGCTGAATTCGGGCCCAATTTGGGTTTATTAGGCTAATTGTGCCTAAATTCGCAACTCTTAGAAATTATAGTCCTTAAATTATCAACTCCAAAGTTACGGTCCTTAAAAAAATATTTTCAAAATATTAATTTTCACCTCGAGGATTGAGTGCTATACATTAACTCTTCGAGATGTTATTTAGTTGGGGGAATGGGCAAAATGAGTATAAAAACTCTTCGAATTGGAAAAATGACGACCGTAAATTTTCGAGCTGATAATTTAAGGACATTAATTTTTAAAAGAAGTGAATTTTTTGGTTAATTAGGGTTAGTTGTGCCTAAATTCACAACTCTTAAAAATTACAGTCCTTAAAAATATATTTTTAAAATATTAACTTTCACCTTAAGGAATGAGTGATAGACATTAACTTTTTGAGGTGTTATTTAGTGTTGGGAAAATAGGGGTGCCCGGAATCTATTCGGGATGAACTTTAAATACGAATTTAAATACAATTATTACTAGCATGAATTAATCCTAATTAATTCAAATAATAATTCCAACAACTAATTATCATCATGCATGTTAAATTAATTTCACATATTTAACTAGGCGGAATTAAACAAGTAAATATGCGATTAACGTACCTCTCGTAGTAATGGCCTTTGGATATACGGGACACTTGTAATCACGTTCTATCAACCCAAAGCCTTCTCAAGTATTTCCCTTTTCACCTCACTTGATCGCCGGTGGGAGACGCTTTCAAGCAATTTAATAAACTAAGGAAAAAGAAAAATATCTATGCTTCTTGATTTTTCCAACACATGGAATTATGTACTTGGAGATGAAAAAATCATCTCCTATTTATAGCAAGGGGTGGCCGAAATTTTTATGATTTATTGGGCTTGGAGAAAATCTTTTCTTAGTCTCTAAGAAATCTTGAATATATCTCATATATTCTTTTCTCCACAATAAAATATCCCACAAAAATCTCACTCTCTTATTATGGCTTATAGTTTTCGAAAATTCTATGAAGAGATCCAAAGATTTAGATCTTCTTGAATATATGAGATATTCTTGTATTTCTAGAATACATATCTTGCATAATATCTTTCCAAGAAAATCAACAAAATCTTTTCTCTCCAACACATGTAATTTTCGAAAATCATATGGAAATATCAGCATATTATTTTCTTTTTATTTTAATCACCTTATCATTATTGGGCTACTTAATGGGCTACTTGAGGGACCTTAAGGAGAATTAAGATTGGACCTCCTAATGGACTTCTGAATTTCAATATTGAGCCCCAATATAATTCAGCCCATTAATATTAATTATTACCACTAATAAATTAATATTGCACTATCCATCTTAATCCATATTACGATAATATGGGCTCCCGGTTATTATTTCCCGCGTTTAAGATTATCAAGTCCATTAATTAATTAAGCTTCTGAATAGCTCTAAATTAATTAATATATTTCACCTTGGAGTAAAGACAGCTCAACATTATTATTCGTACCGAAGAAACTAATTCTTCACTTGCAAGATTTGGTACAATAAAACTTCTGAGCCCACCAAGGGGACTAATCACACGAGCCGTACTCGCACGCATTTCTCCGTATTAAATCTTAGCAACCGTCGTATGATTAATATTACTGCCCAAGACACAAAGTTCGAAGTCACAATGATTCTCACCCAACATGAATCAAAGCAGTAACTACTAAGCACACACGGTCCTATTTAAGTGACGGAGATTAAGAAATCAACAACCACTGAGGTCTAATTCTTCACCTTTCAGAACAGAAGAATTTCTCCTCGCTGTAGGACCTCTTCAACACATACTAAATGTGCTAGTGCAATCTCTTGGTCAAGACAGACCAATCTGAGCCTTACACATCGACCTTTCACGGTGGATTGTTCAATTCCACCTAGGCCGTGAAAATGTACGTTTAGTTACAAGTAAACTGTTAATGTCGTCTTTCGTGATCGGGTATCACCACATTAACTACAATGTAACACGTACTATATATTGAACGGTTTGCAATAGAAATTCAACATTCAATCATAACTAAAGCAAATGCGATAAAAGAATTATTCTCATAAAACGAGTGTTTGATACACGAGTTATACAAAGTAAAAGCATACTTTCACGTATAACTCCAACAATCTCCCACTTATACTTAAAGTCTGCTTTTAGTATACATCACGCATGTCTTAGTGTAGTAGCTCTACGTGACATCTCATGTCAACCTACACTAACCTAATAATTCCTCCCACTTATACTTAAAGCAGATTGGCAATGGTCTTGACTCCCATTCCATTCACATGTCTCTCGAATGTATTCAGAGGCAGACCCTTTGTGAATGGATTTACTAGGTTGTCCCCGACGCATATCTTTGCCACCTCTTTTTCTCCTCTCTTAACGATTTCTCGTATAAGATGGTGTTCTCTTTCTATGTGTTTGCTGGTCTTGTGGGCTCTCGGTTCCATTGAATTTGCAACTGCTCCGACATTATCACAAAAGACAGTTATCTTGTCGGGCAAATTCGGAACAGCGTCCAAGTCCACTAAGAAGTACTTGAGCCAAACCGCTTCTTTCGCTGCTTCACAAGCAGCTACTTATTCGGTTTCCATGGTCGAATCTGCGATGCATTTCTGCAAACCGCTTCTCCATGTTATGGCTCCTTCTCCCATGCAAAACACACTACCCGAGGTTGACTTTCTTGAGTCTATGTCTGATTGGAAATCCGAGTCCGTGTATCCTACGGGAACTAGACTATCCGACTGGTAAATCAGCATCCGCTCCCGAGTTCTTTTCAGATACCTCAAGATGCACTTTACGGCAGTCCAATGGTCTTTCCCGGGATTACTTTGATATCTTGCTACCATGCCTACGGCAAAGCAGATATCCGGTCTCGTACACAACATTGCATACATAAGGCTTCCTACGGCCGAAGCGTACGGAACACCTTTCATGTCATCTATCTCCGCTTGCGTCTTAGGGCTTATTTCTTTCGATAGATGGATTCCGTGCCTAAAAGGTACAAAACCTTTCTTGGAATCTTGCATGCAGAAACGCTTCAAAACAGTGTCAATGTATGAAGCTTGCGATAAGCCCAACATCCTCTTCTTGCGATCGCGAGTGATTTTGATCCCAAGGATGTGACCGGCTTCCCCTAAGTCCTTCATATCAAATTGTTTTGACAGCCATACCTTTACGTCTGACAATACCTTTACATTGTTTCCAATGAGCAGAATATCGTCTACGTATAATACTAAGAATACCACCGCAGTTCCGTCACGCTTCTTATACACACAACTTTCGAACTCGTTTTGATCAAACCCATAAGACTTAATCACTTGATCAAAACACTGGTTCCAAGTACGCGATGCTTGCTTAAGTCCGTAAATGGATCTCTTGAGTTTGCATACGAGATTCTCTTGGCCTTTTCCAATGAAACCTTTGGGCAGTTGCATATAGATCCCATCAAGACTTTCGTTAATGAAAGTTGTCTTGACATCCATTTGCCAGATCTCGTAATCTAAGTGCGCAGCGATCGACAAGAGAATACGGATGGACTTAAGCATAGCTACAGGCCATAGGCCACAAGCATTGCTTTGAAGGTTTTAACCCTTCCGTCCGGTCCTCTTTTCCTCTTGTAAACCCACTTGCATCCAATGGGTTCTACCCCACTGGGTGGCTCGACCAACTCCCACACTTGATTATGATCCAACGAACCCATCTCGGCTTCCATTGCCGTTTTCCATGACTCCGCGTCTTTGTCTTGGATTGCCTCGTCGTACGTCCATGGGTCTAATTCAACACCGGGAACCAAATCCGAAGATTCTCCTATCCCCATGAATCTCTCGGGTTGTCTAGGAACCCTCCCACTACGACGGGGTTCCGGTTGTGAAGATGTGACGTGTGGTACATCATCTTGTATACTTGGTATCGAGGTTTGACCTCTCAATTCTTCTAAGGTAATTTCACTTTTAGGTTTCCAATTGTTCATATAGTCTTCCTCCAAGAATTTAAAGTGTGTACTAATCACGGTCTTTTGATCCTTGGGACTATAGAACATACACCCTTTCGTTCCCGCCGGGTATCCTATAAACAGCCTTAATTCCGAACGTGGATCCAACTTACCGGCTTCCTTGTCTAGCACGTATGCCGGACAACCCCAAATCCGCAAATGTTTTAGACTGGGCTTGCGCCCGGTCCACAATTCCATTGGGGTTTTAGGAACCGATTTGGATGGTACCAAGTTTAGAATGTAAGCCGCCGTTTCCAAGGCATTACCCCAAAACGACTTGGGTAAATCCGAATAACTCATCATGGATCTGACCATCTCTAAAAGAGTCCGGTTTCTTCGTTCCGCCACATCGTTCTGTTGAGGGGTTCCCGGTGCGGTTAACTAGGATACGATCCCTTCGTCCGATAGGTAGTTCAAGAATTCATCGCTGAGGTATTCGCCTCCACGATCTGATCGTAGAAACTTGATACTCTTTTCCCTATGTTTCTCGGCTTCGTCCTTAAACTCTTTAAACTTTTCAAAAGTTTCAGACTTATGCCGCATAAGGTAAATGTACCCTTATCTTGAGTAATCGTTAATGAAGGTAACGAAATACTCATACCCCATTCTCGCTTTGATCGTCATTGGACCACACACATCGGTATGAACGAGTTCTAACACTTTCGTGGCTCTATTCCCCTTGGCTCCAAATGCCCTCTTGGTCATCTTACCCTCTAAACAGGATTCACAAGTTGGAAACGGCTCAACTTGGAGCGATTCCAAGGATCCGTCTTTCACCAATCTCTCTATCCACTTTAGATTAAAATGACCTAGTCTAATATGCCATAAAAGTGTTTCGTCCATCTCCGAAGAACGCTTTCTTTTATTGCTCGAAATGATCGACGTGTTATTAGATTCATTATTTGAGTGGTGTGCACACTTAATCGTATAGAGATTGTTTACCAACGTTCCATGACAGATAACATCATTCTTAAAAGAAAACAGTAACAACTTTATTAAAAGTAACTGAATATCCATCAAAACAACTTAGAAACCGAAATTAAATTCTTCCTAAAGTTTGGAACGTATAAAACATCTCTTAAAATTAAAACTCTATCTTCAAAAGATAGGTGCACGACTCCCACTGCTTCGGCTGCTACTCTCGTAGCATCCCCCAAAGTGATTGTGATCTCATTCTTGCTAAGTCGCCGGGTTAGCTGGAACCCCTGAAGAGTGAAACAAATATGATCAGTTGCCCCGGTATCCACTACCCAAATATGGGCAGCATACGCCGCAACAAATGTTTCAACGACTAAAGCATGAGACTTACCTTTCTTTCCACCCTTCTTAGGCTTAGAACAGGTCGCCCTCCAATGTCCCTTCTCACCACAATTAAAACACTTACCCTTAGCAGCTTTCTTTCCACCTCCTTCTCCCTTTGCCTTGGGTTTCGCAACGGTTGGATTTGCTTGGGTCTGGCCCTTCGTCCTCTTCTTCCCTCCCTTGGGACCTGAAGAGGAAGACGGACCGTTTGCCACCATAGCAACGGTTTGGTGATCCATTAGAGTCTCCGCCGATACCAGAGCTTGCAAGAGCTCGGGCAAGCTATTTGCCCGGTCATTCATTTGATAGTTCAATTGAAACTGCTCAAAGCTCTTCGGCAGAGAATGGAGAACGAAATCGACCTTAGTAGGGAGGTCAAATTCCGCACCAAGTACTTCCAACTTGTTGAGATAACCCATCATCTCGATTACGTGATCCCTTACGGGCGTACCTTCCACCATTTTCAACGAAAGCATCTTTCGCATGGTGATTTGCCTAGCCGTACAGTTCTGATGTTGAAACATCGCTTCAAGATTTTGCATTATCTCAGAGGCGGTCTCCATGTGTTGGTGTTGGTGTTGCAACACATCTGACATTGAAGCCAGAATAGTACACCTAGCCATCTCATCGGAGTCTAACCAACTCTTATGCTCTTTCTTGTCCGTTTTCGTGGCATCTTCGGCAAGCTCTTGGGGCTTAGGAGTGGTAAGTACCCACTTGTGGTGTTGAGCGGTTAGGACAATATTAAGGTTACGTTTCCAATCAACATAGTTCTCACCAACAAGTTTGTTATCTTTAAGTATACTAAACAGTGGATTAAAAGGTTGCGACATGATGAACTGAGAATAAAACATACATTCATATTAATATCTAGAAAAATATGAAATTATCACATAAATTTGATCACATCAATTATATTGAAACCTTAAAACAATATAATCATGCATCAGCCAACATCTCGAAACAATTTAAATGCGCCACGAGGGGTGGTCTATACATTTAAACACATTCAAGCGGATTACAAACTTAAAAGTTACAAATCCTTAATTCAAAATTAATAGTTGGCTCCCACTTTGACCACATAGAAACTGACAGGGACTCCGAGGGGAGTAAGTTAATATCAATTTCCTATGCCTAAGTAATAACCATAATTAAATACAGGATTATTATTTCGCTTTGAGCAAGCCACTCGTGGTGAGGGTCAATACCGCCACTAGTAATAATCCACAATCATCCTTTCGGAATTTATTCATGTGAAATCCGTTCTTTTGGCCGATCCGAGGGGGAAATGTATTCCAAAAGAACTTCACAAATAAATAAATTATGGAGGTCAAATTAATCCAATTTTAATATCCAGAATAAAATTGCGATTATAAAAACATACTTAGTAATTTTCGAAAGTAAGGTTTTTCTTGGACAATTAAATTCATGCAAACACATATTAACAAATAATAATAAGTGCACGAAATAAAACATCCATCAAAACAAAATTAAACACATTGGAGCACTCGAATCCAATTGTCACGGTTTAATTTCTTCACGTCTTGATACGAAAAAATTGTCCTTGTTGCTTTCCGACGTTCGTCTCGACGTGCTCCCACTCGAACAACAACACTTCTTCAAAAACAGCATCGTTTGGGGTTCGGGACGACGTTTAAAATCACACGTAAAAAAAACACGAACCGAAAAAATTCCACGGCTTGAGATACAGCGCGCGTCGGCCCACAAAGTGGGCCCGCGCGCTTCCCGGCCCGAGAAGCGCTGGAAAAGCGCCTGAGGCGCGCCGAAGCGCAGCCCCGAGGCGCACCCGAGGCGCAGCACAGAAGCGCGCCGAGGCGCTGCCCGGGGCGCCCGAGGCGCTGCAGCTGCCTGCCGAGGCGCGCGCGCGCCGTGCGCGCGGCGCCGTGCGCCCATTGCGCACGGTGTGCGCCGTGCACCCCCGTGTGCCGTTTTTTCGCCGTTCGTCCTCGTTTTCTTCACCCCTTGCATGATTTTACCTCCATACACGCTCCACGCTTGTATGCATCGTCCGGGTACGCCGTTTTTAATTCTTCGTTCTTCGTCACGATCCGGTTACAATTTATTTTTACAAAAAAAATAAATACTAGATCTAGACTAGTCTATTACAATGATCGAATCAAAATAAAAACAACTACTCTACTCGTGGATTTTCTCACGAGAAAAACGAATTCGAACGAATCGAATTAAAAACCAAATTAATTCACACGCATGAAATTAACAACATTAAAAACCATGACAATTGGATACCTGCAAAAAAGATCTAACAATTCTACTATCTAATTTCAAATTTAATGTTCAACAATTTAAATTCCAATTCAAAATTCAGAGCCCGAAACCGTGGCTCTGATACCAGTTGTTGGGAAAATAGGGGTGCCCGGAATCTATTCGGGATGAACTTTAAATACGAATTTAAATACAATTATTACTAGCATGAATTAATCCTAATTAATTCAAATAATAATTCCAACAACTAATTATCATCATGCATGTTAAATTAATTTCACATATTTAACTAGGCGGAATTAAACAAGTAAATATGCGATTAACGTACCTCTCGTAGTAATGGCCTTTGGATATACGGGACACTTGTAATCACGTTCTATCAACCCAAAGTCTTCTCAAGTATTTCCCTTTTCACCTCACTTGATCGCCGGTGGGAGACACTTTCAAGCAATTTAATAAACTAAGGAAAAAGAAAAATATCTATGCTTCTTGATTTTTCCAACACATAGAATTATGTACTTGGAGATGAAAAAATCATCTCCTATTTATAACAAGGGGTGGCCGAAATTTTTATGATTTATTGGGCTTGGAGAAAATCTTTTCTTAGTCTCTAAGAAATCTTGAATATATCTCATATATTCTTTTCTCCACAATAAAATATCCCACAAAAATCTCACTCTCTTATTATGGCTTATAGTTTTCGAAAATTCTATGAAGAGATCCAAAGATTTGGATCTTCTTGAATATATGAGATATTCTTGTATTTCTAGAATACATATCTTGCATAATATCTTTCCAAGAAAATCAACAAAATCTTTTCTCTCCAACACATGTAATTTTCGAAAATCATATGGAAATATCAGCATATTATTTTCTTTTTATTTTAATCACCTTATCATTATTGGGCTACTTGAGGGACCTTAAGGAGAATTAAGATTGGACCTCCTAATGGACTTCTGAATTTCAATATTGAGCCCCAATATAATTCAGCCCATTAATATTAATTATTACCACTAATAAATTAATATTGCACTATCCATCTTAATCCATATTACGATAATATGGGCTCCCGGTTATTATTTCCCGCGTTTAAGATTATCAAGTCCATTAATTAATTAAGCTTCTGAATAGCTCTAAATTAATTAATATATTTCACCTTGGAGTAAAGACAGCTCAACATTATTATTCGTACCGAAGAAACTAATTCTTCACTTGCAAGATTTGGTACAATAAAACTTCTGAGCCCACCAAGGGGACTAATCACACGAGCCGTACTCGCACGCGTTTCTCCGTATTAAATCTTAGCAACCGTCGTATGATTAATATTACTGCCCAAGACACAAAGTTCGAAGTCACAATGATTCTCACCCAACATGAATCAAAGCAGTAACTACTAAGCACACACGGTCCTATTTAAGTGACGGAGATTAAGAAATCAACAACCACTGAGGTCTAATTCTTCACCTTTCAGAACAGAAGAATTTCTCCTCGCTGTAGGACCTCTTCAACACATACTAAATGTGCTAGTGCAATCTCTTGGTCAAGACAGACCAATCTGAGCCTTACACATCGACCTTTCACGGTGGATTGTTCAATTCCACCTAGGCCGTGAAAATGTACGTTTAGTTACAAGTAAACTGTTAATGTCGTCTTCCGTGATCGGGTATCACCACATTAACTACAATGTAACACGTACTATATATTGAACGGTTTGCAATAGAAATTCAACATTCAATCATAACTAAAGCAAATGCGATAAAAGAATTATTCTCATAAAACGAGTGTTTGATACACGAGTTATACAAAGTAAAAGCATACTTTCACGTATAACTCCAACATTTAGTTGGGGAAAGGGGTAAAATGAAGACAAAAACTCTTCGGGTTGGAAAAATAAGGATCATAACTCTCTAAACTGACAATTTAAGGACATTAGATTTTAAAAGTAATAATTTTTTTGGATTTATTAGGGCTAATTGTGCCTAAATTTGCAATTTCTAGAAATTAAAATCCTTAAATTGTCAACCCCAAAGTTACGGTCCTTAAAAAATTTCAAAATATTAACTCTCCACTTGAGGATTGACTGATAGACATTAATTTTTCGAGGTATTATTTAGTTGGGGAATGGGCAAAATGAGGATATAAACTCTTTGGGTTGGAAAAATGAGGATCGTAACCATCCGAGTTGACAATTTAAGGACATTAACTTTTAAAAATAGTGTATTTTTGTCATATCAGCCCAAATCAGTTAGAATTGGGTATAAATTTAATCCAAAATTAAAGCCAAATCACACCAATACGCGCAAATTTCAAGCCAAGTTAGGCCAATTATTCCGACTTGCTTTGATTCAGGCTGATTTGGCCTCAATCCTCGACTTTTAAAAGTTAATATCCTTAAATTGTCCAGTTAAATATTTAACATCCAAATTTTCCTGTCACCCCTAGCTATGGTCTTTACGAAAATCATTCTTGCTCTGACATTAAATACTATTATACTTATTTAGAAAAATTAATAGTTTTTTATTTGACATTTTTATGGGGAAAAAAATTCACAGTTTAGGACCATTTTTCAAATTTAAAATTATCGATGAAGAAAAAATAGAATCATGAAATTAAGTTAGGGGAACTGGTAAAATAACGAACAAATTCATATACAACTTGGATTGTGGCCATCGGGAAAAAGTTGGGAATGGTGGAATAACGAACAAATTCAATATAACCATAAGAAGAGATATATCCATGTTAGTATGCACACAATATTTATTTATTTTCGTGACAGTCAAAATGCAACTAAGAATGGAATATATTATACTTTACATGATACATGTGAAACAATAATATTATATGTATATATATTGATAAAAATGATATGATATAGTAATTCACAGTGGATTTTAAATTTTATGAATGCATAAACTTTTATTTTGAAAGATTTTAAAAATATTTGTGTAGAACAAAATCTAAAAAAAACCCCGGAATTTTAATAGTTTAGAGATTTTGTAAAACAAACCAAATTACTCCATAAATCCCTCGGAGAGATGTTAAGATACATTTTGTGAATGAAATATCGTGATCAGGAAATTAACAGTACACATATATACACTCCAATATTACTTTGGTGAAGGAGGTGGCGGCCCCTTTGCACATGGAATAAAGTGTATTTTTTTTAAACCTAATGAATTTTATACCCATCTCGTAGTTTTCGAACCATTTAAGGGAACACCTCTCCTTCAATCCTTTTAAGCATCAATACTTTCATTTTTTAAATTAGAAATAATTGCACCATATCCATTAATTATAGTAGACAGTTTTGTACTTAAACTACTCAATTATATTTTTGTATTGATATATACAATTTTTTATAATTTGACACACAAATAACTAAATTTAATTTATAATTTTTTTTCTTCAGATTTTAACATATAAGAATATTTTTGTAAAAAATAAATTCAAATGACGGCAGACGACACAATCAATATCAAATTAGAATTTATGTTTATATATATATAATAAATGCAAGATAATATACAAAAAATAACACATTCATTTTAATAATTATATATCACATAATAGTTGTGTCCAAAGACAAACATACATTTATTAACAATCTCTATTATTACAAAGATATAACATTATTATAAACAACATATTGCAATCAAGCTGAAACAATCAGATAACTCTATATCAACATCTCCATTGAAAAATATCCCCGTAGCTTGAGGAAGAACACCAAGCTATTTTTCTGGGGAAAAAAATCCTTAATTTGCACAATAAATGGACAAACACAACTATCAACCTTAACCACCAAAAATAAAATAAAAACTTCGTTAGAAATGAATATCATTGCATTCTGTATAATTATGGTTAATTGCTGAAAGGGATCTCTAATAAATGAGTCTATGAATTGACCACAAGACTCATTTACCAAAACACATCGCACCTCAGAATCACTACAAAAGAGAAAAAAAATATCAGAAAAATAATGCTAAGAGAATATAAATGTCTTTAAAAAATCAATATTGAATTTAGAGTTGAACAAACTGAACACAGCCAGACATCGGCAAATCAATAACACGAACTGGACCAATATGTAGCAAATGGGCACGTATATCTGTAAAAAAATATACATAGCAAAAAGATCAATTACAAAAAAGCACAATTTGGAAACTAAATATGCACATGTATAATTGAAGAACAATAATTAACCACACAAACTCTTATCACGCAGTATTGAAACATCACATTATGATATAGACTTTTCCCGAAACTAATGAAGTCAAATACTAATGTTGTAATACTCGATGCAAAACACTCGTGTATCTCTGTCAAATGGTTAAATTCCATCACATATTCATTTTTTGTATACTTAATTGACATAGCATTTTGAATAACACCAAAATATTTGATGTAATATTTTTTGTCTTTGATGACAAAGCCTTCAAACCTTATTATCAAAGAACGTGGAACACATCAATCAATTTTTTCTTCACTGACGTCAACAATTAATTATTATTCAGATTTAATAAAAATATGTGAAAAAATAAAATCCAACAAATTTGATTGTACATAATTTGATATATGAAAATCAAAAGAATATCTAACTTGGGAGTCCATCATCACTATATTCATGTTGTTACTTCCAACAGTAACCCATATCTGGAGAATTTTTATATGAATTATTAAGGAACACATTACAAATATATAAATAAATAATAAATGTGTAATCATGGTGACAAAATAATAATATAAATTGTCCCACAAAAGATATTGTATGCATGATGATATGTGTCCATGGGAATATAATAGAAAAATAAAGACGAACATATTGAATGATATTTACTATCCCCCCCCCCCCCCCCCAAAAAAAAGTAACATGCTAACAATTATATTCCAGGCTAATTTCATGTAAATTTTAAGTACATTAAAATTAGAGGCCATTTATGACTTGTATCTAATCTGCATAGATGCATTAAAATAGTATATCATTCCTATGGAATATAAAAATAATCATCACCAAATCGTCTCAAGTTGTGAAGTTTACATGGCTTCTTTTTCGCAGATGATATGTGTCTTCGTAATAAATAATACGAGCACATGCAAATCTAGACTAAAATTAATGTTCTTAAATTGTCCACCCAAAGATTAAAAGTCCTAATTTTCCTATGACCCCTAGGCTATGGTCTTTACGAAAATCAGTCTCGCTCTGACATTGAATACCATTATACTTCTTTAAAAAAAATCAAAAGTTTTTTATTTGGCATCCTTATGGGAAAAAATTCACAATTTAGGGCCATTTTTCAAATTCAAAATTATCGATGAAGACAAAAAAGAATCTTCAAATAAGTTAGGGGAAATGGCAGAATAACAAACAAATTCACATATAGCTTGGCTTGTGGTTATCAGGAAATAGCTGGATGAAGGACTACACAAATTTGGATTGAAAAATGTGATATTTTTGTTGAATTTCAAAATCCACGTCATTTAGTCTCGCCCAGTGAGATATAGCTTTGCCATGGATGAATTAATTAATTTTATAATAAAATATATATAAAATTACCAAAGTATCCTCATTATTTTTATTAAAATACATATGTATTTTATTTATAATTTTAATTATGTGTAAAATATTTTATTTATGGGATAAGTTCATTTTTGGTACCCAATTTTTTTCTTCAGAATATAAACCATGCTTTCAAGTAATATAAAACTATGCTTAAAATTATTTTAAATAATATTTAATTAACCTAAAACATTCCTTCTACAACCCATACCGTCCAGAGTCATTTACCTCAGGGAAGAAGAAATGTGGCGCTGGATAGAGAGATCGGGTTCTTCAATGGTGGTTGCCCCTCTCTATTTTTCAAAAAAAATCCATCAAAATTCAACATCCATGTGTTTTTAATTGCAACAAAATATGGAAGTATCGCCGTACATCCCCCGCCTCCACCCCACCCCACCCAATCTTCTTTGTCCCACAACTGTTTCTCTGCAACTCATGTAAAGAGCAAAAAGCAAAGGAGGAGGTGCAATTAGTATTTGTAAATAAATTTATGATTGTAGAAAAATTAATTGAGATCCAAATTAGAGCACGTTAATTATTAGGTAAAATAAAATTAGAGAGGCAGATTCGTGCCGACAACACATAGAAGGCATGAATCATGTTTAGTTACTCCAAGGAATGATTGGGGAAGAAAGTGATTGGGTGGGATGGGATGGGGTGGGGTGGACGGTGGGGGAGGGGATATTTTAGGTTTAATAAAAATTATTTTAAAATAAATTTATATTATATATTTAAAAAGTTGTATATACTTGAAATAATTACATTTTCTCCTTCTAAATTAGCTATTTTGACAATCAATTGATGATCTACAGACTATATAACCTAATTTGAGGGTGGAAAAATAAATTTCGGTGATCAATTTTGAGAGTAAGTGAAAATGGGGTAGTAATTCTGCAAAATAAATAACTTTGTATAGAAAAAATGAATTTATATCTTACTTAAACATAAAATATTAATAAGGATATATGCGTAAGTTTATAATTAATATTTTTTTATTATTTTAAATTAAAAAAGAATATTTTTGTCTTTTTGTATTTATTAATTTAATTTATTAGTAGAGCGATGCAGTGCAATTGCAATACACATAGTGCAAATGCTCTAATGCAAAATGTAATCATTAGATCAAAATATTATACGTTGGATCAATGATCCAATGGTATAGAAAGGGTTCACTGACGTTAGGAAGGGCGAAACCTTCCATGACCGTAGAAATACCCTACCTAATTATTCATTACAAAACTTAAAAACTCTTTTTTTTTTAAATCTTTGTTTATTTTTTTATGCCATCTCAAATATACTCTTGATGAAATCTATAATATTCCTGATATAAATATTTAATAATTTAAAATAATTTTTGTTGATATGAACTACTATTGCTATATGATTTTTTATGGAATTGTCACATTAATATTTTAACAGATGTGATTATTAATTTGTATTGCATAATAATATGAGACTATATTACATAAATTTAGCATTTAATTAAAATACTCTAAACATTAATCCACAATTTTTTTTTTCAAATACTAACTGTTTAATTATAAAAATCAAAATAAACAAAATAAATGTTATTCTTTTAGCATTTCGTATCTTTTACAAAATAAATGTTATTTTTGTCTTTAAAACATTTTTCATTGTATATAACGTAATTTATAGGTTGTTTTGAACCAATGAAATCAATTTTTTTCTTAGAGAAAATTTGTATCAAAGTAATCACGTAAAATGGTAGGTGTCTTGATACGTGTGAAAAATCTAAAAAATACATTTTTTAAATAGAGGGAGTATTATTAATAGCAATTCATGACATATTGAATATTTTTTACACTTTCCAATATAAATTTACAATGCATGTGTCTGTTCAAGAATCAATATGGAAGATGAGTACTCCCTCCTATTTAAAATAGATGTCATTTTAGACTATTGCACACATATTAAGATAATCATTGAGTTCCTTCAATACCCTTAATTAATAGCTTTGAGATTCTACATAACACTTTGAAACATATCATTATATAAGTTATTTTTAAAAAATTTAGGGGTAAATTTGGAAGAAACATAATTAATTAACCTTGAAAAGTGCAAACTGACATCTAAATTGCAAATGATGTGAATAGCTAAAATGACATGTATTTTGAATTGGAGGGAGTAATAAACTATTGTGGCCCACATTCAAAGACCTTTTATCATTCCAACTACTTCAATTATTAAAGCAAATGAATACCATTCACCACTTAACCTTCACAATAGAACAGACTGTTCATCTTTCCTTCCCTATAACCTTGCCTCACATTGTCAAATTAAAAAAGTGAAAAAATCACCGACCCCACCTACAATCCAAGCACCCTTAGTTGAATTAGAAACAAAAAATGTAAAAACCCAGCAGCGTGAGCAACGAATCAACAGACATCGAAGCCAGATAAGAGAACACTGGACCAGACACTTTAGTTTTTTACAATTAATCTTCTATTTCTATATTAGGCATCTGTAGATTAATTCCTCACGTATTTCATATTTGCAGGGATTTGTCAATTTATTTGTAAAATTTCGACAGGAAGACATTGATGATTAAAATGACGGCTGGGCAGGTGTAATCGTAATACACCCATTAAAATTTATATCAGTAAACCCAAAATTAAAAAATCCAGGTGCATGTATTAATCATAGCTTTTTTCATCTTCTTCATTTTTAAACAAAACATTTATTTTTAAACATCAATTAGGAAAACCCAGTTATATATCTAGAGATCGAAAAAAAATATGCAAGTATATGTAGAAGAAAATAAAACCTGAAAAAAAAAATGTCATATGGCATTGACGACAATTTCTGTTCAAATATTTCGATTTCAACTTTAAAACTCAAAAGTCCACTGAAACAACACATCCTCTGCAGCGACAACCAAAATAAATCCTAAAAACTAAAACAACCTATAACTCAAATACAATTACAATTTTTCTTCGATACAAAAACTATAAAGAATTACACAAAATATCAAAAGCATATATCTAATCAGTGGCGGATGTAGCATAGCCAAAGGGTATGCAAGTGCATACCCTATTTTCTTGCCAAAAAGTTAGTATATATACTATAGAGTAGTGTTATTATATAGTATTTATGTTATAATGAATTTAAAATATTAATAAATGCGATGGTTTTATACGAAAATGGTTTATGATATGCTTATCATGAATTTGTTTTAAAGTATTGAATATTTGATCAGGATTATAAAAAAATCTCATCAGGAGTATAAAAATTGGGATCAAGAAAATCTATTAAATTACACTAATACCACTGAGTCAGATTTTTTGTACTCCTGGTGAGATTTTTTATCCTTTTAATCAAATATTTGATACTTTTAAACTGTTTCATGATAAAATTATTATAAACTAATTTCATATAATACCTTGTCTTAATAAATTACTAAACTTTTAAACCGTATAAATTCGTAAATGCTTAATTGAGAATTTCTTTTTTATTAATTAGTTACATTGACATTCTTAACTACTTTTAAAGTATGAAAACTCTTTGAGAACGAGAGTAATCTTTCTTTAGATGACTATAAATATTTTTGTTTGTAATTATTAATATTATATGTTTTAAAATTTTAGATTGCCTATATTTTGTTTATATAATTATTTTGAGTACTTCATTTTTGCACTTGAGTGCATGATATGCACTTGGATTTTGAAAAAAATATCTCAAGTTGAAATTAGTAAAGCCCCAACTGAAAAAGAAAAAAAAAACACAGTTCGGTATATTTGTGTGTTTTGAAAAAAACAAAATTGAAGTCAAAATTGATTTTAAAATCCAAGTGCATGCTATGCTTGGGTGCATGCTAGAATTTGTGGATTATTTTAGCATTATTATAGAAGTGCATACCCTATTTCGATTTTCTGGATCCGCCACTGTATCTAATACAAATCGAAATAATCGGAATACGATTACAGGATATCGGATATACTCAACATCCAGGGGACCGAAAAAACCGACCGCAATTCCGGCGACGGTTCAGACCAAAAAACAAACAACTGCAACCGACAATGTACTCCACGAAGTACGACGGTGGAAGCATGATGGTGGAAGCGAGGAAAACCATAGCAATCTAATCATATATATACGCACTAAAAATCAATCCACGCAATAATTCCACAAAAATTAAAACAGCACCTAAACAAAAGCAAGCTAATTACAGCCGCATAATACGCCATTCAATTGAGCATAAATAAGGAATGACCGGAGAACACACCATACATGGAAGAAGAGAATGAACGGTGAAGATGAAAATATCAAAACAGATCAGACGGCTGCCAAAATCTCCCGCCCAAACCTAAATTAGGAAAAGTTATGTGTATTATATATTATAGATTATAGATATAGATAAAAGAAAAAAAAAAGCCAAAGCACTTCTTATTCTTCTTCCTCGACATGGAAACACTCAAGCACCTCTTTCTTCTCAAATCCAAACCATTCTAAAAGACGGCGTCGTCAATGCACCTATGAATCTCGAACCCTTGACTCTACCAAAAGCCAGCGTTTGAGCGGCGGCGGCTGCGTCGAAACGTCTGGAGAGAAAGGTCAATGGTGGGATAGAGGAGCGGCGGTGACAGAGCTTGAAAAGGAAGGAAACAATTTGGGATCCAAATTGAAATTTTATTTGGTTTTTTCATGACTTTTTCAATTGAAGTGTTTGTTTCCCCCTTTTGTTTTGGGTGTGGGGAATTTGGCGTATGATTCATCTATTTCGGATCTCGATACAGTAATTTAATTTGGGTTCTGGGTTTAGAATTCTGTCTTTGGTGCTCAGTTTTATGGTTTAGAGATTCAGTTTCTGAAACTCTGTTTTGTACTGGAGAAATGTCGTCTTTGTTTTTAAGAAATCAAAATTCCACGGAGTTCCTGCTAGTTGGTGAAGACCTATATTAGTGAAATCAAAATCATCGGAATCAACCGTCGGCGAGAAATAAGGAAAATCAGCGGCGGTGTTATCTTGAGAGAGGGGAGGGAGAACACACGTCAAATAACCCAAAAAGAAGACCCGAGACCCGCCCAAAATAATTAAACCAATCAAAATAAAAAAAATATTAAAATATTATAAAGTGGCACTGAAAAATAAAGAAAAATGAAAATTAATATCCACATGAATGTGTAACCGGCTCTATCAGGTCAAAGGATCGATTTCAAAATAAATCCAAATTTACGGGATCAATTTCAAAATGTCCTTTCGTTGTGGACCAAATTCAAAATTGGGCTAAGTTACGTGACTTATAAATATATAATCTCATATGTTTTTTAAGTATATAAAATCTTAACATTCAATTGATGAATTCTTATTGTCAAGAAAATAATGCACCGAAATTCTAATTATTTTGTTTTTTTAATATTAAATTAAATTTAACATGTCATTTTCATATTGACTTAAATGTGTTTAACATGTGATATTATGTTTGAATAAATTTATTATATAATATAATTATATAATTTATATTGTATAATTTTATTATGTGTATATAATGCATTATGATGTATAATAACATTTTACAAAAATATTGTATTATACGCGGGACACTTATCTAATTAATATTAAAACACACATCTCATCTACTTTTTATATTCTCTCTCTATCCTTATCTTTTTTTTATCACATCTCAATCTCCAACTCTATAATATAGTCTAAAAGGGTTAGGATTAGTTTTATAAAGGTTTTAAATTAATGTTTGATTAAAATATAACTATGCAAGACTCAAATTTTTCAGGTGACAAAGGAGCGTTTTGAATCGAAAACTGTACTAACACTTATAAAAGAAAATCATATTTCAGGTTCAATTAAATATTGAAAGAACTTAAAGAGTTTAAAATAAAGAGAAGAACCTTATAAGAAACATTATAAGAAAACCCTAATAATCGAGCAATTATAATTTTGTATTTTAATTAATTATTGGAGCTGAAATTCGAACTGAATTTTTTTGAAAATATACCATTGGGACCGAAGTCCTGTCTAGAATCAGCACAAATGCTATATGCACATTGATTAGACATTGATGGTGTTCCATCAATATCTAATCCCATCAATGTCTAATCAATGTGTATTAAATCATAAACAATCATCAAACAATAATTTAAGTTATAAAATAAGTAGTTTAAAAAAATACATAAATGCAAAATTTAATAAAATAATAATATTTTAATATTTTATAAATTTTTGTAAAAAAATAATTATTTTTATTTTAGATGAATGCAAAGTATTGTGGAACGAATAGGAAAGAAAAATGTATTTATTATTTAGTGAGAGTCCCACTACTCAAACCCCAAAATTCGTTAAACTCACCCCACTTACTAAACATACCCCAACCAAATTTAAAAATTATCATATGTTACTAAACATACCCAATTTTATTCTTATCCTATAAAAATTAAAATAATATTTTTCTATTTTATAGTTTCCATAATTATCTCTCTTCTCAAGAAAAAAATATTTATTCATTTTAATTCTTTAACTTTTGAACGAAATTTGAAAAAAAAATCTTAAAAAATTAAATATAATTTGAAAAATATTATAAAAATTAACAAAATTTTCAAAAATATATAAATTACAAAAATTAATTAATAAAATAAAATTCTTAAAAATAAATAAAAATATTTGATTGAATTATTTGGAAGATATATTTTTTTAATAGTTTTTCAAATTTAAAAGAATTTTTTGTAAACTAATTAGAGTAAATAAATAAAGGAAAAAATTAAAAAAAAAAAGATGATTGTATAAATAAAATTACCAAAAAGTAATGAAAATGGAGAATAAATATTAAAAAGCAATGTTATTTTTTTGCCAAAAAATGAATGTAACAATTAAATATGGGACGAACTTTTTTTGCAATATAACAATTAACTTTGAAACAGAGGGAATACAATATTATTGTTTAAAAATAAATATATGATATAATAATAATATATAAAAATATAACTATGCACATTAATGAGACAATACAACATCACGTCAATGTGCATATAGTATCACTCGGAATCAGGGCTACTGATTTTGCAGCTCCACAATCACCAAAAATTGCCCAAATCAGTCAAAAATCAGCTAGTACAGCCTTGAGACTTGAAGTAATATTATTCTTAATATAAAAGGGTAAAAATGCCCTTTTATACTATTCACACCCTATCTTTCAAGACATGTTACATACTCCCATAAAACATCATTTCCACATTTCCATACTCCCCCTCCCCCGGTATATCACTCCACTCTCTTAGAATTATTCTTGCATTTCCACTCTACACAAGAAATTATGAATAAAGAGAAAATATGGAGAGGTAGAAGGTTTCCTCCCCTTTTCTTTCCTTATTGGCCGATCCCATACCACTCTAAGGAGGAGTCATTCTTCATATTCTTCAAGCTAAAGAGGTGTTAGAAGTTGCGGAAATCAGCAAGGGTCCTTGATCACTCATAAAATAAGGAAACAACAAGGGTAAACCTCAATAATACATTTAATCTGGTGTTAAGTTGATAGTTTGTTTCTTAGAAATTGCATGTTAGGGACCTCCCCAACCTTAATCAAACTCTAAATATCACGTAGAAAGCTTGTAGAGCTAATGTTTTGTGTGTTTGAGCATGTTTGAACTAATATGTGAAAGTTCAAAAATGGATATTTGGCTTCGGGTGAGCTGCTGATCCGATTTTGAGAAAATAATTTTCATATCTTATTGATGTCTTATTGATGTTGTAAAATCATAAAACACATCTTCAACCACAATCAAACATATACCCTTCCAATCTCAAATATAACACATTATATGATAATGAATTGTAAAAAAATAATGCAAATCACCACGAATAGATTATCTAAAAATACGTTATACTATAAAATATATATTTAAATAATATTTTTGACATATCTTGTAAATAGAAAGTGCAATATAAAATCACATTGATCGTGACTTCTAATACAAGTTACACCGTGCACCATATATCCAAGTTTTCTGTTAAGAAATTAATATACATTTAAAAAAACAAATTAAATCTAAATCATTTTGATATGCACTTAAACATGCGTTAACATTTTAAGAACTTAATAAGATAAATAAAATAGTGTTTATATTCTATAAGGGGAGATAAATTATGATATCGTATAGTTGTAATTGAATTCAATAACATTATAATATAATTTGATGAATACAAAATTAATAATATTTAAAGTTTAATACATATTTAATTCGATTATTCGGTTCAATTCTGTACGGTTTGGTATGGACTCATTCGTTTTTTCGGTACGGTAATTTGGTAATATCCAGACCCGGACCAAATAATATTTGGTTCAATTTTGGTACGGTTAAAGTAAAAAAATCAATAGATTGTTTCAGTTCAGTTCTTTTATGTACGAATTTTGGTACGAACTTAGTAATCTCCAAACTTCGTGAACAGTCTTAATAACAGCATACTAAAAAAATCTGGCCAACTGAGTTATGTAGGGAGAGCATAAATTCGTGGAAAATTATATGTCTGAAAAACTATGTTAAATTATGAGCAGTGACTCTATTTTATCGTTATCGCTATCTCCGAAGGTTATAACATTCTAAAAATGTTTGAGGATGTTCCCTTGATATTTTTTATGACACATAAATCATTGTGTTTTATTTAGAGGTTTACGAGATATTCCAATTAGGAAATTATGTGGTCGATGGCTTCAACACTTAGCCCTTTTATGTTACTTAAAGATCATCGAGAGTTTTGGAGATTCTCTTCATTGATCTGAACTGACAAGGGACAACTCCCGTATAATCCAACAGAGACAATTCCTTTACTATTATTGAGACATTTCTCGTATTATTATAGGGATAATTCCTATGAGCTAACAGGGACAATTCTCTTACTATTATTGGGACATTTTTTGTATACACTTCATGAGTTTTGTTTTAAGGTTCATAATATGTGAATGATCACCGAAATATATAAATGAAAGACAAAGAGAGTAAAAATTTCTATATTTTTATTTTTTATACCTGACAATTTGTATAACAACATACATGTTGTCCACTGAAATTTTTATCTCTCGCTGACTTGAACGCAAAATACTAGTTTGATTAGTAGTTACCCCACAAGAGTATGAGATCACAGTAGTATGGGCAAGTATAGGGACCAAGTATTATCAAACCCGTGGGAAAGTGAGTATACGAATAAATCCCTGGAAATTTATGTCTCGTAGCTAATATGAATGTCATTTGGGTTTTCTAATACTACTAATTATTATCTACTAATTAAACTCCAAATGCAAAATTAAACTATACTAACTCTTGTTTGAGTGTGATTGAGATGATGATACTTGAGATAGGAATCCCTACGTATACTCAAAGAATTGGTACGTTAACTAAAATAATTGTGATGTTCAAGTTATAATCCTAAGTGTACTAAAACTAGGCAATCAACTTCCCTAATCTAGCACAAGAATTGAAAGAATAAAAGCTCAAAAATTAATCTCAATACTTAATTCTATCAACCTACTTCACAAATCCACTAATTAAATTATATGGATTGTGCTTAATTATTGAGGCCCTAATTTAACTAATGTGATGCGGCCGTCCTCCCTAGATAAACCGGTAGATTACAAACCCCTTCAAAACCCTCTCATTAAGCCTATTCGTTATTAAAGAGTGACGCGGTCGTCTTCTCTCTAACAATTTTCGTACTTAATTCTATGATTATTCTAAGATTTATTAGAATTATTCAATAATTAAGAGAACTAAAACTATACATCACGAATTATCCTAATTACGTACCAACGTTCTAATTCTACGAGTTCATCATTTCCCAAACATATAAGGGTCTAAGTCTAACATGGTGATTTCAAGAATAAAAGCAATCATAAGATAAACAATCTTCAACATAATTAAAAGTATGAAAGAAATGAAGAACATCAACTAATTATGAAAGCAATTAAATCAAGTCTCAAAATCAAGTCTATAAAATTTTGGAAAAGTAGTCTAAGAATATCAAGAGTTCAAGATATCAAAACGAAAATCTAAACCGTTCAAAGTAGTAGTTAATCTAACGAATTCGTATGCTAAAAACCTCTATTACAATCTTCAAAACCTTGCCAAAGACTCAAAATCTCCTTCCCAAGCTCTTCTCCTTCGAAAAATTCGTCAATATCTGTGTAGATCTGTAAAAATAGGCTTGAAATGTGTATTTATATGACTTGGGACGAAAATAGGCAAAAACCGACCAGGGCGCTCGAGCACTGCCCTCGCTCGAGCGGCCAATTCCCACAGCGCGACAAGGGCGCTCGACCTCCATCCGCTCGAGTGGCTGGCGCTCGACCATGGCCAGCTCGAGCGGGACTTTTCCATAGTGTGACGGGGGCGCTCGAGCTCTAGTGCTCGAGCACCCCTTGCTCGAATGCCTCCCCTTTCTTCAATATCTTATCATCCGGGAGTCCGTTTGAGTCGATTCAAAGTCCTACGAACTCCATTTTTCGTCCTCTTTCCTAATATGAGCACAAAAGAGACAAATTGATGAGTTTGTAAAAATGTTACTCAATTAACTCCAAATACTCATCAAATACGCTCAAAATATGGACTAATTAAGCTACAAAACATCACAATTTCACGCCTAATGACACGCCTCTTTAATAAACATTCTAAAGTTATGATGTTGAGGCCTTGGAGCGATCGTAGACGGCCCGCTTCTCACTCTCGCCTTACATAAATAATTTTTTTATTAATAAAGACAATGTGTTAATTAATTTTTTTGTTGAAACTCTGTTACTACTATGCCTTGAGAGTCAGCCCACGACTCGTCGAGAGGTTTTTGTCAAAGACGTGATAATGATATTTTGTTAAGTAATTAAAGATATTTGATTTATATAAATGAATGTTGCGTAAAATGTTCTGTTGCAACTTAAATTAAATAAAGTCTATTACTTCACTATAATTAAAAGAAATTTTAATAGTTAAGTTTTTATGGTTTACTAAGTGATGACTTAGTTTTATGATGTCGAGACCTCGAATATCAACATTTTTTAATTCCAGGACGTTACAAACTCCATATTAACTATTGTTTTCCTTAAAAATATATGTAAAGAGCAAATGTAAAGCATTACTCGGAACAATTCCCGTACAATCCAACAGGGACAATTGCCTTACTATTATTGAGACAAATCCCGTATGATTATTAACACAATTCTTGTTTGAGCTAACAGGGACAATTCCTTTACTATTATTTGGAATATTTCCATATGATCTAACAGGGACAATTCTTGTATATACTTCAGGAGTTTTGATTCAAGATTCATAATATATGAATTATCATCAAAATATTAAAAGTAAGAGAATATATAGGTGAAATGTTTTGGATTTCTGACAATTTGTATAATAATATGCAGGTTGTTCAATGAGATTCTTATCTCACGACGCCCTTTTAATAAATACTAGTATAGCACCCGCGTTATACGCGAAATTTTAATATAACTATATGACAAATATCAAATACTAACATATACTTTAATAAAAATATACTAAAAATAGTATGATGTATTGAAAATTCAATAGAATAGTAATTTCATGTAGTCCACACTATAGCCTACCATTGGAGATATATCTTTGTTCAAATAGTTAGTACAATTGAGTCTTTCCAGGTATAAGTAGGAAGAATATAAATTTCATTGACGTGTTTATAATATGTTTAAATAAATGCAATTTAATTTAAGTGGAATATGTATAATTTTGGTTATATATAGAATCAGAATTATAGCAAATGAGATGATGCAATTTATTTTAATTGAAAAATATAAAATTTTGGAGTTAATATAAAATTATAGCAAATGAAATTATATAAGAATAAAAAAAGAGGCCATTTAAATTCATCCTAAAATAATTCCTATAATATAGGAAATAATATAAGTTGAAATTATCCATAAAGTCTCACTTTTATTTTTGTTGTAAATCTAGAAGATTTATTATTCCAAATTTAGAAGATTTGATGTGGACATTACTTATGGACCAAGAAACAACGGGCTTTATATCTTAGACTAGGGTTTTATCCTTATAAATAGATGATTGTATTCATTATTGTAATCACACTCATACACAAGAATAATAGTGGAACTCCTGGCTTGGATCGCCCCCAAATGTAGTCGTTCCCGACGAACTGGGTCAACAAACGTTGTCTCTTTATTTACGCACTTATTTACAACACATTATCAGCACGAGTCTCTAATCGAGATTATACGGTACGACTTTAATTTATTTTATATGTATCACATGATTTATTGTGTACTTTGAAATTTGATTTCGTTCCTGAATATACCTGCGTATAATTGTATTTCGTTAAAATTATTTTCGTGAATTGAATCAACGAGCAACGGCCGTCGCCCATAGACGATCGACCGCCGCTCGACATCGGCTGCAGACCGGCAGCAGCCGCGCGCCCGCAGTCACCGCGTGCTGCCGCCTCCCCGCGCCGTCGTCGTACCGTGCCTGCAGCCTGCTCGCGCGCGCCGTGCCTCGGTGCCCGTGCCGCTTGCTTCGCGCTACACCGCGTGCCCGTGCCGCCTGCTCGCGTCACAGCGCACCCCGAGCCGCCGCCGCCCGCCGCATCGCTGCGCGCCGCTGCCTTCATGCGCTTGGTGCCTCCGTGCGCCGCCGCCCGTCTTCTATGCGGAACACACGCGGTGTTTTTCCAGATTTTTGTGATTTACGTTTTCCATCCTTGATATCACATATCCGTGTTTATTCTTATTTTAATCCTGAAAATATTTCGTTAAATTGCGTTAATATACATGAAATAATTATGTTTATGATTATTCCCTCTGTCTATTAAATCGTATATTTTCTAGAAATTATTTTCATGTGATTATCTCCCTTATTTGTTTTTGCATGTTTATGTGATTTAATTATCATATGTGCATTACTTTTGCGCACATAGTTTATTTTATTCATAGTCCGCATTTTATGCCCAGGTAGGCGGCGCCCGGTATTTGACGGACCGTAAATTTATGCCTTGGGTAGAGGGCGCCCAGTACGTGCATCTATGTGCCTTAGAGTAACTAAATAAATCCTTATCTCCCCGTTGTCTATGTTTTGGTCAATCCTCTTACCCATGTCACTTTAATTGTAGTGAATAATGTCTGATATTACCAAAATAGAATTTGCTGAGCTTACTCTTGATGGTAGTAACTACCTAACATGGGCGCTAGATGTTGAAATACATCTAGCCTCAAACAACCTTAGCGGCACGATTGTCAATGATCCAAAATCAACTGACGCCCAGAAGGCGAAAGCTTTGATTTTCCTTAGGCATCATATCAATCAGGACCTGAAAAATGAGTATCTCACAGAGAGAGATCCTGGAACGTTGTGGAAGTCCCTGAAGGACCGTTTCCAACAACAAAATGATATACTCCTCCCACAAGCCCAATACAATTGGTTGAACCTCCATTTCCAAGACATTGAGTCTGTAACAGAGTATAACTCAGCCCTACATCGTATTGTGTCTCAGTTAAAGTTATGTAAGAAAACGATAACTAAGGACGACTTAATCCAGAAGACTTTGTCGACTTTCCACGCAAGCAACCTTGTACTCCAGCAGCAGTATAGGGCTAAGAACTACACTGTACACACCGAGCTGATTTCTGCACTCCTAGTAGCGGAAAAGCACAACCAGCTCCTTACGTAGAATAATAATGCAAGGCCGGTTGGCTCGAAAGCGGTGCCCAAAGCACATGTTGTAGCTCAAAATGATACAAGAGGTCACAAGCGTGGAAGGGGGAGAGGAAGTAAATGAACTCATAGCCAAGGTCGAGGTCGTAATAAATCTGGTAGTTCAGGTGCCTTGAATGACAATCAAGCTCAGGTTCGTGGGAAGGCTGCATCTAACACGAACTCCGCTACCTGAAAATCTGATAATCAAGATAAGGTTGAACAGTCCTGCTATAGATGCGGATGCAAGGGCCATTGGTCTCGCACGTGTCGTACTCCCAAACATTTGGTTGAGGCTTATCAAAAGCAGCAGAAGGATGATAAGGGGAAGGCTCCTAGAGTTGAATCTCACCATGCCAGTCTGCCCGAAGCAGACTCTGACCTAGACAACGCAGATCGTACGGGCATTGAGCTTAAGGATTTTGGAGATGACGAGTAGATTTACGTATTTAGTTATTCCTAGTATTTTGTTTTCTGAATAAAACAATTTCTCATTATGTTTTGGATCTTTTCTTTTGGATATTTTATTTATGAATGAATTTATTAGCCTTGACATGTTTACCTTAATAGTTGTCCATGTGTTTATTTTGGATATTGTTGTTCTCATTTATGGCTTGTAAACAAATCAGCTATTAGGTTTGGATTATTTCCTCTTGAATGATGGACACCCATAGTGATTTATGTCTGGTAGATAGCGCCACCACACATACGATCCTAAAGGATAGGAAGTATTTTCATAACTTGATAGAACATAAGGGGAGTATAACGATAATTGCTAATGATAGTTCGTTGATAGTGGGCTCTGGAAGAGCTTCCATTGTCCTCCCCATGGATACCAAATTAATAATTGATACTGCTTTATTGTTTCCGCAATCTAAGCGTACCCTACTCAGTTTTAGAGACATTAGGATAAATGGGTATCATATTGAAACTAAAACTGAGAACGATAACGAATACCTTTTGATGACTAGTACTCGAGGTAGCCGTAAGCAAGTTATAGAAAAACTTTCTTCCTTCTCCTCCGGTTTGTACTATTCTTACATCCGGTCATCTAGTTCCCATCTAGCGATGAGTATGAAATTTCATGACCCAAATTTCTTTAAATTGTGGCATCAGCGGTTAGGTCATCCGGGACAAACAATGATACGTAGGATTCTATCTAATTCAACTGGTCATAATATTTCAAATAATAGAATCTATCCCGTTGATGAATATTTATGTGATGCATGTTCTAAGGGTAAGTTGATAGTGCGCCCGTCGTGCACCAAGGTTGGACTAGAGTCTCCGGTTTTCCTTGAGCGAATTCAAGGAGACATTTGCGGACCGATTCACCCAGCATCAGGACCATTTCGTTATTTCATGGTCCTTATTGATGCCTCCACTAGGTGGACATTTGCATGTTTGTTGTCCACCCGCAATCAAGCTTTTGCGAAGCTCATTGCGAAGACTATCAAGCTTATAGCTCAATTCCCGGATTATCCAATTAAATTGATTCGCATGGATAATGCAACTAAGTTTAGCTCGAAGGCCTTCACAAATTACTGTATGGCCCTGAGAATTAAAATGGAGCATTCGGTCCCCTACGTCCATACCCAAAATAGTCTTGCTGAGGCGCTAATAAAACGTATCAAATTTATCGCGAGACCATTGCTTATGAACTCTAAACTACCCACCTCATGCTGGGGGCATGCAGTTCTACATGCATCGCACTTAATTCAAATCCGTCCAACTGCATATAATGATCATTCCCCCCTACAGTTAGTGTGTAGGAAAGAACCTAGCATTTCCCATCTGCGTATTTTCGAATTTGTGGTATACGTACCAATAACGATACCCAAGCGAACCTCTATGGGCCCATAAAGGAAACTCGGTATTTACATCGGATACGACTCTCCATCCATCGTGAAATACCTCGAGCCTTTGTCCGAGGATCAATTAACGGCCCGGTTCGCTGATTGTACATTCGATGAAGATTACTTCCCAGCATTAGGGGGAGATCCGAATTCAAAATTGAATGAATGTCGGGAACTTACGTGGAATGTAAGTAATCTTCAATATGTAGATCCGCGCACTAATCAATCTGAACTGGAAGTTCAGAAGATCATTAACCTGCAGAACTTAGCAAATAACCTGCCAGACGCGTTCACTGACCATAGAGGTGTGACTAGATCGCATATACCTACAGTAAATGCTCCCCAAAGGGTTGAGGTCTCAAGCAAAATGAGTACTCATGCCCTCACACGCCAAAAGCGTAAGGAACCCTCAAAAGATAGTAACACACTTAAACGAAAGGCTAGCAAATCTGGTCAGTCGAATGGAAAATCTCTAGAAGAGATCCGTCTAGATAACTTCAAGTCTCTAGGAGACGAGAGTCCTAGTGATGAAGCACGTGCACAAAATATTCCATGCACTAGGACCGTGGAACGACCAGACCCAGATACAATGGGAAATGAGAAAGGTCTGGTTGACGTAAACGTCGAAGTCTCTGTGAACTTCACAGATACGGGAGAAACATACAATAGAAATATTATTGTCGTCAACGATACATTTGCAGTATCAATCGCCCTTTCCATTATAAATGATCAAGATCCAGAACCTAAAATGATCACCGAGTGCCGGAAGCGCTCCGATTGGGTTAAATGGAAAGAGACAATTGATGCAGAGCTCGCATCGCTTAACAAAAGACAAGTATTTAGCTCTATCGTTCGTACAGCCGCGCGCGCTATCCCTGTAGGATATAAATGAGTATTTGTACGAAAACAAAATGAGAACAATATTGTGGAGAGGTATAAAGCTAGGCTTGTAGCACAAGGGTTTTTGTAGATACCCGGGATTGATTTTGATCAAACATATTCTCCCGTCATGGACTCAATAACGTTCCGCTACTTGATATCTTTGGCAGATAAGTTGAATCTCCAAATGAGATTAATGGACGTAGTAACCGCGTACTTATACGGATCACTAGATGCCGACATTTATATGAAAATCCCAGATGGATTTGATATTCCTCAGATGAGGGATGGTGAAAACCGTATTATGTATAGCATACAACTGCAAAAATCGTTGTATGGCCTGAAGCAATCGGGCCTCATGTAGTACAACCGACTTAGTGAATTCCTTCAGAAGAAAGGATACACATTCGATAAAGCTTTCCCATGCGTATTCTCGAAGAAATCGCAAGATGGTTTTTGCATCATATCCGTCTATGTTGATGACCTAAACATAATTGGAACATGCAAAGAGATTGAAGAAGTCAGTTCAATCTTGAAAGCTGAATTCGAAATAAAGTCCTTGGGTAAAACCAAGTACTGCCTCGGCTTGCAGATCGAGCACCTCCCAGAAGGAGTCCTTATTCATCAGTCGACCTACGTAAAGAAGGTATTGGAGAGATTTCACATGGATAAATCTCATCCACTTAGCACCCCGATGGTTGTCCGAACCCTTGAAGTGGATAAGGACTCATTTAGGCCAAGAGAAGATTCAGAAGAAATTATGTGACCAGAAGTTCCTTATCTTAGCGTTGTTGGAGCTTTGCTCTATCTCGCAAATTGCACCCGACCGAACATTGCATTTGATGTCAACTTGCTTGCAAGATATAGTGCTTCTCCTACGAGGAGACATTGGAATGGTGTTAAGCACGTTATACGGTACCTCCAAGGATCTCAAGATCTTGGACTGTTTTACCGTAAGAACCAAGACAAAACCTTAGTAGGTTATGCGGATGCTGGCTATTTGTCTGATCCCCACAACGCCATATCCTAGACTGGTTATATTTTTCTCTGTGGTGAAACCGCAATCTCATGGAGATCGGTTAAAGAATTCATGGTTACCACGTCTTCAAACCACTCAGAGATCATAGCTTTATTTGAAGCCGCACGAGAATGTGTTTGGTTAAGGTCATTGGTAAAACACATTGGTGACTCGTGTGGTATCTCCAAAGGCGATACACCTCCCACCGTTATATTTGAAGACAACGCTGCTTGCATCACACAAATGAGTAATGGGTACGTCAAGGGAAACCTGACGAAACATATTTCACCTAAGTTTTTCTACCCATACGAACTCCAGAAGAGCATCGTAATTACCATTTAAAAGGTGCAATCTAGTAACAATCTAGCAGATTTGTTTACTAAATCCTTATCTACGTCTACTTTTGAAAAGTACGTTCGTGGTTTTGGAATGCTAAGACTTAAAGTGTTGTTGTCTTCAGGGGTAAACGGTAACCTCGAAATAAATTTAGAAGATTTTAGATCTAGAAGATCGATGACATTCCTCCCTACTTATTATTTTGGTCGATCCCTAGCACATGGAGTTTTCATGACAAGACATTTATGTTATGTCGTAATGTCCAAGGGGGAGTGTTGTATATCTAGAAGATTTATTATTCCAAATCTAGAAGATTTGATGTGGACATTACTTATGACCAAGAAACAACGGGCTTTATATCTTAGACTAGGGTTTTATTCTTATAAATAGATTATTGTATTCATTATTGTAATCACACTCATACACAAGAATAATAGTTGAACTCCTGGCTTAGATCGCCCCCAAACGTAGTTGTTCCCGACGAACTGGGTCAACAAACGCTGTATCTTAATTTACGCACTTATTTACAACAATTTTAACATTCCACCATTCACCACCCTTCAAACATTTCTAAATTACATCTCATTCCATTAATAATTATATAAAAAAAATTATTTTTTCATTCACTTAAATTAACAATATGTTATCATCAAAATACTATTTTATCAATTTAAATATTATAAATCAAGTCTCATATTAACAGTAAAATAGTCAAATAAGAAAACAAATTTGGAACGGGTAGTATAATTTTGTAGAAAATGTACATGAATTTTTTAAAAATCAAATCGTTAATTAAATTAAATTATTTGACCGATTAAAAAACAATTACACATAAATATATAATTAAGCTAATAATATAGTCTTTTAATTTTCTTAGGCGTAACTAATGGAACTAACGCAACTTTATCTAGAACTCCTTATTCAAATATAGATTTTGAATAGCTTTAACACACATATTAACAAAAATACATCTTTGATTTAGTCGTTGGTATCTACTACTCCTTGTTCAATCATAGATTTTGAATAGTTCTTCTGTTCATGTGTTTTCTCTTTCATGTATCATTATTTAAAAATAAAAATTATTTAATTTTTAAATAATAAAGTGTGTCGATAAACATTTATGTAAAAAATAAAGTGAGCAATCATCAAGGGTATGTTTGTTTTGGGATTTAAGTGTGCAGTGGAAGTCATGACTTTGAAATCTTAGGATGTGAAAATCTTGATGAATAATATGAGTATATGTTTGTATTGAGATTTTAGTAGGGTGAGATTTTGCTTTATGTCAAATCAATGTTTATTAGTGATTGATGTTGTATTATTTTATTATATTGTGTAAGAGAAAAGTAGGAGAGAGGTTGAGTGGATGATAAAAAAGTGATGATGTGATTGTATTTAATTATATGAAAAATAGTAATAAGTTTATAGGTAGGGATTGAGTATGGGGCGTGGATTGCAAAGTCCAAAGTCCATCCGTGTAAGTCCCAAAACAAACATACCCCAATAGATTGAGATTTGATAAGAGACACATAGATTTCAATGAATATAATCTATATCTATATCTATACTATATTAAAAAGTAACAAGAGGTTGAGAAACATTTTCGAACAATTTTGTCCTTAGCATATTTTAATTTTTACTATTACACCCCAACTACCTATATTCATTTATTTTATATTTATAACTTTTGGAATTCTTACAATAAATTAGTCATGAAATATTTTAATCTTGACTCCGAACTATCTATTTTATTTGTTTTATAACATTTGAAATTCTTAAATTAAAAGTTATAATTATACTATATTAAAAAGTGACAAGAGGTTGAGAAACATTTTCAGACAATTTTGTCCTTAGCATATTTTATTTTTTACTATTACACCCCAACTACCTATATTCATTTATTTTATATCTATAACTTTTGGAATTCTTACAATAAATTAGTCATGAAATATTTTAATCTTGACTCCGAACTATCTATTTTATTTGTTTTACAACATTTGAAATTCTTACTATATTAAAAAGTGACAAGAGGTTGAGAAACATTTTCAGACAATTTTGTCCTTAGCATATTTTAATTTTTACTATTACACCCCAACTACCTATATTCATTTATTTTATATTTATAACTTTTGGAATTCTTACAATAAATTAGTCATGAAATATTTTAATCTTGACTCTGAACTATCTATTTTATTTGTTTTACAATATTTGAAATTCTTAAATTAAAAGTTATAATTAGTATTATTTATATAGTCATATTTATAACTTTTGGAATTCTTACAATAAATTAGACATGATATATTTTAATCTTAACTCCTAACTATCTAATTTATTTGTTTTACAACCTTTGAAATTCTTACATTAAAAATTATAATTAGTATTATTTATATAGTATTTGCAGTAATCTAATAAGCCCTAAGATCATTTTTGTCGGGTACTCCTCCATTTTCCTATAAAGTCAATTCAATATTTTTCTATTTCTGTAATTATAATACACATTTTGCTTATTTATTTCATAGATTATTGTAATAGCATAAGTGGTAGCAATTAACGATTTAGAACTCGAATTTAATTTTTCTGACTCTGAGTTCGTTCATTCATATATTCAGAGATTGTAGCTCTCTCTATTCAATTGCAAAATATGTCGAATAGTTCTATTTTATTTGATTAGTTGCACAGTAAATGTTAATTTGTCATGAGTGGTAGCAATTAATGATTCAAAACTCAAATTAATTTTTTTTTTAATCTGAGTTCGTTCAATCATATATTTAGAGATTCTAGCATTCACTATTTTCAATTGCAAAATATGTCGAATAGTTCCCTTCAATTTTATTAATTTCACAGTAAATGTTAATTTGTTACAATGTTCTCTGTTTTCCCAGTGAAGTGTTTGGTTTTAAGTGCGACCTACGTAATGAGATGGACTAATGATCGATGAAGGAACTCAGAAAGTTGCATAATGTGCTAAAAAAAGATAAACTGAAGACTTCTTCTGATACAAGGTGTCATAATAACCAAGCAACAATCATATCAGAAAGGCTGAAGGGGTTGGTGAGAGATGTAATAGAAACGAGGAGATCGTAGTTAATTAGTTGTGGGGTATATGTTTATTAGTGGATTATTATTGGCCTCAAATTCAAAATTCAAATACTACATGTTTCCTATAAGTTAACAAAATCTTATTCTTCTTAATTTTGAGGTTAACAGTCACATACACTTGACAAGAGAAATCTTCAAAGCAACTTCTCTTATACATTCATGGCAGAAGCTCGGAGAATGAAAGATGAGAAGGGAGCTTAAATTTGAAAATTATTAATTACAAACTTTAGATTATTTTAACTATTAATTTATATAGGAAGAGTATTCTACAAATTGATTTATTCATATAGTGTTTTTAAAATTGACATTGTTATTGATGCTTATAAAACCTTTTTTTTCATCCAAGAAAAGTATTATTAATCAAGTACTCTATTTTTCAAATCTCCGACTTCTCATATAGACAAAGTATAGAGTGAAACTGGTTTATACATGAATCACTGAAGGGTATTAGTTGTTTTCATTGAAGAGTATTAGTTGTATTTACTGAAGAGTGTTACTGATTTACACTAAAGAGCCTTAGTTGTTCAGTGAAAATGAACTAAGACTCTTCAGTGTAAACCAGTAATATTCTTCAGTAAAAACAACTAATACTCTTCAGTGAAAACAACTAATACCCTTCAGTGATTCATATATAAACTATACCTACTCTCTCATATATACTAACAAACTTGGCAAGATCAATCATAGATGTATCTAGGATGTTTGATTAAGAATCAAAGAAACTTGCTTAATTTCTTTAATCGGGAAAAGGATTTAATAAATTAAAATTATGATAAATATCATTAAATTTTAAAATAAAAAAATAAAATTTAAAACCAATATAATATAAAAATTGGAAAAATTTCGTACAAAGGCTTGAATTTAAGAAAATATCTCACAATAGGGCTCACATTAACAATAGTCTCAAATCAAGGTTCCATGTTTCATTTTTTCTCAAATTAAGATATACTTAAAACTTTTGAGTCACAATTTAAGAATAGTTAACAGTTGACTTAACAGCATCCAAAAAACTTTAAAATCGTTTTTTCCTTTTATTAGGTAACAAAAATGGTCCAATCTCAATTCAACAGTCCTTCTCTCCTCATCCTTAAAGTTTGTAATCGAAAAGGATTTTTGACTGCGGAAATAATAATTCAAAAATTAAAAAGAAAATTACAACTGAATAAATATTACAAAGAGAGGACAGAAAAAGAAGCAGCAAAGGTGACGAGTCGAGGAAGCCCTCTTCCCGCAAGATAAAATTTCCCCGGTAGTGCTCTTCGATCTCGGAAATTCGTCCCCAAAGGTAAAACGTCACAACGTCTCCAAGAGTGTAGCACCACAGGTCTTGGAGCTCCGGCGAACAAAACGAGCGCTTCGAACTGGACTGGCTCTTAAGACTCTATATGCAGAGAGATAGAGAGAGAGGAGAAGATTTCTGAATGCGTGGCCAGACAAATGCATGAGGACGCTATTTATAGGCGAACCTCCACTCAATGCAGAAGGAAAAACCGTGTGGGCATTAAATGCGGATGCATTTTCGTTGGTGGCAAGAGTTGACCCAGAACGCGTTTCCGTAAATCACGCTGGTAACGTCCCACGAATTTAGCACACGTGTTTTATGTGCTCTTATGAAGTATGGTCCGGTTTGACTTTTCTAACCGGGTGGGTCTCTGATCCGAATCGACCCAAAACTTTGTGGACCTGATATCCTAATTTTTGTTCTCCAAAAAATTAGATACCCACTGGGCCCAAGGCCCAAAGTCCACCCAAAGAACCAAGGCCAAGGCCAAGGCCACGGGCTCGGGCGCGGGCGCGGGCGCGGGCGCGGGCGCGGGCGCGGGCGCGGGCGCGGGCGCGGGCGCGGCGCGGCGCGGCTCGGCTCGGCGCGCGCGCGCGCGCGTGTGGCAACTTTGATTGACTACCAATCAACTACAATTTATTATACTTCATTATTCCCATACTAATATCATGTATATTAGTATTCCAAAAATCCAATGTGGGATGAATTAAATGACTCATTTAATTCCCAAATTAGGTGTTGAACCTTTCGACTTTCCGATTCAATTTCTCACTCACCGAAAATCGGTTTTGCGAGTATGAATACACAATTCTCATCTACTCCAAGAGTAGAACGCACTTGTAACAATTAATTTCCGAGAAATTAATTTCAACACTAAGAATTAATTGGTCAACTATTAAAGTCTCAAATAAACTTTAATACTAATTAATTATAAAATAATACCACCAACCAATTTTCTCTAACAATCCCCCACATGAGTGGAAATTGAACCTATAGACATGCAGACTCACAGTCCAGTTCAAACACAAAATATTACTGCATTTGGATAGGTAGTTTGTGGCTTTGAACCTTCCATAGTCAAGCATTACCGAGTACACTGGCAGCCTGGTGGACTCATTGCCTTGAACCATTCCGCCTTGGTGTGTACTTAGACAGTAGTACTGACACAATAATATTTCTACGCTCATTTCTTGTTCTCACGTTTTTGTCCGTTTCGGCCATGGACACCCTTTGGATTCATAAGTGTTTAATATCCACTGATATTTGAGGCGGCCTCTTACCTCACACTTACATAGGTGAACTCCTCTTGAGTATCCCGTAATACTCCGTCCCCCACATGGACTTAGGATTCATTAAAAGTCGTATAGACTTAGCCTGTACCACACACGGGTTCTCACTTGGTGTACTGTCCTATAAGGAATGGCCGGGTTACTAAGTGCATTCCCTAACTTCCACAGCTTAGTTTTTCCATTGAACCAAGATCTTGGGATCTCCAGTCAACTTGGTTGGGTTACCACTGCTTCAGCTTACTTTGTGGATTTTAGACCCATTCCTTCTGACAGTTTAGACAATTGATCTCGATTTATACTCTTAGTTAACGGATCCGCTAGATTGTCCTTAGACCTCACATAGTCTATTGACATTACACCACTTGAGATCAATTGTCTCACGGAATTATGTCTACGACGAATGTGTCTAGACTTTCCGTTATACATGTCACTTAAAGCCCTACCAATTGCAGCTTGACAGTCGCAATGTACCATTATCGTAGGTACGGGTTTATCCCAACATGGAATATCCTCGAGGAAATTTCGAAGCCACTCAGCTTCTTCACCAGCTATATCTAAAGCTATGAATTCTGATTCCATGGTGGATCGGGCTATGCATGTTTGCTTAGTAGATCTCCAGGACACAGCCGCTCCTCCTATAGTGAATACAAATCCACTAGTGGAGAATGACTCTTTAGTGTCTGAGATCCAATTAGCATCACAATACCCTTCAAGTACAGCAGGATACCTAGTGTACTGTAGCCCAAAGTCGAGAGTATACTTTAAGTACCTCAAGACTCTCCTGAGTGCATTCCAATGCTCATTGCTTGGATTGCTTGTGAATCTACCGAGTTTATTCACCGCACATGCTATATCGGGACACGTACAATTCGAAATGTACATTTTGCTACCGATAACTCTAGCATATTCTTGTTGAGCTACAGGACTACCTCTGTTTTTGCTCAAATGCACACTCATGTCCAAAGGGGACTTTGCAGGTGGATCATCAAAGGCATTGAACTTCTTTAGCACTTTCTCTACATAGTGAGATTGTGTTAAAGATATACCATTTGATGTCCTGCTGATCTTGATTCCTAGAATCACATCAGCAACACCCAAGTCTTTCATGTCGAAGTTTCGACTTAACATGCGTTTCGTACTAATGAGTAAATCATGATCATTACTCATAATGAGCATGTCATCAACGTATAGACACAATATGACAAACCCTTTCGGTGTACTTTTCACGTACACACATTTGTCACACTCATTAATACGAAAGTCATTTGATAACATGGTGCTATCAAATTTCAAATGCCATTGTTTTGGAGCTTTCTTAAGTCCATACAACGAACTCACTAGTTTGCACACCTTTTTCTCATTTCCAGGTGCTACAAACCCTTCTGGTTGATCCATATATATATCTGTATCCATTTCACCATTTAGAAACGCATTTTTAACATCCATTTGGTGAATTTCGAGATTGTGCAAAGCAGCAATCGCGATTAGCACCCTAATGGAAGTAATCCTCGTTACCGGTGAATAGGTATCAAAGAAATCGTACCCTTCGATTTGTTTGAACCCTTTTGCCACTAAGCGGGCTTTGTATTTTTCAACTGACCCATCTGCTTTATACTTTCTTTTAAGGATCCATTTGCATCCTAAGGGCTTGCAACCTTGTGGGAGATCAACCAACTCCCACGTGTGGTTTTGCATGATAGAGTCGATTTCACTGTTAATCGCCTCTTGCCAGAGCGGAGCGTCTGGCCTAGATAGAGCATCTTTGATAGTCCTTGGTTTCTCTTCCAACACGTAAGTGATGAAATCGGGACCAAAGGTTTTAACTATCTTAGCTCTCTTGCTGCGTCGTAACTCGCCACTATCTTGAGTGGATGGACCAGCATCATTATCAACCTCCTCATTACGAGGTCTTTTGGTTGATATCTCATCTTCCTTGGACTTGCAAGAAAAGATATTTTCAAAAAACACAGCATTTCTCGACTCTATATAAGTGCCTTCTGTCATATCGGGAACTTCTGATTTGTGAATTATAAACCGATAGGCACTACTGTTTAATGCATACCCAACAAATATGGAATCAACCGTTTTAGGGCCGATTTTAATTTGTTTGGGTAGAGGCACTTCAACCTTTGCTAAACACCCCCACACTTTGAGGTATTTATATGACGGTTTCCGCCCCTTCCACAATTCATAAGGAGTAGCATCTTTACTCTTATGTGGAATTTTGTTCAAAATGTGGTTAGCCGACATAATGGCTTCTCCCCACAAGTTTTGCGGTAAACCGGAGCTAATAAGCATAGCATTCATCATCTCTTTGAGTGTTCGGTTCTTTCGTTCCGCAACACCATTAGATTGAGGCGAGTAAGGAGCAGTAGTTTGATGTATGATTCCGGATTCGGAGCATATCTTCTCAAACGGTGCTACATACTCTCTTCCTCTATCACTACGAACCATTTTGATTCGTCTATTCAACTGGTTTTCCACTTCACTTTTGTACAGTTTAAAAGCGTCTAACGCTTCATCCTTACTGTGCAAAAGGTAAACATGGCAAAACCTTGTACTATCATCTATAAAAGTGATGAAGTACTTTTTCCCACCTCTAGTTTGTATGAATTTTAAGTCACACATATCAGTGTGAATTAATTCTAGAGGTTCTGAGTTCCTTTCAACCGAAGGGAAAGGCAACTTTGTCATTTTAGCTTCTACACAAATTTCACATTTGTTATTTAAATCGACATTTTTTATGTCTAGTAAATTTAAGCTTACTAGTCGTTTTATCGATTTAACGTTTACATTTCCCAATCTGCAGTGCCATAAATCTGAAAACTCAGCGATATAAGAAGAAGTAGAAGTTTCTTTATTCATAACAGATTTTCCCTTGGGGTGTACAACAATGGCACTCATCTTAAACAGACCATCGTGGACATACCCACGACCTAAGTACACTGAGTACTTGCTAAGAACAACCCTATTAGACTCAAATACAAGTTTGAAATTATTCTTCACTAGTACAGAGCCGGAGATGAGGTTCTTGCGAATGTCCGGGACATGCAGGACATCTCTCAGTGTGATGTTCTTCTCACTGGTCAGCTTCAGAACAACGTTGCCAACCCCAGCCACCTCAGACGTGGCTTGATTCCCCATGTGTAGCTTTCTCCCATTGGCTGGCTCATAGGTCGAGAAAGCATTCCTGTCAGAACAGACATGACAGGTAGCCCCCGTATCAATGAACCATTCCTTTGGGTTGCCCACGAGGTTCACTTCAGTGGTCACCGCAGCAAGGTCCTCTTCAGTGAACTCCCCTTCAACCACGTTCGCATTGGACTGCTTGCCCTTGCCTTTGTCATCTTTCTTCGGGGCCTTGCAGAATCTTGCAATGTGGTTCGGTTTTCCACAGTTGTAGCAATCACCCGTAAATTTGGGTCGAGTTACAACTGGTTGTTTGCCTTTGTCAGAATTTGGCCTCTTACGCTTCTTAGACTCCATCAAATTAGCTTTGGCCTCTTCCTGACCCTTGTTCCTTTCCAGCCCACATTCGCGAATCTGAAGTTTGCCTATGACCTCTTGCAAGGTCATACTCTTCTTCTTCAGCTTCAAGTGGCTTTGAAACTCCTTCCAGCTTGGAGGCAGTTTCTCAATGACTGCAGCGGCTTGGAAAGCGTCCGGCAGTATCATTCCTTCTACAGCAATGTCATGCAGAATCAACTGGAATTCTTGAACTTGTTCAACGACAGACTTCGAGTCCACCATCTTGAAGTTCAAGAACTTCCCAACCAAGTACTTCTTAGTACCGGTATCCTCGGCCACATATTTGGCCTCCAAGGAATTCCACATTTCCTTGGCCATTTTGCACTTCTGGTAGACACTGTACAAAGCATCTGCCAGACCACTCAGAATGTAGTTCTGAGCATAGAAGTTGTGTTCCCACCAGCGGGCACGAACTTCCTCATTCTGCGCATCGTTCTCAACGACCGCAGGCGGGTACTCAGTAAGGAACCTCGCCAACCTCAAGGTGGTCAGAAAGAACAGCATACGCTGTTGCCACCTCTTAAAGTTCTTACCCGAAAACTTTTCGGGTCTCTCACTTTGGACCACAAATGGTCTCGAATTGTCAAAAGGGAAAGGGCTCACCACAGAGGGATTAGAAGTTTGCCCAAAATGGACAGTTACAGGGGGAACGGGGGTAGTGGTGCCCTGGGGAGTGGGGTTACCAGGAGGAACAACAGTGTTTCCCTGGTTAGCAGACTCCGAATTGTTATTTCCGTCAGTCATTTTGAAAACAGAGAAAAATTTTGTCTTGCGATTGTAATCGAAAAGGATTTTTGACTGCGGAAATAATAATTCAAAAATTAAAAAGAAAATTACAACTGAATAAATATTACAAAGAGAGGACAGAAAAAGAAGCAGCAAAGGTGACGAGTCGAGGAAGCCCTCTTCCCGCAAGACAAAATTTCCCCGGTAGTGCTCTTCGGTCTCGGAAATTCGTCCCCAAAGGTAAAACGTCACAACGTCTCCAAGAGTGTAGCACCACAGGTCTTGGAGCTCCAGCGAACAAAACGAGCGCTTCGAACTGGACTGGCTCTTAAGACTCTATATGCAGAGAGACAGAGAGAGAGAAGATTTCTGAATGTGTGGCCAGGCAAATGCATGAGGATGCTATTTATAGGCGAACCTCCACTCAATGCAGAAGGAAAAACCGCGTGGGCATTAAATACGGACGCGTTTTCGTTGGTGGCAAGAGTTGACCCAGAACGCGTTTCCGTAAATCATGCTGGTAACGTCCCACGAATTTAGCACACGTGTTTTATGTGCTCTTATGAAGTATGGTCCGGTTTGACTTTTCTAACCGGGTGGGTCTCTGATCCGAATCGACCCAAAACTTTGTGGACCTGATATCCTAATTTTTGTTCTCCAAAAAATTAGATACCCACTGGGCCCAAGGCCCAAAGTCCACCCAAAGAACCAAGGCCAAGGCCAAGGCCACGGGCGCGGGCGCGGCGCGGCTCGGCGCGCGCGCGCGTGTGGCAACTTTGATTGACTACCAATCAACTACAATTTATTATACTTCATTATTCCCATACTAATATCATGTATATTAGTATTCCAAAAATCCAATGTGGGATGAATTAAATGACTCATTTAATTCCCAAATTAGGTGTTGAACCTTTCGACTTTCCGATTCAATTTCTCACTCACCGAAAATCGGTTTTGCGAGTATGAATACACAATTCTCATCTACTCCAAGAGTAGAACGCACTTGTAACAATTAATTTCCGAGAAATTAATTTCAACACTAAGAATTAATTGGTCAACTATTAAAGTCTCAAATAAACTTTAATACCAATTAATTATAAAATAATACCACCAACCAATTTTCTCTAACAAAGTTCATTGAACAAATAGTCTCCCTCAAATAGACGTATGCCTTCTTGAGTCAATTTGCACTCCATTTACGACCATCAACCAGTCAGAAATTGACAGCACGCAAGCCTCGGACGAGCAGCATACCTTGGAGCGGATTTGTGGGCAATTTTCCCCAAGCATTTCGTCGAGTAGGTCGCGTGCGCGGACTTCAGAGGGGACGGGATTCTGAGAAGAGAGACGATGCTGGCGCTTTGGGTGACGGCGTCTCTGATTTCTTTGCGTGGTGGCTTCAGCCAAGCGAGCGGCTCCAGGCCACAAGCGTGGCGCAATTTCCGACTGAGGTAGACGTGCGGCGGCTTCGGGCATCGTGGGCAGAGGTGATGTGCGGCAGCGCGAGACGGTGGTTCTTCATCGACGGTGGCAATTTATGGACGCAACCAGGGCAGAAGAGAGGTATCGTGGTGGTCGCAAATTGTTGGCTTCCGTGCAAGAGGGAATTAAACGAAAGAAGATTGATATGAATGAGAGGGAATAACCATGTGATTTCCCGCTCAAATATTTAGTAGAGGAAAATAAACCGCGTACAGGAAGGAAGAGATGAGAATATTGGACGCTGTTAAATCTACCATCAATAATTCTTGAATTGAGACTCAAAAGTTTAAAATATATCTTAATTTGAGAAAAAATGAAATATGGAGCCCTAATTTGAGACTATTATTATTTTGGGCCTTATTATGAGACATTTTCTTAAATTCAGGCCTTCGTGTGAAATTTTCCCTATAAAAATTAGAGCCTTTCTAAACAAAATATTTATAATTCATAATTTTTTTTAAAATATTATAAAATAAAAATTATCACAGTTTTCTTGAAAAATTAGAATATTGAAATCTTTATTTTTAAATCTTTATTTTTTTTTCCAACTAAATTACATGCAACGTGCAACACACGTATATACAACTAGTGATACAAAATATAAAATTAATAAACAAATCCAAAAGACGTTTAGGGGATAATGAGAAGACAATAATACGAAAGTATATTAATGGTCGCAGACATATGTTTAAGATTGATGAATGACAGTTATGGAGAAAAAGAAACTGCACAACATGAGATCCGTGAAATAATTATAATGAAAAATATAATAATACATTAAGGGCGTTGATTCCTTCTTAATCGAGATAAAATTTCCGGTGAAATGGAAAGATTTCATACCTCTGCTCAATCTTCAATGGTGAAGAGAATCGTGACCTCAAAAGGATCTGTGGCCTTAATAATGAAGCAGTCTGGGAGATTTATATGAAAGGATGAACGATATGAAAAACAAATATAATTTTATGAATGTTCAAAATGTAGTAAGGAAAATGAGAGATGTATTGGTGATGGTGAATTGGATAAGACTGTAGAAGATAAATGCAATATACTAAAGAACCCGTCATAAATTTAAATAAGCGAGGCAAAATTTTTGAAAAAAATAAATAAAATTGATCGAAAAAAGTGGAGGATGCAGGATTTCAAAAAAATTGATATAGGTGATGCCACGTAAGGTGTGAGAAAACTCACAAATATATATAATAAAGATTCTCATGTTATGTTGTTGAGGCCCAGGAGCTGTGGTAGACGACCCGCTTCCTATTCTCGCCTTAAATAAATAAACTAATTTATTAATTAAGATATTATATGAATTATATATTTCTGTTGATACTGTGTTACTACGATGCCCCCAGAGTTAGTCTGAGACTCATTGAGTGATTTTTGTCAAAGATAGGATAATGATATTTTGTCAAGTAATTATAGATGGTTAAATTATATAAATGAATGTTATGTAAAATCTTCGGCTTCAATTTAAATTAACTAAAGTCTATTACTTCATTTTAATTAAAAGATACTAAGTGATGCTTTGGGTCTAGGATGTCGAGACTCGAAGGTTAACTTTTTGAATTCAGTAATTTAATAAACTCCATATTAATTTTTTTTTTTAAATACATAAAAAGCAAACGTAAAATATTACTTGAAAGTATATTTTTTTGTAAACTTGTATACTCGAGTTGAATAAATATTATTACAGTCGGCCACCTACTCCTAAAGTAATAATTCCTTAAAAAAAAGAGAGAGAGAAATTCCTAAAGTAATAATTGGTAGACATAATCAAACATATAAAATCTGGAAAGTTTCCTTAGAGTAGAATGCAAATGCTAACACTTTTAAACCAACATATTAGATCTAACAACTGATGAATCCCTTACATTACTAACAGGGAGAGTAATTAATGATGTGTTATGTTGTGGTTAAGTTGGATGATGTATCAAATTTTTATAAAGTTTGGATGAAGTGTCATATTTTCATAAAGTGCATATATGTATGATAATGATATGTCATTTTTATACTAGTTTTGTCTTTAATATGTGGCTTCCATGTAACATTTTAATGCTTAGTTTAATTAAAAAAATTACAATAATTATGGATTGAACCTTACCCCTCTGGCATCATTCTTATTTACTTACCCACTAAGCCATGTATGAATAGTAAATCATTTTAATATTTTTCGTATTGAACATTTTTTCGTATTAATTTTTATTTTATATCAAATAGTTTATCGTACATCCATTTTCAAACATAATATTATATTGAACTTAAAAAAGTTGTGATTATTTATTGCATGAACTTGTGTTTTATCTCACTATATTTGAGATATTTATATGCTTTAGAAAATCTTTAATTTGTGGTCATGAAAATTAAATATTTAAAATATTGAAGAATTTATTAATTAATTTTTTTTAAATTCTATTATGTGAAAATCAATTTTTAATTGACTTATTCATATTTTTTTCGAAACACAATAATTATATTTATTTTTTTATTTAACCCTATCTTATTAATAGACATTAAACTTTTTATTATTTAACTTTGCATGTGAATATATGTCTGTTTTAAAAATAGTTATTTATTAATCAAATATTATAAAAATTATAATTTATATAATAATAATTATAATCAGAATAATAAAAAGAATCACGCATAAGCGAGCGCTACGCTGGTAACATTATAATATTGAATAATGTATTAATTTATCAATAATATTTGAATTTTTAAACTAATTTTGTGAACAATCCACGTAAAACGCTGGACACCTCCTTTCACGGTCTTCGACCATCACTTAATTAGTTTATAGATAATTGATTTCACACGAACAAATAATCAATTAATCTATAAATAAATTATACAATATCTAAAAATATTTTTATTCTATATATTTTATCAACGTATTTTTAAATTTTGATAAATGAACATATTTTTCCAGAAACAATCGAATTGAATGATGCTCACGAATTCAATTGAAGGTTTAGGCGGCCGTCGTTAGGCTCCTTTGACTTTTTTTTTTAAATATTCATGAGTATTTATAATATTTCCTCCTTCCATATTTATTTGTTGGCAAAGTCTCATATGCACCAAGTGCACGGTGCACTCACTTAACAGTTGATACTGTATATATTTAAAAGTTAATCTCAATTATACTGAAAAGTTAATCTCAATAACACTGAAAAGTTTACATTGCAAATTGATTTTCAGTGTTAACTTTTCAGTGTAATTGAGACTAACTTTTCAGTATAATTGGGACTAACTTTTCAGTGTATACATTATCAATTGTTGAGTGAGTGTATCATACACCAAATGTACAAGAGACTTACTCTTATTTGTTACATTGCCAAAAAAGTCAGTCTCATATTTATTTTCTACATCTATTTTTGACAAAAAAAAAAAAAACAATACATTTTATTGTAAATATTTTTCATACACTCCTAACAAAAAATATCTACTTTATCACTTTAGCATTATTAATAAACAATTTTTTTTCTAAAAACATGTGCAAACAGTAAAGAGCGAACAAGTATGGGATGGAGAAAGTAATAATAATAATAATAATAATATATATATATATATATATATAGATATAGATATACAAAGTATTTAATTACTTAAGTAATAAGTTTTTAAACACATCTTATCTTATATCTATTGTTTGGGAATAACCACACCTCTCCAAAAAAATTATTTTAAAATAGAGTTAATTGCAAAAAAAAAAAATCACGAACTTTATAGTCTTTAACAATTACAACATGAATTTTTAAAGTTTGCAATTCGATACACGAACTAATTTATTATTGCAATCCAATATATGGTGTAAATTTTCGAGGATATTCTATGCATGGTGTAAATTTTCGGCGATATTAAAGCTACATGGCAGCCGAAAGCGCCACAAAAAATACATAACACACTACATCAAATACTCTAAAAAAATTAAAATTTCAAAATATTTTTATATAAAGTATTGCTTGCGAAGGATATTAAAAAAAAAATCTAGTATCTATATAAGTTTGTATGATGTGAGATATTTTTTCTACATAAACTAGACAATATCAACATTTACGATCCTTTATTAATATACGGGTTTGAGCAACATTTTATAAAATAAGTTTTTGAGATATTAAAAAATAAAAGTTTACAGATTTGACATCTAACATGGCGTGTGACGCGTTTTTTGGTGTTAGTTCCGGCTGCCACGTAAGTGTACTATCGCCGAAAATTTAAACCATTATCGAATTACAATAATAAATTAGTTCGTGCATTAAATTACAAACTTTAAAAATCCATGTTATAATTAATAAAGAATATAAAGTTTGTGATTTTCTTTGCATTAACCCTCCAAAATACTCGGATTCCATTCAACTGACTTATTATGGTAGTCATGTCAATTATCTTTCAATCTAAATTACCATTTTTTTAATTTGTATTATTAACATGTGAAATGAGGTTGAAAATTAAGAATTAAATTAACCATTTTCAATATATATATAAACAATTAGTGTTAATATTGTGATATTGAAAATAACAAAAATTACAGGGTTAACAAATGAATTATTTTTATTCAATGATCAATTTATATCTGAGTATAGAAGTAAAAAATCACTAGTCGGACGGATTTGAAACGTATAGCTCCTAGTTCGGTTAGGCGGAGACTAGTAGGCATGGATTGTTTATTTTATTTTTTAAAATTGCCCTCTATATCTCACTAAAAGGGTCGAAAAGTCATTTGATAACAATTTAAATATACCCTATATATTTTTTATGGAAATGATCACATGTCCACCGGTGGGCATAATATTATATATCCACTGTGAATGTGTTAATGACACATTAGCAGGGGACCCACTATTATTTTAATTAATTTTTTATATTTGCTTATGTGTCATTAACACATTCGCGGTGGGTATATAATATTATGTCCACCGGTGGACATGTGATCAATTCCGATATTTTTTTAATATATATAACTACATAAATCATTGATTCAACGGATAACAATCTATATATACATATACTAGTGTGTCTCCCCGCGAATTTCACAAACTGAAAAAAATGTTATTTTTATTTCAAATTATAAGTATAAATATTTTTTATTTTAAATATATTGTAATTTTGATATAATATTAAACGTCAATTCGAATTATTTAAAATAAATCAATTCCCTCCTAAACATTTCATGTATACATATTTTGAATGTTATTTCAATGATAATATCTTTTGGATAGTAATATTTTGTCCAAAAAAAAAATTATAATCTATTCACTACAAAAAAGACGGAGATTAGCGACGGCAAGTTTGCGACGACAATAATATCCGTCGCAAATACAGTGAATTTGCGACGGATTTATGTAAGTCGTCGCAAAAAATGTCAATTTGCGACGACTAAGGAAGTCCGTCGCAAATGATAGTAATTTGCGACGGATACGTCGTCGCAAACACTAGGGCCCACCGACTTCGTCTTGAACCGGCTACATTTGCGACGGAAAGGTCGTCGCAAATTTCAACTTTGAATTTGCGACGGTCCATTCCGTCGCAAAATATACCCGTTTAAAGGTGACCGTTCATGAAGCGACCCGTTTGACTGATTTGCAACGGAATTTGCCTTCGCAATTTTTAAATTTGTATTTGCGACGGACCAAAGCCGTCGCAAATCTTACATTTATATCCGTGACCTTTCGGGAAATGGTCCTTTGACTGATTTGCGACGGAATTTCCGTCGCAAATACGAACCGTTTTTACGCGTCTTCTCGGGTAACGGTGCGTTGACTGATTTGCGACGGAAAAGCCGTCGCAAATCAGTAAAAACGACGTCGTTTTATCTTTGACAGGCGAAATTTGCGACGGGTAGGCGTCCGTCGCAAATTTTTTTACAATTATAAATACTCTCCTCACGAAGCAGACGAATCCTGCGAGAAAAAAGAAGAAGAGGAGGAAAACGAAAGGAAAAGGAAGGAGAAGTCGGGAAAAGGAAGGCGTCAGTCCCCACCGAGTTCTCGTTTCGACATTTTCTACAAATAAGCCGTAAGTTTTCTTCATTTTTACCGTTTAAAATTTAATTTTAAAGCATGTTTAGAGAATTGATTTTAGTTGAATTGTTTGAATTATATTAGTAATGAATTGATTTTAGTTGAATTAGTTTATCGAATTTTAATTTAAATCATTTTTAAATTTTTGTTAATTAAGTTTAGAATTGAATTAGTTGAATTGTTTGAATTATATTAGAAATAAATTGATTTTAGTTGAATTAGTTGATCGAATTTAATTAGTTGATTGAATTTTAATTTAATTTTAAAGCATAATTAATTTTTGTTAAGTTTATAATTGAATTAGTTGAATTGTTTGAATTATATTAGAAATGAATTGATTTTAGTTGAATTAGTTGATCGAATTTAATTAGTTGATTGAATTTTAATTTAATTTTAAAGCATAATTAATTTTTGTTAAGTTTATAATTGAATTAGTTGAATTGTTTGAATTATATTAGAAATGAATTGATTTTAGTTGAATTAGTTGATCGAATTTAATTAGTTGATTGAATTTTAATTTAATTTTAAAGCATAATTAATTTTTGGTAAGTTTATAATTGAATTAGTTGAATTGTTTGAATTATATTAGAAATGAATTGATTTTAGTTGAATTAGTTGATTGAATTTTAATTTAATTTTAAAGCATAATTAATTTTTGTTAAGTTTATAATTGAATTAGTTGAATTGTTTGAATTATATTAGAAATGAATTGATTTTAGTTGAATTAGTTGATCGAATTTAATTAGTTGATTGAATTTTAATTTAATTTTAAAGCATAATTAATTTTTGTTAAGTTTAGAATTGAATTAGTTGAATTGTTTGAATTATATTAGAAATGAATTGATTTTAGTTGAATTAGTTGATCTAATTTAATTAGTAGATCGAATTTTAATTTAATTTTAAAGCATGTTTAATTTTTGTTAAGTTTATAATTGAATTAGTTGAATTGTTTGAATTATATTAGAAATGAATTGATTTTAGTTGAATTAGTTGATCTAATTTAATTAGTAGATCGAATTTTAATTTAATTTTAAAACATGTTTAATTTTTGTTAAGTTTATAATTGAATTAGTTGAATTTATCATTATTACAGATGAACCCAGGTCAAGATAATTTTCTCACTGTCATCATAGTCGACAACAAGTAAGTATTTTTTAATGAATTATGTATACTTTTAATTATATATATATTAATATAATTAACTTGATTTTTTAATTTTGTTGTCACAGACTGCTTCCAGCCCATGAGACTAGCTTAATCGTCTCACAAATCATTAGGATGGGACAATTTGAGTATGGTGCCCACTCGTGGAGTCAAGTGTCCGAGCAAAAGAGGATGGAGTACTTTGATGACTTCAAGGTATAAAAAATTTATTTATTATGATTTTAATTTAACTTTTAATTTTTTAATTTAATCGTTAATATTCTATTTTTAATTTATTTGCAGAGGCGGTGCGTTTGGGACCCTGCCAACGATAGTATTATGTACCAATTGTTCTGTGCGAAAGCGCAAGAACGGTACAAAGATATTATCTACGGCCTGAAGAAGCGGTGAGAGCGTGGGGATCGGGTGGAGTTGGGTCGAGCACCAGATGGACGATCGATATGGGATGGTTTGGTGGATCACTGGAACAGTGAACCATCATTCTGATGAAGAACAATTTATTTATGTTTTTTGAACTATTTATTTATGTTTTTTGAACAATTTATTTATGTTTTTTGAACAACTTTTGGTAAAGACATTCCCGGTTACAAGGTTTCCGCCATTATTACAGAGATAATGAGGGATAATTTAGAGTAGAACGCAATGAAGTTCAAACTCGTCTCGTCGCAGCGGAAGCAGTAATACTTGGATGGGTTTTGGGTATATATATGCAAATATTTATAAACAATTAGTTGGTTAAAAATATTTGCATATATATACCCGAAACTCATCCAAGTAGTACTGCTTCCGCTGCGACGAGACGAGTTTGAACTTCATTGCGTTCTCCTCTAGATTATCCCTCAATATCTCTGTAATAATGGCGGAAACCTTGTGACCGGGAATGATGCTACAAATAGTATTTCAACAAAGATATTACTAATTCAGTGTTAATTAGCATAATTACTTGTAGCAAACATATACATGATCTTAGATGAATTAATTTGGTGAATTTTGAAAAAAAAAAGAGTCAATTTGGATACATATACAATTAATTGCGTACAAATGAACGAATTATAAATTTAAGCGGGAGTCGAAATAAATAATTTTACAGAAATAATAAAAATTAAATGGCCTCAATATTTATAAAAATAAGTTAGAAACGAAAATGAATTAATTTGGTGAATTGTAGAAAAAAAACGAGTCAATTTGGATACATATACAATTAATTGCGTACAAATGAACGAATTATAAATTTAAGCGGGAGTCGAAATAAATAATTTTACAAAAATAATAAAAATTAAATGGCCCCAATATTTATAAAAACAAGTTAGAAACGAAAATGAATTAATTTGGTGAATTGTAGAAAAAAAAACGAGTCAATTTGGATATATATACAATTAATTGCGTACAAATGAACGAATTATAAATTTAAGCGGGAGTCGAAATAAATAATTTTACAGAAATAATAAAAATTAAATGGCCCCAATATTTATAAAAATAAGTTAGCTACGGCTGTTTTAGGGACGGATACGTGTCCGTCGCAGATACCGTCGCAAAACACTGTTTGCGACGGATTTTCCGTCGCTAATTCCGTCGCAAAACAGTGTTTTTTTTGTAGTGATTATTGATGGTAAGATATGGTATTGGATGGCAAGATTATTTGAGAATCTTGCCATCTTTTACTCACAGATACCTTAGAGGGTATTGGTATACCCATTCGAGAAACCGTTTGATGTAATTCCACATAATGTGTCTACGGGTGTCTCGGTTAGTGGGAGCGATGTGATACTCCTCTGACTTGAGGTCAATACGCACGACATGTGTGGAGTGATGAACTTTGACCATGACCGACGCTTGCACCCTTCCACGGGTAGATATGACATGAATTGGGTTCGTCACGAAATACATGTGCATGGTAGTTGAGCCAACAATAGGATTCATTCCTCGATGTGGATTTAGAGAGAATACTCGTGTTCTCATCATAATTGGATCTAAGTCGTCGGCCGACGCGCATCAACTTAGACTTTGTGGCTAAGTGTGATATACTTGATCAATTAGTGATTTGAGATAATATGATTAAATTATTTGAATAGACATTTCATCATGTTCAAGACTTAATCGGGTATTCGCGAATGAAAGGAAGATATCACAATAGCCTACAGTATTACATATTGGGTTTTAGAGGCACAAACACTATGTTCCGCGCAGCGGAAGATAACGATTCACCAACAATAAATCTTAAACATGGTTGTATAACATACAAACAAAAGGATAAATAATAACATATAAATCCTTACAGCGATTTGTACGCGGAATCCTCCACTATGATATCCACGTAACGACTTTCTACCAACCCGCATCCATATGCCAGCGTTGAATCTCGAGACGAATTTGCTAGGAAAATTCCGACTAGAGATTTTATGGAGAAATTATATTTCTTGTATATTTTCGAAATTCCCATAAGACACATATTTATAGGGATTAACTTAGCTTAATTCTTAAGCAAGATATCGGGCCTAGCCTGTAATATAATCTCTACAGATTATATCTCCCTAGATATATTCCTACGAATAATATATTTACCATACCTATTATTCTTGTATAATAATATTCCAAATATTATTATTGGAATTTCATATTTAATTAAATCCAATTTAATTAAATAATAATAATAATTAATTTCAAATATAATTATTATTATTATATTCTCCAAAAATTAAATATTGTATCCAATACAATATTTAATCAACCAACTATAATTGTAAATTGTCATTACTTGTTGTGTGACACATAGGCCCTCGTATATCGAGCGATTAGTCAAACTAACGGTTTTAATTTAACCCTAGACAACAAATCAGACATTCTCAATATACAAGGTATGTTGCGAGGAAATCTGTAACTACCTTGTAATACAGTAGGCTATTGTGATATCTTCCTTTCATTCGCGAATACCCGATTAAGTCTTGAACATGATGAAGTGTCTATTCAAATAACTTAATCATATTATCTCCAATCACTAATTGATCAAATATATCACACTTAGCCACAAAGTCTAAGTTGATGTGCGTCGGCCGATGACTTAGATCCAATTATGATGAGAAAATGAGTATTCTCTCTAAATCCACATTGAGGAATGAATCCTATTCTTGACTCAACTACCACGCAAATGTACTTCGTTATGCCATATCTACCCGTGAAGGGTGCAAGCGTCGGTCATGGTCAAAGTTCACCACTCCACACATGTCGTGCGTATTGACCTCAAGTCAGAGGAGTATCACATCGCTCCCACTAACCGAGACACCCGTAGACACATTATGTGGAATTACATCAAACGGTTTCTCGGATGGGTATACTAATACCCTCTAAGGTATCTGTGCATCCATCATGAGATACCTGGTATCTCGTAGTAAGTGAGATCTTATTGCACTCTCAAAGAGTATGATGCATATCGCACACCAATCTCAATTGCATCATCAATATCCCATTCTTGATGATCCTTGATCGGGGCTATTTGAGAATCATACGTAAGTCATCTGAGTTCTCACTCACTCAACGACAGTAGTGATTCATGGGACACAAATAAGAATATATGCAAACAATCAAACATCATATTCAAATAAGAGTAACGCCATACATTTAATATTAAACCAATAATAATATTAAACCAAATCTGAATATTATCTTAGACCATCAAATGTCTAGTGTGTACATAAACAGTGAAAATGATTTGCAAGATTATCCTTTATGGGAAATATTTTAATTCCATTTCTCATATCGATATGATCTCTCGGATCAAATGATAACGCCTTGGTACATGCTTATTATTGTTATTAGATCTCGGTTCCTTTGTTCATGCAATCGCACCAATGTTGTCACAATACAACTCTATTTGGCAACTGGCACTCGGAACTACCCCTAGTTCTCTCAAGAACCTTAAAATCCAGAAAGCCTCAAAGACTTCTGATACAACAATGTACTTAGCTTCGGTTGTTGAATCTGCGGTCAGATCTTGCTTGGAACTATTCCAACTTACCGCCTCATCATTGAAATTGTAAATATAATTTGACTGTGATTTGTAATCTTCACAGTCTGACTGGAAACTCGCATCAGCATAGCCCGTAACGACTAGCTCTGACCGCCTTCCGTAGACAAGAACATGTTCTTTAGTAACGCCTGAGGTACTTCATAACATTCTTGACAGCAATCCGGTGAGACTCACCTGGATTCTGCTGGTATGTACCAGTGATGTTGACAGCGTAGGCCACATCTGGCATGATGCAAGTCATGGCGTACATGTTGGATATGAAATATCCTTAATGTGCTCGATATCGACTTCGCTAGAAGGACAATCCTTCTTCGACAGCTTTATCCCATGATTTACCGGATGAAAACCTCTCTTAGAGTTATCTATCGTAAAACGCTTCAACACCTTATCTATGTAGGTGGATTGTGACGGTCCTACCATCTACTTGGAACTATCCCTATGGGTCTTGATCCCTAAGATGTAGCATGCTTCACCAAGATCCATCATCATGAAGGTCTTTGATAACCAATCTTTCATGGACTGCATTAGCGGGATGCTATTTCTTATAATCAATATGGCATCAACATATACGACTATAAAGATAATACTCTTCCCACCGCGTTTACAATAAGCACAAGGATCTTCCGAATTTCAGATGAAGTCAAAGGATTTGACAGCTTCATCAAATTGGAATTTCCAACTCCTAGAAGCTTGCTTCAATCCATAGATGGATCGTTTAAGCTTGCACACAAGATTAGATTTTAGCTTAGATATAAAACCCTCCGGTTGAGTCACAAAAACTTCGTTATCAATGTTACCATTGACGAAAGCTGTTTTGACATCCATCTATCAAAACTCATAATCGTGGTGTGCTGCTATCGCAAGTAAAATTCGAATGGACTTGATCTCAGCAACTGGCGAGAAAGTCTCATCATAGTTAATACCTCGTGTCGACTATAACCTTTCGCCACCAACCTATCTTTATAGGTTTGTACTTTGTCATTTGCATCGGTCTTACGCCTGAAGAAGACTCACTTGCAACCTATGTTATTCTCATTCAGCGTACCATAGCTGGAATCCGAAGGTGAAAATAGTTATTTTGTGGGATATCCTAAGGAGACAAGAGGATATCACTTTTATCTACCGGAGAAACAAACAGTGATTGTTTCTAGGCAAGCTAAGTTCCTAGAAGAACAAAGTCGTAAGAAGATAGAACTTGAAGAGATTCAAGAACCACGGAACAACATAGAGACTGATAATTTGTCAAAAGTAACATGACAAAGAATCAGTGGGAGCATTCAACGACTCTCATGGTGGAAGTTTATCACTAGGTGACCCTCTTTCAACCAGTGGGAGCGTAATTGGAGTTGCATTGCCTTCACAACAACCTCCAAGTAGGCTGAATGAGAATAACATAGTTCAATCTCCCGCCCAAGAAGCATATGAAAGTATCGCTCTTGAGGACTCTCAGGTCAACGATGAACTCGCGAAAGTAATCCATGAATTCATGGCTATGGTACTCACCTCCTCGATCCAATCGAAGAGTCTTGATACTCTTACCAAGTTGTTTCTCTAATTTGTATATTAAGAACATCATGTTCATAACTCAACAAATGCCTAGCAGTTTGAACTATTAGTAAACATGTTTAACAACAACAATACTTGTTCTAGCAGCTAAAACACCTTGTGTTTTCTTTTCGGTTGCTAGAAACTTACAGTCCTTCTTCCTATGCCCCTTTCTATTGCAGTGGGGCACACATCCTTATCAACCAGCTCTTACTTTTGAACTCCACCTTTTGCCTTCAGGAAGTTGGGCTTGGGGCCCTCTTAGCCTTACTCCTTCGCTTCTTCTCGCCTTTCGGGTCAGAAGAAGTAGAAATACTCACCATGAGCACGGGATTTTCATTAGCAGTGGAAGACTCAAAAGTCTTAAGCATGTTATGAGGCTCTGGCATTGTTGCTTCCGTCTTCTTCATATTAAATTTACTACGAAACTAGAATATGAATCGGGGAGCAACTTGAGGATATCACATGAGGTGAAATCTTCCCTCATTTCGCTAATTGACATCTGAACAGATCTCTTATCACTTCATAAATCTCAAACGAGATCTAGAATCAAAGAGATCCTTTAGACGCTTAAGCATCTCGAAGGGATCCATTTTCTCATGTTGCCTTTGCAATTCGGGAGTCATGCCGAGCAATCATAACATAGAGTCTGGGAAGCATCATCTTAATGCTTCTCTTGAGCTGTAACGTCTAACGCTGCAGCCTCAACTGAACCAGTCTCATGGGTAAAGGGATTGTCGTATCTAACACGTACTCAATCTCTTCTTGCCTTAGCATCAAAACACACGTTTTAGTGTCAGTCCAGAAAAATTTGGCCCAACCAATTTGTTTGTTTCCAGAACATCTTTCAATGACAAGTTATTCATTTCAACAATTTTAGAGAAATAAACTAAAACGGGAATTAAACACATAATTCCTACGATCAATATTCAGCAATCAAAATAAACATGACCTTTTAATTTATTTTGACTCCATTATTTTCACGTACTCAATGACCTCATCGAAAGAGTACGAATTTATATCTAATATAAATTGTAATGGACTAGGATCCACATTCCTACTATTACAATGACTGCTAGGGCTGAACATTGCAACAGCTGAACCGGTAGGTCTCTAAACCAATTGCCTCACGCAATTCCTAGTTGATTGAACCTAGTTCAATTGGATGTCACCTAATTCTCATTTTCCTGCTAGGGCTGGTGAAACAGAATTAAGTTGGTTTACAACCATTAAGCGGCGACAAACGTATCCCTATAAAAGTCCCGTTAGATGTAGATCCAACCAAAAGACTAGGGCCTTAAATACTCATTGGAACAAAATCTTCGGTTTACTTTTAATTTTAATGGAAGACATCTTTCAATTTAATGAAAAAACCATATTTTAGTGAGGAACATTTTAAAGGAGGGGTATTATTTGCTTAATCGAGATCCAACATGATAACTACGTCACATTTGAGCAATTATTGGGCGCCGCCTACCTAAACATGACATGTGCCGACAAACATATATAGTGCGCCGTCTACCCAAACATATAATATGGTCCGATAAATATTGGGTGCCGCTTACCCGAACATTTAATGTGGGCTATATAGCTAATAATGTAAATATTGATTTACATAAGCAGTTATACAAGTGGGGAGCAACTAATCAAGTTCTCGTGCTTTATTTCAAAAAAATAAATTTGCATAAATAAAGCATCTAATAAATATTTAGCACATAAATCGAATAAACATGCAAAATATTTAATATTTATAAATAATCAATATTTATAAATAACACGTAAATCAAATAAACGTGCTTAACAATTAATTATCCGTAGGTAAAATATTGCTAAAATTAGAATTACCAACAAGCTCTAAGCTCTTGGTCAATTTCTAAAGTCATTTCAAAATTATTTTGCCCAAAATTTATTAATTTATTAAAATTTGGTCCAACCAAACATGCCCTTATCTCGTTTTCAGAATTTTGCTCCAACCAAAATATGTCTTTATGTAAAATTTTAAAAATTTAATATTGGTCCAACCAAACAGCCCCTTATTTTAAATTTTTTTTAAAAAAAATCCGGATTTCACTTAAAGCAAACAGGCCTTAGTTAATTTTCTGTTTTAACAAATTCATTTTCGCCAAATATGGTCTCGAAATTAAGATCCAATTATTTTAAATTCTGAATTTAAAAAATATATAGTAATCCGGGGGCTTTTAAGTAATTGATCCATTATTGCATAGAAGGGCCTGGGGAGAATCAAATTCTCAAACCCAGGCCCCCAAATTGATTCACGGGCTAAAGCACAGCAGCTACTGCAACGGATGCCCAGCATCCCCAACCGCCAATTGGTCTCCCCGGCAATCTCGATCAGCCGTACGTGGCTGTTATTGATGCCCAGTGACAGCGCACCAAATCCGGCATCGCTCAGTGACACTAGTGTGTCGTTTCTGCTTAGCAAGTTGCTTAACGGCCGCTCTGTTCCGCCGACATCTCGATGGGCGAAGGCAAGTTTTCTTGCCTAGCGAGACGTCCCACCGGCGAATCCAATATTGGGCGGAGGAGAGAGGATTGCCAAGCAATCCCTCTTTGTAGCCGAGAATAAGGATGAACAAAGGGATTAAGGGAACCCAGCTCCTATAGTTAAGTTTATCAAGTGTTTTTTTTAATAACAATTACGTGCATCAATTTGTAAAACCGGAAAGCTTTTATTTCTAAAATAAAAATTTCCGCAAAACTGTGACACAAATTGTTATGACATAAAATTGGGCAAAATAAATTTTAAAGCACAAATAAATTTTCCATACGAATAATTCAAAATATTTTACACAACCAAAATCAAAGCCTGAAGCTCTGATACCACTGTTGGGTTTTAGAGACACGAACACTATGTTCGGCGCAACGGAAGATAACGATACACCAACAATAAATCTTAAACATGGTTGTATAACATAAAAAAAGGATAAATAATACTCCTTACAGCGATTTGTACGCTGAATCCTCCACTATGGTATCCACGTAACGATTTTCTACCAACCCGCATCCATATGCCAGCGTTGAATCTCGAGATGAATTTGCTAGGAAAATTCCGAATAGAGATTTTATGGAGAAATTATATTTCTTGTATATTTCCAGAATTCCCATAAGACACATATTTATATGGATTAACTTAGCTTAATTCTTAAACAAGATATCGGGTCTAACCCGTAATATAATCTCTACAGATTATATCTCCCTAGATATGTTACTACGAATAATATATTTACCATATCTATTATTCTTGTATAATAATATTCCAAATATTATTATTGGAATTTCCAATTTAATTAAATCCAATTTAATTAAATAATAATAATAATTAATTCTAAATATAATTATTATTATTATATTCTCCATAAATTAAATATTATATCCAATACAATATTTAATCAACCAACTATAATTGGTAAATTGTCATTACTTGTTGTGTGACCCATAGACCCTCGTATATCGAGCGATTAGTCAAACTAACGGTCTTAATTTAACCCTAGACAATAAATCAGACATTCTCAATATACGAGGTATGTTGCGAGGAAATCTGTAACTACCTGTAATACTGTAGGCTATTGTGATATCTTCCTTTCATTCGCGAATACCCGATTAAGTCTTGAACATGATGAAGTGTCTATTCAAATAACTTAATCATATTATCTCCAATCACTAATTGATCAAGAATATCACGCTTAGCCACAAAGTCTAAGTTGATGTGCGTCGGCCGACGACTTAGATCCAATTATGATGAGAAAACGAGTATTCTCTCTAAATCCACATTGAGGAATGAATCATATTCTTGGTTCAACTACCACGCACATGTACTTCGTGATGAACCCAATCCATGTCATATCTACCTGTGAAGGGTGCAAGCGTCGGTTATGGTCAAAGTTCACCACTCCACACATGTCGTGCGTATTGACCTCAAGTCAGAGGAGTATCACATCGCTCCCACTAACCGAGACACCCGTAGACACATTATGTGGAATTACATCAAACAGTTTCTCGATGGATATACTAATACCCTCTAAGGTATGTGTGCATCCATCATGAGATACCCGGTATCTCGTAGTAAGTGAGATCTTACTGCACTCTCAAAGAGTATGATGCAGATCGCACACCAATCTCAATTGCATCATCAATATCTCATTCTTGATGATCCTTGATCGGTGCTATTTGAGAATCATTATCTTCCGCTGCGGCGAACATGGTGTTCGTGCCTCTAAAATCCAACAATGGTATCAGATCTTCAAACTCTTTCATTGATTGTATAATATAGGTATATTGCTTCAGGCTCTTTTTTTGCCCATTATTTTAATTTTGAGATCAAACTATTTAGTATTTATGAACATGTGTAAAGTTATTGTTTTCTGGGCAAACAAATAAAAATGCACGGGAATAACTTTTGAGAGAATTGATTTTGGAAGTCAAAACTTCTGGACTTGTGTTATCACGAGTCTTCGAAACTCAAAAGTAGGAGGTTTGGATACTAATTGAAATCTGAATATCATTAGATTAAATAAAATTTGATTTTATTTAAAAAATTGGATGCGAAGGGATTGCTGGGCAATCAACACCCCTTCGCCAGAGTCTAGCGTCAGAAAGAGATAACTCGTTGGGCGAGTCTCTCGCGGCCATCTGTAATCGGAATCCGCCGCATATGCGCTGCTAAAATTCTGGACTAATTTAAAAAAAATTAAGAAAAACGCAGAATTGGGTTATGGTTTTGTAGCATCGGATCGCTGGCCGTGCTGCCATTGTCGACCACCGATTTTGCTAGGAAAATCACGCCAGCATCGTTGTGAGGTGGTTTCGGTGGATGCTGGAACTGGTCCATGTCGTAGGCGATTTATGGCGGTGGTTGCGGACGGTACAACCAGGCCAAAATAGCAGTCTTCATCGCGCCATCTCTCTGCTCAGTCATTAGACCGCGGCTGATGCGGTGGAAACAAGGGCTAGGAGCCGCTTTGCCGTGGGTTTCCGCACTGGATCGAAAGTTGTTTTGGGCCTGGGCTGAGAATTTGATTCTCCACAGGCCCTTCAATGCAAATATCAAATTTTTATAAATGAGCCCCTGTAAATTTTTTTTATTTTTAAATTCAGTTTTTTCAAGGCCGTGTTTGGCTAAACTTAATTTGATAAATCTGGTAATAGCTAAAGGCCTGTTTGTTTTTTTAACTAAAATTCTAAAATTTTGGAAATTAAAATAAGGGGTTGTTTGGTTTGTTTGAATTTTAGAAATTCTAAAAAAAGGGGCTTGTTTGGTTGGATCAAATTCCTTATTTTTTGGAAAATGGAAATTGTGTCATGTTTGGTTGAACCAAATTTTTATAATTTGATATTTTGGGCAAAATAATTTTAAAACTACTTTAGAAATTAATCGAGAGCTTGGAGCTTGTTGATATTTCTAATTTTAGCAACATTTTACCTATGAATAATTATTGTTAAGCACGTTTATTTGATTTACGTGTTATTAGATATTTTGCATGTTTATTTGATTTATGTGCTAAATATTTAATATATGTTTTATTTATGCAAATTTAAATTTTGAAATAAAGCGTGATAACTTGATTAGTTACTCCCCACTTGTATAACTGTTTATATGAATCGATATTTACATTATTAGTTATATAGCCCGCATTAAATTGTTTGGGTAGGCGGCACCCAATATTTGTCGGACCGTATTAAATATTTGGGTAGACGGCGCCATGTATATGTTTGTCCGCACATATCATGTTTGGGTAGGCGGCGCCCAATAATTGCTCACGTATGACGTAGTTATCATGTTGGATCTTGATTAAGCAATTAATACACCACCTTTAAAATGTTCCTCACTAAAATATGATTTTTTATTAGATTGAAAGATGTCTTCCATTAAAATTAAAAGTAAACTGAAGATTTCGTTCCAATGAGTATTTAAGGCCCAAGTCTTTTGCTCAGATCTACATCTAACGGGACTTTTATAGAGACATGCTTGTCGCCGCTTAATGGTTGTAAACCAACTTAATTCTGTTTCACCAGCCCAAGCAGGGAAACAAGAATTAGGTGACATCCAATTGAACTAGGTTCAATCAACTAGGAATTGCGTGAGGCAATTAGTTTAGAGACCTACCAGTTCTGTTGTTGCAATGTTCAGCCCAAGCAGTCATTGTAATAGTAGAAATGTGGATCCTAGTCCATTACAATTTATATTAGATATAAATCCGTACTCTTCCGATGAGGTCGTTGAGTATGTGAAAATAATGGAGACAAAATAAATTAAAAGGTCATGTTTATTTTGATTGCTGAATATTGATCATAGGAATTATGTGTTTAGTTCCCATTTTAATTTATTTCTCTAGAATTGTTGAAATGAATAACTTGTCATTGAGAAATGTTCTGGAAACGAACAAATTGGCTGGGCTAAATTTTCTGGACTGGCACTGAAACGTGCGTTTGGTGCTAAGGCAAGAAGAGATTGAGTACGTGTTAGACACGACAATCCCTTTACCCATGAGGCTGGTTCAGTTGAGGCTACATCGTTTGACGTTACAGCTGAAAAAAAGCATCAAGGTGATGTTTTCCAGACTTTATGTTATGATTGCTCGGCATGACTGCCGAATTGCAAAGGCAACATGAGAAAATGGATCCCTTCAAGATGCTCAAGCATTTGAAGGATCTCTTTGATTCTAGATCTTGTTTGAGATTTATGAAGTGATGAGAGATCTGTTCAGATGTTGATTATCTAAAGGAGGGATGATTTCACCTCATGTGCTATCCTTAAGTCACTCCCCGATTCATATTCTAGTTTCGTAGTAAATTTAATATGAAGAATACGGAAGCGACGATGTCGGAGCCTCATAACATGCTTAAGACTTTTGAGTCTTCCACTGCTAAGGAAAAGTCAAACTTCCTGAAGGCGAAAGGTAGAGTTCAAAAGTAAGAGTGGATTGATAAGGATGTATGCCCCACTACAACAGAAAAGGGGCATTGGAAGAAGGACTGTAAGGTTCTAGCAACCGAGAAGAAAACACAAGGTATTTTAGCTGCTAGAACAAGTATGGTTATTATTAAGATAAACATGTTCACTAATAGTTCAAAGTGTTAGACATTTGTTGAGTTGTGGACATGATGTTCCTAATATACAAAGTAGGATGACTCAAGCTTAGTAATCATGAAAATCCGACTTACTTGTGGCTTTGTAGATTTGGTCATGCAAACGAGAAAAGAATCACAAGGTTAAGAAAGTTGGACTACTTAACCTGTTGGTCCCGTTTTTCTTTCACAAACAAGGACAATATGGGAATTTAGGAGAAATTTTTTATTTTAACACTGATGTTATGCAAGTCAGTAAAGCAATAAAGAACACAACAATGTAAAGTGGTTCGGAGGCTCAAGCTCCTACATCCACTGCCTGATTTAACAGGAAATCCACTACCCGGGATTCTTGTTTTTAACGTGCCAAGGTGCACTCACAACTGGACTCACACCCCTCCGCGGAGCTGCCTCTCGAACTGGCCTCACATCCCTCTTCACACAGGGACTGCCTCTCCTCCCCTCACTAAAACACCTAACACTCTTCTGGAAAGGGTTTAGTTTTGGTTTGGTTCTCTCCAACTAGGTGAGGTTTTCCCTTACATGGTTTTAGCCTCTGAGCTAAGGTTGTGAAAACCTCTCTAAGCTTAGGATGTATAAGATAGGCTCGAGTATACAAACTGGAACACTCAAATATGACTATGAAGAATTCAATGTCAGTGTTCTTGATGGAGATGGTGCACCCTTATGACTCCCTCATGACTTGCACCACTCTCGCACCACCAGCTCTCTTTCAAATGAAGCTTGAGTTTGTATTTATAGTTTGGATTTGAATGTTACCGTTGGAGAAAGTAACATTCAAATCCAGACTATCTCTGGAGTGAAATTCTCCTTTTCAGTGAAGTATGGCCTTGTCAGCTTTTGTCAGATTCGCTGCCTTGACTTGATTGGTCCACGTGGACTGAGTCCAACGGCTCTTTTCTTCAGGGTACTTGATCAGGGTAGTCCTGACTTCAGGCGACTTGTCTTCAGCTGACTTGTAATCCTCTCAGGATACCTTTCTTCAGTAGACTTGAAGTCTTCTTAGGAACCATCATTGGACTTTAAGTCTTCTCAGTGGACTTCCTTCAGTAGACTTGAAGTCCACTCAGGGGAGTTGACATAAGGCTATTTGTCAAGCTTCCCAGCCTCAGTAGCCTGACTCCTTCAGGTCCTACTAGGCACAGCACTGATCCTCTCAATCATGCTCTTCACTGAGTAGTCCACTGACCAACTTAGAAAGTCAGGTTTATACTCAGTGGGACTTCCTTCAGGCTTCTCTTCAGGTTCAGGTCTTCTGACATGGCTTCAGTCTGTTCTCTTTTTGATGTTATTTTGACTTCCTCAGGCTGTGTCAGTGAGTTCCCCCTCACTGAGTTCCTCTCAGTAGAGTTCCCCCTCAGCTGAGTTCCTCTCAGTAGGGTTCCCCCTCAGCTGAGTTCTTCCTCCACTGATAACCTGTTCTCCTGAGAAACAACCTAGCCTGACCTGAAACTAAAAGATACTATCCTGACTGCTTTCAAACCTATTACATGTTGTTTTGGAAAATCATCAAAACTAAAATATCCCAACATAACCCCATTAGACTTAGAGTCTTATGGCGATTGCGAATCTTGTATCATGGGCAAAATGATCAACAAACCTTTTTCCGGGAAAGGGGTACGTGCCAAAGCAGTTCTAGAGTTGGTTCGCATCGATGTTTGTGGACCATTGCCCACTCTATCTAGGGGTCAATTCTGCTACTTCATCACCTTTACCGATGATTACTCAAGGTAAGGATACGTGTATCTCATAAAACACAAATCCAAATCGTATGAGAAGTTCAAGGGGTACAATGCAGAAGTAGAGAAACATCTTGGTAGGAGTATAAAGACTCTTCGATCGGATCGAGGAGGTGAGTACCTTAGCCATGAATTCATGGATTACTTGAAGCTTCATGGGATCCAGTCACAATGGACTCCTTCCGGAACACCTCAGATGACCGGTGTGTCCAAAAGGAGAAACCGAACCTTGTTGACATGGTAAGGTCCATGACGAGTTTTTCCTCTCTTCCAACATTCTTATGGGGATACGCATTACAAACCTCAATCTACATTCTGAAAAAGATTTCGTCCAAATCAGTTGAGCAGACTCCATACAAGCTATGGCATGGCAAAAAACCATCTTTTCTACACATTAGAACGTGGGGTTGCCCCGCAGTTGTGAAGAAAATGCTAACTGATAAGTTGGAATCCAAAGGTGAAAATGGTTATTTTGTGGGATATCCTAAGGAGACAAGAGGATATCACTTCTATCTACCGGAGAAACAAACAATGATTGTTTCTAGGCAAGCTAAGTTCCTAGAAGACGAGTATGTCTTTAAGGAACAAAGCCGTAAGAAGATAGAACTTGAAGAGATTCAAGAACCACAAATTAACATAGAGACTGATTATTTGTCAAAGCAACATGACAAAGAATCAGTGGGAGCATTCAGCGACTCTCATGGTGGAAGTTTATCACTATGTGATCCTCTTTCAGCCAGTGGGAGCGTAATTAGAGTTGCATTGCCTTCGCAACAGCCTCCAAGTGGGCTGAATGAGAATAAGATAGTTCAAACTCCCGCCCAAGAGGTATATGAAAGTGTCGCTCTTGAGGACTCTCCGGTCAACGATGAAGTCGCTGCACCACAAAATTTTCACTATCAGAATGTACAGCCTACACAACCACAACTCCATAAGTCGACTAGGATTCGTAATCCACTCACTAGGTATTATGGTTTCCTCGTGGAGGAACATAATGACTTGGAGATTCTGGATAAAGACAAACCTAGAACTTATACTGAAGCAACATTAGATGTTGACTCAGAGAAGTGACATGAAGCAATGAAATCCGAGATGGACTCGATGTACACCAATTAAGTCTAGGACTTAATTGAATTGTCAAAAGGGGTAAAACCCATAGGTTGCAAGTGAGTCTTCTTCAGGCGTAAGACCGATGCAAATGACAAAGTACAAACCTATAAAGATAGGTTGGTGGCGAAAGGTTATAGTCAACACGAGGTATTAACTATGATGAGACTTTCTCGCCAGTTGCTGAGATTAAGTCCATTCGAATTTTACTTGCGATAGCATAGCAGCACACCACGATTATGAGTTTTGATAGATGGACGTCAAAACAATTTTCGTCAATGGTAACATTGATAATGAAGTTTTTGTGACTCAACCGAAGGGTTTTATATCTAAGCTAAAATCTAATCTTGTGTGCAAGCTTAAACGATCCATCTATGGATTGAAGCAAGCTTATAGGAGTTGGAAATTCCAATTTGATGAAGCTGTCAAATCCTTTGACTTCATCTGAAATTCGGAAGATCCCTGCGTTCATTGTGAACACAGTGGGAAGAGTATTATATTTATAGTCGTATATGTCGATGGCATATTGATTATAGGAAATAGCATCCCGTTAATGCAGTCTGTGAAAGATTGGTTATCAAAGACCTTCATGATGAAGGAGTCCGTGAAAGATTGATTATCAAAGACCTTCATGATGAAGGGTCTTGGTGAAGCATACTACATCTTAGGGGTCAAGATCCATAGGGATAGATCCAAAAAGTGTTATTTTCCCAACAAAAAGATGGTAGGGCTGTCACAATCCACCTACGTAGATAAGGTGTTGATGCATTTTGCGATAGAGAACTCTAAGAGAGGATCTTTATCGGCAAATCATGGGATAAAGCTGTCAAAGAAGGATTGTCCTTCCAGCGAAGCAGATATCGAGCACATGAAGGGCATTCCATATGCTTCTGCAATTGGATCCATCATGTACTCCATGACTTGCACCATGCCAGTTGTGGCCTACGCTGTCAACATCACTGGTAGATACAAACAGAATCCAGGTGAACGCCACTGAATTGTTGTCAAGAATATCTAAAGTACCTCATACGTACTAAAGAGAACTTTCTTGTCTACGGTGGACAGTCAGAGCTAGCCGATATTGGCTATGCTGATACTCCTCTGACTTGAGGTCAATACGCACGACATGTGTGGAGTGATGAACTTTGACCATGACCGGCGCTTGCACCCTTCCACGGGTAGATATGACATGGATTGGATTCATCACGAAATACATGTGCGTGGTAGTTGAGCCAACAATAGGATTCATTCCTCGATGTGGATTTAGAGAGAATACTCGTGTTCTCATCATAATTGGATCTAAGTCGTCGGCCGACGCGCATCAACTTAGACTTTGTGGCCAAGTGTGATATACTTGATCAATTAGTGATTTGAGATAATATGATTAAGTTATTTGAATAGACACTTCATCATGTTCAAGACTTAATCGGGTATTCGCGAATGAAAGAAAGATATCACAATAGCCTACAGTATTACAGGTAGTTGCAAATTTCCTCGCAACGTACCTCGTATATTGAGAATGTCTTATTTATTGTCTAGGGTTCAATTAAGACCGTTAGTTTGACTAATCGCTCGATATACGAGGCCTATGGGTCACACAACAAGTAATGACAATTTACAATTATAGTTGGTTGATTAAATATTGTATTGGATACAATATTTAATTTTTGGAGAATATAATAATAATAATTATATTTGAAATTAATTATTATTATTATTTAATTAAATTGGATTTAATTAAATATGAAATTCCAATAATAATATTTGGAATATTATTATACAAGAATAATAGATGTAGTAAAGCTATTATTTGTAGGAACATATCTAGGGAAATATAATCCGTAGAGATTATATTACGGGCTAGACCTGATATCTTGCTTAAGAATTAAGCTAAGATAATCCCTATAAATATGTGTCCTATGAGTATTCAGAATGTGACACAAGAAATATAATTTCTCCACAAAATCTCCGGTCAGAATTTTCCTAGCAAATTCGTCTCGAGATTCAACGCTGGCATATCGGTGCGGGTTGGTAGAAAGCCGTTACGTGGATACCATAGTTGAGGATTCCACGTACAAATCGCTGTAAGGATTTAAATACGTGTTATTTATCCTTTATGTTTTATGTTATATAACCATATGCAGGTTCGTTGTTGGTGAATCATTATCTTCCGCTGCGCCGAACATGGTGTTCGTGCCTCTAAAACCTAACAGTATATATATATATATATATATATATATATAAACTCTGTTTCAAAATATATATATATATATGTGTGTGTGTAAGCTAGAAAGTAATAAATTTTAAATGACAAACAAAAATATACCATATATAAGTTAACAAGATAATTCTAACCTTCAAATATGAATGGTTCAACTAGTTAGACAACTATTCACATGCATGTTTACCTCAAATTTAGTGGAATTCTCAGAACGACGCATTTTTACGGCCAATTTTTTTTAAATAATAGACGTTTAGCCCTTCTAGCCTCTAGGCAGATTAACCTAAAATCATCGCATGACCGCCTATCGCCTAAGTGGCTGCCTAGACCAAATTTTGAATCACTAATATGATATTTTTTTTATAGAAATAAATGCACCCTACTAGAATCCCTAAGCCTTAAATACACAATAAAACATCAAGAATCTCATAACTAAAATTCATACAATTGAATACTTATTTGTATTTTAGAAAGGTAGATCCCATACCCAATTCTCTCACTCTCTTCTCTCTCCTAACACACGTGTTGGTGATCAATTTTTATCGGATGGATTATTGACTGTTTAAGTTCGGTTTAAAGATCATCAATCAATTACGTGTGATTGGTTACCACCGTAAATGGTGAATCGAGGGTTCGGGTTATGAACTTGTAAATGTGAAAGTCGAAATCGTAATAATTTCGTATGTGTGCACGTTTAGGTGTTTAAGTGTGTGTTTTTGGAGCATTTGTGAATTTGAACTTGTCTTTCTTAAGCTGGAGAATAACTATTTATAGAGACTAGCAAGCATGAGGTGTCTATGACTCTTGGTCTCCCTAGCCTGCATGCTTGACATGTGTCCTTTGACCTTAATTTGACCTTATCTAAGCTGAATCTTAGTTACAAAGTCTTCTTTGGTGTTATCTCGGATTTCATTGTTGTTCGTCCAAGTCGGCTTAGTTGATCCAGGATGGTTTATTTTTCAGGAAAATTGTTCGCCTTTTGGGTGCATGACTCAGAAGTTGTTCGCCTTTGTGTTTTACACAGATTGGCTCTGGGATCTTGATCCTTTGTTCGCCGACATGCAACCCTTAGGTTGGTTGATGCATCATCTTTTGTCAATGTTGCTCGTCATCAGTGACTTAGCAGAATGTTTATCTCCGGTCTTGGGCCTTAAAACCTGTTCGCCGATAAGTTGTTCGTCGTTATAGTTGTTCGCTACTTTATACACTCCTTGGATTAGTTTATACACCCCGGCTTGATTTCCTTTGTTGATCATCTTTGATTTGGGGTTGATTCCTCGTAATCCTTATTAAGGCTTTAATTCTCGTTAGCCATTCATTAATTTATGTTCGCCTATCAACAATTGCCCCCTATCCTGGCTATATGTTGCCCCAGACGAGCAACTTTGTGGCGAGCAACTATAGTTAGGATATTATACTGGTGTGGATTTGGACGAACATCATTGGTCCTGGCGAGCAACAAATGGTACGTCGTTCCGTCTCCCCAAGGTCTGGGGGTTGTACGAAGATGACGTGGGCGGCATGATTGTGCGCCGCCCACGCGCGAGCAATCCCGAGGTCACGCGCCCCTACGTTTGCATGTAGGTCCTTCAATTTTCACACTTGCTCGAATTTTACCCCGTTTTTTGGCAACTTGGTCCCCATTTTTTGGGGTAATTATGGATTTTACCCCGTTTTTGCTTGGGGTATAAATACGGGAGAAACTGAAATTTTTCCCACTTTTTCCATCTTTGCTACAGTGCTCCGGCGATTCTTCCTTCTCTGGCGATTCCAAGCTTTTCCGGCGTCCATTCTTCCAGTATTTGGCTCCAAATTCCATTCCCCAGGTAGTCACTTTTCTTATTTCATCTTTTTCGTTCCTATTTTCTTCAAAAAGCTTCCATCGCCACCGTGTGGGACCGCGCGCCACCGTCTTCTCTGGGAAATACGCCGCCGTCTGCAACTTCATCCGCCGCCATCTGGATTTTTTCCTTTTCTCTTCCCTTCTCCTCCTATGTCTTCGTATTCGAGCAACAAATCTGAGAAAACTCTTGAACCCCTCTTCCCTATTGTGGCACACGATAATCGACCCCCTTTCGAAGTCTCTTCGACTTCGGATCCCCACGTGGACTCTGTTGTTCGATCGGTAGAAGATACGGGTGCTCGCCCATCAGGAAGGGAAGTGGTGGTCGCTGCGAACAGAGATTCCGACAAGGGCTCCTCGACCAGCACTGAATCGGAAGATCCCCAATTCGATGAGTTGACTCGTGAATTTTTGGAAGGGATAGGGTTCCCATCTCCAAAGATAATGGAAAATGAGATCCCAACTGGAGTTGCTCGGCCTTTTGAATGGCGAGCATATGTTGAGGAACACGCGAACAACTTTGCTCGCCCACAGAGAGAAGTGTTGGATTTGGTGAAGTCTGAATTCCAGGCGAGCAAGATTAAAAGTGTTGTTCGCGAATATGAGTTGGACTCGATCCGGGAGACCTACAAGATTCCCTATGATATTCATATGTGGGCCCCCAAGAGAAAAGAGAGAGCTGATCGTCCACCTCCAGGATGTACGGTGATCAACATTCATACTCTGATCGCTGGATTGAAACTGCCTCTTCCACCCATTGTTGGTCGCTTCCTAGAGGTGACCAACCTTGCAATCACTTAAATTACTCCGATTGGGTGGATGAACTTGTTGGGGACAATGTGTCTGTTCGCACTGGAGGGGTATGTTGATCGTATAACTGCAGAAGAGATCAACTACCTTATGACGATCACAAGATGTCCCCCTGGAGAGGAAGGTTACTAATATCTCAGGGCCAGGACAGGATTGAAGATGGTAGAGGGAGTGCCGAACAAAATCCGCGATTGGAAACAACACTTTTTCTTCATCGGAGGATTGGCGAGCATCTTCTGGTCCATATGGTGGTGATGGACGAATAAATTCCCCAGCCTCTTATGGGAAATTTAAAAGTAAGATTATTTTCTTGTTCGTCCTTGAACTGTACTGTTCTAATTTAACTTTTCTTCTCTGTTCGCAGGCCCTCATTTACCCAAGTGGAACTCAGAGGAAGAAGAGATCGGATCGGAGTTTCTATTCACCTCTTGCTTGGTCGGCCTTCGTAATAGAGCGGAAAGGACCACTGAGTATTTGCATGAGGGAAAGTGCCTGAGAGCTGCTCGCCTGCTTACGTACCCCCACCACTTGGAAGCTCAAGCTGAGGTGCCCCCAGGTACGCAAATTTCTAACTCATAATACCAACTTTTCTCGTCATTTGACTTCCACAACTTGCTCATCTAACTCTTTTTTTTTAGCCGAGCAAGTCACTGTTGCAGTTCCCCCCTGCTTTGCTCTCCTCGAACAAAGAGTTTTCGAGATGGCGCCTCCGAAGGGACGAAAGAGGAGAGGTGACCCGCCTACCAAGGTTCTGGGGATGACGAACAAGGCTGAAGGAGCCAAAGTTCCGCGACCAGCTGCTCCCCCTGGTCCTGCTCAGCCATCTTCTCCAATTTCTCCTCCTCGCGGGGGGAAACATTTGAAAAAAGCCGATGGGACACCATTGGCCCACGATGTCCCCAACGGCGGTAAGGGGAAGGAAAAGGTGGGCCAGAGTCATGTTCGCCCTGAGGGGGATGCTGTTCGGCACTCCTCCATCGAGCCCACAGAGAAATCCGGCAAAGCGGGTAGGGATTCCACCCCTGTCCGTGGCCCTGAAGACCTTACCCATCTGGGTTGGGATGATCGGAAATCCAAAGAGTAAGTCTACCCCTGCCTTTGCCGAGCAAGATTCACTTTTTATTTTATTTTTCTAAGTATCCTTTACTTTCTTGTTCGCAGATATCGTGCTGACGATCATCCCTATCGAGCAAGTGTTGTACATCAGTATGCTTGCTCGAAGACTCCCGTCAACATAAGGGGGATTCCTGGCGATCATGTTCGCAGGGCGACGGAGTTGATCGCCCGAGCCTGGACACGTCCCCTGGACAAAGCCATCTTCCAACAAGTGCTGGCGGACAACATCCATCTCTCTATGATGCTCCATGCTAATGGCCTCGTCACGGCCCAAAGGGCAATGGCTCAGATTGCCGAGCAAGAAGAATTTGCTCGCCGCTATGCCAGCACTGTTCGGCAACTCACAGAGGAGAAGGACGGCCTCATCAGCCAATACGAGGCCAAACTTACCCGTCTCAATAACCAGATCAATGTTTACATTGATACTGAGAAAAAGCACCTTGAAGAAATTCAGGGTCTATCTGGTGAATTGAGAGGCAAGGAGGCCATGCTCGGCCAGGGGGAGAAAAAATTGTCCGCGGCCGAACTAGAGATTGCCGAGCTCAAAGCTGAAAATGCTCGTCTTCGGGAGGTGGAAGCCAACCTCTTCACAAGCGAGCAACTCGAAGCCGAAGTTCAAGCTCGAACTGCCCCATTTCAAACCTTGGGTACATTTGCGCCTACGCGGACAACATCCGCACGGCCGATGCTTACGATTACAAGGATATGGTGGAAGAAATGAGCAAAGACTTGAATGAATTCATGGAGCACTATCCACCGCCGAACAACATTGAGATTCAGCTGGCGGATTTAGCTGTACTAGGGGTTAAACTTGACAAACTTGACCCCAGTATTGTCATTACTCATCCTCCGCCTCCAGTTGATGAAGGCGAATAAGAGGAAGAGGCGGCCGTGGCTGACGAGCAAAAAGCTAAAGAGGCGGAGGATAAGGCAGCTGAAGACTTGGCTCGAGATATGATCGTTGAACCTCCCGTTGATCAAACTCAAGATCCTCCTCCTGCCGAGCAGCAGTAGATATAGGACTTAGCTTTTTTCTTTTCACCTTCTTTGTAATAGTTGTTCGCTCCTTTTGTAGTACTTGACTTCTAGGATCATTGTACTATTTTTGAGGCTTAATGCCTTTTAATTAATGGAATATCTTTCTTTGTTCGCTCATTTTCTTTATATGTTAATTGCCTTTATATTTTTATCAATGCCTTTGCAATTATAACATATAGTGTTGGGCTTTTGTTCGAATTGAACTTTGCCTTTAGTGGAATCAGGGTTTAGCCTTAGGTTCTGTTCATTTTAAAAAACGAACAACCTTTAAGTGGCTTTGGTCCTCAAAATGGACTTGTACCTCGAGCTTTTGGACTTTTCCTCTTGACGAACAACTACTATATTTACATAATGAAAAATTTACAAGTGTTGTAACACTGCTCGTCACTAACAAATATAATATGACGAACAACTTTGAACATTAACTAAAATATGCTCGCTTATAATATTTTTGCCGAGCAACTCTGTCTATAAATAAAAGATGAAACAACACTAAACTATACAATGTGCCGAACAACTTTAAATTCTAGACTTAGCAAAATTTTCAAAAAATTAGGCAAGTTTTTGGTTTGCCTTACTTGATTCACTGGCCCCCCAAGACATTTGTTCGCCCAATTAAGAACTTGTTCGTCTCATTGATAGTACTTCTTCAGATGTATAGCATTCCAGGAGTATTGGGACGGCTTGCCTTCCATATCTTCGATATCGTATACACCATTAACAAATTTTTCCGTTATACAATACGGGCCCTCCCAAGTTGGTCCCAATACACCTGGAGGTTGGGCGAGCAACTTTCTTAGAACCATATCTCCAACTCCGAATTTCCTGATTTTAACATGGGAATTATAATAGTGTTCTGCTCGCTGCTTATAGGTAGCATTTTTTAGCTCGACATTCAGTCTTTTTTCTTCGAGCAAATCCATTTCAGTAGCTAGAGCAGAGTTGTTCGCCTGCTCATCAAAGTTGGTCGTCCTGAAAGTGTTGGTCTTTAGCTCTATTGGTATTACAGCTTCTGTTCCAAAAGCCATTGCAAAAGGTGTTTCTCCGGTGCTTGACCTGGGAGAAACTCTATATGCCCATAGGACTTCTGGGAGTTCTTCAGACCAACTGCTTTTGCTCTCCGCCAGCCGTACTTTCAATGTATGCTTGATAATCTTGTTTACAGCCTCAACTTGTCCATTCGATTGGGGATGGTAGGGTGTAGAGTAATGTTTTTTGATCCCCCACTTTGTACAGAAATCCCTCAACTCTTTTCCATCAAACTGCGGACCATTGTCTGTCACGATGGTTTGTGGAACTCCAAAACGACAGACAATGTTCTTCCAAATGAAGTTGATCATTTTCTGCTGGGTGATTTTTATCATAGCTTCTGCTTCTGCCCATTTTGTATAATAGTCGACCGCCACAACGGCAAATCGAACTCCTCCAACTCCCGCTGGGAAAGGACCAATAATGTCCATCCCCCATCTAGCAAATGGCCACGGACTATAAACTGATACGAGCTGTTGGGCCGGGGTATGAATGTTTGGGGCAAAAATTTGACATTGATGGCAAGTCTTCGCTTTCTTGATTGCGTCTTGACGTAAAGTTGGTCAATAATAGCCTTGTCTGATAGTTTTGTATGCCAAAGCTTGCCCCCCAGTATGATTTCCATATACTCCAGCATGTATTTCTTCGAGTATTGCTCGTCCTTGCCCCCTAGGCAAACATTTGAGAAGTGGGATTGATATTCCCCTTTTGTAAAGCTGCTCGCCCACCAGAGTATATCTGGCGGCTTGCTTTGTTAGCTTGGCATCTTCAAAAGGGTTGTTTGGTTTTTCTCCACTTTTCAAATATTTGACTATATTTCTTCTACAGTCTTCTTCTTCACTTGCTTGTTCATTAAGTTGGTTGACATTATAACTTCTTATTGATGGATCATTCATCTTTGTAATTATAATGTCTGCCAACTCTGCTGGTCCCTCACTTGTTGCTAGTCGGGCCAACGCATCTGCTTGCGTGTTGATTGTCCTTGGAATTTGTTCAATGAAGACTTGTTCTAACAAGGCCATCAGGTAAGCAACAATTCGCTGATACTCGATCATGTGATCGTCTTTTGCTTCGTATTCACCTCGGACTTGGTTCATAATCAATTGTGAGTCGCCAAATATTTACAGCCGTCTAACACCTACTGCAAGAGATAGGTGGAGACCAGCAATAAGAGCTTCGTACTCAGCTTCATTGTTGGTTGCCATGAAACTAAACTTGATTGCCGAGGTGAATACTTATCTGTCGGGACTGATTAGAACCACTCCTGCCCCCGAGGCTATGTTGGTCGAAGACCCGTCAACGTAAAGATGCCAGGGGTAATCAAGTCCTCTCGTCGGATCTGGTGGGAAGGTTAGTTGTTGGGAAAATAGGGGTGCCCGGAATCTATTCGGGATGAATTTTAAATACAAATTTAAATACAATTATTACTAGCATGAATTAATCCTAATTAATTCAAATAATAATTCCAACAACTAATTATCATCATGCATGTTGAATTAATTTCACATATTTAACTAGGCGGAATTAAACAAGTAAATATGCGATTAACGTACCTCTCGTAGTATTGGCCTTTTGATATACGGGACACTTGTAATCTCGCTCTATCAACCCAAAGCCTTCTCAAGTATTTCCCTTTTCACCTCACTTGATCGCCGGTGGGAGACGCTTTCAAGCAATTTAATAAACTAAGGAAAAAGAAAAATATCTATGCATCTTGATTTTTCCAACACATGGAATTATGTACTTGGGGATGAAATAATCATCCCCTATTTATAACTATGAGTGGCCGAAAATTAGTGGTTATTGGGCTTTAGAGAAAATCTTTTCTTAGACTCTAAGAAATCTTGAATATATCTCATATATTCTTTTCTCCAAAATAAAATATTCCACAAAAATCTCACTCACCTTGTTATAAGGTGTAATTTTCGAAAACTATATGAAGAGATCCAAAGATTTGGATCTTCTTGAATATATGAGATATTCTTGTATTTCAAAAATACATATCTTCCATAATATCTTTCCAAGAAAATCAACAAAATCTTTTCTCTCCAATATAAGCTATTTTTGAAAAATACTAAGAAAAATCAGCAAGATATTATCTTTTTATTTTAATCACCTTATCATTATTGGGCTACTTAATGGGCTACTTGAGGGGCCTTAAGGAGAATTAAGATTGGACCTCCTAATGGACTTCTGAATTTCAATATTGAGCCCCAATATAATTCAGCCCATTAATATTAATTATTACCACTAATAAATTAATATTGCACTATCCATCTTAATCCATATTACGATAATATGGGCTCCCGGTTATTATTTCCCGCGTTTAAGATTATCAAGTCCATTAATTAATTAAGCTTCTGAATAGCTCTAAATTAATTAACATCTTTCACCTTGGAGTAAAGACAGCTCAACATTATTATTCGTACCGAAGAAACTAATTCTTCACTTGCAAGATTTGGTACAATAAAACTTCTGAGCCCACCAAGGGGACTAATCACACGAGCCGTACTCGCACGCATTTCTCCGTATTAAATCTTAGCAACCGTCGTATGATTAATATTACTGCCCAAGACACAAAGTTCGAAGTCGCAATGATTCTCACCCAACATGAATCAAAGCAGTAACCATTAAGCACACACGGTCCTATTTAATGGACGGAGATTAAGAAATCAACAACCACTGAGGTCTAATTCTTCACCTTTCAGAACAGAAGAATTTATCCTCGCTGTAGGACCTCTTCAACACATACTAAATGTGCTAGTGCAATCTCTTAGTCAAGACAGACCAATCTGAGCCTTACACATCGACCTTTCACGGCGGATTGTTTAATTCCACCTAGGTCGTGAAAATGTACATTTAGTTACAAGTAAACTGTTAATGTTGTCTTCCGTGATCGGTTATCACCACATTAACTACTATGTAACACGTACTATATATTGAACGGTTTGCAATAGAAATTCAACATTCAATCATAACTAAAACAAATGCGATAAAAGAATTATTCTCATAAAACGAGTGTTTGATACACGAGTTATACAAAGTAAAAGCATACTTTCACGTATAACTCCAACAATCTCCCACTTATACTTAAAGTCTGCTTTTAGTATACATCACGCATGTCTTAGTGTAGTAGCTCTACGTGACATCTCATGTCAACCTACACTAACCTAATAATTCCTCCCACTTATACTTAAAGCAGATTGACAATAGTCTTGACTCCCATTCCATCCACATGTCTCTCGAATGTACTCTGAGGCAGACCCTTTGTGAATGGATCCGCTAGGTTGTCACCCGACGCTATCTTTGCCACCTCTATATCTCCTCTCTTAACGATTTCTCGTATCAGATGGTATTTTCTTTCTATGTGTTTGCTGGCCTTGTGGGCTCTCGGTTCCTTTGAATTTGCAACTGCTCCGGCATTGTCACAAAAGACAGTTATCTTGTCGGGCAAATTCGGAACGACGTCCAAGTCCACTAAGAAGTTCTTGAGCCAAACTGCATCTTTCGCTGCTTCACAAGCAGCTACATATTCGGCTTCCATGGTCGAATCGGCGATGCATTTCTGCTTAACGCTTCTCCATGAAATGGCTCCTCCTCCCATGCAAAACACACTACCCGAGGTTGACTTTCTTGAGTCTATGTCTGATTGGAAATCCGAGTCCGTGTATCCTACGGGAACTAGACTATCTGACTGGTAAATCAGCATCCGCTCCTGAGTTCTTTTCAGATACCTCAAGATGCACTTTACGGCAGTCCAATGGTCTTTCCCGGGATTACTTTGATATCTTGCTACCATGCCCACGACAAAGCAGATATCCGGTCTCGTACACAGCATTGCATACATAAGGCTTCCTATGGCCGAAGCGTACGGAACACCTTTCATGTCATCTATCTCCGCTTGCGTCTTAGGGCTCATTTCTTTCGATAGATGGATTCCGTGCCTAAAAGATACAAAACCTTTCTTGGAATCTTGCATGCTGAAACGCTTCAAAACAGTGTCAATGTATGAAGTTTGCGATAAGCCCAACATCCTCTTCTTGCGATCGCGAGTGATTTTGATCCCAAGGATGTGACCGGCTTCCCCTAAGTCCTTCATATCAAATTGTTTTGACAGCCATACCTTTACGTCTGACAATACCTTTACATTGTTTCCAATGAGCAGAATATCGTCTACGTATAATACTAAGAATACCACCGCAGTTCCGTCACGTTTCTTATACACACAACTTTCGAACTCGTTTTGATCAAACCCATAAGACTTAATCACTTGATCAAAACACTGGTTCCAAGTACGCGATGCTTGCTTAAGTCCGTAAATGGATCTCTTGAGCTTGCATACGAGATTCTCTTGGCCTTTTTCAATGAAACCTTTGGGCTGTTGCATATAGATATCTATGCCATCAAGACTTCCGTTAAGGAAAGCCGTCTTGACATCCATTTGCCAGATCTCGTAATCTAGGTGCGCAGCGATCGACAAGAGAATACGGATGGACTTAAGCATAGCTACAGGCGAAAAGGTTTCCTCATAATCGATCCCTTCTTTCTGAGTATACCCTTTGGCCACAAGCCTTGCTTTGAAGGTTTCAACCCTTCCGTCCGGTCCTCTTTTCCTCTTGTACACCCACTTGCATCCAATGGGTTCTACCCCATTGGGTGGCTCGACCAACTTCCACACTTGATTATGATCCATTGAACCCATCTCGGCTTCCATTGCCGTTTGCCATGACTCCGCGTCTTTGTCTTGGATTGCCTCGTCGTACGTCCATGGGTCTGATTCAACACCGGGAACCAAATCCGAAGATTCTCCTATCCCCATGAATCTCTCGGGTTGCCTAGGAACCCTCCCACTACGACGGGGTTCCGGTTGTGAAGATGTGACGTGTGGTACATCATCTTGTATACTTGGTATCGAGGTTTGACCTCTCAATTCTTCTAAGGTAATTTCACTTTTAGGTTTCCGATTGTTCATATAGTCTTCCTCCAAGAATTTAAAGTGTGTACTAATCACGGTCTTTTGATCCTTGGGACTATAGAACATACACCCTTTCGTTCTCGCGGGGTATCCTATAAACAGCCTTAATTCCGAACGTGGATCCAACTTACCGGCTTCCTTGTCTAACACGTATGCCGGACAACCCCAAATCCGCAAATGTCTTAGACTGGGCTTGCGCCCGGTCCACAATTCTATTGGGGTTTTAGGAACCGATTTGGATGGCACCAAGTTTAGAATATAAGCCGCCGTTTCCAAGGCATTACCCCAAAACGACTTGGGTAAATCCGAATAACTCATCATGGATCTGACCATCTCTAAAAGAGTCTGGTTCCTTCGTTCCGCCACATCGTTCTGTTGAGGGGTTCCCGGTGCGGTCAACTGGGATACGATCCCTTCATCCGATAGGTAGTTCAAGAATTCATCGCTGAGGTATTCGCCTCCACGATCTGATCGTAGAAACTTGATACTCTTTTCCCTATGTTTCTCGGCTTCGGCCTTAAACTCTTTAAACTTTTCAAAAGTTTCAGACTTATGCCGCATAAGGTAAATGTACCCATATCTTGAGTAATCGTCAATGAAGGTAACGAAATACTCATACCCCATTCTTGCTTTGATCGTCATTGGACCACACACATCGGTATGAACGAGTTCTAACACTTCCGTGGCTCTATTCCCCTTGGCTCCAAATGCCCTCTTGGTCATCTTACCCTCTAAACAGGATTCACAAGTTGGAAACGGCTCGACTTGGAGTGATTCCAAGGATCCGTCTTTCACCAATCTCTCTATCCGCTTTAGATTAATATGACCTAGTCTAAGATGCCATAGAAGTGTTTCGTTCATCTCCGAAGAACGCTTTCTTTTATTGCTCGAAATGATCGACGTGTTATTAGATTCATTATTTGAGTGGTGTGCACACTTAATCGTATAGAGATTGTTTACCAACGTTCCATGACAGATAACATCATTCTTAAAAGAAACAGTAACAACTTTATTAAAAGTAACTGAATATCCATCAAAAAACAACTTAGAAACCGAAATTAAATTCTTCCTAAAGTTTGGAACGTATAAAACATCTCTTAAAATTAAAACTCTGTCTTCAAAAGATAGGTGCACGACTCCCACTGCTTCGGCTGCCACTCTCGTAGCATCGCCCAAAGTGATGGTGATCTCATTCTTGCTAAGTCGTCGGGTTAGCTGGAACCCCTGAAGAGTGAAACAAATATGATCAGTTGCCCCGGTATCCACTACCCAAACGTGGGCAGCATACGCCGCAACATATGTTTCAACGACTAAAGCATGAGACTTACCTTTCTTTACCGCCTTCTTAGGCTTAGAACAGGTAGACCTCCAATGTCCTTTTTCCCCGCAATTGAAGCACTTACTCTTACCGGGTATCTTCACGACGTACGGCTTGAAAGCTCTTTTCTTGCCTCCCAAAGTGAGTCTACTGGTTTGGTTCCGATCAACCACCTCCTTCTCAATCTCACCTTCCATTGGCCTAGATTTCGAGAAAAAGCTCTTGATCACCAAAGCCTCGTCCGTACTCCCCAAGTATGACTCTACCGTTATCAGGGCTTTGAGCAGGGTATCCAAAGTGAATTTGTGTTAAGATAACACGTATTCCCAAAAGAACCCATCAAAACTACTCGATAGCTTTAGGAGTATGGAATCGATTTGACTTTCTTCACTTTGTCCGGCACCAAGAAACTCGAGTTTCTCAAACTCACGCCTAAAATTGAGAACATGATCCCTTACGGGTGTTCCCTTCACCATTTCCTTCGTGAGCTTCTCACGAATGGTGAACAGATTCGCCATGGGGTTCTGATGTTGAAACATCTCTTCAAGGCTATTCATGATATCAACAGCCGCTTCAATGCCTTCATGAATGCGCTTCAAATCCTCAGACATAAATGTCAAGATGATGTGCTTCATGTGCTCATTGGAATGCTTCCAATCATCGAATATCGCATTTTCCCCATTACTTGACTTATCATTAGGTTTCTTGGGTACGTCAACGCTAAATATCCAATATTGTTCTTGCGCAGGAAGGACCATGTTTATATTACGTTTCCAATCAACATAGTTCTCACCAACAAGTTTATTATCTTTAAGTATACTAAACAGTGGAATAAAAGGTTGCGACATGATGAACTGAGAATAAAACATACATTCATATCAATATCTAGAAAAATACGAAATTATCACATAATTTTGATCACATCAATTATATTGAAACCTTAAAATAATATAATCATGCATCAGCCAACATCTCGAAACAATTTAAATGCGCCACGAGGGGTGGTCTATACATTTAAACACATTCAAGTGGATTACAAACTTAAAAGTTACAAATCCTTAATTCAAAATTAATAGTTGGCTCCCACTTTGACCACATAGAAACTGTCAGGGACTCCGAGGGGAGTAAGTTAATATCAATTTCCTATGCCTAAGTAATAACCATAATTAAATACAGGATTATTATTTCGCTTTGAGCAAGCCACTCGCGGTGAGGGTCAATACCGCCACTAGTAATAATCCACAATCATCCTTTCGGAATTTATTCATGTGAAATCCGTTCTTTTGGCCGATCCGAGGGGGAAATGTATTCCAAAAGAACTTCACAAATAAATAAATTATGGAGGTCAAAATAATCCAATTTTAATATCCGGAATAAAATTGCGATTATAAAAACATACTTAGTAATTTTCGAAAGTAAGGTTTTTCTTGGACAATTAAATTCATGCAAACACATATTAACAAATAATAATAAGTGCACGAAATAAAACATCCATCAAAACAAAAATTAAACACATTGGAGCACTTGAATCCAATTGTCACGGTTTAATTTCTTCACGTCTTGATGCGAAAAATCGTCCTTGTTGCTTTTCGACGTTCGTCTCGACGTGCTCCCACTCGAACAGCAACACTTCATGAAAAACAGCATCGTTTGGGGTTCGAGACGACGTTTAAAATCACACGGAAAAAAAACACGAACCGAAAAAATTCCACGGCCTGAGATACAGCACGCGTCGGCCCACGAAGTGGGCCCGCGCGCTTCCCGGCCCGAGAAGCGCTGGAAAATAGCCCGAGGCGCGCCGAGGCGCCGCCCGGGGCGCCTCGAGGCGCTGCAGGCCCTCGCCGAGGCGCGCGCGCGCGGTGCGCACGGCGTGCGCCGTGCACCCCCGTGCGCCGTTTTTTCGCCATTCGTCCTCGTTTTCTTCACCCCTTGCATGATTTTACCTCCATACACGCGCCACGCTTGTATGCGTCGTCCGGGTACGCCGTTTTTAATTCTTCGTTCTTCGTCACGATTCGGTTACAATTTATTTTTACAAAAAAAATAAATACTAGATCTAGACTAGTCTATTACAATGATCGAATCAAAATAAAAACAACTAATCTACTCGTGGATTTTCTCACGAGAAAAACGAATTCGAACGAATCGAATTAAAAACAAATTAATTTACACGCATGAAATTAACAACATTAAAGACCATGACAATTGGATACCTGCAAAAAAGATCTAACAATTCTACTATCCAATTTCAATTTAATGTTCAACAATTTAAATTCCAATTTAAAATTCAGAGCCCGAAACCGTGGCTCTGATACCAGTTGTTGGGAAAATAGGGGTGCCCGGAATCTATTCGGAATGAATTTTAAATACAAATTTAAATACAATTATTACTAGCATGAATTAATCCTAATTAATTCAAATAATAATTCCAACAACTAATTATCATCATGCATGTTGAATTAATTTCACATATTTAACTAGGCGGAATTAAACAAGTAAATATGCGATTAACGTACCTCTCGTAGTATTGGCCTTTGGATATACGGGACACTTGTAATCTCGCTCTATCAACCCAAAGCCTTCTCAAGTATTTCCTTTTTCACCTCACTTGATCGCCGGTGGGAGACGCTTTCAAGCAATTTAATAAACTAAGGAAAAAGAAAAATATCTATGCATCTTGATTTTTCCAACACATGGAATTATGTACTTGGAGATGAAATAATCATCCCCTATTTATAACTATGAGTGGCCGAAAATTAGTGGTTATTGGGCTTTAGAGAAAATCTTTTCTTAGACTCTAAGAAATCTTGAATATATCTCATATATTCTTTTCTCCAAAATAAAATATTCCACAAAAATCTCACTCACCTTGTTATAAGGTGTAATTTTCGAAAACTATATGAAGAGATCCAAAGATTTGGATCTTCTTGAATATATGAGATATTCTTGTATTTCAAAAATACATATCTTCCATAATATCTTTCCAAGAAAATCAACAAAATCTTTTCTCTCCAATATAAGCTATTTTCGAAAAATACTAAGAAAAATCAGCAAGATATTATCTTTTTATTTTAATCACCTTATCATTATTGGGCTACTTAATGGGCTACTTGAGGGGCCTTAAGGAGAATTAAGATTGGACCTCCTAATGGACTTCTGAATTCAATATTGAGCCCCAATATAATTCAGCCCATTAATATTAATTATTACCACTAATAAATTAATATTGCACTATCCATCTTAATCCATATTACGATAATATGGGCTCCCGGTTATTATTTCCCGCGTTTAAGATTATCAAGTCCATTAATTAATTAAGCTTCTGAATAGCTCTAAATTAATTAACATCTTTCACCTTGGAGTAAAGACAGCTCAACATTATTATTCGTACCGAAGAAACTAATTCTTCACTTGCAAGATTTGGTACAATAAAACTTCTGAGCCCACCAAGGGGACTAATCACACGAGCCGTACTCGCACGCGTTTCTCCGTATTAAATCTTAGCAACCGTCGTATGATTAATATTACTGCCCAAGACACAAAGTTCGAAGTCGCAATGATTCTCACCCAACATGAATCAAAGCAGTAACCATTAAGCACATACGGTCCTATTTAAGTGACGGAGATTAAGAAATCAACAACCACTGAGGTCTAATTCTTCACCTTTCAGAACAGAAGAATTTATCCTCGTTGTAGGACCTCTTCAACACATACTAAATGTGCTAGTGCAATCTCTTAGTCAAGACAGACCAATCTGAGCCTTACACATCGACCTTTCACGGCGGATTGTTCAATTCCACCTAGGTCGTGAAAATGTACATTTAGTTACAAGTAAACTGTTAATGTTGTCTTCCGTGATCGGGTATCACCACATTAACTACTATGTAACACGTACTATATATTGAACGGTTTGCAATAGAAATTCAACATTCAATCATAACTAAAGCAAATGCGATAAAAAAATTATTCTCATAAAACGAGTGTTTGATACACGAGTTATACAAAGTAAAAGCATACTTTCACGTATAACTCCAACATTAGTTCGACAATAAAGTCGGCTAACGCTTGCCCTTTGATCGCAGTTCGAGGAGCATAAGTTACCCCGAATTGACTAATCTCTAGTGACCACTTTAATAGGCGACCAGCTGTGTCGGGGCGATGTAGAATCTGTCTGTTTGATGATCTTTAAACCAAACTTAAACAATCACTAATCCATCCGATGATCAATTTTTATCGGATGGATTAGTGACTGTTTAAGTTTGGTTTAAAGATCATCAAACACTGTCTGAGTGGGAAAGTTGTTAGTACCTCCACTTGATGGTCAAAAAAGTATGGTCGTAACTTCCTCACACTCATAACAAGTGCGTACGCCAGTTTCTCGGTTGGAGAGTATTTGATCTCCGCATCGTGTAAAGCTTGACTGACGTAGTAAATAGGTTGATGAAATTTGCCGTCTTCTCGCACCAGGACAGAGCTGATAGCCACTTCTGACGCTGCTAAGTATAAATATAACTTCTCTCCTGGGACAGGTTTTGATAGGATTTTAACATCCCCCAGGTAGTCTTTGAGTTGATCGAACACCTTTTGACAGTTGTTAGTCCATGTGAACTGTCCTTTCTTGATAGCTTCAAAGAATGGACGGCATTTGTCCCCCGATCTGGATATGAACCGATTCAATGCTGCTAGGCATCCTGTGAGCCTTTGCACTTCTTTTATTGAACGTGGGGGCTGCATATCCACGATTGCTTTGACTTTTGCTGGATTGGCTTCAATCCCTCGTTGACTAACAAGATGGCCCAGGAATTTTCCTGAATGAACTCCGAAACTGCTCTTCTTCGGATTCAGCTTCATGTTGTAGTGTCGAAGGACTTCGAACACCTGGGTCAAATGTTGAAGATGATCTTCTTTTCGGGGGCTTTTGACTACGACATCGTCCACATAGACTTCTACCGTATCTCCGATTTGTTCGTCAAACATTTTGTTCACCAACCTCGGGTATGTTGCTCCGGCGTTGATAAGGCCAAAGGGCATTCTTCTCCAGCACAACAAGTTTTTGTTCGTATAAAATGCTGTGTTCTCTTGATCGTCTGGATGCATTGGAATTTGATGGTACCCGACAAAGGCATCCATGAATGTTAGCATTTCATGACCTGCAGTGCTGTCCACCAACTGGTCAATGTGAGGGAGTGGAAAGTTGTCCTTCGGGCATGCAGCATTTAGATCTGTAAAGTCTATGCATAGCCTCCAAGTCCCATTTGGTTTCCTCACAAGGACGGGGTTTGCTACCCATTGTGGACAAAGTGCTTGTCGAATTAGGTCGTTGTCTAGCAACTTTTTTACTTCTTCATTCAAAGCCTGGTACTTGTCTGGGCCATACTTTCTTCGTTTTTGATGGATCGGCCTTTTTGCTTGATTGATGTTGAGCTTGTGACAAGCATGTTTCGGATCTATCCCCACCATGTCTGCATGAGACCAAGCAAAAACATCTAGATTTTTGCTGAGGAACTCTTTCATTCGGGATCTGTAAGGCTCAGGGAGCTCAGATCCTATGTATAATTCGAGATCCGGGTTTTCAGGATTAACTTTGAACGCCTCCAGCTCTTCAACTGGAGTTGCTCGTCATTTTTGTCCTTTCCACCGAGGATCAAGTATTGGTCCCTCAGATTTAAAATCATTTTCGATGTTCATTGGCTCTACCCCCAGGTGAGGATCTAGATCATCTGTTGGCCCTGATCCGTTGTTGTTAGTCAACACTTGGCCCTCCAAGTCATTTGATGAATGTAGCTCGTTACCACTCCTTTGTTGTTCGTCAGGACGATGTTCCTCTTGGGTGGTAATGAGTTGTTCGTCCAACACCTGCTCGTCAAGATGTTGTTCGTCAGTGTCCATGTGGTCTTCCTCTATGTCCATCATGTTCTCCAGTATTGATGGTTCATCAGCAGGATAGCTAGTTGTGGCTTCCATCATGGATACTGATACGTGTTTTGCTTGCAACTGTAAGAGACATTCCCTGACCTTTCTTTGATCTCCTTTGATAGTACCTGCTCCACTTGCGGTTGGGAATTTCAAACAATAATGATAAGTGGAACATGCAGCTTTAAATTCATTTAAAAAGGGTCGACCAAGAAACCCGTTATAAGTTGAATCTTGGTCTACAACCAAGAAGTCAACCATTCTTGTGATATTTTTCTCGGGTTCGTTGGCCGTTACAAGTTGTACTGCTAAAGTAACTATTCCCAATGGGTCCGTTACAACGTTCCCGAAGCCTATTATTCTGTGAGTTGTATCCCGGATATAGCTCAAATAATCTCCAAGGTGATCGAGCGTCTTTTTGAATAGGATGTTGGTGTAGGCTCCGGTGTCCACCAACAATCTGTGGACTCGTGTTCCCATAATTTTTGCGCATATTACGAGCGAATCGTTGTGCGGAGTTAAGATTCCTTCCAATTCATTTTCGGTAAAGGTCAGTTCCGCTGTCTGCATGATAGATGGTTTGACCCCCATTTCTTGGACTTGATCGATCGCTCGTAATTCAGCCTTTCTTTTTCGGTTGGAGATTGGTGGTCATCCATCAGAACATCCTCCTGCGGGACCTGCAGGTTCCATCATATACAAATCTTCCAATGGACGAGTAGGAATGGCAGGAACTGGTCGTGCCGGTTTATTGTTCTTCTGGGGTTGATCATCTTCGTCCTCAGAGTTGTTCTCCCGGACTCTCTTCCCGGGTTGTCTTTTGACAAAGTCGGAGAGCTTTCCGTCCTCGTAGAAACGCCAGAGCTGTTTGAGCAAATCTCTACATTCACTCGTAAAGTGCCCCACGCTTTGATGGTAGGCACAGTACTTGTTGGGGTTGAGTTTGCCAGTGTCTTGACGAATTTTCCGGGGAGGGGAGAGCAACTCTTTATCCTTCACATTCTCATAAACAGTATCGACTGACACTGTTAGCACTTGGTTCAACTTTTCTTTGAGTTTTGTCCCTTCAGTGAACGCCTTCATGTTTTTAGGGACTCGATAGCTTGTTGCACCAGGTTTCTTGTTATTCTCCTTGGGATCAGTTTTGTTCTCCCCCAAGTTTGATTGCAAAGCTTCATGCATGGAAACGAATATGCCGGCTTGATTCCTGAATTCGGCATAACTTCTTGGGCACTTCAGACGTACCTCTTTCCATAGCATTGATCTTTTCTTCAACCCGGCCATAATGGCAACGATTTTCGTGTCCTCACTGACGGGTTCACCTTCTAACAACACCTTGTCGAACCTTTCCATGCATGCCCGATCTGACTCGTCGTCATTTTGTTTTAGGTCCGACAATCGATGTTTCTGGGACAAGTATGATCCCGCCGTTGAGAAATGAGAAAGGAATTCTCGACTCAGTTGAGTGAAAGAGTGGATAGATGCTGGCGGCATTGCCGAAAACCACTTGTGTACCCGATCCCCCAAAGTTAAAGGGAAATTTCGGCATTGAGTGGCGTCGCTGGCTCCCACCGAGACCATATAATCCGAATACTTTGTAAGATGAACTCTGGGATCAGCAACACCGTCATATTGTATGCTTGTTGGGAACTGGACCTTCTTCTGAATCGGGGCTTTCAGAATGACAGGTGATAGTGGTGAGGATGGCAAACTAGTTGTCCCCACACCTCTTTATTGGTCCAGCTGTCCCTGCATGTTCTCCACTGCCCTTCTTAAACTTGATAGCTCATCCAAAGATGCCCCCTGACTTGGAGGCTGTTCGGCGAGTAAAGGTACCAACCTTTCCGCTCGTCGCAGTCCCTCACTTGGAGTGGGCAACTCCTGGAGCTGTTTTCTAGGGTTGCTCGCCGCATTTGGCCCTAGACGCCTGAAGGCAGATTGAGAGAGTCTCTCATGAATTGATGGGCGTGGTTGCTCAAATGTTTCTCGCCCGTGCTCAGCTTCCTGGCGAGCAACTTTCTCCTGTTGCTGGGGTTGGCCAAGTCTGTCCTGGGCACTGGAGCGGGTTGTTCCGTGGCTCGACATTGTTGTTCGCCCGCGAGCAGATTCAGCCTGGCCCTCTCTTGGTTCGACCATCTTTGCTTTGCCTTTATCCCGCCTGACTTGGGCACTGTTCACCTCGTGTTGTTCGCCCCTGGTTGACCTAGCCCTAACAACTTCTACGGCTCTATCTTTAGGCCTCACTTGTGAAGGCTTATTTTGATCTTGCTTTCTCTGTAGAGCCTGGAGAGCAGCAATGGTTTTGGCTAATTCGTTAGGGATGTTCGCCAGGGCCTCCATTTCAGGTGGGAGGTTATGGTTATGGTTATGGCCGTGTGCTGTGATCTATTCACATGTCTAGGATCACGATCCTGGTGGTCGGCCGATGATGCTCGGGTGGGAGACGCTCTCCTTGACAAACGTGATGCTTGGGTTTTCTTGGATTGAGGCATTCCGAATTAATTTGTCTTAATTCTTATGATGAAGAACACCAAGAACACCAAGAACACTTTTTTTTGAATCTTCAAGTATTTCTTGAGGTTTTCTTTGAATCTTCAAGTTTTCAGCTTGAAGTTCTTGAGTAATCACACTAATTCGAAGGTTCGAACCCTTCTTCTAGCGCCAAAATTGTTGGTGATCAATTTTTATCGGATGGATTAGTGACTGTTTAAGTTCGGTTTAAAGATCATCAATCAATTACGTGTGATTGGTTACCACCGTAAATGGTAAATCGAGGGTTCGGGTTATGAACTTGTAAATGTGAAAGTCGAAATCGTAATAATTTTGTATGTGTGCACGTTTAGGTGTTTAAGTGTGTATTTTTGGAGCATTTGTGAATTTGAACTTGTCTTTCTTAAGCTGGAGAACAACTATTTATAGAGACTAGCAAGCATGAGGTGTCTATGACTCTTGGTCTCCCTAGCCTGCATGCTTGACATGTGTCCTTTGACCTTAATTTGACCTTATCTAAGCTGAATCTTAGTTACAAAGTCTTCTTTGGTCTTATCTCGGATTTCGTTGTTGTTCGTCCAAGTCGGCTTAGTTGATCCAGGATGGTTTATTTTTCAGGAAAGTTGTTCGCCTTTTGGGTGCATGACTCAGAAGTTGTTCGCCTTTGTGTTTTACACAGATTGGCTCTGGGATCTTGATCCTTTGTTCGCCGACATGCAACCCTTAGGTTGGTTGATGCATCATCTTTTGTCAATGTTGCTCGTCATCAGTGACTTAGCAGAATGTTTATCTCCGGTCTTGGGCCTTAAAACCTGTTCGCCGATAAGCTGTTCGTCGTTATAGTTGTTCGCTACTTTATACACTCCTTGGATTAGTTTATACACCCCGGCTTGATTTTCTTTGTTGATCATCTTTGATTTGGGGTTGATTCCTCGTAATCCTTATTAAGGCTTTAATTCTCGTTCGCCATTCATTAATTTATGTTCGCCTATCAACAATTGCCCCCTATTTATATGAATTTGTGTCATGGGATTTCTTGCCCCCTATTTTGCAATTTAGACTTTAGGATTGTACTAAATGTTAAATACCTTTTTTTTTATATTTGATATTTAAATTTAAACCAAATATATATATATATATATATATATATATATATTTGATATTTTTGTAATATTAATGTAATAAAATAACTTATGATTATAATTTAATAAAATCAACAAATTAAATTAAAATAATTAATTTAAAATAATTTTTCATCCCCATAATATGCGGATTTTGTTCTAGTTAATTACATTAATCATTAAGATTTGTTAATGTTTGAAATTTGAATATTGAAAATGATCTAATTGTTTATTTATAGAACATGATAATTTCTTGGTGATTTAATTGCTTAACGTTTTATGATTATTATTGAGTTCACAAATAGTAATTCTTGTATATTTAGTTCATGGGTAGTTGATAACTCCAGATACTTAATCATGTAAGTATGATTCTAAAGATGTTAAAATTTTGTTAGATAATTGAACAATATTATTTTTCAGAAATGCTCACATGTTATAAAGATGATTCATAGTTTCATACTCATTAGTTAATATATTCTACTACTAGTAATACTAATTAGGCTCCCCTATATACACTATAAAAAAACACTGTTTTACGACGGAATTTGCGACGGAAATTCCGTCGTAAACAGTGTTTTGCGAGGGATTTTGCGACGGACACGTGTCCGTTCCTAAAACAACCGTAGCTAATTTTTGCGATGGATTTTTGCCGTCCGTCGCAAATTAACGACGGATAAAACTGTCGCAAAATTGGCGGGTCAGACCTGGTCGGGACGCACAAAATTTGCGACGGACAGTGGTCCGTCGCAAATTATTCGGGCCAGATCCGATCCGATCAACAATATTTGCGACGGCAATTGTTCGTCGCAAATATTTATTAATTTTTTTTTTATTTTTTTCTGTTATAATTTGAGACGGGCTGTTTTCCGTCGCAAAATTAAAAATTTGCGATGGAATTTGGCCGTCGCAAAATACCGAGCCTACAAAAAAAAAGTGGCTCGCGTGGTTCGATCCCAGGCACCCGGGGCGGGCGGGCCGGGCGCGGACCACTGGGCCACCGGCCCATAGCTTATTATAGGCGGCCCACCTTCTATATTAGTTTTATTAGGCCTTGTACAATTAATCCAAATTTGCGTCCAAGGGAAATCGAACACGCGACATCTTGTGCATGTGGAGGGGGCGCGCGCCACTCGGGCACATGCTACTTTCGTTCATTTTTACGCAATTAATTGTATATGTATTCAAATTAAGTCATTTTTTTATAATTCACCAAATTAATTTCTTTTCGTATCTAACTTGTTTATAAAAATATTTTGCCCAACTATTTTTTTATTTCGTAAAATTATTTATTTTGACAATGCGTAATTTTATAATTCGTTCATTTGTACACAATTAATTGTATATGTATCCAAATTGATTCGTTTTTTTTTCATAATTCACCAAATTAATTCATTTTCGTTTCTCACTTGTTTTTATAAATGTTGTGGCCATTTAATTTTTATTATTTTGGTAAAATTATTTATTTCGACTCCCGCTTAAATTTATAATTCGTTCATTTGTACGCAATTAATTGTATTTGTATCCAAATTGACTCTTTTTTTTCCATAATTCACCAAATTAATTCATTTTCGTTTCTCACTTGTTTTTATAAATGTAGTGGCCATTTAATTTTTATTATTTTGGTAAAATTATTTATTTCGACTCCCGCTTAAATTTATAATTCGTTCATTTGTACGCAATTAATTGTATATGTATCCAAATTGACTCTTTTTTTTCATAATTCACCAAATTAATTCATTTTTATTTCTCACTTGTTTTTATAAATCTTTTGGCCATTTAATTTTTATTATTTTGGTAAAATTATTTATTTCGACTCCCGCTTAAATTTATAATTCGTTCATTTGTACGCAATTAATTGTATATGTATCCAAATTGACTTTTTTTTCCATAATTCACCAAATTAATTCATTTTCGTTTCTCACTGGTTTTTATAAATGTTGTGGCCATTTAATTTTTATTAATTTGGTAAAAAAAATTATTTCGATTCCCGCTTAAATTTATAATTCGTTCATTTGTACGCAATTAATTGTATATGTATCCAAATTGACTCTTTTTTTTACATAATTTACTAAATTAATTCATTTTCGTTTCTCACTTGTTTTTATAAATGTTGTGGCCATTTAATTTTTATTATTTTGGTAAAATTATTTATTTCGATTCCCGCTTAAATTTATAATTCGTTCATTTGTACGCAATTAATTGTATATGTATCCAAATTGACTCTTTTTTTCCATAATTCACCAAATTAATTCATTTTCGTTTCTCACTTGTTTTTTTAAATATTGTGGCCATTTAATTTTTATTATTTTGGTAAAATTATTTATTTCGAACTAAAAGTAAATAAATTGTACTTCACAAAAAATTAAATAAAAGTAACATCAATTCAAACTAAAAAAAATTGTATTTCATATTTATTAAAAATTAAAATTTTCTACTCGTCGGAATTAAATCCGTCTTCCTCTTCCTCCTCATCCTCGCCCAGGACGGCAGGGTCGGCGGCATCGGTGGCGCAGGCATGTGCGCTCGTGGCACATCAGAGGCAAACAACCGCCACCACTCCTGCATGGCGGTTGTATACTGCTGCATCTTGGCTTCGTGCGCCTCTCGCTGCTGCCTCTCATACTCTTCCTTCTCTCGCTGCTGCCTCTGCATGTTCTTCATTTGCTCCACCACAGTGGCAAGTTGCCTCTCGACCTCACTGGGATGAGAGTCGATGGAAGACTGAGAGGAGGATGAGCCCGAGCCACGAGGTCGGAAAAAGTTCTTTCCGAAGCTGCCCAATCCAGCGAACCGCCTTTTTTTAGCCTTGAGGTTCTTGAAGTACAATTCATTTTGAACGTCAACAGAAGGCTGTGTGGGGGGCATCGACCCCGACCCCTCTGCTGTTTCCTCAGGCTGAGGCTGAGAGGCAAGGTCCTCGAGCATCTTTCTCTGCAAATTAATAATACAAAAAATTAAATAAATTGAACACAAAATATAAAATAATACTTTTAATATAAAAAATTGAAATAATACTATTAATATTGAAATAATACTTATGTGGATCTCGGTGGTACGGCCGTAGGTAGACTTCCCAGTCTCCTCGACGAGTGGGTGGGCGAGCTGCAATCTCTCAAAATGAGAGGGCTCGCGTCCTTGCTCCACCGCCTAATTAGAAAAAAAGATAGTAAAAATTAATACCACTCATAAAAATTAGGAAAAAAATAATAATAATAATTCAAAAACTACAAAATTAAAGACGAAGCTTACAAATCTCAACCCGTGCTCATAAATGGACCGAAAACCGGCCCGAGTCTCGCCATCCCTTCTCCATCAGGGTCACTACGCTGATTCACCTTGTTTTTCACCGACTTCTCTTTGAATACAGGGGAATCCAAGTACCGGAGGAATTGGTCCCAAATCGACCGTTTTTCACTGCCAGTCCCCATGTCGGTGGCCACTCCATGCTTGTACTACATGTCCCTCATTCTATAAAGGACGTCTCTGTATCTCTCGGCCGCATATTTTTCGAAATTCTTCCACATCTGGTCATCGTGCTCCGGTGCCCAGACACATTCTTTCTGCAATTACAATTTAAATGTAAATATCTGTTTATATATTTGATATTAATAAACGGTGAATTAATAAATTAAATTAATATCTTAAACTCCTCGAAGTATGTATGTTTTCTTGCATTGGACACTAGCCCCCAACTGTAAGCGGTGGGCTCGAATCCACCGCTAAGGATGGACTTGGAAACCTGATTACTAGCCTCATGACCCGGAATCCAATTGTAAAATTAAAACTTCAAAGTTAGTAAAATAATTAAGTTTTAATTAATAAAAAAAATTGAGTACAAAATATTAAAACTTACGTTGGACCATGTGGCTGAACAGACATCCGTGCTTGAACAACCGGATGCTGGCGGGAGGAGGATGAGCCGTCAGCAATCTGCTGTGAGGAGGAGGAGCCATCACCAGGCTGTGAAGAGGTCTCTGATAGAGACCTCGGCCTAAAAATAGGTGGAACCACGGGTCTCAGTGAGGCCCATCGTCTCCTCTCTCCTCGACTCGACTCCTCATCCCTCGGAGGTTGACTGCCACTGCCTTGTCCGTTCATCTATAACAAAATTCACGAATATTATTCAAAATACTTATAATAATATTCAAAATATTAAATTAAAATCAATGAAATACTCATAACATAATATTCTAAATATAATATTATTTTCAAACCACTATCCTAACATAATATTATTCAAAATCAATGAAATACTTATAACATAATGATGGTCCCGCTTTCGAAGGGAAAAATGGGAATTCAGGAGCAAATTTTTTTTTTTTTTTTTTAAAACCTTATCCTCAGGGAGTTCAGCATGAGTGAGAAATACTCAAGTCACTGCTCTGCTCAGAGGCTGAGTTACCAAGTCAGAGGGAAGGCTTGGAGACTCATGCTCTGAGCAAGGACAGTGGCTTGAGAAGCTGAACTCTAGAGTGCGTTATCAAATCACAGCTTGCACCCTGAACAAGTTCAGTGATGAAATACTCAAGTCACTGCGTTGCTGAGAGTCAGAGCTATCAAGTCAGAGGTGAGACTTGAAAGCTCAGGCTCTCAACAAGGCAGTGACTCGAGAGACTGAACTCTCGAGTGCTACCCTGATTCAGTCAGTGAGATGGAATCTCCCTGACCTGAAATGCTTAACTAAAGTTCCTTTTAAACAATGCTCTCAGTGAGCAGACTTTCGCAATACTTTAGAAGAAAAGACATTCCAAATAATAACACTTGGTTTAACGTGGTTCGGAGACTCAAGCTCTTACATCCACGGCCTGATTCAACAGGAAATCCACTCCTTTGGATTCTTGTTTTTAACGTGCCAAGGTGCACTTACAACTGGACTCACGCCACTCCCTGGGCTGCCCTTCTCCTCACTTACTACCAACAAACCTGACTAGAGGGTTTTGGTTTCGGTTAGGGTTTTCTCCAACTAGGTGAGGTTTTCCCTTTACAATGTGTTAGCCAATAGCTAAGATAGGGAAAACCTCTCTAAGCCTAGAGTTACAAGCTGAACACTCATATGTGTATATTTGAAGACCCTAATGGTCAGTGTTTAAGATGTGAGTAAACCCTCCTTATAACTCCCATGCACGTATGCTACTACTCACACTTTCAGCTCGTAGGTGTTTGTTTATTAAACAACAATACAACACTTAAACAAAACAACACACACCTATCAACAAGCCATGAGCTTGTATTTATAATGGGGATTCAAATGTATCCGTTGGAGAGGAAAATACATTTGAATCCAGCATTAAATGGTTTCAACCACTTTTCTTGGAATGCGGCCTTGTCAGTGTCAGATTTACCGCCTTGTGCTGATTGGTCCACGTGGCCTGAATTCACGGATCTTTGACTCAGTAGGTTTGACTAAGACCCACTGACTTTAGGTAGCTTCCTCCTTCACTGACTCTGATCTTCAGTGGACTGACTCGTCCTCAGTGCAGTTGTCCTTCAGGGACTTGTTTGAAGATCACTCCAAGAAGTTTGTCATAAGGCTGAATGACAAACTTCCCTGACCACAGTAGCCTGACTCCTTCAGGGCCTACTTGGTGCAGCACTGATCCACCTGATCAGGCTCTTCACTGAGTGGTCCATCAGACTTGGCTTAGATCAGCCTGACTTGCACTCAGTGGGACATCCTTCAGGCTTCTCCATTGGTTCAGGTTGATGGCATGTCTTCAGTCAGCTCTACTGGTTGTCATCTTGATATCTTCAGGCTGTGTTGAGAAGTTCCCCCTCGCTGAGTTCCCCCTCAACTGAGCAACCTATTCTACTGAGAGCTAACTTAGCCTGACCCGATCTAAAGGATACTATCCCGACAGCTTTCATACCTATTACATGTCGTTTTGGAAAATCATCAAAACTAAACATATCCCAACAATTTCCCCCTTTTTGATGATTCCAAAACTTCTAACCAAATGATTTTCTATTACAAGAATAATGTCAGAGCACAAGTAATAGTTTGAAATATGCAGGAATTCCCATAGTTTAAAATGTTTAAGATCTGTTCGGTAGACCATTTTTCTTAACAAAACTGGATCAGTGGTCATGTGAACAACCTGCTCTGATACCAATTGATGGTCCCGCTTTCGAAGGGAAAAATGGGAATTCAGGAGCAAAAAAATTTTTTTTTTTTTTTAAAACCTTATCCTCAGGGAGTTCAGCATGAGTGAGAAATACTCAAGTCACTGCTCTGCTCAGAGGCTGAGTTACCAAGTCAGAGGGAAGCCTTGGAGACTCATGCTCTGAGCAAGGACAGTGGCTTGAGAAGCTGAACTCTAGAGTGCGTTATCAAATCACAGCTTGCACCCTGAACAAGTTCAGTGACGAAATACTCAAGTCACTGCGTTGCTGAGAGTCAGAGCTATCAAGTCAGAGGTGAGACTTGAAAGCTCAGGCTCTCAACAAGGCAGTGACTCGAGAGACTGAACTCTCGAGTGCTACCCTGATTCAGTCAGTGAGATGGAATCTCCCTGACCTGGAATGCTTAACTAAAGTTCCTTTTAAACAATGCTCTCAGTGAGCAGACTTTCGCAATACTTTAGAAGAAAAGACATTCCAAATAATAACACTTGGTTTAACGTGGTTCGGAGACTCAAGCTCTTACATCCACGGCCTGATTCAACAGGAAATCCACTCCTTTGGATTCTTGTTTTTAACGTGCCAAGGTGCACTTACAACTGGACTCACGCCACTCCCTGGGCTGCCCTTCTCCTCACTTACTACCAACAAACCTGACTAGAGGGTTTTGGTTTCGGTTAGGGTTTTCTCCAACTAGGTGAGGTTTTCCCTTTACAATGTGTTAGCCAATAGCTAAGATAGGGAAAACCTCTCTAAGCCTAGAGTTACAAGCTGAACACTCATATGTGTATATTTGAAGACCCTAATGGTCAGTGTTTAAGATGTGAGTAAACCCTCCTTATAACTCCCATGCACGTATGCTACTACTCACACTTTCAGCTCGTAGGTGTTTGTTTATTAAACAACAATACAACACTTAAACAAAACAACACACACCTATCAACAAGCCATGAGCTTGTATTTATAATGGGGATTCAAATGTATCCGTTGGAGAGGAAAATACATTTGAATCCAGCATTAAATGGTTTCAACCACTTTTCTTGGAATGCGGCCTTGTCAGTGTCAGATTTACCGCCTTGTGCTGATTGGTCCACGTGGCCTGAATTCACGGATCTTTGACTCAGTAGGTTTGACTAAGACCCACTGACTTTAGGTAGCTTCCTCCTTCACTGACTCTGATCTTCAGTGGACTGACTCGTCCTCAGTGCAGTTGTCCTTCAGGGACTTGTTTGAAGATCACTCCAAGAAGTTTGTCATAAGGCTGAATGACAAACTTCCCTGACCACAGTAGCCTGACTCCTTCAGGGCCTACTTGGTGCAGCACTGATCCACCTGATCAGGCTCTTCACTGAGTGGTCCATCAGACTTGGCTTAGATCAGCCTGACTTGCACTCAGTGGGACATCCTTCAGGCTTCTCCATTGGTTCAGGTTGATGGCATGTCTTCAGTCAGCTCTACTGGTTGTCATCTTGATATCTTCAGGCTGTGTTGAGAAGTTCCCCCTCGCTGAGTTCCCCCTCAACTGAGCAACCTATTCTACTGAGAGCTAACTTAGCCTGACCCGATCTAAAGGATACTATCCTGACAGCTTTCATACCTATTACATGTCGTTTTGGAAAATCATCAAAACTAAACATATCCCAACACATAATATTCAAATAACTAATATAATTCTGTTATAAATCTAGAAGATTTAATATTCCAAATTTAGGAGATTTGGTGTGGACATTACTTAAGGACCAAGAAATATATTGAGCTTTATCCATTAGACTAGGGTTTTACCATTATATATATCTCCTTGTACTCATAATTGTATACACTCATACACAAGAATAATAGTGGAACTCCTGGCTTGGATCGCCCCCAGACGTAGTCGTTTTCAATGAACTGGGTCAACAAATCGTGTCTCTTTATTTACGCACTTATTTACAACACGTTATCAGCACGAGACTCTGCCCGAGATTAAACGGTACGCCCTAGAATTAATCCCCTTTAAATCACATGAATTAATTCCCGTACTGAATTATTTGATCCATGTTTTGCATGTTTTATATGCGCGTATATTACTAATTCAATTTGTTCTTATGTTTGCAATTTAATTGAATCATATGTGTACATCGAATTAAAAATTAATTTATTCTTGGATTGAGACTGAAAAACGAGCAACGGCCGCTGCCCGAACCCAAACGAACGTTGCCGCCAGCCGTGTGCCGCCGCATGCATGATCGTGGCCCCAGTGAGCCGCTGGTCCGGCATAGCGGCCCCGTGCATCGTCGTGCGATGCGGCCATGAGTGCGGCCTCTCCCGTGCGCCGCTGCCGATCGCAGCCCCGTGCATCGCTGCTTGATCGCGGTCTCGGGGCGCCGCCGCGCGAGCGCGACTCCTGCAGAAAGTCGCTGCGCGATGCGGCCCTGGGGGCCACCGCGTGTGCGCAATCCTTACCGTGTGCCGCCGCTTCCTCGCAGCCATGAGCGACACCGCTCCATTGCGCCGCCACCCTCCCTCGCGGTCGATTCGCGACGAGAGGGAAATCCAGAAAAATTGGCCCCGATCGCGCCTGTAGAATGCGATCGGGGGTGGGGAGTCGCGTCCTGGGGACGCGATCACCCACACCAGTCGCAACCCTGAGGCACGATTGGCCTCGATTTTCTTATTTTTCATTTTTCTTTATTTTTTGGTTCTCTCCTCTCGCCGTGTGCACCATGCACGACTTACGTGCACTTTTAGTCATATGTAGCGAATATCCCTTGTGAATTTTGTGATAATCCCGATCCTCTTTCGGTTTCGTATCACAAAATTTATATTATATAATCCTGAAAATATTTCGTTAAATTGCGTTAATATACATGAAATAATTATTCTCATGATTATTTCCTCTGTCTATTAAACCGTATATTTTCTGTAAATTATTTTCATGTGATTATCGCCATTATTTATTATTGCATGTTTATGTGATATTATCCTACATGCTTTAATCCTGCGCACATAGTTTATTAATAGTCCATTTTTTATGCTCGGGTAGGCGGCGCTCGATATTTGTCGGACCGTAAATTTATGCCTTGGGTAGACGGTGCCCAGTACGTGCATCTATGTGCCTTAGAATAATTAAATAAATCTTTGTTTTCCCTCGTTGTCAATGAACTTTGTCACCCCTCTTTACCATGTCGCTTTAATTAATTGTAGTGAAATATGTCTGACATCACTATGAAAGAATTCGATGAGCTTGCTCTCGATGGTAGCAACTACCCAATATGGGTGCTAGATGCAGAATTCTATCTAGCATCAAATAGGTTGAGCGAAACCATCATGGAAGGTTCGAAATCTACTAGCGCTCAGAAGGCGAAAGTGTTGATTTTCCTTAGGAACCACATGAATGAAAGTCTGAAATTTCAATATATCACACAAAGGGACCCTGGAATGTTGTGGAAATCCCTGCAGGAACATTTCCAACAACAAGAACATATACCCATCCCTCCATCACAATACGAGTGGCTGAACATCCGCTATCAAGACCTGAAGTCAATAACGGAATGTAACTTTATATTACAGCGCATTATAACCAACCTAATTCAGAACTCTGTATCTGCGTTCCACGCTAGTAACCCTGTACTCCAGCAGAAGTATAAGGCCAAACCCTCATTTGGTCGCAACCGTGAAAGAGGAAGGGTGAGTAAGAAGTTCTGGACTAATGACCGACGTCATAGTTCATTCGGTGGTCGCAAAACTCAGTTTACCGCTCCACGAAAACCAAGCTCTCAAGGCATGATTGAGCAGTCCTAATTCAGATGCGGATGCAAAGGCCATTGGTCACGCACGTAACGCACTCCCAAACACTTGGTCGAGGCTTACCTAAAGGTGCAAAAGGACGACAAGGGGAAGGCTCCAATTTATGAACCTGAAGATGACAAGCTGCCAAAAGCAGAATTTGATCAAGACAACGACGATCTCTTGAGCCCGTAGCTCGAGATGGAGGAGACAACAAACTGATTAGCGTATTTAATTATTCCTAGGATTTTGTTTTCTGAATAAAACAATTTCACATTATGTTTTGAATCCTTTCTTTCGGATATTTTATTTATGAATGAATTTATTATCTTTGTTGTGTTTACCTTAATAGTTGTCCATGTGTTTATTCGGATGTTGCTGTTTTTATTTATGGCTTGTAAACATATCAGCTATTAGGTTTGGACTATTTCCTCTTGCATGATGGACATCGATAGTGATTTATGTCTGGTAGATAGCGCCACCACACATACGATCCTAAAGGATAGGAAGTATTTTCATAACTTGTGTAAACGTAAGGGGAGTATAAGTACAATTGCGAATGATAGTACGTTGATAGTGGGCTCTGGAAGAGCTTCCATTGTCCTCCCCATGGGTACTGAATTAATAATTGATAATACTTTATTGTTCCCACAATCTAAGCGTACCCTACTCAGTTTTAGAGACATTAGGATAAACAGGTATCATATTGAAACTAAAACTGAAAACGATAACGAATACCTTTTGATGACTAGTACTCGAGGTAGCCGTAAACAAGTTATAGAAAAACTTCCTTCCTTCTCCTCCGATTTGTACTATTCATACATCCGGCAGTCTAGTTCTCATCTAGCGATGAGTATGAAATTCCATGACCCAAATTCCTTTAAATTGTGGCATCAGCGGTTAGGTCATCCGGGATAAACAATGATACGTAGGATTCTATCTAATTCAACTGGTCATAATATTTCGATTAATAGAATCCCTCCCGTTGATGAATATTTTTGTGATGCATGTTCTAAGGGTAAGTTGATAGTGCGCCCGTCGCCACCAAAGTTGGACTAGAGTCTCCGATTTTCCTTGAGCGAATTCAAGGAGACATTTGCGGACCAATTCACCCAGCATCAGGACCATTTCGTTATTTCATGGTCCTTATTGATGCCTCCACTAGGTGGACATTTGCATTTTTGCTGTCTACCCGCAATCAAGCTTTTGCGAAGCTCACTGCGAAGACTATCGAGCTTAGAGCTCAATTCCCGTATTATCCAATTAAATCGATTCGCATGGATAATGCAGCTGAGTTCAGCTCGAAGGCCTTTACAGATTACTGTATGGCCCTGGGAATTAAAGTGGAGCATTCGGTCCCCTACATCCATACCCAAAATGGTCTTGCTGAGGCGCTAATAAAACGTATCAAATTTATCGTGAGACCATTGCTTATGAACTCCAAACTACCCACCTCATGTTGGGGGCATGCAGTCCTACATGCATAGCACTTAATTCAAATCCGTCCAACTGTATATAATGATCATTCCCCCTACAGTTAGTGCGTGGGAAAGAACCTAACATTTCCCATCTGCGTATTTTCGGATGTGCGGTATACGTACCAATTACGATACCCAAGCGAACCTCTATGGGCCCACAAAGGAAACTCGGTATTTACATAGGATTTGACTCTCCATCCATCGTGAAATACCTCGAGCCTTTGTCCGGGGATCAATTAACGGCTCGGTTCATTGATTGCACGTTCGATGAAGATTACTTCCCGGTATTAGGGGGAGATCCGAACTCAAAATTGAATGAATGCCGAGAACTTACGTGGAACGTAAGTAATCTTCAGTATTTAGATCTGCGCACTAATCATTCTGAACTAGAAGTTCAGAAGATCATTAACCTGCAGAACTTAGCAAATAACCTGCCAGACTCATTCACTGACCATAGAGGTGTGACTAGATCGTATATACCTGCAGTAAATGCTCCCCAAAGGGTTGAGGTCCCAAGCAAAATGAGTACTCATGCCCCTATACGCTAAAAGCGTAAGGGACCCTCAAGAGATAGTAATACACCTAAACGTAAGGCTAGCAAATCTGGTCAGTCGAATGGAAAATCTCTAGAAGAGATCCGTCTAGATAATCCCAAGTCTCTAGGAGACGAGAGTCCTAGTGATGAAGCACGTGCACAAAACATTCCATGCACTAGGATCATGGAACGACCAGACCCAGATACAATGGAAAATGAGGAAGGTCTGGTTGACGTAAACGTCGAAGTCTCTATGAACTTCACAGATACGGGAGAAACATACAATAGAAATATTACT